>CM062061.1:17982500-19232500 GCA_030954485.1 Citrullus mucosospermus | reverse complement strand
AGCAATGCTCTACGCTCCTCAACGTCGATTTTTCTTAGCTGTGTGGAGTAATCTCAACACATCAGGGTCATATATATACCTCTATATGCACATAGGTTTTATATTCCGAGCCGCCCACAATGCCTTCTCCAAGTCCCTGAGCATTGAGGTCCCATTTCCATATCTAGGCTACCCATCTACCTTCTACAAGTCCCTCAGTATTGAGTGCCTTTTTCTATATTTATATCCAGGTTACCCATCTACCTTCTACGAGTCCCTCAGCATTGGGTACCTTTTCTATATCCCGACTACCCTTTGGCCTTCTCCAAGGTCCCTCAGCCTTGGGTGCCTTTTCAAAGTTTATAAAACATAATACATATTTTGGAAACATTATATCAATAACTCGAAAGTTAACCGTTTCCAAATCTATTATCAACCAGCATGCTAAATTCAATTTCAAAGCTTTAATATCAAACAACATGCTTTTCAAATAAGTTTATTTCCAAATCTTTCATGAAATCATATAACACCATGCTTTTCAGTAAAATCATGAAAACATGTATCAATCAACATGCGTTTATTAACTTATATCAAACAACTAGCATACTCAATGCTTTTCAAATAAAACGCATGCACTTATTCATTGGAAATTCACGAAAACATACTTCAAACCAATGATTTTAATCATAAAGAACTCATTTATATTTTGAAAAAAAAAACGCAGGTGTTACTCACCTGTACTTGCCAAAGAATAGTTCATCTTCCTTCCCTCTGTTTCCTCTTTCCCGAGCTTCTTGGACGCAACGTTCTAACTCTGGAACGCAAGGCTCATATTCCTCTGTTAGCTCGGTTTGACGCAGCTCGGTTGGACGCAACCCTGTCCTTCAACGCAAGGTTGACAACTACCGCAAAGTGCAGCCTAACTCTTTTTACTTCTCTTTTGGGATGCGTCAACCTCTCTTGGACGCAAGGTCCAATTTGAACGCATCACCTATCTTTGGACGCGGCGTTCACCTTTAACGTAGTGTTTGTCTTCACCGCAAGGCCGACCCCCTTTCGATGCAAGACAACTTCTTTAACATGAAATAGCTAAGTTGTCAGGCCGCAGACTCCTACTACGGATGCAAGGATTCCTTCTTTCTACCTTCTTTCTTCCCTTTCTCTCCAGAATTCTTCCTTCAGAGTCATCAGTCGCTCCTTTTCCCTCAAGGTTCTATTTATAGAGATCTTGCCATCCAACTTCTCCTCTTCTTTTGCCACTTGTTTGCCACATGTCACGCTGCATGCTTAATTAATCATGCATTTATCCAAGCGTTACCTTGCATGAAGCATCATCATGCATTCTAACACCTCCTAATTTTAAGGTATCAAGTCTATATGAAGCCACCTAGCCTTTATAAGCTTATCTTATGCGTCCAACATTTTCCAATAAACAACTATTCATTCAACACAATGCCCCCATGCGTTCATTGAGTTTCCTTTAAGGTTTGAGCTTCATTAATTACTTCCCTATCTCTCAGCCATACTTCCCTTGAACTCGTTTTTCCACCGCATACTACTAGGCGTCAATGTCTCAAACACACACTACTATGCGTTTGTCTTATGGCATAATACCATGCGTCAGCCTGAACCGCATACTATCATGCGTCCATGATCTTTCTCCTATCCTTGAAGATTCCTTGATTACCCCTCTATGCGTCTTGTGCTTGTAATCCAAGGTTATTCATTTAACCTTTTCCTTGTAAAAATATTTCTTTGATGATAGATTAGTATGCGTCCACCTCTTGCTCCAGTCTTTAAGCTTACTTCTCAACCTCCCACTTTATCCAACATTCAAAAACATCCCTTGCTAATAATCTATGCGTTACTCAGTTTGCTATAGTACTCTTCCTTTCCGAGACACTTCACGACATAACTTCATTTCTTTTCTTGCTTATGCATCTTACCATTACTAATGCTTACATCTTCTTCGTAATTACCTCCTATGCGTTTCACTTCTTTTCCTTCAAGCTCTCGGGTTACTTCCATGAGTTCACCCTGACCATGCGTTAGCTTAGTCCTGACTATGCGTCCAACATGGTCTTTTACTTCTTTTCTTTATAGGCTCTTCAACGCATCGGTTTTTTAAAAGTAAGGTGTGACACCTAACGAAATGGAATTAGGTCAATTTTGGTTTTGTCCTCCCTTTTGCGTGGTACAGAGGAAATAAATTTTCAAGAGAGGTTATCTCATCTCTCTCAATCACTTTCTGTACAATTTTTCAAAAACAAATTAGGATCCCACCATCCTGCCTCATCTTTCCCAAAGGAGATTACTAGTGAATCAAAGTGGTGGTGTTCCTGCACAATTTGTAGAGATCGTGCAGAGAAGAAATATTTTCCCAAAGGAGTTGGTGAAAATCCAACTGAGTCACAACGTATGGTCTTATCTTCTCGTAAATTTATTATAGATTTAGAATCTTTAATTTTTCGTAGCCTGCTCAACTTGTGTTTGCAGTAGAATTTCTTTGTAACATTATTATTATTTGCCAAATGTACTGGTTTTTTTTTATCTAAACTAAAATACAGTGTTTGGTTCTCTGAAAATTTTTCGATACGTGGGGATTTCAATCCTACAAGAGTAGCTCATGTCGCCGACTCAACAAGCCTACCATTTTAGCGACTTGACCGATAAGGGAGCTAAGAACATAATTACACAAGATGGTGATTCTTTTAACTTACCCTTTTGTTTTCATGCATTCGAAGTAATAAAATCCCAACAACTGAGTATCGTCCTCCGTGAATTGGTTATTCAATTTAATTAGCTATCAGACAATTCTTTTAATTTTATTTAGGGATTCAAATAGGATGATTTACGAACAATAAAAATAAAAGAAAGCAAATAAATATTCAACTAGAGATTCACTTGACTAAGATGTCCTAAGGAAATGATCTCATTCAACATTGTTATGGATTCAAAATATTATCTTTCAATTAAATCAATGTATCGCTTAGGCTTAGAAGGTCTATGATTCGAGTTTTCTCTTACGAGCTCAACTCTTTCTAATGTCTAAAATCAATTATATTTTCAAATATTGAAACTAGTAAACGTAGCATTAAGCCACTTCGTTCTTAGCCTCTAACATTTTCCTATCATTCTCATGCATATTCCAACTTCAATTTATCATGCTAGTTTCATTCAATAAATCTCTCTCTCAAGTAGAATTAAAGACTCTAAGACAATCAAATGGTGATCAAGCATTCAATTAGGAGAACAAACATGATAAAAAGCCAATGTCATTCTATTAATCAAAATAATCAAGAACCATCCATAAAAAGCATTGAAATCGATCAAACGCTAAAACTATGAATAAAATTAGTCGCTCATGTTCAGATTTCAAGCCCTAAACATGTTGTACAGAAAGATAAAAGTAAGGATCGAAGAGAGGGAAGAGTTATTTGTCAATCTAATCTATTGTCGGCTCTACATCAACGCCTTCGTCTCGATCCAACTTTGATCTACTCCACAACTAAGCTTTGAAGATATTTTTGAACGGTAGCCTCTTAGCCTCTATAGAAAGCCATAAGTGATCCCAAGTCAACTTCCCCTTTAAATGACGACAAAAAGAACTTAAATAAGGTTGAAAGTTGACGTAGCGTCGTGGCGACGTGAGCTGAATAAGTCAGAGCACTGTGACTGATTGCACTATAAAAGTGTTATTTTTCCTAGCTTAATTCGGGCTCATTCGTGAATTTTAGAGCGTTACAGGCCGTTCGGGGTTGATTTCGAGCTATCGAGAGTGAAATCCGGCACTGGAAGCTCAAGAACATGAAAACTACAAAAATGCCCCTGGGGAAAGTGCAGAGTAGAGTGCAGCTACGTTGTGCTCTACGCTCAAAGGCAAAGAGGAAAAATGGTGAAAGTGCAGCGACGCTTCAGATTTTGACGAAAGTGTACACGCGCACAAGCGCAACAATGCTCTGACCAAGCAACGAATGTTCTCCCCCCGATTTAAATTGTATTTTGCCGATTTTAGGGTTTATCTTTCGAATTCTCTCGGGATTTCGACCCCCAATCCCATTTTCTCTTCTTATCTTCTCCTTCCCTTTGTATTTCTCCCTTTTTTGGTGTGTTTGATGATTGTAAAGCTCATCTTGAACCGATCTTGGGGCTAAGGTGAGTTGCTAGCTTAGGTCTAGGTGAAACCCTTGGATTGGTTTTGAGGATTTTTGTTCTTAATCTATATTTTTCTTTGATTTTCTGTGGTTCTTGGATGTGATTTAATTTTTATTCTTAGATGTATGATAGGCTTGATCAATCATCATTCAATCTTTGATTGCCAAAGATTAGGTGTGCTCTAATGTGTTTTTAATCTCAAATGTGCAAGGGTTAAAGCATGCTTAGGTTGTGAAATTAGGTTGTTTAGAATAATCTTTTCACAAGCATTGCATGATTAACTATTTCATGAACAAAATAGATTTGTAACTCTAGGCTTTCCAAGTTATGAATCATCTTAGTTGAACCCCTCGCGCTTAATGTAATTGTTTGCTTGTTATGGACACTATCGAACCCAAACAACAAAGTAATTAGTCTAATTAAGAAATTAATTAAAGTGAATGTGAGATTTCTATGGCCGCTTGCGAACCTAATTAATTGAGCATTTTTTTTAATTAAAGAAAATAAATATTAATTAGAGCGCTTGCTCTAGGCTTTCCGAGCAAGTTGGCTAAGCACATTAAACCAAGAGAGATAATCCTAAGTAATCCTATGATAAATCAAACATCGGGTAGATCCTAAGTCCTAAGCTAGACATTTTCTTTTATTTTTCTTGCATTTTTATTTTCCAACACTTTAAATTCCACAATTTACATTCCTGCATTTCATTCAAACAAAACCCCCATTTTTACTGCTTTCCATAGACATATTTAACTTAGAGAGATTGTATATTAGGCTCCATGTGGTTTGATCCCGAACTTAGCGCTTGTGCTACTCAATAGTATAAGTTGTTGGTTCGGTGAATTATCAATTTTATTTAATTGTTGGGGAGAGGTTTTCGACGCCCATTCTCCAAGATGACCATCAAATTGACGTCGTTGCTAGGGAGACAATTAATCTCTCTTTTTAAAATTAGTCTGTAAACTTTAAAAAATCCTAAAAAGGATTTTTTTTCTTTTTCTTGTGTCTACTTGTTTACATTATGGCAGATGGTAATCTAAGCATCTATTATGCGCTTCTTGTGAGGCAAGCAGCTCAACAAGACGAAGAAGAGGTAAGAGAAATTCGTGAGCTTATAAGTCAAATATCTAGGCTAACTTCTCTTGTTCGAGATTTTTCGGTTAGGTGATTGCAGGATATGGAGGCATGTCATGTGTGCTCACCTTATGATCATCAATCCGAAGCATGTCCTCAACTATTGGGCAGCTCTGTGCCTATGCCTATCCCCTTTGGGAGTCGCCTAACTCGATCTCAAAGTCAATGCAGCTTCGTCTGCCCATTCAGGCAAGTCTTTAGAGGAGCTGGTTATAGAGCTTTCTAACAACTCTTTTGAGTTTTCGTAGGAAATCCATAAGCATCAAGAGCTTTCGAGTTTCCAACGGGATAGCCTCTATTCCAGATCCGAGGCTAGAACTGATCTTTAGAGTCTTAGTGACCCAGTTGCTCAAATTGCTGATTTAGTTGGGAGGTGAGAGAAGCCCTTGTTGCAACCATCCTCTAAGACTACCGAGGCGAGCAGTTGTAAGGTAACCGACATCGACCACCATGTTGAGCAGCTGATTCCTTAAACTTCCGGCCGAGGTATGACATTTGGGTATTTAATGTCTACGCTTGCTAATTGTTCTTCTCAGTGTGAGCATGAGTTTCTTGAGTCTCACCTGGAGACCCAAGTTCCCCCGTAAGTTGAGGACGACCCCGTTTCCCAGCTTGCAGACTCCACGCCGACACTAGAAAGCCGACCAAAGCCATCCATCCTTTATACTACTGAGCTTGAGTTTGTTGAGGAATTCTATCCATTCAGCGACGATGAGGATGCATACCCCCTGTCATGCCCATAACAAGTATGTAAGGTTAAGTATGAACTCGAGCTTCATCTCGAGGAGGCCTAGGTGAAAGAGTTAGAGGCTGCAAAGCCTCGTTCTGTTCTTCCCTCTAACATCTCTTTAATTTTTTAATATTGCTCATCTCATCCTCACGAGTCCAAGTTTTTATTTTTTTCTGAGTCAGTCCGTGATTCTGTTATTTTATTTCCTATTTCTTTTAAAAAATTAAAAATTCAAAAAGACCTATCTGGTGCCTTTCAAATTCAGGAGGGCTTGTTGAGCTTTGAAGGCTTTGTCGACTCAAGCAAGAAAGGACCAGAGAAGCACAAGAATTTCTACGTGCCTTAACACGCGAATCCCATCGAGCATAGTGACGTTAAACATGTTCCACTACCTAGAGGCAGCTACGATTTCAAATTTTCTTTCTTTCTAGTTTAGTTGTCTTTACTTTTATTAGTTTAATTAGTTTTTTTTTTAATTTCCTTCTTAGGTTTCTAAGGGAAGGAAGAGCCTTGGCTGCCATCCCGTGCACTTCATTTCTCAGGGGAGTTTTTCTGTTCCCCTTTAATTTGTTCCTTGCTTTCACTGTTCATGCATTGGGGACAATGTATGTTTTTTAAGTTGGGGGTGGTTGGGTATTCACATGATTTTAGGCTGATGCATATCTAGCAGTCCTTGAGCATCTGAGCTCGGACTTGTGTGATTTAATTGGTTGTTTGTTTTATTGCTTATGCTCGTTTCTATGAAAGTTGATGATGCACCTTTCTTGTTTATGCTTGCATGATTTTGGGATGAAGAAACATTCATGATTTCTTAGCACAATTTTAAAAAATGTTTCTTGGCATTTCATGCATATTTAAGTGCTTTGTTGAGTTATTTTGAATCGTAGATGCCTAGAATCGGATTATCTTGCTCAGATCTTCGTTGTCACCCCAAAAGGTCCACTTTTGGTTGGAGAGTAGCCTTTTTTGATTGAGTGTAATGCTAGACTAGGAGAGCAAAAGAGCAATAAGCCTATGTGTTAAAAGAAAAACAAAAGAAAAAAAAAAAAAAAAGAAAGGAAGAAGAAAAAAAGCAAAAAAGAAAAAAAGAGTGAATGAAAAAAAAAAGTAGAAAAAGAAAAGAAAAAAAAAGTGTGTGAGTGCATCAATAGGGGCAAAAAGAGCTACCCCCATTGTGATCAGTTACGACGCCTACGAGAAAAAAATGGGTACGAGTCCCTACAATGGTTGTGTGAAAGCTAGTGACTCTAGGTAAAATTGATGCCCTTTACTTTTTAGTTGTGCGTGAGTTAGGTATCCTAGTTGAAGTATTGCCCTTTTGATGAGTTTAGGAAACTCGAAGGCCAATAGCCAAGCCAAAGTAGGGGAAAACAAATTGAGAGTTTGATAAAACCTTTCCGAGCATGCTTAGAGTTAAAATAATGAAGCTTTGCACTTACTCATGCTTGAATTAATTTGAAAAGTATTTTTAAAAAGATGCTTCTCATTTGATTTTCTGTATTCGGATTGCCCAAGTGATTGCAAGCATGCCTTGAGAACTGATAAAACTAGAGTAATGAGTCTTGTAATTAATCAAAGATATTATTGATGCATGATTGTGTGTTTTTGCCTTGCTTAGGACGATCAAGAATTAAGTTGGGGTGATTTGATAGCACCATAAAAGTACTATTTTCCCAAGCTTAATTTAGGCTCATTCGTGGATTTTATGTGTTTATTATGCTATTTTATAGGGATTCAAGCAAATCATGCATAACAGAGCGTTACAGGCAATTCGGGGTTGATTTGAAGTTGTCGGAAGTGAAATCGAGCACCCGAAGCCCAAGAATGTGAAAATTACAAAAATGCCCCTAAGGCAAGCGCAGAGCAGAGCGCAGCGTACACTGAAAGGCACAGAGGAAAAATGGCAAGAGCGCAGTAACACTCCGGATTTTGACGGAAGCATAATGTGCATGCGAGTGCAGCGATGCTCTTCCCCCGATTTAAATTGTATTTTTGCTGATTTTAGGGTTTATCTTTCGAATTCTCTCGGGATTTTGGTCCTCAATCCTATTTCCTCTTCTCCTCTTCTCCTTCCCTCTATATTTCTCCATTTTTTGTGTGTTGGATGATTGTAAAGCTCATCTTGGACCAGTCTTGTGGCTAAGGTGAGTTGTTAGCTTAGGTCTTGATTTTGAGGATTTTTATTCTTAATCTATATTTTTCTTTGATGTTTTGTGGTTCTTGGATGTGATTTAATTTCTATGCTTAGATGCATGATAGACTTGATCAGCCATCATTAAATCTTTGATTGCCAATGATTAGGAGTGCTCTAATGTGTTTTTAATCTCAAATGGGCAAGGGTAAAGCATGCTTGGGTTGTGAAATTAGGTTGTTTAGAATAATCTTTTCACAAGCATTGCATGATTAACTATTTCAAAAACGAAATAGATTTGTAACTCTAGACTTTCCAGGTTATGAATCGTCTTAGTTGAACCCTTCGCGCTTAATGCAATTGTTTGCTTGTTATGGATGCTATCGAACCCAAACAACTAAGTAATTAGTCTAATAAGAAATTAATTAAGTGAGATTTCTATGACCACTAGAAAACCTAATTAATTGAGCATTTGTTTTAATTAAAGTAATTAATTGGTAGTTAGGGCGCTTGCTCTAGGCTTTCTGGGCAAGTTGGCTAAGCACATTAAATCAAAAGAGATAATCCTAAGTAATCCTAAGATAAATCGAACATCGGGTGGATCCTAAGTCCTGAGCTAGACATTTTCTTTTATTTTGCCCACATTTTTATTTTCCTACACTCTAAGTTCCGCAATTTACATTCCCGAATTTCATTCAAACAAAACCTCTGTTCTTACTGCTTTCCATAGACATATTTAACTTAGTGAGATCGTATATTAGGCTCCCTGTGATTTGTCCCTGAACTTGCCGCTTGTGCTACTCAGTAGTATAAGTTGTTGGTTCAATGAATTTATAATTTTTTTCCCTAGGTCAAACTTTGACCTATCTTGGGGGTCTTTTAGTCATTTTACATCATATTTGGCTCGTTCCAATTTGGTTTCTCGTTTGCTACAAAATAAACATATAAATCATCAAAGAACTCTTTCAAACGATAAAAATAAACAAATTCTAAACCTAAGAAAGCACATTTTAGGTGCTTTTCAAGCCCTGTCCTCCTTCATCTAATGGTCATTTATTTTTTCTCGTTGCAGTTGATTATGTATCAAAATGGGTAGAAATTACAGCTACTAGGACAAATGATTCCCACACTTCTTTAGATTTATGCATAATAATATATTCACCCATTTTGACACACCCGAGCTATAATTAGTGATGAGGGATTTCACTTTTGTAACAAGTTGTTTGAGTCCATGATGAATAAATATAGTGTGAACATAAAATTGCCACAACATACTATCCTTAAACTAACGGTCTTGCTGAGCTATCAAATAAGGAAACCAAATAGATTCTTTAAAAAATAGTCAAGACTAACAAAAAGGATTGGGCCATTAAGCTCAATGATGCACTGTGCAACTTCAAAATTCCAATTAGTACTTCATCGTACAAGTGTGTGAAAAGGTTTGTCACTTACTGGTAGAGCTCGACCATAAAGCTTCTTGGGCCATCAAGAAGCTGAACGTGGACCTTCAAAAAGCAGAACACAGGTTCTTGGAACTCAATGAGTTGGAGAAGTTCTGTGTTCAAACCTATGAGAATGTTAAGCTTTACAAAGAATGAACTGCTAGATGACATGATAAAAACATCCTTGCAAGGGCTTTCTTACTGGAGCAACGAGTTTTACAAAAATTCATGTTTAAGGTTGTTTCCATGTAAACTCAGGACAAGATGGTTGAGAATTTTTCTTATTACAAAGGTTTCTTCACATGTTAATTTTAATATTTGAAAATTTAGAATAAATTGTTTTGATTTGAGATTAGAAAAGATGATGAGAAATCTTTATGTTGTGTGCTCTTGATGATGATTGTCTATGATGATACTTGGATATGCATGTTGGATGACTTGTTGTGGAAATAGGATAGTATTATCTTGGGTTATGATCTATTTAAGTGATTTTTTGAGTCTCTCATTTCTTGAGCACGTAATCGCTTTAATTTACAAACTTTAACTAAAAGAAGGATTAAGTTGAGTGTATTTGGTTGTCACCTCGAAAGGCCCTAACGGTTAGATAGTTGAAGTGCATTATGGTTTGTAATGTTAAACTAAGAAGAAAGAAAAGATTAATTATGTCCAGGAGGAAAGAGTGTACACTAAATATGAAGAGCCCTAAAAGAATATCTTTTAAAAAACAATATTTCTTTTACACTTGTAATGTGTATGCATGGATAGGGGTAAAAAGAGTTGTCTTTGTTGTGATCAGTTAGGATACGCATGAGATAAGAGTGGATACAGTTCCTTGCAGTGATTATGTGAAAGCTAGTACCCCTAGGTAAAATAATGCACATTTAGGGCCCTTTAAGGCACCTTAGTGGACATATTACTTTGTTGAAGTGTGTGGATGCTTAATGATTGGTGCATGAGCTAGAGTAGGGTAAAAACTAGAGAAGTTCTCTTAAACCTAATTTGAGTTTCTGTGTTTTGAATTAAATGTGGCTTGTACACACACATGAGGGATGAAAAGATTTTACCTTGAAATTTTATAACAAGAGATATGTTCGAATGTTTCTACTTAAGTTCTAATATATTATTCTTTGAGGCATGAATCATTGGCACACTTATCTTTGAACTTTCCTACGGTTGTTCTATCTTTGCAATAGAAAAATTCTAAGTTTGGGGTGGTGAAAAGTACTCAAAAAATGCTTTTAGTGTCTTTTATTTAGAGTTATTGTTGTGATTATTGCATTAGGTTTGATGTTGTCCGCTAGTATTTCTCAGGAATTAAGGTTAAGAACAATACTTGGAGCCAAAAGAGACAAATGGTCCAAACTTGACATAATTGAGACAAATCGTGACCAAGTTCATCAACTAAGGAAGAAAGAAGAAGAAAAAGAAGTTGACAAAAAAACATGGGGCAGTGCCTCGGCTCAAAAACTTGAAAGCACCTAAAAATGGACTTGTGTAGCACTGAAGCTATGAAAAACTCGTTGACCAGTTGAGTAAAGAACTTGTTGATCAAGGAAATTTTCTCTATAAATTTTAGGGTTATTCAACAGTCTCAATCATGAAATTCTAGAGCTCTAAAGTGAGTTTGCTGCAAAAAAAGAGTATAGAGTGTAAGGGATTTATTTTGGAGGTCGTTTAAGTTCCTAAGGTGAAGATCAAGGCATTCTCGGAGGATTCAAGAGGCGAAGGAACACTTCGATAGTAGTTTTCCCTCATTTCCCTTATTTTTCTTTACTGTTTATGCTTGCAAATTTGTATGAAAATATGTGTTTGAAAACTATGAGTGGCTAAACTCTTTAGTTTTAGGGTGTTGATGAATTTACTTAGGAATTTGAGTTAGTTTTTTGTGCTTTCATGGATATTATTTAGTAGAATACTTTTCAATGTTATTATGCTTTAATTCTTATTGATTGGCATTCAATCAATGTTAGGTTAGATACGCATGTTTAGTCGGAACTATAGCATTGAATCATTATTGACCTCTTGTGAAGATAGGTTGATAATGAAAGTTGTTAATAACGTTCTTTAATGCAATGTTTCTTAATTTGGTTTCAAGAAATTAATTATCATTTAAGTTGCATGAGAAAAGATTATTTTTTATATAAAATAATCCAAAATTGAGTTTCTAGACTTAAGCATATTGTTTATACAATATTCCACAAATAATCTAAGAATGACTTAATGAAGTATCTAATGAAATCAACACCCTAGAACATTATGGGGTTTTTTGGGGAGCTGAAATATAATAGGATTACTGGGAATCATAGGAGTATTGGAATGCGTCAGCACTTAAGAAATAAACGAAAATGAGATCGTGAACCATAGAAACACTGGGAAATAGGATTGGGTTAAAAACTGTTGAAATGGAATGAATTTTGTATTACAAATCGGGCTGAAAACGCTCAATCCAAACATTCATTTTGGATTACATTACATTACAAACCTATCCTATTACAGTTCCCCAAACACCCCCATATATCTCTTGAATTTCCACACTTGTCTTTATTTCTAATCATTGTTTTCAAAATCAAAATTTGAATTTGGTTTCCAATCCTTAGCTAAAATTGGCACGATTCTAAAGTAGATAAACCAATCAATATTGTTTGATCCCTGAGGACAATACTCACCCTCTTATGCTGTTTTAATGTACTATAACTTGACCAAGTATGCTTGCGTGCACATAAATGTGAAATTCCTAATGTCTACCACAAGACTTTTTTCTTGGGCTAGATTGTGAACAAGTTAACTTGGTCTTGATTTTTTTAATTTTGGAATAGAAAGAGAGAGCACTCTCGTTCCCACAAACAATGCCAACTTTTGATTTCAAAATTTAGACAGGGGAAAATGCACCTAGCCTTCACTTGACATCAATGGTAAATTTGTAATTTAGGGAAGAGCGGACCTGCAAAATAAAGAAAAAATGTTTTGATGCCAAAGTCAGTGATGAGAACTTTGGAATGAAGAAGGAGTCAGAAGTTAAGAGCCCATTTGATAACGTTTCCATTTCATGTTTCCTATTCCTTGTTTTCTGTTTCTTGTTTCCTGTTTCTTCTCTTTTGAGAACAAGAAATAAGATTATGTTTGATAACTATTCCTGTTTCCTGTTTCTTGAAAAAAAAAAAAAAAAAAAAGAAACAGAAACTTGTTTGATAACAATTTCTTGTTTTTTTTTCTTTTTATAATAATATAATATAAAAGAATGGTAATTTGTATAGATGGCCTAAATATAGAGGCCCAAATGAAATTTGGCCTCACTTTCAAAAATACACAAAAATTGGCCTTCTACTTATGTCCTCACTACGTAAATTTACTATTTTAACCCTAAATGCATTCTTCTTCTATTTTCTTTGTTTTGTAGAGCAAGAGCAAGAGCGCGAAAAATGTATAACATCGAAAAAGATTATCAAAAGTTTATATCATCTAATACAAATAAGTCTTGATGCACAACTAAAAACAATAACAAACTTGTATTTATCCTTCAATTGTTGCTCAAATTTGATCGGCAATGTTATCTCTCACTCGAGCCACTTATTTTAAATGATTTTGACTCAAATATAACTCAGGTATACTACTCCGCAAATTGTCTAGCAAACTCTGCATCTCTTCAACGATCATTGACTCATTGCTAAAGTCATTGAACATTTCATCTTGGCAATCATTCAATCTATTGTAATTCTGAATCGTGCAACATGCTATTCGTATATATTTTTGCGTGTTGACTGGGTATGGAGGAATTTGTTTAAGAATAGGGAATTGAGCCTTCAACATGCCAAAACAACGTTCAATAACATTTCGTAGTGAAGAATCTCGATAGTTAAACACTTCTTCCCTACCTCGAGGATGATGTCTCCTGTCTCTAAAACATCGTAAATGGTATCTTTTACTACGAAATGGTGTTAAAAATCCTGGCATATTTGAGTATCCCAAATCAACGAGATAGTATTAGTCTGCATAATATAAAACATAGAAAAACTTATGACAAAATCAAATATTAAATTAAAAAACTAAAAACATATAATTATATACCTCTTTTAGGCATAGGAAATTTATTCTCAGGATTCTTGATACATTCAAGGAGTATGCGAGAATCATTGGCTGATCCTTCCCAACAAGACATGACATAGGTGAATAACATATCAAATGAACAAACACACATTACATTCCATGTCGTGTCAGTTTCTCTACCATGAAACGGTGTTTGTTCGTTTTGAGGAATGCATGCATTAATATAAGTGTCATCAATCGCACCAGTAAAATCCTGAAAAATAAGCATAAACATAAATATATTTTCAAAATATTATGTTTATGAAAAAAATCAAAACATTAACTTTAAAATATTATCTTAAAGAAAGGGTAATATTTTGGTTTTGATATGATATCTAGTGGTACAGTGTCTATGTTGGGTGGGCAAATAATTTCTACTTCAAGCTTGCAAATCTTCCTCAAAACAAGGTTAAAAGCTCAAGAAATAGTCTGGCCTGAATGTTGAAACCTTTCTGCTGCTATACAATTACTTTCATTATATAATATGACTAATAAAAATATAGCAACTTTTTCTTGGGTACCTGGATACTTTCAATTTTGTCTTAGCTTTTAAATCTTCACAAAATGTTATGAATGTAGCTCTTTTCATCCTAAAATAATCAAAACATCTTCTTTCATTTCCATTTAACAACTCTATCACATAATCATGACCTTTTAGTGCAAACGTTTTACATGGTCGTCTAGAAGATTGCATCTTGTGAAAGCCAAAGTACAGTAACTTAAAAAAGATGTATATGGCATCATCATCATCGTCTGAACCAAAATTCTCAATGTCATTGTCTTGAATCAAATCCATCTCTCTTAAAGAGTGTATTCGTATAATCAATCATGGGTAGGAAGAAATTTGAAACATAAATAGATAAAAGAGAGAAAGAAATGAATCACATTCAAAACATTTATATTCAAATTATAACATAAAACCACAAAATCAAACAACAAAATAGATGTTTAAGTATAATTTGAAGAAGTAAATGACATAAAACTACAACCATCCTAAGTGAAATCTAGATACTGTTTATGAAATCTTTCTTCCTTGCATCAGGCATGGGCAAAAATAATTTTCTTCGAGCAAGATCTCCATGCAAAAGTTTCAATTCTTTAGTATAAGTCTCTCCATCAATATCCTCCATTGTATTTAAAATTTTGAAACATTCCATCAACTCTTCATCAACAACATCTTTTTTCCCTTATGATTGACCATTGTCAACTTGACTAGCAGTAGAACTATGAGTTCTTTTATCAAGGATGTCATTTTTTCTTTTTGCGTTCTCAGCATACACATCTATAAATGAAGAAAGGAAACTCCCAAATTCATCTCTCTTCTTTCGAACTTGTTTTCCATTTTTTTCATTGTCATTTTCTTCACCAACAAAATTCATATTACTTCTAACATCATTTTTATCTTCAGAATCTGAAGGAAGCTTTGTTGATGGACAAGCACTTACACCTATAGTAGTAGTATCTCCAAAAATTCTCATAAGCTTTGCATGATGTGGGCAACTTTTTTTTTTTTTTTTTTTTTTTTTACTTTTTCGCTCTCTTATTCACCTATAAAAAATAGCACAACAACATATAACATCAACCATAATTCAATAGTGATTAGGAATAGAAAAGAAAAAGCACTTGCAATTTTTAATTATACCTTAAAAAGATCATTCCATTGCTCCTCTTCTAGAGTGATGGTACCCAACAGTGGATCCCAACCATTTCCTGTCATATCACTCAATATCTTTTTGAAATCTTTGTAAATTTTTCTTAATTTGTTAAACTTATTTTTCAGTTGATCATGAGTATAAGCATATCCAGTACTAGAATTTAGTTGGTTTCTCATATAATTCCAACTAGTCCTTGTAAATGTTGTGGTCTGTCGATTGCCTTTGCAACCTCTTCATCCAATAAGTCAACAAATAAAACCTCATTCTTGTTCGACCATGGTCCCTCACTTTTCAATCCATCAATTTCAACAACCTCATCAACACAATGTTTTTCGGATGATTTTTGTGACATCTAAAATAATAAGACTATTTTGTAAGACAATAAGACTAAAAATGAGAACTTTCTTAACAAATTTCTCAAACCTAAAATGAATACTCGACCAAATGCAAAACAATGTTATAAAATTCAGAAAGACTATTTAGAATACATCTAATTCTTACTAAAATAAACAAAACAAGCAAGCATATTAAGAAGACATCAAATTCTTACTAAAAAAGAGCACCCAAATGATTCATTCTTAGTTGCATGAACAAACCTTTTCTATTGACTCTCGCTCTCGCTCTCGCATCCTTCCCTCGCTCACGATCGCTCTATCTCTCTCGCTCTCTCTCACACTCTCGCTCTTACTCTCTCTCCCTCGCTCTCCCTCACACTCTCGCTCTACCATTGTTTTAGGATTAAAACAAAATGAAGAACAAAATCACCAAGATGCAAAGCAAATTCTATAAATCTCCAATGAAACTGGAATACTCCAATAATCAATTTGTTTAACATTGGCCCTAAATTAAAAATTAAAAATTAAAAAAAAAACCCAGAAAAAAAAGAGAAATAAAAAACTTACGAAGGAAGAATCTGGGTACCGATGGAAGCCCTAACTTGAGAGGAGAGTGAGGCTGATTGTCGCTGAGAAGAAAGTGTGACTACAACCCTAAAACACAAAGAGAGAACAAACCGAGTGAGAACGGAACTGACGAAACTAGTTTTGGTGGTTTCCAAAAATTTCTCCAATTTTTAGGAACGTTTCTTAAATTTTGGAAATGAGAAATGTAAACAATTATCAAACACATTCGTTTCTTAAAAAATGAGAAACAGAAATAGGAGACGGGAATGTTATCAAATGAGCCGTTAAGTTCTAGATCTCAAATCAAGATCAAGATCTATGTCAAGTTCAAGATGTCTCATATAGAGTTATAATGATGTATTTAAAGGGAAAATGAGATAGAGTTTTCCTTATCCTTATCCTATATAGGATTAGATCTAATTAGATAAATGATTTGCTGACACTTGGACTTATTTGAACCAAATCCACTTTATCATGTATTTATCTTTCTTTGATTTTTCGCTTATTTCGCCAGGTCCGAATTCACCCACAACCCTTACAATTATATAAATTAGTATACTAAATATTAGATTGTTTATACTTTTAATAGTATTAATTATATCCATTTTTTGTTTTAATGTATTTAATATGTGATTAACCATATTTATTTCCCATAATTATAGAAGTTTTGATTTTTTTTAACTGGTTTTATCGACAATCATTGATCTTCGAACTACAATCATCATTTCTCATCTCTCACTCTCGACTGAAATTTGTTCTAAAGTTCCCCATTTAGTAAGCTAATTTGCAGGTGCGTTGTTCTTCCACCATTGGTGTCTATATTCATGGTTTTTGTTTCATTTATTTCATTTCGAAATAAAATAGGTGTTTGTCATTCAATTATGCTCATTATTTTTTGCTATGTTCTTACCCTTTGTTAATCTTTTTTTTTTTTTTCCTGTAGATTCAATAATTTTTGGTAACATTGTTGCTGAATATTGTTATGGGTAAGTGATGGTTCTTTATTTTATTATTTACGTTTATTATTTTAGCGGTATCATGTGATACCAGTTATAGTGTTTCATGCAATATATTTAGTTGTATATACAAAATGTGCATTATTTCGTTATTACAAAATGTGCATTATTTCGTTATTACTTTTCTTGTATACCAATGTATATAGAGGATGCAAGATATTTAAGTATCCTTCTGTATATACATAGTGTCTATCAACAAACTATTTAAGTTTATACAATATATGATCAAGTATATCGTTCATAATTCAACAGTATATTGCATATATTATCTGATTACAAATGTACAACACTATATAAGCAATGATATTATATTAATGATATATGACAAGCATTTCGACAAGAAGGATAACTTTGTAGATTACAAAGTAGCTAGTTTTGCATCCTCAACAATACTATACACATGTTGAATGTAAAAAATCTAGGTATAGTACTTAATTATACGTTATATATATAGTTGTGTATATCATGGTTTTAAATATATGAGTGTGAATATTTAATTTAACCCATGGTATGAATTATATATGATTCAAGGTTGATGACCATAGAAGTTTTTTATATTTCTTCGTGGCGTTATCAACATCTATTTTTGGTTGACAACATTGTCGTCTTGTTATTTCTGTAACAATAGAAGTAAGACACAATATTCCTTTAAATAACAATGTACTCCTAAATAAATTTAGAAATACAACATAAATATTCTAAATAGATTCAGTCTAAATACTCTAATTTGTAAGTAAGAAACTAAGAACATCCCATATATACTAATCTACTCAATGAACATCTCATATGCATTCCAATATACTAGTTGAAATCTCATATATACTATAATGTATGCACCTTATTTACAACACCCCTTAGAAATTAGTTATAGCATCTTCCTTTAAAAAAATGTTAATAACCATGACCCCTAAAGAATTAGTGATTTTAGCTCCATCTAATGTATACTCCAACATATTCAAACCCTCTAGCGAATTCAGTTTTCACCCTCCATAAAATTGAGTCAGAAAAAACCCCTTTTGCAAACAAACCTATTCAATGTATATCTCATATATACTAGAATATATTCACAATATTCATAAGAACCTCTAGAAATCAATTACTTAAATTTGAACATCTTATATATACACTAATACATTCAAAATCCCCACATTCCCCAAATAACTACCCTCCCCCCCCCCCCCCAAAAAAAAAAAAGAAACATTATATATAGAACTCTAAAATATTAAATATACTCCTATATATACATAAAATCGAGTCAGTACAATTAGATCTTATAATTTCGATACAAAGTTTGCATCGAGAATTACTCAAGTATGATCATTAATTAGCAAGTTTTCCTATAAAAGCCCAAGTGTAAGCTTCTATAGGTTTCCTAGTGAGTCTAGGGTCGAACACAGGGATTTGTGATAAATTAGGCGTTGAGACTAGATACAAAAACTATGCAGTGACTATACATCTATTATATTCAAGATTTTTATGTACTTAAAACTATACATAAAAAATAGATAAAATTTCCTATAATTAACAAGATGAGATGGAAACGGAGAATGTTAGTCAAATATGTTGGCTTTTTGGCCCTTAATCTCAAATTAATTAATTTTAATGGATTGATTAATTAGTGTTTTGATGATAACAAATCTGATTTTATTTATTAATCATTTGAGTATTTTGAAGTGGCTATTGTGTGGAGCTTGGAACAACGGTTCCAATACAATTTGAATCACTCAAATCGGATTTCAAATGAAGAAGATATGACCGAAACAAGCTTATTGGAAAAATCTCGAGCTGATGACGTGGCAGATTTTTTTTTAATCAAAGTGGACAAATTGAAAGGTGCCACTTGAAGCAATGGAGAAGTGAGAATTGGTGGGTCTTTTATTTTTGGATTGATGTTAAAAAGAAAATGATTTAAAAAAAATGAATTTAATATTATTATATATGTTTGTGTCTAACGGCTAATTGCTTTTTTTAAAAGGATTGATTTAATATTATATATGTTTGTGTCTAACGGCTAGTTGCCTTTTTAAAAGGATTAATTTAATATTATTATATGTTTGTGTCTAACGGCTAGTTAAGTTTAAATCTCCACCATTCAATTTTCTTTTACAAAGATCTAATAGTTCAAATTAATTTGGTTTTCACTCACTTTCATTTCTTTTTAAATATTTCATCTTCTCCAACTCTTTCTCAATTTATTTTGCATTCAATTTTTAGTAGCATGTTATAGATTACTATCCTTCTTTATTGAGATTGATTGAATCTTGTGTTTCATATATATTTTTATCAATCTTGTTATTTAGCATCAATTAAGGTTTTTATTAATTCAATCCAACAATTAATTCAATTAGTTTAACTTGAGCATATTTAGGAATAAGTTTAATTAAACCCTATTCACCCCCCCTCTAGGGTTGCCATACCGGTCCAACAACATATCATTTAGTGTCAGATAGCATGCTTTGAGAATGACGGTGGAACCATACGATAATAGTAGAGTTAACACAGGGGCTAGTTGTTACTTAAGCATATCTAAGTATATTTACATACCTACAAACTTTGGGCTTGAGAATCCATCTCTCGATGTTTTGGCGCCACATTAATCTTATCTCTAAGACGCTTGGTAAGTTTGAATTGACAAAAGATTAACTACATCTCTGCACCTCATCTAGTCTTGATAAATACTAAAGATTAACCATCTACTCTCTCAAGCTAGACAATCGTGCTTGTTAAATTTGTTTGTCAGACAAAGCTATGCAAGCTAATGATATGCATTAATCAAGATGTAACATACTTAATATTGCTTAAGAAAAACTAGCTTCTAACATCTAACTCATTCAACATACAAGCAACATGGTGTAAAGTATTTAATATGGAAATGAATGGAAAATAATCGTCAATCGAACTTATCTTAAGAAAATAAACCATTCTCTCGAATGTCATTAACAAAGCATAAGTAAGAAGGAGGGAAATGAAGATAGAACAGAAATGGAAGACGTCAAGCCGCCACTGGCAATCTCTTGCTTCATGGAGGCTTGAGATGGTTGCTATCTGATACAGAAATGACATAAGATGAAGGTTCTCACTCACTAGGAGATGACTCTGAAAATTCTCAGAATCCTTCTCACAGAAGAGCTTGAAATGGAGGTTGGTTATGATGAGGGAGCATTTGTGCAGAACTTCTGCCTCTTGAACTCCTTTCTTTTCTTCTTTGAATGGAGAAGCTTTGGGCTATTTATAGGTGTCGAAAAGACGAACTCATGATGACCTGACACCTTTGCATTAATTTTCATGCCCTGCTGCGCAGACTTTTCACATCGTCGGCCCATTTGGTTCTGCCATGATCTGATAACATATATATTTTGCATATTGACACGACAGCTATTGCCCAAGCGTCTATATCTACTTTTTCCTCTCAACGCATGGACTTAACACATGGGTTTTCACTTTTTTTGTTCTCGCAGCAGCTTCCTCTCTGGTACTTGGGTTATTTGTGCTTCTTTTCTACTTCATCCTGCGTTAAGAACAGAAAAGCTCATATTTTTTTCAGGTATATTCTTTTGTAAATGGTGCCAACGTATGGTAATACATATTACACAATGCAACTGCCAAAATCATGCGTTTAGCCCTAAAGTTACTCTAATTATTCCAAATAGTGAATATAAAAACTTGTATTTCTACAAGTTATCAACACTATATACACAACCTCCCAAATTATACAAAACAACCTTTTTTGAAAAACAAGTGATTCTTGTTAAAATTATACTTAATTGGTGTCAATTATTCTAAAATATGAAATATACTCTTATTTAATTGAAATTATAGAACTCCCAAACGTTAATCACTATTCTTGTTCACAATGGGGTATTTATTTAGAAGACTCACCGATTGTTTCTTCAACATAAAAAAGAAACGCTTTTTCATATAAAACAGTGATGGGCATTTGTTTAGAAGACTCATCAAAGTTCTTTTCAAAGTCTTAAACTGTTTGTATTTCTTCGCAAAGTTTGAGAGTTAGGAAAAATGTCGTGTACTGAAACTAAACCATTTAGATATTTGTATATGAAATATACACAAGTATAAAATTCTATGGAAATGTAAATTGGAAAGGAAGAAACATATCGCTTTTCATGATTGCATGCACCTTCTAGGGTTTTCATGAAATAGAACGAGGAGAAGATGAAGTTGGTTATCAAAGAGAGGAAGTTTTGTCCTATTCTAAATGGCATTCACCTATGGAAACTGTTGAGCTTTTTTCTTTTTTCTTTCTTTTTTTTTTTTTTTTTTTTGAAAAAAGGAAATGAGCGATAGCACCCAAAATGTGCTATCGTTGTACTTCTAATCTAGCTTGATTATGATGTTTACTATATTTATATGATTATATTTGTAGGTTATCGAGCACTACATGAATTTCAAAGTGTTATATGTTGTTAGAGTAATTAGGCTTCAAAAGAACTTAAAAAGACAAACATGCCCCCAGCAGGACTGGTGCTGCAGCGCTCGCACAATGCCAACATGGTTAGTTGCACAGAGGGAGGGCATCGTGACGCTATCCTATAGCGCCTTGGTGCTCCGACCCTTAACGGAAAGTCAACGGTGTCGGTCGCGCTCTGACTCAAGGGTATCAGCGCCACAACGGTCTACACTGTGTTTAAAAAGTAATTTTTTATTTCTTTGTTAAGAAATGAGAGTTTTAGTTGATTTTTAGAGCTTAAACTCAATTTTGGCCATTCTGGGCCAAAACCCAGGAGCTTTCTTAATATTTTGACTTATAATTGAAGATTTTGGCATCAGAATTCATGTATTGATGAACGGTTGAAAGCCTGAACGAAGATTTTGAAGTTTGTTGGGCACTTTTTTAGGAATTTATAAGATTTTGATGAATATTTATGAGTTTTTCTTATTTTCTCTTCTGATCTATTCTTTGTTTGAACTTTTAGGATGAGCACATTAGTAGATTAAATTGACAACTTAATCATGAATGCTTGCATGTTCGTTCACTCATGCTTTGCTTGTTTTAGTTATCTGTAATTGTAACTATTGCATGCTTAATTTTAGTAGCAAATAGGTTCTAGCTATAGTTATGGCTCGATTGCTAGATTATCTAGGATCACCTAGTAACAAAAGATAATGGGACCTAAAGAATAGAAATGCGTTAGGTTAGATTTCACCAGTTTAATCTAATATTCTAATCAATCCAATAACTTAATGCTATTAGTTAAGTGATATAGGCTTGCGTGACAACACTTAGTTAATTTAGCAACAACATCTGCGTTGGTTTTCATTTAGGAGTTTGTCTGGTTTTTCTAGACATTCGATTAGGCTTGATAATTAGAAAACCCATGAACTTTGCATGATAAATCAATAAATTAATTCATAGATAGTCCAAAGGTCTCTTAATCAGCAAAGTTAATCTCGTGTATCACTTTTTCTCTCTCTCAATCTATCTTACTTTTCGTACTTTAAATTCCTGCATTTAGTTTTCTTGAAGAAATGCTTGATGAAATGGTGAGATCTCTCCTTAGGATTGTTAATTGTTAAAGAAAGGAAGTTACTAATATTGGGATGTATGCCCTAAAGCCTCCTAGTTAATAAGTCATTTGAAATAATGGTTAATTATTTTGTATATGTAATTATCCATTAAGGAAAAACTCAATGTTATTTCATGAGACTTGAATAGTATGTAATCCACGTACAGGTGGATCATGTTCAAGTATTAACCTAAAGAGGTTATAGCATATGGATAAGGTTGGGTGCCTTATCTTGGTAAAACTATGGATATGACCCACTTTGTAACACTTTGTAAATGTTACAATTGTTGTAAAGTGTTTCAAATGATGTGATCCAATCATTCATATGGAGACATGCAATTGGGGGTACCCTATACAAAGAGTTTGTATAAGATTGAATCGTGAAATATTTGATATCTCTTTCTAACATCATTGATTGAAGAGATTAATATTTCATAAGATAACCATGTAACTCGATCTCAATCTTAAGTGAGTTGCGGACTCCTGTCTATGAGGGCAGTTCTTTGATTTGTATGAGTGAGAGTGGCCCAAGTCTCCAACTCAATAAGTGTGACACCCTAACTTTTGACCTAGTTGCTTAAGACATATAAAGAAAGGAAACTAGGGTAAAGGGTATAAACTTGGATCACAATCCTATGGAGTTAGAAAAATTTTGAGACAGAAAATCTAGGTTTGTGGAGTTAGCCAAATTTTGGCCAATTTAAGGGACCCTATGCGTCGAAAGAAAAGGAGGGAGAATGGAATTTTTGTCAACTTGAGTTTTGAGTTAAGAATAGGCCATAGGTGAGTTTAGATGAAAACCATGTTAAATGATTTTCAAGTCTTGGATGACAAGGTGACCTATGAGCTAAAGAAATCTTCTAAGTGTCACAACTATGCTTGGAGAACTCAACTATGCTATGAGAAATCTATAGTTGGACGCATAGTTGGTGAGTGTGGACGCATGATGACCTATCTTGGGAGGAAATTGGTTAAGTGTTGAAGTATTGGAAGGAAACCTAGGTTTTGGAAAAGAAGGATAAACGCATACCTAGGGTTGGACGCATAGGTCATTCTTCTAGGAGGAGTTGGCCAACTGTTGGATGATTTGGTTAATTGAAAAGCAACCCTAAGGAAGGTAAAGATGGGTTAGACGCATGCTAGGGAAAAATGGTTGAAAAATGGTTAAGTATAAAGGCTTAAGAGAGTAAAGTTGGAAGCAAAGGTTTGGGAGGAACAACATGGACACATAAGTGAGCAATCAAGGAGTCCATGGGGCTATGTTGGAGATTCATGGACGCATGGACCAAAGTAAAGAAGAAGGTGGACGTATACATAAGAGAATTGGAGGAAACCACACACATAGAGAGCTTTATGAGTAAAATTTGATGAAGTGTGGGAACCTTGGATTAGTTGGACGCATAGAATAGAGAGTGGACGCATAGAAGGGGCTTGGCAAGGAAAATTTGGCTAAGTATAAGAGGGTTGGAAGAAGAAAAGAGAGCAAAAGAAGCCAAAACCTAGGAAGCATCATCTTGGACACATGATTGAGAAGAGTTGGACGCATGATCCTTATTCCGGGACTAGGTTGAACTCATAGTTGAGCATTTTGGTGCTAAGTGGTTTCATTTGGACATAACACTTCATAAGTAGGAGGTGTTGCGGTGCATGACTAGAACACCATGCAAGGAAGCACTGGTTGGACGCATGGGGTGTTCTTCATGTATGGTGACATGTGGGAGCTAAGTTTCAAACTTGGAGGCTAGGTTGGATGACAAGGCTTGCCATCCAACTTCTATAAATAAGGCCAAAGGGGTAGAGGAGCTCTCACACCATCACAAGTCCCCGATTTTCACTAGAGAGAGAGAGGAGGAAGGTTGGGAAGCAAGCTTTGCGTCCAAGGAAAGTAGGTTATGTCCAAGGAGCTGTTTTCCTTACTGTTGAAGTGTTGTCTGTGTCCATCAGCTGTCCCAGACGTCCAAGGAAGGCAACTCTGCATCCAAAGAAGGCTACTCTACGTCCAACTGAGCTGTATAAGGAGAAAGGAAGTTGTCCTACGTCCAACTTAATCTGCCCTGTGTTCAACTTGATCTGCCCTACGTCCAAGGAAGTTCTCTACCTCCAAGGAAGAGTTTTCTGATGTCCAAGGAGCTATAGGGTTTCTAAGGTTTCCCAGCTACTATTTTCTTAGTTTTAGAGGCTTAGGAGAAATTGAGAAGGATCGGAACTAAAACAGAGAAAGGAACCTTAAGTGGGAAACTACTTTCACTGTGAGTGATTGATTTCTTTTTGCGAGAGAACTAAATTATACTCTCTGTAAATATTGGTCAATAGCATGCCTATTAGCTTATAATTAATAGCATGATTGTGCGACATTATTCATGTTATGGTGAAGTATGAGATAATTTATATCGAACATGTTAGCATGAGGTAATGCTAGGGCATGATATTGAATAAGTACATAGTATATCGAGCATGTTGGATATAAGATTCTAACGCCGATGTTGAAGGATTATACGAAGGCATCGATGAACAGATTATGTTTCCAATGTCGAAGAAACTTGCGAAGACATTGATGATGACGATCATGGATGGGACCGAGGTTCAACACCGCATAGGATGGTCAAAGGATCGAAAGGACCTCGTTTCTAGGCCTATGGCAGGGATTTCCTTGTGGGATGGTCAGAGGGCCATCGGAACCTAGTTCCTAAGCCTACTAGAAGTACCCGAGGGGATGGTCAGGGGATCGACAGGCCTAGCTCCTGAGCCTCGAAGGTAAGACTATGTGCACATAGGGACAGAAACGATGAGATTAGCTGAGCCGAGTTGGCCAACAGGAAAAACTAATGAGGATTGCTGTGCTGTGTGAGCCAACAGGATAAACATAAAAGTTGTTGTGCCAGAACTGCCAGTAGGAAAAGATGATTTTGAGGATAACCCTACGGGGGAGGTTTGAATATAAAGCTTGATATACTTGTAGATATACTTGCGTATGATTCGTATTACAAGTATTATGATTATTATTATAATGCTAGAAGGGTTAGTTGAACCCTAGCTTATTCGATCACTCATTGGGCTTCAATGAAACTCATCTTTTTCTTATGTTTTTCTTTCCAGGTAGCAGCCGAGTTTCTGTTGTTGTAGGAAATAGGCCGAGAAATAGTGTGTATTTAGCTGTAGGCAACAATTTAAATGAGAAACTAAGAGCATGTTTTCTATAAACAAACTTGTAAAACACTTGTAATAATAAATTATGCTTGTTAATATGAGTTAGTTTTCATTCTACCTATCTAAGTTGCACCGTTAGTTTGGGAAGGGTAAAGGTTTGACGGTAGACATCGCAAGAGGGTTGGTATCTGTTGTCCTCACCCCCCATCTCAAGTTCGAGAAAAGGGTGGCTCGGGGCGGAGTGTGACTATAAGCCTACCATTTTGGGGATTTGTCCGAGTAGGGAACTGGAAACATAGTTACACAAGATGGAATTCACTCCTTCATACCTTTAGGGTAAGTAGATGAGTAGTTCCCTTGAATATTGATTTCAGATCTTGAACAAAGGGTACCCGCCCTCTCACTGGCCTGAGAAGGATTTGGTTTATGGCAGGATCATTAGAGGGATGAGTTGTACTTAAGGAATAAGATGTAATTACAGGGTAAAACAATAATTTGACCCAGTTGTAATTACGAACAACTCGTGAAAGATCGACTTACTTGTAATGGTTAATCCATGGATGCAAGAATATTCTACAATGCTAAGAGTGCGGTTGTTGGTCTTTAATGAATTGTTCAAATTAAATAAGAGAATAACATTAATTGTATATGATATAATTTATATAATTCATTGTTAAAGTTAATTTTGAATGAGATTCAAATTAAACTTTATAATAAAAGGAGATTTACTGTTTGAACATGATTCAAATAATTAAAATGAATAGGATTCATATTAATACTATAGATTAAAATTTTATGTGAATGAGATTCATATTAAAACTATAGGTTATGAGAGAGATAAATATTTGAATAAGATTCAAATATTTAATAAATTAAATATAAGATATTTAATTTTGTAAATTAATTAATTAATTTAATTATTATAATTAGTAATAATTAATTATGGGTGGTTACTTGAACCACTTCTTCACGTTAAAATTAATAGGGGTTGGGGAATTTTTATGGTAGAATAAGTTTTTTTTACAGAACATAAAGATGAGATCTCTCAATGAGATTCTTCCCTCTTCTCCGGCCTTTTTCTCAATCTCTCTTAAAACATTCATAGAGAAAGAGTTTTTCTATGAATTTTCTTCTACTATTCCCTTTCTCTTTCAAAAGATAATTCCCACAAACTGGTCTTTACTAAGAGAATAGCAGGGAAGATCTGATGGTGGTGTTAACCATACTATTCTTGGGAGATCTACTAAAGATCAGAAGAAGACTTTAAGAAAAGTTCTTCAAAGGTATTATTTTTTTCTTCCTTGCTAATTTATGTAATTTGTTTTAAAACATGCTTAACTTTACTACATTGTGAATGTGTACTATATTTTCTCCATTATGTGTGTTTTGAATTCTAAAACACCAAAAGCAAGGCGATCACTCGCTTTCGCTGTGGAATTTGATCCTTTCAACTAATCCATTATATAGGCCCAAGTAGTTGAAGGATGACCAAAAATGGTGCTCTGAGCGTTTACTAGGCTTTTTTGACACTGAATAATGGTTGTAGACTGAGAAAATAGCAACTAGGAACGACTGGGCACATTTCTAGAAATTAGGGTTTCGATATGGTCGCATCATGGTCAAAATATGTAAAACAATCAAAATCCAATGTAAAAGCTAATAAAATCAGCTCAAATAGTAAAAACACACTTTACGCAGCTAAAAGACCTATATTTCATCATTTTATCCAATTTAGGCTAATCAAATGGGTAAATGGCATGTAACTAACAACTTTAGCTAAGGAAAAGTGCCAAAATATATCTTAGAATCATGCATTTTAGACATTTACCAGGAAACCGTAAGATTATTGTTGGTTATTTCCTATTTACTTAAGTTCAAGTTGTATCAGATGAATGTAGAGTACATTTTTTAATGGCTACTTGAATGAAGAAGTCTTCATTGAACAATCAAAAGGCTTTGTGGATCCACAACATATGTATAAGCTACAAAAAAGCCTTATATGGGCTAAAACAAGATCCCCGAGCTTGGTATGATAGCTTGATGGAATTTCTTCTAAAATTGGATATGCAAGAGAAGGAGCGGCTAAGACTATTTATAAAGAAGTGTAAAGTGTTGGGACTAGTATGTCCTACATCTCTTGGATCTTGTGGTTTTGTAGATAAATACATTTTATTTATTGAATAAAATAAGAAGTTATTTTATCTATCTTATTCATTAGCTCAATTCAAAAAACTAAGATTTCATGGTTATTTTTTGTAAACTTAAACATGTATGTTGTTGACATACAAGGTTGGATCATGTTTAAGTAATAACTAAAAGGTTTATAGTATAGGAATAAGGTTGGGTGCCTTGTTCTGGTAACACTATGGATACGTCCCACTTTGTAATTGTTACAAGAAGTTGTAAAGTGTTACAAACGATTTGATCCTAATTGTTCATGTGGAGTCATATGGGTAGGGGTATCCTATTCAAAGAGTCCGTATAAGACTGGACAGCGAAATATTTAATTTCTCTTTGTAACGCTGTTAATTGTAGAAATTAACATTTCATAGGATGATTATAGGTAACTCAACCTGAATCTTGAGTGAGTTATCATTTGATCTGTATGGGTGAGAGTGGGCAAATCGCCGACTCAATTAACCTACCATTTTGGGGATTTGTCTGATTAGGGAGCTGGGAACATATCTTCACAAGATGGAATTCACTTCTTCCCATGTTTATGGTAAGTTGATAAATTACTCCCTTAAGGGATGATTCCGAGCCTTGAACAATGAGATCTCACCCTCTCATTGACCCGAGAGGGATTAGTATAGTTGGACTATAAACAGTTTGTTCATTTGAGGAATCAGTGGTACTTAAGGAGTTAAATATAACTACAAGGGTAAAACGATAATTTGACCCAACTGTAGTTATGAGTAATTTGTGAATGATTGACCTACTGTCGATTAGTAAATTTTGTGGACATAGAAATATATCTATAGTGCGAAGAGTGACACTGTAAGTCTTTAGTGAAGTGACCTACAATACGAATATTGACTAATCTAATTAAAGAGTTTAATTGATTAATCTCATTTCATTGGAGCTTCTAACTATAGGTCCACAAGCTCTCTTGCTAGCTCATAAAGGATTAGTATAAGAATCAAACTTTTTTGTTTAATTTGAAATGTTTAAATTAATAAGGTAATTAATTGTATGTGATACAAGTATCATAATGTGATACATTATAATATAAAATTTATTTTGAATGAGATTCAAAATTTATACTTAATATAAGAGAGATAATGTAATACTCTCTCTCCAAAAACCTAGGTATCCAAAATGGTTAGTAAGGATAAAAGGATAAAAGATGAGAATTAACGAAACTTTTAAAATGAAAAAGTTAAGTTTGTGGAATTATTGAATAATGGCCGAGAAATTATGTGCGTTGAAATGAATGATATTAGGAAAAAGGGTGAGAATGAAGGACTAAAGGTATAGTTGGAAATTGGTTAAAGTTAGATGTATTTTTGAAATCAGGTTGACGCATAGATGGATAAGTTTTAACGCATGGTATTTAATATTGAGGAGTTACCAAACTATGAGATTAGGTTTTAATGATGGCAAGTTGAATGGGGTGAAGTACTATGCGTCGATAATCTAAAGTGAAGTAGAACCATCACGTAGGAAAAGTATCTTGCGTTGGAAAGGTTGACAACGCGTCGGGAAGTGAAGTTAAGGAAAGTAATGCGTTAGGCATTGTGAAGAACAATAGTACGGAGGAAAAAGGAACAAGAACTATTGAGTATTGATCACGACTATGCGTTAGTAAGCCATGCGATAAGCTGTAACTATGCGCTGAAGGTTAGCGACGGATTGAAAACCGATGCGATGAGCAGCGGCTAGGCGTTGGGAGTTTACTATGTGCTATGAAGGTTCATTGGGCTGATCAAAAAGTCCCCGAATATGGTATAGCATGTACGGTGAGCGTTGAAGGTTATTATATTGGGAAAATTTCTATGCGTTGGCAAAGTGACGCGTTGAGAAAATTGAGATTCTTAATAGCTAATAATTAAGAAACAACCTTACGTAGAAATGGTCTTATGAGCTAACAAAAAGGAAATTGAGTTCAGGCGTTGGATATGCTGTAGAGTTGAAAGCAAACCTAATAGGAGGAAACAATAGAAGGATGGATATTAGAATAATTGTTAAAGGAAACGGCTATGGGAGAAATTTGGAAGCAAAGCGTTGGGTATACCTAGTGGACGCGCAGAAAAGTAACCTCGAAATCTAAAAGGTTGAATAAGAGGATTATAACTTGGTTTACGTTATACATACTGGAAGTACAGCGATGTATAGGAAGTTAAAAGGAAATATTTACTAATGGCCAAGGGTGAAAAGTGAAATAGCGGAGTAAGGAATAAAGTGTTGGTAAGAAGTCTTATTATGCGTCGATAAAGTCTATGCGTTGAGAAGATTATCAGCTAGGCGTTGAGAAGGTTATTAGCTAGGCGTTGAGAATGTTATCAGCTATACGCTGAGGAGTTCACGTGTTAAGGACGGCTATTAGCTATGCGTCGAGGGGCTTGTGAGTTAAAGGTGGCTACCATTGGTTATTAAGGTTGTGAAGTAAGCATAAAGACTGGAGTATGTGGTGAACGCATGTTAATCTATCTTAAGAGATAATTTAAGTGCAAGGAAAAGGATTAAAAGAATAACCTTGAGAATAATCAAGGAATGTCCAAGGATAGGAAAATGCATTGGTAAGGTTGTCATGCATTGAGGTCCCTATGCGTTGAAGACAGATCTATGCGTTAAAGACAATAGTGTAGTTGGCTGAGAGTTAGAAAAGTGAGTAGTGAAGCTCAAACCTTAAAGGGAACTCAAGAACGCATGAGGGCGTTGTGCTGAATGAATGGTTATTTATTGGAAAATGTTGGACACTTAAGATAAGCTTATATAGGCCAGGTGGCTTCATATAGACTTGATACCTTAAAGTAAGAGGTGTTAAAAATGCATGGGAAGTGTCTCATGCAAGGTGACACTTGGACTAATGCATGGTTAGTCAGACATGCAGCGTGACATGTGGCAATCAAGTGGCAAAAAAGAGAAGTAGGATGGCAAGCCCTCTATAAATAGGACCCAGAGGGAAGAGTAATGACTGATGTTTCGAAAGTAAGAATCCTTGAGAGGAAGACGGAAACGAAGGCAGAAGAAGGAACCCTTGGGTTTGTAAAAGGAGATTTGCGTCCAAGAAAGTCGACGCATCCAGGAAATCTTGCACAAGGTCGACGCATCCAGAAGATCTTGCCCGTTGCGTCCATCTGAGCAACCTTTCGGGTTAGAAACGCAAGCCTTGCGTTCAAGAGCTCGGGAACGCAGGATTTCAAAGGGAAAAGAGGAAATTCTTAAGTAACTTGTGAGTGACTCCTTTCTTCTTCAATTTGATTTTTATTGCAAATATTCTTATGAGATATGGCTTTGAGATGAACTGTTTTAAAATGCATAATGTTTGGTTGTATTACTCACAAGGCATGTTATATATATTTTCTAAAGTTGATAGAAAGCATTTTTATGGGATATTATCGAATAAAGATCTGTATGATTTTCTATGAAAGGATTTTCATATGAATTGTTATGGGAACGGATTTCTAAAAATGTTTTAGAGGAGGCTCAGTGTTCAAGGACAGGAGAAGGCACGTGAGTTTCCCTGGGACCCCGTACTCAAGGACATGAGAAGGTACTTGGGCAACCCGCCATGTTCCTATGTGCACATAGAGGTTGATTTGGCTGATGCGTCGAGTTTGCTCCGCATTGAGCCAGGGATGATTTCGACGTTGGGTGTGTTGAGCCTTGTTCCACCCCCAACTAAGATTGTTTTTGACGTTGAGAGTGTTGAGCTTTGCTCCGCCTCAACTAAGGGAAATGATTGAAAAACCAAACGGTTTACTGTTTAAATCTTTCTGAAAAACGATTCTATTGATTTGGAACGGATTTATGAGATTGATACATTTGTGCAAAATATGTTTGGTTGAACTGTTATGTTTAATTCTTGTTTTATGTGTACAAATGTAACATGCCTATTTTATAACAAAGTTAGTTTTACAAAACCAGTCACTCACAGGGCTTTAGCTCACGTTTTTCCATGTTTTTCGAATTTTCCAGGTAGCAAGCGAGTTCGGGATGCTTTGCCTACGCAAGAACCTCGTCTGGGCCATCTTTGGTGAGAATGATTGGACAGCGAACCTTACAGAGGAGTCAAGGTTGCTGTCTTCACATCTCCTCTCGAGTTAGAGAGGATAATCCAGGAGGGGGTGTGATAGATAAATATTTAAATGAGAATGAAATATTAATCATATGAATGAGATTCATATAAATACTATAGGTTAAAATTAATATGAATGAGATTCATATTAAAACTATAGGTTATGTGAGAGAAAGTTGTTTGAATATGATTCAAATTATATTAAATATGTAATATTTAATTTATTGATTAATTTATTGTTAATTAATTAATTTAATTATATAGATTAAATATGATTTTATTATATAATTAACTTAATAATAATATTATTAAAGAAATAACTTCCCACATTTTTTAGGAAGTTATTTCTCATCTCTCTCTCACACTTTTCGTAAAAAGAGAAGGGGAGGGAAGTTACAGATGGATGATCACAATCACAGAAAACTTCTGTAAGTTTGTTTCCCTCTCCAATTCTCTCTTCTTCCTCCTCCTTAACAATTCTCTTGCCAAAATCATAGAGAGCCCATACACGCCCCTTTGATTTTACCTAGAGAATAGCAAAGTTGCTATTGTGGTGGTGATCCAAAGGAGAAGAGTTCTTTTTGTGTTTTGTTGGAGATTCTCACCGATTCATGATTTGTAGAAGGAGTTTTCAACATCGAAGGTCTTCAAAGGTATGAAATCTTCTTCCTCTTATCTCTTCTCACACGCATGCTAATTGTTTGTTGTTTATCCTTTATGTTTTTTTCTCTGTAATTTTGGTTTTCTAAAACAAATTTAATGACGCAAGGCTATCATTCGCTTCCGCTGGGAATTCGATTCCTTCATAAAGGTAGTCTCATTATTGCATAGATATGTTAACATTCCTTTTGGAGGAATGTCCCAGGACATAGTGCACCTTCTTGTGGAACAAATGAAATCTGTGTTTGAAATAAGTATGGTAGGTGACCTAACTTACTTCTTAGGGTTTCAAATTAAGCAATTAAAAGATGACATATTTATCTCTCAGAGTAAGTATACTAAGAATATTGTGAAAAAAGTTTGGCTTGGAAAAGGCAAAATCTAAACATGCTCTACTCCTACACATGCCAAGTTGTTTAAGGACACTAAAAGAACCAAAGAGTCTTTATCGTAGTATAATTGGTTGTTTGTTGTATCTAACAATAAGAGGCCTGACATAGCCTTTGTTGTGGGAGTTTGTGCCGGGTATCAAGCTTGTCTCAAGACAAGTTACCTTCTGAGTGCCAAAAGAATAATAAAATACATAAACGGTACTAGTGAGTATGGTCTTCTGTACACGTTTGATACCAACAACTCTCTTGTTGTTATGACGTTGACTGGGTAGGTAGCTTAGAAGACCAAAAGAATACTTCAAGTGGTTGTTTCTTCTTAGAAAACAGTCTTGTCTCATGGTTTAGTAAAAAACAGAATTGTGTTTTCTTGTCCATCACAAAAGTTGAATATGTTTTTGTTGGAAGTAGTTGTACACAATTGTTATGGATGAAGCAAATGCTGAAAGAATATGATGTCCCTCAAGATGCCATGACATTGTATTGCGACAACATGAATGCTATAAACATTTCCAAAAATCTAATCCAACATAGTAGAGCAAAACATATTGACATCAAACATTACTTTATTAGAGAAATTAGTGGAGAACAAGAAAATCTTGCTTGAATGTGTTCAAACAAAAAACCAAGTTGCTAACATATTCACTAACCCTCCCGATGTTGTTCAGTTAAAGGCTCTTAGAGCAGCCTTGGGCGTGTGCAAAATTGATTTGTAACAATTAATGGAGTTTAAAAAGGAATGCTTTGTTTGGACAAGAAGTTGTTTAAGGCCTATCACCAAAATTGCTAGTTTGCATTCCTTAATTGTGGAAGTTAGCTTGCGTTACAATAATAAATGGGTCTTAAATTCAAATTAAAAGTTAACATTCCTTGCCAGTTATTCCTAGAAACTTTGTGCACGTTTTGTTTGTCTTCTCTCTCACAAACCTAACATGATGCGCTATAAGCAAAAAGTGAATCGGAAGAAGTTTATTAAGAAAGATGTCCCTACTTCGACCAATGCGCATGGTGTCAAAATGTGTGGTTTTCCTTCCCCATCCGAAGATGTTGTTGTTCCTCCCCCAATTGCTAAAAGGAAACATTTTGGTATTGTTTCTATCAATGTTGAAAAGAAGAAAGTACGTGTGCAAACTTCTACTCTGATTATGATAGATTTAGTTGGTTAGATTATGTGTTTGAAAATGTGATTGAGAATGTCATTGTATTTGTTCTTATCTCTGCTGGTGAAGTTCTTGAAGTTAGTTTTCCTAAGTTAGATATGCCTAGAAAGAATATTGAAGAGAGTGTTGTGGGTTAAAATTTTGTTGTTTGTATGGAGAATATTGTTATTGGTCAAAACTCCTATTGAAATCATGATTCCGATGTTGAAGAAAATGCTTAAAAAGGCAATGTTGAGCACATGTCTAAGAACTCTAAGGAGAATAGTCCTAGTAATGTTAAGAGTTCTGACAAGAAAAGTACTAATGATGATATTGTAGGGATAAAAACTCTAACGCAACAGAAAAACACAGAACCATTTTTAAAATTAAATCTAAAATTTAGAAATATCATGCACTAGCAATTACACAAAAAAAAAAAAAAAAAAAAAAAATCAGAAAAGGAAATCACTTACCTTTTCTGACGAATCTTTGAAAAAATCTTTTTGGGTTTGGAAATTGACACCACCACGAAAAACCCTTCCTATCCTCTAAGATTTAAGAGGTTGTGGTTTGTGGGAACCAACCTTGAAAAAATGGAAAATAAATTTGAGAGAAATTTTTTTTGTGGGGAAAATGTCAGAACCGTTCTAACCTTTTTTTTTTTTTTTTTTACAGCTCGATCAACCTCTAAATACCTCTGAGAATTAAGATGTTTTTATCGATGATATGTGGGAGAGAAAATAGTAAACATGAGATCACTCCACGTCTCAAATAACCCCCCTACATAGGAGTTATCTGTTTTTATTTATTTAATTAAATAAAAACTAAATTTTATTTAATCAAATAGATAAAAAAAAAACTAATTTAATTCTTAAATTCATTTAAATCTCTCACATAACCTATAGTTTTAATTCAACTAATTTAATGAAATCGAATTTAATTAAATTGAATTAAATCAAATAATCAATTAACTCTCTAATTAATCAATTACCAAATTAAATATCTAATATTTAATTTAACTTTCATTTGAATAAAATTCAACTATATTTTTCCCATAACATATAGTTTCAAATGTACATCTTATATGCATTAATTTTAATCTATAGTTTTAATATGAATCTAATTCATATTAAATTAATATTTGAAATTACTTTCAATATTTAATTATCTCATAAATTGATACTATAAAGTTTAATTAAAATATAAACTTTATATTATAATGTATCAATATACATCATACTATTTTCCTAAGTGAATTTAAACATTTCAAATTTCATTCATGACGTAATTACATCAATACCCTTTACGAGCTAGGAAAGGGACCTAATGGGCCTACAAATCAGAAGCTCGAACGATATAAGATTAATTGGCTAAATTCATTAACCACATTAATCGATTTCGTTAACTGTGGGTACACTCTAGTGAAGACCCACAGCTGGACTCTTCTCACTACAGATAAATTTCTGTGTCCATGGATATAAACCAACAACAGCAAATTAGTCCTTCACAAGTGTTCGTAACGGCAGCTGGGTCAAACCACCATTTTATCCTAGGTTACCTCTAGATCCTTAAGTACCAGGGTTTTTCTAATGAACAATCTGTTTATGGTCCACCCATTAAACAGAAACCTCTCTCGGGCCAATCAGAGGGTAGACCCTTTTTTCAAGTCCCGAAGACACCACTTAAGGGAACACTCATCTACTTACCCTAAACTCGGGAAGGAGTGAAATCCATTTTGTATAATTATGCTCCCAACAATCCACTCGGTTTTTTCGCCCAAAATGGTAGGCATATTGAGTCGACAAACCGGCCACTCTCACCCATACATATTAGAGGACAATCTCTCGTGAACAGGAGTTCATAATATACTCAGGATTAAGACTAAGTTGCCTAGGTCATCCTATTCAAATGGAAACCTAACTAGTTAACGGAGTTACATCTAGTAGTTACTATTTCGTGGTCTGATCTTATGCAAACTCATTACATAGGATATCCTTACTCACAGGTCATCTACATGAACGCGTTGGATCACAACATTTGTATCAAATACAAAGTGAATCGTATCCATAGTATTACCAGGATAAGGTACCTAGCCTTATCCCTATACTATAGACCCTTTAGGCTGTTATACAGTTCAAGACTCATAAGACAACCTAGAATGTTAGTTTATTGGATTTCAGGGTTGTCAAGACAAAATAAATATAACATAATCAATAACACTCACTGAAATAACATCAATAACGCTATTAATAACAGTCAATTGTTTACATTAACTACCTATGAGTTTTAGGGCATAAAACCCAACAAACTTCGGTTTGAACTAAAACTCTAGTTAGTGGGATATATACATCCAAAACAACGGGGATGGTAATGTCAAAAACAATAAACTAGGGCATCTCCAAACCCATTACACATCTCCCACTTGCCCTAGATTACATAATGTACATGTCTTGCAGACCTAGATTCTCTAGATGACTCTCAAACACCTTAGTCGAGAAAGTCTTCATAAATGGATCGATGATGTTGTGCTCCGAAGCGATCTTTATGAAAATCATATCTCCTCATTACACAATCTCCCGTATCAAGTGATACTTCCTCTCAATATACTTTCCTCGTTTGTGACTACGAGGCTCTTAGAGTTGGCTACTGCCCCATTGTTGTCACAGTATAAGGTGATAGGCAAGTCCATGTTTGGAACAACTTCCAAATCACTTAGGAATTTCCTAAGCCAAACTACTTCCTTTACTGCTTCACAAGTAGTTACATACTCAGCCTCCATAGTGGAGTCTGCTATGCATCCTTTCTTGATGCTATGCCACACTACAGCTCCCCTATTTAGAGTAAACACCGATCCTGACGTATATTTTTTAGAATCATTGTCAGTTTGAAAATTAGAGTCGGTGTACCCCGTAAGGATCAAATCCTTAGCTTCATACACCAGCTGTTAGTCTCTCGTTCTTCGAAGATACTTGAGGATGTTCTTAACTGCAATCCAGCTGTCTAACCCTAGATTAGACTGGTACCAACTTACTATTTCTACTATATAACAAATCTCAGGCCTAGTGCAAAGCATAGCATACATTAGGCTGCCCATGGTTGAGGCATAGGGAATACGTCTCATATTCTCAATTTCTTGAGGTGTCTTAGGACATTGTTCCTTAGAAAAGTGAACCCTGTGCCTGAAAGGCAATAAACCCTTCTTAAAGTTGTGCATCCAATATCGAGTCAACATTTTGTTGATATAAGTTGCTTAAGACAAGGCCAGCGTTCTATTTTTACGATCCTTAATGATTTGGATCAGAAGAACATACTGCGCCTCTCCCAAATCTTTCATTTGGAATTGGGCTACTATCCAATTTTAACATTAGTAAGGTATCCTACATCATTCCAAATGAGTAAGATATCATCCACATAAAGTACCAAAAAAGCTATTTTACCTTTGATGATTTTCTTGTCAACATAAGGTTCATCAATGTTTTGGTCAAAACCAAAAGATTTGATCGCAGTATCAAATCTAATGTTCCAAGATTTGGATGTCTGTTTCAACCCATAAATAGATCGATTCAATTTGCAAACATTTTGGTTTTGATCTTATGCTATGAAGCCTTCGGGCTGAGACATAAAAATGTTTTCTTCAAGATTGTATTTCAAAAAGGCAGTCTTGACGTCCATTTGCCATATTTCATAATCATAATATGTGGCTGTGGATAAGAGAATTCTAATAAATTTAAGCATAGCAACAAGGAAAAAAGTTTCCTCATAGTCAACCATTCTCGTTGGGTATAACCCTTTGCTACAAGTCTAGCTTTAAAAGTCTGTACCTTTCCAGCTACATCTCTCTTTCTCTTATAGATCCATTTACACGGTATGGGTTTAGTCCCTTCTAGTAAATTTACAAGTTCCCATATTGAATTGAAGTACATAGGCTCCATTTCAAGGTCCATGGCTTTTATGCATTGGTCCTTGTTTACATCATTCATTGCTTGTTTATAGGATAATGGATCCTCAACGTCATCATCTGGTGTGACGACCTGAGTTTCTGTTAAACCCAAGTAACAATTAGGTTGTGATACAACTCTCCCACTGTGTCGAGGGACTCTTAACAATTGAGAAGGATGAGATTAACCTGAAGGGCTAGCATCTTCATTAACTCTTGATGAAGGATCAATGTTATCAACAACTCTTGTTGACACTTTAGTAGTTTCATTTAATACTAATTTGTTCCATGGTTTATGATCTCTCATGTGATCTTCCTCAAAAAATGTAGCATTTTTCGATACAAATACTTTGTTTTCTTGTTGGTCGAAGAAGAGATTACCTCTCGTTTCCTAAGGGTAACCAACAAATTGGCATAACCTTAAACGAGGTTCTAATTTCTTAAGATTTGTCATTAACACATGTGTAGGACAACCTTAGATTGAAATAGCGTAAACTAGGTTTATGCCCCCTCCATAACTCGAAAGATGTTTCAGAAATACTCTTCAAAGGAACATTGTTCAAGATGTGCACTGCAATCTCTACTGCATACCCCCAAAACTAGCTAGGCAATTGAGCATAGCTCATCATAGAACGAACCATGTCTAACAACGTTTTATTTCTCCTTTCTGATACACCGTTTTGCTGAGGTGTACCAGGTGTAGAGAGTTGGGATTGGATTCCGTGTTCTATCATATAGTCCTGGAATCTTAAATCCATGTACTCTCCACCCCGATCAGATCGAAATGTTTTCATCATTTTACCTAACAGGTTTTCAACTTCAACCTTATATTCCTTAAACTTTTCAAGGGCTTCAGACTTATGTTCCATTAGGTATAAGTAACCATACCTCGAATAATCATCTATAAAAGAGATGAAGTATTTGTACCCTCCTCGAGCTTTTACATTCATTAGACCATAGAGATCCGAATGTACAAGCTCTAAGGGTTCTTTGGCTCTATAACTTTTTCCACTAAAAGGTCTTTTAGTCATTTTTCCATTAAGATAGGATTCACATGGAAGTAATGAATCATCTTCCAACTCGCTTAGAAGTCCATCCTTTACCAATCTCCCGATCCTATCAAGATTTATGTGACCTAATCTCAAGTGCAAAAGATAAGCATTTTTGTTACTTGGAGAAATCCTTTGCCTTTTTGTTTAAGTATTAGCAGTTTTAAACATTTCATAATTCAAAAGTGCTTTAGATTTGGTTGGTCTTAATACATACAAGTTGTTTTCTAACTTAGCAGAACAAATATGTACACCATTTTTCGAAATGAACACTTCATTAAAAGAAAAAATTACTGAGTACATATGTTCGATTAAGTAGGAAAGAGATACTAAGATCCTTTTGATTTTAGGAACTATCAAATTTTCTAAACATTTAAATCTATATTCAAAAAACAACTTTGCAGCTCCCACTGCACGAGCTGAAATAACATCTCCCGTTCCAACCTTAGGCATGATTTCACCCTCCTTTAGCTGTTGGAAGGAACTAATTCCCTGTAAAGAAGAACAAATATGATTAGTGGCTCCTAAATCAAGTATCTAGGCATTGTGGTCGTTTTCCACTAAACAAGTTTCAAAAACTAGTAAATCACATTTACCTTCCTTTTCCTTTTTCTTCTATGCAAGGTATTTAGGACAATTGCGCTTCCAGTGACCATCCACATTGCAAAGGAAGCACTTGCCCTTGTCAGCTGCCTTGGCCTTGGTCTTGCCTTTCCCAGCAGAGGGAGCTTTCCTCTTTCCTCCTTTCTGCTTCTAGATCTTTTTGGAACAAGATGATGAAGGAACAAACTTAATTCCAGAGGTTTAACTCTTATGGAACTTCTTGGAATTGACAACATTTGTCTCTCTTCTATTTGGTCTCTTATTTTTCATAAGAGACTAATAAGTTTGTAATTCACTAAGGAGAGTAGTTATGGTGTATTTTATTTTATTCATAACTGCATTGCTGCGAACTTGGAGGAAACTCTTCAAAAGAGATTTTAGAATAAAAGACACTTGACTTTGCTAGTCAATGACTGCGTCGTACGTCTCTATGGTGTTGAAGTGGACCATCAAGTCGAGAACATATTCTCCGATTTATTGGTCTTCCTTCGTGTGCACATTATAAACGTACTTGAGGGTTGATAACTTGTAGAAATACAAGTTATTATAGTCACTATTTGAATTGATTAGAATAACTTTAGAGTAAAACGCATGATTTTGGTAGTTGAATTATGTAAAATGTATTACCATGCGTTGGCACCATTTACAAAAGAATGCTTTTATATTCTTAACGCAAGATTAAGTAGAAAAGAAGCAAAAATAAACCAAGTACCAGAGAGGAAGCTACTGTGAGAACAAAAAGAAGTGGAAACCCATGCGTCGAGACCATGCGTTGAGAAGAAAAAGTAAAGACAGACGCCTGGGCAAAAGCTTTCATGTCAATATACAAAAGGATTACACGTTATCAGATTATGGCAGAACCAATGGGTCGACAATGTGAAAAGTCTACGCAGCAGGGCATGGAATTTAATGCAAAGGTGTCAGGTCATCATGAGTTCAACTTTTCGACACCTATAAATAGCCCAAAGCTTCTCCATTCAAAGAGAGGAGAGAAACGAGTTCAATAGGCGAAAGCTCTGCACAAATTCTCCCTCACCATAACCAGCCTCCATTTCGAGCTCTTCTGAGAGAAGGATTCTGAAGATTTTCAGAGTCGTCTCCCAGTGAGTGAGAACCTTCACCCTATGAAATTTATGTATCAAATAGCAATCATCTCAAGCCTCCATGAAGCAAGACGTTGCCAGTGGCGGCTTGACGTCTTCCATTTCTGTTTTATCTCCATTTCCCTCCTTACTTATGTTTTGTTAATGACATTCGAGAGAATGGTTTATTTTCTTAATATGAGTTTGATTGACGATTATGTTCCATTTATTTTCATATTAAATACCTTACACCATGTTGTTTGAATGCTAAATGAGTTAGATGTTAGAAGTTAGTTTTTCTTAAGCAATATTAAGTATGTTACATCTTGATATGCATATCATTAGCTTGCATAGCTTTGTCTGACAAACAAATGTAGTAAGCATGACTGTCTAGCTTGAGAGAGTAGATGGTTAATCTTTAGCATTTATCAAAACTAGATGAGGTGCAGAGATGTAGTTCATCTTTTGCCAATGCAGACTTACCATGCGCCTTAGAGATAAGATTAATGTGGCGTCGAAACATCGAGAGATGGATTCACAAACCCAAAGTTTGTAGGTATGTAAATATACTTAGATATGCTTAAGTAACAACTAGCTCCTACGTTAACTCTATTTTTATCGCATGGTTTCATTCATTCTCAACGCATGCTATCTGACACTTAAATGACATTTGACTAACCTTCGTCGCGTCCACCTCGTTGTTAATTGTAGGAAATTTTATTCATTCTTTCTGTATAGTTTTAGGTACATACAAATCCTGCACATATTACATGTATAGTTCACCGTATAGTCATGCATCTATTCTCAAGGCCTAGTTATTACAAATCTCTGCGTTCGACCCTGAAACCTATAAGAGCTTATACTTCGGCTTTTATAGGAAAACTTGCTTATTCATGATCATACTTGAGTAATTCTCGACGCATCTTTGTACGGAAATTATAATATCTATTTATGCGCAACAAGCTATGAAACAAAATTCCAACAAGGGTCTCATGCCAGATCTGTGAGGACGATTTCACAAACATGCCTTGGAGGGATTCCATGATCTCATGTGCAGTGAGCATGGCCTCGTGTTTCTTATTGAGAACGTCACACAGACTACCATATATTATAACATATTATAACATATTAAAATGCATGAACATGCTTAACCCTTCCCATCCTCGGAGATTTTAGAGGTTGTGGTTTTGTGGAACAAAAAAATTTAGAGAATTTTTTTTGTGGGAATAATGGCAAAACAGTTCAAACCTTTTTTTTTTTTTTTATAGCTCGATCAACCTCTAAAAACCTCTGAGAATTGAGAGGTTTTTATCAATGTTACGTGAGAGAGCAAATAGCAGACATGAGATCACTCTACGTCTCAGATAACTCCACTACGTGGGAGTTATCTGTTTTTATTTATTTAATTAAATAAAAACTAATTTTTATTTAATTAAATAGATTTAAAAAAATAATTTAATTAATTAAATGTAATTTAATTAATTAAATGTAATTTAATTAATAAATTCATTTAAATCTCTCACATAACCTATAGTTTTAATTCATTTAATTTAATTTAATCGAATTTAATTAAATTAAACTAAATCAAATAATCAATTAATTCTCCAATTAATCTATTACCAAATTAAATATCTAATATTTAATTTAACTTTCATTTGAATCAAATTCAACTATATTTTTCTCATAACATATAGTTTTCAATGCACATCTTATATGCATTAATTTTAACTTGTAGTTTTAATATGAATCTAAATTCATATTAAATTAATATTTGAACTATTTCAAATATTTAATTCTCTCATAAATTTAATTTTTGAATCATGTTCAAAATTAAATTGATACTATAAACTGTAATTAAAATAGAAACTTTATATTATAATGTAACATTATACATTATACTATTTTTATAAGTGAATTTGAACATTTCAAATTCCATTCAAAACTTATTTACCTCAATACCCTTTACGACCTAAGAAGGGGACCTAATGGGCCTATAGATCAGAAGCTCCAACGATATGAGATTAATTGGCTAAACTCATTAACCACATTAATCAATTTCGTTAATTGTGGGTACACTCCAGTAAATACCCATAGTTGCACTTTTCTCACTACATATATATTTCTGTGTCCATGGATATAAACCAACAACAGCAAATTAGTCCTTCACAAGTGTTCGTAACGACAGCTGGGTCAAACTACCGTCTTACCCTTAGGTTACCTCTAGATACTTAAGTACCAGTGCTCTTCTAATGAACAACTTGTTTATGGTCCACCAATTAAACGAAAACCTCTCTCGGGCCAGTCAGAGGGTAGGCCCTTTGTTCAAGTCCCGAAGACACCACTTAAGGGAACACTCATCTACTTACCCTAAACTCGGGAAGGAGTGAAATCCATCTTGTATAATTATGTTCCTAGCTCTCCACTCGAATTTTTTTCCAAAATGGTAGGCATATTGAGTCGGCAAACCGGCCACTCTCACCCATACATATCAGAGGACAATCCCTCATGAACAAGAGTTCATAATATACTCAGAATTAAGACTAAGTTGCCTAGGTCATCCTATTCAAATGACAACCTAACTAGTCAACGGGGTTACATCTAGTGGTTACTATTTCGTGGTCCAGTCTTATGCAAACTCATTACATAGGATATTCATACTCGCATGTCATCTACATGAACGCGTTGGATCACAGCATTTGTATCAAATACAGTGGATCGTATCCATAATGTTACCAGAATAAGGTACCCAGCCTTATCCCTATACTATAGACCCTTTAGGCTGTATTTTGATAATTGATCCCCATATGTCTCTATATACTGTTCAAGACTCATAAGACAGCCTAAGATGTTAGTTTATTGGATTTCATGGTTATTAAGACAAAATAAATATAACATAATCAATAACACTTATTTAAATAACATCAATAACGCTATATTAATAACAGTCAATTATTTACATTAACTATCTACAAGTTTTAGGGCATAAAATCCAACAAATATTCCCTTGAGTTTCCTAAGTCGAAAAAAGAAGATAAGAATTGAGGATGTTGTTGTCTTCTGTCCTAAAATTTCCTTTAGTTCATCTAAAAAGAATATTTCTCTCTAGAAGTGATAAATATGTATCTATTGAAGATGTGGGTGAACACTTAAGCTCTAAAAGATAGGCCTCGTGCTACAAGTGATTAATAGTCTTCAAGAGAAGAAAAGAATAAAAACCCCTTTACTGATGTTCCTGTCGTGCCTTTGGATAGCATCTCCTTCCACTTTGAAGGGTGTTAGAATGTGGAAAGATGTGGTCAAGAGGCGTATTGTTGTTGAAAAATAGCTTTTTGAACAAGCTCGAAACTGTGGAATTACTGTTGGGTTTTATGTCCTAAAACTCGTTGTTTGTAATTTATAGACTTTATTCTCAATAAAGTTATTATCGAGGTTTATTCAATAAAGTCGTTATTGAATATGTGAATTGCATTTAAATCCAATAAACTAAGAACCCATGGCTATATGGTGAATGCTTAGACTTTATATGATAAAAGTGGATCAAGTTTAAGTAATATCCAAAATGGTCTATAGTATATGGATAAAGGTTGGGTACTTTATCCTGGGAACACTATGGATACGGCCCATTTAGTATCTAATACAAACTATGTGATCCTAAATCATTCATGTAGAGACGTGTGAGTGGGGGTATTCTATGCAATGAGTTTGCATAAGACTAAACTGAGAAATAATCTTGTTTACTTTATAACACTGTTAAAATTGATTTTTTCAACTTGATGACCTAAGTAACTCATTCTTAATCCTGAGCTAACTATGAACTTCTGTTTGTTTGAGATTATCCTTTAATCTATATAGGTGAGAGTAGCCAGTTTCCGACTCAATATGTCTCGCATTTTAGGGATAAGATCAGGCAATAGCTGGGGACATAACCCTACAAGATGGAATTCACTCCTACCTTATTAAAGGATAGTAGATAAATTGTTCCCTTAAGTACTGAATCTAAGTCTTGAACAAAAGGCCCCACCCTCTCATTAGCCCGAGAGGGACTCGGTTTGTTAGTTAGACCATAAACCGATTGTTCATTATAGGATTAATGGGACTTAAGGAACAAGAAGTAATTACGGGGGTAAAATGATATTTTGACCTAACTGTAATTACGAGCAACTTGTGAAGGATTGACTTACTTAATTATGGTTATATCAAATAGACAGAAATATATCTACAATGAGAAAAGTGCAACTACTAGGCTTTAGTGGAGTGACCCGGTAGTTAACGAATGTTAATTAACTAGGTTAAAGAGTTTAAACTGGTTAATTTCGGATCGTTGGAGCTCATGATCTATAGGTCCATTAGGTCCCCTTGTTAGCTCGGGGACTAAACCTTAGAACAGTATATTGAGACAATTTGAAGTGTTCAAATTTAGAAAATGGAGCATTTTACAATTTATTCGTTTAATAATGAATTAGACGAAATTGGAGTGTCTGAGATATTTAAATAATGATTTAAATATCGATCGGATGAATAGAGATTCACCGAATCGAAAATTGACGAGACGAGTGAAAAATTAATTTAATATTTTAATTTAATGTAATTAATTAAAGTGTTTAATTAATTATATATATTACATTAATATTTAATTAATTTGTGAAATTAATTAAAATAAGAAAATTGGAACTTCCAATTTTTTAAGAAAAAGGATGAGGTGTTTCATTCTACTTCTTCGTCCTCCACCTCTTACTTCTTTGTCTTGATGGCTAAGATTTATGAGTCAATTTCTTAGCTAAGAAGTTTACCTAAGCATCTTCTATAAATAGGAGAACAATTGATTGAGAAAAAAAAAAGGAAAAAGAGAGGAAGGCTTTTGTTTCAGTTTTGATGAAAAATTGAAGAAACCCCACACCTCTCAAAACTGTGTTTTTTCTCTCAAATTTGCTCCAAAATTCATCAAAATTCAGATTCCACCATTTCCTAAGGCTTGAAAATAACGAGGAAACTCTAGTGGTGGTCCATGAATAGTTTGTGATCAGTTTTTGGAAGTTCTCGGGGACAAATTTTAAGTTACAACAAGTAAGTATTATTTCTTTTGTATTTCAATTCATCCAAGCATGTTATTCCTCTAAATTGATGTAATTAGAGTGTTTTGCATCCGTTTTTTCTTCTGTTGCACGTTTTCTAACTCCAACAATTACTTGTCAAAGTTGATATGATTAGAATTATTTTGAATCTTGGTCGCTACTACCCTTAGTTGTTTAGTGAGTTCATCGCTAATCTCTTCAAAAAAAAAAAAAAGGAAAAGAAAAGAAAAAAAAATTGATAATCTTAATAGCCCAGATTTCAGAACAATTCATGTAAGAGGACATTGTTTATTGTTCTTTGTTGCTATTATCAATAAATTTCTTGACAGGAATGTTGAGGAAAATGTCACTGAAGAAAGGCCTGCAATGAATGAGTTAGTTTTGAAGTTGGTTGGTGGAGTTAAAGCAAGCCTGGTGCACGAAAGTAAACAGTTGTTGGCTATGGATTTGAGGATCAAATATGCTATTTTGCATAAGATAGAGGTTGTTAACTTGTGTCCCTCGTCCTACTAAACTGGTGTTTCTACTACTATGCCCAACCTGCTCTATCAAATTGGTACCTCCTCCCTGTTCAACTATTAGATCACAAGCTGCTCTATCAATTGATTTGTGGAATTCTGCTTGCTTAGAAACCAAATCTCCTTTCCAAAAATGATTTCTCTGGTCTTGCTTCCTCGTTGCTCACTCTTAATTACAACTTGTTTCAAGTTGTCCACCCTAATCCTAGACACTGAGTAATTTGGTATAAATTGGGTTGTTAGCTTTTGGAATATCTTGTTGGAACAAGAAGTTTGTAAATAATTGAAAATAAAGGCAATATCAAAATTGCAAGCTTAGGGTTGTCATTTCACTTTTTAATTAAAGCAAGGGAAATGATAAATAAATGAATCCATTAATTACAAGAAAAATATGTTGTAAAAAGTAAATAAAAAGAAAAATAGTTTTGAAAAAAAAAAAAGAAAATGAAAAAGAAAAAACAAATAGAAAGGGATGGAAATGGGGAGCCTCATATGAGGTGTGCTGAGTGGTTTATGGCAAGTGGTAGAATTTTGGTTTATAAAGTAGTAGTAGTAATAATAATAAATTGAAATAGAAAGGGAGGAAAGCAAAAGAATTGCAAAAGGTGAGAGATAGTTAGAGGAGGAGAAAGAAATAGCATGGAGAGGGAGGTAGAAAGTAGAAACTACACATTTACATGGCAATTGCTCTAGAAATTAGCAAAAATAAACAAATAAATAAATAAATAAATTGATGGTGCTTGGTAAGTTTCTTTTAAGAAAAATATGCAGAGTAAATAAGGATTGTGGTTTAATTTAAGAGGATTTTGTAGGTTATATTTCATTTTAAAGTGTTTTTGTCATGGGTGCTTCAAATTTTATAAGGATTATATGATAAAGGTTGGGTGGAAATGTATAATTTGTTATGTAATAAGGAAATGAGTTGAATTGGAGGATTGAAATGTTGAAATATGTAAAGAAGCTTAGTTTTCATGATTGACTCAGAAGAAAATTAATGAGGAATACTTATCGCAATACTTTGCAATACTATTATACAAGGAAAATTGTGGAAGAAAATACAAGTGTTTAATTAAATGCTTAAGTACAATAAAATAAATAAAGTTAAAGGCGAGTTCCAGATGAAAGGAAGAAGACGAAGAAGCAAGAGAGAGGCGAATTAGGTAAAAAGAAAAAAAGATTATACAAAAGACGTTGGTACCAAATGAATGAAAGAGAACTTGGATTTGGAAAGTTTGACCAAGAGTTAATAAAAGAATAAGGGTGTTATGGATTCTTAGATACCTTTCCATGGATTATTGAATAGTCAATTTTGAATTTCAGGTTTGACTAAAGTTTGGATAACGATTTGGAGTGTGTGATCAGTGATAACTCGGTGAATGTGGTTTATCTTACGAAATATTTTAATTTATTATTAGTTACATAATATGAGGTTTCATGAAATTTTATGATTATGGATGGTTTTACAAGTATTGCTAAGTGAATTCCATGAATTGCTTTCATTAATGTTAGTTAATGTTTTATGAATCATTAAAGTTTATGAGTTATGAAATTTATGATAAAGTTATTTTAATGCACTAGATTTTGTATCCATGTGACTATCCAATACACCACGTGAATGTGTTTTCGTGGTATAAACGATATGGTGATTTCTTGATACACCTCATGAATGTGTTTCTAAGGTGTAAATGTTATGGTTATGTTTTCCTGATACACCACCAGAATGTGTTTTAGTGGTATAAATGTTGACCTACGTGCACGTATGGGAAGGAAAAGTCAATTGTGCATATTGATCTATGCAAATATGATTAAGTTAGGGTACAGGTTTAGAGAAGATTTCTACAAGTTTATGTTTATGATACAAGAGAATATTTATGAATTTTCTCTATTGCTCGTGATTTTATTTATGTGATAATTATCAAGCTTTTGAGTTGTTTATATTTTACATCGATTTACTGTTTATGTTTACATTTACAAGAGTATGCTTATGATATTCAATATGTGATAACTCTCTCTCAAGTTTTTGAACTACTCATATTTTAAGTCAATTTATGAAACTTGAATTTTTATTTAAAATCATGATAATTTTCTCAAATTATATTTTTATTTTCCCTCACCAAGTTGCTTTTGAGTTTCAGCAGGAAGTAAGTGATCAGAAGCTGCCACCCAACTCGTCAGTTTCTTGCAACATGTAGGTAAACAAGGTATTTAATTCAATCTAAGTTTCAAGAAGCTTTTGACGGTAGACTCCATTTGTTCGTTTGAATTTGTTCGTTTAATTCCTAATTAAATTGAATTGAGTTTCTTAGCTTGTTGCACAAAAATAGATTTGTCATTTCCGTACAAGCATGCGTTGAGAATTACTCTAGATGTGATCATGATTAAGCAAGTTTTCCTATGAAGACCCAAGTATAAGCATTTATAGGTTTTCCTGGTGAGTCCAGGGTCGAAAGCAGGGATTCGCAATAACTAGGCGTTGAGACTAAATGTATGACTATGCGGTGACTATACATGTAAATATATATGCATTTGTTGATTGTGTATCTAAACTATACAAAAAGAATGAAAAGAATTTCATACTACTATTAATGAGGTGGACGCGGCGTTCGGTAGTCATATGAAACAATGCGTCAGATAGCATGCGTTGAGAATGAATGAAGCCATGCGATAGAGGTAGAGTTGAACGCAAGAACTAGTTGTAACCTAAACTTTCTAAGTACAATTACATACCTACAAACTGCGTGTGTGAATCCATCTCTCGATGTTTCGATGCCACATTTATCTTATCTCTAAGATGCATGGTGAGTTTGTGTTGGCAAAAGATGAACTACATCTCTGCACTCATCTAGTCTTAATTAATGCTAAAGATTAACTATCCACTCTCTCAAGCTCGGCAGTCATGCTTACTACGTTTGTTTGTCAAACAAAGTTATGCAAGCTAAAAATATGCATTAATCAAGATGTAACATACTCAGAATTGCTCAAGAAAACTAACTTTTAACATTCAACTCATTTAGCATTTAGACAGCATGGTGTAAAGTATTTAATACAGAAATGAATGGAAGATGATAGTCAATCGAACTTATATTAAAAAAATAAATCATTCTCTCGAATGTCATTAACAAAATATAAGCAAGAAGGAGAGAAATGGAAATAAAATAGAGATGAAGAACGTCAAGCCGCCACTGGCAACGTCTTGCTTCATGGAGGCTTGAGATGGTTGCTATCTGATACATATATTCCATGAGGTTCTCACTCACTGGGAGATGACTCTGATGATGCTCAGAATCCTTCTCTCAGAAGAGCTCGAAGTGGAGGCTGATTATGGTGAGGGAGAAATAGTGCAGAGCTTTCGCCTCTTGAACTGGTCTCTCTTCCTCCTCTTCTTGGAGAAGCTTGTGGACTATTTATAGGCGTCAAAAAGTTGATATCATGATGACCTGACACCTTGTGCATTAAATTTCAGCCACACTGCATAGACTTTTCAGATTGTCAGCCTATTTGTTCTGCCATCATCTGATTGGTTGTTGTCCTTTTTCATAATGATATGACAGCTATTTGAGCATGCCCTGTTTCTACTTTTCAAATTGTCGACGCATAGTCTCGACGCATGGTCTCAACGCATGGGATCAACGCATAGGCTCGACGCAAGGGTTTCCACTTGTCCTCGCAGCAGCTTCGTCTCTTCGTACTTTTATTGTTTGCGCTTCTTTTCTTCTTAACCCTGCGTTAGGAACATAAAAGCTCATCGTTTTTCAAGTATTTTCCTTTGTAAGTAGTGCCAACGCATGGTGATACATTTTTCATCATTTAACTACCAAAATCATGCGTTTAGCTCTAAAGTTACTCTAATTAAATCAAATAGTGACTACAATAACTTGTATTTCTACAAGTTATCACCATTGCACGCTCAAGATCTACTGTTGCATCGACATCTTGTGAACTCGTTTGGAAACGCATCATGCATCTATTGGCGTTTGAATCTAGAGAGTTGTGTATTCATATTCAGTGTTGTACTAATCAAAAGGCTAAAATAGATGCTATCCTGAAAATGATGCATTTATTTGGTAATCGAGTTAACGATATCCTATCTTTTAGAATTTTTATCTATGCTCTACTTATTGTCCTTGGAATTGTTGTTACATTGCGTGTAACTTGTTATATTGTGCGTCATATAACCCTTTCTTTCAAAGCATATAAACACCTATCCCACCTCTAAGGTCCCGTTTGGCAACCATTTGGTTTTTAGTTTTTGAAAATTTAGTTTTTAAACATTCATTCTACCTTTAAATTTCTTGTCTAGTTATCTACTTTCTACCAATATTTTGAAAAACCAAGCCAAGTTATGAAAATTTAAAAAAAAAATGTAGTTTTTTCTCTATTTTTTGGAAATTTGACTAAGAATTCAACTCTTTTACCTAAGAAAGATGAAAAACATGTTAAGAAATTGGGAGGTAATATGCTTACTTTAACAAAAAAAAAAAAAAAAATGCATATGGTTACCAGATGAGGTCTAAATTTATTGTTTTGTTATTCACTTTATACTAATGTTTTTAAAAATTAAGCTAGGTTTTGAAAACTAAATTAAAGTAGCTTTTATTTTTAGAATTTGGCTAAAAATTCAACTCTTTTACGTAATAAAAATGAAAACCATGGTAAGAAATTGAGAGGATTCTAATTGATTTATCGATCAATCTATACATACATATTAAAGCCTAAGAATTAAATTGGTGTTTCTATGAAAGTTGAACAACAAATTTTGTGTTTTACCCTTAATATATTTTGTATTTTCTGCTTTTAATTTGTTAGCACATGAATGCTATTTGAAAACTATTTTTTTATTTTTCTAAATGTAATGGCAAGTTAAAATTTAGTTATTGATTTATAATTAAAATTTTGATAAAACTCTCATAAATAGTCTTTATCAAATTATAGAGGCTACTTATGAAGTTTTATTAAAATATGAGGACTAAATTTTAACTTTCTCCAAACTATAAATACCAAATTTGTAATTTAACTCCAAGAAGTGAATGTTACGAGGGTGAGTAACAATCACATGTATATCGTTGATGAGATTCTCTACAAGTTGTTAGTCAACAAGAGTTTCATTGAATATAAAAAAATTTATTTTCAAATGCCAATATTAAATCTTATGGACTATTTCATCCAATAATATAATATAGACTCTTCTCGCAAATGAATTTGAAAGTTGAAACTTTATAAATTTCTCTTTAAGAACTATGGATTGTGAAATTAAATTCTAAAATGCATGTGGCTCTTCATAGTTGGTAGATATTTGAATAATGATAAAAATATTTTATCAGCTATGACCTCAAATTAAACTCATGGCTCTTTTCTTAATCTAATGAATATTAAGAAGAAGAATTGTTTTGGTAACTAGGCTATTTATGTAACTCTAAAAAACAATGTTGACATGAAATCACGGATAAATGACCTAAAATAAGAGGCCCAAATAAAAAATAGGTACCTTTTTAAAATCAATTTATCACTTTAACCCTAAATGCATTCTTCTTCAATTTTTATTTTGCAGCATTTTGTGTTTTTTTTTCTTTTCTGAATTTTTTCTTCTTCATTTTTCTTTTTCTCTTTTATTCTTTTTTCTTTGTTTTTTTTTATGCATTTCTTCTTTCGTCTTTTTTTTTTTTTTGCATGTCTTCTTCTTTTTTTCCTTTTTTTCTGCATTTCTCCCTCATCTTTTTTTTTTTTCTTTGTATCGAGCATCAAACATAGAATATAGAGCATTAGAGCATTGAGTGAACTTACAACATAGAGTATAGAACATTAAGCATCGAGGATCGAGGATCGAGTAGCAAGTATATAACAGAGAGCATATAGTACAGAGCATAGAGCGTAAAGCATCAAACATCCAACATCGAGTATCAAGGAGCAAGTATATAGCATAGAGCATATAATATAGATCATAGAACATAGAGCATCAAGCATCCAATATCGAGTATCGAGTATCGAATATTGAGGAGCGAGGATTGTGTATGGAGTATCAAGAAAACTTATGAATCTGCGCACATATGGTTGTCAGGGTCGAATAGGTAAATTCACATGATGTTGACACAAGAAGAAGTCTACTTTTCATTCAATTTAGAAAAGATAAAAGTTACCTATTTTTCATTTGGTCCCAAAAAAAAGTCAACCGTAGAAAGAACCCATGAAACCACGTGGACACACTCCCTTTTAAGCTTACTTCTCACCTTTGCTTTTGGAATATTATCCCTTTTTTTTGGCCAATATAGCTTTTACAATATGTCAAGATGAGTAAGGGCAAGGCCGATTTATTGAGGGGCCAGGGCATGTGCCCTCCCTCAACTGATGGCGTTTTAAATATACATATATATTGTTTTCTATTAGGATGGCACACCAGAGTTCGAACCTTAAGTAGGCTGCTTTTTTTTTAACTTTTCTTTTTTCCTTTTTCCCGTTTTCTTTTTAAATTTTGATTGTTTTAGTTTATTTTAGTATCTAAAAATAAACTTCCAATAAACTTCATATTTTTATTTTTCTACTTTTTAAAAATATATGTATAATTTGAACTGAATTATTCACGGCATATACTCATAAATTTTTATCTTTTATTTTTTATTTTGAAAAAATATATAATATTTAATTATTAGTACACTTAAAACATGGGAGGAAACTTAACACACAAATATTTTTTGAACTTAATAAAATCATTTTACGAAAATTGATTGAATAGTTTATATATATATTTGAATAATTCTATAAAGATTTATAATAATATTTTTTATTTGAAAGGTCTAATAAATCGATAAAATACTTCAATTTTATATCTAATAAATCTCATAAATATTAAAAATTTTGAAAAGTAACCATTTTATAAGTTTAAAAAATTGACAAAAAAAAGTTTTTGTGTCTAAGAATGAATTTTAAACTGTGTAGCTAATAAATACATTAATATACCTATTAAGCACAAAGTTGAATTTAATGTTGAATATAAATTTTAACTTTTAATATTTTCAAATATGTAAGAAATTGATATTTTAGGAATCAATTGAACACAAATATTGAAAATTTGAGGACTTATTAGACTTTTTTTTTTTAAGTTTACAAACTATATAAACACAAATCTAGAATTTTATTCGCTAAATTTATGACTTTATATTCATTTGTGCCCCTAAGTTCTAGATCCACCACCGAGTAAGGATAATTATAGCAAAAAGCATGGTTCTAGTCATTTTAAGAGAAAAACGGCTAAACATGAGCTTTAATATATCGATTTTGATTTAGTTCTACAATATATGGAGGTAAAGAAGTCTGAATCTGTAACATCTTGATTGAAGATATATATATATATATATATATATATATATATATATATATATATATATATTAACAAGTTGAGTGTTTTTTTTTTTTAATTTTATTACAAGAACTACGAGTATAGATACTGAAATCTTCCATCTCTAGAAATAAAGGTCGTGTCAATTATGAACTAAAATCTATTTAGCACAATTAGTTGGGTTATACTATCATAGCTTTAATTTATAATTTAACTTTGATTACAAATGTATTATCCCGTATAATATTTATACTTTTGGCTTTTTGAGGTGTTTACTTCTCAGGGAAGAAATTTTAATCAGCTTTAATTTATAATTTAAATCTCATCATTAATAATTTTTAAAAAAAGGACAAAAATTAGAATGATATGTTTTTTTTTTTTTTCCGGCCTTTACAATTTACATTACTTTATGTTATATGCATAGAATATTAGAAAGAGAATGGAAGAGGTCCAAATCAAGGGTAAAATGGTAATTAAGTAATGAGAGCAACGCATATCCACGATCTCCCCGTTTTTGCAAGATTAGGTACAAATACTTTTTGGTTCCCGAAAATCTTTGTCTTCTCCGTTCACAGCAATTCCTTCCGATTCCGGACGCGCCTTCTCTGCAAGATCGGCAGACAGTTCGCGACGACGGCACCGGAGTGTTCGTCGACTGTTGATGATTAATTAGCTTCACAAGTTGCAGACGCGTTTTCGGTCTGCTAATTAATCAATGACCACGACTCCGGAGCAGGATCGCCGATGCGGATCGGACGACATTACACAACTTGACACGATGATCTATGGATCGTCGCTGGGAGCGCAGTTCGGCCTGACGGAGGAGTTTGTGGAGGTGACGCTTGATGTACAAGAAAACAAGACGGTCGTGCTTCGAAGTGTTGAGCCTGCGACTATAATCAATATCGACGATGGCGTCTCCGGTGGTTCTGGAACGCCGGCCTTAACTTCTGCTTCGACCTCCAGATCTACGTCGATTAAGCGGAGTTCGTCGCATCGGTTTCGGCAATTCTCTCAGGAACTCAAGGCGGAAGCGAGAGCTAAGGCGAAGCATTTCTCGCACGAGTTAAAAACCGAATTCAGGAGGTTCTCATGGAATAGGAGCCATGCTTCGCGAGCATTCGCGGCGTCCTCGTCATTATCTATGAACACGAACAATGCTGTTGGAGCAGAAAACGGAATGGATTCGGCATTAGCTGCTAGAGATTTGAGGAGGCAACGTGCAAAGCTTGATAGAACTCGTTCCGGCGCTGTTAAGGCTCTCCATGGATTGAGATTCATAAGCAGCAATAATAAAACCACTGGCATCGATACGTATAGTGAACTTGAGAGCAATTTCAATAAGCTTTCCAAGGACGGGTTTCTCAGCCGCGCCGATTTTGCGCAATGTATAGGTATATACTGGCCGCAAACAGGTAATTTCAGTATATTTTGGGGAAACTTTTAACCGATTTCGTTGTTTTCCTTTTTTTTAAAAGGAATGAAAGATTCAAAAGAATTTGCTCTTGAGCTGTTTGATGCTCTAAGTCGGAGGCGAAGACTCAATAACTCCGATCAAATTAGTCGAGACGATCTATTCGAGTTCTGGTTGCAAATTTCAGATCAAAGTTTCGATTCAAGGCTCCAGATCTTCTTCGACATGTAAGCATTCATAGAATCATAGCATATTATATAATCCTAGTTTCCCTTTTCTCCGAAGAATGATCAGAACATTTCATTCTCCCTTAATTAGAATCTGTAGAAAAAAAGTATTAGCTTCGTAGCAGTCTAGTAGTTAGCACATCAATTTGTTTCTTAATTTTTAACCAATCATTTTGTAACCATTTTTATTTTTCGTAATATGAAAACAATATTTCCATTTATATATAATAGCATTTCTCTTTAACTACTAGGCTTATAATAACAAATATAATCGGTCCCTCTATAGTAGGATTGTACGAATCATTTTGGTTAGGTTTGAATTATCTTAAACCTTTAAATTTGTGAATAAATTATATTAACAAGCCAGCTATGGTATTTGCACAAATAAATAAATAAATAATACTAACCATGGTAAATATTGAAAAATGGATATTTCCAAAAATAGAAAAATGGTAGAAAATAATTATAAATATAGCAAAATTTTACTTTTTTTTTCATTGCAATAGGTCTAGATGTCTATCTATCACTAGTGAAATTTTGCTATATTTGTAAATAGTTTGATGTTTTTTCTATTTATAATAATTTTCTATTGAAAAAAGTAATATATTGTACATTTTTTTAACTCAATTTTAATAGTATAAAAATAAATGATTAACATTATACAAAAGAAATTGGGTATAGGGAAATTCTTCAAAATAGTAGGGGAGTATCATTTTCGTCTATTCACATTTTAAATTTGTCTTCATGAATATTATTAGTAGATCCCATGTTAGTGCAGTGAGTCTAATCCTATTTTTAAAAGCATGTTAACCTAGCATTCAATAAGGGGAGGGAGTAGGCCAACGAGAAGTTGTCATGTGTCAATTTCTTTAAGGAAAGTATGAGATTAGGTGTAGTTTGATCGATCTCATTGGCATCCCTTACTATATTTTTTCCCAAAATCAATTTTTATACATAGCTTGTCAAATTAATTTGTATGAATATTGTAAATCACGTTATGCATGAGTTAACTTTAATTTTAACACATTATTTTCAATTCAAAGAAAAAAAAAATTGATTTGAACAATTTCTAAGTTCAAAATTAAAATAGAACTCCTATAAGGTGGAGGCTTAATTGAAAAATATTTCAAAATCTAAAATTCTACAATATTTAGTATAAGTTAACCGTCCATGGAATTAGAAATAAACAATGCATTATATCTACTCTTTTTAGTTTTTATTTTATGTTTTTAGTATGATATTTATTTATTTATTTATTTATTTATTTTGACATGATACTTTTTTATAGTTAAACACCTTAAATTAGTCATTTTAAATTATTATACATTTCAGGGTCGACAAGAACGAAGATGGCCATGTCACGGAAGAAGAAGTAAAAGAGGTAAAAATTCTATCACTTAACTTCTTCTCAACTCTCATTGATTATGACGCTGATGGTATTTTAGGAAATTAAAAAGTAACTTACAAACCAAAGCCTTGTTTTTGTTTTGTCTGTACATATAAAATTATATGTGCATGATAAGATTATGAAGAAAAATTCAAATATTTCATATACTTTAACCTACACAAAAGTGGAATGATATCATTTTAATAGATAAACATTATTATCACTCTCCATCATGCAACTAAAATAGAACTACTTGTATATTTTATGAAGTGGCCAACTCTCATTGGTCGAAGTTTCAACGATATTATTAACATTTTCGATACCAACTTCAACTAAAAGATAAACCAAAAGTGAGTCCTGGTTGGTGGGATTCGGTAGCCTTTATTAAAGTCCCAAATATTTAGAAAGTAAAATCCATTGACATTCATCTAAAAATAAAAGAATTAAATAAACAAGAGCTACCACCCTTCTGTTCTGACTTTTCTTTTTTCTTTGAACTCTGCTGCCACGGTTTTTCGAAGAATTGTCAAGTAGAAGAAATGGCATCTTCAACTCTGAGAGATACAATTTTTCTAACACTTTAAAAATTTGTAAGACGTGACATTTGTATTGACCCTAATATTCTATTATTATTATTCTGTGCCTAAATAATTATAATGGTTTCATAATTATGATCAGTTAATTAGAGTTGATACATCTGTTTAATTATCATAATCTCATTTTATAACTACCTGCCAAAAACAATTTATTTCTATTTCATTCTATTTAACTTTGTATTTTTGGGATTGGTAGATAATCATGCTAAGTGCGTCAGCTAACAAACTATCTAGACTTAAGGAACAAGCGGAGGAATATGCAGCCCTAATCATGGAAGAATTAGACCCAGAAAGACTGGGTTATATTGAGGTCTGTTTTCTCTTTGTATCTACCACACCATTTTTATAATTATTTGGCTTTTAAAAATTGTGCTAATCATCATTTGTTTTTCTTAAATAAAAGAGTTGAATTAGTAACTATTTAAATCTCGTTTACAAACCATATGCTTTATTTTTAATTTTTAAAATTTGAAAATTAAGAGAATTCTCAATTTATTGGTTTGTTATTTAATTTCTACTAATATTTTAAAAGTACTTAAAAAAAATATAAAAATATAAAAATTAAATTAAAAACAAGCTAAGAATTCAACTCTTTAATTTATATATATAAATCATGGTAAGAAAACTAACGAAAAATAAGCTTATTTTTAAAAATAAAGAACCAAAAACCAAATGGTTACTAAAAGAAACTTAGTTGTTGATTTTTTGTTTTTGAAAAATTAGGCCTATTTCTTTTCAATTCCTATAATCATGGTCATTTTCTTAAGTAAAATAGTTAAATTCTTAATTAAATTTCAAACACAAAAACTATTTTTAAAACTATTTTTTTAGTTTTCAAAAATTGGCTTGATGTTTTAAAACATTAGTAAAAAGTAAATAAGAATGTAAAAAATTTAGAGGTAGAGTACGTGTTTCTAGATTTAATTTTTAAAAATTAAAAATAAAAAACTAAATAATTACCACATAGACTATTTTTTTCTTTAGTTTTTAAAAATTTGTTTGGTTTTTGGAAAAATTGATAGAAAGTATAGATAACAAATCTAAAAAAATTGGTGGTACTAAAGTTGTTTATAAGCTTAACTTAAAAAATAATAATAATAATAAAAAAAAAAAGTCAAATTGTCACTAAACATATCTTTATCCACTAAATCTCCCCATTAATAATTTTATCCATTTTTGTTAACTATGTAATATATAATTATACTCATTTAAACCTTAAACTTAAATTTTTCTTAGATAAATCCAATTAGTTTGAAGTTTAAAATGTTTAATTTAGAGTATAAATTAACTTTTGTTAAATACTATTTTTTTTTAATTTCAATAAGCGACAGGATTTAAAACTTTGACCAAAAAATTATACTTAAACTAATTTTTTAAATTTATGCCTTAAAAGTATAATATTTAATTAGTCTTTTTCTAACTAATACTTGCAATTTAGTTCAATAATAATCAATATGATTGAAGATTTATTCTATAATTGTTATAATAAAAATATTGACAATTAATATTTTTTTAAAAAAACCTAATTAGTCTTTAAATTGAAGGTTTCTTAAAAAAAATTAATAATAATAAATAGAGAAGCGGACTTCTAATTTAATTAACCCAATCAAGTTTTTATTGCATTTAATTTCAGCCGTCACTCTTCCGTCCGACGGTTCGAAGGGCTAGATACGTTTATTTAAGTTCTTAATTTCTCAATTTCTTTGCAAAAGAAAATAAAAATCAAATTTTATTAGGTAAGGTTGCTCGGAATTAGGTTTGTCACCTTCAAATAACTACTAATTATTAATATCTATGTGAATGTTCTTGGTGGTTGAACGATTCATTTTTTCCCGTTTCGCGGTTCAATGGGCAACTTGTAGACTTAGTTTTATAAAGGCCAATTAGTTGCTCTAACAACTTTGACCAAGGGCATATGGTTGGATTAAATATCATAAGGTATGATCTGTAGTTCTATGATTGCCAGTTGTGTGTTGCTAGTGGGTAGCCGTTAATTAGCGGCTGCTACTGCGCTACCACTACGCCCCCGCCTAATACATCCACTTCCTCACCACCTGGAATCATATGACAAATACTGATGGAATGTAGTTTAATTATCCCAATAGATACACTCACTTTATGCACATGTCAAATTATGATTCGATAATTTAGTGAAATGTATAAAAATAGGTGATGTCTGAGATGCACTTAAATATTTTTTATCTGAAAGTTATACCTGGTCTTGAAAGGCTACACCCAATTAAAAATGATCCGACAGCAATTTTTTTAGAAAAAAAGAGAAATTATTTTAAATGACAAAACTATTAAAAATATTTACACATAATAGTAAAATATTACCGTCTATCTGCGATACACCACGATAGATCGCAATAGACTATTATATTTGTCTATCATGACACAAACAGACATAGTCTATAGTGGATAGACAGTAAAATTTTGCTATATTTGTAAATATTTTGGTTAATTTTTCTATATTTGAAAACCTTAAAAAAATATATTTTATTGTGTGTAGAAGAAGGGAGAGTATGGGACTTAGGTTCAACCAACCATGAACCTAAGTATTGCTCCCTAGTCATTTCTTCAAATTGGCTTTTCTAGACTAGAACTAAGTCTTTTTCTTTTTTCACCTTTCTTTGCTGTTTAGTTCAAAAAGCTGAGATGGTGTTTAGGGCGCTAAGTTGGTTATGTAATCGGTGGGATTATTATAGTTTGTGGGAGTAATAATAGTTTGTAGATTACAACAATTTGTATTTGAGGTGCAAACTATTTTAGTTTGGGTAGAAAATAGTAAACACTATAATAAAGAGAGAAATAGAGAATGAGCAGGAAATAATAAACATTGTAACAAATAGTAAAAACAGTAACAAAGAGTAATTTGAAATAATAATACTATAGTTAACTTAAATTATAATAGTTGGAAACACCAACTATTATAATTGGTGTCTCAAACCGGGAAGAAACTATTATAGCCCACTCCTCCAACTTTAAGTTGGTGTCTCGAACACCCATGAGTTAGATTCAACAAGTATAACTAAGAAGCCAAAAGATTCAAATAATCTTTCCCAGGAAATGAGAACTCAAAACATATGTCCTTTTAAGAGTATACCTCAACAGTTAACTATAAAAATCGTAACTAAGTCTAGATTTATAGAACATGGTTCTGGAAGCTGATACATAACGATACAATAACAGCACCAAATTGAAAACTGTTTATTTGATCAATAAGTTGAAATTTATCTTCTTCTTTTTTTCCACTCCCTTTTTGTAATTCAAATTAATCATTTGGGTCAATAAAGTTGAAGTCGACCTATATATTTGTAAAAAATTATAAATTAAAGTGAAATTAAGCATTATAGTCGATATATTGATCATTGAGCAAGAGCCTTGCAGTTTAGGAGTTAGCTATTTTATGTTTGTGTCCTAAAAGAGAGCTCATAAAAAAGAATTAACAATAAAGTCCCAATTTAATTTTATATTGACAGATTAAGTTAGACGTAGAATTTTTTTCACCTTATAGAATTAAAAAAAAAAAGTTTTGCCAAAGTGACAATGATAATCAGCATGACATTTTACTCAAGAGGTTGATTTAGTAATTTTTAGTCTTTTTTATTTTATTTATAATTTATATTTTTTTTAGTATAATAATTGTAGAATGAAAAATTGAATCTCCAATCCAAAAAATAGGGGTGCATGTCATTTACTTGAGCTAAGTTTAGTTTGGGGAACCTTCATCTTTAAAACTCAAAAGAATCAGTTTATACAATTGCATTGTTCTATAAAATTTATTGCTCTTCTGAGTTTTCCGATTTTGGGGATAAAAGTGCTCATCATCTGTGACATGTGATCTTTGGGTGGAAATTGCGAAAATTTGTGATTGTAGTGCATAAATATTTCTCATGTAGTAGTGGCCTAGATATTAATGGACAAGAACATTGCACACGATTCTAACTACTGATTAATTGGTTACTTCTATTGAACAATGTTTCAGCTATGGCAATTGGAGACACTTCTGCTGCAAAAGGATACATACATGAACTACAGTCGTGCCCTCAGCTTTACCAGCCAAGCCTTGAGCCAGAACCTTCAAGGCATTCGACAAAGAAGCCCAATTAAAAGACTTGGCACGAAAGTGCTTTATTTTCTACGAGAGAATTGGAGGCGAATTTGGGTTTTGACACTTTGGATTATGATCATGGTTGGGCTTTTCATATGGAAATTTTTTCAGTATAAACATAAAAACGCCTTCAGAATTATGGGATACTGTCTCACCACGGCAAAGGGTGCGGCTGAGACCTTGAAGTTCAACATGGCTCTCATTCTTTTGCCAGTTTGTAGAAATACTATTACTTGGCTAAGGAAAACCAAAATAGGTTACTACGTACCTTTCGATGACAACATCAATTTTCACAAGGTACATGCTGACCCAAGGCATTCTCATCTTAGTTTCAAAAGCTTGAATATCAGCTATAGGATTACTCGTATAAGCCCGGAAATTTCTAAGAAGGCTACCAAATCTGTTTTTTTTTTTCTACTCTATACTGTCTTTCTTTAAGTAAGGAAGTGACGATCTCAAAGAAATTTGATTTCCTTTTCCTTCTGTACTTAGCATCACTTTATTCATCATTTGGTTGACTTACATGTGTAGATGATTGCGGTGGCTATTATAGTTGGTATCATTCTCCATGCTGGAAACCATCTTGCATGTGATTTTCCTAGGCTGCTTAAATCATCTGAAGCTGACTATGCGTATGTGATTGGTGACTTTGGTAAGATTAAGCCCAGCTATATGGATCTTGTTAAAGGTTGTGAAGGTGTTACAGGAATCTTAATGGTGATCTTCATGGCAATAGCTTTCATACTTGCAACACGATGGTTTAGGAGAAACCTCATTAAGCTACCCCACCCCTTTGATAGGCTCACTGGATATAATGCCTTCTGGTATTCACACCACTTATTCATTCTTGTTTACATATTGCTCATCATTCACGGCGTGTTCCTCTATCTCGTCCACATATGGTATCTTATGACGGTAATCAACTATAGTTGTCTATAGCTTTTGCTAATGGCTCTCAACTAAGTGCTTCTTCGCATTAAATGACTAATTTCATGATTTCAGACATGGATGTATATCGCTGTTCCAGTTTTGCTGTATGCTGGAGAGAGGATCCTGAGATTCTTCCGCTCTGGATCATATAGTGTTCAAATCCAAAAGGTTCATTTGAATTAAGAAATAAAATCGCACCAACAACAACTATTGGTTTTACATGTAGTCCATATCTTAACTAATGAATTTCTGGTTTATAAATCATCCCTGAAATGCTGTCTTTCTCTTCTCTTATCATTCCTATGTGATACATTTAGGTTGCCATTTATCCTGGAAATGTTCTCAAATTGCAAATGTTCAAGCCACCCCAATTTCATTACAAAAGTGGACAGTACATGTTTGTTCAGTGTCCTGCAGTTTCACCCTTTGAATGGTAATGAAAGATCAGATTTGCTAACTCTTGTTCAATATATCCTTTAGCAAGCTAAATACAAAATAAGTACCTCAAAAGAGTTTTGTTTCACGGGAATAGATAAACGAACACATATCCTCCGTATTGACTTCATTCTCAATTTTCTTCTAGATTGCATTTGTTTCTATCAATCTTTATGTACCTTTAAAAAAATGACTGTTTTACAGGAAGAAACAAATCATATGTTTAAAACAATAATGTAAATCGTAGTTTGAACCTTTGGTGATATTCTACCACAGTTTAACTAATGAATCTTAGATAATTTATGGGTCAATGGCAATATTAGTAGTTCTTAACAGAAAAAGATAAACATCTTTCTGAGTTCAATGAATTATAATAATTTGTTAATTTGTTACATAAATAAACTGCCTTATTTTCACTTAAAGCAACATCAAATGCTAAATTTTGCATGCAGGCATCCATTTTCAATTACCTCGGCTCCTGGAGATGACTACCTAAGTATCCACGTACGGCAGCTTGGTGATTGGACCCAAGAGCTTAAAAGGGTTTTCTCTGAGGTTTGTGAGCCTTCCGTCTCCGGCAAGAGTGGCCTTCTAAGAGCGGATGAAACTACCATTAAAAGGTTTTATATTTCCTTTTAATATTCCTTTCTTAGACCTCATTTTAGCATACTGCATTTCCTTCATATTTTTATGGTGGAAATTTGTTCTGCCCATGTCAGATTGCCAAAGCTTTCAATAGATGGACCATACGGTGCCCCAGCACAGGACTACCATAAATATGATGTGCTACTACTTGTTGGCCTAGGCATTGGAGCTACACCTTTCATCAGCATTTTGAAGGATTTGTTGAATAACATTGTGAAAATGGAGGAACAGGTAGTGACTTTTGCGTCTTCATTCTGAACTCGAGAGACATATTTTCTTTTCTGGTTCTATTTGATCAATCATTTTGTCAAAATCTAATAGCTCCGTAAGTTGAAACGAACAATACAAATATGCTTATACACTGTGATTCTCTCAGGATTCACCTACTGATATCAGTAGCCTTGGAGACCTCAGTTATGCGAACAAAGACTTTCACCCTCCTAAAAGGAAGAATAATCTGAAGACTACAAATGCCTACTTTTATTGGGTAACTAGAGAGCAAGGCTCCTTTGATTGGTTCAAAGGTGTTATGAATGAAATCTCCGAGCAGGATCAAAGGGTAATTCATGTCTTTATTTTCGTACGTGTAATATACTCTTGCAATTGGATTGCATGCCATGCCTATTAATTGGGAATTTCAATGTTTTTGAGTTTTAGGGGCTAATTGAGATGCATAACTATCTGACTAGTGTGTATGAGGAAGGAGACGCTCGTTCAACTCTCATTACCATGGTTCAAGCACTCAATCATGCTAAGAATGGAGTAGATATTGTGTCTGGCACCAGGGTAAAATCGTTGTTATAAAACTACATGTACAGATTTGAAAATTATGCCAAATATGCAATCAACAAAACCTTGGAAAAAATGGCGAGGAATTTTAAGTACTATATTGGCTAACAAATTTTGTGGCCATATTGGTCTTTGACTGTGTCATCGCTTAGACATCCCCATATTAAAGCTTTTATTGGCCCCAATGCAGGTGCGAACCCACTTTGCCAGGCCTAACTGGAAGAAAGTTCTCTGCAAAATCAGTTCCAAGCACTGTGGTGCAAGGATAGGTTTGTTGATTTCAACTATATAACAGTAAGATCTTGTTAATGACATCTTACCTTTTGCTCATATTGTGGTTTTGACATTTTCTACTAGGTGTCTTCTATTGCGGAGCTCCAGTTTTGGCCAAAGAACTTGGCCAACTCTGCCATGAAATTAATCAAAACGGTTCAGCCAAGTTAGATTTTCACAAGGAGCATTTTTAAGATAAGTTCGGATGCATCATTTCCTCCCTTCCAACCTCGTTCATAATCCTCCATTCTCATCTCAAAAATATGTCAAGATTTAAAATTTATACATCAAAATTGTAGAAGTCGTAAAAAAGAAGAATAATAAAATAAATAAGATTGATAACTTGTAGAGACTAGGTAGAAAAGCAGAGAAGGAGAAAAAAAACAAAAGGAATTGGGCTATACCAGGTAACTTTGATGATTTAGCCATATTAGTCCAAGCACAATCACAAGTAAACAAAACATTATGGTTTAATAGGATTAGGAATTTTAAACAAGCCGAGGTTCTGCATTGTATATATGATTACCCTTGTGCTGAACCGACGATACAATACAGTTACACAGGAGAAAGGAGATCACCAAATTGTAGTAAATATTTTGGGCATTTGGAATTTGATATAACATTGATAGAGGTTGCAAAAGGGAACCATTCTGACTTGTGAATAAGGGATTAAATGGATTTCCGAACGTGGGAGTAAGAAGGCTGCTTCTAATCTCCATCGTTTATTTTCGGAAATTCTCTTCTATTGGGTAAAAGTTCTTATATACTTGATGGAGGTCACAATGCCAGCAACCTGTTTCCTACATAATACCGATATATCTGTGAATAACAGTTTTACTTCAATGTTTTTATGTTATTTTTGGTCCATTCTTTCTTGTATATTTAGAGAGGTAGTTTCTGTTATTGTTATTATTCCTTGAATGCCATGTGAGCATACCATAAAAGTACGATGTCAAATTTTTGCTTTGAAATTAATGTATACTTCTAATCTTGTAATCATTAAGTTTTTGGTAATGTCTTTTGTGATTCTCTAAATTAAAAGATCATTTTATACGTCTACTTACATATTTTGCTTGCTTAATACTCTTAGGCAGAATTTCCTTAAGGTCGCTTAAGTCAACGTTGATTCGCAAAAGATTATAAAAAAAGATTCGTGGTGATATACCTGCTTGTCAATGTGATATCTTAATATTGCATCTACTTTTTCTAGAAAATGTCAAAGTTGGGACTGGAGAACTAGAGCAGAGAGGACGAAGAGAAGTATTAAGATCTTGGAGCATGGCAAATGTTGTGGTATGTCAGTGCAGTGCCACATTATCTTCTTCTAGGTGTATTTTCACATTTGACTAGGATTTTGGTAGAAAAACCGTTTACGGAAAACATTCATGAATTTAAAACTACTTATTTCGGGAGAACTATTTATGTTACAAAAATAAAATAAAAAACTAAGGATTAGATGCATTACTTGTCATATTAGTCGGGAAACTACAATCTTATTGTTGAAAGGATAATATGGTGAGTTTGTTTGGTAATTGTTGAAAATAACCCAAATAGTTTTAGGCTTCAGATAAATGGTCTGTATTTTAAAAACTTGTTTTTGGAACCGCTTTTTTTTTGCCAAGAACATCATTTCTCAACAATAAAAGTTGAGCTTCGACAAGGGATACTCGAATCTCAACTAGAAAGGATTCCCAAGTACAATATGTTAAGAATGCAAACTAAGTCCCACAATGGTTAGGAAAGAGAACGATCATACATATATAAGTAAGTACAATTATCTCCATTGATATGAAGTATTTTAGGTAGTACCAAAAACAAAGTCATGAGAGTTTATACCTAAAGTAGACAACATTCTGGCATTATGGATATGTAGAGATTCGTTGTCAGTTTGCTGTTTTCAGTTTTAGGAGGTTGTATTCACTAGGAGAAGGAAAAACAAGGAAGATAAATAATACAAGGAGAAGAAGATGAAGTGTATAGATGACTTCTGTGTGTTAGAAAAAACCAACTCTTTAGAAAATGGTTCATTTATCTAGCCTAAAACTTTTTGGGTCATTTCCACAATTACCCGAGTTCGTTAGTCTTTTAATAATAATCGACTAGTTTGCTAGACGATTTTATGTATCATTGTATAGTGACTGTAGTTAGTGGATAATCTCTCTGTGAATAGAAGCTTCAAACTTGTATTGACTATTGAGGATGATTACAAACAACTTTTGACTTTGAATAATGATTGCCATTTGGCAATGGAGAATGAATGCATTAGCTGCATACTTCCACCAAAAGCCTTATACGTTGATGAATACCAGCTGAAGAAATCTAATGTGTTATCAGTTTAAATCTTATTATCCATTTGAATCAAGTTTTTTTAGGCTCTTCATAAAACTTCTGCTCTTGATTTATTATCGCAAATGTAGAGGGTTCATTGAATTAATAAACCTATAGTCTTGGAAAATAAATTCACGGGACTTACTCATTATCTTAGGCTATATGAATTTCATCTGAGTCAACACCCTCCTAAAGGAGCACCCAAAAATGTTGTAAATCTAAAGTCAATAATCTCCATTAAAACGACTCAAATCAAGAGCCATTCAAGATCCTCCCAATAGATACATTATAGTGGTTTCTCCTATCCTCATTTAAAATTCAAGGAGAATCGGAGGACAATTAGAATGGAGACAAGAGGTCTCCTTTTCCCTAGATCGAGACACATGATCAATTCAAAACTAAATAAGTAAACGCAAATAAAATTATATAAACCAAAATAAAAATAAATAAATAAATAAATAAACAAAAACAAAAGAGAACCCAAATTGTCACTTGACTCAAAGAATTCCTAGTTGAAACTTGAAAGCAATAAACCCACTATTCCATTTCCAATATTATGATGAATTAATTTATGTGTAGAAGGGAAGAAGTGCTGGTCAACCTCTGTAGCTGCACATGTAGGGAGACATTACTATTACAATTAATCATCTGCCTAATCTCTCTGTCTCCTTTTCTGACAAAAACAAAACAGAAAAGGATAGCAATGGAAAAAAAGGCAAATTTAGATGTGAAAAATACCCTTGTCTATATACTACAAGGATGTCTAAAAATTAATGTCTCACATGATGTCTCTGCCTCTACACCTAATCAAGTTGAATATTATTTTTTCACTGCAGTGGAAAAAAAAAGGGGGTGAAAAAGCCATATTCTGAGCCAACTGTTCGCAAAAGGAGACAATTACTACATCTGAATCATTTTTACTCATGAGATTTTGGAAGTTTCTGCCCTCCTTCCCTCAGTCAACTGCAAAATACCAACTTGAACTCTTCTTCTAATAAATGATGAAGATTTTAATCTTTAAAACTTTCAATTTAGTTTATTTTGGTCATTTTGGATTCCTCTACATTGAACTTTACAATCAAAACGTCGATCTCTACACTTCCAAAAAGTAGTCCTTTTTGCAAATATGATCAAAATGATCACTATTTTATGTGAAAGGACCAAAATGAAGACCGATTCTGAAGGTATAGTGAACAAAGTGAACAAAAGCAGAAAGTCATGACCAAAAATAGTATTAACTTCAACTACATAGCAAGAACTTAGAAGAGGGTGAGAACTGAGCAGATGGATAAAATGGTGTTATAAAAAATAAGGAGGAAAAAATGGAAAAACATAACTTAGAAAGGTCCAAACCCTTTGTTGGCAAAATTCTCCACAATCCATTAAGACAATAATACGATTATATGTACTTCAAGAGATAATGAATTAAAAAGAAAGAAAAAAACAACCATAATATAAACAACATGACAACAATTTGGCATAGAAGGAAGGAACAAGAGAGCACCCTCAGAGGCAGTGATTTTCATGGGACCAAATCAAAACCTTGTGTCTTGAAAAGACAGAATTGAATCTATAAACACCTAATATTTTAAAAACTTTAGCTGAAGATTTCAACTGATTCATGAATATGGAGACCCATCATCATTAACCTCCATAAAGGCATTCAATAAATCCCCACATGCTTCCCTCTGTTCTTACTTTTAGACCATAATCCATTGAATAAAACAATAGATGGAGAGAGGAAAAAGGATAACTCATCTCTCTTTCTCTAGACCTTAAAAAAAAAAAAAAAAAAAAAAAAAAAAAAAAAAAAAAAAAAAAAAAAAACTCATTTTCACTGTTTAAGTAAAACCCACTTTTCCCCACTTCTCTGACCACTAAAGACACCATTTTTGGCACAGAGAACAGCCTATTGAAGACCCACATCCTTTACCAATCTAAAAAGCCAAAAAAAGCAACATAATTTCAAAGCACCCCACTTGAGCTCAGTGGTTTCTAAGTTTCATTTGGGGAAGGCAAAGGAAAAATCACATATACTTGGGGCAACTGTTCTTGGTTTGTATGTATCAGTTCCTAATACTTTTTACTGATTACAAAAACACATACAATCCAATGTTTCTTCTCTTCCTTCTTTTTTCCCTTCATTGGAAAGATTGAACTTTTTACTTAGAAGGCAAAGCCACCCCAGAAATTCAATCCTCTAACCCAACACCTGCACATTTACATATACTACACACACACACACACATATATATTTATATCTATATAAAGCGGGAGAAATATTCAGGATATTGGCCAAAATTTTCCCGCCGTTTGTGTTTGGCTTGAAATTTTCTCATGGTTCGATCTGATCATTGTGTTTCTTTACCTTCAACCCATAGCTTTTTCTGTTAAATCTGAAGGTTTCTCACGCAGTGCGTCGCTTACTGACCTTGATAGTAGGGTAGACTCTGAATCTGGTATTCAAAGAAATGATCCATTAATGAAGTTGAAGAAATATGGTTGAACTTTAATACTTGTAACAGAATTAGTGAGCAGTTTTAAAAAAAAAAAATTTAAAAACAAAAAAAGATTTTAACTTTTACCTCGAGAAGCATTGAAGGATCTCTTGCAATGAAGAATGGCGCTCTGGATTCCGTCTTGTTGTTGCAGAAGTGAATCGTCTCTTCTCGACGGAGCCACCCCCGGTGGCGCAGCAGCTACGGCGGAGGAAGCTGACCGACTTTTCCCCAAATGCTTGCAAACCACTCTTAGCTTGGCTGGCATGTTTCTGCCCTTGCTGTTGGTGGTGGTAGTTGGTGCTTTCACTTTCACAGCTTCTGTCTCTGTCACGGGCTTCTCCACCGACGGCGAGGTGGGTGGCGCCGCTATTGACGGCGGCGTACCGGACTTAGCCCCGGCTGCACCCAAAATAAGCTGCCCAGATAGTCTGAACTTTTCGCCGTATCTCCTTGAAACTCGAATGTATAGAGGCTTCACTATCTTCAAGTATTTTTGCATTATTACGTCTTTTGAGAATCGATTTTCCTCCGAAGTTGATTCGTCGGAGCTTTGTTTCTGAGGTTTGTTGTTGGTAGTTCCTCCGGAGCCTCTTGAACTGTTGTCTCTAGTAAACAGAGACATGATCGGAACTTCCTCTACCTTAAATTTCACAGCGAAAAACTTATTTTTCGTCTGGCTCTGATCTTTCTCCGGTTGGTTTTCGTTTTTCTCCGATGGGTTTTCGGTCGTCTCTTCTTTTGTCTCACTTTTAGTCGCTTCCCCAACAGATCCGTCCGTCTCTGTTTTCTTTTCCCCGTTCGATTTCGATTTCTTGAGACTCGACATGAAGACCCTAAACTTAGCGGCTGATTTCAACAATGTGACACGAAGCTGCGGCCTGACGTTTGGTTCAGAACCGCCATTAGAGGAAGTTTCAACTGGGACAAGCTTTCCTTTGAAAAACAAGTCGTCAGAAGGAGAAAACGTGAGATTGGCATCAGAATGTTCATTGCTAGAGCCAGATGAGAGGGTGAAGTTGAACTCTCTCTCACCATCCGAATCCCCATCTTCATCTTCTTCATCATCATCTTCACTTCCATTAACGCAGTTTCTCCCCTGTTTTTGACTCTCGTCCTCATCAGGAACAGCAAACTCCAAATCAAAGAACGGCCCATCATCGTCGTTATCATTGTCGTCCTCATCTGTTTCCGGCTGGTTGCGGGGGACGGCGGTGACAACAGTGGCGGTTGCAGAAGCAGAGGAATTGGTGTTAAAAGCAAAATCAGCAGTAGGAGCACCGCCCCCTCTCCAGTATTTGAGCAAGCTGAAGCTTTCCATGGTTGGGAGAGCCAGAATAGAGGAATGGGGAAGAGAGATTTGGTGGGTTAGCTTTTAGAGAAAGAAGAGAAGGGAAGGGGGTAAAAAAGGAAAAGAGGGAGTTAAAGATAGGGAAAAAGGAGGCCCCTTGAGAAAGAGGTGAGTGAGGAGTTTGAGGAGAAGGACGATGGTAATGGCTATTGCAGTTTGCAGAACTGAAAATGGGAGAGTGACAGACTCAACAAAGACCTTTTTTACCAAAGAAGAGAGAGAAGAAGAAAGAGAAAGAGATGATTTTTGGGTTTATTTTGTCCATCTTCAATACGTGGTTTGGTTTGCAGGTTAGTCATGTGAGCCCAGTCCTCGCGTCAGAACTACAAACACTGTGACACACTTACAGCGAGAGAGAGAGAGAGAGAGAGAGAGCGAAGAAGGAAGAAGAGGGATTATTCAAAACTTTACTAAATTCTTTTCTTTTTTCTTAACAATATATATATAACATTTCTAGTACAACAAGTACTCCCATTCTTAATTAAATACTACTTTACTTCCTGTAGATTTGAATTAAAGTTCATTTTTCTTCATTTTACTTCTTATAATTTTTAAATATAACTGTTTTGATTCCTTCATTTTTCTTTTTAAGAGATTATAATGGTTGGTTTATATAGCAAAGGTGGAATAAAAAGTTAAAAGTAGGGTGACCAAAATAAATCAAATTCAAAAGTACAAGAACCAAAATAATATTTAAACTTAAAAAATGACTATATTACTATTAAATTTTCATAAGTATTTCAAAACTACCATAAGAGTAAAAATCGTTTTAAGTTTCATACAAAAATTGTAATATTTTGAAACACTAAATTGACATCAAACTCAAAACTTATGTGTAATATTTGAAACTTAGAAACTACGTAGAAAGTAGACCAAAAAGATGTTTTCTCTATTTGATTTGTATGTAAATAATCTTTCTTTACTTTCTGATCATTTGGCATTTGGGTTATATTTTAGGGCAAATTCTAAAAATCACTCCTAAAGAATGATGGAAATTCTAATTACACTCTCAAATTTTCAAATATAAAAATTGAGTTCTCAAACTTATGGAGATGTTAAAATTAGACATTTTTATTTGTGAAAATTGAAGCCTCAAATGATAATGAAACTCTCCAACTTATACAATTGTTATAATTACTACAATTATATAAGTTTGAGACTCCCATTTTAATACTAGTATAAATTCAACGACTCAATATTTATAATTGAAAGGTTGATAGTATAATTTCAACTATTACTTCAAAGTGAGCTAAGCTTAATAGTAATGCATGTACATCGTGTTTAGAGGTTAGAAGAAACAAAATGTATTCAACTATTACTGCAGTCCTTTAGGTGTAGATTTTGTAATTCTTTTTCTTTTCTTTTTTTTATATGATAAAGAGGAAAGAATTTGGATGCTTTTCTTTTTGACAAGCTTAACTTTGTTTGTTGGTTTAGAACTCCCAAGCAGTAGATGAGAATTATTGGGGTAAAAATAAATGGGTGGAGAGATGTCAACTCTCTACCTTATAATTTGTCAATTTTAACTTCTCCCTTTCACACCCATTTTCATGAATCACAACAGCTACCAAAAGTAAACTTCTATTTCTAGATTAGGGTTTTTTTTTTTTAATTTTATTTATTTATTTATTTTTTATTTATTTTGCTCTCCTATGGTGGTAATCTAATAATGTGCAGAAGAAAGTAGTTGAGGGATTTCTCTGAAAATGAAGGCAATAATGCATCTCTTTGTAAGGGACTATTCATAACCCTAACAATACTTTGTTAATAATTTATCTGATTTATCAACTCTATAAAGTATCTAATCAATTTATCTTTGAATTTTTAATTTTGTATTTAATAAGTATTCAAACTTTAAAAGATACATCAACTTTCAACTTTGTTTATTTATTTATTTATTTAATCTACTAAATATTGATTTTTATAAATGGTCACTTTCGTAGTAATCCAAAGACAATTATTTTTCTATAAACATGGAAAACAAAATACTTTCTAATTTGATAACTTTAATACTATTTTCTATTTGTTTGAGTTTGACGTCCATAGAAGAAAAGATTTGAACCTTAAACATCTTGATCAAATATACGGTATCTTAATTGGTTGAATTAAATTTTGTTGGCTACATTATTATAGTTGCTCTTAGTGCAATAACAATGTAGTATACTTAACTTTATAAAAGGAAAAATATTTTTGTTATTTTTTTAATGGACTAGTGAAGTATAATTTAATGTCAATAACTTTTCTTTAAGGGATAGAGATTCAAATACTTTTTTAGCAATTTTAATGGTAATAAATAGTTAACTTTAGGCCACAAGTCACAAACAATATTTTTTACATTAGGTTATTAAGAATAAAAGTATTAAAGTTATTCTTTTTTATTATTATTCAATCATTATCGACGGGAGAATAAATCATTGACCAATTTTTTTTTTCGTTCAATAACTACAAAGAAATTAAAAATCGATCTATAGAATTAAAATTGATGTTGTTACAAATGAGCTATGTTGATTCGAGCTTTTAAAAGATGATTTTAAATGCATTCCACTTTGTATTTCTCATTTATACGCAATAAAAATGGATAATTAAATACAGAAGAAGTGGGGGAAAGTAATTTAAGTACCAGTAATACATGATATCAACTGAACATATATGTTATATTTAATTATAACCCATGAGGAAAAAGTAAATAAATAAAAGGCTAAATTATACACAATATTCTTAAATTTTCTACTTTGTGTCAAAAATATTTTAAAATTTTTAAAAACTTCAGAAATACCATTGTCGTTAATTTTGGATGGAAATCGTTAGTATTTTGTTTCAAAAATACCCTTGAATTTTCAAAAGTTTCAAAAACACACTTACTATCAATATGAACACCGATTGTTAATGCTTGTTTCAAATATCTTTGAACTTTTAAAAGTTGCATTAATGTTCTTAACCTTGGAAAAAAATAAAAATTTAGAAAAATTTCTATTGTTAGTATAGTAATCAATTTGTTTGAAGTTTTCATGAATTTGAAAAGAACCAAGTTTAGAACAAATTATATAGATATCCACTTTTTTCCATATAAATACTCTCATATGCCCAATTCTTACAATAATTTTTTCACAACAAAATACAAAACATAACTTCAAGTTAAAGCAAAAAATTAGACAAAACTCCAAAAAATAAAAATCTATAAATTGTCAAGTACAAAAATAATGTATTTGGCTATTAACAAATTCAATTACTAACATATAACCTCGTCAGAACATACACGTTTTAAGGTCTCTTCGATACTTGCATTATTCTTTTTCTTTTTGTTATAATCTATATACCCTGGCTAAATGAGACAATTTTTCAATTAGATAAACAAAATGTTAAACACTTCATGAATAAAAGAGGAGAAAACAAAAATAGACAAGTGATAGGTCATAGATTGAAGTATGAGAGAGAAAATGGAATAAATGATGAGAATAAGAGTATTTTTAACTTTTCTTTTTAAATGGTATTAATGCAACTTAAAGATTATATTTATACAATAAAATATTAACGATTCTATTAATATATAAACATGTATTTTTTGAAAGTTCAAATGTATTATTGAAATAAAATACTAAAGGTTTTCTTTCAAAACCAACTATATTTTTTAATTTTTTTTAGAATAAAAGATAGTTTTGAAATCTTCGAAAGTTTAAAATTTTTTGCTGGAAAGTGCACTAATTTATCTTAAATAAAATATATATATATATATAAATAATAATGAACAATGTGGTGAAGAATGAAGATTTATGCGTATTTCAAGAACAAAAGTTACAATGTCGTTTACCCATAATATTTAAATGAAACTCATATTCTCTATTTAAACTATAAAAGTTACCCTTTTGTGTGTGTTTTTAAATCTAAAAAAGGAGAGAGGAAAAAAAAAGTCACCTTTTCTTCTTAATTCTATCAAAACCACACCATTGTTCCTTTTCTCATTCCTCTTTCTTGCGCTTTCCTTATAGTTATAAAGAAAAAAAAAAATCAACTTATACCTATAAATGTTATGTTGAATCAATTAAATTATGGATTAATACAATTTGAATTGTCAAGTTTTTTTTTTTTTTTTTTTTTTTAATTGTATCAACTTAGACTTTTAATTACATTCTGTTTGAAAAACCAAAATTCTTAAGAGTATAAATTAATTTTTTTTAGTACAATAAGAATGTAGAGATTCAAATTATAAACTTCTTAATTCCAAAAACATATCATATGTCAGTTGAGTTATGTTGGGCTCCAAAGATCTTCATTGAGAAATAAGAGCATTTGGTAGAGAATTTGAAAACAAATGATTCAATGAAAACAACGTTGCATTTCATGTTTTTAGTTATGTGCATAGTAGAATATTTATAATTGAATTATAATTTAAATAATTGTTTAAAATGTGTTTGATAGAACATACTTATAAATCATAAAATTAGTTTTAATATTTAGTTGACAGTAAACTATTGTTACTGTCTATTAATATAATTTATGATAAAAAAATATTTATATAATCATTATTTTGTATTATAATAATACATCACATAATACATATTCTAATTTAAAAAAAAAAAGAATGAATTTTATAACTTAAGCTATTGTATTTTTTTAATATATTTATCTTTAAATTTTAAAATTCAAAATTAGAGTAAAATAAAAATATAAAAATATAAAAATATTGTTTTTAAAATCTATCTAGATCATAACTCCAACAATAATTTTTAGTAACATAATCTGGATTCTACACAAAAACATATTTATTAAATTCCGTATATTTAAAAATATAAAGTAGAATCTGAATATGCACTTTTTTCTATATGTATATTTGAAATGTTAAAGTCAAATTTTGAAACTAAATCACATTCTGGTTGATACAGTTTTTTTCAATTTTACTTCTAACCTTTTAGAATATTTTAAAGTTTCAATTTCGAGTTTAGGATATTTATGAATTTTCATCATCTAATAGTTCTTTTTCCTATTTAATATTTTTAAAAATTAATACATCTTACCACATACAAAATATAAAATTGAAAATTTAGTTCTATTATATATACATTTTAATACTTTAATAGATCAATTAGTTTTTAAAGCTTTTTAATACGTCAAAAAGCTTATTGGATAATGAAAATCCATGAATCTATGAAAGGCAAAACTAAGATCAAACTTAGTTTTAAAAAACCGAAACACTAAACTTATAATTTAGCACCATTAATTAACATATTTAAAATTTTTTTTTTTTTTTAATTTCGTTGGATAGCAATTTTAAAAATAATAATTACGTGTATAGTAATATTTAAAAAAGAATTATAAATATAACAAAATCTATAAATGATAAATTCTATCGTTGATAGACATCTATTAGTGATATAGTCTATCATTGATAGACCTTGCTATTAATAAGACTTGTCACTAATATACTTTCAAAATAAAATTTAAATTTTGCTATATTTGAAAAAAAAAAATTGCACTGTGCTATATTTGCAATTGACTTCTTTTTTACTAATAGAGTGCAAGAAGAACCTCTCAATTTCGAAAACAACAGTGTAATAATTTTATACGAATCAAATTTTTTAAATATAATAGAGGGTAAGAATATTTAAACCACATATTTCTTCGTCGATAAAATATTTATATATTTATATATTAGTTGAGTTATTCAAACTCTAACTTTATATCTGCGGAGTTATGGATTGAGTGAGAATATTATTATATGACATTAATGTAGGATGAGATAATAAATGGTGGTCCACATGACCATATAATAAAAATAAATAATAATAATAAATATGATTGAAAGTGGGCCCCATTGTCCAGCGACAGCCTCCGAATCGTAAATGGGCCTCTGTGGGTCGGCCTCACCACACTAACACATCGCCTCTTTCATTTCTCAAATATATATATATATATATATTTTTTTAAAAAAAGAAAAAAAAGGTTAAAAATTTTCATAATGCATAAAAAAGCTTCAAACTGCATAAAACTCCCCAACTTTCTCCTTCCTTCCTTCCTTCCTTCCTTCCTTCCTTCCCTCCCTATGTCTATCTGCATTGAATCTCAATCTACACCTACACGTGGGCTCATGATATTTCATTATTCAATTTCAAAGGTGTTATTTAGTAGAGACTTGAGAAGAACAATGCTATCAGAAAGCTTTGTTTGAGTTCACAAAATTGAAAGAGAAGTATAAGAATGTACTTAAAGAAATGTTTAATTAGTGTTGGTGGTGTTTGTGATTAAATTAAAACTTTTAAAAAAGGAAAATGTGTACTTTCAAACATACTGTTAAAATTAGTATTTTGAGGGAAGACCCTTAAACGTATTTGAATACATTTTGGTAAAATAAGGGGGAAATATCAAATTAATAAATTATAGCTCTGAAAACCATATGGTTTGCATGCCCAAAATAATCAAACTGTCAATTTAAGAAAAAAAAAAAGTGATTTTATTTTCTAAAAAAGAGTAATAATAAGAAAAAAAAAATTATTGATGGAAAATATGGATGAAGTGGGGGCAGTTGGGTTGTGGTTGTCCCCCAAACAAAGATTTGGTCTGGTGTTGTCACGGTGACCTTAATTCAAATGTCATTGTAATATATATATATATATTTAGTTAATGTTATTAGTGAAACAAACACATTCTCCAAATTAAATATATATCATAACATCTGTTGGAAAAAGATGGGAGCTTGGACCTTCCATCCTTTTCTTTTGTCTTTTTCCTCTTCCAAAAACTTCATTTCAATTTTTAGATTTTCATCTTTTCTCTCTTTTTTTTTTCTTTTTTTTTCTTTTTTTTTTTTGAAAAAAATTATAAAAAAAAAAAAAAAAAAAAAAAAAAAAAAAACTTTTTTTCTAGGTGGGTTCAATGAAAATTTATAAGGTTACAAAAAGTTGGGCGACATAAAAGATTAGTTTAACACAAAGGGGAGAAATGAAAGAAGGAGCTCCTAAATATAAAAAAAAAAAAAAAAAAAAAAAAAAAAAAAAAAAAAAGCCTTTTTTTTTTTCCCTCTCTTTTTCATCTCTTTGAATAAAATTTTGCAGGTAGGATTTTAAAGTATAAATTTAAATGACTAAACCAATAAAATGTTTTTAGATAAGATTAACCTCTTCATATAAAAATCTTTAACTCCTTCCCCTCTAATTAAAGGAAAAATAATGTTGCATATGATTGGGATTTTATATGGAAGGGAGTTTCATAACTTCGAAATAAAAACATAGGTAGGTTTAATTTACAAATTTTACCGGTGGAAAACTTAAATATTACATTTTTTCCTCTAAACTTTTAATTGTTATTTGGTTTTTAAGTTCCAAATATTTCATTTTTGAGATGCGTAAATATTGTAGGGTTAAATAAGTTGTCTCGTGAAATAAGTCAAGCCATGCATAAACTAGTGACACTCACAAATAACAAACTAAAAAAATGTTTCATTTTTACTATTAAGTATTGAGTTTTGTTTCAATTTGATTCGTAGATTTTAAAAAATCAATATTTTTAATCTTGACTTTTTAATAAATTCTCACTTTTAGTTATATTAATATCTATTAATTAATTTAAAATAATTGGAGACTTATAATTAGTTAATTTTCACTATTTTTAACACTATTAAAATTAAGAAAAATTATTTTAAATGATAAAACGGTTGAAAATATCTACTATAGACTGCAATAGATTACGATAGACTATTATTTGTGTCTATCTATGTCATGATAGATACAAATAGTAGTTTACCACGATCTATTACAGATAGACAACGAAACTTTGTTATATTTATAAATATTTTGATTCATTTTTCTATATTTGAAAACAACACTAAAATTAATTTTAAAATTTTACATTTAATTACTTTAAATTAATTAAATGAAAGTTAATGCCAAAAAAAGAGTGGCTATTAGCAAAAACTCAAAATTTAAGGATAAAAGTGTAATATTTTGAAATTTAGGGATGAAATAGAAACCATACTTAAAATTTAGGGACCCAAAAAGATTTTTTTTCCACTATTATTTATTATTTATCTAAAATTTTAGGTTAAAATATCATTTTAGTCTATGTACTTTAATGATTATTCTATTTTAGTCCTTATACTTTTAAACGTTCAATTTTGGTTCTGTATTTTTAATAAAGCTTTAAAATGGTCAATATTATCAAATTAGAAATAATAAACAGGCAAATAAAAATAATTATCAATTTTTTTTTTTAATTTCCTCTCCCATTCTCTCTTAAGGACCATAAGATCAAATTTCCTCTCCTTTAATTTGCTAAAACCAACCCAAAAAAAAAAAAAAAAAAAAAAAAAAAAAAAAAAAAAAAAACATACCAAAAACAAAATCTTGAAATAGAACCAAAAAACAGAACTGATCTTAAGAAAAAAAAAATGATAAGAAGATGATAGAGGAATATTTTAGAATTTAGCTAATATTAATCTTCTTTCCATTTGTATTTTCTAAAAACATGATGGAGGAATATTTTGATCTTAAGAAAAAAAAAAAAAAAAGAAAAAAACATGATAATAATCATGAAAACAAATTAAACTTCGATTACCACCATTTTAGTTTACTTTTAGTCTTTGAAAGTCTTCTTTGAGAAAGGATGAAAACCATTTTAGTTTATTTTTTGAATTAGGAAACAAAAAACTAACTAAATTAGTTAATACATATACACTATATTACAATATACTAATGGTTTTGCTATATTTACAAGGGACATTGTATTTACTAAAACAAAACACCCATATAATATTCTTTTTGTAATACAATAACTCATTATTCCACACACGTTATAAAAATGTTTGATACAAAAAAAGATGGATGACTTGGCTTGTATTAACTTTATATTCTTTATTTAAAAAAAAAAAAAAAAGACTTGATAGAAATTTACCCGTGTCTATTAGTGTCTACCAATGTAATAAAAAGAATTAGAGATGATTAGTATGTTTTAGTTAATACCTACTTTAGTTGATAATTTAGATTAATTGGTGTTTAATTAATTATTTTCATATTTCGTTGGAAGGCTATAAATTTAGAGTTTGTAATAGAAAACTTTTGAATATTCTTTTGAAAATAGAACATTTGTTCTCTTGGAGATTCTTCTCTCATCTGAAGGATGGACTTCTGTTGTTCGATCGTAGATTTAGCCTAAATACTTTTTCCACTACATTACAATGTCTATTTATGTCTATCACTGGTTGAGAATAACATTTTGCCATATTTAAAAATATCTCCAACAATTTTGCCATTTGAAACAACTACCCTTTAATTAATGAGATTTTGCTATAAAAAAAAAAAAAAAAAAAAAAAAAAAAAAAAGTAAAAGGATGAACTCCCTTATCAACCCTAAATCAAGTTCACATTATTTTTAAATGATAAATAATAAATAATGAAAGGATGTTTAATGTGTAAGTGATAAATTGGCCTAAAAATGTTGTTGTAAATATAGTTATGAAATTATATCTAGTCATGCCAAAATGAGCATAGTTCAACTGACATAAAACTTGTATATGTTAAACTATTAAATAATAAAATTTGACACTTTATTATGTTGAATTTTGTATGATTGAGACTAAATTGTTAAGAATTTGAATTTAGGTAAACTAAATTGTCACATTTGAAAGTTTAAGAACTATATAAATTTTTACTATTTCGTGACATATTAAATGAATACTTCTAGTCCAAAAGTATTTTGAACCATTTATAAATTCAAAAAACGTATATTTGATTAATTTGGAATTTGAAAGCTTTAGTTTGTGTAGCTTGTATCTGAAAAGTGAAAAGGAATGAGTTTCAAATTTGGAGATTATATGGTGTATAAGGTTTTATATTTTTCTTTTTTAAAAGTAAGAGTATAACATTTGGGAATACGAGATTTAAATGTTTCCCAAAAAAATTTTGTAAAAAAAAAAAAAAAAAAAAAATCCCTTAAATTAAAGTTACTAATGCTTTAATCATATCAGCTATAAAGGTTAGTATATATATTTTAAGAACTTAGAATGCAGCCCAAGAATTTAGTATTTGAAACTAATTTAACTCTTTTCTATTATAATTATGAATTAGAGAATGATTTGGAATATGTCCAATCACTTATTTATTTATTTATTTTAAGATATATGAATAAAAATGCCATGTTTAATTTACTCTAAATAATGGTAGAAAAATGTGTAAATAGCAAAATACACGATAGTAAAATTTTGTTATATTTATAAATATTTTAATTACTTTTACTATATCTAAAAATAGCCCAAAATAGTATGTATGTCACATAACTATATATTTATTTTTCTAAAATGACACAAATATATGTGAGGATTCACATATTAGTGGCACATGTATATCATTGAGGTATTTTTTTTTTATTAAATATATTAGTAATGTATTTTAACCATAACAAAATATTATTGATATATGCTTTTTGTGAAGTTGGCCAAATTTGACAAACATCTTTATCAAGAAAAAAAAGATATTTGCATCAAACAAAAATGCTATATATATATATATATATATATATATATAAAATGAATAAAATTAGACTTTGTTGTGATGTGAAGTACAATTAGGTCCAATTTTGTTGCCCCATTAACAAAGGACAAAACCTCACAAAAAAAAAAAAAAAATGGTAAGTTAAGGGTTAAAGAATCTTAATTTTAGTTAAATTGTTTCCTTGATTGGGATCATAAAGTTGGAAACATATCTCATTTATATCCCCTTTGTCGGAATTTTTTCTAAAAAAATATTAAAAAAAAAAAATTCTTTCTTCTCGCTCTTTTTAATTAGCAAAATAATGTCACATAAATGGTAGCCTTGGATAAATTTTGAAATAAAATTATAACAAAAATATGTTTTTTCTTAAAAAAAAAAAATTGAAAAAATATCCATTTATACTCCTAAACTTTAAGGGTTTTATCAACTTAAACTCTAAACACTGAACTAATAAATGTATCAATTTCACCCTCTATGTTTAGTTTAAAAAAACATCATGTGAAACTTATAATTGTATCAATTAAAACTCTAAATTTTCATAAATAAATCAATTTAGACTCTTAGACAAAATTCCTTTGAAAACGTCAATACATTTACTCTAATTGTCTATTTTGTAAATCTACACACGGAATGATTTTCAAAGGTAATCACCATGAAGAGTCTAAATTGATTGACTTATGAAAATTTAAGTGTTTAATTGACTTAAATTATAAGTTTCGTAGAATATTACTCGTATGAAATTTGGAATTAAGAAGGTAGAAATTAATATACTTATGAAAGTTCATATTTTAAATTGATACAAGTATTAGTTTGAGTTTTAATTTATATACAATCTCAAAGTTTAAAGGTATAAAATAATATTTATAAAAAAATATCAATCATTTTATTTCATGTTTTTCTCTTAAACCATCCAACTTCTAATATGTTTGTGGAAAATTAATTTTAGATATAACTAAACGTCTAGTACTTCATTATAAGTTGAAAAGTCAATAAAATATATATATATATATATTTGTATTAAAGTAAATTAGAGTTTATTCTTAATTAGTAATTTGTTAAAGTAAATTTGAATTTATTTTTAATTAATATTTTTTTTTTTATACAAAATGGAAGATACCTAAAGAAAAATACTAATCAAGTATAAACCTAAATTTAGGTTAACACTTACTTAAAAATTTATAGAGCTGTTAGATTTTCTTTAAATCGGAAGGAGAAAGATACATTCACCCATCAAGTTTTTAAAACCAAATTTAAACCTTAACCTTTTTTTTTTTTAATAAAAAAGAATTTTAAAACAAGAAATTGTGTAATATATATCAAATTTATTCTAATTTAATTTATCTTATCAACTTAGTCTCTTGATTTATTTATTTATTTATTTATTTTTTTGTAAAAATGCTCAATTATTCATCGTGTTGAACTTAAACTTAAACTCCTCTCCTCAAGTTGATGGAAAACATCCTATTGTTGCATGAATAAGCAGAAAAATAATAGAAAAATTAAAAGAAAACAATAAAATTGAAAACACAAGGATTTACGTGGAAAAACTCAAAATTGGAGAAATAACCATTGAACAAAAAATTTCTGCTATGTGAAAAATTATTACAATCACACAAACAAAAATCTCTCCCCGACACCAATTGCAAAATCACTCTCTCAAAATTTTTATACTACTCATCCCCATTTTTCCACTCTAAAACTAGAGAATGCAAAAGGGAATTTAACTAGAGTTAGCACCCAACAGAGATGACTTGAAACTAGTGGCATTGGTTTCTTTTATAGTGGTCCATCACTTCCTTCTATTTTTTCAACGTGGGATAAGACTTCATTTATAATATTTTGCCAAAAACTCAACACATTCCACCTTGGCAAGATATTTGAAGAATCCATAGTTTCTACTACATCCATTGTCTTCACCGACAAATTTATCCCAACTCAAAGAATTATAGTTCACTCCACCATAAAGAATAGACATTTGGAATACCACCTTTTAAGAATTTCTTTTTTGTCACATGCTTATAAACCTTGCCGATATTTATAGTGCAATTTCCACCTACTTGGCTCACATAGAACTGCTAACATTATATCCTCTATCATGGTAAAGCGAACATACCATGACTCCAGTTTTTTGATGAACCTGCTCTATTAGAACATTAGAACAATCTCTTTTCATGTGTCCAGACTATTCACATTCCTAATTTTGCACGAATTTTTTTTCTTCTTTCACTTGCTAACTACCATTACTAAATCATCTTGTGAAGTATGCCCTTCACTATTCAATCTTCTCTCCTTGGTTGGAATCACTCTCTCAAAGCTTTTATACTACTCACACCCCTTTTTCCACTCTCAAACTAGAGAATGTAAAATGGAATTTAACTAGAGTTAGCACACCTAAGCTTAAAATGTTTCTAACTGAGACAACCTAAAACTAGTGGCATATAGGTTCCTTTTATAGTAGTAGGAATCCATCGCTTTCTTCAATTTTTCAATGTGGGACAAACTGCACTTTTTATATTTTGCCAAAAACTTAATAAGTATATATAAAAGCAATAAATATTCTATTAGTAAAAGAATGAAATAAAATAAACAAAATCAAATACAAAAACTTAAAAAAATAAAAGGCACGAGCATCCACTTTAGTTGATTGATTTGATTGTAGCTATGATGAAAAATGAAGATAAAAGAACAACAATCACTTAGAAATATAAATTTTCAAAAGAGAGTCAAAGGAGAGCTCATTGGTTCAATAATTACATAACTCATGAAATTTAGGCCATATAGTAGATGAAAGGTAATCCATCAATTGTAATATAAAATGTGGGTTTCAGTTGATTACTTTTGTTTTTGTTTACCAGCGTTTCGTAATAGTAATGAGTTGTGGGGCTTGTCTCGAAATATGTAACTAAATTCTGCAATCTAATTAAGAAATGAAAAGTATTTAATCTAATTGTAGTAGAAAATTATGTGGGACCTACTACCTTTATCGTTACAAATATTGTTATTGTAACAGTATGACAATTACGAATTTGTTTTATTTATTACCTTTACTTTTACCATTATTGGTAGGGTCAAGCAATAACAGTAACGATAATGGTAACAATAAAATGTGACAGCTTCATAATTTGAGGTAAACACGGCTTCCATCAATAAAATCTTATTATGATTATACCATTTTTTATTACAGATTGGTAAACATGACCTTAATACATTTCAAAGTTTGTTTTTGATAGTATAAGTTTAATGACTATATTTAAATTAATAAGGTAAATAAGTTTCTCATCTTTTCTTATTGCCAAAATAAATATAAAACTAGTATATGAATTCTTTTTTTAAAAAAAAAAATAAATAAAAGAAGAAGAAATAATTGACATCAAAATTAGTTTATATTTTATATGAAATTAAACTAAGTCACTTATATTTCAACCAACCAAACAAATTTAGTTCAATAAGAAAAAAAAGGTATGTTTCCGAGTGGTGTACATTCGAATTTGCAGGATGGTGGTTAGAGTCACCCGATCTAGAATAATTTAGTTACTTTTTTAGATAATTTTTTTTTTAAAAAAAAATAACAACTCAAGTCCCTATTATATAATAACGAGTAATTTTGGATATGTATGAAAAAAACTTTTTTAATGATAATTAAAATGAAAACTCAACTAAGAGTATAAATTATACATACTCGGTCGGATGTCTAAATAGATGAAATAAAAGTTTAGAATTAAAATAGATACAACAAACAAAAGTCATGCTAAAAAGAATTGCACTCCTAATATAAATTATTTGAAAGAATTAGTAACAATGGATACTAAATATAACTGGAAAAAAGGTTAATGAAATTAGGATTTTTTTCTTTTTTTCTTGGAATCAAATGAAATTAGAAAATTAGTATTCTAAAAAAAGGAACTCAGAAGGAAAAATATTGACTTTTTTTTTATTATTTTTTAATTTTTAATAAGGAGTCCTGTGAAATCCGTGAAACAATCGTCCTTTAATTGGATCAAATAAAATAGCTTCTTAAAGAGGAACATTAATTTGGATTTTTTTTCTTTTCTTTTTTGTTAATATTATTTTCATTTATTTATTTATTATTATCATTATTATTCTTCTCCTCTGTAGTTTTTTTTTTTTTTTTTTTTTTTTTTTTTTTTTTTTTTTTTTTTTTTTTTTAAGATTGGAAAATTACAAAGGAACCCACGAGTGACGATAACCCCAATGTTCAGCGGCCGAAAGCACAAATATAAAGTAGCCGAAAAGTGAAACGAAAAACATCTAACTTCACAACATAAATGTTTTTTTTTTCCCTTCTTTTCAGAAAAATCACAAATGTAACTATTTTTTAGTTTTTTTTTTTTTTTTTTTTTTTCTCTTTTGGTTAGTAACCATGTTCTAAATAATGTCTATTAATTAATTTAAATTAATTATGAAGTGAAATCTTAAAATTAATTTTAAATGTGATAAAAAAATAGTAAAATTTAATTATATTAATTCTTTTAGAATAATTTAAAAATACCAAAGATCAAAAGTGAGTACCGAGTTAAATTAAGGTTAGAATTATAAATCTTGAAGTCTTGTAGACTAAATTGAAAGAAAATTAAACTCAAAAAAGTAAAATTGTGAAATTGATCATTTTTAAATTGAAATCAAACTTAAAAATTATAAATTAAAAGTGTCAAAATTAAAAGAAAATTAGACTCGAATCATGGAAACTACCAAAGGTTTCTTCATCATAATACATAGTGTGAAGATTTTTCTTGCCATTTTACTACTTTTCATGGCCTCTTAAATAACTATATCATCGTTTTATTACTTTTTTTTTTTCAAAGAAAAAAACGAAGGTTAAATTTGAGCCATTCAATAATGTTTTTTAAAATTTTGCTTTCATAAAATATCCTTTCTTCTTCTTCTTCTTTTTTTTCTAAGCAATCACAAACTATTCTTAAATATTATGATTATTTTCAAATATAGAAAAACGGTTAGAAATAATTATAAATACTGCAAAATTTTACTCTCTATCTGTAATAGACTGCGATAGACCCAAATAAATATTATCACTTTACCGGATAGACATTGATAGATGTCTATTTGGGCCTATTGCGATCTATCACAGATAGAAAGTAAAATTTTGTTATATTTGTAAATAGTTTGATATTTTTTCTATTTATGATAAATTTTCTAAATATTATTCGCTTCTTGGAATAAAAATGGAATGAAATAGTAAACTCATTGGCACAATTGGGTGATCTCACCCCCCTTTCATGTAGATTATACATTCTGAACAGTATTTCACTAAATTGCCCAATCATAGTTTTTTAGGTGATAAATTTTTGTTTTTGAAATATTTTATTTATTTATTTATTATTATTATTAATTTTTTAGTGATGAGAGAAAATGCATAAAAATGAGATACACCCAAGTTTTATAAAGATTTAAATATAACTTTAATTTTTTTAATTGAAAATCTAGCGTGACATTTCATTTATTAAATTTCTTAATTTGTACTAGATGTTTTTATATGGTATAAAATTTATGTTAAAACCTTGCAAATGAGAATTAAAATGGTCATCATTTAATAGCATAAATATCATAATAAACAAAAATTGAAAGTATGGCAACCGAAATAAATCAAAATAGGCATGAAGAACTAAGTACATGGTATTAAAGCTCTTGTTTGGAAACAATTTTGTTTTTAGTTTTTAGTTTTTGAAATGTATGATTGTTTTCTGTTAAAGCTTTTCAAATTTCTTGAAGAAATAAGTACTTGAATCTTTAGTCAATTTTATTTTATTTTTTTTCCAAAAAAAGGTTAACAAGTTTTTGAAAGTGTTAGTTGAAAGTGGATAACAAAAATTAAAAAAAAAATTATAGGTGAAAATAGTGTTTAGAAGGTTAATTTTCAAAAACTAAAAACTAAAAACTAAGCCCTATTTAGTGATCATTTTGTTTTTAGTTATATATATATATATATATTAAATTTGCCTATTTTCTCCTAATTTCCTTGTCATGGTTTTCCTTTTCCTTCTAGATTTTTTTTTAATTTTTTTTAAAAAAAATTTATAATTTTAGTTCTCAAATTTTGGTTTGATTTTTGAAAATTTTGAAAACATTAGTAGAAAATAAACAATACACCATACTAATTTAGAGGTAAAAGTAGAGTTTAGAATGTTACATATCAAAATTCAAAAACCAAAGTTCCGTTTGGTAACCATTTAATTTTTTTGTGTTTTAGTTTCTAAAATTAAGCCTAACACTACTTCCATCTATTGGTTTCTATTGGTTTGTTTCCTATATTTTATGAGTGTTTTCAAAATTAAAGCCATATTTTGAAAACTAAAAAGAAAAACAGTTTTCAAATTTTTGTTTTTGTTTTTAGAAATTGGCTAAGAAATCAAATGTTTATATAGGAAATATGAAAATCATGAATAAGAAATAGTAGGAAAATAAGCACGATTTTCAAAAAATAAAAACCATAAACAAAATAGTTAAAAGAGGAGACCCAAATAATGAACAAACAAACCCAAATAATTATCAAACAATGCCTAAATGATTATAAAATTTGGGTTAAGTAATTCAATAAAAACTTCCATAAAATAATAATTTAGGTCATGTTTAGTAACAATTTGATTTTTAGTTTTTAAAATTAAGTCAATCTCTTCCCAATTTCTTACAATTGTTTCATCTTTCTTAAGTAAAAAGTTTAAATTCTTAGTAAAAATTCAGAAATAAAAACAAAATTTAAAAGCTATTTTTTTCAGTTTTCAAAATTTGACTTTTTTTTTTCAAAAATAAGAAAAAATTAGATAATCGTGAAAAAAAAAGAAAAAGAAAATAAAGGTAGAAAGAATATTTGTATGTTTTATTTTAAAAAATTAAAAACAAAAAACTAAGACCCATTTGATAAACATTTCATTTTTAGTTTTAGTTATTGAAAATTAAGCCTATAGGCATTATTTCAACCTCAAAATATTTTCTTTTGTTGTCTAGTTTTAACCAATAATTTAAAAGACCAAATCAAAATTTATTTGTATGCTAATAGTCCAACAATTGTACTTAAGAAAGATGCGAATTATTTAGTAGAAATAAGCTTAATTTTCAAAAACAAAAAATAGAAAATGAAAATGGTTAAAGAAGAGGTGTAAATGAGTAGTTAAATGAAAGTGAATAAAATGTGTAAGTGGGACTTTGTTAATAGTTACTGCTTGAATTTCTTCTGTTAGATATATTATGTTTATTTAAGTTTCTAGAAAAGATGCTTTAACTTTTAGTGGGCCCATGGAGTTGCAATTTGAGCAATAGAGACAAAATGATGATGGTAATCACAAATTTTGGCATTTTTGGTGGGAATGACAAATTTTCTTCCTTTTATTATGAATATATATTATGCCTTTAGTTTTAGTGTTTACTTTATCATTCTTTTTTAACTTTTTTTTTACACCTTTTGTCTTATTTGGAGATTTAATCAAACCTTTCTTTTTTTTTTTTTTTTTTTTTTTTTTTTTTTTTTTTTTTTTATATTGCCACAATAAGTGGGGTTCTTTCAAATCTTTTCTTAGTGTTATTAATAGACTTCAAAAAAATAAAAAAAATAAAAAATAAAAAAATCCCTCATTAAACCCAATGCAATAAAATAAATAAATAACTAAAGCCATCATTATAATGAGGGGCTATTGTCTCAAATTCTCTAACCTCTGTTGTACTAAAATAAATAAAAATATATTATTTTTCAAGCATAATTCAGTTGTTCGTTGTGTTATTTTAGGGAAAAATAAGTATTTATTTGGTTATGAAGTTTTAAATTGGATTAAAAATAAAATTCTTGGTGGTTGACTAATGGAAATGTGACATGCGCATTATTTGTTAATTAAATTAGGATTTATGTGGCAAAATATATTCATTTTATTTTGTATTCTTTTTGGTAATTAGGATGTGACGTGGCAAATGACATCTTCTTCAGAATAATTGCACATAGGGCCTCTTTATTAGGGTCCAAATGAAAATTAGCCCCAAATTTGAAAACAAATGAATTTTGGCCTTTGCTTACGTCAGCACCATGAGAAATTACCACTTTAATCCCAAATGCATTTATTTATTCTTCTATGTTTTGCAGCTGCTTGATCTGAAAAGAAATCTACATTTTTTTCCTGCGTTTATCTTCTTCTTCTCTTTTGCATTCTTGTTGGTTTTGCGTTGTCATCTTCTCCATCTTCATATTCTTTCATTTTTTTTCACGTTTTTCTTCTTTTTCTTCATTTTTTCTTCTGCATTTTTCTTATTCTTCATTCTGTAGTTTTTTTTCCTCTTCCTTCTTCGTTCTGTAGTTTTTTCCTGAAGAAAAAGATTGTAGTTGTGTCTGATGGTGAACTAGACTTAGAATCGAGAAGGCAGAGCGAGAATCCAAACAAGGAAAAATCGAAAAAAAGATTGAAGTTGTGTCTAATGAAGAACTAGAGGAAGGAGTGAGAAACTAGAGTGAGAATCGAGAAGCTAGTGCGAGAATCCAAACAAGGAAAAAAATCGAAGAAAAGATTGAAGTTGTGTCTAATGAAGAACTAGAGGAAGGAGCGAGAAACTAGAGCGAGAATCGAGAATCTATAGTGAGATTCGAGAATTTAGAGTGAGAACCCAAACAAGAGTCAGACCCTTACGCACGTTTTGAGGTTAAATGGGTACTTTCACATGTGACTGACGTTAAAAGACCATTTTTCATTCGTTTTTAACCTTGAGCCATTTTTCATTTGGACCCTTGAAAAGGGACATCTGTACAAAAATCCAAAGAACCTTACCAACACGTTATTATAGACTCAACATAAAAAATAATGTCTTGCCAGAAGAGGGAACTTCAATTTAGTACCATTTTTTTGTTCAATTGCACTTGATAAATCATCAATTTCTTGTGTTTTACCTCCTAAATTTCTCTCACTCTTCAAAATAATGAAACTTGTCATAAAAATTTCTAGAGATTTAGGGCTTTTTACCTTGCTATCCCAATATTTTAAATTTTTCTATTTGAAGTATATTTTGGTAGTGAGTTTTACTTAAACTTGTTGTAGGTTAAATATTGGTTAGTTATCTACTAAAGTCGAAGAAGACCAACGTCGTTCATTGTCCCAAATTAGTCATTTCAGATCTAGAAGTCACAAATATTGTAATGCTTCAACCTAAACGAGGGCCTTTGATTCAAATCTAGAAGTTGTTGTTGCATTGATAGCAATGAGAAGCAAGGGGAGCGATGGGATAGCAACAGCGAGCTTCACTAGAGAGAAGGAAGGGAGAAGAGAGAGGAGATTTTTGTATGGATGGCTCTTTCTTAGGGGCCCAGGCCCAAGGTTAAAAAACGAATGAAAAATGGTCTTCTAACGTTAGTCACGTGTGAAAGTACCCATTTAACCTCAAAACGTGTGTAAGGGCCTAACTCTTGTTTGGATTCTCGCTCCAGCTTCTCGATTCTCGCTCTAGTTTCTCGCTCCTTCCTCTAGTTCCTCATCAGACACAAATTCAATCTTTTCTTCGATTTTTTCCTTGTTTGGATTCTTACACTAGCTTCTCGATTCTTGCTCTAGTTTCTCGATTCTCGCTCTAGTTTCTCACTCCTTCCTCTAGTTCCTCATCAGACAAACTTCAATCTTTTCTTCGATTTTTCCTTGTTTGGATTCTTGCTCTACCTTCTCGATTCTAAGTTTAGTTCCCCATCAGACACAACTAAAATCTTTTTCTTTGGGAAAAAACTACAGAACGAAGAAGGAAGAGGAAAAAGACTACATAACGAAGAATAAGAAAAATGCAGAAGAAAAAAGGAAGAAGAAGAAAAACGTGGAAAAAGTGAAAGAATGTGAAGATGAAGAAGACAACAACACAAAACCAACAAGAAGTGGAAGAAGGAGAAAAAGCGAAAGAAGAATAATGCAAAAGAGAAGAAGACGAATGCAGGAAAAAAAAAGTGTAGATTTTTTTTTTTTTTTTTTTTTTTTTTTCAGATAGAGCAACTGCAAAACGTAGAAGAATAAAAAAAATGCATTTGAGGTTAAAGTGATAATTTCTCATGGTGTTGACATAAGCAAAATACCAAACTTACAAAATGTAGAAGAATAATACCAAACTTGCAAAACATAGAAGAATGAAGAAATGCATTTGGGATTAAAGTGATAATTTTTGATGATGGTGACATAAGCAAAAAAAAAAAAAAAAAAAGCCAAAATTTATTTGTTTTCAAATTTAAGATAATTTTCAATCAGGCCCTAATAAAGAAGCCATTTCCAAGAGATAAAGAGAGAGATTGAGGAAGAGGATGGCCATTTGCCATGTCACAACCTAATCACCAAGAAACAGCATAAAGCTATTATATTTTGCCACAGAATATTAATTTAATTAATAAATAATGTTCCTGTTACATTTTTGTTAGTTAACTAGCAGTCAACTATCATTTATAACTTTTAAAAAATCCTCCAGGACTAAAAGTATCCATTTTAAATTTTTAAGGATCAAATACACAACTATCTCAAATCTCATAAGTCTGAAATACTAATACCTTCCACTACTTAGCATATTTATATTCCTTCCATTGAAGTTCAATATATTCAACTTGTTGGACTAGAAAGAAAGGAAGAAGATTTAAAAAAAATTGACTCTTCTTATAACTATTAAGACACATTTTGTAGTGATAATCTAATATTCTATATATACAATCGCTCTTGTTGTCAGTCCAAACTACCATTTCAAAAGTCACTAATCGTGCAATTCTTGCTAAAAAAATTATTGTTCTATTGATGTTCAAGATCAAACCATCCACTAAGCTATTTTCATCCTTTTAACCTAACAATCTCCCCCTACCCTTTTCTTTTATATTATTTTCATAATGTATATAATAATGTACGAGTTGCCAATTGCCAAAGCAAATTGGCCCAACAATTCTCCTATCTCTATCGTCCTTAAAAAAAGGAATAATATATGAGTTATTGAGAATCTGTATCTATGCAAACAAACCAAAAGAAAATGGATGACAGAAAAGTGTAGAGAAACAATTTGGTACGAAATACAGAAAGATAATGAACTCAAAACAAAAACAAAACAAAAAATAGGCTTCTTTTGGTGTCAGAGCAGCACCAGCCCATTCAAAGAAACTAGCTGCCTATGTAATAATCCCCCACAACATAGCCCCACAGAAGTGGAACAAATCAAACTTCCAAACATTCATACAAACACTTAACCTCATATTTACACAAACACAGCTTCCTCACATGGAAAAAAACTTGCAACAAAATCTTCGTGTGCTTTCTTAATTAATCGAAAATTATAGCCATTGTAATGTTATGATCCATGGCCTAAGCTCACAGGAAATAAGTCAACTGTTGCTTCTTTCTAGATCCTCCTTCCCCATATAACTCATTCCATTGCTTCAATTCACTCATCATTGCTCCTTCTGCTGCAAAACTGGCTGCAACCTGCAAACCAACAAGTTAAACAATCTCGTAAAAACTGTCGTTTGGTGAATTCAAAGGTTTCGTTGGTTTGTTTTCTTTTCAGTACTGTCCTTTGTTTGCATAAGTATGGAACACTATTAGTGCAAAAGGATCAGTACTTCCTCATCGTTTGCGAGTCAAACTCGCCCCGACATCACATAGAGTATATCAACAAATTGGTCCCGGTCTCTTCCTATGGCTAAGAAGCTCGGACAAACAAGTGAGAAATGTTGAGTTTGTTAAAGAAGGGGGGCATGGGTGCAGTACTCATCAAAGGTGTACATGGACTCGTGGGCGTGACATAAAAGGTACTTGAAAAATGTGGAAGCAAAGAAAAGAGATTTCTGGTGGATTTGAGAAGAGATTTAATGTAAATGAATGTGGTAAAAACAAGGAGATGTGTTGTATTTACCTGATTCTTTGCTAGTTTGAAATCCTCCATATTCAATGCCCTGAGGGTGATTACTCTTTCTTCTTTGCTTTCTCCAGCTCCATCCCCTGCCTTATTCTGTCCTTCGGCAGCTCTTCGTTTTTTCTCCTTCGAAGCAAGAAAACGGACAATGAAATGATGTAATAGAGATGACATAAAATGGGATTTGTCCTGAATCTTTACTTGAATGCAAAGAAAATGAAAGGAGATTGAAATATGCCTCAACTGATTCCCTCATACTTACCATATCCTTTAGTCTTTCTTGCTGTATTAGTTCCCGAACAGGTCGATACGCAGCCGTCATGCAGAAGTTCTGGTTTCAACAGTAATGTATGAGTCAAGAAATTATTAAGAATTTGGAGGTCCAGAACTCAACGATTAGTTATGAAAGCAAACCTTGAGATCACTTCCACTGTATCCTTCTGTCATTGTAGCCAGCTCCTTCATGTCTAGCCCTTCTTCCACCTTTTCTTTCCCCAAGAGAGTTGTCAATATCATTTCTCTATTTTCTGCTGTTGGTAACCCCACCATTATTCTGTTTCATAAAAGTTAGGTTTTTATTACAAGTACACTAAGGTTGGTCCAAAAATCCTATGAACATTATTTGCGAGTGCAATTAGATAATGTGTCAAATCATTAGAAGAACAGATACCTTCTCTCAAAACGCCGTATGATGGCTTCATCGAGGTCAAATGGCCTATTCGTTGCTGCAAGAACGAGTACACGCTCCCCTGGCTTCGTCAAGAGCCCATCCCAGTGAGTCATGAACTCATTCTTTATCTTCCTCATCGCCTCATGCTCACCAACTCTTGTTCGCTGGCCAAGCATACTATCTACCTCGTCTACAAATATGATGGTGGGAGAGACTTTGGCTGCCAATGTGAATAAAGCCCGAACATTCTTCTCATCTTCACCAAACCATTTAGAAGTTATGGTAGACATCGATACATTAATGAAGCTTGCTCCGGCTTCTTTTGCTATGGCCTTAGCTAACATAGTCTTTCCAGTTCCAGGAGGTCCAAACAACAATATGCCTCTGCAAGGCTTCAAAAGCCCTCCAAGAAATAAATCCGGCCTTCGAAGAGGAAGCATTACGAGTTCCTGAAGAGAATCTTTGATCTCCTCCATGGCACCAATATCAGAAAATGTAACACCAATCTCATTCGCCGGTATGACCTCTGGCCTAATACGTTTCTCAAACTCATTATCTGGTGGAACTTCCTATGTGACATTTGATCATAGTACAAACATCAGTAATGTCATTCATAGAGCCAGCAGAAGGATTAAAAGAAAAAGACCTACAGGGGCTTTTGCAGCTGGAGCAGCAGTCTCTCCATCAGTTTTTGCCACAGCAGCAGCAGGTGCTGTTTCACTTCTGTTTTCAGCAGCTGTGGTATCGGATTTTGCTTCGGATTTCACTGCTGCTCCCGAGTCCTACGGATAACAAATTAAAGCACTCAATAATTTTATTTCATCGTCCTCGCGATTAAAACCTAAAATAAAATGGTCAAACTAAAATAATGAACCTTTGAAGCTTCAGCTTGTGCTTCAAGCTGTACAGTATTTTTGCCAGTGGATTTTCCTGCCTGGAATATGTTCAGTCCATGGGACAAACTGCTCCATAGCCAAAACTATGAGTACTTATAACCAACAATGAGAACTCAAACACAAAGGATGGATCTTACCTCTTGCTCGAAATGATCAGTTTTCCGTTTCTATATTCCGGATCCTTGTTGTTCATTAGATGATAAGAAATTGCAGACACCACAATCTCTTCTATGTAGTTACTGAGAACCAAGGTGTCAGCAACACAGATTGAGTCGAGATCGTCACAATCAAGATCATTTGCTGAAAGAACTTCCATGATATGGTTTCGGTTATCCTGAACCTTGATCATCTTCATATCCTCTTCCAATTGAGACTTCCAACTGACATGATGAGATTCATCTTCGGGTGGCCTGATCTCGATATTATAAGGAAAAAGAGCAGAGAGCCTCTCATCCACCTCCATATAATCATTGCTCGAATCAATAGTACGTGAACCAAGAATCAAAATTGACCCAGACAGTTTTTGTAGCATTTTCTGGAACAAGATATACACCCTATTTGACTTGGATAAAAACCTATCTACGTCACGAAGATATAAAACAATGGGACTTGCTTTCGACACATAAAGAAGAACCTGAAAACAAATAAAATAACCTAAGTTCTTACAGAAGATCTTATAAAACTTCAATTCAATCAGTCAAGAATAATCCAACTATTGTTACCTTATACAGAGACTGTATAAGAAGTTTCTCCTCAAAAGCCCAGCTGCTCATGTGCTTAAGGGGAGCTACAAACGATAAAACTTAAACTAATTAGATAAATGGGAATAGAAAGCAGATTCTATGAACTAAAAAAGGGTCACAAAACATCTTCGGCAACCAACATGTTAGATATGCATGATAAAAAGAACGAAGTTAAGGTAATCTAGAAATCATGTGGCAAGTATTCATAGACTCATTTGCGTCCTTTAAGTGCGCCAATCACTAATATGAAGATTGGAATGACAGACCTGATTTGTCGACATTGCATTGCGAAGCAAGGTTATTAATGTTAGCCGCAGCAGAGGCATTTCTTCGAAGTTTTGGAAGATTGGAAGATCCTTCCTTTCCCCTACAAAAGTTCAAGCAATAGATATATTACAAGAGATCCCTTCTGTAATAAATAAACTCATTTGTCAACATAAACTGAATCCAACTATAAGAAATTGAGGAATTAATGAAGTATATCCACACGATACTACGATTCATTGGTAAAATATTTGCTTTCCTCAAAACATTTGAGTTAAGAATTGGTGGCATTGTTCAAACAAAAAATACATTGGTTGCATCCATGAATTGAAATGAATTTATATTCTTGAATGTATGTAGATTTCATCTCATCCATTTTATTATTGCTGACAAAATGTAGACTTAAATATACCCAAAGAAAGAGTAAGTAGGCATATATCATACCAGGATGCAAGTTCCACACCACTATGTTGCCTTCGCAATGAACCTGCAACAGTACGAACGGGCGGTGTGTTGATTAGCATTAGATTGAGAAAAAGGAGATGCAACACCATGTCAAATACAAAAGAAAAAACAGCTACTAAAGTCAGAATCAAGTCATCCGATCGATATGGCCGATTTATGAACGAAAGAACTTGGCTACATACTGAATTACTGATAATTAATTAAAAACATTTACAATTTCTAATATGAACAAAATCTAAGCTAAAAGACCAACCTATTTTTTGTTCTTCCCTGGGTGGAAGGATTGAAAATGATCCAAATAAGCCAGACAATCTCTCCAGTGTTGACTCTGAAGTAGACCTTTTAAAACCCTTCAAATATTTTATTTTATTTTATTTTATTTTTTTTGAAAAAAAAGGAGATCAGAAATTTCATTGAATCAAGAAACACCAAAGAAAAAAAAAAAAAAAAAAAAAAGAATCACATATTTTTAAGTTTAGAAAAGCCTCTTACAGATTCCTTGACTGAAGTGCCATATTTGCTCTGAATCTGAAATTACACAATAATTTAGTTAATAATTTCAAAGAAGAAAAACCCACAAAAAATAAAATAACAAAACTTGGGATGAAAATTGTGAAATTTCACCTTTAGGGAAAAGTCAGTAATATCCAAAAGCAACAGTTTGGCTTCAAAATAGTGAGCCAATGCCTTGGCAAGCATTTGTTGGTAGAGTTCTTCAAGAAGGGGAAAAACAAACAGAAAGAAATGAATTAATTATTGGAAGAAAAATAATTAGGTGCATCATAGGGTATACTAATCTTCTTATAATTGTTTGTTTGTTTTTTTTTTTTTTTTTAAATAATAATAATTGTATTAAGGGTATTGAATGGGAAAAAAAGGAAAGAGAAATGAGACCAGCAGGTCCAGAGAGTAAGATGGCTCGACTTGCTGGAGAAAGGTTTCGAGTGAACTTAGAGACTTCAGCATGTTTCAAATGCACATATGCAGCACTTGTCAATAGAACTCGTGTCTGTTCACTGTTCATAAACAATTTCCATTAATCCACACAATAAAATTAAAATAAGAACAATCTTATTCATTAGAAAAATAAAAATAGTTCAATTATACAATACACCATTAAACTCCTTTTTTTTTTTTTTTTTCCTCTTGGTTGGGTAAGTTTTAATTAAGCCCATTAATTATGGGGATGATTTTAATGATATTCTTTTAAATAAATAAATATATATATTAACAAACCAACAATCTTAAATCGACTATAAAATTATAAATAGTTTCACGTATGTCTTTGTCTTACAATTTTTTTACACATAAGTTGTGATATCAATTTTCATCAAAATACTCCTTTTCGCCACACATTCTAATAGATTTCTATAAAAAATAATAATAATTATAATAAATAACATTGAAATATACAAATTGTAGTATTGCAAGATTTGAAATTAGAATAAGAACATTTTGGAAACAAATTAATAATAATGCAGGTATGGTTGAGAGAATGATTTTAAAATTGTTAAAATTAATTTTTGAAATACGTCTTTAATAGCTCAAAATATTATTAATTATCATGAAAGTTGACCGGATAACTAATGGGTAAAAATAGAAAGATATGTGATTAAATTGATACGAGTCATATGAGAGTTGATGGGCAAAATCAAATAGATTATGGAGATGATTTTAATGATATATATTTTTTTAAATAAAAAAGAAAATAACAAGGATCTTAAATCGTGTATGAAATTATAAATAGTTTCACATATGCCTTGCATAAGTTTTGATATCAATTATAATCAAAATAGTTTTAATTATGTAGCCATATGAAAGGTTACAAATAAATGTTTGGGCAAATTTGAAAAATAGGCCTCAACCTTAGACATTTATTTAAAAAAAAAAAAAAAAAAAAAAAAAAAAAAAAAAAAAAAAAAACATTGGGTTAATACTTAATATTAGGCATTCTAATAAATTTGAACCCAAAAAGTAAGACAAGATTTAAATGAATAATAGAAATAGAAAAGGAAAAAGGGAAAAGAAGATGATAAAATGATTGAAGAGGTAATAAACCTGAGATAATAAGGGAATTCATCAAAAGTGACTTTGCTTTCACGGCCATTAACAATGTGTTTAAGCATTTCTTGTTCTAATTTATCGGCGGTGATTAGGTTTGAGGAAGAATTAGAGGCAGACCATTTGTTGACGCTCTGTCCGGTGGCTAATCCAAGACCCACCCCGACGCCCACCCCCACACTCAACGCCGACAGCAACAAACCCTTCTGCTCCATTTTTCTTTTCAATTCAAAACATACACAGACGCACAGTTTTCTTAATATATATATATATATATATATATATATAAACTCAACCGGATGAAGCGGATCTGATCATTCACGGCGGCGGTGGGGCGGAGGAGATTTCATGTTGTCTTATTATTTATGGCTCCCCCTCCTCTAGCTTTTCAAGGCTTAGACATCGGAGTGCGAGTTTTTTGGGGTCTTACGTGGCATTGTGTTGACGGTTGTAAGAATCGGCAGGACGGTTTTTCCTTTTTTTTTTTTTAATTTTTTTATTATATATATATTCCGGACTCACTCTCTCACGCGCCCTCACGCGCCCCTACGTCATCTTTTCTCTCAAACTTTGCGCCGAAATGTGGAGTCATCCTGGAGAATCAAGATAATCTATATAACCTTTTTTCTTTTTCTTTTTCTTTTTCTCTTTTCTAAATTTCTTTATTTCTTTATTTATTTTTTCTCATTTTATTAATTTTTTAAATAATTATTATGTAGATCCCACATACCATAATTCTTAAAAACTCTTCCTGTGGCAAGCACAAAATATGGGTAGTATGAAAATTTTCTTGCATGATTTTGTAAAAATCATCTATATTTTCATTTTTTTTATTAAAATCATTTAAAATGAAGGTACACATAACTTATTTTAATTTTGAATAGTTGCTAATACTTTTTAGAACAACTTATTTTTTTTTTAAATCAAACATATAAAAAAATATTTCATATACAAAAACACAAACATTTCATCATCTTTATAAATGGATTTCTTTTCTTAAATAATTAAAACAAATACCCCTCAAGTTTGAGATACATTTGAATTATATATCTCATTATTACTCTTTTCTTAAAATGAATGTATACATGACATGATTGATAACATGCAAATTAGCCTAGCAATTGATGTGCAGATTTCGATTTTAATTATATTTTTTTGCTATAAAATATATGGTAATAACGATTTTAATTTTGTATGTAATTACAGATGATGTCATATCATACATACTTCTAATATTTATATATCAATTTGTCATGTCATTTTTTATTTTAATGGATATTGGAATATCAAAGTTCAATAGTTGTTTTTAAAACTGGAAAGTTGAACAATAAAAATAAAAATTTTCGAAACAGAGAGATAATTGGAACTTAATTTAGTCTATTTATTTTATTAAGATTACATCTTTTCTCCCTTCCCTTCTCATTTCTCTATCGTCACCTTTAAAAAAAAAAAAAAAAAAAACCATATTTTTCCATGAGGGTAGAGATTTTAATATTAAATTTATTACAATAGGTATCAATATCTTAACTGAGTCGGTGTTTGACTCAAGCTTTCAATACATTCAAATTTAAACAAGTGAATTAAAATCTTAAGCATTATTTAATGTTTCTTAAGGTCATGCAAACATTTTTAAAAATCATGAATATAACAAAATTTATCATTATTAATAGTCTCTATTGTTATTATTATGGATAGAGTTTAAAAATTGGATCTAAATTTTATTAGATGTAAAAGAAATTGTGTTAATATTTTGATTTAATTGCTATTCTACTTTGAACTTTATTGATATGTTTGAAACAAATTGTTTTTTCTTTTTTTTAGAAAAACAAAATATAGAAAGTGAATGAGTATATCCGGTAATTGCAAGTTGGGGAGGGGCCCACTTAACCCACGTAGGACAAGCAAGACGCAACTGAAACTTGATGTTGTTACCCATTTCCCGAGTAGGGCTATTTTCTACTACTTTCCAAAAATTCACTATTATTTCTTTTTTCATTTTCATGATATTTTTAGAACAGAGGAACAAATTTTGAGATCCATAAATAAGGGAATTGAAAAAAAACAGATAAGAGTTATGGGAAAATGTGATATATGATTTAAGACAAAGTATTTATGGAAAATTTCACTTGCTTAAAAATAGGTGGAATCTAGTATCTACTACTATAATTTTTTTTTTTTTTTTTTTAAACCATATTACCATTAAGATTTAGTGTGAATAAAGAGAATACCATACCTTCATAATGCTACAAATTTTGCCTAAGATCCACTAGCATTAAATAATATGTATGAATGCAAATTTTTAGTATGAATCAATAGTATGCAAAATTTGGGGAATTGTCAAAAATAACCTAAAAAAGTTTTTATCTTTCACAACTAGTACTCTTTTAGAGAAATCACATTAAAAGTTTTTCATTTTTCACAACTAGCACTCTTTTAGAGAAATCACCCTAAAAGTTTTCATCTTTCACAACTAGCACTCTTCTAGAAAAATCACACTATAATCACTTGAGATTCAAGTGGATAATTAGTAAACTCATTTGCAAATTATGACTGTGGAAACAAAATTTTGACATAATATTTGAGAATTTGGTGTAAGATTTGGGAAAGTTTTAAAATGATGTAAGATCTAGTATAAAATTTGATAATATTTCAAAAAATTATGTAGAATCTCAAGGTTGATTTTGAACAAATTTTGACATAAAAAATATAGATAGTTTGGAAATAAAATGAAAAGGAAAAAACTATTTGAACGAGTGAAAGATAAAAATATTTAAATGTTATTCCTGAGCATTTCCTAAAAAAGTGCAATGTAAATGCAAGCATCTTATTGCATCACAAATGGCCAAGTTGCCAAATTCCCTGCCACTGCCTGTGTTCTTGAAACTCAAAGCAATCAGACTTTGCAATTTGCAGGCCCATTGATAATTTTCTTTTTCCAGCTTTTTATTATTATTTTTTTTTAATTTAAAAAAAAAAAGAAAAAAAAGAGAGGTTCTTTATTTTTTCAATAACAGTAAAAAGTATGATAAGAAACTAAAGATGAGAGCGCATTTTATTAAACTTTACAAAGCACCATCTTTATATCTGGTCATTTGGTGGAGTAGAGACAGACGAATACACTTTCACACTCTGAAAAACATCACATTCCTAAGAGACATATCTTCTACCCAAGTAGTACCTTACATGGCTTTGAATACACTCAAATCTCTGTATAACCAATCAAACAGAAGAAAAAGAAAATGGGCTCAGAATAGTTGAAATTTCAAGTAAATGGGGGCAAAGGAAGCTCATTTTTCCTGTTTGACTGCAGCCATTGGATGAAGTCATGGAGCAACCACAACATCAGATCTCTCTCTTCAGGTGCTTCAACTCAAATTGAACAAAGTACACAGCCAAAGAAGCACATAAAATCATGCAGACAACATATGAAGGAACTCAGCTTCATTTTTGTCGTCTGGTTGTTGTCAATTCCGGGTTGCCTTTCCTCATCATTGCAACGAATTCATCGTAGTTTATTCGTCCATCCTGGTGTACAAGCAATCATAAACATTTCATTCGCAAGAGAACAAAGCATCACACAAGAATTTTGATGTTGTTTGGAACTAGACTATAATATGAAACAAGTTTCTATTCTAGGAACATTTCCATCTTCCATGGAGTATTTGTACATGCTGTTCTAGAGAAAATTTGAGCTCACTATCACGGAAATGAAGTTCCATCAATTGAGTTGAGCCAATTCATGCATTTCAAAACATATGAGCTGATATCACAATCGTCAACAAATGACACTTTAAAACCTATTTGGAATGACTTGTTAAAAGTGGAAGATAAATTGCTTTACCACACTTGAAAAGTTGGTCCAAACCAGCCTTTACATCGCTATATCGGCAAATAAAGGACATGCTGATGGAAGATGATGTAGTGTTAAACCAACATAATCATTTGTCAAATTGTATGCACTTATTTATGGTGGTGTGACTGTTGCAGGGAAACCAATAGACTATAGACCAAGAAGATGCACTTGAGAAAGAAGAAACTAAAAGGAAGAACAAAATTGTACATTATCTGTGTCAACTTCTGCAATGATCTCCTTTATTGTTTTTTCATCACCCATATTGTACTTCTTAAGGGCAGACTCCAACTCCTCCATTGTGATATATCTAAATGAGAGCATTAAATAGCAAAGTTAACACAGGGTATACGTATCAAAACACTAGGCCAAAATCATAGTCTAAAATACGACAGCATAGATTACCCGCTCGAGTCTTTGTCAAAGTACTCAAAAGCTTTAAATAAGTGATCCTCTCTTTCTACTCTGTTCATGTGCATAGTAGCAGTAATGAACTCAATGTAGTCGATCGACCCATTTCCATCCACATCGGCCTGAGAAGTGCAAAAAGATCATGATGTTGAAATGACAAAAGAAATCTTAAAAAATACAGAGTAAGTCAATTCAAGAGCAGAAAAACATCCATAGGAGGCTTACCGCTTCCATCAGCTGCCTCACTTCAGACTCAGAAAGCTTTGTACCCAGTTTAGGAAGACCAGCTTTTAACTCCTCGAAAGTGATAGTTCCACTATTATCGGTATCTATTGACTTGAACATCTCCTTTAATCCCACAATCTCTTCTTCAGAAAGATTTTCAGCAATCACCTATAGCAAATGAAATAGCATTTCAAAATACGTACCTGAAGTACTTGCAGTCATAAACTCTTTATTATTATTTATTTTATTTTATTTACAAACCTTTCAGCAACAAGAAGGGAAGACACCAGGGCCTGATTGAACTCTCAAACTTTTTAGAAGAGTTTTTCATGAAGAGGGAAAAAACAAATTTTCACCTTAGGAGATGGAGAGGTCCTCCTTCACTAGTTTTGTTCATGAAAATTGTGTTTATAGAAGATTCTCTCACCTTTAGAGCTACTTTCTTCAATTTGTTCATTGCTCTGAACTGTTTCATTCTAGTCAAAACAGCAATATCAAGAGGCTTGTCAGATGCTTCCCCATCTTCTTTCATCCATGGATGATCTGCATATTACATTTGATATTTGGCATCATAAAAGAAAAGAAATGAAAAATACCCATGCTTCTTCAAAGCATACATTTTTATTGCCTTCATCAAAGTGCAACTTAATTATTATAGTTTCAGATTTCAGTTACATTTGCTGGGGCTATGTGGCTATTGTCTTGGAGATGGAAACTTACTTAGGGCTTCAATGGCGGATAATCGCTCTTTAGGATCAGAATGCAGGAGCTTTCTAATCAGATCTTTCGCACTGCTGGATATGGAAGGCCAAGGATCTGATGAGAAATCAATATGTCCCCGGAGAACAGTGTCAAAAATACCTTGATCATTCTCTGCAATGAATAGAATCAAAAAAAATTTGAGGATATAAAACCTCTGGAGCATTGAATCAGCAACTGATATTATGCAACAGAAAATTGGAACATGCTGAAGATCTTACTCTAATCACAACTGTTTTTTATTCATGCCATTTGGAGAACTTTTTGCAGGTCTCTTAAAATTGGGTAAGTTGATAGCTCATTTCCCCCTCTCCCTTAAAAAGGGCCTTCTCTCTTCTTTATTAAAAACTATAAAAAATATGAGTCGCAGTCGTCCACTATTGAACCAGGAAAAGAAACTTACCTACACACCAGTCCTCAGACACCTTCCTACTGACAACTACTAAAATGTTCTAACTTTTTTCTTTTGCTTTTCTTCCTTTTTTTTTTTTTTTTTTTTTTTAATCTTTTTGTAAAAAACCTAAAATATTTCTTCTCACTCTTCTTTTTTGCATTCCTCTCACCTACTTGTCAAAAACTTTATGGTAGTCAACCGAAGATTTTTGTTGACCAATGAAAAGATGAATATTTTCCTTGAGCCATCTCCGTGCCTCGGTACATATGTTAGATTACTAATAGCTAAATTGCAGCATATTGTACTATTAGGATAAGATAGAGAAACCAATCTTAGTTCAAGCCACAAAATCACCACAAAAAAATTTGATGTTTAGATTTGAAAAAGAGACAGAGAGAAACCTGCCCAGAAAGGGGGAACTCCACTGAGTAGAATGTATAGTATAACACCAGCACTCCAAATATCAGCCTCAGGGCCATATCTTCGTCGGAGAACTTCTGGAGCTACATAGTATGCACTTCCAACTAAATCTTTAAAAACATCACCTGTTTCCTAGCAAGCAAAATGTCATACTCAAATCAATCACCACAAATGATTTTCAACATGTTTGTTATTGATAACTCTTCACAACTGAAAGATCTAAAGTGAAAAAATCAGAATTTACTATCATCTTTACAAACTATCCATAAACTTGGATGCACACAACTCTGTTTTCCTATCATGAAATGCAATGATCAGGATGTAATTAGTACATTTTCCCCAATAGACAGTACATGTTTTTGAGTTTAAATTATAAATTTAGTCCAAAAATTTTCAACCGAGCCCTGAGCTTGGCATTATGATTCTACAAAGATAACTAGTAGAGGCCTTGGGAGAAAACTAGTAACGTAAAAAATTCCTTCTTTAATTCAATGTAGCCCCTTATACTGCTGCTATTTCATTTATTTGTTAATTTAATCCTCAAATTTTGTTTATCTGTTCATAATCCTTTTAGATTCAACCCATCAACTTAGAACATTTAAAGCAACTTAAAATATCGAATTAGCTCACTCAGGGAGTTGACTTCTGAACCAAGTGCATTTCAGCTGAAGAGGGGATGAAAAGGGGAAAAAACAGAAGAAAAAGATTCACAAAGACCTGGTTTGAAGAAGACGGAAAGCCCAAAATCCGTAGCCTTGAGAGGGGAATTCTCATCAGCACTAAGAAACAAGAAGTTTTCGGGCTTCAAGTCCCTGTGCATAACTCCCATGGAGTGGCAATTATGAACCACCGTCACAATCTGGCGGCAAAGGGAGGCCGCAGTGCATTCGGAATAGTGGCCTTTAGCAATAATCCGATCGAACAACTCACCGCCGGCGCAGAGCTCCATAATCAAATTAACATAATGGCGATCTTCGTACACTTCTTTAAGTTCAACAATGTGAGGGTGCCCAGTGAGATGGTGCATAATCTGAACCTCGCGACGAACATCTTCAACATCGTCTTGATCGATCAATTTTCTAGTGGCGATTGATTTGCAAGCAAAATCCTGTTTCGTCTCCTTGTGAGTTACTAAGTAAGTGACACCAAATTGCCCACGGCCCAGCTCGCCGCGGAAGGAGTAAAACGACCGGACGTCGGAAAAGGGACGACCCAGAACCCGGCCAACGGCGAGCGGCGCGGAGGAGGTGGGAATTTCTTTCGGGAGGGGCGGTGGCAGAGAAGGGTCGGAGTCGGGTGGGAGGACTTTGAGGACGCCGTTTGAGGGAGGGCGGTGGTCGGCGTCAGACTGATGGAGGGGATAGCCAGCGGAGGTTTGGGCGGCCGGTAGACCATTGCAGTTGCCCATTTTTTTGGGGTCAAATGGGAGTCAGATGAAGCATATGAGAGATGAGGTAATTGATGAACAAAGTCCTTGTCGGGATCGAGAGACTTCAGCTCGTGGTTGGAGCTGCGAAATGACGATAACGGGCTTCTACACCGTAGTAGAATTCAATTAAATTGGCTTCACTATTAAAATTTGTAAATTTATTCAGTAATTCATCTTTTTCTACCTTTCACGTGATTTCATTTTTCTCTCCATCTCTATTTTTCACCTTTATCGAATAATTTTATTTCTCCTCTTAATCTACTTTTACAATTATCAAGAAATCTCATCTTACAATTCTATATCGCAACACAAATTTACTGACTCCAACATATAACTCCAGGCTTATTAACTCTCCGAGGGTCAAACACCCCCAAAATGAGATAAATACAAAAGAGAAGTCTAGGTTAATTGACAAATTTAGGGCATATGAGATAGGTATAAGTTTCATTAGCGCCCTCCCTCAAACTCAACTTGAATCTTTCAACCAGGAAGAAGAACTTTAGTGAAGATTTCTGATGTTGTTTTGTCGTGGAGATAAATTTATAACGTTACTATTGGAAACATAAGAAGAGAATGGTCACTAAAGGTGGAGGCAACAACAATGATAGATGATGAATAAGCTTTAGATAACTTTCTTGGTTTAGTTGATCTACCAAAGATTGAGGTGGTTATGACCATGTGTTGCGTTAATATTTGCACTTGATTGTAGGACAATTAGCAAATTTATGACCATGTAAATTACAATTCGGGCAGAGGAGGACTAGCTAATAATCTTTTGTTATTATAAACAATGAAAAACCAGTTGAATCAAGTAAATAAGTGAACCAAGTTGATTGGACTTAACTAAACCGAACCAAATTAAAATGAATCAGACTTGACTAGATCAATTGAACCAAACCAATGAGTTGTTGAGTGGATTGAAGATTTTGACTAAATGGTGAATAAGATATGGGAGGATCCCATTTTGTAGGTATTTAGGATTGATTATGGGAGGGTTAAAAGGGATCTTTAAGAGAATCTTAGCCATTTTTTGGGATTTTCGTATGAATGAAAAATGGTCTTCTGCTGATGTCAACCAAATGTGAACGTACCCATTAGACTTCAAAACGCACGCAATGGCCTGACTCTCGCTCCTTTCTCTCGCTTAAGTTTCTCAATCTCGATTCTCGCTCCTTCCTTTAGTTCCTCATTAGATACAAATGCAACTTTTTTCTTCGATTTTTTTCCTGTTTTCGAATTCTTGCTCTAGTTTCTTGATCTCAATTCTTACTCCTTCCTTTAGTTCCTCATCAGACACAATTGCAATTTTTTTCTTCATTTTTTTCTTTGTTCGAATTCTGGCTTTAGTTTCTCGCTCTTGATTCTCGCTGTTGGGTTTTATGCCTAAAAACTCGTAAATAGTAAATGTAATATTTGACCGAACATTAATAAAATGTTATTGATGTTTTTTCCAATAAAGTGTTATTGTTTATATTATGTTTATCTTGCCTAAATAACCCTAATACAATAAACTAACATCCTAGGTCGTTGAGTGAGTCTTGAACAGTATGTGGAGACATACGGGGATCAGTGTTCAAGATACAACCTAAAGAGTCTATAGCATAAGGATTAGGCTAGGTACCTTATCCTGGTGACATTATGGATACAACCCACTTTGTATTTGATACAAATGCAATGATCCAACATGTTCATGCAGGAGATATGCGAGTGAAGGTACCTATGCAATGAGTTTGCACAAGGCCAGACCACGAAATAGTAACCGCGTAACACCGTTGACTAGTTAGGTTTCTATTTCACTAGGATGACCTAGGCAACTTAGTCTTAATCTTGAGTGGATTATGGACTCCTGTTCACGAGGGATTGTCCTTTGATTTGTATGGGTGAGAATGGTTGACTCGCCAACTCAATAAGCCTACAATTTTGAGAACAAAACCGAGTGGGGAGCTGGGAACATAATCACACAAGATAGAATTCACTCCTTCCCTACTTTAGGAAAATAGATGAGTGTTCCCTTAAGTGGTGTCTCTGGGTCTTGAACAAAGGGCCTTACCCTCTCAATGGCACGAGAGGGATTTCTGTCTAGTGGTTGGACCATAAACAGACTGTTCATTAGAGAAGCATTGATACTTAAGAATGTAAAGTAAAAAGTGCTTGAAAAGTGCTTTCTATTCTCTTAAATTAAGAGAGTTTATATTAGTTTTCATTTGTTTGCTAGTGGTTTTTAGGTCAAAATAAAGAAAATTAGAAGTGAAGACCAAAAGATCAAAATCGAGCCAAAATACAATGAAAAAGTGAAGGAAATGCCAAAACTGTCAAAAGCAGGGCAGAGTCGCGGTGTTGGTATGACGCTGCTGCAATGCTTTTTCTCGAGAGTTGATTTCGCTTCAGCACAGAGTCAGCGCTACGGCGCCATCTAGTAGCGCGGCGGTGCCAACTTTCCATATCGGTCAGCGCCACGACGTCAACTTTCCTAACTTGAAGATTTTGTATTTTTGGAAAGAATTTTAGGCGGCCAACTCTATAAATTAGAGGGTTTCTAGCAGCCCTAATTATGAATTTACACATCAAGAAATCAGAAAGAAACACACCAAAAGAGTCTCAAAGAGTGAGTTGGCTGCAAGAAAGAGAGACGAGAGAGAGAGAGAGAGAGAGAGAGAGAGAGAGAGAGAGAGAGTTTGGTGCCTTTCGAGTTCCCGACGTGAAGACCGAAGGACATCTTGGCGGTTCCTTCTCAATCAAGGGCTTCTTTCTAGTAGAATTTTCCTTTCTTTACACTCTTTCTTTGTTTATATTGTTTGAACATGTTGCTTAAAGCTATGAGTGGCTAAACTCTTTAGTTTTAGGGTATTGATGAATTGTTTATGAAGTTATGTTGATATTGTAGACTATTCATGGTTTTGTGGTAATGAGTATGCTTTTCATTGTTATTGTGCTTAATTCTTTGTGATTGGCCATCTTCGAATGTTAGGTTAGATGTATGGTTGAGAGATTGTATATCTAATTGGACCTATAACAATGAATTGTTGTTAATCTATCATGAAAATAGTTAGGTTAACAATGAAAGTTGCTAAAGACTATGCTTAATGCCATGTAATTTGTATTGATTTCAAAAGATTAGTAATCAATTGAGTTGCATGAGAAAAGGTTGTTTTTGGGAGAAAATAACTTGGAATTAAGTTTCTAGACTTAGGCATATGAGTTACAATAAAATCTATGAACCCTAGAATATTGCATGGTGGTTTAAACAATGATTCATTACCCTAAAACTCTCTTTGAATCTTGTGTTTCTTACTTTATTTGCTTTCCTTATTCAGTTTATATTTTCTAAAATTCACAACTGCAATTCCAATCCTCAAATAAAATTGGTTTGATTCTATAATAGCTAAGTAACTTTAACCTTCACAATTGGATCCTCAGTGGAACAACATTCGAACTTCACCGTCTTATATTATAACTTGACCCGTACACTTGCGATTAACACTTAAAGTGCGCATCAAGTTTTTGGCGTCGTTGCCGGGGATCAAAAGAACGGTTTTTGTTACTTAATATTCATTAGAATTGATAGATCTTAATTTAAGGTGTATATTATTTTATTTTTTTGGTTGATAATTTTGTCGGTTTATGCCTCGTGATAATACTAACATCCTTCCTCTTGACCCCGAGATTGAAAGGACGTGTAGAAGAAACCTAAGGGTTCAATACAATCAAATCGAGGAGATGACAGAGGAGATATCAAAGGCAATTCAGGACTACTACCAATCGACATTACTGGCAAATCAACTCGGCAAAATGAATGTGCTCATTAATGTCAACAACTTTGAGTTAAAAATGGGGTTGATTCAAATGACTAGAGAGCTAGCCTTTAGAGGAAGAGCCAATGAAGATCCTCACAAGCACTTACGGTCCTTCTTGGAGATATGTGGAACGGTAAAGATGACTGGCGTTTCTAACGATGCTATCAAACTAAGACTTTTTCCTTTCTCTTTATAGGACTGAGCAAAGGATTGGTTGGAAACTATAGCTCCGAATAGTATCACTACATGAGAGATCTTAACTCAAGCTTTCTTGAACAAATATTTTTCACCGACTAAATCTCAAAGGCTTAGAATGGAGATTGGAACATTCCGCCAACTTGAGGATGAGCAACTATATGAGGCTTGGGAAAGGTACAAGGATCTCTTGAGAAGATGCCCTCAACATGGCTATCCGAATTGGCTACAAATTCAACTCTTCTACAATAGATTGTCAAGCTCAACCAAATCCATTCTAGATGCAACCGTTGAAGGCTCAATTTTCTCAAAGAATGCTCAAGAGGCCTATACCATACTAGAAGACTTGGCCACTACATCTTACAATTGGCCATGCGAACAGTCTTCTCCAATCATCCCAAAAGCCATTAGGCGGTATGAGATGGACGAGGTAAGTTCTCTAAAAGCTCAATTGGCTTCTCTCACTAATGCTTTATCTAAATTGTCTCAAGGAAGCCAAGCCCAAGCAAGTCCACCATCTATAGCTTCCCTTGCGGTCTGGCAAATCAACAAGAGCTAAGTGAGTTAGAGGTGGCCATTTATGTGGATAGAGTACAATACCGAGGTCAACAACAACTCCCAACTCACTATCATCCCAACTTGAGGAATCATGAGGATTTCTCATATGCTAACAACAAGAATGTGTTGCAAGCACCTCAAGGATTCAATGCAGGGAATGCAAAAACATCATCATTAGAGGTGCTTGACTTTGTCAAAGAGTCAAGATCAAGGACAACAACATTGGAGAATTTGGTCCAAGCCATAACAAGCACCGTTCAAAGCCAAGGTAAGACAATTCAAAACTTGGAAGTTCAACTTAGTCAAATGGCCACATCTCTCCACACAATGCAAAAAGGTAAATTTCCAAGTTGTCCGGAGAAGAATCCCAAGGAGAAATGCAATGTCATAACCCTAAGGAGTGGCAAAGAGTTGAACAAGCACATCATGATAGATGATGATGAGCCTTCACAAGAAGAAGATGAAGCTATCATAGAGGATGTTGCACAAAAAGAGAGTGCATCTAAGGAAAAGGAGAAATTAAAGTCAAACATAGGGAGTACTTCTAACTCTACTTCTTTTATCCCTAACACTTTACCTTTTCTTCAAAGATTTCAAAAGAAAAGATTGATGCTCAATTTTCTAAATTCTTAAACATATTCAAAAAGTTGGAAATTAACCTTTATTTTTACAGAGGCATTAGAACAAATGCCTAAGTATGCCAAGTTCATGAAGGATGTGTTGTCTAAGAAGAAAATGTATGGAGATTACGAAAACAGTTGCACTAATCAAAGAATATAGCGCAACAATAAAAAGGAAATTGCCTCCAAAATTAAAAGATCTAGGGAGTTTCTCTATCCCTTGTCATTTAGGCAATTACAAAAGCACTTTGTGATCTTGGAGCTTCTGTAACGACCTGACCCTTTACTAGCTAACACGTCACTACGTCATGCATGAACATTTAATGAATGCGTTGGGACTAAGAGACACGATATCACACTTTAATAAATGCGGTTTAATTTATAAAATGGCTGAATTCTTGAAAGTTTATTAAACCAACATAGAATAGAAAAAAACGCTTAAGTGGTATCACACCCCCTCCCAGATTACCCACCTAACCTAAGGGGAAGTGTGAAGACAATAAACATCACCCCTCTTGTGACGCATATTGTCCCATCTTTACATTCCTTTCCTGTACATACATTTACTCATATACAAACATAGAACACAGTCATACATCACATGCTTATAACTTGATACAATTCCCTGTATAGGGTACACCTTTAATACAATATACACAACTCTACCAACAGTCCCCACTCGAAATTATATGTTCTACATGCCATTTACATAAACATATGCAACGTACAACTTTCAGACTTGACTGTATCTTGATAACTCGAGACTCAGGCAGGGTGAGCTGAAGTAGGCTAAGCACTAGGAACGTCCTTGCTACCTGGGAAGAGAAAAGGAAAGCATTGGAAAATATAAGCTAACAGCCTAGTGAGTGACAATCTTTGTAAAACGACATTCATATAAAACAGGCATGTTTCGTATAACAAATAAATAAGAGTTTAGCATTTGTTCAAATGTAACACGCTTTTCATGAAAATCCATCATTCTTATAAATCAATACTAAAATCATAAAAAATGTTTTCCAAGGAATTTATCAATATCAACTAGTTTTTCAAACTTTTCCCTTAGTTGAGGCGGAGCAATACTTCTACGCACTCAACGTCGAAAATCACCTTAGTTGGGGTGGAGCAAGGCTCAACACACCCAACGTCGAAATCATCCCTGGCTTCAAGCAGAGCAAGCTCGATGCACTAGCCAGCTTAACCTCTATGTGCACATAGGAATATGACGGGTTGCCCATGTACCTTCTCATGTCCTTGAGTACTGGGTCCCGGGGAAACTCACGTGCTTTCTCGTGTCCTTGAGCATTGAGCCTCCTCTAAAACATTTCAGAATTTCGTTCACATAGTAGTTCATATGAAAATCTTTCATGAAAAACAATATATCACGATAAACAATATTTCAAAACATGCCATTGAACATCTTATAGAAACGTATAAAACATGCCTTGTGAACAACATCATCAAGCATCATGCTTTTTAAGAAAACAGTTCATCTCAAAGCCATAACTCATAAGAAAAACCAAACTAAACATTTTCAATAAATTTCGTTTCAAAGCAAGAAAAGTGTCACTCACAACTCTTTCTAGGCTTTACGTGGGTTATATACTTTTCCTATTTCTTCTTGGCCTACAAACGAAGTATGCCTTGCGTTAATCAACATTAAATCCATTTCCTTTTCTCTACTGATTTATAAACGAGAATCTCAGCGATACCCGCCGAATAAGACTGTTACTAGCGATACTCGATGGAACAGCACCAGCGTTACATACCTTAGCAGCGACACTCAGCGTTATCTAGCGAGATCTGTGAGACGGAAGGTTCTTTTGCGTCTCAGCGATACCCGTCTCGCTACTAATTCCCAGACAGTGTGCCGATACTTGATTTTCCAACGGCACTCTGCACTGTAATTCCTTCCTTTCTTCTCGTTCTTACTTCAACCTATTAAAAATCACATTTCCATACGGATTCAGGGTTTCTTCTCTTCTACAAACTTATAGGAAATCAAGTTCTATAGCTCACCTTAAAATTTCAGGGTGTAGCTCCTCCTCGTTCTCGCGATATTCCGGAGTTACCTCCCACTGTTCCGGATTGCGAGGTAATCTTGTAAACTCTGGTTTCCTAAGGATTCACATAGTAAATCTTCAATTTCAGCATCACCATCCTTTACAAAAGTTGTTAGGAATTACGTCAACTTACTAACCTTAAATTTTCAGCTCTGAACTCAGCTTCTTCCTCATGTTCTGTTCCGAATATCAGCCACTGCTCAACCCAACCAAGTAACTTCAGTCATTCCCCTGTTCCAGCTTCGTTTTCAGCATCGATATGAGTCAAACTTCGTCCAAAATCCTCAAGAACACCTTCCTCAATCTTCTTCTGAAGTTTACCTGAAGAATAGAACCGACTTAAGCTCTGAAAATGTCCTTAAAAATGATTAAACATTTAATTAATCCAGCTATATATACTACCGACTTAACCTTCTCATACACCAAAACTTATGCTGGTAACTTATCTTTCATCTGCAGACTAGCGCATGGTTCTCCTCTCAACGCAAGACACTCAAGCTAACTTCTCTTCCAACGCATGGTGGGCGTCCCCTCACGCCTCCTATTTTGAACACATATCTTTCCATCTTGCGATTCTACTTTTGTTGCATCCAGACCATCCTGTCTTTAGCACAGGTACTTCCAACACATGTCTGTCTTCGACGCATCGACTTCAACGCACAACTATCCTCAACGCAGAGTGACTTGAACGCATGGTTTAAATTTGTTTCTTCCCCCATCAGGATTACTTATCTATCAGCGCGGGTAGCTAATTCAGCTCACCAACCTCCGTGAATTAACCACAAACGCATGGACTTAGTCAATACTTAGCCAAAATTTACTTTCCAGAAATTCTTACTCTTGCTCTTGGCCACTTCTCCCTTTGAGACGCATAGCCACAACCGCATGGCTACACCTCAATGCTTGGCAACGCAAATCAGTGCTTACAAGTGGGATACCCCTTAAATCGTTAGGCAAAACCTCAAGAAAAAACCGAACATAAACATATCAAAAACAAATAACAAACGGTTTAATGTATGCAAATACTACTACCCTACAAGTACAATACGCTATACCCTAGATTAAGGTGTGGAAGCAGTGTTGACGATCCCATGGTACGATTACGGATTTCCTCGGCCATGCGTCTGGCCACCATACTCCTTACCTGGGAGAAAAACATAGGAAAGGGTGAGTAATCATACTCATTAAGAGATCCACTACTGGGTCTAGTTATTACCCCTTTTGTCGTGTGCACCCGTGTACCTGGCATAGGCATAAGCGTAGGAAGTGACCCGAGGGTATTTAGTGATTATATTTGTAACATAGTATATTAGGGGTACGGGACACGACAATAGGGCAACCTGTAACGTGTCATGGCATAATTAATTCATAGTAGAGATTCGCAGAGTCATAGGCACATAAGCATAAGAACATTACTTACAACTACAAACTTGGCATACCGAAACAATCATAGCAACAACATCCGAGACAAAAGTTCACAACGACATTTAATAGTCAACAACACCATTAGACAGTAGGTGTCACTAAAACCCGGTAGTAAGTCCCTTACCTGTGAGAGCGAGACTACAGCGAGACCGAGCGAGACAGCCTATGCGACATCTCGACTTCCCTACACTGCGGCAACGTGCTATGAAGGCTGTGACAACGCGTCGCGGAGAGGACAAGCGATACGGCAATGAAGATTGAGACGACGCATCGCGGAGAGGGCTGAGACGCTGCGGCACGAGGACTATGATGATGCGGCAACGAGGATTGATGATGCAGCGAAAAGCGGGTTGTGACGATGCGACGCGACGAGGACCGAGATGCTGTGGTGTGACAACTATGATGATGCCGCAACGCTGAAAGCTGCGATAATGGCGATAGTGAGGGCTGGGACGCTGCAACTGAGTGACGGGGGGTTGTGAGAAATGGCTGACGAAGAGGTGATTCGAGAGAGGGATTGACTCTTTTTTTTTTTTTTGCTTCTATCCCCTTTCTTCCCTTCTCCCAAAAATGCCCCACGGTAAAAAATTCACTCGGGGATCTTTCCCCAACCAAAAAAGCTGAATCCTTCTAATGACCAAGGAATTCCAAATCCCTCTTCACGCTCCCTCCACCTGCAAGATTCTTTTAATATTATTATTATTATTTACTTTTTTTTTTAAACTTAAAGAGAGAAAGTGATTTACCTAATTTTTGGCCGTTACAGCTTCCATTAACTTAATGCCTTTATCCATGTTTAGAAAGTTCAATGGTGGAGAGGTGCAACCAACTACCATATCCTTGCTTTTGGCCGATCGGTCATTTGTTCGTCCCTATGGCATTGTAGAGGATGTATTGGTCAAGGTGGGCAAGTTCATCTTCCGAGCGGACTTTGTGATACTAGACATGGAGGAAGATGCCGAAGTCCCCATAATCCTTGGTAGACCTTTCTTGGCCACCGGAAGGGCCCTCATCGATGTGCAAGATGGAAAGCTCACATTCCACCTTAACGATGAGGAGGTAACATTCGACATCTATAAAGTCCTTAAGCATCCGGATGTAAAAAGGTATGAGCATTGATAACTTGTAGAAATACAAGTTATTATAGCCTTTTTCATAGATAAATAGAGATTAAATAGAGAAGCATGCGGCAAGTTATGTTTATTTTGACTAATAAATCTTCCTTTGCGTTATACTAATGTATTTTTAGGAAGATAAATGATTTTACCACTTTTTGAGCCTAAAACACATGTTTTGACGCAGGAATGCAGACGATGCGTTGATGACTTCTTAACGCAGGACGACGCGTTAGCAATCTGTTCTTCGTGGACGCATGATCTGAACGGAACGCAAACAACCTGACGATGCGTTTACAACTCAATGCATAAATACGCATTAGCAACCTACGACGCGTTGACATCGGCCAGACTATTCATGGACGCATAGACGACCATTAATGCAAGGCGCTGAGAATCAAATCAGAATCTTGAGAGATTGACGGATGATTGACGAACATGAATTGTGGCTAAAGTGGTGGATCTTAATTGACCCGAGAATCACGCAATCAGGCGAGATGGACGCATAATATCAATCTCGCCGCCAATCAAGCAGATTTGCCATTAATTGCGGATGCATCATCTATAAAAGGGCAGCTCTGTGAGATGAGAAAGGTTGTTGATTCTCGGAAGGACTCCATAAGTGACAGCAGAGTTCTCTCAGGCTTCAACCGGAGACAAATAGCTCGAGAGAGAAGAGTCTTCCATCCACCGCACCACTTCACAGCAAATCATCACGCTTCCATCCGGGCGACTCAAGACATTGACGCCTTTCCCTGCTTTCTTTCTTACTGTTCTTGCTTGAATTTTAGATTTGTATCAAGGAATTGAACTTATCAAAATTTGTATCTCATTTTCATCAATACAATTATCTTCCATGTCTATTCACTTTTCTCATCTGTCCACTTTATACTTTCAAGCCATGAGTAATTAATCACTCAAGGGTCTAGGGTTGCGTTAGCATCTAACTAGGGACCGCAGTGTAACTATTTTATCTTGTCAATTGCAAGCTTAATCTGATGCTTATATCCATCTGACAAATCGATATAAGTAGTAATAATCAGACTGCTCGAGAGGGTAGGTGATTGTGGAACTCAATTGACAAGGGCCAAGTAGTGTTACCTGTCTACGGGGACAACCTTGGTTCTTAACACTCTCCTATGCGTTATAGACATATAACGCATAGCGGCTGACAACTTGGAGAAGAGTCGCAAGTATGAATAGAATACTACTGTGCGTTTCCGATGTTAGATGTTAATCAACCCGAACCCTTTTCTTTATCCATTCACACACATCTTAGCTGAACTTGCTGTGTCGCATGCTTTCCATATTCCACAACTGTTAGTCTAGTGTACAAACATCTGCTTTCTTTAGATTAAAAACACGATTTCAAACAATTGTTGGTTACCTCTGTAACGCATGCAATCCAATTAAAACCAAATCAATATAATCCCTGTGTTCGACCTCGGACTCACCGAGAAAACCTATTCCTTTGCTTATACTTGGGTAGAGGATAGGAAAACTTGACTAGATCACCAACGCATAGTGTAGGACGCATGGCATGTTCAACGCATGCCATGTTGAACGCATAATCACATCATTTAGCACCTTGCGTTAGGCTAATTTACAATACAATATTTTCACAACAAGCATCATGAACTAAGCACAAAGGTAATATCGCCCCCCTCTTCTAGTAAGAATTCTATGCATGATGATTCTTCTTTGAATGGTAAGACTAATGGCATGCTTGATGTTAGAAAACTCTATGAAGCATGTTTCTAATTGTGATAATGTTCCTAGTTCTTCGTGCATGCCTCCAAAACCTAAAATGAATTATGAACAAATCATGGAAGCATGTTAAAAATGAAGTGGTGAGTCCGATAAAATGTCATAATGATGAATCCTTAATGATACTTGACCATATTAGAAAAGATGATGTGCAACTTAGTAACAAATTGTTGACCAATCCATTAAATGTTAATGAATATGTTTGTGAGTGTCAATGTGGGCGAAAACTAAAAGTTGTAGGTGATCCAAAGCATGGAAGGAAGAAACCACCATCGGGATCCGTCGTGACTTGTGAGCCCCGTCTAGCTAGAAGACGTTAAACCAAGTGCTTGTTGGGAGTCAATCCAATTTTATTGCTTTCTTTATTTTTTTCATTTTATTTTATTTTCAATAAATCTTTGAGTCACTTATATGCTTAATTTTTAGGATCTTGGTTCATCATAAAAAGTACTCCTTACACCAAGCCTGTTTGGTGGCTTCCCGCTTGCTCCCAAGCTTGCTCTTTCTTTGTTAAATGTTCTTATGCATTGAGAACAATGCATGATTCTAAGTTTGGGGTGGGAGGTGTCACTCGTACTTTTGTGTATTTCCTTATCCTGCTATGCATGTTTGTAAGTTTTAAATGATTATATGCATGTTAATGAAAATTTGAAAAATTTGAAAAATTTTAGAGCTTTCAAAGTTAATGGGAATGTTTTTATGGTTGTGTGCTTTGATGTTGATTGCCCATGATGAGATTTGAATTCGCATGATAGATGACTTATTGTGGAAATAGAATAGCACTATCTTGAGTTAAATTCATTTAAGTTCCTCTTAAAATCTCTCATATTCTTGAGCACGTAGCCACTTTAATTTAGAATCTTTAACTGGAAAAAGGATTGAGTTGGGTGTATTTGGTTGTCACTCCGAAAGACCCCACCGGTTAGAAGTAGAAATACATGATAGTTTGTAATCTTAGACTAAGGAAAAAGAATAGAGTACACATGCCTCTGAGAAAAAAGAAGTGCACACAAAAAAATATATGAGCTTTATATGTTAAACTTGTAATGAGTATGCATGGATGGGGGTAAAAAGAGTTGTCTTTGTTGTGATCAGTAAAAATGCTTGAGAATTGACTAGGTACGAGTCCCTACAGTGAATGTGTGAAAGCTAGTGCTTCTAGGTAAAAGAATGCAAGTTTAGAGCCCATGAAAAAAAATATAAGATTGAAAGGTACCTTAGTGGACATATTACTTACTTGAAATGTGTGAATGCTTGAAGATTGGTGCATGAGCTAGAGTAGGGGGAAAACTAAAGAAACTCTCTTAAGTCCCAATTTGAGCTTTAACATTCTAAATTAAATGAGGCTTGCACACACACACATGAGAGATAACAAGATTTGGCCGGATGTAGCATTTTTGGGGGATCTGAAAGAGAAGCGGTAAGACTACTCTCCTCTTTCAGTCTTTCCTGCCTTGAAGAACCTTCTTTTTCGGATAGGAAGGGAATGAGGGCCGAACGAAGAAAGCATCCGTCTTCTTTTCCTTTTCTTTGTTTTGGTAATCACAGGAGTCGCTCCAGGGCCTGGAAAGAGTGAGCAAGTTCTCTTCTCTCGCTCTCGGTACAAACTTGGGACAATAGCAGGGAATATCCCTAGGCTAACAATCGATCTTGAGGCAGGGAAAGCGAACCTAGCAACCCTTAGACAAGCGAGCTCTAGTACTTGATATCCCTCAACAACCCGAAATGCTATGGTTTGTTGAATGATTATAACAATATAGATATGTTTGCATGTTTCTACTTAAGCTCTTAAATGCTATTCTCTGAGACATGAGTCGATTGCACACTTCTCATCTAAACTCCCTCTATTTGATTCTACTCTTTCCTTGGTACTAGCAAATCTCTAAGTTTAGGGTGGTGAAAAGCGCTTGAAAAGTGCTTTCTATTCTTTCAAATTAAGGGAGTTTATATTAGATTTCACTTGTTTGCTAGTGGTTTTCAGGTCAACATAAAGAAAATTAGAGGTAAAGATCAAAAGATCAAAATCGAGCCAGAATCCAGTGAAAAAGAGAAGAAAAGTCAAAATCTGCTGAAAATAGGGTAGAGCCGCGACGCTAGTACGGCACTGCCGCGACGTTTTTTTCCCGAGAGTTGATTCCGCTTCAGCACAGCATCAGCGCCGTGACACCATCTTGTAGCGCGGCGAGGCCACCTTTCCATATCGATCAGCGCCGCGACACCAGCTTTCCATAATTGAAGATTTTGTATTTTTGGAAAGAAATTTGGGCGGCCAACTCTATAAACTGGAGGGTTTCTAGCAACCCTAGACATCAAGAAATCAGAGAGAAACACACTAAAAGAGTCTCAAAGAGTGAGTTGGCTGTAAGGAAAAGAGAAGAGTTCAAGAGAGAGAGTTTGGTCTCGACGTGAAGACCGAAGGACATCTTGGCGGTTTCTCCTCAATCAAGGGCTTCTTCCTAGTAGAGTTTTCCTTTCTTTACACTCTTTCTATGCTTAATTTGTTTATGAACATGTTGCTTCAAGCTATGAGTGGCTAAACTCTTTAGTTTTAGGGTTTTAATGAATTGTTTATGAATTCATGTTGATATTATGGACTCCTCATGGTTTTGTTGTCATGATTATGCTTTTCATTGTTATTGTGCTTAATTCTTGTTGATTGGTCATCTTCAAATATTAGATTAGATATATGGTTGAGAGATTGTATGTCTAACTAGATCTATAACAATGAATTGTTGTTAATCTATCATGAAAATAGTTAGGTTAACAATGAAAGTTGTCAAACACTATTATTAATGTCATGTAATTTGTATTGATTTCAAGAGATTAGTAATCAATTGAGTTGCATGAGAAAATGTTATTTTTTAGAGAAAATAAATTGGAATTAAGTTTCTAGACTTGCATATGAATTATAATAAAATCCATGAACCCTAGAATATTGCATGATGAAATAAACAAAGATTCATCACCCTAAAACTCTCTTTGACTCTTGGGTTTCTTATCTATTTACTTTCCTTTTTAGTTTTTCAAAATTACAACTTCAATTCCAATCCTCAAATAAAATTGATTTGATTCTATAATAGCTAAGTAACTTTAACATTGACAATTGGATCCTCAATGGAACGATATTCAGACTTCACCATCTTATATCATGACTTGACCTGTACACTTGCGGTTAACACTTAAAGTGCGCATCATAGAGGTAACCCAGGGGTAAAATGGTAATTTTGACTTAACTGTTGTTAAGAACACTCGTGAAAGACTAACTTGATGTTGTTGGTCTATGTTCGTGGACACAAAAATATATCTATAGTGAGAAGAGTGCAACTGTGGATCTATAGTGGAGTGTACCCATAGTTAACGAATATTGATTACCTTGGTTAATGAGTTTAGCCAATTAATCTCAAATCGTTGGAGCTTTTGATTTGTAGATCCATTAGGTCCCACTGGTAGCTCGTAAAGGGTATTGAGATAATTATAGTAATTTGAAATGTTCAAATTAACTCAAGGAAACAATATATGTATGGAGATACATTATAATATAAAGTTTATTAACTTAATAATATAAATTTATTTTAAATTTGACTCAAAATTTAATTTATGGGAGAATTAAATATTTGAAGAAGTTCAAATATTAAATTTAATATAATTGAATTCATATTAAAACTATAGGTTAAAACTAATGCACATTAGATGCACATTAAAACTGTAGGTTATTTTTTAGAGAAATATAATTGAATGAGATTCAATTATAGGGTTAAAATTAAATAAATAGTGTTTAATTTAATGACTAATAAATTGGTGAATTAATTAATTATTTAATTTGATATTTGATTAAATTTGATGTAATTAAATTGATTGAATAAAAACTATAGAGTGTGTGAAGGATATTTATTTAAATATGATTTAAATAAATTAATCAATTAAATTGGATTTGGTTGATTAAATAATAATAACTGATACTTCAGTTATGATACGTGAGTCAACGATGATTTTTTCTATATATATATTCCATGCCTAATGAAAGGAAAGAGGTAAATTTTTGGCTTTCTCCTAACTTTTGTGTGATATAGAGGAAATAGGTTTTCAAGAGAAGTTCTCTCATATCTCCGGTAAAATTTCCCAAAAACAAGTTAGGATCCGCCCCGCCCCGCCCCATCGTTCCCAAAGGAGATTACTAGTGCCGCCCCACCCCATCTTTCCTAAAGGAGATTACTAGTGAATCCAAGTGGTGGTGTTCCTACGCAATTTGCAGAGATCGTGTAGAGAAGAAATATTTTCCAAAGGAGATTATTGGTGAATCCAAGTGGATCCAATTGGTGGTGTTCCTACGCAATTTGCAGAGATCGTGCAGAGAAGAAATATTGCTTAGTTTATGTTCGCGGTAGAATGTCTCTATAACATTATTATTATTTGTCAAATGTACTGGTTTTTTTTTTTTATTTTTTTTTATCTAAATTAAAATACAGTGTTTGGTTCTCTGAAAATCTTCTGCTGCGAGGGATTTCAACCCTACAATTGGTATCAATTGGCCATAGATTTAAAAATTTTTAATGTGATTTTGCCCTACGCATTGTAAATTGATCCATAAGTCCAGGTCTAGAATTAGGTTAAAGATCGATGAAGGTCAGGACCAATTTTGGCCAAAAAGGCAGAAAACAGAGGATGGAATGGTAAACCCACAATATATAGAAAAGCTCGAGAGTAAAAACTCTTACCCTGGACACATCCACAACATATAATATGTCGGTCGGGTAACAGAAGAATAAAAGAATAATGAAATATTGTTACAAAAGGGCTCTTATAAGATGGGTTTTACAAGAGACATAAAAGAGAAATGATCACTGGGCTTCCTTAACATCTTCTTCCATTCTCCTTAAGTTGAAGGAAATATGAATTTTCCTGTTTTAAGATCACTGTTTGAGTGATGAGTGTTATTTCACCTAAGTTTTGTTTGTGTACGGGAACAATGGTTAAACATCTTTGTTCTTTCTATTTCCCTAAATTCTCCCGTTGGCAACCCATAACCATAGCCACCTAGGACTCAGAAATGTCAGAAATGTAGGTGAATAAAAATTTGGCACCATGCACAAGCTTTTGTATAATGCCAAAAAAATTGTTTGGTCGGTTGAACTCTCTACAAATGAGGAGTTGTAGGTAGGACAAATATTTTCTCGCAAGAGATAATTGTCCATGAGTGGCCAATTGAAGATGATATTGACATCAAGAAAGTGAGCGAATCGTGTTTCCTAAACAAGACTAGCTTATCAGGGTTAAGCTTTCTCTTAATATTACCTGGGGGCGTTTGTAATGTCATTGTTGTTAGTCTAAAGTGAATCAGAACAAAAAAATATGTATGAATTAGAAATATATATATATATATATATATATATATATATCCTTAACAGTGACTAGTGTTAGAAGATAGTTGCAAGATTAAAATAAAAAAGTAACTAAAAAACTTACTAGAACATGTGTAAAATTAAACCCATGGGTAAGCCCTCCCTAAATCACCTAAAACAAGTTTGTAATTGATTTGGGAATGGACATTTCAAGTTTGGAAGTTGCAAGATATTTGAGAGATACAAAAACAGCAACTAAAAAACTCCATAAAACATGTGTAAAACCTCCCTAAATCACCTAAAACAAGTAGAAAGTTGAATTGGGCCTAGGTATTTTGAGTTTTGAAGTTGCAAGATGTTTGTGAGATGATTGCGACATAAAAAAACAGTAGTTATAAAACTCCCTAAAACATGTGTAAAACTTCACTAAATCACCTCAAACAAGTATAAAATTGATTTGGAGTTTGGCATTTGAAGATAAAAAGTTGTGAGATGGTTACGAGATAAGATAAAAAAAAATTGTAAGAAATTTAGATTATGTCAGGTTATAATATAGACACGTAGGACAATTTTGGCAAACTTGAAAGTAAAATGGTTAAATGGAGCCTTGCATAGAAAACCACCTTCCGAAGTTGTAGTCGCCGCCTGCCTTCGAAGTCGTAGCAGTCGTGTGCGAAGGGGATGGAGAAGAATCGTGCACACAGATTGATGTCTTAGCCTCTCTTAGGTTTTTTTTAACTCGGACTTTTCAGATGCTCATTTGAGAAATAACGTTGTTTAAATAAAAGTTTGCACATTTAGGGTAGTTTTAAACAAAATAATTTAAATAATGTGAATAAAATAATAAATGATAAATATGTAGTGGGAAGGTAAACAATTAACCAATCTAGGGTACTATTTTAAAAGAAGAAAATTGTATACTCATTTTTGGCCCTTCTTGTTCATTACTTAAGCAGCCAATGAAATTGATCTTTTCATACTGAAAGATGCATTTAAGCTTGTTTTCAAAAGGCAACACAGAGAGATTAAGAAGAATAATTTGAAGCAACATAGAAAGATTAAGAAAAATAATTTGCAACAAAAATAACAACCAAAAGATGTGTTTCTAGCCCATCAAACTCGACAATAAATTAGAAAAAGAATTATTCAATTATTAACCATAGACACCAAAAAGCAACTAGAAGGGATCTTGAAACAAATCAAAGAAACTCCAATTAAAAAAATACCAGAAATGGAAGCAATTTAAGGACAATTGCACTACAAATTACCCACGAACTTGAAATAGAAGCAATTAGAAAGACAGAGCTAAAAGGGAGAGACAATCCAAAAATAGAAGCAATCAAAGGGGTTAAACTTGACCTAGAATCCAAACCAAAAAAAAAAGAGAGGATTTCCAGTAGCATAGGCTGTAGGAAAATAGAGGAGAAGAATGGAGAACATGCCGTTGTGGTTGGAGAAAGGAAAAGGTTAAGATGTGCCACGTCAAGTAAGTCGTGTATGTGTTACACGATGTTGCTTACATGTCAGAAAAATCGCATATAGGGTACACGATTCATTAGCTTAGTCCTGGACATGAAATACGATTTACCTAAATCATGGTTCATGTCATGATTTTGCCATTATATTTTTGTCAATATTTTCGACTCTACCCCATTTTTGTTTTTATTTATTTAAACTACATTATTTATATAAAAGATTCTAAAACTCATTATTTTGAAAATCTATCCTAAAATTCTTTAACCCCTTAAAATATATCCTATTTTTGGCAATTTCCCATTATTTCTTCGTGTGTCTTCTACATCTTCTTCTTCAGCGTCTGCCAAGATTAAGAATGAACAGGTCTGTCCCTCTTCTTCTTCTTCTTCCATTCTGCTTAAATTGAATGAAATATGAATTTTCCTGCTTTAAGATCATCGTTTGAGTGATGAATGTTATTTCACCTAAGTTTTGCTTGTTTACGGGGACAATTGTCGAACATCTTTGTTCTTTCTATTTCCGTAAATTCTCCCGTTGGCAACCCACGACCACAGCCAGTTTTACTCTCCTTTGGCAGCTGCTCTCTACCCTCCATCCCAGGACTCAGAAATGTAGTTGAATAAAAATCTGGCATCCATGCACAGGCTTTTGTATTGGGCGATCTCTTTTGATATTGGATTTTTAATCCAATATTTTCCCTTTGCTATCTTTCATAGGGTTATTTGCCTTGTTTGGAAGCAAAGATTCGTTTTCATTTTCCATCCGAAGAGGGCTATCTGTGTTGAGTTGGGTTAAGGTATAATCGCTGATGATACTGAATCTGTAACCAAAAAAATTTCTAAGTTCCAATATGACAATGCAAAGCAGAAAATGCCCATTTTATCTATATGTTAATGGTTGTGACTTGATAAAGATGCCTGCTCAACTTTCCAAGAGCCCTTCCTTCTTCATCCTCTCAACAACTTTTTGTTGGATATCACACACAAAGACAAGTGTTCCATAAAAACCAATATGTATGTATCTCTTATGGATGAGTGTGGGCAAGGCAACTTCGGGGAAGTACCTGCTTGAAATCATTTTAGTTTATTTGTGACAACAATTCATTGGAAAGTGATAATCCTGATCAAGAACTTTTAGAAATACTGGATGTGATAGGCCTGATCATGCACTTTTTGAAGAGTTTTCTTGGAAAACTCTAAAACCAATGTAAAATTCTCTGCTTCTCATAGTATTTTGATTCAAATTTCGACTTAGAAAATCACTTGAAGTGGCATTCTAAAGCTCAAGTTTGTTTTAGTTTAGGTTGTTATTTATTGACTGAAAGAGCAGTTAATCTCAAAACAGCTCCCTTACAATCCATACTGCGAATAATATAATCTGTGAACTAGGTAGGCTGAGAGAGACTGAGAATTACTGGCAAGCAATGGGAGAAGAATCGTCAACTAGGCAACAAAAGTTACTTATTTAGCCTGAAGTCATACCGTACAGGGATTTTGTAGAAAAGGAAAGATCATAGAAATCGCTTAGATTTGTAAACAAGGCAAATCCAAGATGAAAAGGTGAGAGAGATACATAACAAGAACAAGGAAAATATAAACTTGAAGGACTTCATATGATGCTAGAAAAGGGCTTAGTGAGTTGGAAAATGAAGGCACTGGTATAAACTTCTTATTACTAAATACGAACTATTTGAATACCTAATACCTTTTGTGTTACTAGAGGTATGCAAAAATATCTTGCTTGAAATTTATTGAGATCAACTTTCATTTATCAAGAACTATATGAACAGACATATGCTAGAAGGTGGAAGTTGAGGAGAAATTTGAACTTATGTCTAACATGAAGAAGAAAATTTTGTGCTAACAAAATTTTGGATGGCTCACAAACAAACCTTTTGTGGTATTACATAATTGAGTAATTTTGGGAAGATCATTGGGTGGGGAGAGACCTCTTTGTGGATCTTTCCCCAGGTTGTACCATTTATCCTCTCTTCGGAATCATTTTGTGTCTGATTTTCTTGTGTGGACAGGGAGTTCTTGCTCGTTTTCCTTTGAGCTCCGTCATGCTCTTTCCAATAGGGAAATGATGGATGTGGTTACCCTCCTTCCTCTTCTTGAGAGTTACCCCTTTCGCCTTAGGAGGAGTGATGTGAGATTTTGGAGCGCTAATCCTTTGGAAGGGTTCTCGTGTAAGTCCTTTTTCTAGTGTTTGGTTAATCCTTTTTTGGAGTGTAAGTCTGTCTTTTCATCGTTGTGGAGGATTAAGATCCCTAGAAAGCTGAGATTCTTTACTTGGCCGTTCTCCATGGCTGCATTAGTACGTTGGATAGGCTTGTCAGGAAGTTGTCGTCGTTGGTTGGGCCTTTTTGTTGTATCTTGAGCAGGAAGGCGGAGTAAAACTTGGACCATCTTCTTTGGCAGTGTGATTTTGTGAGCTTTGTTTGGGACTCTTTTTTTCAGATGTTCGGTATAATGTGCACTCGTCAAGGAGGCATTAGAGATATGTTCGAGGAGTTCCTCCTCAATTCGCCGCATGAGGAGAGGGGTTGTTGTCTCTGGCTTGCTAGCATTTGTGCTATTGTTTGGGTGTTGTGGGGTGAGAGGAATAGTAGGGTGTATAGGGGTATTGAGAGGGATGTTAGAGATATTTGGTTTCTTGTTCGTTTTCATGTTTCTTATTGGGCTTCGATTTCAAAGGTCTTTTGTAATTATTCTATTGATATGATTTTGTATAGTTGGAGTCCCTTCTTCTAGTGGGATTCCCCCCTCTTTTTTGTGTGCTTGGTTTTTTTTATGCCCGTGTATTCTTTCATTTTTTTCTCAATTAAAGTTGTTATAAAAAAAATTATTTATTGTTTTTCTTTGACTAGTGTTTTAAAAAGCCCTCACAGGCCTAGGCACAAGTTTGGCGCCTTGCCTTTTCAAGGCAAGACACACATTAAAAGCGTGCCTTGTGTGGAGCCCTAAGGCCCTAAGCCCTGAGCCTTTAGGCTTTTTCTCTATTTTGGAAAAAAGATAACAATAATTAGGATTTTTCCTTCTTTCTTAACTAAAAGATATAAAATATAATAATCTCAAATGCAAAATCTCTTTTTTTTTTTAATTTTATTTTTTATTTATTTCTCGTCATATTCTCACTTCAACTATTTTTTAAAATGTTTTTTTTTACGCAATACTTTTATACATAGCAAACCTCAAAAAAAAAAAAAAAAATCAATGCTTCTTTTTGCGCCTTGCGTTTGAGTTGCAGAAGACTATTGCACTTTATTGTGCCTTGAGCTTTAACAAACACTATTGTCAGTTTTGATTATACTCTAATAGAATATGTGCTGGAACAGGTTAGTTAGAAGAAACCTTGCCACTAACGTCTTTGGATTGAAGACTCGATGGAAAAACTTCTGTTCTGATTCAGCTGCTAAAGTTTTTGGCTCAAATGGAGACCATAGCTATGTAATACTATAATACTACATCTGATAAATGTGTAATATTGATTTAATTCTTCTCAGATGATTGACTTTCATTTTCAATATTTCAATTTGTGTCACTGAGAATATTCATATATATGCACCCAAATCTCAGGTACAAGAGGAGAAGCCAGGTTCCACGGATAACTTTCCTCAACATGACATTGCTATAGTTGGAGGTGGCATGGTAGGCATGGCCTTAGCTTGCTCCTTAGGTAGGTGATTGTTTGGATGAATGATTTCTGCAACTCTTACCGTGCAGATGCACAAAGCACTCACCATTCATGTCTTCACACTTAGAATGCTGTACTGTTGGATAACAGAATTGTGCTAATAATTTCTTTTTCTTTTTGGACACAGTGAGTTATTAATGTAGGTTGGAGTTAAATGCTTTGCTCTGTTGTTTAATATATTTTTATTTTCTTTGTTTTTGTGTGTTTTGCTATAATTTTACGATTATCTTAGATTATCTAGACTCTATATGTGGTGACTCCTCTTTGTCTTGCAATTTGAACTTAAAGTAATGAAATTAAAATTAGAATACTTATCAATAACATTCTCTTTCATGATATATGGGAGTGTCCAGGCTAGCTTGTGTGCACCTCGCCTAACATTCTCTTTCATGAAGTTATAGTCTAATTTAGTCTCACTGTTGTTTTGTATTTGCAGCAAGCATGCCATTGACTAAGCAGTTGTCTATTGCCATTATTGACAGCAATCCAGCTTTAAAGGGTGGAGCCAGCATTAAGAAAGATGGTCCTCCTGATCCAAGAGTGAGCACAGTGACTCCTGCAACTATATCTTTCTTCAGAGGTGGCAAATTTATGTAGTTAATTATACATATTCTAAAGTTGTATGTTTTTTTTCCATTATAATCAGTCTTAATTATTGAATGGCACTGTTATCTGGGCTAACTTTGTCAGAAGATTTGAAAGCATATCATTTTTATTTCATCCTTTTGTTGTACCACTGCACTACACCACCATTATGCATCATTTATGTCCTTTAACATTGAAGCTGACACATAAAGTTGGCTTAGCTTTCATTTTCTTCATAATTCAAAATAGTATTGAATTCAAATAACAGAATTCTCGTTGGCCAGACATTGATGCATGGAAATATGTTGAACAACAACGGCATGCATACTTTGACAAAATGCAGGTATAGACTGTACTTTGTAAACAATCCATTTGGTTCTCTAATTAAAGGAATATATTGTTACAGATCAGTTAATTTTTTTTTTTTATTAGTAGCTCCAGCTCCCTTGTAATTGCTAATTTCACGTCACAGTTGAAAGGTATTTAGTTATTATTATTAAAATCAATACTTTCATCCCTTCTTGTGCTTTAGTTATTGCAATTTGGATGTTGTGTGTGTGTGGCGCTTGTATACATTCTAGAAGAAGGTTGGTGTCAGGTTCTCTTCTCACAATCAACCTGAGAAACTCAATCAAACACAAACACAGCAAAATTTCAATAGATAACAGCACTGTTCAATTGAAACTAACTCCCATACACATGCAGAAACTAACAAAACCACACAAAAACAACCTTCCCTTGGGCCTTCATAACCATACTAAGCACGTCCCACTAACCCACTAACCCACTAACCAACCGTCAGTAGTTGAATTTCCTGATTTTCCCTCCTATGTCTTCACAATGGAAGGCCACACAGTAGGATTTGTGGTCTATTGAGAATTTATTTATTTATTTATAATTTCTTTAAATAATAATAATAGTATTATAGTGTGTATTAATTCTGAAATCGTGTTTGTAATGATAATTTTTGTAAGCAGCAGAAAACATGAACAACATTTCATGACCTTGGATTTGTTCTGTTTCTTTCTAAATTTGTCGTTCATATATAATTACTACTTATTTTTTAGGAAAATGATTATAAATAGAAAAAATATCAAATTATTTACAAATATAGAAAAATTTTACTGTCTATCTGAGCGATAGAAGTCTATCACGGTCTATCGCTCAACAAAATTTTTCTATATCTGTAAATAGTTTGGCTCATTTTGCTATATTTGAAAACAACCCTATTTTTTAAGTATTAACTTGATAAAAAAATATGTAATATTCTGCTAATGTAATGATTGTAATTAAGCTTGGGATGCATTTTTCATGATAAGAAAATTAATTGGAACTATCTATCATCTTTCAAACTTTGTTAGGTTTGGGACTATACTGGCTTAGGTTACACAAAGTACCATGCAAGAGATGTAAATAAAGAAATTTTAGGGTAAGCACCAGAATTCAAATTGGAAGCAACTTAATTAAATAGTTATTGGAGGTGGCACTCATTTGGCTTTGGTACAGCTGCGTGGTGGAGAACAAAGTGCTTCAAAGTTCCTTGTTATCACGCATACAGGTAATCATCCACTGTTAAATTCCTATGCTGATGAATGGACTTTCCAATCTCTTGAGTAGCTTGTTGAGTTCAGTGGTCTGTTGGGCTTAAATTTTTCATTATAATTTATTTGCATAAAGTGGGGAGGGCCGTCAGAGTAGTCAGATGCTAGGTGATAGTTTAACATCCTCAAACAATACTAAGAGATATCGTCTGACAAGATTTTATCACAGACAGCCAAGCCACATCACAACTGATTTCAATTTATTTCAGTGTTATGTATGCTTAAGCAAAATACCAGATGGTAATATTTTAAATTTCTAAAATATCTCCAATAATTACAACATTGGTGTCTTATTCCCCTCATTCCATGTTACCTTTGGATCCTTCAGAATGCTGACTATCTAAATTTCAACAGTGTACAGATGCTCAAATGACAATATACTCTTCCAGATTAACCACAATGAACTTACGCCCAAGTGGTTCACCGACAGTGGCAGCTAACATATCTTCTAAGACAACACTGAATGAACCAGGTCATTTAGCAAAATTGGACCTGAGTGATGGCAGCAGTTTATATGCGAAATTGGTGGTAATTATCTCTTGTAGGAAGGACGTGCTTTGAATTTTAGGGAAGTTGCTTGGCAAATATAAAAAATTTTGTCCGAGTTTTGTTGCAGGTTGGTGCAGATGGCTCCAGGTCACGTGTTAGAGAGTTAGCTGGGTTTAAAACAACTGGATGGAATTACTCCCAGCATGCAGTTATCTGTACAGTAGAGCACACACTGGAAAACCGTTGTGCGTGGCAACGATTTTTGCCTTCTGGACCAATTGCACTTTTACCAATTGGGGATAACTATAGTAATATAGTTTGGACCATGAACCCAAAAGAGGCCACAGACCGTAAATCAATGGATCAGGATGATTTTGTGAAGGATGTAAATTCTGCTTTGGATTGCGGTTATGGTCCTCCTCCAAAGTCAAGCATATTTGGAAGTCAAAACATTTTTTCATGGCTGAACCCGAATGTCACTGTATCAGTAGATGAAGGATTCGAAGTGCCTCCAAAGGTGGTCAAGTTGGCATCTGAAAGAATGGTCTTCCCATTGTCTTTGAATCATGCCAAGAACTATGCTTCGAAGCGTGTGGTTTTGATTGGTGATGCAGCACACACTGTTCATCCTTTGGCTGGTCAAGGTGTTAATTTAGGTTTTGGAGATGCCCTTTCGCTTTCTAAAGTAATTGCTGAAGGAGTTGCGCTTGGAACCGACATTGGAGAGGTGCAGTATCTTTCTCTAATATTCTTTGTTCATATTCCTAGCTGTTGTGTTTTATCTTTTTCACGTTTTTAAATTTGGTACTCCCAAGTTATAGTACTGATCGTAATTTTCTTTGATATATTTTCTGCTATGATTTTCTATTATATTTCTTTCTTCTAGATCAGCATCTGATCCTTGTATCATATACGATTCTTTTAACATTATGATAGGTATCTATATAAGATGAAATCATTGACAACGATGATCAATTCAGATCATCCTTCTTTCCCAAATATCCTAGACCCCTCTGAATACTAGACCTCCAGTTTTTATAAAAAACACAACATAGAAACCAAAGCAATACTAGACCTCTTGATAGATATTTTTATTTGAATATTTTTGTTTTCTTGAAAATGTTTCAATCTCCAAATTGGTGTTGAGATGATTCGTGGGTGTTCTTTGATCATAATATCTTCTTCTTCTAGCCATATTCAAGTTTTCATGGTGCTCTACAAAGCTTTCATCCGAAGATTTTGAATCTTCCATCATATGTTCTGGTAATTGACCTCCAAAATCTCTTCCCAATTGCTGATTTTCATTAAGTCTGATGGGTTGATTAAAATGTTGGTTTTTTGATGGAGGATCTTGAATTCCTTGAGGTTCTTGAAATCTTGCCGATTGACTTCCAAGAGCACTAATTCTTGGCTGGTTTTGTTGATTAAAATGTTGGCTTATTACTGGAAGATCTTGAATTCCCTGAGGTTCTTGAAGTTTTGTTGGTTGGTTTCTTGAAAATCGAGTTTGATTGGATCGTAGAGCCCTTTTCGATATTGTCGCCTTCTTATTCCAACCCAAACTGCCTTAGAAACGTCCTTAGAGTCACTATAATCACTAGAATCAAATTTCTGATGTGGATAATGATAGGTTCTTTGAGAAAATTGGACATGGCAAAATTAGCATGTTTGAATTCTTCTTCTAAATCACTTGAGTAAGAATTCCAACATTGTTTTTGGAAATAAAATTGATTTTCTTGTCTATACGAACTGCTGGTTTTTTTTCTTGGACATCTTCTTTGATAGGTAATAGTCCATTCTTGCAAAATCTTGAAAAATCTTCGGTTTCTTCTTTCTTTCCTAGAATTTTAAGGGTTCCCCCTAATTAGATATGCGCTGTTCAGCAATGAGCACAACTCACGAAGCTTCCTCTTGTGATCGGTGTCAGCAAGAGTTTCCCATCTTCAACTGGCGGCAGTCAGTGTTGGCCCAGATGATTCCTTTAATACCAAATTTATGTAGTCTAAGTAGCCTCAAGGAGTAATCCTCTAAGAACCAAGGTTGTGAATCTTTTATTAAGATGATAATGTGCCTAATATGAGATGGGAAGACTCCTATTTATATAGTTTTATTACAATGGGGGTAAGGAATTAGCCTAGAATATTACCCAATTAACCTCATTCTTCCCACATCACATTAGTTGTCATCAGACCTATTTGTGTCGGAGTGAGACTATAGGTTTAACATATATCCTTTGTCCCAACTAAGAACCATATGTTTGTTTTCAACTTGATCCTTAAAGGGTGTTTGGCTCACCAACATAAGTTCGGTTGAGTTGTAAATGTTACTGATGTTTGGCCTGCCAACCTTAAATGTTGGAGTTTAGGGTTTAGGGTTAGCTGGTTATTTTTACCAACTCACTTGAACTCTGTCCCTCCAATGTTTTCAATGGCTCCACCCGTCTCCCATTGTTGGCTGTTAGGAAATTGGAGCCCAAACTTCCAAAGTCCATCTTTTTTTTTTTTTTTTTTTTTTTTTTTTTTTTTTTTTTTTTTTTTTGGCTTAAACCATAAAAGTTTCTTATTGGTAAATTTGGAGGTGGACTTATGAAAACAAGAAATTGGGCGGTGGAACTCATTTATAAAAGGATACAATTCAGAAGGAAAAAATCATCAAGTGCCGTATCCCAATTACTGCTGAATAGGAAGTAAATCGAGAGCTTCGGGGAGATTTTTTCAATTTTTCTCTTCAGAATTTTTATTGAGTGGCAGTGAGCAGATTATTTAGAAAAATACCGTGGGTATTTTTCTTGGGATTGAGGGTTTCTCTTATTGTTTATCCCAAGCTATTGGGTTGTGATACATGGAAACAAATAGTTCTAGTTGGACTGTTTGAGGAGAGATTTATAGTGTGAGTTTGAGGGTTTTTTGCAATCTCCATCATAGTAGAACCACTTGCTATTGCAAAAGATTGGACATAGTCCCAAACTTGGGGTGAACCAATATATTTTTCGGTGTCGTTCTCTTTTTCCCTTATCCATTTTATTTACAATTTTATGATCGATTACTTATTTTGTCTTTAACTTGTCAAGTGGAAGTTTGAGATATAATTTGGTTTATTCTGCATTTATTTATATCTCGCATAAATTCCCAACATTGGCGAATATTGCTGCACATTTCGACAACATACTCCGGCGACCAACTCCGATGATCACTTTTGTGCGACCAACTCCAACGATTAGCTCCGGGTTTCGGCAACTCCGACGAAGACCACCTCAATGATCAACTTCGGGAACAACCACCTCTGATGACCAACACCAACATTCAACTCAAACGACTAACTCCAACGATGATCATCTTCGCGTGACAACCACTTCAGGTGACCAACTCCAACGATCAACTTGGGCGACCAACTCCAACCACCAACTTCGTATCTCCAGTGACTAACTCTAATGACCAACTCGATCGATCATATACTAGAAGAAAAACAAAAACGAAAAAACTTGAGTGCCAAAAGTGTTTTTAAGTACTAATTTGAAATTGATAGTTTATAGTGTTTAATAGTCTTCTTTTACAACAATTTGTGATATTGAGGGATTGTCTAAGGATGATTGAGTCATCCTTATAGACCTATTGTCATAGACATCTAGAAGATTGACTGCTTCTTAACAGTCCCATCACAGTCTAGGAAGAGGTATTGTTTGCATCTACTTAGTAGGACTGATTAGCTTGACTATCTTAATGAATGATATTTTTTTTTTGTATGCAATGAAATCAACTCATTGTTGGTCATGTATATATATTGTGAACATGTAAATAGATCACTAATGACAACCCTATTTTTGTGCATGTTCAACTCATACGTTCTACAACTGTTAAGTATGTTGTAGGGTGGTTGATTATGTAAACATTTGTATTTTGTCTACATTAAGTGTAATATTTACATGTAGTGTAAAATATATTTGTATCTATCGGATTCACATCTCAAATGAGTTAAAAATTTGGGGAAGTATGTGTAGTTGAACGGTGGAACAAAAAGTTAAGCATAAATAAATAAATAAATAAAAACCATAAAAATGCATACTTTTTTAGGTTACAAAAATTGCACCAGATATTCATAACTCAACTCTGCTCTCCAAACACAAACAATTAGTACTAACTCAGCTTAACTCTGCATTCAAACGTAGACAATTATTACCAACTCAACTACCAAACGCACCTTTAAAGTTTTGGAAGTTTCAATAGTACCCTCAAACTTGTCAATTGTTAGAAAAATTCTCTTAATCCTGAGTGGTAATTTGCTGTTTCAAGTTGTATTGCCTGACAACTCAAACATCCAGACATTGTTTATTAATGACCAATAATAGATTTTGACGTTTACTTAATGTTTATAAAATCCTTGTAATACAAGATTCTGGAAGAAGTCATATTTCCTTTATTTGCCCATACATGCATAACAACAGTAATCAAACGTATAGTTTGAGGCATGAAAGTGATAGTTTTACACACACATGTATACAACTCTGAGCTTTCAGGTTAGTTTATGTTTCTTGATTTGATCGTTATAGAATAGGAATAACCGATATGACCCTTTTAAATTTTTGGTATCACAAAATATTCTAAAGAATTTGCCATCAGTATCACAATCTGAACAGAAAGCCTTCAAAGGCATCTAAGTATCATCTTGCTTTTTTAATCACATGTCAGTCCATGTTGGTTCATTTTGATCCAAAATATTTGGTAAGAAGTTTCTTTATCTTTAAACTGAAGGGATGATGCATATGTCCATTTCCTGAAGTTTTCTGTTAGTGGAGAGTTGTTGTAAGGCACTCGACCCTCCAACAGAAGTTGGAAAAAAAGTCTATTGACATCTGATTCAAATTGTCCTACTCAGTTTGATAACGACTTTGTTTCCTCTTGAGTTTTTGTTTCGAAGATTACTTCTAGAATGAAGAAGATTATCTGCAAACAAATCAAAAGTAAAATCGTTGTCATACAGGCCATTGTTTCAGTGGTTTTCTGATTCGAGTTGGGTGAACTGATTTTGTGCAGGTGACATTGATGAAGAAATATGAAGCTGAGAGGAAACCTGCTAATATTGCTATGATGGCTATTCTGGATGGCTTTCAGAAGGCCTATTCTGTTGATTTTGGACCTCTCAATATCTTGCGTGCTGCTGCTTTTCATGGAGCTAACTATATTTCTCCTCTTAAAAAGAGTATTATTTCATATGCCTCGGGAGATCAGAGGCTGCCTCTCTTCACTTGAGGGTAAATGAAAACAAACAAAGAAAGAAGGCCAAATTTGTAGATATGCCAACATGAATTAGTTCTTTTTTCTTTTTCTTTTTCTCATAATGCTTTGGAATAAAACTCGTTCTTTGTAGAGATCATGGGTTTTGTAATTTTTTGCCAGGTATGGATATTAAATGGTCGGGAGTTGGAAACTCTGACATTTTTTTTTTTTTGGAAGTATGTATGTCTGAAATATTAAATATGGATATGCAAAATAATAAGGGTTATTTTTAAATATAGAAAAATGAATAATTTTACTGTAGCTGTGTCATGATAAAATTTTGATATTATTTGTTGATATTTTTATAGTTGTCATTTAAAATAATTTCTCTTAATATTAACTAGATTACATTTTTCTTTTTTCTTTTTCATTTTCATGTATAAAAGTTTCACCTATATAAGGAAGTAATTGAAAACTCATGTTAGCGTGGACTCTTAAGTCTACTAAGTTTACTAGATAATAATGTCTTTAAAACAAAATAAACAAGGATATCAAATCATGATGAAAATTGATTGTTTGGTTTGCAATTTGGATTTTGTTTTATGTTTTTAAATTTGTTAAGTTCAGTGAATATGTATTTGATAGACAACTTAATTTTGTTTTTGAAAACTGTTTTTGGATTTTGTGATTTAAATCGTGTAAATTTTGAAAATAACATATTTATCTTTTCATTGTATCCAAAATTTAAAATGTAGAATTATATCAAAATATTTAGAAATACAGTATGTCATATTATAAATTCAATTCAAATTTTTTTAATTAGAATATGTATTATTTAATTAGGGTTAATTTTACAAATAATGTATTTTTTTTTTTTTTGAAAAAAATGACAAAAATAGGGGCTGTGTGGAAACATTTTCTAAAAATGATATGATATGTCATATTTAGGGTTGGGAAAATATTGACAAAATTAGGACGAGGAAATCGTGGATGGGGTCCACGGCTTCCTCAACATTTCTAGTCAACTAGTTGATTGTTCATCTATGTCATATGTCACATGGACAAAACTTGTGGACTCGGTCCACAAATTTCGAACTAGTGGACAAAGTCTACAAATATCTTTTCAACTTAAATTTTGTCGACAAGCAACTTAGTTTTTAAGGTAAATTTATTTTTTCAACTCAAACATTAAAAGCATAAAGTTTGACATATAAGCAAAATGATGAATCAAATTATATCTAAATATTCCTAAATAAAAGTACATCTAAAGTGAGTATTATTAATTACAAGTCAATGAAACTCATGTACCATACGATGGTCGTCTTTTTTCACACCGGCCACGGCGAGGTACATGAACCTCAAAATGTTTCTGATGATGAATTACAACATCAATGTTTTGTTGGGTGAAAACAGACAGATATGCATCAGGTGCATAATACTCATTTTGATGGCCAGAACTCGATGCGATGTTTTCTTGAACTCCTAGGAAGTCTCCAAGAGAAGCTTGAATTAGATTATTAGGTACATGAGATTTTGGGTTAATGTGTTGTTCTAGAATATTCTCAGCCTGTTGTTGTTGACATCGACGATGAACACGTCTTCTATCAATGATGGCAACATTAAGTCTAAGTGTATGTTGAATGATATCTTCTACACTTGCAACACATTGACCACACATTGAACTTAGCTCTGGTAAATTATGTTGCACTAAATATTGTTGTACATCTTGAACAAAATTATTCTGTATGAAGAAAAAAAATCAATGTAAAGTAATATGCAAACAACAAAATTGAATAAAGTAAACAATAGAATTCTTACCATGTAATAATAATAACTGACATTAGGTGTCGTATATCGTCTTGTAATTGAGTCGTACCAAGGTAAATAGTCCTATGATATAGCTTGTCCATTTATTACATCTCCTCTTACACAATGATCACGACATGCCTGCCACAAGGATAAATAGTTCACATGAATTCGTTGCTAATCTTGGTCATGCTTACCTCTTAAATCAATTTGGTGCAGGTCGCGGTTTGTATAAAAAGCTAGTGGCACTGTCTGTTGCATTCCAAATTGTCTTAACACTCGATTTCGGTAATGTCACTCTACGATGTGAAAGGATATTAGAGGGCTCACCGTTAACTAGATGTCTTGACCATTATAACAGTAATTAGACAATGATGCCATGATCTCCTATGTGTACGACATTTAATTGATCTAAAATTAAAAAAGTTTTTAAGTAAACCCAATTGTGCAATAATATTTACCATTTATTTTTTAATGAAAGATATATGTTCTTAACTGAGTATGCATTTGTCAATCAAATGATAACCGGTATACTAGAAACATATTTGCAGAATGCTCAGATGCAGCTAAAATACTGCTCTATCTACACATTCATATTTCATGTAATATAATTAAAACTTTTTATTATATAAACTTATTATGAAATGACCAGAATTGTAATGCCAATGTACTTGTGACATATCAGATGAGATTGTCTTACCTGACATATCGAGCGGAATAAGCCTTGCCATAGGGATTATTTATGAAGCTTGGGGATTATTTAAGAGGATTTAAAAAACCATAGGAGTTAAATTCTAATTATAAACTCTAAGACCTAAATTTTAATTTCTTCCAAATCATAGGGACAAAAATTTCAATTTATCCCATAAATTATATATATTACAAAAATAATAATTATACAATTTTTTTTTTTTTTAAAACATAAAACCATGTTCATAAAATAAATTAATAATAGTTTATTGTCAACCGATATTTAGTGGGTAACTACAACTAATTTGCAATTTTTTAAATTAGAATCTAATTTCTGAATTCTGCTACTAAACACATATATGAAAATATGAAATATAACTATGTTTTCATTTAATCTTTTGTTTTTAAATTTATGTTTTCAGATTCTCTACCAAAGAGACCCTTATAAAACCAAACTCTCAAGCTTCGTTTGACCATATATTGTTTTTAGTTTTTAGTTTGTAAAACTTATATGTACATTTTTCATTATTTTGTTAGTATTATTTTCATTTTAAAACATTCAAATTTTTAGTTTGCCTTTAAAATAATTTTTTGAAAACTAAAAAATAGTAGTTTTATAATTTTTTTTAATTTTTAAATTTGACTATGACTTCAAATGTTTCTTAGGGCCATTTGTTTTATAGATATTTCCATTAGATTTAGACAAAGATTTAATATCTTTGTTTGTTTTTATAGGATTTCACTTTTTAAAACCCAAGTTACTAACATCCAGGGGACTTTAAAACCCATCTAACATGGGTTTTTTTTAATACTTTTCATACTTGTGGGATTTTATACTTGAGATGAATAGAGCGTGATTAATTAATAAATTAATATCAACTAATCATAACTATTAATTTTAATTAATTACTGAATATAAATAATACATTTATCATTGGTATTTTATGTTATCTTAACTATCTAATATAAAATTTTATTATTAATTATTAATATTCTAATTAATTTATATTTATTTAATTATTTTTATTAATTAGATAAAATAATTTAAATAATGTTTAATTAAATAAATACTCATTTATTAATATTTTGAGTGATTAAATAAGTAATCAATATAACAATATATTAAATAATTAAATTTAATTATGACTACATTACTTGTTCTCTTATATTTGATGACATAATTATTTAGTTTTAGTATATACAAAATTGGTAAATCAAACACATTAATTTAACTTCCAGAAATTAATTATTGTACAAATCCAAACACATACATTAATTATCTCATACATTTAAAACTCAGACATTAAAATTTCAAACATTTAATATCCATATCTAGGAAACAATATCTACTATCCAAACGACCCCTTCATGTGAAAAGGATAATATAGCTTTTAGTTTTCAAATCGACTTAAATTATTATCAATATAACTTAACAACATGTAGACTGAGATTACTAATTTGCATGGCTAGGTTTTCTTCGATGATCTAGTAGCATGTTTGGGAGTGATTTTGAAGTGGTTAAGAGATTATTTTTTTCAGGTTCAAAATCACTTCAAAACGTACCTTTATTCACTAAAATCAATTCAATGTTTTATTATACATTTTTAAACAAAGATTTCATACTATTAAAAAAAAGTGAGGAAATTATCTCAAATGGCAAAACTGCTGAAAATATTTACAACTAATAGCAAAATACACCGTCTATCTGTGACAGACTACTATCTCTGTCTTGTGATAGATTACTATTTGTGTCTATCGTGACATAGATAGTCTATCGCAATCTATCATGGTCTATCACAGATAGATGTGAAATTTTGCTATATTTGTAAATATTTTGGTTCCTTTTGCTATATTTGAAAAGAGCCCTTAAAAGTGAATTTGAATAATCTCAAAAAAAAAAAAAAAAAAAAAGCGAAATTTTACAAATGACAAAAGTGATTTTAACCATTTTAAAATCACTCCTAAACATGCCATTACTCTATGAGATTTTGTTTGCTCTATTTTCTGTTGATGGACTTGGAGATTATAGGGCAAATTTTTATTAATGTTTAATTATGAATAAGTATGCCAATATGAGCATATTTTAATAGACACATCAATGACCATTATAAAAGTCAATAGTTTGATCCTACTGCTAACATAATTGTTGAACTAAAAAAACTTGTAATCCACATTTAGAAGTAATATTTACAATGTTAAATCACAAGTTTAATCTTTTAGACCTTGTTTTGTAGCCATTTTGTTTTTTTGTTTTTGTTTTAAAAATTAAGTCAGTAGGCATTGTTTCCACCTTCAAATTTCTTCCTTTGTCATCTAATTTTTGTCAATGGTTAAAAAACCAAGCCAAATTTTGAAAACTAAAAAAAAAAAAAAAATGCTTTTAAAAATTTGTTTTTGTTTTTGAAATTTGGCTAAAAGTTGAACCATTGTGCTTAAGAAAGATGCAAATCATTGTAAGATATGTGGAGGAAATATGTTTTATTTTCAAACCAAAAACAAAAAACGAAATGATTACCAAACGGGGCCTTGACTTTTCTATTTGTGTCTAATAAGTAAATGAACTTTATAAAGTAGCTAATAGGTCCCTTAACTTTTAACTTTGTGTTTGATAGGTTCATGAATTTAAACAATGTCAAATATGTATCTGAACCTTCATTTTTTTTTGACAACATGTGGGGTGGGGGGAACGAACCTTAGACCTCGAGGTTGATAATACAAGTTCATGCCAATTGAGTTATGCTCATATTGACTCCGAACTTTAAATTTTGTATCTAATAATATTATCATATTCCACATTTAAAAAATTGACTAATCTATTATATATTGAATTGAATTTTGTATCTAATAGATATTATATTTTTAATTTTGTATCCAAGTTTGCATTTTGAAAAGGGTTTGAATAGGTTGAGAACTTATTAGACACATAATCAAAAGCTTAGGAACTTATTTGAATGTATCTTTTAAAGTTCAAGATTTACTAGACACAAATTCAAAGTTCAAGAAGCTATTACACTTTTTAAACCTATTTAACACAAACTTGAGAGTTGATAACTAAACTTGGACCTATTAGACACAATTTCTGCCCCATTAGTGTCACACCATTGCTTATTTTTGTCACATAATACTATTTGTTGTCATTTTCGTCACATTGTTGTTTGTTGTTTTTTGATGTTTGACTTCTTTAATTTATATCGTGTTAGAAAAACCTCATACCATTACCGCATGAATAAATATAAAAATAGCATAGAAATTAAAAAAAAAAAAATAAAACTGAATTAAATGGGAACACAAGAATTAATGTGGAAAAACTCCAAAAAAACCACATACCAAAAAGTTTTCACTATGTGAAAAGTTATTATAATCACAAAAAAATTTCTCCAAAACCCCAATCACAAGAGTGCTCTCTCAAAACATTATACCACCACAATTGAGCTAGTATTCCAAGCTTCAAGTGCTTCAAATTGGGATAATTTAAATTAAAGACATAGGCTTTTTGTATAGTGTTTGGAGCTAATCACTTTCTTGAATTTTTTAGATGTTAGACAACTACTCTTCTAATATTTTGTAGGCTAAATTATAAAAAATGTCCTTAACCTTTGTACTTTGTGCCAAAGACGCTCGCGACTTTCAAAAATACCCTTAAACTTTCAAAAATAGTTAAAAAAAATAGGAAAATTATTATAAATAAGAAAAATATCAAACATTTATAAATATAGAAGAATTTCACTTACATCGCTTAAATGATAGAAATCTATCATGGTCTATCACTTAAGCGATAGAAGTCTATTACAATCCATTGATAATAGACAATGCAATTTTTCTATATTTGTAAATAGTTTGACTGATTTTGCTATATTTGAAAACAACCATAAATACTTTGTTTAATACTTTGTTTAAAATATATCCCAGAACTTTCAAAAGTTGCAATAATATTTCTTAACCTTTAAAAAAAAAAAGTTTTAAATGCTCATTTTGTTAGTATGATGATTAATTTATTTGAAGTTAACTTGAGTTGGAAAAAAACCAATTTTAAAACAAATTATATAGATACTCTAATTTTATTTCAGGTAGATACTATCGTTTTCTCCCATCCCCTTCATTTTGGTAGTGGTTTCTATTTCTATATTTGTTTCTTCTTGTCCAATTCTTTCTCCAATTTTCTCAATAATCAATTATAAACCAAAACTTTAAGTTAAAGCATAAAATCCTGCAAAATGTTATAAAATCTCAAAATCAAAATATCCCCTTAAAATTCACCAAAATGATAGATAACAAAATACAAAAGGATGTATTTGGCTATTAACACACACGCTCAACTGCTAGTGTACCACCTTTTCAAATTATTTAAGTCATAAGTGAAGGGAACGAATTCCATAACGGAAGCATATGATTGCTTTTGTTTTGAATTTGGGAAGATGAAAAATATAAAAAAAGAAGAAACCTAAAACAGACATCACTTGAATTTAGACTAAGCATGAATTTGAAAGTAAAGAACTATTACATTTGAAGAATCTTCTTCCAAGTAATTTCCAGCAAATCGAACTTTTCCTTCTCAATATTATGACGCCTCCAAAGAGTCTTTCTTGTTATATCTCTAGCAAGACACTGGCTTGTGGGAGCCTCCTTTTGCAAAAAGAGGGAATTTGAGAAGGGAAGAGAACTTTTCTTTTTGGCAGAGAGTTATAAGGGAGGAGAGTTCTCTGTAAAATGAACACTAACTACATAAAATATAGAAAATTTGTATTTGAAGAGAGAAGAAGAGTGTAACTCCCCATTGTCTCTACTCCCCTAGAATGTAGGGGAATTATTTAATCTAAATTAAAGTAAGTAAATAAATAAAATAATAAATAACAATTTAATTAATTGATTGATTTAATTAAATATCTCATATTTAATTAAATGAATATTTGAATCATATTCAAATGTTTATTTCTCTCGTAATCTATAGTTTTGATATGAATCTAATTCATATTAATTAATTTTCCATATTATATAATTTAATTCAAAATCAACTATATATTATAATGGATCTATATATATTAAGTTAATTGTATTGTATACAATTAACATATTAGTCCTTCAATTAATTTGAACATGTCAAATTATTCTTTCAAAACTTTAAGTCCATGTAATCCGTTATGAGCTAGCAAGGAGACTTAATGGACCTACAGATTATAAGCTCCAATGATCTATAGAACATGTTGCATCTATGTATATAATTATTTACCGTAAGTCAATCCTTCACGAGTTGTTCGAAATTACATTTGGGTTTAAATGTCTATTCTACCCTTGTAATTACTTCTATATCCTTAAGTACCATTGATCTTGTAAATGAACAATTTGTTTATGATTCAACCATAAACCAAGTTCCTTTCGGGCCAGTGAAAGGGTGGGGCACCATTATTTAAGATCTAAAGTTAGCACTTAAGTGAACTACTCATCTACTTACCTTAAGGCGTGAAGGAGTGAATTCTATCTTGTGAAGTTATGTTCCCAGCTCCTCACTCAGCCAAGTCCACAAAATGGTAGGCATATTGAGTAAGCGACTCAAGGCACTCTTACCCATGCAAATTAAAGAACTACCCTACAGGTAGGAGTTCATAACTCACTCAAAATTAAGATCGAGTTACATATGATCATCCTGTGAAATATTAATCTCTTTAGTCAACATAGTTAAAAAAGAGAGATTAATGATTTCATGGTCTAGTCTTATACAAACTCATTGCATAAGATACCTCCACTCATATGTCTCCACATGAACAATTTGGATCACATTGTTTGTAACAATTACAAAGTGGGCCGTATCCATAGTGTTACCAAAATAAGGCACCTAACCTTATCCATATACTATATAAAGGAATTGAATTCCTCAATGGAAGCACATGAATGCGTGTGCTTTTAATTTACGTTTTGAATTTACAGAATATATAGAGAAAATTAAACATATTTTAATTAAGCATGCTTTACCATGAAGAAATTCAAGGAGAAGGAAAATACTTTTGAAGACAACTCTTCAATCTTCTCCAAATCTTCATTGTGATCACAATTTCAACAATTCTTCTTCTGTATCGAATAGGACACCACCGCTAAGCCTTCCTCACTATTCTTTAGTAAGGAATAGGTTTGTGGAAACCTCTTTTGGAAGATTGGGAAGATTTTTTTGTAGAGAAATGTTTTCTCTGTAAGTTGAGAGTGATGAGAGATTGAGAGAGAATTGAGAGTAAAGAAAGTTTGTGTTCTTAACACAAAATCACATTCTCTTAAAAAATGATAGAGAGGGGGAAGTTAATTATAGATTAACTTCCCTTTAACCATCCTTTAATTTCCCTTAACCATAGGGAGTTAAAATTTAACAAGAGTTAAATTAAATTAAATTAATATTAATTAATCTAATTAATTAATTTAATGTAATTTGAATATTATTCAAACATTAATACTCTCATAATATATAGTTTAATTCTAAATCTAATTAAAAAAATATAACTTTATATTACAATGTATCTCTATACATTATATTAGTTATATCTCTCATACAATTAACACATATTCCCTTATTTAATTTGAACAATTCTAATTTATCCAAAACTAAATAATCCTTGTTTTATCCTTAGTGAGCTAGTAGGGAGACCTAATAAACCTACAGATTAGAAGCTTCAATGATACGAGATTAATTAATTGAACTCTTTAATTAAATTAATCATCATTCATTAACTGAGTCACTTCACTAAAGGCCCACAGTTGCACTCCTCGCACTATAGACATATTTCTGTGTCCACGAATATAACCAATCAACAGTGAGTTGACCATTCACGAGTTGCTTGTAAATAAAGTTGTGTCAAATTACTGTTTTACACTATATTACATTTTATTGGGATTTATGTCCTAAATCTCGTAATTTGTAATGTAAAACAATGTTTATTTATTCAATAAAATAAATAAGTTATTTTATTCAAATTAGTTTTGTGCAACTCAATCCAATAAACTAAGATCTAAGGTTATTTTATGTAACTTGAACAGTATGTGGTAGACATATAAGTGGATCTTGTTCAAGTAATAACCTAAAAGGTCTGCAGTATATGGATAAGATTGTGTGCTTTATTCTGGTGATACTGCGAATACGACTCACTTTGTAAATGTTACAAGAGTTGCAAGTGTTACAAATGATTTGATCCTAATCATTCATGTGGGGACATGTGAGTGGGGGTATCCTATGCAAAGAGTTTGTATAAGACTAGACCACAAAATGTTTAATTTCTCTTTGTAACGCCGTTAATTGAAGAAATTAATCTTTCATAGGATGACCATAGGCGACTCGGCCTTAATTCTAAGTGGGTTTGAACTCCTTCCTGTCTACGAGGATAATCCTTTGACCTGTATGGGTGAGAGTCGCCAGTTTGTCAACTCAATAAGCCTACCATTTTGGGGATTTGTTTGAGTAGGAAGCTGGAAACATATCTTCACAATATGGAATTCACTCATTCCCATCTTTAGGGTAAGTAGATAGATTGCTCCTTTAAGGGCTGATTCTAGGTTTTGAACAATGAGGTCTTACCCTCTCATTGGCTCAAGAAGGGTTAGTTTATAGTTGGACTATAAACTGTTTGTTTATTGGAGGGATTAGTGGTACTTAAGGAGTTAGATGTAACTACAGGGGTAAAACGATAATTTGACCCAACTATAGTTACAAGCAATTTGTGAAGGGTCGACTTATTGTTGATTGGTTATATCCGTGGACATAGAAATATATCTATAGTGCGAAGAGTGCAGCTGTAGGTGTTGGGTTTTATGCCCTAAAACTTGTAGATAGTAAATGTAACATTTGACCGAACATTAATAAAATATTATCGATGTTTTTTTTTTCAATAAAGTGTTATTGTTTATACTATGTTTATCTTGCCTAAGTAACCCTAATCCAATAAATTAACATCCTAGGCCGTTGAATGGGTCTTGAACAATATGTGAAGACATATGGGGATCAGTATTCAAGATACAGCCTAAAGGGTTTATAGCATATGGATTAGGTTGGGTATCTTATCTTGGGGACATTATGGATACGACCCACTTTGTATTTGATCCAACTCATTCATGTAGGGGACATGCGAATGAGGGTATCCTATGCAATGAGTTTGCATAAAGCTGGACCGCAAAATAATAAGCTCTAGCTGTAACACTGTTGATTAGTTATGTTTCTATTTCACTAGGATGACCTAGAAAACTTAGTCTCAATCCCGAGTGGGTTATGAACTCTTGTTCACGAGAGATTGTCCTTTGATTTGTGTGGGTGAGAGTGGCTAGTTCGCCGACATAATAAGCCTACCATTTTGGGGACAAGACCGAGTGGGAGCTAGGAACATAATCACACAAGATGGAATTCACTCCTTCCTTGCTTTAGGGAAGTAGATGAGTGTTCCTTAAGTGGTGTTTCCTGGTCTTGAACAAAGGGCCCTACCCTCTCAATGGCACGAGAAGGGTTTTTGTTTAGTGGTTGGACCATAAACATGTTGTTCATTAGAGAAGCATTGGTACTTAAGAAAGTAGAGGTAACCCAAGGGTAAAAAGGTAATTTTGACCTAGCTGTTGTTACGAACATTCATGAAGGACTAACTTGCTGTTATTGGTCTATGTTCGTGGGACACAAAAATATATATGTAGTGAGAAGAGTGCAACTGTGGGTCCATAGTGAAGTGTACCCATAGTTAACGAATATTGATTACCTTGGTTAATGAGTTATGGTTTTCTTCCAAACTCACATGTGGCCTATTCTCAACCTAAAACTCTAGTTGACATAAGCTTTTTGCTTCCTCCTTTCTTTTCCAACACATAGATCCCTCTAAACTCCATAGGCTTGTGATCCAAATTTACACCCTTTACCCTAATTTCCTTTCTTTATGTGTCTTAAGCAACTAGGTAAAAAGTTAGGGTGTCACAGAGAGCTTCTTCTCCCCCTTGGTCCTATTTTTAGGAGTTGGGTGGCTTGCTTGGTCATCCAACCTTGTTTCCATGTTTGACACTTAGCTCCCCCATGTCACTATGCATGTAAGCTCAACATGCAACCACACACTTGCTTCCTTGCATGTTAACTTGTCATCCATCTCGACACCTCCTACTTATGAAGTGTTATGTCCAAATGAAGCCACTTAGCACCAAGATACTTAGTCATGCGTCCAACTTAGCCCCCGGAATAGGGACCATGCGTCCATGAAGTTGCTCCTAGGGTTTGGCTTCTTTTGCTCTCTTTTCCTCTAATCTTTCTATACTTAGGCAAATTTTCCTTGCCAGAATCCTCATATGCGTCCAACACTTCCTCCTATGCGTCCAACTCTCTTCCAAGAGTTTAACATTTAGCCAAAAATCCCCTCCTTAAGAGGTATGCGTCCAACTAGTTTTGAGGTTTCAACACTTAGTCAAATTTCTACTCACAAGGCTTACTATGCGTGTGGTTTCCCTTCAAATCTCTTAGCTATGCATCCACCACCTTCTTTTCTTTGGTCCATGCATCTAAGACTCCCAATATGGCCCCATGGACTCCTTGGTTCCTCTCTTATGCATCCATGGTATGTCTCTCAAGTCCATGTTTCCTTCTTTTCTCTCTTCAACTTTTATACTTAGCCATTTTTCAACCATCTTTCCCTAGTAGGCGTCCAACCCATCTTTTCCTTCCTTAGGGTTGCTTTTCAACTCTCCAAATCATCCAACACTTAGCCAACTCTTCCTAAAACAATGACTTACGCGTCCAACATGGTGGTCCTCATCCCAAGTTTGTGTCCAACTCATAACTAGCTTTCAACTATGCTTCCAACTTTTCCTTCTTTAACACTTAGTAAGATTTTCTCTCTTTTCCTCAAGCTATGGGTCCAAGCCTAGATTTTTCATAGCATAGTTGAGTTCTCTAAGCATAGTTGTGATACTTAGAAGATTTCCTTAGCTTATAGGTCACCTTATCACCCAAGACTCGAAAATCACATAACGAAGTTTTCTTCTAAACTCACCTATGGCCTATTCTTAACCCACAACTCAAGTTGGCACAAACTTCTTACTTCCTCCTCTCTTTTCCAACGCATAGATTCCTCTAAACTTGCCAAAATTTGGCTAACTCCACAAGTCCAAATTTTTTGCCTCAAAATTTTTCCAACTCCATAGGCTTGTGATCCAAGTTTACACCCTTCACCCTAGTTTCCTTTCTTTATATCTCTTAAGCAACTAGGTCAAAAGTTAGGATGTTACAACTATCCTCGTTACAAGGCTGAGTTGTTCCACTAGATCGTCCCCATCCTTGTTGATGATATTTTGTCATGCTTAGAACACTGACACAAGAAAAGAACAATAATCAAAAGCAAAAGAATGCTCTAATAGGGACTCAACTAAATGAAAAAAAACCGGTATGCTCGACAACGAGGCCATTTTGAAAGAATTCTTTTTGCTGTCGTTTTATTGCCAAAAAGAATCTATAAATTTCGTTTGATTCCCATAGACAAGAGGAAGAGAGGAAGTTCCAAATCCATATTTACAACCCTAAAGAAAATAGAATTCCTAAGCTAAGATGCTAGAAATATGAAGGACAAGAAATTTTTTTGATGAACTCTTTGGCCTCCATGAGTTCCAACATGCTAAAAGTCTAAAAAAAGAAGATCATATATAGAAATCAGGGAGTGCGTCGCTGCGCTCTGATGGAGTGTCGTTACTCTTTGGGTAGAAATCGAAGGGTAGGTCTCTAGTGTTGTTGCACTGCGCGCAGTGCCCGCGCCTACGCTTTTCGTCAAATTCCAAAGCGTCGTTGTGCTCTCGCCAAAGTTGCTCTCTACCTCTGAGCGTAAAGCAGAGTGTAGCTGTGATAAGCACTTGAAAAGTGCTTTCTATTCTCTCAAATTAAAGGAGTTTATATTAGATTTCACTTGTTTGCTAGTGATTTTCAGGTTAAAACGAGGAAAATTAGAAGAAACGACTAAAAGATCAAAACCGAAGAAGAATACGGCGAAAAAGAGTTGAAAAACCAAAAAGGGCGAATTTTGGGATAGCGCTGCGGCGCCGGGACAACGCTACCGCAACGCTGAAACCTCAATGCATAGTTTTGGATGCAGAGTAGCATTGCGGCACCGAGATGGCGCTGCCTCGACGCATCCTTGTTTAAACGCATGATAGCGTCGTGGCGCTTGGACGGCGCTAAAACCCGAGAGCAATATTTCTGAAACGCATTTTAGCGCTGCGACGCTTGGACGGCACTGCCGCGACGCTAAAACCTGAGAGCAAACTTTTCCGGATGCAGCCCTAGCGCCGTGACGCTATGGGACAGCGCCGCGGCACCAGCTTTCCTTAAATGAAAATTTTGTATTTTTGAAAAATTTTTGGGCGGGCAACCTCTATAAATTTGGGGGTTTCCAGCAGCCCAAATCATCAAGAAAAATTAAGGCAAAGCAAGGAAGTTGCAGACCTAAAGAGATACAAAAAGGAGAGAATTAAGTGAGAGTTCAAGGAGTGAGTTAGTTGCAAGGAAGAGGAAAAGAGTTCGAGATAGTCTTGGTGCCCTTCGAAGTCCGACGTGAGAGCCAAGGAGATCGTGACGGTGCTACCTCAATCGAGAGCCTCTTTTCAGTAGAGTTTTCCTTTCTTTACACTCTTTCTTTGTTTATTTTGCTTAAACATGTTGCTTCAAGCTATGAGTGGCTAAACTCTTTAGTTTTAGGGTTTTGATGAATTGTTTATGAATTCATGTTAATTTTGTAGACTCATGGTTTTGTTGGAATGATTATGCTTTTCATTGTTATTGTGTTTAATTCTTGTGGATTGACCATCTTTACATGTTAGGTTAGATGTATGATCGAGAGATTGTATGTTTAACTTGATCTATAACAATGAATTATTGTTAATCTATCACGAGAGTAGTTAGGTTGACAATAAAAGTTGCTAAAGAATATTTTTAATGCCATGTAATTTTGTGTTGGTTTTAAGAGATTAATAATCAATCAAGTTGCATGAGAAAGGGTTGTTTTTGAGAGAAAATAACTTGGAATTAAGTTTCTAGACTTAGGCATATGAATTGCAATAAAATCCATGAAATCTATAATATTGCATGATGAAATAAACAAGGATTCATTACCCTAGAACTCTCTTTGACTCTTGTGTTTCTCCCTTTGATACTTTCCTTATTTGATTTGTATTTTTCCATAACTTATAATATTCAATTTCAATCCTCAAATAAAATTGATTCAATTCTAGAATAGCTAAGTAACTTAAACCTTCCCAATTGGATCTCCAGTGGAACGATATTCAGACTGAACCGTTTTATATTATAACTTGTCCCATACACTTGCGGTTAATATTAAAAGTGCTCATCAAGTTTTTAGTTATAATATTCAATTTCAATCCTCAAATAAAATTGATTCAATTCTAGAATAGCTAAGTAACTTAAACCTTCCCAATTGGATCTCCAGTGGAACGATATTCGGACTTAACCGTTTTATATTATAACTTGACCCGTACACTTGCGGTTAACACTAAAAGTGCTCATCAAGCTGCGCTTTGGCTGCCTGATTCCACTTTTGATAGCTCCAAATCAACCCCGAACAGCCCCTAATACTCCATGGTGCATGATTTACTCAAATTCCTACAAAAATAGAAATTTAATCATATAAAACATAACAAGCAAAGAGAATTAAGGACATAAAAATAACACTTTTCGAGAGCTATCAGCCTTCAACTTCAAAACCCATAGGCTGATCCATGTAGATTTCGTCATCATGCTTTCCATGTAGGAATTTTGTAGTCACATCCATTTGTTCTAGTTCATAGTTCTCACAAGCCAGAATTGCAAGTAGTAGTCTAATTGAGGTGTGTTTGACTATAGGGGAAAAGATTTCTGTATAGTCAAGGCCTTCTTGTTGTTTAAACCCCTTGGCAACTATCCTTGCCTTGAATTGTTATCAACCAATTTCTTTTTGAAAATCCATTTACAAGGAATCGATTTTTTGTTAGGTTGGAAAGGTATTAAGCTCCATGTACTATTCTTTTGTAAAGAGTTCATTTCACTCTCCATGGCTTCTAACCACTTAGGTTTTTCTATATTTGCCATAACTTCTTCAAACGTCTGAGGCTCTTCATCAAATAAGTTTTTAGCTATATTGGCTTAGTCTGTAACACAATTAGCTTGAACATATCTAGTTGGAGGCCTTATTTCCCTTCTTCTTCTATCTCTTGTAGGGAGTAATTAGGTAAATTCTCATGCTGACAACTCTAGACTTGTTTAGTCTATTCACTAGTTTCTGTTTTAGGGACTTATGGGCTCAAGTCCTCCCTGTTAGTTGGATCGCTTTCAATTTTGGGTAGAAGTGCCACTTTAGAACTAGTATGAGTTTCATTTGGTGAACCTTTAGCTAATTGTTTTCCCTTTTCTGGTGTCATATAGAAATTTTATTCTCTGAAAACCACATCTTTATGGATGATGCTTCAATTAGAACTAAAGTCTCATAGCTTAAAGCCTTTAGTTCCTTGAGGATACCCTACAAACATACACTTTAAGGCCCTGGGTCAAGTTTTCTTTGCCTTACATGTACATATGTTGTGCATCCAGAGACTTTTAAGTTTGATAAATCTAGAGGCACACCTATCCACATTTATTTAGGTATTTTCATTTCACCAGAAGTACAAGGACTCTTATTTACAGTGTAGGTTGCTGTAAGGCCTCTGCCCAAAACACTTCATTTAGTCTAGCTTTCAGCTGGTCCCCAAAGGTTAGCATGAATGTAGTTGAGTTTTTTCTTATAGGTACGAATTCCCTTTGTGAATTTGAGTCTCTTAGCTTTGCCATAGACACAATGCGCACAAAAGTTTAGTCTTTTGGTGCCTTTAGCTTGAATCAAGCCTTGTTTTGATAGGTCAAGCAGCCCTTGTTCACTTATATGGGAGAGTCTCTTGTGCCATATTTCAAAATCACTTGATTTATTTGCTTGAGATAGTAGAGCTATGTTAGGGAAAGATACATTCAATAGGTAGTATAGGCCATTTACTCTTTTCCCAAATAGAATTATTTTTCCAGCCCTCTTAATTTGTAGTTCATCCTTGTTACTAATGTAACAATCTTGATCAGCTAGCATTCCCAAAGAGATTAGGTTCCTTCTAAGTTTAGGTACATGTCTCACCTCCCTTAGAAGTATTTCTCTGTTGTCTTCAAGTTTTAGACACACAGAACCAATCCCCACAACTTTACAGTCATGGTCATGCCCTATGTAGACTAAGTCTCCTTCCATGGTTTGTAATTTACAAACCATTCTTGTAACTTCACTTTCTGTACCTAGTTTTTCCCCCGTTTGGTTAAAGTCATTGGTCAATTTCTTGAATTCATCAAGATTTTTTATACATGCCATGAAATGCATGTTTTTAAGGCTCATTGTAGTATCTTTTCTTACCGAAAATAGTCTTTTGCATGTTAAAATCCCCAAATTATGTTTCAAATGGATAAAATGAATGAACATGTGGTCTTTAGTTGCTAAAAGTGTAATTCTATCAATTTGGGCCTGTTTTAGGAGCTTTTACCATGGTTTTTAACTATTTTGCAGAAACTATCTTCGATGCACTCGCATCGTCAAAATGTGACGCGCCTGTATCAAAACCTTAAATTTTAAAAATGTGACCTGTCGTTTGCAGGCGTGATTTACCCGGTCTCTAGCTGTTTTTCAGCTATTTTTCAAAAACTATCTTCGATGCACCCGCATCGTCAAAATGTGACGCGCCCGTATCAAAACCTTAAATTTTAAAAATGTGACTAGTCATTTGCAAGCGTGATTTACTTGGTCTCTAGCTGTTTTTCAACATCGAAATTGACTGGGTAGCTTTGTGGATTTCGATCGTCTCTACCAACCTTGAAACCTATATAAAGGGAAGCCTTCTCCTCAAAGGCAAGCTCCTCCATCACGAAAGATAGTCTTTCCTAGAAGATTTCTTGCCTAAAATCTTAGACGTGCTCCAAGAAGCGGGAGTTCTCTTGGAGAAGTTAGTGCTAGGACCCCCAACTCCACAAAAGTGTGTGTAGAGAGTAAGGATTAGACCTTGGGAAAGGCCAATCCATTCCTATGGAGTTAAAGAAAGTGAGACACACATTCTCAAAGAGTGTTTTCTGTATTTTCAGCATCTACTTTCATTTCTCCTTTTGTTAAGTTTTATTCCATTCATATTCATCTTGTAATTATGACTTTGGAAGTAATGAAAGTATTTCATTCATTCTTTAATATGAGCTAAATTCACTAAGGGGTTCAACTATGTGGATGCCCTAGGGATTGATGGCTTCATCATTGCTTAAGTGTCATACCATGCTTGTTTGCTCTTTTCTCTTGTTGATTCTAAGGATTAATAATGTTAAGTTAAACTAGCCACTTAATTTAGCATTCTAACAGAGTTCTAATGCTGAGAAGGTTGGGAGTGGAGTTCACAAGAGAATATGGGGTAATGGCCTACGTATAGGAATACCACATCACTTTAGGTATGAAGGACACCATAGGATAAAAAATAAGAGCAAGAATTAATCTAAGTAGTAGCTAACCATATGCATATAGGCTTAGATTCTTAGGCACCTAAAGGGACTTGATACAAGACCGACTAGGTGAAGATTCTGTCCATGAGTTACGCAATGCGCTGGTATGATGCTGCCACATCACTTGAGTTTAGGGTTGTACACGAGTTGGGTTGGGCTCGATTGGGAGTTTTTTTTTTATACCAACCCAAAAATTCAAGTTGGCCTACACTCAACCCTATCAGTTCCATTTTGAAGGGTGAATCCAGCCCAATATTTTTGGGTTGGGTCGGATTGGGTCACCAGGTTTTTTTTTCTTCCTTTCCCTCCTTTCCAGTGAAAAATTCGATATTTGTTGCTCAATAAACTTTCATATTTTATATCAATAAACATAAACATAGTACATTAATAATTAAACATTTCATAATCAATAAACCATAAGCACATTTCATAATCAATAAACCATAAGCATTCTATGCAAACATCTTTAGCTTTTACCTTAAAATACAACTATCAAATTTGAATATTTGAATTACAATCACCACAAATTCACTATAAACTTAAAAAAAAAAAAAAAAGTAAGTCAAGTCATATCATTCAAATGTTAAAGTTCAAAGTCCACATTGAAAATATTTAAAGTCCACATTCAAATTCATTCAAAATAGAAAACAAAAAAGTCCAAGTTCAACAATACAACTATTATCCTATTACAAAAAAAGTCCAAGCACCGCCATGACGAACGAGTGAATTTTGTCCTTCATTTTTGGTCTTTCACTTCTTCTTCATGCCTGTAAAAAAAAAAAATTAAACAAATACAATAAAAAAATTTTAAATCAAAAGGATTGTATATAAAATAAGTAATAACATATTATGTTATGGAAAAATTTACAATTAAAATCATCAATATGCTCCAAATCCAATCCTTCAGTTCAAAACAATAGAGGATGATGGACCCCTTAAATAACAAATTAGACAAAACAAAATATATATTATTTGAGCTAATACATGTTAGATCTATAATAAAAAATGAAATTAATTATCTGACTCAATCTTTTCACAAGTCTCTAACTCTTCAAGTTGTAGAGAGAGATCTAATAACATTGAGCCACCACGAATCCAATTTTGTGTAAATATCAAGGCCTCCACTATTTTAGGAGTCAAATAACTTCGAAAGGAATCAAGAATCCTACCTCCCATACTAAAAGCAGACCCAAAAGCCATTGTAGATATCAGAACCGCCAAAATATCTTGAACAATTTTTTATAAAATGGGATATTTGTAGCCATTCATTTTTCACCAACACAAAATATCAAAATCATTTTTAGCTTCTATAGCCCTTGTCTAACAAATAAGAATCCAAGTCATTATCCACTTCCAATGACCTTTCCCCTACACAAATTCTCTTAAACCTTGTCCACAAAGTATTACTTTCATCGTCCACACCATCCACACCATGATCATCTTCATTTATATTGATAATGTTTGATTGTTGAGATTCACTGGTATAATGCCTACCTTGAGTTGAATTGTCATACAATTTGTAAAAGTCATATAGACGATATAAATGTATCTCTACATTCTCAACCATATCCTTAACAACATCAGCCTTATAAACATTGGAAAGACAAAATGTCAAATACTTTAACTTGTACCAAGAATCAATCATTATAGCCAAAAACATCAATTTATTCATCTTTCCAAGTGAACCCCAATACTTGTCAAGCTTTGTCTTCATATTCATAGCCATAACACTTAGAACAGAGTTGGTATGTTTGCTCATTTGTTTAAAGTAAATTGAATTTTATTGATTTCATTATAACCAACATTAGAAGTCACATATGAAGATTCACTTATCTATATAGTTATTTCATAAGACCTCTCAAAAACTTAATAAACACACTTATAGTCAACCAATCAGATGCCCTTGGGGGCCCCAATCTTTTATTTCCACAGTCATCCTCCACGAAATAATCAACAAAATCTGAGTCTTCCTTCTCTTCCTCTAAAATTCTAAAAGCTTTCTCAAATTTAATTGCATGTTCAACATTAGATAAGTACAATTCCACCTAGTTGGCACATCTAAACAAACAAGAGCCTTACATTCAATTTTCTCTTATCTCACACAAGCTTTAAATTTTGCTATTCTCTTAGGTGATGATCGAACATATCTCACAACATTATGAACACTAGCAATAGAATCATGCATATATTTCAACTCATCATTTACAATAAGATTAATTATGTGGGCATAACAACTCATTTGTAATAGTTCTCCATCTAAGACAACAGATTTCCAACTTTTGAGTCTTCTCTTAACATAAGAAATAGCCACATTATTTGAACTTGCATTATCAACGATGATGGAAAAAAATTTGTGAATCCCCCATTCTAATAAATAACTCTCAATCACCTTGCCAATAGTCTCTCCCTTATGATTAGCAACTTGACAAAAGCTCATAATCTTCTATGCAAAAGCCATTCAGGATCAATAAAATATGCAGTGATTACCATGTAATTAACATTTTGCAGCGAAGTCCAAATGTCTGTAGTAAGGCAAACTCTTTGTGAGTTTTTAACTAGAAATGATTTCAACTTTTTTTTTTCTTCAAGATAAAGTTGATATACATCTCTAGCAATTATTACTCTCGATGGAACATCAAACTTAGGACACGAAATATTACAAAAGTGTCTAAAACCCTTACTCTCAACAAATCTGAATGACAGCACATCCATAATTATCATTTTAGCACATGCTAGTCTACATGCTTGTTGGCTAAACAACGTAGTCACAAAATTACTAGCATTGACTCATTTTCCATCATTTGAAGGTACAAGAGTTAAGGTGTTTTGTTCTTTTCCTCTTCTTTATATGTACTTTTTTACCTTTATTTCCTAAGTGTTTCTATAAGGTTCTAGTTTCACAACTGTTAGAGTCACACACGTAATCCTTACCACAATAGTTACACTTGCACCTAGCTCCAATTCCATCATTAGCACTCACTTCTATTTTTGTGAAATGATCCCACATAGAAGTAGTTGGTTTATTAAGTCTCTTTTAGTTGGACTTGGGAGGTAAAAGTGGTATATGTTTATACTTTAACTAACATTAGGATGAGGAGAAGGAGGAGGAGGAGGTATTTCATTATTACCGGTACCATTTGCATTTCCACTACTCTTGTCCATCTATAAACTAAATGAAACTAGTAAATAACAACCAACTTACACCTACCTATAAAATCAAAAAAATCAAGCACTCATGACTCAACTACTCAATTATGAATTCACTAAAAAACAACCCATATATAAAGATCAACGACACATAACAACCCATGTATAAAGAGTAATCACAATACAATAGAAATTTAAATATTTACCTCATTATGAAGTTGGATAAAGGTGATTCTATCGTGTTCGATTTTGTGGTCGTGGTGACGACTTTAGAGAATCAACTATTCTTGAGACACGATGAGGTTGAAAAAAAATTAAGTAAAAAAACTTAAGGAAACTAATAGAGAAGCACCTCGAACGGAGGACTGAGTGATCTACTAGCAGATAGATTAGGACGAAGAGATTGACGAACGGAGGATTGAGGACCAACCTGAGGATGGAGAGATCGACGTGTGCAGATAGATCAATGGAAGACTAAGACTAAGAGATCTTTCGGAGAGCGGATAGATCAGAACTGAGAGATCCACGGAGAAATCGTTGGTGCGTGTGCGAGTATCGTCATGCAAATTGCCGAATGAAATAGGGGAGATGTGATGTGAGGTAGAGGCGAGCACATGCACTTTAGTTTCAGCCTTCAACGCTTAGGTTTAGGTTAAAAGAAAAAAAGAAAAAAAGAAATAATATATATATATATATATATATATATAATGGGTCAGATCGAGTTGACCCGGACGAAAAACCCAATAATCCGAGATGCGACCCGAAAATAAAATCTAAAAATTTTTCAACCCAACCCAATCCCTACGATTTGGGTTGGGTAGTTTGGGTTTGTCACACCCCCTCCCTGATTTCCTACTTAACCTGAAAGGAGATGTGAGGACAATAAACATCACCCCTCTTGTGACGCATATTGCCCCATCTTACATAACTTCCTGTAGAAGCAATCGATACATATACAATCATAGAATCCAGCCATACTAACGCATGATCATAATAAAAACAATCCATCCTGTACAGCGTACACTTTTACAACATACTCTCTCACAACCCACTTGTATACAACTAAATCTACATGCCACCAGTGTTAAGTTATTTACACGTACAACAACAAAGAAATAAACTGTTTCTGGAAACTCGAAGCTTAAGCAAGGCGAGCTGGAGTAGGCTAAGCATCGGGAATGTCCTTGCTACCTGGGAGGAAAAGAAAACATTGAAAACATGAGCTAGCAGCCCAGTGAGTGACTAATTTTAACAAACTGCTTTTAGTTCGAAAATCATCACGATAAAAACTAAGTTCAACATCATGTGTAAAACATGGAATCAATTCATATTCATTGGATAAAACATGCTTAAATGCCCTTATCAAATCATACATGATTTTTTAGCAGATCATAAAGAAACTAGTTTAGTTGCAGTACTTCTCCTTAGTTGAGGCAGAGCAAAACTCAACACCCCAACATCGAAAACAAATAAGGCTCGATGTGGAGCAGGACTCAACGCACCAGCATATAACCTCTATGTGCACATAGAAACATGGCGGGTTGCCCAAGTACCTCCTCTATGTCCCTCAGTACTAGGTCTTGGGGAAACTCACGTGCCTTCTCATGTCTTTCAGCACTGAGCCTCCTCTAAAACATTTTTCTTTAAAGAAAGCAATACTTTATACAAACAACTCATATGCAAATCTTTCATAAGAAAACAGGGCAACTCTTAAATCAATAACATTTCATAAACATACTTTTCGATACCTTTTAAGAACATAAAGTATGCTTTGTAAATCGATTGATCACAAAATCATATTCAATTGGAAAACCAAACTAACATATACAACAAAATCGTTTTGAAGCAAGAAAAGTGTCACTCACAACTCTTTCTAGGCCTTGAGTGGATTATACGCCTTCCCTATGTCACACCCCTTTTTTTTAAACCAATGCATTGAAGAACCTATAAAGGAAAGAAGTAGGACAAGAGCGGTTTGTGCTCAAATGTTAGTTTACATAAGCCGTAGATGAAGTTTGAATTAGAAGAATTTGATTGAAAGGTTGCGTTGAGTGATTTCTGGATCATGGGATCAAAGTAATTCTTGAAGTTGAGAATTCTACTGTGTAAAATAAACAGATCAGGAGAACGCAACCATGACTTTGAGCTTGGAAGTAAAATCTAAGGAAAGAAAGGAAACCTCATCAAGTGATAGGAAGGGTTAAAAAGAATAGTTGGGAGATAAATGAAGTTGGACGCATACTTAGTTGAAGACCATGTTGGACGCATGGTCAAGACAAAGGAAACGCATGATAAAGGTGAAACGCATAGAAGGGAATCAAGGAAAGAGATGCGAACTTGGTTTAAATAGGACGTAAGAGTAAGATGCGTTGAAAGGAAATCTAAAGGAAGGGTAAATGCATAAGGTAGAATCATGGAAAGAGGCTATGACAATCTATGGTAAATGCACAACTCCTATTAAGGAAGATTTTGAATTGGATAAGTTAGAAGGTTGACAAAGTAAGCCTAAAGGAAGGAGGCTAGAGATGAATTTACGATAGGATTTATCGTTGAAGAAATAGCTCACATAAGGAAGAGATTGGAAACATGACCTTGGAATACAACACAAGAGAGCATAAAGGAATAATTAAGGAAACTTCAAGGATAGGAGGAAGGTCATGGACGCAGAACAAAATAAAGGTAAACGCAAAGAGTGCAAACACATAAAGGAAGGCATGATAGTATGTGGTTAAGGCAGACGCATGGTATTATGCGGTAAGGAACAAACGCATAGTAGTGTGCATTTGAGACTTTGACGCCATGTAGTACGCGGTAGAGAAACGTTGTAAGCCCCTACCTGACATTTGGGAGTTGGCAAGTTAAGAAGAGACTATGAGACGGGCCTTGAATAGAGAAAGTTGGTCGAGTTGTATGGGAGCAAAAGTGGCTAAGTGTTGGCCATGCGTTGGTGGGGCTACGCGTTGAAGAAGGTAGCTCTGCATGGACGCAGATGTGAAAGCCACGATGCGTCGAAGGGCACTATGCGCCGAAGGCCACTAGGCGTTGAAGGCCACGAGGTGTTGAATGCCACTATGCGTTGGAAGCTACTATCCGTTGAAGGTTGGTATGCGTTGGTGCATAGAAGAAGTGGCCGAGAGGATCAAGCGTTAGTCGGCTATCCGGTGATGGGGTGTTGGGCAATTGTAACACAGCAAGTTGAGGCTATGCGTTGCTGAAGCTATGCGCGGAAGGTTGCATTGGCCAACCTAAGTAGGAAGGTCATGGTTGTGCTGGTGAGTCGGTGGTATATATATATAAGTAAGTACATCGAATAATTAAACACTTTAGACATATTTTGAACCCAGATTGACCCCATTTCGCAGACGAACAACAAGGAGAGGTGGAAGAAGGTGTTTATGTTGAAGTTAAGTAGGAACCAAATCATTTCCATGGTGAAATTGAAGCTGGAACCAGAAGCTTGATTGTTGACGGTAAATCTGGACATCATTCGGTATTTGAAGAAGAGTGAGCTGAGGAAGTTGAAGCTAGGGCAAAAATTTTAAGGTTAGTATGTTATTCTTAGCAATTTCTATGAAGGATGTTTAAGCCGAATTTGAGCAAGAGTATGTTAAATTCTAGGAAGAAGTAATCGAAGTTGTGCTGCTAGATGATTCAAAGCAGCTGGAGTTATCCGAGAATAGTTCTCAAATGAAGAAGAGTTATGGTTTGAGATCTTGAGGTAAGTTAGAAAGCTCACTTCTTTACAAGTTTTTAGAAGAGAGAAAGTTCTGATTATGGCTGAAATTCGATGTTAGCAGGTTAAAGAACGAGTTAGAAGGGAAAGAAGAAAGTAGTGGCCATCGGGGGTCGCTAGGACAGTGGTATCGCTAAAGAGCTGAAGAGTGGGCAGCGAGACAAGTGCCGCTGGTAACGCAAAGTGCTTTGCGTCTCACAACTCTCGTTGAAGTCTCGCTGAGTGTCGCTTTTGAAGGTAATATCGCTAGTCTCGTGAAGTTGGGTATCGCCGGTGCCGCATAGTTATAAGTAGTTTACCCTAATAATCTCGCTGATACTTGTGGATCTCGCTCATTATGAAAAGTGGTAAACAAGAGAAGGACTAGTGATGAAAACCCATGTTTGAGATGTTTAAGCAAATATAGTGAATATAAAGAGGAATATTAAAAATGTCTAACACGAAAAAGGTGTGTTTACAGGTCAAGAGGAGCTAGGGAAAGCGTATAACCCGCTCGGAGCTCAGAATAAGTGGTGAGTGACATTGTGGTTTGAGATAAGCCAACTTGATTATCATTTTCTATATGCTTAGTAATATCTATGAAGCATGATTTGAAGTGCACTCCTATGTATGAAAATAGTACCTATCTTATATGTAAGATAGAGCTTGAAAATGTATTAGTTAATGTTCTTAAGTTTTACCAAGCTAGTTGCTAGATGAATGCTCTGAGAAATATGAGATATCATGATTATTGTTAAATTATGATAAATGTGATGTGCATGTCAGTGCACTAGAAAGATTTGATTGGGACCCAGCTGAAGGATATGTGAAGCCATATGGGCAGCCCTAGTATTTCTATGAAGCTCTCACCAAATGATATAGAGAAGGTGATTGAATATTCCCTGGGACCCTAATACCAAAGGACATGAGAAGGTATACGGGCAACATGAGATCAGACAGACATATAAGCACAATAGAAGACATTTGACGCTGATGTGTTGAGATTACTCCACACAGCTAAGGTTTATAGACATTGGGTGTGTTGAGTTCGCTCCGCCTTAACAAAGGTTCAATGAAAAGATATTCACTTGTGTAATTATAGTTATTTACAAGTTTACAGTGCATGACCAAGCAGATTATACTAGTGATTGTAGTTATGCTTTATTGAGTTTATACTTTAGATAGTCACTCACTGAGCTTTGTAGCTCATAAATTCTTGTTTCTCTGATGTTTTCTTTCCAGGTAACGAGCATGTTCGGGGTGCTTAGCCTACCATCAAGACTCGTCTGAGCCAAATTAGAATTTTGTACTTGGGAACTTGTAAACCCTATCCCTATGTGGAAATTGTATTTATTTTGAGTGGCATAGTGAGGATCACCAGGCATATCTGTAAATATTACACATAACATCTTAAATCTTACTCATGATGCTATCCTATCAGTAAATTTTTGCATAATTATTGTAAAGCTAAGCCAAATGCCAGCAAGTTATGATATATAAATGTGTATACAACAGCGTTAGCAGAATGCAGAATAGGTAATACTCACTCCTAGGTAAATATATAGGTATATATATATATATATCTAGGATAGGGGTGTTACACCCTATCTTCTCTTAGCCTGAAATAAACATTTTTTTTCTTATTATTCTTCTTTTCCATTCACTTTAACATAAACAACAACTAAACATATGCACAATGTCTTTAAATTTCATCATGTGGCTAAGTTTCCACTGGTTCATTCTCAAGCTTTAAACACTAACGCTATTGCTACAAAGATGCTCCTTAACCTTTTTGTTATACCTTGATTTCAAGAAGAATTTGTGTGCAACGCAAGCTCTCTGCAACACAAACGTTTCTAGCTTACTCTCCTCCTTAACAAAGCTGACTGCTCTAACTTCGATTCTTCTTATTCACCCCTGCTAAAAACACATTTCCAACCCAAACTAAGATTTCTTCCCTTCTACAAACTTGTAAAGAATTGAGTTTCACAGATTACCTCAAAATTTCAAGGCTTAACTCCCCTTCGTTCTCCAGTTATTTCAAAATCACTTCGTATTGCTCCAGATTGCACAACAATTTTGTAACCGTTGCTTTTACCTAAAAATTCACATAATTAACTTCAATTCCAGCTTTACCATCCTTCACAAGAATTGTTAAGAATTATGTTAACTTACTGACCTTAAAATTTCATCCCTGGACTCGATCTCCTTGATTCGTTCTACTCCAAACATCAGATATTGTCCAGTCTGTGCGACCACAAACAACCTTCTGGTCCAGCTCAACACCAAAGCGAGTAGGATTCCACCCAAAATCCACAAGAACACCTTCTTCTACCTTCCCTTGTTGTTCGTCTGAAAAATGGAACCGACTTAAGCTCTTGAAGTGTCTAAAAATGATTAAACATTTAATTCACTTACCTATATATACTGCCGACTTAACCCTTAAAAGCAGGCTGGCGCGCAAGGTTCTCATTCTTACTTCAACGCAAGGCACCCAATTTTCTTACTTCAACGCAAAACACCCATAACGCAACCTACTCTAACGCCTTCAGTAATCATCCATACTCAACACATGGCGCCCTCAACGCCTCCTACCTTCGACGCATACAACTCAATCATCCCCACTCAACGCATGGCACCCTCAACGCCTCCTACCTTCAACGCTTACAAAGACCAACTACACCACTGTCTTCCACGCATAGGGACCACTCTGTCTTCGACGCATAGGGACCATAACGCATGACAACCTTACCAACACATGGTAAGCCAAGTACGTTTCTTCCCCCGCCAATGATCAACTTCTCCTCCAACGCGGGTGACTGCTTCAACTCACAACAACCCTTTGTGATTTTTCATTCAACGCATGGCCACTCAAAAGAAAAATGCTAACTCTTCTCTTCTTTCATCAACGCATAGTCTTGGCCAACACTTAGCCAAAAGTTTTGCTCTTTCACCCTCAGCTACTTTTCCTCTAACAACGCATAGCCACAATTTCACTTGCCTCCTCCCAACACTTAGTATTATAAGCTAGTGCTTACAGGGTTGGTCGAGTTACTGGGTTTTTTGAACACCCCTACTTGAGTCAGAATGAAACAAAAACGTAGTTGAAACCCTACTTCCATCATTCATTATCTTTATCCTGTTACATTTTATTCACATCAATTCACAACAATTTCATCTTGGTTACTTTAGTCACTTGATTGCATTGCTTTAAAAACCTAATTAGAATGCTAGTCTCGTAGGATTCGACTCTTGGAAACTTCGAGATTATTACTTCATCGGTAGTGTATGCTTGCACTAGATCATATTTATTTCTATTTTTCAACTCTTATACACAGTTGGTCGATCAATTTTCATCTGAACTCTTGGAAAGATTCATCTTGAATGAAAAAAGTCTTTCTCGGATTTAGATCTTTTTGGGTAGTCTTTCTTGTCATAGAGTAATTTTAACTTTCCCTAGACACCATGAGTATGGTTTCATCAATTACTTGTCCTAGAACTATGTTCGAGATGTTCAAGATAAGGGTTGTATATGGAATTTCTTCCATGTTCTGTTTCTCCTCAATAGTCAGAGTAATAGGCAAATTTTTGGGATCATCAAGGACTTTTAAAGCTTTCCATGTTGTCAGAATTGTTGTAACCTTCTTTGACCATAAGGTATAGTCATTTGCTCCACTGAATTTCTCTAATTCATACTTTACTGAAGCCATTACTGTCTTCTTTATTTGTTTCTTGATTTTCTTGGAAGCAAGGCTCTGATACCAATTATTATTTGGTTTCTTTTAATATAATGAAAAAACAAAGGCTTAAAATTGATTTGACCTAAGAGAATGTGAGTAGTTGATATGTGTGATCAAGAAGAGGCCATATAGCCAATGCTTTAAACATGTGGGTAAGAATTTCTTTACTTTTAGACTTTTGTTTCAAACTTGATAGAAATGCAAAATGAAAGAAAATACCTTGGATACCTCTCTTTCTTCTTCTACTATTTCTATATGTTGTTCAAATGAGATTTGATAATCAAAAGGTAAAAGAATCATGCATGCAAGGTAAAATCAAGCATAGAGGGAAGAAGATGAACAAAGAGGTATATAGTGGTTCGGTGAAATCATCACCTACATCCACTTTGAAGACTCGGAAAATTTTACTCAACAAAGAGAGATAAGTTCCTCACTCTCTCAATTACAAAGGGTTAATTCTCACAAATTTCACATATAGATTTCATTATATCTTTTACTCTTTATAGTTGTTCCCTTTTATAAGACAAAATTAGTTTATTTATAACTAATTTTATTTTCTGATTCAGACATTTGTTTCATAGATTTTCAATAGTTTTCCCATTTATTTAATTATCTGCCCCCTTCATTTCGGCTTCATCATTGTTGTGATCAGATTCGACTCACTCATCTTTGTTTTGCTGATGATTTGATGATCTTTAGTGCATGGGACCATAGTTCTTTGGCTTTTGTGATGACTACTTTAAGAAGGCTCTACATTTTGTTTGGTCTTGTTGCTAATAATGGTAAGAGTTTGATATTTCATGCTAGCATGACTATTAGTGAGGTTGAGGCATTTTCTGCATTTATGGGATTCCCATTGGCTTCTCACCCCTGTTCGTTACCCTGGTTTGCCTCTTATTTTAAGATGACTTTCGATGTAGATTGTTTGGTTCTGTTGGAAAGAGTTAATACCTATAGATAAAATTTTGTTGGTCTGCTAGGGCCCCTTTTTAACTATGTATGTATGTATATATAGAGAGAGAAAGTGCCAATAAGTGTACCAAGAATTTCTGGAGATCATTTAAATGGTTAAACTGGGATAAAATTGACATTTTCTCTAATTAAATACAAAAATTAGGGCAAAATTTAAATCTGTAAATAAAATGTAAAACAAGGGATGTGTTTTTAATATTTACAAATATTATAGTTAGAGATTCCTACAAAGAGGGGCTTAATTGTAGGCTCATATTACACCATTGTCTTTTAGATTCCATTTATTTTAGAAATAGTTCAATGGACTACAAAGTTTCACTAATGTTGGTGTCTATTTACTATTAAGTCATCATCCATGATTTTTATAAAACAAAAACAAATAATTAAATCACCTAGGATTTTGTGTATCTCTCCCCCATGCATAGTTTAGGTATTTATGTATTGCCCATTAATGTTTCTTTTTAAAAAAATAAAAAAAAGGAAAAAATTGTTTGAATCGATATTCTTTCTCCTTCTTTCTTCTTAACCTTAAAATCATTTCTTCCTTCTTACTTTCTTTTTTCTTCTTCTTGTTAATGCAAGCAAAGCTTGCCGCCGCCCGTGTCCCTGACGGTCGAAGATCCTTTTACACCACGCGTAGCTGCTAACCAGCGTTTATTGTGGATCTCAATTCAAACGTTTAAGCTACGTTGTGGATCTCCGTTCCAGCTTTGTCGACTACCAAGCTTCGCTAGCTTTTGTCAATAGTTTCATCAGGTTCATCTGGTTCCAAATTTAAGCTCCATTCTCCACCATCGTGTGAAGGGTTGACCATTGAGCGTTCGTTTAAACATCCATCTCCGTTCAAGTGTTAAAGCTCCATTGTGGATCTCCGTTCCAACTCTGTCAACCGTCGAGCTCTATCGGCCTTCGTTAACAGTTTCACTAGCAATATATAATCCAAAATGTCACAGTTTATTTCAAATAATCCATATGTATCCAAGTTTATTTCAAATAATTAATATGTATGGTCAATCTAGTCAACGAATCTAAGGTTCCAAATGGATGGACGACAGATCTTTGTATTTGTATATTTTACTTCAATTTCAAATATATATAGGTTTACTGCAGATCTAGTATCACCTAAACTTTTGTTTAAATATAGTTGTTTTGCAATATTCAACTGTATATGTATTTATGTATGTATGTAGGTGTGTGTATGTATGTATATATGTGTGTTTGTGTGTATATGTATGTATATATATGTGTGTGTATGTATGTATGTATGTATGTATGTATGTATGTATGTATGTGTGTAGGTATGTATGTATATAACCCAAGTGTGACATTCTCCACTTTTTCCTTTAAAATCTTTCAAATTTTCCAAACTTATAGTTTTAAATCCAAAATCTCAAAATTATGATCTAGTCCCTGGAAATATATAGGTTTATTTCAAATAATCCATATATATATGTCTAGGTTTACTTCAAATAATCTGTATATATATGGTTGATCTAGTTAACGGAGTCGAGGTTGCAATGGATGGACGACGGGTCAGGGTGCAATATACATTTTGTTTTCAATTTCAATTCCAATTTCAAATATATGTAGATTTATTGCATACCATCTACCTCTGTTGTTTAAATATATACGGTTGTTTATATATAGTTAGTATGTGATATTCGACTGTATATTTATATTCATATGGGTTTCCCCTACAATCTATATCAAATATACCATCGAATATTTGTATTGTAAGAGAAAAGAAGATTACTAACACATTTCAGAGCACTGGCTTAAGAATTTGAGCTCTACGAATTTGGTTCGTTTTTTAAATAATTTGATAATCCATCTATCTTAGTTTATGGTCTAATTGGTAGCATGTAATATGAAATATATATTTAGAAAATAACTAAATATACATGTGTACATATGACAAAGAATGAAGAATACATAACTCAATAGAAACAATACTATAATTAAAATTTGGAGTAAATATTATATAACAAGATTAAATCTATACTTCTTCTAAATATGTTTGGAATAACCTCATATATATTTGAAAGGAATAAACCTTGTATATATACATAAAAACAAAAAAGCAAAAAATGTTTCTTACGTGAAAATAGATTGAAAATCATATTAATTACAAATGGGAGAAAAAACTCTACTAATTAATATTCTATAATAAATGCATATTTTCTTTCCAACACATTAATGAATATAAAATCTACCGAATTCTCTCTACATCATTAAGAATGCTTGGAAATTTTAGAAAAAAATTATTGAATAAATAGCAATAAATGCTATGTTGGTTGAATAAATAGCAGTAAATGCTATGCTAGTCAACATGAAAAAGGTAAAATCGTCCATAATTATCTCTAAGGACATTTATGAAATATGGAGCCCAAATAAGATTTTTAATGTAAAAATCCCTTAAAGTTATTTACAACAATGTGGATTTTTTTTTTTTAAAATAATGTTTTCTTTAATATTTATTGACAAAAATAGGGTGGGGGGCAAAATATTGTCAAAAATAGGGTTGTAAAATCGTGGACCTGATCCATGAATATGCTAATCGTGGACCGAGTCCACATTTAGGCAAAATCATGTACGATTGCCATGTGCACGCCAGACCTGCCACACTAACATCCTGACTCGCCAGATCTGCATGCTAACCTGACACGTTGACACGCTGACTCGCCAGAAATCATGGATTAGGTCCACGATTCCCATACTCATGGACTGGGTCCACGATTCCCCCCCTCCCTCCCATTTCTTCCCTCCACCTATCCGATCTAACACTCCCCTCCCTTTTTCCCTCTTTTCTTTCTTCCTTTCACTCTCCTAGCCAGCCATCATCCGCTGCCACATTTGTAGATCTAGAGTTTTTTTTTACCAAATAGTTTATTTTGTTTAAAATTTGGAGGATCTAGCTTGACCGCTAGTTTTGATTGTTATTTGGATTCTATTGCATAGGATTTTTTTTAAATAATGTTATTTTAATATTTATTGACAAAATGTGGTGGGGAAAAACTATTGACAATTTTGGGGTAGTGAACTCGTGGGTCGGGTCCACGAGTATTCTTCTTGAAATTTGCCCTTGTTGTAGTTTGACAAGTGTTGGATTGAATTGTAGGGTTTTGGCTTTTTCCTGAAAATTCGGACTGATCTTTAAAAAGTAGTAACTTAGACTAACGTTTTTGGACTAATATTGGGCTATTAGTATGGACTACTAATATACTTTGTTATTAACATTGAAATGTAATATACTTTGTTATTAACATTGTTATTAATTTTATAATGTCTCTAACTTTGTTATTGATATGATTTATTTTACCAGTGTTGATTATGGATCCTAGTTCATCTAATCCTGTACAATTATATCTACAAAATACTCACTGATCACAGACAATATGGGATACTGCATCTACTGTAGTGTTGGGTTGCCAGAGAAGAGAGACAGTTTCTTAACATACTATACCATTTGATCCATGAATAATGTCTTGCCTACAACAAGCTGGTTTTATTGGAGTTGCACATGGATTTATACAATTAGATTGACACCTCATTACTTCTCTGGTAGAGTGATGGAGACTAGAGACCCACACATTTCATATGCTTGGTAGGGAATGCACAATTATACTGTAGGACATTGTGGTTCAATTTGGACTATCAATAGACGGAGAACCTGTAAGCCCTACTTCTAACTTTGGGTGATGGCAAGCTAAGTAGGTGGGTGGTTGAAAGAGAAGTGGTTGAGAGCCTTTGGCTTGAGTGTGTGTGTGGCCGGCAAGAAGGGTTAGCTAGGAGGTAGTCGGGCCCAAGCATGAGGGTTGATGTGTTGGGCAAGTGTGAGATGCGTTGGCTTGAAGAGGAATGTGCCCATGGGTGATGGTTGGTGCGTTGAGGTTAGTAGGATGGTTAGTGCGTAGGGCAAGATTGGCTATACGTTTGAGGTTAGTAGGAAGGGTGTTGCGTTTGTGAGCTTGGCTATGCGTTGGTTAAGGTTAGTAAGGGGGTTGCGTTGGGAAGCCTTGCATTCAAGAAGGCCTATGAGGCTGATGCATGGTGCTATGCATCCAAGCAATTCGGCCAAGGGGGTTGTAAATAGTGGTAGCTGAGAAAGGAAGCCAACTAACCATAAAAGGATGTGTGGAGGAGGCCTTGATGCGTCCACCATTCCTTCTTGATTAAGCAAAACCTAGACTTAAGTGTTGAGCAAGCTAGATTAGGTGTCAATTTAAGGTTAAGTGTGGCTTGGGCATGCATGCAAGCATGAGGTGGTGAGCTGGAAATTTGCATGCAGAATTTTGGAAAGTCTATAAATAAAAGGGTCGGTAATAGAAGTTGGTATGTGAAATTTGCTCATGCTATTTGTGATTTTCTTTGACCACATTCTCTCAATTTGAGTCTAGTTTTACTGAAAGGGCTGCTGGAAGGAAACTTTGTAAGGAAAGACTCAGAATTTACCAAAAGATTGAGCGTGCTCTGGCTATCGGGTAAACTGGAGCAGATCGTGAAGTTTTGGAGATATCTGACAGTAGAAAGAAAGTTAGAAGCTGAAATTTTGAGGTAAGCTATTTAAGACATTTATCTACAAGTTCGTAAGAGGAAGAAAACTCTAATTCTTGCTAAAAAATATTACTTTTGACAGCTAAAAATGAAGGTAGAGGGTTTAAGGCTGTCGGGTGAGTCTTGGAGTGGTTGTGCATACAGTTAGGCGTGGGCTATGGCCGAAGGTGAGAATTCATTTGAGGTTATTTTGATAAACTTTGGACACCCAGGAGGCGGGTTGGTACGCCACAGGCCATGCGAGTGTGCATGCTAATGGGCAAGATGTGTTGGTGTTGTATGTAGGCCGTGGGGACTTGGTAGGTGTCGCTAGTGTGCGGAGGGTGGCATTGACGCGTCTCACTAACCTCACAAGGACGCGCTACGTAAGCCGACGACGCAAGCAATGCAGACGCGTGTGCACCCTACTAGTTTCGAGGTTATTTCGTTGCTTGGTGTGTGGGACTGCCACCCACGAGGGGCAGTGTGTGGAAGGCAGCAACTAGGTGTGCGGACAGCGTGTTGTGCAGGGTTCGCAGCTCATTTGAGGTTATTTTTGATTGGGTGAGTGTGCTGCAAGGTTGTTGGACACATTTAAGGGTAGTTTGCCATTTTTGGACATTTTGGCTAATTTTTGCTTATCGGTAAGCTTTTCTGAGCTAAAATGACTTGAGATATTCTTTGAAGGGAATTTTAAGGAATTTTGACAAAGGAGTTATTTATTCCAGGTCGAGCTCGGGGAAGCATATAACCCATTAAGAGCTCAAGATAAGTTGTGAGTAACATAAATTCGTTTTAAATGATTTGTACTCACAGTACTTATAAATGTTTGTTTTATCCTGAAAATATGAGATTTCTGACATGAAATGAATTTGATAAGCATTTATTTCTGCAATGTGATTTTAAATATGCTTTTATATAGTTTTGAGCATGGTGCTCTAGAATGCAGGAATTTGTGAAAAAGCATGTTGTTTGAAAATATTTTGCAAAAATTCTGAGAAATTGCTTAAACTCGTGTTTGTGAATGATTTAGCATGCTTTCATTTAAAAATGGTCCCCAATGTCGAAATACTGGGAGAAGGCATCTGGGCAGCCTGAATACAATTTCCAATGCCAAAGAACTGGGAAAAGTCATCTGGGTTGACTGAATTGATCCCCAATGTCGATAGATTTTGGTGAAAGCATCTGAGCAGCTTGAATATGGCCTCCAATGTTGAAGTACTGGGAGAAGGCATTTGGACAGCCTAAATATGGTCCCCAATACCGAGGAACTGAAAGAAGGCATCTAGGTAGACTGAATTGGTCCCGAATGCTGATAGACTTGGTGAAGGTATATGGGCAGCTTGAATATGGTTCCCAATGTCGAAAAACTGAGAAAAAGCATTTGGACAATCCTGAATGTTGATGGACTAGGTGAAGCCATATGGGCAGCCTGAATTATAATTCTTATGTGCACATATGATTGCACCACTTTGAGTGTTAACCAAGTGTACGGGTCAAGTTATAATATAAGATGGTAAAGTCCGAATATCATTCCACTGGAGATCCAATTTCGAAGGTTAAAGTTACTTAGCTATTCTAGAATCAAATCAATTTTATTTGAGGATAGGAATTTAATTTGTGAATTATGGAAAATACAAACTAAATAAGGAACGTAATAAAGTGAGAAACACAAGAGTCAAAGAGAGTTTTAGGGTAATGAATCCTTGTTTATTTCATCATGCAATATTATAGAATTCATGGATTTTATTGTAATTCATATGCCTAAGTTTAGAAGCTTAATTCCAAGTTATTTTCTCTAAGAAAAAACCTTTTCTCATGCAACTCGATTGATTACTAATCTCTTAAAACCAATACAAATTACATGGCATTAAGAATAGTCTTTAACAACTTTTATTGTCAACCTAACTACTCTCGTGATAGATTAACAACAATTCATTGTTATAGATCAAGTTAAACATACAATCTCTCAATCATACATCTAACCTAACATTTGAAGGTGGCCAATCTTCAAGAATTAAACACAATAACAATGAAAAGTATAAAGATTCCAACAAAACCATAAAAGTCTACAAGATCAACATGAATTCATAAACAATTCATCAAAACCCTAAAACTAAAGAGTTTAGCTACTCATAGCTTGAAGCAAAATGTTCAAACAATATAAACAAAGAAAGTGTAAAGAAAGGGAAACTCTACTGAAAGGAGGCTCTCACGTCGGAACTTGAAAAACACCACGACTCTCTTGAACTATTTTCCTCCTCCTTGCAACTAACTCACTATTTGAACTCTTTTATGAACTCTCACTCAATTCTCTACTTCTTCTGACTCTTTTGGCCTGTAATTTCGTACTTTGATTGATGATTAGGGTTGTTGGAAACCCCCAAATTTATAGAGTATTCCGCCCAAGAAAACTTTCCAAAAATACATTTTTTTCATTTATGGAAACTGGCGCCGCGACACTGCCAAATATGGAAAGAGAGCGCTACGGTGCTGCGACTGTGATGCGCAGACCTGCTCTCGGGTTTTAGCACCGCGGTGCTGACCCAATTTTAGCAACTTTGTTATTTTCTTCTCTTTTTCGCTGTATTCTTGCTTGATTTTGATCTTTTGGTCTTTTCTTCTAATTTTTCTCATTTTAACCTGAGAACCACTACCAAACAATTATAAACTCCCTTAATTTGAGAGAATAGAAAGCACTTTTCAAGTACTTATCAACATAGAGGGAGATTAGACGCTGCTGTGTTGAGATTGGATATGATGAGGTTGACTATGACGTTGAACAGTGTAGAGATTACTTCACCTCAACAAAGAAAAATCTTTTAAGCATATACAATTGTTTTAAGCTTTCAATTCTTTACTATTTGAATGACGAGCATGATTATATGAAGCATTTAAGCCAAAAATAGTTTTTCAAAACTTGTTACTCACTGGGCTTTTTAGCTCATGCTTTCAAATGTTTTCTACTTTTAAGGTAGCGAGCAGAACCGTGGTGCTTAGCCTACTCGTCGAACTCATCTAGATTCACTGTTTAACTTTGAGATTTGTAAATATTTTATACTTAGACCTAGCATTGTATATATTGGGATCTAAGAGAGTGGTGTTATGTATAAAACTCTGTTGTTAATATTATAAAGGTTTATTTTGAGATTATCATTTGTGGCCTGGATGTAAGTTAAAACTTATGCTTGGTTGAGTTGTGCTTGAGAAGTTAAGTGACAGTAGATGTCGTAAGGAATAGATGTCTGCTGTTTTCACGCCTCTTTTCGGGTTAGGAGGGTAACCCAGGAGGGGGTGTGACAGAACTTGTGACTAGATTGTTGCAATATGATTGGAAACAGACTTGTGAGGATTATTTGGGCGTTCGACCAATTGACTTGAAAGGCTCAAGATTGAATATCCCGTGGTTAGCATTCCAATTTACAGAATTTTCCCCCCATGCTAATGAGATGAGCATATAAAGATATGCACGAGCATATATTATGCAACTTATTGGAGGATTTATGTTCGCTGACAAGTCCAACACAATTGTGCACCTAATGTTTCTTCCACTATTAGCCAGTTTAGAGTAAGTTGGTTGTTACTCGTGGGGTGGTACTAGTCTTAAATGGTTTTATAGAGAATTATGTCGGGCTAGTCATGCACAAGTGATAGCACCTAAAATGTGCTATCTTCCTCCACTTAACTCAGGATCGTTGTGTTGTTTAATGTGTCTATTGTGTTATTTTGTAGGTTTCGAGCACTTAACAGGTAGAACAGGATGTTAGCACCAAAACTGGGCCAAAACAGGCAAACACAAAGTTCCACGACATCAATCGGGAGATAGAACTCCAGAAGGACAAAATTTCCCTTGAAGCCCCGACGCCGCGACGCTTTTTCTCGAGACGCTTTGTTGAAGAAATGCAGCAAGCGTCGTGGCGCACCGAAAAGTAAACGCAGACAAATTACCGTCAACGCCGCGGCGCCATTTTAATTTTGGCTTAAATTAGCCCTAGCCGCCAGCCATTCGGGGGAGGAAAGTAGCCCAAGTCCCAAGGCTGTTTTTAGAGTTTTTTACTGCATTTTTCTTTCTTTTCATCTTGAGGAGAGTTTCTTCGAATAATTATTAGGTGAACAAACATGGATCAAGGCTAAGGTAACGTTTTCTAGCTTGGGTATTAGGGATTTTCCATTGTAATTAATGTTTCTTTTGAGGTTTTGAACTTAATTCAATATATGCATGATTTAATTCCGAGTTTTCAAGAATTATGATCAATTTGTAACGTTGGTGTTTATTTTGATTATTGCTTTTTGTTGTATTACAATTCATGACAATTTGTTGTATGTCAATCATAGGAAGCAATAGGTTAGGTTAGCTTGCAAATCAAGATGGTGATGCACATTGTTCTAATCCACCTAGAATTAAATCGATCGGACATTCAATATAGGTCTTTCCAGTTGCATGTCCCGCCTAATTTTCCTTTGAACTTAATGAAGGTTAGGTTTAGTCAAATTTTGCATGCTTTTCATTGATTTGCTTAAATCTAACTTATCGACTAGGGCAATTCAATTTTGGCATTTCTAGTTGAATTGATTAGGTGCTAGCTTCAATGAATTTAGTAATGACGAACCAATGATAAGAACATCAAACAAAAGAAATCCCGCGTAACCCAAGCTAGAGCTTCTTTAATTGAACTTTTACTACTTTTACCGTCGCATTTTACTTTCATGCAATTTAAGTTTCTTGCAATCAACCTTTTTCAAACCCCCCTTTTTTGGTTACCTTGAATTGAAAACTTTTAACTATGAAATTCGAGGGCTCCCTGTGTTTGACCCGACTTGCCACTACTACTGTAGGTAAGTTAAGAAAATTTATTTGGCATAGAATTGGGCGACAAATTCCGTCCGTCAAATTGGCGCCATTGCTAGGGAGCCAAGAAATTTCACTTTTGTAGGGTTTAAAATTCCTTATCGCTCTTTAGTTTTTCCTCCTTTGTATGACCCGATCCTCCCAGGATCAAAACAATTTGTTGTATTTTGCAGACATCGATAGAGAGGAGCGGCGACGTAGGAAGGAAACTAGAGAACGAAGAGCTTCAGAGGAACATACTCGTGCAGAAGGCACATTTGAAGAGCTTTTAGAAAAAGAAGAAACATCGATGGCGCAACTTGCAAAACGCACATTGCGGGACTTCTCGGCCCCAAATGTTGATCAACAGCCTCTTTCCATTACCTATCCAGCCACGACAGGTAATTTTGAACTTAAATCAGGCTTAATTCACTTACTCCCTTCATTTTCTAGACGTGTAGGTGAGGACCCCCACAAGCATCTTAAGGAGTTCATCATCGTGTGCGAGGGGATGAGGCCCCATGGTGCGATTGAGGAGCAAATCAACCTCCGAGCCTTCCCTTTCTCCCTGAAAGATGATGCCAGGGATTGGCTTTACTTCCTTCCTTCAGGTTCTATAACTACCTGGAAGGAGATGCATAGTCAATTTCTGGGGAAGTTCTTTCCCGCATCACGTGCTACACGAATAAGGAAGGAGATTTACGGGATTACCCAGACGGCGGGGGAAACACTGTTCGAGTACTGGGAACGATTCAAACGCTTATGCACCAACTTTCCCAACCACCAGATTTCGGATGCGCTACTAATATAGTACTTCTATGAAGGGCTTGTTCCTAGTGATCAAAGTACTATCGATGCAGCCAGTGATGGTGCCTCGGTTAACAAGACTCCCACGGAGGCTAGGGCACTAATCTCTACCATGGCGGAGAATGCGCACTAGTTCGGGACGTGAGCTCCCTGTAGTACCATCCTCACGAGAGGTAAGTGAAATAAGAGCTGAACTTTTTGAACTTTCTTCTTTGGTGAAGCAGGTCTTTGCTGCCAGGTAGCAGCACCAGGAGCCAGCTGAGTTTAGTTATGCTGGCAATCAGTAAGGTGGGCGGATGTACAACTACAACCGCTGGGGCGGTCAGGGAACTAGGGCCATAGCAATTCAGGCATGCCCTTGAAGGATATGTTGAAGCAACTGGCCTATTCTACCGCTCAGATCCAACACACCCAAGAGCAGTTTATCCAGTCCACTCCACTACCTCTCATATTAAGAGCATGGCCAACCAGATCTCCCAGCTAGCTGATGCTGTGAGCAGGCTGGACACTCAGCCGGGGAAGCTTCCTTCCCAGCCCACACCGAACGTGCGGAACGTGAGTGCCATCTCTATGAGCTGTGGGATGGACCTCTTGCCTGAAAAGCCGAGCGAACCAGTGGAGATAGCTAGCTCCAAGGAAACGTGGGATGAGATTCAACCCACCTCTCAATTTTTCCACTAATGTTCCCCGTGCTCCCTTCCCTAGCAGGTTAACTATTGCTCAGGGAGGATCATGAAAGGAAGAGGTGATGTCACATCCAACTTTAAACCGATGCGTTAAAGAGTCTGAAGAAAAGAAATAAAAGACCATGTTGGACGCATGATCAGGACTAAGGCAACACATGGTAAAAGTGAAACGCATGGGAGGTAATTCTGAAGAGATTGAAAGCATTGGCGATGGTAAGATGCATAGACTTCTATCGTAGGATATTTTCAAATGTTGGAAAGTAGAAGGTTGTGAAGTAAACATAAAAACTGGAGCATGTGGTGGACGCATGCTAAACTATCAAGATAGTTCAGGTGCAAGGAAAAGGTTAGAAAAATAACCTTGGGAATAATCAAGGAATGTGCAAGGATAGGAAGATAGTCATGGACGCAGGATGAAGGTAAACACAATAGAACCAACGCATAGAGGAAGAACTTGAGAAGGATTTGTATGGACATAAGGAAGGAGTTGGACGCACGGTATGATGCGATGAGGTACAAACGCATAGTATTACGTGTTTTCATTGACGCCTAGTAGCATTGTGTAAGCACTGGTTTATAATGGAGCGGCTACGCGTTGAAGGTGATCACGAATGGTTGTTGTGAGCAGAAGTAGTCACCGCGTTGGCGGGGGAAGAAACGTACTTGGCTTACCATGCGTTGGTAAGGTTGTCATGCGTTGTGGTCTCTATGCGTCGAAGACAATAGTGTAGTTGGTTGTGGTATGCGTTGAAGATAGGAGGCGTTGAGGGCGCCATGCGTTGAGTGTGGTTGATTGCTGAAGGCGTTAGGGTAGGTGGTGTTATGGGTGCCTTGTGTTGAAGTAAGAATGAGAACCCAGCGCGCCAGCCTGCCTTTGAGGGTTAAGTCAGTGGTATATATAAAGGTAAATGAATTAAATATTTAATCATTCTAGACACTTCGACAACTTAAGTCGGAGGTCTATATAAAGGTAAATGAATTAAATATTTAATCATTTTAGAAACTTTGAGAACTTAAGTCGGTTCCACTTTTCCGATGAACTACAAAGGGAGGTAGAAGAAGGTGTTCTGGTAGATTTTGGACAGAAGTCTGCTCACCTTGGTGTGGAAATCTAAGCTGGAACAGAAAGTTGTTGGTGGACACACAAACTGGGCAGTGTCTGGTATTTGGAGTAGAACAAATCGAGAAGATCGAGTCTAGGGCTGAAACTTTAAGGTCAATAAGTTAACATAATTTTTAACAATTCTTGTGAAGGATGGTAAAGCAGGAATTGAAGTTAAACGTGTGAAATTTTAGGTAAAAGCAACGGTTACAGAATTGCTGTGCAAGCTAGAGCAACGCAGAGTAATTTTGAAATAGCTGGAGAACGAAGGAGAGTTAAGTCTTGAAATTTTGAGGTAACCTATGAAACTCAATTCTTTACAAGTTTGTAGAAGGAAAGAAGTCCTAAATCTATCTGGATGTATGACTTTTAACAGATAGAAGTAAGAACAAAAGGAAAGGAAGAGATCTCGGTTGTGGGGTGCCGCTAAGAAGCGGGTATCGCTGAGTAGATAAAGTAAGGTAGCGAGACGAGTGTCGTTGGGATGCAAGGGAGCTTTCCATCTCACAAAACTCGCTGAGTATCGCTGGGTATCGCTCGTCAGGTAAATCACGCTAGTCTCGCTTATCTGAGTGTCGCTAGTATTGTGCTCTGTTGAGTAGTTTTGTTAGTAATATCGCTGGGAATGTGAAATGTCAGTAGTTATCTCGCTAGTGACACAAATCTTACTCATTATGTTATTTTGGAAAAAGGGGAGGCTCGGTGATGATTCATGATTAGAGTCTATTTATGCATACGCTCATGTAAAGGAAGTTTAAGGAAAGCGTAACGTGAGGAATGTGTGTTTATAGGCCAAGAAGAGCTCGGAAAGGCATATAATCAGCTCAGGGCCTAAGGATAAGTTGTGAGTGACTTTTTCTTTCTTTGAAAACAAAAATTTATTTAAATTGTTTAGTTCGGTGTTTTTATGAAATATGGCTTTGAAATGACTATTTCCTTGGAAAGCATAGTGTTTGATTATATGATATACAAGGCATGTTTTATCAAATTTATATACGATGTTGAAAGGCATGTTGCGAGATGTTTATCTATAAATATTCTATTTTCTATGAAAGGTTTCATATGAACTATTTATGTAAACAGGTTTCTAAAATGTTTTAGAGGAGGCTCAATGCTGAGGGACCTGAGAAGGCATGTGAGTTTCCCCAGGACCCAGTATTGAAGGACATGGAGAAGGTACTTGGGCAACCCGCCATATTCCTACGTGCACATAGAGGTTGATATTGTTGGTGCGTTGAGTTTTGCTCCGCATCGAGCCAGAGTTGATTTTGACCTTGGGTGTGTTGAGTCTTGCTCCACCCCAACTAAGGTTGTTTTCGACGTTGAGAGCGTTGAGTCTTGCCCGCCTCAATTAAGGGAAAAAGATTGAGAAAACAAATGGGTTTTCTGAACAATTATCACAAAACGTTTCTATACGATTTGGAATGGATTTATGCGATTGATAAATTTATGTGGAAAATATGTTTCTGTTGAAGTATTATGTTAAATCCTTGTTTTATATGTGCAATTGTAACATGCCTGTTCTCAAATAAAAGCTTGTTTTACAAAACTTGTCACTCACGGGGCTTTAGCTCACGTTTTCCATTTTTCTAATTTTCCAGGTAGCGAGCGAGTTCGGGATGTTTTGCCTACGCAAGAACCTCGTTTGGGCCGTCTTTGGTGATAATGGTCTGATAGTGAACCTTACAGAGGAGTCAAGGTTGCTGTCGAATACAGGGATTATGTTGATTTAGTATTTATGTGGATTTCATGCGTTGTAGTGGTAACGAAGAAATAATGATTTTAGGTGTTTGTTTCTAATCTAAGGAAAGCGATTGTATGTACACTATACTAAATTGTGGAAGATGAAAAGCATGCGACATAGCAAATTCAGCTAATGATTTGAATGAATGGATAAAGGCAGGGTTCGGGTTGGTTAACATTTAACATCGGAAACTCATGTGGAAGTCTATTCATACTTGCGACTCTTCTCCCGGTTGTTAGCCGCTATGCGTTATATGTCTATAACGCATAGGAGAGTGTTAAGAACCAAGGTTATTCGTATAGACAGGTAACACTTCTCAGCCCTTGTCAATTGAGTTCCACAATCACTTACTGTTCGTGTGAATTTCTATTTGAATTAAATTGAGTTTCTTAGCTTGTTGCACAAAAACAAATTTATCATTTCCGTACAAGGATGCGTCGAGAATTACTCAAGTGCGATCATGATTAAGCAAGTTTTCCTATAAAAAGCCCAAGTATAAGCATTTATAGGTTTCCTGGTGAGTCCAAGGTCGAACGCAGGGATTTGTAATAACTAGGCGTTGAGAATAAATGCATGACTATGCGGTGACTGTACATGTAAATATGCGCATTTGTTGATTATATGTGTAAAACTATACATAAAGAATGAAAAGAATTTCCTACTACTAACAATGAGGTGGATGCGGCGTTGGGTAGTCATATGTAATTTAGTGTCAGATAGCATGCGTTGAGAATGAATGGAACCATGCGATAGAAATAGAGTTGAACGCAAGAGCTAGTTGTTACCTAAATTTTCTAAGTACAATTACATACCTACAAACGGCGTTTGTGAATCCATCTCTCGATGTTTCGACGCCACATTAATCTTATCTCTAAGACGCATGGTAAGTTTGCGTTGGCAAAAGATGAACTACATCTCTGCAACTCATCTAGTTTTAATTAATGCTAAAGATTAACTATCCACTCTCCCAAGCTCGACAGTCTTGCTTACTACATTTGTTTGTCAGATAAAGTTATGCAAGCTAAAGATATGCATTAATCAAGATGTAACATACTCAGAATTGCTCAAGAAAAACTAACTTTTAACATTTAACTCATTTAGCATTTAGACAACATGGTGTAAAGTATTCAATACGGAAATAGATGGAAGATGATAGTCAATCAAACTCATATTAAGACAATAAATCATTCTCTCGAATGTCATTAACAAAATATAAGCAAGAAGGAGAGAAATGGAAATAAAATAGAAATGAAGGGCGTCAAGCCGCCACTGGCAACGTGTTGCTTCATGGAGGTTTGAAATGGTTGCTATCTGATACATAGATTCCATAAGGTGAAGATTCTCACTCACTGGGAGACGACTCTGAAGGTGCTCACAATCCTTCTGTCAGAAGAGCTCGAAATGGAGACTGGTTATGGTGAGGGAGAAATAGTGCAGAGCTTTCGCCTCTTGAACTGGTCTCTGTTCCTCTTCTTCTTGGAGAAGCATTTGGACTATTTATAGGCGTCAAAAAGTTGATATCATGATGACCTGACACCTTTGCATTAAATTTCAGCCACGCTGCATAGACTTTTCAGATTGTCAGCCTATTTGTTCTGCCATGATCTGATTGGGTGTTGTCCTTTTTCATAATGACATGACAGTTGTTTGAGCATGCGTCTATGTCTACTCTTTCTTGACGCATGGTCTCGACGCATGGGCTCAACGCATAGGCTCGACAAATGGGTTTCCACTTGTTCTCGCAGCAGCTTTGTCTCTTCATACTTGGTAGTTTGCGCTTTTTTTCTTCTTAACCCTGCGTTAGGAACATAAAAGCTCATCGTTTTTCAGGTATTTTCTTTTATAAATAGTGCCAACGCATGGTGATACATTTTTCATCATTCAACTACCAAAATCATGCGTTTAGCTCCAAAGTTATCTAATTAAATCAAATAGTGACTATAATAACTTGTATTTCTACAAGTTATCACTTACTCTCTCGAGCAGTTTGATTATTACTACTTATATCGATTAGCTAGATGGACATAAGCATCGGATTAAGTTCGCAATTGACAAGATGAAATAGTTACACTATGGTTCTTAGTTAGATGCTAACGAAACCCTAGACCCTTGAGTGATTAGTTACTCATGGTTTCAAAGTAAAAAGTGGAAAGTATAGAGAAATGAGTAGACATGGAAGATATATATATTGATGAAACGGAATACAACTTTAGATAAGCTCAATGTCTTGACACAAATCTAAAATCAAGAAAGAAAAAGTAAGAAGGAAAGCAGAAAAGGCGTCAATGTCTTGAGTCGCCTGGATGAAAGCGTGCGGTTCTGCTGTGAAGTGGTCTAACGGAGGGAAGACTCTTCTCTCTCAAGCCATTCGTCTCCGGTTGAAGTCTGAAAGAACTCTACTGTCACTTATGGAATTCTTCGGAGAATCAACAACCCTTTCTCATCTCACAGAGCTGCCCTTTTATAAATGATGCGTTCGTAATCAATGGCAAATCTGCTTAATTGGCGGCAAGATTGATATCATGCGTCCATCTCGCCTGATTGCGTAATTCTCGGGTCAATTAAGATCCACCACTTTAGCCACAAATCATGTTCGTCAAACATCGACAATCTCTCAAGATTCTGATTTGATTCTCGATGCCTTGCGTTGATGGTCGTCTATGCGTCCATAAATAGTTTGGCCGATGTCAACTTTGATGGATTAATGAGCATGCAGCAGAAGTTAATTTGATCAATTTTCACTCTAAGATGCTCAATTTAGAGGATTAAACATGCAATTAAGAAGAAAAACCAAAGTTTCAAGAACACTTACCCTTGAAGCTCCAAATTCTCCTTCAATTCTTGATGAATTTCAGCACCACTTGGTTGTAGACCACCACAAGAGTCTTCTCTACTATTCTCTAGGCTTAGATTGGATGGTGGGATCCAAATTTGTGGTGAATTTGAGAAAGAATGAAGGTTGGGAAGAAGATGAACAATGGATAGAATTTTGATAAATCAACCCTTAATTTCACAAAATTCTTAACCATTTTTATGTCAAAATCATCTCTCTTTATTAAAGAATAACATGCAATCCAATTGCATCAAAATTTGACAACACAAAATGGTTAATTTGTTGGTTAATTGTGAAGAAGACAACCAAGCTCCTAGCTTAGTTAGTGGGAAAATCCAATCTTCAAAAATCAATTTTAAAATCAATTTTCAATGAATTTCCAAAATTGAATTAAAATTGATTTTTAATTTCAAAAAGATAATTAAATAATTAAATAATTTAATATTTATGTAATTAGATATTATTATTTTAATATTAAATAATAAAATAATATTATTTTTCTCACTTGTCCCGATTTTTTTAAAAAAAAAATGATATGAATCCCTATTCATATGATTAATATTTAAATTATATTTAAATATTATAATAACTCTATTTGTACGTTTAATTCGTAATTAAACACCGATATATCGTATATATCTAACTTTCATTCCTTAAGCCAAGATTTGAACGATTCAAACTTATTCACCACATTATCTAAGATTTTAGTCCATTTATGAGCTAGTAGAGGGACCTAATGGACCTACAGATCATGAGCTCCAACGATCTAAGATTAACCGGCCAAACTCTTTAACCTAGTCAACATTTGTTAACTAACGGGACACTCCACTAAAGCCCGTAGCTGCACTCTCCTCACTGTAGATATATTTGTGTCCATTTGACATAACCGTCATTGATAAGTCAATCCTTCACAGGTTGTTCATAACTTCAGCTAGGTCAAATACCGATTTACCTCTGAGTTACATCTTTTCTCCTTAAGTACCATTGTCCCTCTAATGAACAATTGATTTAGGATATAATCACTAAATCTATTTCCTCTCGGGCTAGTGAGAGGATGGAGCCCCTTGTTCAAGTCCTGGGAACAACACTTAAGAGAACAACCTCTCTTCTATCCCTAAGTTGGGTAGGAGTGAATTCCGTCTTGCAAATTCTATGTTCCCAACTATCTACCCGGTCTTATCCCTGAAATGGGAGGAATGTTGAGCAGCGCTATTGAGCTTACTCTTACCTATGTAGATCAAGGGATAATTCTGAATAAACAGGAGTTCATAGATAGCTCAAGATTCAGATCAAGTTATCTAGGTCATCGATAAGTGAAATTAATCAGTGTTAATCGTAAACGGTGTTAATACGTAACAGTAATTATTTCAGGGTCAGTTTTACACAATCTCATTATGTAGAATACCCCCGCTTACATGTCTCTACATGAGCAAATCAGAATCACTTCATTTATGACACTTTACAACATTTGTAACAATCATGAAGCGGGTCGTATTCAATAGTGTCTCCAGGAAGAGGTACCCAACCTGATCCATGTACTATAGACTATTGAGGCTACTTACTCGAACTTGATCCTCTTTATGTCTCCACATAAAGTCCAAGTACTCATGATAGTAGCCAAGGGTTCGTAGTTTAATTGGATTTAGAGTTGATAAATAATTAATTCACTTGAATAACTTCATATGTACTAAAAATCACCTATTTACAAAAACTACGAGTTTTAGGACATACAACCCAACAAACGTGTCGTAGGTTGTTAACGCATAGTCTTGCGTTGAGTAGTTGTTAACGCATCGTCAGGTTGTTCGCGTTCTGTTCAGATCATACGTCCATGAAAAAATAATTACCAACGCGTCGTCCTGCGTTAAGAAGTCATCAACGCATCGTTTGCATTCCTGCGTTAAAGCATGTGTTTTAGGCTTAAAAAGTGGTAAAATCATTTATCTTCATAAAAATATAAGAGTATAACGCAAAGGAAGATTTATTAATCAAAATTAATATAAACAGTCGTATGCTTCTCTATTTAATCTCTATTTATCTAAGAAAAAGGCTATCATAACTTGTATTTCTACAAGTTATCAATCAGGTTGACTTGTTCGTGAGTTAGAACAAATGCTGCACAATCGTTCAGTCCAGCGCAGAACTACGATTGTGACAGTGGCAAAATGAAATAAATAAGGTGAAAGCATGATCAAAAGGGGTTAAGGTGAACATGCGGCCACGGGCAACACGCCCTGGACAAGCATGACCGTGACATCCTCCCCCACTTAATTGGTTGACGTCCCTGTCAACCGTCTCTGCTCGAACGCCGCGATTTGCACCTGACTGCAAGTCTTCAGCGCACTCCCAACTGATCTCTTCTTTTGGGAGGTCTCTCCACTTCACCAGGAACTCTTTCAGGTCTCGTCTTGGTCTCCCCACACGGCGGATTCTATCAGCAAGTATCTCGTCGACCACTTTTTCTGTTGGGTTCTTCATAGTGACAGGAGGGCGAGTCACCACATTACGTTCCTTCCTCGGATTGGCCAGCTACTACAGATGATTCGTATAAGGATTCTCGAAAAAGGCGAGATCGTTGACCGAACTGTTGAAGAAAGACCACAAATGGAGTTGGACTTCGGAGTGTCAAGCTGCGTTTGAAGACTTGAAGAAGGCCATGATAGAGGGACCAATCCTTGGAATTGCTGATGTGACTAAACCCTTTGAAGTCGAGACTGACGCGTCTAACTTTGCCCTGGGCGGCATCCTCCTCCAGGATGGCCACCCTATCGCTTTTGAGAGCAGAAAGCTAAACGATGCCGAGAGAAGGTATGCAGCATCTAAGAAAGAAATGCTGGCAGTCGTTCACTGTCTACAAGCTTGGAGACAATATCTGTTAGGTTCCAAGTTCGTAGTCAAGACAGACAACAGTTCGATCTGTCATTTCTTCACCCAATCGAAGTTGTCGTCCAAGCAGGCTCGATGGCAGGAATGCCTGGCCGAATTCGACTTCCAGTTTGAACATAAACTGGGTAAGGGTAACCAAGCGGTAGACGCCCTCAGCTAAAAAAGTGAACATGCGGCCCTGTGCTTGTTTGTTCACCTGAAAGCCAGTAGCCTGAATGGAACAGTCCGGGAAACCATCAAAGCCCACCTATTCAACGACACAGCTGCCCAAGCATTAATGTAATTAGCTAGAGAAGGCAAGACTCTTCAGTTTTGGGTGGAAGACAATCTCCTCCTCACGAAGGGAAATCGTCTATATGTCCCTCGATCTGGGGAGCTACGGAGACTGTTAATGAAGGAGTGTCACGATACGTTGTGGGCTAGACACAACGGTTGGCAAAGAACATATGCGCTGTTGAAACAAGGTTACTACTGGCTGATTCTCAGAGACGACGTTATGCAATTCACGAAGACTTGTCTTGTCTGTCAACAGGACAAGGTGGACAGGACGAAACTAGCGGGTCTGCTGGAACCCTTACCAGTGCCCTCAAGACCTTGGGAGAGTGTGTCTCTCGACTTCATCACCCATTTACCAAAAGTTGGGGAGTTCAAGGCAATACTTGTGATAGTTGATAGGTTTTCGAAATACGCGACATTCATCTCGGCGACAAAGTTGTGTTCAGCCGAAATGACGACCTAGTTGTTCTTCAAACACATAGTGAAACTTTAGGGGGTCCCCGTCAGTATTGTAAGCGACCGCGACGCAAGATTCACTGGGACTTTTTTGACAGAACTATTTCGGACGTTAGGTTCAACATTGAATATTTCCTCCAGCTATCATCCACAAACTGATGGACAGACAGAAAGCTTCAACAGTATGCTCGTGAGTATCTTCGCCACTTCATCGATGTGAGACAGAAAGATTGGGTTCAGATGTTAAATGTGGCTTAGTTTAGCTTCAACAGTCAGAAGAGTTCTTCCACGGGTAAGACACTTTTTGAGGTTGTATGTGGTAGACAACCACTCATGCCGCAGATCGTTGACCACCCCTATGCGAGTAAGAGCCCACAAGCACACAACTTCACCAAAGAGTGGAGAGAGTCCTCAGAAGTAGCACGTGCGTGCTTGGAGAGAGCATCGAAGCGCATGAAGAAGTGGGCAAATACGAAATGCAGGCCCCTCGAGTTCCAACCTGGAGACAAAGTTCTGATTAAGTTGCGCCCGGAACAGTTTCGATTTCGAGGGCGGAGAGACCAATGACTGGTGAGAAAATACGAAGGACCAGTAGAGTTGATCGAGAAAGTCGGGAAGACCTCATATGGGGTTCAGTAACCCTCATGGATGAAGATTCATCCTGTCATACATGTGAGTAACTTGAAGCCTTACCATCCCGACCCCTACGATGAACGACGTAATGTGGTGACTCGCCCTTCTGTCACTATGAAGAACCCAACAGAAAAAGTGGTCGACGAGATACTTGCTGATAGAATCCGCCGAGTGGGGAGACCAAAACGGGACTTGAAAGAGTTCCTGGTGAAGTGGAGAGATCTCCCAGAAGAAGAGATCAGTTGGGAGCGCGCTAAAGACCTACAGTCAGCCATCGTGCAAATCGTGGCGTTCGAGCAGAGACGGTTGACACGGACGTCAACCAATTAAGTGGGGGAGGATGTCACGGTCATGCTTATCCAGGGCGTGTTGCCCGTGGCCGCATGCCCGCCTCAACCCCTTTTTATCATGCTTTCACCTTATGTATTTCATTTTGCTAGTTAGTTTACTTTTTTAGTACTTTTCTTTGTAAGTGACCGCTCGCCACTTTGCATGTGCAAGAGTGACAATTCTAAAATTGTTCAGAATGTACTATATGGGGGTAAGACTAACCATCAAATCCTCATATCCGGAGTTGTGAGCTATAAAGCCGTTGTTGTCCCTTTTTGCTTTCTAGTCTTACGACACATCTTAATTTCTCAAACATGCTTCCAAACGTTTACGAAATCCTCTTCCTCTAAAACCCGTTTTCTAAAACCATTTTCCTTTGAACAGGGCCGGAGGTTACAAGAGGCACTCGGTGTGCCGTAGGCAATCAGAATTTGATCAGGCTGACTTGTTCGTGAGTTAGAACAAGTGTCGCACAATCGTTCAGTCCAGCGCGAAACTACGATTGTGATACCTTGCATTGAAGTAAGAATGAGAACCCAGCGCGTCAGTCTGCCTTTGATGGTTAAGTCAATGGTATATATAAAGGTAAATGAATTAAATATTTAATCATTCTAGCACTTCGAGAACTTAAGTCGAAAGTCTATATAAAGGTAAATGAATTAAATATTTAATCATTTTAGACACTTCGAGAACTTCAGTCGGTTCCACTTTTTCGACGAACTACAAGGGGAGGTAGAAGAGGGTGTTCTGGTGGATTTTGGACGTAAGTCTGCTCACCTTGGTGTGGAAATCTAAGCTGGAACAGAAAGTTGTTGGTGGACACACAGACTGGGCAGTGTTTGGTATTTGGAGTAGAACAAATCGAGGAGATCGAGTCTAGGGCTGAAACTTTAAGGTCAGTAAGTTAACATAATTCTTAACAATTCTTGTGAAGGATGGTAAAGCAGGAATTGAAGTTAAATGTGTGAAATTTTAGGTAAAAGAACCGGTTACAGAATTGTTGTGCAAGCTAGAGCAACACAGAGTAATTTTGGAATAGCTGGAGAATGAAGGAGATTTAAATCTTGAAATTTTGAGGTAACCTATGAAACTCAATTCTCTACAAGTTTGTAGAAGGAAAGAAGTCCTAAATCTGTTTGGATGTATGACTTTTAACAGATAGAAATAAGAACAAAAGGAAAGGAAGAGATCTCGGTTGTCGGGTGTCGCTAAGAAGCTGGTATCGCTGAGTGGATATGTAAGATAGCGAGACGAGTGTCCTTGGGACGCAAGGGAGCTTTCCATCTCACAAAACTTGCTGGGTATCACTGGGTATCGCTCGTCAGGTAAATCACACTAGTCTCGCTTATCTGAGTGTCGCTAGTATTATGCTCTGTTGGGTAGTTTCACTAGTAATATCGCTGAGAATGTGAAATGTCAGTAGTTATCTCGCTAGTGACACAAATCTTACTCATGGAAAAAGGGGAGGCTCGGTGATGATTCATGATTAGAGTCTATTTATGCATACGATCATGTAAAGGAAGTTTAAGGAAAGCGTAACGTGATGTTACAGGCCAAGAAGAGCTCGGAAAGGCATATAATCAGCTCAAGGCCTAAGGATAAGTTGTGAGTGACTCTTTCTTTCTTTGAAAACAAAAATTTATTCAAAATGTTTAGTTCGGTGTTTTTATAAAATATGGCTTTGAAATGACTATTTCCTTGGAAAGCATAGTGTTTGATTATATGATATACTAGGCATGTTTTATCAAATTTATATACGATGTTGAAAGGCATGTTGCGAGATGTTTATCTATAAATATTCTGTTTTCTATGAAAGGTTTCATATGAACTATTTATGTAAACGGGTTTCTAAAATGTTTTAGAGGAGGCTCAGTGCTGAGGGACATGAGAAGGCATGTGAGTTTCGCCGGGACCCAGTACTAAGGGACATGGAGAAGGTACTTGGGCAACCCGCCATATTCCTATGTGCACATAGAGGTTGATATTGTTGGTGAGTTGAGTTTTGCTCCGCATCGAGCCAAAGTTGATTTCTACGTTGGGTGTGTTGAGTCTTGCTCCACCCCAACTAAGGTTGTTTTCGACGTTGAGAGCGTTGAGTCTTGCCCCGCCTCAATTAAGGGAAAAAGATTGAGAAAACAAACGGGTTTTCTGAACAATTATCACAAAACGTTTCTATACGATTTGGAATGGAATTATGCGATTGATAAATTTATGTGGAAAATATGTTTCTGTTGAAGTATTATGTTAAATCCTTGTTTTATATGTGCAATTGCAACATGCCTGTTCTCAATAAAAGCTTGTTTTACAAAACTTGTCACTCATGGGGCTTTAGCTCACGTTTTCCATTTTTCTAATTTTCCAGGTAGCGAGCGAGTTCGGGATGTTTTGCCTACGCAAGAACCTCGTTTGGGCCGTCTTTGGTGATAATGGTCGGATAGTGAACCTTACAGAGGAGTCAAGGTTGCTGTCTTCACATCTCCTCTCGGGTTTTGGAGGATAATCCGGGAGGGGGTGTGACAGGTGAAGGTCTGCTCTATCTCTCGAAATTCAAAAGCCTGCTGTTGAGAGCAAAAAAGTGTGGACTGAAGTCCACCGAGAGGAAAAGAAGGAAGGAAATAAACAAGCAAATGTGATCCGCCAATAGGTAATTCTTCCAGGTGATTTGCCTATTAAACAGGAGGACCCAAGTACGTTCTATATTCCTTGTCAAATAGGAAATAGAAAATTTGAGCGTGCCATGTTAAACTTAGGGTCTACAATTAATATCATGCCTGCTCCTGTTTATGCTGATTTTCAATCTTGTAGCCCCAGCTGATATTGTAATGCAATTAGCTGATCATTCTCTTGTTAGGCCAATTGGTATAGTTCAAAAAATGCTAGTCAGAGTCAATGACCTATGCTTTCCTGCTAATTTTTATGTGATCAATATGGATGTTAATTCTAATTCTTCTGCTTCTTCTTTATCTGTGCTCTTAGGGAGACCCTTTCTAAAGACCGCGAATGCAGTGATCGATGTGGATGAAGGGTCCCTTTCTCTAAAGCACAAAGAAGAAATTGAAAAATTATTTATTTCTAATGATTCCTCCACCACTAATCTTGTGTGTTTTAGCTCTGTGATTTTTCAGGATTGTGGTAAACACCCTAAGTTGGGGGTGTTGGATGGGGACTTGGCTTTCCCAAGTGGATATGGATAATGAAACCAAGTACGATCGAGCATAACGACCTTAAAAAATTGCGCTACCTCGAGGCAGCCAGGATATATATTTCTATTATTTCCTTTTCTTGTTTTTATTTTTATTGAGCTTAATGCTTCCTACCTTTCTTGATCTTTTAGGTGTTTTCTTGCTTGAAGGGAGTTGGAAAGGAGATTACCTTTACGAGCCAGACGTCACTGTCATCCTTCGTGCCAAATTTCAGGGAAGTTTTCTGTTTCCCTTTTCATTTGTTCCTTGTTTTTCTTTTCTTTTCTCACATTGGGGACAATGTTAGATTTTAAGTTGGGGGTGGGGGATGTCTATGTTTTGGCTGGACTCCGAGCATCTAAGCTCAGACTAAAAATTGTATGCTTTCATGCTTGCTTGCTCATCTGTGCTTGGTTCGTTATGATGATTGGTTGATGACGCACTCTTTTCGATTCTCTTGCATGATGCAATGTTTGAAGTGATTGATAATGATTTTTAGCCCTTTTTAAAAAAATTTCTGATTTCATGCACACTTAAGTTTTTTGTCTGCGTATATTAGGTCCTGCATGCTTAGAATCATATTACTTAGCTTTTATTTTTGTTCTTACCTCAATAGGCCCCACTAATTGGATAGTGTCTTTTATGATGGGTTGTAATGTAATACTGAGGAAGAAAAAAATATTTATATGCCTGCTAAAAAAGAATGTTGTACTTTAAAGAAATATCATAAAGAAAAACATGAAAAAGAAAGGGGAAAAAAAAAACTTGTAATGATATGCATGACTAGGGGTAGAAAGAGTTGCCTTTGACGTGATTAGTTAGGATACTCGCGAGAAAAGAGTGAGTATAGTTCCCTGCGATAAATGTGTGAAAGCTAATGCCCCTAGGTAAAATAATTGCAAGTTTAGGGCCCTAGAGTTTGAATTCATGCACCTCAGTTGAAATATTGCCGCTTTGATTTTTTTGGACACTTGATGATTTGTGCATGAGCCACCATTGGGGGAAAACAAATTGAGAGCGATTTAATGCAATTCAGGGGTGCTATGAACTTAATTAGAAGGGTTTTAAACTCACCCTTGCATGAGTTGGTCTATAATTAGTTTAAATCTGTGCTTCATTGATTGATTATGAACCGATATCATTGTGAATGCAAGTTGATCTTAGTGGACTTTTGAGACTTGAGTAACGAACCTTGCATGATTGAGTGAGCATAATTTTGTTTGACTGTGTGCATTATTCTACCTTGCTCGAGGACGATCAAGAATTAAGTTGGGGGTATTTGATAGGACCTAAAACAATCTTCCTCAGCTTAACTCGGGATCGTTGTGCTGTTTAATGTGTCTATTGTGTTATTTTGTAGGTTTCGAGCACTTAACAGGTAGAACGGGGTGTTAGCACCAAAACAAACGGAGTTCCACGGCATCAACCGGGAGATAGAACTCCAAAAGGACAAAATTGCCCTTGAAGCCACGACGCTTTGGCGCTGCCTAGGCGAAGCCGTGGCGCTTTTTCCCAAGATGCTTTGCTAAAGAAATGCTGCAAACACCGCAGCGCTCCGGAAAGTAAACGCGGATAAATTACCGTCAACGTCGCGGCGCCATTTTAATTTTGGCTTAAATTAGCCCTAGCTGCCAGCCATGGGGGGGAGGAGAGCAGCCCGAGTCCCAAGTCTGTTTTTAGAGTTTTTCACTGCATTTTTTTTTCTTTTCATCTTGAGGACAGTTTCTTTGAACAATTATTAGGTGAACAAGCATGTATCGAGGCTAAGGTAACGTTTTCTAGCTGGGGTATTAGGGATTTTCCATTGTAATTGAGTTTCTTTTGAGGTTTTGAACTTAATTCAATGTATGCATGATTTAATTCCGAGTTTTCAAGAATTATGATCAATTTGTAACGCTGGTGTTTATTTTGATTGTTGCTTTTTGTTGTATTACAATTCGTGACAATTTTTTGTATGTCAATCATAGGAAGCAATAGGTTAGGTTAGCTTGCAAATCAAGATGGTGATGCACATTGTTCTAGTCAACCCAGAATTAAATCGATAGGACATTCAATATAGGTCTTTCCAGTTGCATGTCCCCCCTAATTTTCCCTTGAACTTAATGCAGTTAGGTTTAGTCAAATTTTGCATCATTTTCATCGATTTGCTTAAATCTAACTTGTCGACTAGGGCAATTCAATTATGGCGTTTCCAATTGAATTGATTATGTAACGACCTGGCCTCTTAATATATAACTTGTCACTACAACATGCATGAACATTTACGTAAAAACGATGAAAACAAGAAGACATGACATCATCCATTTTAAACAAATGAAATTTTACTTATAAAATGGCCAAATTATTGAAAGTTCATTTAATCAACATAAGAAAAGAAGAAAAATACTTTAGCTGGGTACCCCTTATATTATTAGGCAAAATCTCAAGGAAGGAATTGATATAACCCAAAACATTTAAACAATAGTTTGATGAATTACAAGTGCAACTACCCTAGACTAAGGTGTGGAAGCAGTGTGACGGTCCCATGGTATGATCACGGATTTCCTCGGACATGCGCCGAGCCACCATGCTCCTTACCTGGAGGAAAAACATAGAAAAAGGGTGAGTAAAATATATTCAGTAAGAGACCCACTGCTGGGCCTAGCTGTTACCCCTTTTTGTTGTGTGCGCCCGTGTACTCGGCATAAGCATAAGCGTAGGCATAAGCATAGGAAGTGTCCCGAGGGTACGCATTAACTAACATTATAACATGAACATAGGTGGTGATCCCGAGGGACACCCTTCGTAGCATAGTACAGTGAGGGTACGGGGCACAACAACATGGCAACCTATGACTTATCATGGCATAATTAATCTATAGTTGAGATTTCAGAGTCACAACACATAAGCATGAGAAATAACCTACAATACAACAATTTGACATGCCTGAATAAATATAGCAACAACGTTCGAAACATGGGTTCATAGTGACATTCAAAACCAACAACGCCATTAGACAGTATACATCACTAAAAACCCGATAGTAAGTCCCTTACCTGCGAGAGCGAAAAGGATCGACACTGAGCAACACTAAGCGATACGAGCGATACTTAGCATTACGAGCGATACTGAGCGTTACCAACGTTACCGAGCGATACTGAGCGTGTCCGCGAGGCAGCGACTTCCTTACAATGCGGCAATGCATTACGCAGGCCATGACAGTGCGTCGCGAGGAGAACAGGCGACGCGGCGATGCAGGCTGACGATGCGTCGCGGAGAGGACGAGCGACGCGGCGACGCGGACTGATGATGCGTCGAGGGCTAATGATGAGGCAACGGGGACTGACGACGCGTCGAGGCTAATGATGCGGCAACGCGGACTGATGATGCGTCGAGGGCTAATGATGCGGCAACGCAGACTGACTATGCGTCGAGACTAATGATGCGGCAACGCGGACTGACGACGCGTCGAGGCTAATGATGACCAGAACGCTGCAGCGCAACGACTAAGACGCTGCGGTGTGGCAACTATGATGATACCACAACGCTGAGCACTGCGACTAAGGCCACACCGTGAGGGCTGGAGCGCTGCGACTGAGTGACGGGGACAAGCAAGAATATGACCGACGAATGGTGTCTCCAAAGAAGAAAACTAGACTGCCTCTTTTTTCTTCTGCCTCCCCTTCCTTCTCCTCTTCTAAAACGCCCCCCCACGTTCAGAATTCAACCGGGGATCTCTCCACCAACCGAAAACGGCGCAGCCTCCTGCTGCCTCTCAACTCCCTTCACGCTTCCCCCGCTATGAAACTATTATTAATGATAATTAATAAAAAAAATTAATAAATTTAAAGGGAGGAAATGATTTACCGAAATTAGGGCTATAATACTCTCCCCTCCCTGGGGGAACTTTCTGTTGGGTTGTATGTCCTAAAACTCGTAGTTTTTGTAAATAGGTGATTTTTAGTACATATGAAGTTATTCAAGTGAATTAATTATTTATCAACTCTAAATCCAATTAAACTACGAACCCTTGGCTACTATCATGAGTACTTGAACTTTATGTGGAGACATAAACAGGATCAAGTTCGAGTAAGTAGCCTCAATAGTCTATAGTACATGGATTAGGTTGGGTACCTCTTCCTGGAGACACTATTGAATACGACCCGCTTCATGGATTGTTACAAATATTGTAAAGTGTCATAAATGAAGTGATTATGATTTGATCATGTAGAGACATGTGAGCAGGGTATTCTACATAATGAGATTGTGTAAGACTGACCCTGAAATAATTACTATTACGTATTAACACTGTTTACGATTAACACTGATTAATTTCACTTATCGATGACCTAGATAACTTGATCTGAATCTTGAGCTATCTATGAACTCCTATTTATTCAGAATTATCCCTTGATCTACATAGGTAAGAGTAAGCTCAATAGCGCTGCTCAACATTCCTCCCATTTCAGGGATAAGACCGGGTAGATAGTTGGGAACATAGAATTTGCAAAATGGAATTCACTCCTACCCAACTTAGGGATAGAAGAGAGGTTGTTCTCTTAAGTGTTGTTCCTAGGACTTGAACAAAGGGCCCCATCCTCTCACTAGCCTGAGAGGAAATGGATTTAGTGATTAGATCCTAAATTAATTGTTTATTAGAGGGACAATGGTACTTAAGGAGAAAAGATGAAACTCAGAGGTAAATCGATATTTGACCTAGTTGAAGTTATGAACAAATGGACATATTGATGACAGTTATATCAAATGGACACAAATATATCTACAATGAGGAGAGTGCAACTACGGGCTTTAGTGGAGTGTCCCGGTAGTTAACTAATGTTGGTTAACTAGGTTAAAGAGTTTGGCCGGTTAATCTCGGATCGTTGGAGCTCATGATCTGTAGGTCCATTAGGTCCCTCTACTAGCTCATAAATGGACTAAAATCTTAGATAATGTGGTAAAAAAGTTTGAATAGTTCAAATCTTGGCTTAAGGAATGAAAGTCAGATATATACGATATATCGACGTTTAATTATGAATTAAACGTACAAATAGAGTTAATTATAATATTTAAATATAATTTAAATATTAATCATATGAATAGGGATTCATATCGGTTTTTTTTTTTAGAAAAATCGGGACAAGTGGGAAAAATAATATTATTTTATTATTTAATATTAAAATAATATTATAATAATATTTAATTAATTAAATATTAAATTATTTTTATTTATATATTTAATTATCTTTTTGAAATTAAAAATCAATTTTAATTCAATTTTGGAAATTCATTGAAAATTGATTTTAAAATTGATTTTTGAAGATTGGATTTTCCCACTAACTAAGCTAGGAGCTTGGTTGTCTTCTTCACAATTAACCAACAAATTAACCATTTTGTGTTGTCAAATTTTGATGCAATTGGATTGCATGTTATTCTTTAATAAATAGAGATGATTTTGACATAAAAATGGTTAAGAATTTTGTGAAATTAAGGGTTGATTTTGCAAAATTCTATCCATTGTTCATCTTCTTCCCAACCTTCATTCTTTCTCAAATTCACCACAAATTTGGATCCCACCATCCAATCTAAGCCTAGAGAATAGTAGAGAAGACTCTTGTGGTGGTCTACAACCAAGTGGTGCTGAAATTCATCAAGAATTGAAGGAGAATTTGGAGCTTCAAGGGTAAGTGTTCTTGAAACTTTGATTTTTCTTCTTAATTGCATGTTTAATCCTCTAAATTGAGCATCTTAGAGTGAAAATTGATCAAATTAACTTCTGCTGCATGCTCATTAATCCATCACTTTCGTCCCCGAAAGTCCTAATCCTGAAAGAGCTCAGGGTACCTTGACCTCATTTCATCCTCCCGCTCCCATGTGTGCCTCCTTGAAACCGTGGTTCTGCCACAACACCATCACCAGTGCTATTTCCTTGTTATGCAAGGTTTTCACTTCCTTTGCCAAGATTTCTATGGGTACCTCCTCGTAGCTTAGGTCTTCCCTCAAGTGTAACGGTTCATAGTCCACTATGTGAGAAGGGTCGGCGACATACTTCCTTAGCATGGAGACGTGAAACACATTGTGGACTGCGTCGAGAGACGGTGGTAGCGCCAACCGGTAAGCCACGGGGCCAATCCGTTCCAAAATCTCGAACGGCCCTATGAAACGGGGACTTAGCTTCCCTTTCCTGCCGAACCTCAAGACGCCCTTCAACGGGGCCACTTTTAAGAACACGTGATCCCCCACGTCGAACTCCAGGTCCTTGCGTCTAGTGTCGGCATAACTCTTCTGCCTGCTCTGCGCGAACTGCATGCGCAATCTGATTTTTTGGATAGCCTCGTTTGACACCTGCACCAACTCTGGCCCTAGCAACCTTCGCTCTCCCACTTCGTCCCAGCAAACTGGAGACCTACAAGATTTTTCGTACAATGCTTCGAATGGCGCCATGCCGATGGTTGCCTGATAGTTGTTGTTGTAGGCAAACTCCATGAGGTGTAGGTAGGAGTCCCAACATCCCGGGAAGTCCAAGGCACAAGCACGCAGCATGTCCTCCAGTATTTGGTTCAATCGTTCCGTCTGGCCGTCGGTCTGCGGGTGGAAGGCCATACTGAAATCCAACCTAGTGCCCAAAGCCGCTTGGAGGCTTTTCCAGAATTTAGAAGTGAACCGCGGGTCCCTGTTTGGTACTATTAAGACTGGCACCTCGTGCAACTTTACCACCTCTTTCAGGTAGATCTGTGCCCATTTACCCATCGAAAAGGTGGGCTTCCCTGGGAAGAAGTGTGCGGACTTGGTGAGTCTGTCGACTATAACCCAGATCACTGTATGGCCCAACATCGTCCTTGGTAAACCTCCCACGAAATCCATAGATACGTTCTCCCACTTCCACTTTGGGACACTTAGGGGCTGCAATAGCCCTGCTGGCTTCTGTCTCAGGGCTTTCACTTGCTGGCACACCAAGCATCTACTGACATACTCTGCCACTTCCTTTTTCATGTTATGCCACCAATAGTAACGTTTCAGGTCCTAATACATCTTAGTGCTGCCAGGGTGAATCGAGAAGGGAGAGTTGTGAGCTTCTGACAATAGTTCGCTCTTAAGTTCGCCGCTTGCCGGCACACACAAACGCCCCTGGAAAAGTAGACCGTTTTCCAATGATAACGAGAAATCGCCGCTTTGACCTGCCATTAGCTGGTTAACCTTCTCGACAAGGTAGGGATCACTTTGCTGAGCGTTGATAAGCCTCTGCCTTAGGGTTGGCTGGACGGTCAACTGCGACAATTGTGAGGCAACCTCCCCGATAGAGACCGCAATACCTGCCTGCTCAAATTCTTTACACAATGAGGACTGTCTAGTGATCAGGGCTGCCGAATGCACCGCTTTCCTACTAAGGGCGTCTGCAACCACATTTGCCTTGCTGGGGTGGTATAGAATTTCCACATCATAATCCTTTACCAGCTCCAACCATCTCCGCTGTCTCATGTTCAACTCCTTCTGAGTGAAAAAGTACTTCAGGCTCTTGTGGTCCGTGAAGATTTGTATCTTTTCACCATACAAATAGTGTCGCCAGATTTTTAGAGCAAAAACCACCGCCGCCAACTCTAAATCGTGAGTGGGGTACTTTTGTTCGTGGGTTTTTAGCTGACAGGAAGTATAGGCCACCATCTTACCGTGTTGCATCAGCACACAACCCAAACCCTTTTTGGAGGCATCACTGTAGACCACAAAACCTCCCAGCCCGTCTGGTATTGTAAGTACTGGTGCAGAGACCAGTTTCTGTTTAAGATTTTGGAAACCTTCCTCGCAGTCTTTACTCCACACAAAAGGAGCACCCTTCCTTGTCAACTGAGTCAGTGGTGCGGCAATGCGTGAAAAGTCCTTGACGAAACGACGGTAATAGCCTGCCAAGCCTAAAAAATTGCGCACCTCGGTAACTGTCGTAGGGCGAGGCCAAGTAGTAACCGCCTCGATCTTCGCAGGGTCAACTGAGATTCCGCCTTTTGACACCACGTGTCCCAAAAAGGACACCTGCTTCAACCAAAATTCACACTTCGAAAACTTGGCGTACAGCTTGTTGGCTCGCAAGGTTTCCAACACTTGACGCAAATGCACCTCGTGCTCAGCCTCTGTCCGTGAATACACCAAAATTTCGTCGATGAATACAATTACAAAGGTGTCAAGGAAATCCTTGAACACCCGATTCATTAGGTCCATGAATGCTGCCGGGGCATTGGTCAAGCCAAACGACATCACAACGAACTCGTAATGTCCATATCTTGAGCGGAAGGCTGTTTTTGGAATATCGCTGTCCTTGATCCTTATCTGGTGATAACCGAACCGAAGTTCAATTTTTTAGAAAACCGTGGATCCTTGCAACTGGTCGACCAAGTCATCAATTCTCGGGAGTGGGTACTTGTTCTTGATGGTGACTTTATTCAGTTCCCTGTAGTCGAAGCAAAGGCGCATGGTCTCATCCTTCTTTTTCACAAACAGAACGGGTGCACCCCACGGTGACACGCTGGGTCAAACAAAACCCTTATCCAGCAATTCCTGCAATTGAGTCTTGAGCTCCTTCAATTCTGCTGGAGCCATTCTATAAGGGGCCTTTGAGATAGGTGTCGTACCCGGCTCCAACTCAATCGCGAAGTCTATCTCCCGATGCGGAGGCATGCCTGGAAGATCCTCTGAGAACACATCAGGGTAATCCCTCACTACTGGCTCTGAAGTCAAGGAAACCTCCGCCTCTCTGGTATCCACCACACTGGCTAAAATACTCCACGTCCTTTGGTTCAGTAGCTTACTGGCCTTCAGGGCTGAGATTACCTTCGACAAGACCACGGTCCCTGACCCTTTAAATCTGAAGCTTGTCGTAGAAGGAGGACTGAAAACCACCTCCTTACGGGAATAGTCGATACTAGCGTGATTAGCAGCCAACCAGTCCATACCCAAAATGATGTCGAAATCTCGCATTTTTAAGACTAGCAGGGTCACCTCAAGAGCACGGTTTGCTATTTCTATCTGGCATGCCTTCACCTTTTCAGTTGCTAACATAATCTCCACGGACGGGGAGGACACAGACAATGCATAATGTAACGGCTCTACCTCTAACATGGCATATTTCACAAATACTGACGATATAAAAGAATGAGAAGAGGCAGAATCAAATAACACCAAGGCATGGTGTCCTAAGACGGGGAGTGTACCTGTCACCACCGTGCCCGATTTTTCTGCCTCCTGCCGGGTGGTAGAGTAGACTCGGCCCTGATGTTGCTGCCTGTTCGGGCCCCTAGGGTGAAGGTGCGTGGGCTAACCCTTGCCTTTAGAAGACTGCGTTCCTGGGCATTGCTCCGCGGTATGGCCCTTCTGCTTGCACTTGAAACAAGCTCCTGAAAAATCAACAAACATGTGCTAGGTATTATTTTCTGTATATATTTATTCTCTTGTCAATTTAAGTAATAAATTATTTTAATTGTTTTATATCCATGTTTTAGATGGAGCAGTGTCTTAGCTGCATCTGAAAAATCAACAAACATGTTGCTGGTATACCTATTATTTGACTAATTGATGCAGAATCAGGTAATAATATATATGTTTTATATATACAAATGAATATTACATATTATTTGGGGTATAATTATTTTTGTATGAAATCTCAGATCAATTGGACACCATACACACCAGATATTATGTCGTTATTGTCATGATGGACAATTGGTTGACGGTTAGCCCACTTATATGCTTTCATATCATAGAGTGGCATCAACCAAATCGAGTGTTGAGACAGTTCGGTCTACAGCAAACGGTACCAACATTGTGTTATACACTCCCGCAACTACACTAGATTGATTTAAGAGGTAAACAAGACCAAAATTGGCATCAAATTCATGCAGAATATATATCATTGTGGTGTGCACGTCATGATCTTTGTGCACAAAGAGAAATAATACATGAGTCAGTTGTATCATATGACTATTTGTCCTAGTACGACTCAATCACAAGAAGATTTGTCACACCTGACAACGCTTACTATTATTGCATGGTAAGAATTTTATTATCTAGTGTTTTTCAATAATATGATATGGATATTATTTTGTATTTATATTCTTTTCATTGTACAGAATAATTATATCCAAGATGTACAACATTATTCATTACAACACAATTTACCATAGTTTAGTTCAATATATGACCAAAACATGATAAATGTGGAAAATATCATTCAACATACACGGAGACTCAATGTTGCTAACACTGACCTAAGATGTATTCGTCATAGACGATAATGACAACATGGCAAAACTGTTCCAGAGCAACATGATGGTCAGGAACCCCACATATTACATGATCCAATTTCAACTGCTCCTAGGTAGTCATTGGGAGTACAAGCAAACACTCAAGTCCCGATCATCAATAGGAGTATTATGCACATGATGAATTTTCGTTTGTCGTTACCCAACAGGATATTGACAATTCACAATCAGCAACATTTTGAAGTGCTTGTACCTCGTCGTGGGCAACGTACGCGAAGAAGACCATCGTGTGGCACCTGAGGGACTTGTAATTCAAATTTTTTGATTTGTATGAACTTTTATCTTCAAGTAAATGAACTAATGAAATTACATTACATCTTGAAAGATTAAGAATCACACAAGTAAGAAACAAAAAAAATTGTTCATTTAACGGAGCAAAAAAAAAAAAAAAAAAAAAAAAAAAAAAAAAAAAAAAAACCTCATGGACCCGGTCCACGATTATAGCCTTAACTCATGAACCAGGTCCACGAGTTAGGTGACAACGTAGCATGACTAGGCAGCTGACTGAGTTGTTGACTAGGTTCAGGGAACTCATGGACCCGCTACACCATTTTCCCACCTATTTTTGTCAATACTTTCATAAGCCACTTTATTTTTTTAACTTTATTTTCTACCTATCCTATTTTTGTCATTAGTTTCAAAAACTACATTATTCTTGAAAATAACCCAAAATTGTGATAGATTTTAAGAAGATACAACGGTCTTAATAAAATAATGTGAAAAAGTTGAAGTAAACACCAACTACTTCCCCTTGTTTCTACTTCACAGTATGAATCGCAGTTTTGAAGCTGCTCTCATATGTCGCCCCCATCTCCTCTAAGGCTCTCTCCGTCCTACCACCTTCACCAACCATCTCCACCCCTTCTTACTCCATTTTCTCCTCTACAATTTCTTTTTCGACAAGGTCGCATTTCAATATGCAATTGTTTCTTTATTTTTTCACAATCTCCCATGTTTAGGTTCAACATCCACCTTCTCTCTCCTAATTAAACAAAACCTAACCTTTTTTTCCAAATATTTTCCTAATATATATATTTTTATAAAAACTTTTAAAAATTACAATATTAAAAAAGAATCACGTGAAATAAGGCTCGTCCAATCAATTTATTGCATTACATTTTGTTTTCATGACACTGGAGAGAGAATCAAATAAAAAGAGCAACAGATTTGGATTGGAACAAAACGGAAGAAAACAACATTTTAAAAACGACGTAGCAAGCAATAAGAGAAAAAAAAAAAAAAAAAAAAAAAAAAAACAAAAACAAAAACAAAAGTTCCCTCAAATCAGTGTCACCAACATTCATACAGTTTAATATCCGCCCGAAGCCTAAAATAAACTTCCCCTTCAAACGAATCCGTAGACAGAGTCGCAATCCCTCTCGCCATGAAGAAATCCCCCGTCCCTCCGATCACCGAAACGTCTCTCGTCTTGTTCATCAACGGATCCGCGCCGGCGAAGTTCAAACTCCCTCTGTGCTCCGTCGAGTTGAACACAAACGAGAATCCAAGCCACGCCGTGAAGATTTCCTTCCTGTCGTAAATGTAGAATCCCTGCGCCCGCCCCACCGCCGGCGCGTGCAGGTTGTTGTCCAGTGTGATTGGATCGTCAAACACCACCACGTTGCCGAAGTGATTTTGTCCCGCCAGAATTGTGGTGTTTCCCCATGCCGGAGCTCCGACAATGGCAGCAGTTGCGTTCTTTGCATTTTTTCCGTTGTAGAGGATGTCGTGGAAGTAGAACACTAGCCGGCGGCAGGGGCGGCGAGAGTGGTGTTTTCCGGCCATGACAGTGGCAGAGAGGAGGAGGAGGAGGAAGAAGAGACTAGAAATGGGGGATTTATGAGCCATGTTTTGTTGAAGGGAAGGAATTAGGGGAATAATATTTGAAAATTGGGAGACAAAATTGTGATGGGTTGTTCTTATAGAGGGAGAATAGTGGAGATTTCTGTGTATGTATATATATATATTTTAAGAAATGGAAAAAAATTGGAGGTGTAATGTAACTTGGGATAGAAGTTAAAAAAAAAAAATAAAGAAAAGAAGAAGAAGAAGAAGAAAGTAGATATTGAGGAATTTTTGTGTTACGTTTTGGGATGCTTAATGTGTACTGCTACAGCCAATAAAGGATTAGTTGGACCAGTTACGGCTAAGAGGGGATGATGTGAGAATTTTCGATAAGTTGATGATTGGAGAGGTAGAACCGCTTTTTTTGACTTTTCTTTATATCAACTACAACTATCCCTCGTCTAATCATTATGAGGTGTGAGGCTTATTGTCAAATTGGTAATCAACAAACCCAATTTGATAATTGTGGAGTTGAAGGCTATCAATGAGAATATTGTGTTTGAAAGTTATGTAGGATCTATTAGTTTTTTCTAATACTTTCGAACAACTTTTCAATTTTTGACTTTAGATACCATTATTATTACTATTATTGATATGTACTATTACTATTGTTACAGGGAGGAAAATTATGAATTTATTGCAATTACTCATATCGTTGTAGATACTATTATCGATTGACCCAATCTATAATGGTAACAGTAAGAAGACAATGCAAAGGAAATATTACTAAAGTAAATTGCTAGCCTCGATCGTAATTAGATTATGTTTGCAAAATGTGTAAGTAAACGTAATCAAAAGTAATCCAATTATGTTTGACATTGAGGTCTATTACGATTAATTCATCAATAGAATCTCATTATAATTACACTATTTTGAATATGAATTGGTAAATGTGACCTAAAATCAAATTTAATTTATAAAAGTTATGTTTTGAAGTAATTTAAGAGAACATATATTTGATTCCATCTTTTCAAATATTTTGAAGTGATTTTGAAACTAATAACCCCTTTAAAAATTACTCACAAACTTGTTCAAAATACAAAAGAAAAATGTAAATTTGTCCTAAATACAAAAAATTGTTATAGTATAATCTTATAGAATATAGTTTCAATCTTGAGTCTTTAAACTTTACTAATTCTGAGCTTTTTCGGCCTTTTTAATGCACTCAGATTCTAATGAGTTAAAATTTGTAATACAAAGTTTTTTTCTTTTTAAATTTGAAAGGTTAATTCTAATGAGTTAATATTTGTAATAAAAAGTTTTTTTTCTTTTCAAATTTGAAAGGTTAAGGATAAAAAGATAGATATTATTAGGTTATGTGTTATTTCAAAAATGGAGAAATGAGTTAAAATATTTACAAATATAAAAAAAAAAAAAGAAAAAATTATTGTCGATCAACGATAGACAGTGAAATTTTTCTATATTTGTTAAATAATTTGATATTTTTTTATTTATAATAATTTTCTTTAAATTATTACTATTTTGTTACATAAAACAAAAAATTTCCTTCTTTTTAATGACTTGTCCAAAGGTAAATAGGTTATCCCTATAAGCTTTTATTAATATATCTTAATCTAAAATTTGTATTAAATAAATCACAAGATTATTCAATGTTCGAAGAAAAATTTAGATGCATCTTAGGCTACTTTTATCTTTATCCAGCACATAGTAAACTTTTCTTTATAATAGTAATATTTTTTCTCTTTTGTAATTAAAGGGAAGGCCATAAAAATATAAAAATGGATGCGAGTAACAATGTAATTTAATTGATAAAGTATAAATTATAATTTTAAAAGAGCTTGATAATAGAGAATTAGATAAAAGATTATGACCGTACCGTTTGACCCTGTCAAAGGAATTTTCCTTTTCTGTAACGTATAGATTTTGTATTATGTTGTCTGGAGGTGGAGGAAGTACTTTTTCTTTTAAAAAATAATAATGAAAACAATAAATTTGGATATCATTACAACAAATTATTACTTCATTACTATTTTGCAAAGGATCATTACAAAAATTTAGCCGATAGAGATAGACGTATATTTTTAAATTATTATTGTCTTCCAACATTTTTTTTCTTTTTTTAACAATTGTCTTCCAAGTTCAAACTTTCATTTATGCTTTATTTTTTCACACACAATAAATAAATAAATAAATAAATAAACAAAAATTCTGATTTATGATCTTATATGACTCTAATGCAAATATCGTTTTCTCTGCGTCCCTTAATTAAATTATATATATGGAGTGAGGAATCAAACCTTTTATTTCAATGTTGACCATTACTTATTGAATTAGGTTTATTTTAACTATGAATATTTGAAATACTTATTTGGATGAATATTTGATTATTTTTTCCCTGATTTGTTAATAGAGTGAACGCACAAAATTTTTCTAACACTATGGTAATATATAAAAATTTGGTTAAAATATCCCATTTAATCTTTTTATTTTGGATTTTATTTTATTTTATTATCTATAATTCCAATGGTCTAGTTTTAGTTATGCTACACTTAGTTATTGTAATTTTAATTATTTTAAATTTAGTGGCTATTTTGAAATATAACGAAATGAAGCAAACTATTTACAAATATAGAAAAATTTCGTTGTCTATTGTAGTATATTACTAATAGATAATGAAATTTTTATATATTTGTAAATGGTTTGATATTTTTTTTTTCCATTTATAATAATTTCTTTAAATTTAACCCACTGAAGTTAATTTTTTTTTTTATATTGAATTTGGTTCAATAATAATAATAATAAAAATAATAGTAATAATTAATAATTTCATAGAAAAATTAACATTTTGTAAAACTATTTTCAAAATTTATATAGAATGTTAATAAGGACTATTTTAAAAAAAAAACAATAGCAACAATAAACTAACCATAAGAAATAAGATTTAATTTTAAAATTTATTAAAACTACAAAGTCTAAATTTGAACAAGCTAAAAATATAGAGACTAAATAAAATAAAAAAATTGAAAGTTATAGTAATCTAAATGTTTTCATGCTTCACATTAGTCAATAATCTTTAAGATAATATGAAGTTTCTGTATAAAATAATACTTTCATTACTTGTTTGTTTAAATATTAATAGAGATTAGTGTCAGATTGAGGGTAGTGATATGTATTTCTTTTTTTTCTTTTTTTTTTTTTGTTGGAGTGTAATATAGAATTTTTCTATATCAACCAACGTTATTTGTGATGAAGCCATGTTTGATCATTATTTAGTTAATAGGTAGTACTTAAAATATCACAACTAAAATTCAAGTATAAGTGATATACTTAAAAGACATTATTTAATTGAAAGTTTTAAGAATTTATGAACTAAATACACAACATCTCAAATTTGATTGAGAAGACTTTAGTTATGAAATAAACTATATTTGAGCTGCTTAAATTGTGAAGTTAATACTTTATAATTAGCCATGTTATAAAAATTTTATTGCTTAAATTGGGAGCACGAATTTTGAGTACTTTGTGAGGCGAGTTATTTAAATTAGTATTTTTCAGGAGTTTGATAATTTTACTTGACAAAATAGAAGTTTAACCACTTATCCAACTTAGAAGTTGGTTTCATTAAATTACTCTGTAACAAGTTTGGTTTAATAAGATTAAAACAGTTTTACAAATGAGTTCAAATTTAGTTTCTATAATTTTTTCTTATTATTTAATAAAAATTTATAATTAGTTTCTATAGTTTGATAAAATTTCCATACACAATCTATATTTTATTTATGAGTGTTTTATCGAGACATATGGATAAAATTTTAGTCATATAATTTATGAGGTAAATTCTAATTTTTTTTCAAACTATATCGTAACCAAAATTTCAATTTTACCCATTAGATATATAAGAGGTTTGCCATAATAATAATAATAATAATAATAATAATAATAATAATAATAATAATAATAATCTCATGAGATATTTGGAAGGAAAGCTTATTAAGATATAAGAGAGATTCAAACTTAATTAAGATTTAGTTTGAGATTGCTATAGCTATTAAAATAATTGTTGTAAACTTTATTTTGTGAAAAATCTGCTAAAAAAGGAAGTAAAATAGTGTTTGATAAATTTTAATTTAAATTAGAAAAACTAGTTACGATGTTAGATAAATTAATACCAAATTGGTGTAATTTAATTATATGAACTAAAATAGGCTTATTATTTTAATTATTTTCACATTGATAATTAATTTATAATATATTATAATATGTTTTTTTTAAAAAAAATTATATGATTTGAATTTCAACTAGTTTTGTTTAATCTAAATTATTTGATAAAAGTTTAAGAAAAATAATTGTTATAAAAAAAATTGAGTCAATTAAATTTTAAAAATATATGTGAAAAATATATTAATATAGAAATATATTGTTGTAATATATTTATTTAAATTGTTAAGAAAGTAGAAGAATTTTAGAAAAGTAAAATCTAAAAGCTACTACTATTAACTTTTACATGTTAGTTAGAATTAAAAAAGTGATTTTGATAGATTAATTAATAATTTAATTTACCAAACAAGAGAAATAGTTAAACTTTTTGGAAAATCACTTTTAACCATTGCAAACACAATTCCAAACAAAGCCTAAAAATTTTTGGAGGATAATTTAATTTGTGTGGTTAACTCAATTTAGACTATTATTAAACATTAATAATTCTTTTTGAGAAGTCTAAACATTTATAGGTGTGGTATACTAGATACCACAAAAATGTATTTATGAAAAATACACTATTAAATTGTAGGTATGAAAACACCCAATTATTGTTTTTTATTATTGTTATTAAAACTGAAAAGTGTGTGTGTATATATATATAGATATAAGAGGAGCATAAAAATAGTTGACTTTTCTAGAAAAGATCACCACACAATTTGGTATGAGTTAGCTCTCAATTCCCTATTAAAGATGCATTACAAAGTGCTGTAGTTCATGAGTCTTTTCAAATATTTAAACTTGATTATAAAATGATGCTTAGATAAACAACAAACAGAAGAATAAAGAAAAGGAAAGAAGGGTTTAGTATATGTATTGTTAAGAAGTAGATAAGGAAAGAAGGGTTCACCCACCATTGTTAATAAGAATAAAGCTATAGCAATGACACAGTTGGGCATGTGATTCAAATTAAAGCAAGTGAAACATTAAAGGTAATGGGGAAGTTAATTTTCTTTATTTATTTTATACACACCTAATTGGTGGGTGAACAAATCCCACCAACTGTTTGTTATAATAATTTATATTAAAAGCCTGGATGAATTAGGGACTTCTGAGTTTGATAATTCTCATATCTTTGCTAACTCCTGTTCTAAGTTGGGTCAATAATCTCTAAAAATAATTCCTTCAAATGTCACCTCCTAACCCACTTTCCACATTTGGAAAAGGTGGAGCATGTATGGTCACCTCCTTAATTCCCTCTAACTTTGAATTTGAAGTTAATAATGGAAGCTTTTTATATGAGTTGAATTATGTTATTCATTTTTTATGATCTATAGTTCTTGAAATAAAATTAATAATTTTAAATATGATTTTTCTAAAGAAAATCTAAATCATACAAATATCAATTTAATACTTTAAACTTTGGAGTTATAGCAAATAAAACTTCATACTAATAATTATAATTATTATATAAATTTAAATCCTAAACTTTTACGAATAAATAAATTTAGACCATTTATTGGATATTTGTCTCAAAATCCCTAATATATCACTTTTATAACTTTCGCATGTGTATACTTCTTTAAATGTAAATTAAAAAAAAATACTAAATTTAATATGATTTTCATTTGCTGCTATTTTTCATTACTTATTTAGGAAGAATTGCATGATAATTTTTCTTACTACTTTGGTGGAATTTTTGGAGAGATAAGTTTATTTAAGTGATTTTGAATTAATTTTTAAATAGAATTAAGTGAAAATAGCTATACAAATCTATACTATCTATCTACACTATGTATAAAATCTAATCTATACTAAATATATGTCTATTATATCCTTCATTTTAATGGCCGGTTATTAATAAATTTATTTAAATATACAAATCAAAACCTTTCGATATACCTTTTCAACCAATTACCATTTTAGTAAAACACAACTTTTCACCAAGATGCCTCTAATGCATACATTTAATTAGTGTGGAGGGGGAACTAGAGATTTTTGGGGCAATCAATCTCTTCTCCAAAACAAAGGTAACCACCATTAATGTGTGTGTTTTTTGTTTTTGTTTTTTTTGTTTTTTTTTTCCTTTTTAGTTCTTTCCTGATTATCAATCTAGAAAATTTGATCGAGGAAAGGAAGTGGGAAATGGTCCTTCTTTGTGGCCTTATTGAATTTTCCATAATCAATACATACGTGCCATTGAGTCATTGTTTTGGTGGGAATTAGCTCATTTTTCTCATTGGCAACGACGGTCATGCCTCCTTTCTTTAGGACACATTGCATAGGGTTCACCCATGCACTATTTGAGATCAGATATATGACTCTCGCATCTAACCATTTCAGAGTTTCTTTTCTGATAACATCTTTCATGATTGGATTCAGTCTTCTCTAACTCTCCATAGAATTTCTAACTCCTTCTAGGTTTATGGGTTCATGTTAAATGACAAGATGATTGTTGGGATTGGTGCCCCAAAATCTCGTGGGTCTCGTAGTTTGTAATTTATGTAAAGAAAAATTATTTATTTAATGAAATAAAAGGTATATTATTTGACATTTAGATTGCATTTTACTCGAACCAATATACTAAGATCCAAGGTTTTATATGTAGCTTGAACAATATGCAGTAGACATACAAGTGGATCTTGTTCAAGCAATAACCTAAAAGGTTTGCAGTATATGGATAAGGTTAGGTACCTCATCCTAGTGACACTATGGATACAACCCACTTTGTAATTGTTATAAGAGTTGTAAGTGTTACAAACGATACGATCCAAATCGTTCATCTAGAGACATGTGAGTGAGGGTATCCTGTATAAAGAGTTTATATAAGACTAGACCACTAAATGATTAATCTCTTACTATAACACCATTGATTGAATAGATTAACTTTTCATTAGGATGACCATAGGTAACTCGATCTCAATCTTGAGTGAGTTATGGACTCCTGTCTATGAGGACAATCCTTTGATTTATATGGGTGAGAGTGGCTTGTATCACTGATTTAATAAGCCTACCATTTTGGGGATCTGTCCGAGTAGGGAGCTGGGAACATAACTTCACAAGATAGAGTTCACTTCCTCCCGTCCTTGGAGAAAATAGATAAATTGCTCCCTTGAACATGGGACCCCTCCCTTTCATTGGCTCAAGAGGGATTTGTTTATGGTAGGACCATAAACAGATTGTTCATTAAAGAATCGGTGGGAGTTAAAAGAGAAATAAATAATTATAGGGGTAAAACGGTAATTTTGACCTAGCTGTAATTATGAGCAATTTGTGGAGGGTCGACTTATTGATGACTGGTCATATCCATGGTCACAAAAATATATCTACAGTATGAAGAGTGCAATTGTGGGTCTTTAGTGGAGTGACTCACAGTTAACTAGTGTCAATTAAGTTAATTAAAAAGTTTAATTAATTTAATTTCAAATAATTGAAGTTTCTAATCTGTAGGTCTATTAAATTCCCCTACTAGTTCACTACAAGTAAAACAAGGATCAGTAAATTATAGAATAATTTGAATTGTTCAAATTGTTTAAGGGAATTTTATATTAATAAAATAATATAAAGTATAATGTATTATGATATATTATAGTTAATTATAAATGTGATTTATAATTAAAACTATATAATATAAGAGATTGTCATTTGAATGAGATATAGATATTAATTTAATATGAATTAGATTCATATTAAAACTACAGAGTAAAATTAATATGAATGAGATTCATATTGAAACCATAACTATTAAGAGAAAGATTTGCATTTTTAGATGATTTAATTGCATTATAAATAAATATGTGATGTTTATTTGTTAATTAATTGATAAATAGTTGAATTAATTAATTGATTATTATTTAATTAATTATATTAAATTTTATTTAATATATTTAATAAATGATAATTAGGGATTAGGGTTACGACTTGATCTCTACATAATGATACAGAGATACAAGAAACTTACGATAGAAAAACCAAAAGGCCATAAGCTCCATTCTCTCTAAAACTCTCTAGAAAACCTTATCTCAAAATTCTTCAGTTTTCCAGAACAAGATCGTACCATCTCATTGATCCTCCGTGAGCCATAACAAGGTTACTTAACAGTGGTGTTCGTGACCTTGGAGTTTTAGTTCAGAAAACTCCAACTAATTTAGAAAAATCATCTTTAAAAAATGTATTTTCTAAATTCTTTGCTACATATGCTTAGCCTTATTTTTCCAGAAAATTAATTATGTTTTTCTTTTCCAAATCAAAGACAAAAGCGATTATATGCTTCTGCATTGGAATTCAATCCCTTTCACTGATACCCGGTATATCTACTATGGTCCACCCAATAGCCTGTTTGTGTTTCTGTAACACCTGTAAGAGGGATAGTTCATGCTGCTCAGAAAGATTTGTTGCGATAATCACAGGGAGAGTGTTGTCGTTTCCAAGGTATGTATATTTAAGATGAGACGACAATGACTTTAATTCTAACTCTGGTGGTTCCTCGATGGATGGTTTCATCGGCTTTGGAACTTCTTCTGCAATGTTTGTTTCTACTGCAACAACTTGTTCTACTTCTTCTACGACGTCATCTTCTTGCAAGTGCTCTTTCAAAATTTGGTTCAACAAATCCTGCATGTTGGCAAATAATTCATCAGTGTCTTTAAGGATAAAACACTCCTCCATATGACCTACGAATTTAAGAGTGTTTATCTAAGGATTGGTCTTATTGAAATTGCACAAACTGTGGAGACGCTTGAAGCATGAATGAATGAGAATAATGGAGAAGACAAGCAGAGAAACTCGAATGGCAAGTGACCATTAGGTTGGTCAAACCATGTAGATGCTCAAACAACGAAGGGGAGGCCAAAGAAGGGAATAAGAGAAGGCAGAAGAGAAATTTGAAGACAGGCAGAGATTGATGCTCAAAGAAGGGAGAAGAAATGAGAGATGATGGAGAAGTAGAGGGAGAATAGGGTATTGAGGGTCTAAAATATGAAGTTATGTTTTTTTCACTATGTCTTTTGATTATTTTCCTAGTGATTTACATCCTACTTTTTTTTTTTCTTATATAGCTTTCTTTTTATATCAAATTATGTCCTAAAATATCTATTAAAAATGATATTCCTTGTAGTGAGTGCAACTATTTCATATTTTGGGAGCTTCCTTTTCTTTGATAGCATGTCTTGAACAAAACTTAACATAATTTGGAATTCCCTGTGTGAAGTTGCTTCAGCACATCTAGAAATTTCATGAATTGTGCGTCTTGTCGTGTTTTTTTAAATCTCTATGGAATTGGATTGGTGGTCAATAAAGAGAAACAAATTCTTTTTCCTTAGGGAAGGAATTAAACTTGAACAAACAAATCTTTACTCCGTGAGTTTTTCTTTTTGGGTGTTCTTAAAAGAGTTTTTTCCAAAGAGATTGAGAGAGATTTCAAAAATAATGAATATTATGTAATTAAAGTACAGAGGGTGGGGAGTTAATGTAACGACCCGACTTCTCTAGCATTTACTAATAGGATGTTATCTATGCCTACATAATCTTAGAACACTATTTTCGAATCAAAGTAAAAAGAACATAATTTATTTAAAATAAATAAACTGAATCAATTAATTGTTTCAAAGAACATAAAGCAGTTTTCACAAGGTCCTGTAAAACATCATTTTGAGATAAGAAAAAAAAAATTAAAAATTTCAAACTTTTGACCACTATGCCTAAAACATGGAAAACATGCAAAACCGTAAGCAAAAGCAATGACTGGCCCCTTTGGCATGATCACAAATTCTTCTTGTCATTTGTCTGTCTGTCCTTGCTTTTACTTGAAAAATGTAATATAGGAAAGAGTGAGTATAAAAATACTTAGTAAGTGACCTACTACCGGGTCAAGTAGGTGAATCTACTATCTCTCTATCATAGGCACAAGTGTACATATGATAAGCATAAACATAAGCATAAGTAGCAAACTCAAATGCATGCAATCCTAGTTAGTGAGCTTGAAGGGTCACAATCATAAGCATAAGTAATGATCCAAAAGAACATACAGTCATAAGCATAAGTAGTGAACTTGAAGGTTCACAGACATAGGAAGTACACGATTTGATAGGAAGGATAACAGACACCTTTAATATAGTATGCATCCGAAAGAATCGAATTTCGTGCGGAAGTGCATGAACGCGTGTACTTTTAATATACATTTTGAATTTTCAAAAAAAAAAATATAGAGAAATTTAATTAAGCATGTTTTACTGAGAAGAAATTCAAGGAGAAAGAAAATACCTTTGAAGAAAACTCTTTAACCTTCTCCAATTCTTCATTACATCCACGATCTCTTCAATCTTCTTCGATCTCGAACAAGACACCACCACCAAGTCTTTCCCGCTATTCTTCGGTAAGAAAAATATTTGTGGGAACCTATTTTGGAAGTCTAGGAAGAGATTTTGCAAAAAAATATTTTCTTTATAACTTTTGAGTGTTGAGAGATTGAGAGAAAATTTTTTAGAGAGATCATTCATACATCCTAAAATAAAACTTCTCATGAATTATCATTAATTTGATTAAGAGGGGGGAGTTAATAACTTCCCTTTAATCATTCTTTAACTCCCCTTAGGAGTTAAAATTGAACTAAACTTAAATTAAATCAAATTTAATTTAATTTAATATAATTAAATATTAATTAATCTAATTAATTAATAAAAATTAATTAAATATCATATATTTAATTAATAGTACATTTCAGTCATATGCAAATGTATTTCCCTCTCATAACCTATAGTTTAAATATGAATCTTATTCATATTATGTGTTAACCTATAGTTTTAATATAAATTTCATTCATATTAATATTTGAATCTTATTCAAAATATATTATTCTCTCATATTATAAAGTTTAATTTTAAATCTAACTAAATAACTTTATATTATAATGTATCTCTATACACTATATTAATTGTATCTCATACAATTAATGCACATTCCCTTATAATTTGAACAATTCAAATTCTTCCAAAACTAAATATTCCTTGTTTTACCCTTAGTGAGTTAGCAGGGGGACCAAATGGACCTACAGATTAGAAGCTTCAATGATACGAGATTAATTAATTAAACTTTTTAATTAAATTAATCAACATTCATTAACTGTGGGTCATTCTACTAAAGACCCACAACTGCACTCTTCGCATTATAGACATATTTCTGTGTCCATGGATATAACCAATCAACAGTGAGTGGACCTTTCACGAATTGTTCATAATTTACAGCTGGGTCAAATTATCGTTTTACCCTTGTAATTACATCTAACTTCTTAAGTCCTACTGATCCTCTAATAAACATGTTTATGGTGCTACCATAAACAAAACCATCTCAAGCCAATGAGAGGGAGGGGCCCCATTTGTTTAAGACCCGGAGTCAGCACTTAAGGACAATTCATTTACTTACCCTAAAGACGGGAAGGAGTAAACTCCATCTTGTGTAGCTATGTTCCACTACAAGAAATAACAGATACAATAGCTAATGAAAAAAGCTATAGTAGACCTTTTATAGAGTTTTTCGAAGGTCCTGACAGCCTATGCTATTAAAAGTTTGAGACTTTTTATAGCGTTTTTGTATAGCTATAATGGACGCTATAATAGAGTATGAAGATATAGCTTATATATGTTGCTATAAAAACTTTTGATAGTGTTTTTTATGAAAGCTATAATATGTTTATATAGCTAAAATAATGTGCTATCTTTAATATATAATAATATTTTTCCAGCGCTATAATATGGTTTTTATAGCTATAATTGTATGCTATAACAATGTTATTTACTCTTTTATAATTATTGTTATTATAATAATAACCTTTTTATAGCATTTCTTTTTTGCTATGTAAATTTTTCTATAGCTTTTACTCATGGTTATAAAATATATAACTTTTTCCTCAATAATATATATATATATATGTATGTATGTATGTATTTTTTAAAATTAATTAGATTTTAATAAATTTTACTTCAAGTAATCATTTTTAATTGAAATCCACACACATGAAATACTTCATAACACATTAAATACCATAGCTTTCATTCATAATGCATTAACATTACAAAATAAAGTATTCAATAATTGTCTAGAATCTAGTTGCCTTCCAAACAATATACAAGGTAGATAGATTATCCACTAAATGTAATTTCCAACATAGATTAGCTTTCAAAATACACAATTCATCAAGTGTTCAAGATTAGATTATCATGTACTAATAATCACTTTATCAGATGGCCATGCAATTGTACTACCCACAACTTCTTCAATACACGTCATTTCTGAAGTAGGTCTCCACAAATATGCATTAGGTTTCTTTGCTATATCAACCCATACTCTAACTGCATGTGGACCAAGAGGAATGTGATGAACAAGAGTAGTTGGATCATTAGAAGACCATCGACCTTCTGCAACAATCTCTCCTGAGACATGCCAATCTAATAACTTGCACTTAGCTTGAGTATTATTATTTATACTCTATCAAAAGAAGAATATGACAAATGATATATGAGAATTAGATAATAATAAAACCAAGAATAAATTTAAGCACATTACAAATAAATTTACCAATGGAGAAGACATTGGAAAAGTTGAAGGAATATTTGTGGGCTTAAGTACACTTGCAGTACCATTTGAAAATTCATCACTTGGTTCAACCTATGATAATTTCAAATGAAACAAATAGAGTAAACTCAAAGCATAAAACATATGAATGTAAGGTACTTAATGAAAAATGTTTACCTGTTTCTTTAAAAGACATGACATGATTGTTTTCATTTCTATCAATTCTTCTTTCATTGCTTTCATTTCTACCATTTCCTCCTTCATCCTTAAATATTCGTTTTCAAGAATCTTGTATTTGCTATCTTGTTGAGACAAGAGAGATAATTTTGAACGAGTCACACCAAACCCAAATCCTCTTACATGCCCACGATCAGGGCCAAGAACTTTACTCAATGCATCATCAACCACACTATATGTGGAATTTATCGTCATAGCCTCCGTTTGTTCAATGTGATCCTAGCAACAAACATATGCAAATTATATAATACAAATCTACAATGAAAAAAAAATGTGAACTTTCAATGTCCCAACAAAGATCCCAACAAATTCAAGTCATATAAACTTTCTCATCCCCCCCCTCTTAAAAAAGGTCTTATAAACTTTTTCACCTCCCCCCCCCCTAACAAAAGTGCACATATCCTAGCCCCAACCAAAGATTCCAACAAAGTCAAGTCCTATAAACTTTTTCACTCCCCCCTCCCCCCATCTCTTATCCGAAAAAATGAACATATTATAACTCAATAAAGCCATCTTGAACAAAAGTGCATATATTCTATAAGCAAAATACCCCAACAAGAGATTCCAACAAGGTCAAAATGACACAAATTCTATAGGCAAAATGTCACAACAATGTAATCCAACAAAGTCAATTATTATAAAGAAAATAGCAAAAAACATACGAGCGTCTCAGCAACTTCTGCATTCACCAGTTGTCCATCCTTCTTTCTGTGTGCCTTTGTCCACAATGTAATCCTTGTGATTGAAGTTGGATCTGAAGAACTTTTTTTCTACAAATAAAATAAAAAAAGTGAACTCACATTCAATATGAAAGCAAAATTGAATTACAATGATAATGATCTTTACCATCTCTGCAGCTAAACGAGCATACCCTTTCCTACTACATGTATGTGGGAGTTGTTTCTTCTTCATGGCTTTGTATTTTTCACTTTTTAACTACACAAACAAAAGACATATCCAATATTTATATCATACTAATAATATGAAAATGTAAAATTATGCCTTTTCAAGTAGATATTTTTATACCATGAAGTTTGCACTAGTCTTTTCACTCACAAAGTCCATCCAATCATCTATAGATTGCAAATTATCAGGCATTAGCTTCAAAAGTGCATCCTTTGTTGGTGCATCTCGAATTTGTTTTACCAGACGAGATTTTCCAGCCCTCCATAATCTACCCATCTTTTGGAAAAAGAACGTTTTTTGCCAATCTTCATTTACATTGTACCTCGACTAAAGCATCATGTAGTTAGATTAGAGAAAATGATATGTTCCTTCAACTAAGACTATGAAATGAAATAAAGTAACTTCATACCTGGATAGACTTCCATAACACTATTTTCAACCTTGTAGGTAATTTCTTCCAATTTTCTAAAGTCACTGGTACTACCTCTCGCACGAGTGGACCAAGAAAAGAAGCTAATCCTACAGATTCATCCCCAATGGGTTGAACATATTCATTAAAAACAAGGTTCACTTTAGATTGTTTATCAATGGCTATTGTCTTCATCTTTGTAGGGCCTCTTGTTCTTTTTGGCAGAATTGTTGTTTCAAGTGGATGTTCACTGATTATATGGTCTTCACTTTCAAGTCTATTTCCATTTGAAGTTGTTTCTTTCCTACGAAGAGTTGATCTTGTTCTATTAGATGGTGAGTCTAAGGTAGGAATTGAAATAGGGTTACCTTCAATTGTCTTCTCATTATGATTGGGTGTGAAATGTTCATGGTGAGCACTAATGTGAGATCTTTCCACATTGTTGTCATCTAGAATAGGCAAACTATCGTGATCATTGGAAGACACATTTGATTTTTCTATTTGAACCCTTACCTCTTCTAGTTGGTGGTTATGCAACATTTCATCACTACAAATCTTCCTTCGTAAAGACCTCTTCTTTCCTATAACTTTCACTTCTAAGATATCTTTTTTGTGTTGTTTAGTCTGAGGTGGTAACTTACTCTCCTCCATTTCAACCTAAAAGCAATAGTAACAGGTAATCAGTAGGCACTAAATGTTAATAATAATGAACTACTTTATACAATATAAATATTTACCGTCATTCGTGTTTTCACCATAGTGGAGGTAGCTTATCCAATTACGTACACCTAGATATTTTTACAAAGTAGGGAAACAATATTTATGAACAAATTTGATTGATAAATAAATACTTAACATCAATATGATATTCAACAAAGTTGTGAACAAATCTTTACAAAACAAAATTATATTCAATTTACTTGTGATTGAAAGTTGATTTCATGTAATCGAGGTATGTAATCCTCAATCACAAAGTACTCTTACAAAATAAATATTATAAAGTACAATACAACCACAACAAACATCTATACAATATATCAAATTACTCATCAAATGAAAACACCTTCACAATCTTGTTTGGCATAAGTAAGTTCATCATTTTCCTCAACGTCTTCAATCGCACTAGGAAATTGTTCATTACTAACCACAGTGTCAACATAATTCTCATCGTACATCTCTATGTCATGAAATCCTCTTGGGGGTGCTTTTAATAAGACATACCAATTTGAGGTGTCATGTTCTCTAACATAAAACACTTGTTTGGCTTGTGAGGCAAGGATGAAAGGCTCTCGTATAAACATACTTTGACTTTGATGTAAGTTGACAAGAGTGAATCCTTCCTCAATTTTGACTCCATTACAAACATTTGCCCAGTTGCATCTAAAAATTGGAAGTTGGTGGACATAATAATCTAACGAGATGATTTCTTGTAATACCCTATAATATGCAACAAGGTTGACAACTTGAGATCGATCTTTAGAACTGGATCTACATAATGTAGTTGCATCTACAAAAACACCACTAGTTTGGGTTGATTTTTCAACACTTTTTATGTGAAATCGTTGTCCATTTATGATATATCCAGTGTAAGACATTGCACTTTTTCTTGGCCCATTTACAAGCCACTTCAATAAGTCAGAATAATTTTCAAAAGATGAATCTAACCCAATCTGATAAGAAAAAACATATTTACTTATTAGTTACAGTATATTATAGTTTTATATATTCATTGTTTGATATAACATTTATGGAATAGTATAGTATATCACCTTAGACTTCAACCATGATGGAAATTGTTTTGCATGAATCTTCCAAAGTAGACTAGAATCTCTTATTAGTCTTTTATCTAAGATCATGAGTTCATTCATATGCATCCTAACCAAATGAGTTGTTATTAAATAATAGTCTTGACTTAAACTAAGTAATATTGTTACACAAGTTAACTCACTCGATAAATGGTTCCACCTCTGCTGTGTTCAATAAGACATAGCGATGTGCATTCTCAAATACATCATTAGGTAATGTAATTGGAGTTCCAGAAGATACCCTCTAGGATGACACCATTGTGGTATTCTTCATTACGATGCTGATTATTCACTACTTCAACTGACTTTTTAAAATATTTATTTGAAAAGTCAACACATTCATCAGCCAAGTAAGATGCAGCAATACACCCTTCTGGTTGTGCTTTGTTCCGTAAATAACCTTTCAATATCTTCATATATCTATATTAAATGTAATTAGTACGAGGAGGAACACAATTATCACCAACATGTAAATTGAAAATTAGCAATTTACCTTTCAAATGGGTACATCCAATGAAATTGAACAGGACCACATATGCAAGCTTCGCGACCCAAATGAATAACTAAATGTGTCATTACATCAAAAAATGAAGGTGGAAAGTACCTTTCAAGAAGACATAAAATGTCCACCACTTCTTTTTCAAGCCCTAACATAACTTCTCTGTCAATTGTACGTTGGCAAAGTCTATTGAAATATGAAAAATAGCCTATATATTGCATGTCTTGGACCTTTTGGGAGCAACCCTCTAAGCACCACAGGTAAAAGTTGTTGCATCAACACATGATAATCATGAGACTTCAAACCCATCACTTTGCATTCATCTAATGATACACACTTTGAAATGTTGGAACTATATCCATCAGGCAACTTTAACTTGTACAATCTCGAACAAAATAATTTCTTCTCATGCTTCGACAATGTGTGTGGAGCAGGAGGTAGGTAAGTTCTACCTCCTTGTTCTTGAGGACGTAGGTCAGGCCGAATTTTCATGAGTTGTAAATCTTTTCTTGCATTAATTCCATCTTTTGACTTTCCATTTATATCTAATAATGTACCTACAATACTCTCACATACATTCTTCTCCACATGCATGACATCCAAGTTGTGATGTATTGGTAATTCCTACACAATCAAAGTTTCAAGTTGTTAAAGGCCTATTTTGAAACTCAATATAATTTGAAACCCAATAAATTACACCATAAACTTAGAGTTTGTCAACCTTCCAATATGGTAGATCGAAGAAAATGGATCGCTTCTTCCACCTTTGATTTGATGATTCTTTATGACCCTTGCTCTTTTTCTTTCCACCTTTTCCCCAACAATTATCAAAATCTTTAAGTTGGGCATAAATTGCACTACTTGTTGCAATTTTGGGAGGTAACTCTTCTTCTATTTTTCCATCAAACCATGCTTTTTTTCTTCGATATGGATGTGCCCTTGATAAGAATCGTCTATGACCCATATATGCAAATTTTTTACTATGTTTCAACCAAAAAGAACGAGTACTATCTCCACAAGATGGACATGCATATCTACCTTTTGTGGTGCATCCAGCAAGATTTCCATATGCCGGAAAATCATTTATAGTCCACGTTAGAATTGATCTCAAATTAAAGTGTGTGTTACTCACAATATCATAGACTGGTACTCCTTTCCATAGTTGTTGTAAATCATCAACAAGAGGTTATAGATAGACATCAATATCATTTCCTGGTTGTCTAGGGCCAGGAATCAACAATGTTAACATTATATTTTCCTTTTTCATACATAACCAAGGAGGAAAGTTGTATATAATGAGCATGACTGGCCAACAACTATATCGACTACTCAAATTGGAGAACGGGTTAAACCCATCTGTAGCAAGGCCTAACCTAAGATTACGCGAATCCATAGAAAACTCAAGCCATTTTTTATCAATTGTCTCCCATGCAATAGAGTCAACTGGATGTCAAATCATTCCATCAGTACTTTTATGGTTAGAATGCCAACTTAAACTTTCACTCACTTCATTTATTTTGAACATTCGTTTAAGTCGTGGAATGATGGGAAAATATCTCAATACCTTGGCAGGCACACCTTGTTTAATTTGATTTGTTCGTTCATCAATCTTCCATCTTGAAGTCGCACAATGAGGACAACTTTCTAACTTTTCATTCTCATTTCTAAATAGGCAACAATCCTTAACACATGCATGAATTTTTTGGTAGCCTAAATTAAATTCCTTGAATAATTTTCTAACTTCATAAATAGATCTTGGGATAACATTATCCATTGGGAGCATGTCATACAAAAGCCCTAAGAGGCTAGTGAAACTTGCATTTGACCAACCATTAAAAGTTTTCAATTTATACAATGCTACAATTGCTGACATCTTTGTATAGTTTGTACAATTTTCATATAATGGACTATTTGCTTCTTGGACATTTTGAGAAAAATTGTTTTCCCTTCTTGATGTACAATGATCAATGTTGTCCTCTTCTCCCATATATGTGCTCTTATAGAAGTCAGTTGCTTCAAACATAAAATCATCATCAACTTCATTCTCGACTTTATCCTCCTTACATACTTCTCCATGACGATACCAAATATTATATGTAGGATCCATACCCTTAATGACCAAGTGCTCATATATGATTTGAAAATTAAAATGTCTCATATTTCTACATTCTTTACACGGACATAAAACTTTACTAGCATTTGACTTCTTTTTCTTCACCTCCTGTAGAAAACTCCATGCTCCTTCCATATACTCATCACTAGCACTATTAGACAAAGTTAATTTTGTTAAGTATGCATCAAAAGATTAACTCAAAAACCAATATGCAGCTTTCACTTTCATACCGATTTAGATGCACCCAATCTTTGTTGAACATTTTCAAGGTGTTGGTAACCTTAATTGGATGATTGGTTCAATCGTCAATGACTTGGTCACCAAACACTATTTGATAAAAGTGAATATCAACTTTCACAGAGAGTATGCTCTAAATCGATTATTCTTAGAACACTTTGGTAGGCTAAGGTTCAATTTAACTATTTGGGCCAATGACATTGTAATTTCAATTGTTGTATTTTAGTTTTCATGCTTCTATTTCCTAGCTATTCAATTTTACACTTTTACGCAATTTTTATATCATCCAAATTAAGTTTGAAAGATTAAAAACATGTTTAGCGATGATTTTGAAAATGACAAAAGTGATTTTAGTCAATTTAAAATCAGTCTGAAACATGCCCTAAAACAACGCTAACAAAATTTACTAGCAAAGAGGATAGGAATACAATCATATACCAGCTAAATTAAGTCAATAAAGATGAGGATGAATGGAAACACAAAAGTGGGAAACTCAATCAAAAAAAAAAATCATATGATGAAGGAAAAAAGAGTTCGTAAACAAAAAAAAAAAAAAAAGAAAAGAAAAAAGAAAAAAGGAAGGTGATGAAAAATAGCAAAGGCATAAGGTGTTTGGTTACTAAACCTGGTAAGGAATCCAATATTGAGGATGACATAAATTTTTGTTCAACGAACTTTACATTATCGAACAACTTGGAGAACAAAATTATGCAAATTTATATCATCATCCTATATAACCTTTCATTTTAAATCACAATCCATGAAAGAAAAAAGCAGTCTGCGACATGTAATTCTCAAAGTTTAGGTCGAGTGCCACAACCACATCAGAAAATCTATCATTACAGGGCATATTTTCACAATAATATCTCTAAAGTTAGTCAGCTATATATCCAAATATTGCTATAGAATCCGTTCAAATAACGAATGAAGTTTAAATACAAGAAACTAACAATTGAAAGGGGCAAAAAAGTTGTGAAAAATGCTTTCCTTCCACTCCTTTACCACTAAGAATCCGCAAATATAAAAAATATCAGAAAATAGGATTGATATTTTGAAGTGTAGAAGGAAATCATAGGCCTAGTCAAGTAGGAACACGGTCTCGTAAAACTAGTATCTCAATTACATATAAACATGAATATGGGGAAATCACATTTCCACTATAAACAATGCAATCTTTTTCAGCTTCTTCAGCATAAATATCATCAAACATTTTTATATACAAGTGAATTTCAAAACAATATGATTGATACATAGAGCATAATACACTTGCTCAAGGCTTAAGGCATTTAAAATGAAATATGTCGCTTGAATTCCTTCAACAGATTAATAGGTTAAAGTGACTATAACAATATGTGTATAAATTAAAACTTTATGCTAAAAACCACTACGTACTGTTATCCATAAGTGCTTAATATTAGACTTATAAGAACAAACCTAGAGTAGTTGGCATATTAAGCATATTGGAACAACAGCAGAAGAGAAACTCACCTGCCTCTCATTCACAAAGGCACACAAACTCGCCAATTTTTCCAGCCCTCCTCAACGTTCTCATACCAGTAGCAAAATACTATGTGGACAAGATGAAATTTTTTATCAACAAACATGTTACATATATTTTTACAATCACATATGGAATGTAAGCTATAAACTAATGTTCAAGAATGTAAGCTATAAAGGGTTTAAGTGTAGACTGACAAAAATCAAAGGAAACAAGAAAAATTTATAAAGAAGTAAGAAATTTACCAAGTGAGTAACAATGGAGAAGAAACTAACAAGATGGATTCAAACAATGTGTGAATTGAACATCCTTAACTACTTGATTCAATCTCACCCTCGGGATTCTTTTGCAACCAAATCAAATGTAACAGAATGAAAACACATGAGAAGATTTCTATATCCCATGCCCACAACAAAGTTTATCAAGGCAACAATTCAATTGGAGAACATTATTTGAGGCTCTGCTTAAAATACTATTATTCTATCTCATTAATATTTTCCAACATCTCATATGGCTTGATTTATGCACAATTCCTTCTATATTTTATTCTAGTGATGCAATCTAACAAAATCTTTTTTCACTCTGTAATCTGACTAATTACAATTCAAACTTCAAATTTCTTAGAGAGAGAGAAAAGATAGAACCTGTTTAAATAATACATAACAACTCAACACATGGAATTTGAATATTAAATAGTTAAAGAAGTTTGAATTTATAGGTGAAGTGTTTTTGGAGCATATCTATGGTGGGGGCTTCATTTCGAGAATACAAATGAAGATATTTCCTCTTGTCTCTGTTTGGTTCATCACTATATTAAAAAAAAATATTTCAAACACTTTCATCCAAAGTTTTCATCTTGTATTTTCTCCAACAGCCAAACACTCTAAAGTACAAATTAATACGCCATTAAGAAATTGTAAGAAATAATCTCGACAAATATAGAACCGGTAACTCATACGGAAGAAATTATTGGAAAGAACATACCTTTTCTTCTTGGAGAGGAGCTTGTTGTCATTAATTTTACGACCATTGCTTTCTTTATGTGATGCTTGCATCTTCTTTCCACTTGTCCAGCACTATCCCCACAACTCGGTCAAGAAAAAACCCACAAAACTTGTGAACTAATTGCAAGACTTCACAATTGTAGTCACAGTTTGTAATAAATTTGGGCTTGTTACCATAAATAGCTCCGTATTGACAAAATTGGAAATTAAACCCGTAAATCTAAAAATTTTAGCTGCAACATTGCAAAAGGGATGAAAAAAATGGTATTTTACCTCACGAATTGCTCAAATCAGTGCACAATACTTAGAAACCTCAAATTGAAGCGCAACACAGTTGAACAAAGAAGACTAAAATTTTGAAGCACAATGCAATAGAACAAAGGAGAGAAGGTTGGAATTTTGAAGCACAAAGCAGTCAAACGAAGGTGAAGGCTGGAATTTCGGATGGGTCCACAAGCATTAACGAAGGAGAAGACCTCAAAACGCAATCGATCAAAGGAGAAGGCTAGAAGTTTGAATCAGTCCACAAGCTTTAACGAAAGAGAAGATTGCCTAACAACGAAAGAGACAGAAGAGAACGAAATGGAGAGAAGACGAAAGAGAAGAATGAAAGAAAGCAGTGAAAGAGAGAGAATGAAAAGAGAAGAATGAAAGAGATCAGTGAAAGAGGGAAGATAGAGAGAATGAAATAGAAGGTTAAAAAAATGCGTAATGTGTTTGTGGAGAAAATCGTATAATTTTTTTGGGAGAGGAAAACTTCGAGCGCGCCCTTATATTTAAGCATTCCCACCTTTTCTTTTCTATAGCATTTTATAAGAAAAGCTATCCTAAGATGCTATTAAAAGGTATATTTGTTGTAGTGTTCCCAACTCCTTACTTGGACAAATCCCCAAAATGGTAGGCATATTGAGTTGACGAATCTAGCAACTCTCACCCATATAGATCAAAGGACTGCCCTCATAGACAGGAGTTCATAACTCACTTAGAATTAAGGTTAAGTCACCTATGGTCATCCTATGAAATGTTAATCTCTTCAGTCAACTATGTAAAGAGAGATTAATCATTTCGCAGTCCGGTCTTATACAAACTCTTTGTATAGGATACCCCCACTCGCATGTCTCCACATAAACAATTTGGATCAAATCTTTTGTAACATTTACAACTTTTGTAACATTTACAAAGTGGGTCGTATTTGTAATGCCACCAGGGTAAGACACCCAACCTTATCCTAATACTACAGATCATTTAGGTTATTACTTAAACATGATCGACTTGTATGTCAACCACATACATGTTTAAGTTACATAAAATAACCTTGGATTGTTCTTTAATGGATAATTGCATATATAAAATAATCAACCATTATTTCAAATTGTTTATTAACTACGAGGCTTTAGGGTACACATCCCAACAATCTCCCACTTGCATTAAAGTCTGTGAGACATGAGCCGATGAGACATGTATTCTAGGGCATACTCTATACCACCCAACATGCTCTCCCACTTGCCCTAGCGCACTGGAGTTATGTCTCGTAGTCTTAGACATTCTAGGAGATCCACTCACCCTTTAGCCTAGAGAATCATGTTATATAATTCAAATTGTTATGTCAACAACTACCATCTAATCACCACCATAATGTTTCTCTCAATCTTTTGTATTCCTCCAATTTGGTGTTTACTAATATCCTCAAACTTAGTCTTTGCACCACACTATCTCAAAAAGTGGATAGACTATTTCATATATGAAATAACTATCAAATATTGAAGGATATACCACGACTATGCAAATTATTGCTTCACAAGCAAAAAATTGCCTTGTAGTCAAACTTACACCACTTAGGATGAAACATAAATTTCTCTAAATCTTGTATGAAACAATGTATCTCGTAAAAGGTCAAATCTTAAACTTTATACACTAATGTCTCATTATTCATAAGTTTTAATTTTCAAAATTCAATGGTCATATCCATTGATTTAATCGATATAACTAACTAATAGTATATTAAATGTTAATTAAGTCTCATGTAAAAATTACATCCTCTCAACACTTGAGGCGTCTTAGGAAACTTTTCCTTAGATATATCAACTTCACTTTAGAATGATACACTATCATTTCATCTGAAGTTGTTGCATCAAATATTAAACAACAACTTTGTAAATGTAAGATGCATGAGACAAACTTAACATCTTTAAATGTAAGATGCATGAGACAAACTTAACATCAATAAGTAAACATTTAATATACAAGATCATTTTCAAATCACTATTTGAAATTGGTTAAACAGTCTAACTTTCATACTGATTTTTACTTCATTCATAATGACTAAATATCAATATAAAACAGATAAATATTCATTTTTCATTTTCTTGTTAAGTACAAGAACGTTGTCATTGTTCAAAGTCATGGGTTATGATACTATATCAAACCCTTATATCCAAAGATCCTTATTGTGAAATGCATTTCTCAAATGAACATCACAATTTTGCAAACCTTTTGCAATTCAATCTTTGATACTTGATATGTGTAGATGCATTGAACTTCTTTTCACAAAAGAATTAATACATTTTTACATATCGCATATGCAACAATGAATCAAATAATGCATAAAGACTCTATTATAGTAACTAGTTAGAAAAATTGACTCACAGTCTATTTTCACTCACCAGTTCCAGCGATGGTTTTCACCTTAAGCCAATAGTCTTACTTTGAAGATCTTTATCTCTAAATTCTATACTTTCAAGTCTTACTTTTGTAGATCCATTCATATCCTTTGAATTTTACCCCATCAAGAAAATCTAAAAAAAAAAAACAAGTTTTATGACTTTGACATAATTTCCTTTGTCAACACTCTTCAATTCTTGTCATTAAGTACGACAGCTTTGACTTCCAATAAGTCATAGCAAAGGTTGAGTCATCTCATAACTCTCCCACTACTTTTGAGGTTTATAAGTTTTCATCTTGTCATCTAATGTTACAATGTAAACTATAAGCAAGTTTTGTTAAGGTTGAGTTATCCCATAACTCTTCCACTATGATGAAGACTTATCTGGTTGACAATTAGAAACCATTTGACATTTATATGCACATAAATGGTTGGCAACATTTGTTAATTATTAGTGGTTTTACTTGAAACTAGTTTATCCACACAACTTAACCTTTTTATAGGTTCATAGCCTTTCATTTGACATTCCTAATAAAACCAGTACTTTGTCACACAAATACATTTTTTTTTTTTTTAGACATTACAAAAGGTCATTTCATAAACCCTCAAGGACTACCTACATTTAGGTGTAATTTTGAACATTTGTTTCACCAAGCGTATTTGTTAAAGGTTCGTTTTGACACAAGTATCTCAACTTACCCAAATAATGAAATGTTGTAAACCAGTTTTACAACACTTTCATAATCCAAAATTGTTCTCAAACATTTTGGAGGAAATAATGTTCAAAATTGCAATCTCTATTGCACGTCCTTAGTAGAACTTGGCATTAGTGTAATTTTCAAAACGTTAGGACTATGTTTAACAAGGTACTTAACATGTACAAAGTTTAATAAGGTCACATTTCTCCTGTAGCATCACAATTTCATCCAAATTGTATCTAATGCTAAAAGTTTGAGATCTAATCTCATTTCTATCAATTGGGCATAGTACATTAAAATTCCTATACTAATCATTATGATCTGATCATAATGTCACATTAGATTTGCCTAAATGACTTCAACTTTAGTCTAATTTCTTTTGAACATTTCAAAGGAAGAAAACGACTTAAGTTGCATTAGATTTAGATACTTTCATTCATACATATTCCTCAATTATATTAATGACTTATTTATGAAGTAGACTTACTCTTTCAGTCAATAGACCACTTGGGTCAAAATGTGAAAGTCCAACAAATTCTTTGGCCAAGTAGCCTTATCTAATAAGATTTAATGACACTCTTGCACGAAAAGCAAGACTTTTGACAGGTAATAGTAATTTAACTCTAAATCTTAGAGAATTGCCTGCAACTGTCATTTAAATGCCAAAGACAGGTATCCTTTAAGGAGAAAATAATTTGTCTTTCTTTATGGGTTCATTAATCCTTACTCTCTCTTAATTTAGTATTCAGTTGTATTAACTTTTAACACACATAAAAAAGGTAATTATTTAAGCTGAACATATTTTCAAACAATTTTGAAAACATGCCTTATTACTAAAAAAAACATTCATAATCTATGAATTATTTAATAATAAAGTTTGAAGAAATTGAATTTCTCTTATGGTGATAAAAGCACCATATTCAGCATAAAGAAACGACATTTTAATGTCTCCCACTACATTAACTGAGATGAGCTTTCCGTTGCCAACTAGTAGAAGCTATCCTACTAAATTAAGTATTTGCCAAGAAACACACAAAGTAATAAAGAAAAGAAAGAAACAATTATGATAGTGAATCCTTATTCAACTATCTAGGTGTGAATCTGTAATTTCCACCAAGAACTGAGTAAATCAAATTTACTTTATTCTTATTTCTTTTTATTTTTGAGGTATTTCTAAAATTCCTCATGGTGTGACATCCCAAGCTAATTTGAAAACATTTTCCTTATTGGCTCTAGTCATAGAAATTTTTCTTGGACTTCGATAATACTTAATTTTGAGGTCATTTAGCTTCCCATGACTGCAACATCAATATGTTTTTGTCATAACTTTATCTAATAACCAGACACATTAGATGTTATCTAGATGATAAAAGTAAGCTATGACTTCATTTATAATTCATGAACACTTCATGAATTGGCAACAACCTTTTTTAGAACATTTCCCAAATAAAAGACAAATTTAAAATTATACTGTCAAGAAGTGTTGATGACATTTTTCCAAGTAACTTATTTATCAAACCTTTTGACTTATATTGGTAATTAAAAACTAAAACTCTAGAGAGAAATTGACATAATTTTAAAATATAAAAAACATGTTATTTGACTTTATGCAATCTTTTACTCATTCTAATTCAACATAGAAATTAAAAATGAACCCAATAGATTTAGTATGAATCTTATTCATATATTAATTCAAAATTTCTATTGCTATGATACTCCAGTTAGTTAGAACAAGTGCCACCGAAGAGTGGTCAGTTATTCCTTCACTGGATTGAGACATTCTCAACCAATTGTTACACCAGAATAACTCTTATTCTTATAACAATTAGTTACCATTTATTTGGTCAAGAAATCATTAACTTGCTTAACAAGTGTGACTCTCCATTTTAGATCCTAAAGTTCTGCCCCAATGAGCCAACCGAAGGGAAAAACCGATTGGGGCAAAAACTAAAACGACCCTGTCCACAAGAGTTTGAGATAAATTTCATGCAAACACCATCCGAAGGGGGACACAAATCGAAGTGCCACGAGGCCGAGCATGAAAGTTATCTAACAAACTAATGAAGGAGACCATAGGATGTGTTGATACACGTCCCTCTCCCACTTACTATAAACACTCTCTCCATCACCTTGATATTGACCTATAGAAACACCATCCGAAGGGGGACACAAATCGAGGTGCTACGAGGTCGAGCATAGATCGCACGGTGTGAGCATTTAGGGAGAAACATGAAAGGAAAATGACATATCATATATATCTTATTCCTCCCCCTAAGTGTTTTGGAAATTTAGGGTTAAATTTGCCCAATATAACTCTTATATTGGATAGTTTAACTATGTATGATTATCATTAATTAAACACTTTAATAAATTCTAATCATCTATTGCGTGCTTATAGAAACATTTGACTAATTCCCCTTCCAGGTCGGTTCCCAGATAGAGGTGTTCCATTTCCGTTAGCTTAAATACTCCAGCCTTAGACAGAACATTCCTTAGACAAAGGTCCTTATAGACAAATATTTTATAATTGATCTTTTATTTTCTCATTTTAATCCTATTAAAACAAAACAAAAGATTTATTTTAAATCTAATCTCATTAGAAATAAAGTTGAAGATTAATTAATCAAATTTTAAACCATTTAAAACAAATTAATTAATCTTATCCTAATCACATTAGGCTAGCATGCAATCTTATGATATGCATCTCACGGTTTAATCTTGAATAAATTGCAATATTTCAACAATTCATCAAACAACCAAGTTGTTTAATCTTTATTAAACATCTTCTATTTATTGTCAAATCCATTGAAACTCAAATTAACCAACAATTGACACTTAATTTAAAGTGTTTTAAGTGGGATTTGTGGCTTCTTGTAGGAATGATACCAAATGTGGAATAAACCCACTTTCAAATTGGAAAAAATGGGAAAAAATCACTTACTTAAATAACTTTCTCATTATTAATTTATATAACAATTAACTTAATAAATCAAATAAATAAATAATTATATATAAAATAATAATTAATTTAAGTAATTAATTAGCAATTTAATTAAACTATTTAATTAAATAATAATTAATACAAATAATTAATTAAACATTTTAATTAATACAAATAATTAATTAAACATTTTAATTAATTATGAATTTAATATCATATATTAATTTATAAAAAAAAATAATTTGACTAATCCCGATATTTAAAACATATTTAAATATCCACAACTCTCTTTCTTTGTTTAATTCAAAATTAAACAATAAACCGTTAAACTCGTTTAACGCTTTAATTCCCTGAATTGAATTCAAACGATTTAAATTCGTTCATCACACTTGTTCTAAGGTTCAGCCTGTTACGAGCTAGCAAAAGAATATAATGGACGTACAGATCATGAGCTCCAACGATACGAGACTAACCAGCTAAACTCTTCAACCTAGTTAACCAACATTCGTAACTACCGGGACACTCCACTAAAACCCAGTAGTTGCACTCTTCTCACTGTACATACATTTTTGGCCACTTGATATAACCATGATTACTAGGTCAATCCTTCACAGGTTGTCCGTAATCACAGTTAGTTTTAATTATTGTTTTACCCCTATGAGTACTTCTAGTTCCTTAAGTTTCACTGATCCTCTAATGAACAATAGGTTTATGGTCCAACCATTAAACCGAGTCCCTCTCGGACTAGTGAGAGGGTGAGGCCCCTTGTTCAAGACCTAGAGTCAGCACCTAAGGGAAGAGCCTATCTACTATCCCTAACACGGGTAGGAGTAAACTCCATCTTGCACCCTATATCCCCAACTATCTACCCGGTCTTACCCTTGAAATGGGAGGCTTATTGAGTAGTGAACCTGGGCTACTCTCACCTATGTAGATCTAAGGATAATCCCGAGTTCATAGTTAGCTTAGGATTAAGATCGAGTTACCTAGGTCATCGAATTTGAAATAGTTAGTTTTAACATTAAATGGAGTTATAAAGTAAAGTAAAAAAAAACTTTTCATGGTTTGGTCTTGCAAACTCATTGCACAAGACGCCCCTACTTGAATTTCTCTACATAAATGATTCGGGATCACATCATTTGAATCAAATACAAAGTAGGTCACATTCAATAGTTTCTCCAGGATAAGGTACCTAGCATTATTCATATACTATAAATCGTTTCGGTTATTTACTCGAACTTGATCCACTTTTATGTCTCCACATAAAGTCCAAGTAATCATAATGTAGCCAAGGGTTCTTAGTTTATTGGATTTAGGGTTATGAAATATTAATTCAACAATAACTTTATTTAATAAACAACAACAACAACTTTATTGAAAATAGAAGTCATATTACTAATTACAAACTACGAATTTTATGGCATACAACCCAACAAATAGTTCATAGGTTCATGAGTCTTAATATGATAATTCAATCAATCAAGGACATGCTTACGAGGTGTATTCATCTTATATAAAATAGTGTAGTTAGGGCACTGGCTCGTAGGGGAACCGACAATAAACCACTTACCTTAAATTGCAAATCAAAATATGTTCAAGCAACCTTATCTTCTCTTAGCCAAATATGACATTGAAACAAAACCTAAAATAACACACCAAAAGTTAATTTCAATATTAAGGGGGCAAATTCCGATCACAAATTAACCAAAAAGTCCAATCAACTTTACCCAAAGTGTGATTTGATCCAAAATTGCTTCAAAACCCTCCAACAATACAATTATGAGCGAATCACCAAAATTGAGGATTAATATCCCAAAATTACAACATAAATAATTGGTCCAAAACAGTTCAAAACTCTAGTACTTACAAAAAATTTCACCCAAAATAAGTCCTTAAGACTTGAAGAACAGTGTAGTGAAATCTTGAATCTAAAACCCTAACAATATGGGTTAATCAAATTAGCAAAAATATTAGTGGGTATCAACAAACTAGTGTCAAAATTTAATGGGCATTCAAAATATTTCAAGAAAACCCCCCAAAAAAAATACCCATTATCTTAGCTAAAATCTTAAGATTTCAGCGATGGTGTAGGGCAGAACGACGACGGTCGACAAAATCACGAGTGGCGGTAAATTTGGAATCAAGAAACCGATGGCGGCATGATTTAAACCGAGCGAGAGAAAAAAAAAACATAGACAAATGCGAGAGGACAATAGTAGAAATGGAAACCCATGGGATGATAGGTGACGGATCCGCACAAACAGCAACCGAACAGACCCTGTAACGACCCGACTTCCTAGGACTTGAACTAGGTCGTCAATAGAGGCATGCATGAAAGGGTTGAAATTCCTAATGTAGCAGAAGAAATACAGAACCAAACTCGAAATTAATTGGGATTTTGAAATACCCATACACTGTAAAAAAAATACAGAAAACCTACTATATTAATTCTAGGCTTAAGCATCCTTTTAGAGATAGAAGTCTTACATTCGTTGTCAACTCTGAACACCACCACCACAAACTTCTCCTATTCTCTGAGTGATGATATGATAAAGGATTGTGGATCATTTTATTGATTTAGGAAAAAACCAACGAGAAAACTAGAAAGAATTTTTAGAGAACAAGAAGAAGAAAACCCAAAATCACATAATTGTTCTCCTTTTTTTTTCCTTTTGCAGGCATATATCGAGAGAGAGATCAGGAGATGTGGGAATAAACCACGTAAAGCGTAACTTCCACATATGGAAGTTACCTTTTATTTATTTAATTAATTTAACAATTAAATAAATAATTAATAGTTAATAGTTAATTAAATCTAATTTAATTAATTATTTCATTTAAATCATATTTAAATGAACACCTCCCATATAACTTATAGTTTTAATTCATTTAATTCAAATTAGATCAAATTTATTTAAAATTAATTAAGAAAATTTATTCTTTAATTAATTAACTATCAAATTAAATATTTAATATTTAATTTAACCTACATTTGAATCATATTCAATTGTTATTCTCTCATCAATTATAGTTTTAATGTGCATCTAATACACATTAATTTTAACCTATATTTTTAATGTGAATCTAATTCATATTAATGTTTGAACTCATTCAAATATTTAAGTCTCTCAAAAATTAATTTTGTATCGAATCCAAAATTAAAATTATATTATAAAGTTCAAAATAAACTTTATATTATAATGTATCATCACACATTATATTATTTCCCTAAGTAAATTTGAACATTTAAAATTTTATTCAAGATATAAATACCTCATCGCTCTTTATGAGCTAGGAAGGGAACCTAATGGACCTACTGATCAGACTCCAACAATATGAGATTATTCGGCTAAACTCATTAACCACAAGAACCAATATTCGTTACTTGTGGGTACACTCAACTAAAGATCCACAGTTGCCCTCTTCTCACTTTAGATATATTTCTGTGTCCATGGATATAGATCAATAATAGCAAATTAGTGCTTCATAAGTGTTCTTAACACCAGCTGGGTCAAATTACCATTTTACCCCTGGGTTATTTTTAAATCCTCAAGTACTAGTACTCCTCTAATGAACAACCTGTTTATGGTCCAACCATTAAACAGAAACCCCTCTTGGGCCAGTGAGAGGGTAGGGTGTTGTACATGAAATTGCGAATTTAAATTTACTAACGCAATATGCAGGTTAAGCTACTATGATGTGTTTCACACACCATGCATGAACATGCTATGCGTCTTACTTAAGTTTAATGCTATGCGTTGGTGGTTTGTCAAGTTTTCCTATCCTTTGCCCAAGTATAAGCAAAGGAGTAGGTTTTCTTGGTGAGTCCGAGGTCGAACACAGGGATTATGTTGATTCAATATTTAAGTGAATTATATGCGTTGTAGTGGTAACCAAAAAATAGTTGAAAGTGTTGTTTGTTGCATCTAATCTAAAGAAAGCGATAACATGTACATTATACGAAATTGTGGAAAATGGAAAGCATGCGACACAGCAAAGTCAGCTAGGTGAATTTAATGAATGGATAAAAACAGGGTTTGGTTTGGTTAACATCTAACATCGAAAACGCATGGTGATAGTCTATTCATACTTGCGACTCTTCTCCCGGTTGTCAGCCGCTATGCGTTATATGTCTATAACGCATAGGAGAGTGTTAAGAACCAAAGTTATTCCTATAGACAGGTAACACTTCTTGGCCTGGTCAATTGAGTTCCACAATCACTTACCCTCTCGAGCAGTCTAATTATTACTACTTATATCGAATAGCTAGATGGACATAAGCATCAGATTAAGTTTGCAATTGACAAGATGCAATAGTTACACTATGGTTCTTATTTAGATGCTAACGCAACCCTAGACCCTTGATAGATTACTTACTCATGGATTCAAAGTAAAAAGTGGAAAGTACAGAGAAATGAGTAGACATGGAAGAAATATATATTGATGAACGGAATACAACTTTAGATAAGCTCAATGTCTTGACACAAATCTAAAATCAAGATAGCAAAATAAGATGGAAAGCAGGAAAAGGCATCAATGTCTTGAGTCGCATGGATGGAAGCGTGAGGTTTTGCTGTGAAATGGTCAGGCGGAGGGAAGACTCTTCTCTGTCGAGCTATTCGTCTTCGGTTGAGGTTTGGAGAGAACTCTGCTGTCACTTAGGAATCCTTCCGAGAATCAACAACACTTTCTCATCTTGCAGGACTGCCCTTTTATAGATGTTGCGTTTGCAATTAATGGCAAATCTGCTTGATTGGCGGCGAAATTGATATCATGCGTCCATCTCGCCTAATTGCGTAATTCTCGGGTCAATTTAGATCCACCACTTTAGCCACAGATCATGTGTGCCAATCTTCCGACAATCTCTCAAGATTCTGATCTGATTTTCCGTGCCTTGCGTCTTTGGTTTGGGCTGATGTCAACACGTCATAAGTTGCTAACGCATAGTCTTGCGTTGAGAAGTCGTTAACGCATCTTCAGGTTGTTCGCGTTCCGTTCAGATCATGCGTCCATGAAGAACAGATTGCTAACGCATAGTCCTGCGTTAAGAAGTCGTCAACGCATCGTTTGCATTCCTGCGTTAAAACATGCGTTTTAGGCTAAAAAAGTGGTAAAATCATTATCTTCATAAAAATACAAGAGTAGAACGCAAAAGAAGATTTATTAGAAGAATTTCAGCATAAACTACCGCATGATTCTCTATTAATCTCTATTTCTCTAAGAAATAGGCTATCATAACTTGTATTTCTACAAGTTATCATAGGGCCCTTTGTTCAAGTCTCGGGACACCACTTAAGGTAACACTTATCTACTTACCCTAAAGATGGAAATGGGTGAATTCCATCTTGTATAATTATGTCCCCAACTCCCTACTCGGTCTTGTCCCCAAGATGATAGGCATATTGAGTCGGCAAACAACCACTCTCACCCATACAAATCAAAGGACAATCCCTAGTAGACAGGAGTTCATAATATACTTAAAATTAAGACTGTTGATTTTCTTGTAATCTTGTGGTTACCCCTCAGTGTTGGTTTTAATTGTTGTGGGTTATGCAGGGATTTCAAGATAGGGTTAGGTCGAGACTACTTTGGTAAGTACTGTTGATTTTCTTGTAATTTCGTGGTTACCTCTCAGTGTTGGTTTTAATTGTTATAACCCATTGAGTTTGGATTTTAGATTAAAGCTTCGAAGAATTTTGAAACCGAAAGCAAGTTGTCCAAGCGGGTTAAAGGGTTCATTTTGGTTGGACCCGGTTGAAGTATAAAAGAAAATTGTGATAGTTCCTTGGAATCAAACCTAAAGACTTAATTTAAGTATTGATTTATATTTTAGGATTTTAATTCAAGTATTTTGTGAGAATTGGCTGCTTGGTTAGTTATTTGCACCTAGTCTCAAGGTAAGTAATCTTACTACACTGCCTTTGAATCAGATAATTATAGATAATTTTGAATGATTCGCTTAATTTGGGTGAAATAGAGTTGCTTATATCTAGAATCGTTTTATAAGTATGATGACATTAGCACATGTTTGATATGATTTATGATGTGAACTTACATAAGCATCTTTAAAGAAAAGTGACGCTATGTACCGGAAGCGTACAAGTTTCCTACTATGTTATCGAAGACCTACGGGTTTCCTGGTATGTTACCGGGTGCCCTGCTACATTTGTGAGCCTTTGGGCCACCAGATGTGTGTTAGGATGGGTTAAATAGCTCATTAGATGGCCATCTAGGATTAGTAATTTATGCATGTTCCACTAGTATGATGCACTTATTGGACATAAGTGTTTAGCCTGACCCCGGTAGTGGAGTTACTCACTAAGTATTTTATACTCATTCTTTTCATGTTATGTTTTTCAGGTAAGTGAAAGTACACTCTGGCGAATGATGGGAGAAAACCTTGACCGTGCTATTGGGACTTGCCAGATGCTTCCGCACAAGAGATTTCATGTTTTCATCTTTAAGAATTTTGGTTATGTCATTTGAATTCAAAACTTTTTTTTTCTTTTAAAATTTCTCATGGTCAAATGTTTATGCAGGTTTTTTTTTGTTTTATTAAAACTATACAAGGGGTACTCCGATCAAAGATTTTTAGTTATTTGGATTTTGTAAAAGATATTTATTTTAATCAAAAAATTATTTTATTTTTTTGTAAAATTATGAAAAATAGTTGTTTTTAGATATATGCATGCATATAGTGACGACCTAGTTAAGTCATAGGAAGTCGGGTCGTTACAAATAATCTTACCCAAAATACAACTAAGTTACAAGCTTATTCCAAACTTCAAACAATGGGTCCAACCAAAATCGACCCTTTAACCTGCTTGAACAGTTTGCTTCTGGTTCCAAAATCTTTCAGAGTTTGAATCTAAAACCTCAACCCAATGCGTAACAACAATCAAAACCAACACCAATGGATAATCACGAAATTACAAGAAAATCCAACAATACTTACCAAAATAGTTCAAGCCTAACCAAATCTTGAAATTTCGACGTAATCCACGAAGAATGGATGATGCCAGTGAAGCAGAACGGGGAGAGACAGCGGCGGGGCGACAACTTGTAAACGGTGAACCAAAACCCACTGAAATCCGAGATTGACTTATATATATACTTCTTTAAATTCTCTTTTCCTTTTCTTTGTCCAAAACTCTATATATATTTAAATTTCACTTTTCCTTTTTCTTTTCCCAAAACAAAATACAACCCATCAAATAAAATTTTTTCCAACCACCACTTAACAAATTATTTAACCAAAATATCTCCTAACAAATCAATTCCCCAACTTAAATCCAATTTCAACTTATACTCATATTTTCTTAAATTAATCAAGTTCTTAAATCTCATCCAATTTCAAATCTTCAAGTTAAAAAAAAATATACATGAAAAATTGGGATATCACAAACCTAACCGAATTGTGACGACACTCCCCGATGGCGGCTGACAAACGGTGACTAGCGACGAATCACTGAAAGGACGACGAGCAGTTGATGAGGGCTAGAGGAGGTCTCGGCAGTTGGTCTCACGAGAAAGAGAGAAGAGGATGGGTCTGCACGCTTCTCGAGGTTTAATATAAATATATATTCCTTTTCAGCAAACTCTAACTCCATATATATTTATATATTATTATTTTCTTTTCCTCTTCCTTCTTAAATTTCAAAACCCACAACAACTTATACAATTTGTTCTTAAATTGGATTTCAAATTTTCAAATCTCATCCAACCCAATAAATTCGCGGCAATTGAATTAAATCCAAATTTTAAAATCTTTAACCCTTATTTTAAATCGAATTACCAAATCCCAATAATTCAATTTTAGCATCAAAACTCAAATTAGCACCCCAAATGATTTAAGATAATTAAATTAAAAATTACCTAAAAATTTGGGTTGTCATAATTACCTTTAACTCCCTACTCACATTTGTAGGGTAGGGAAGTTATACGTAATTTATTATTATTATTAATTAAATAAATGTATATTAAATCACATTTAATATATAATATATAATTCAATAAATAACCATAATTAATTAATTAACTATTAATTAAACAATTTAAATAGGGTTGTTTTCAAATATAGAAAAATGAACCAAAATATCTACAAATATAACAAAATTTTACTATCTACCGGCTATAGATCGCTATAAACTATTATTTGTGTCTATCTATGTCATGATAGACACAAATAGTAGTCTATCATGAACTATCACGGTCTATCACGGTCTATCACAGATAGACTGTGATATTTTGCTATTATTTGTAAATATTTTCAATAGTTTTGTCATTTAAAATAAATTTTCATTTAAATATCATATATTTATTTAATTATCATTTAAATCGTATTAAAATGCATATCTCTCTTATAACCTATAGTTTTAATATGAATATTATTAAGAGTAATTTTATCCTATAGTATTTATATGAATTCCATTCATATAATTAATATTTGAATCTTATTCAAATATATTACTTTCATATATTATATAGTTATAATTATAAATCATATTTATAATTAACTATATATTATAATGTATCATTATACATTATTCTTTATATTAATCATATTAATATAAACTTCCCTTAAATAATTTGAACAATTCAAATTATTCCAAAAATTAACTGATCCTCATATTTCCCTTAGTGAGCTAGTAGGGGAACCTAATGAACCTACACATTAAAAGCTCCAATAATACGAGATTACATTAATTCAACTTCTTAATTAGACTAATACACATTCATTAACTATATATCACTCCACTAAAGACCCACAATTTCACTCTTCACACTTTTGATATATTTCTGTGTTCATGGATATAACCAATTATCAGTAAGTCGACCCTTCACAAATTGCTCGTAATTATAGCTGGATCAATTTACTATTTTAGCCCTTGTAACTACATGTTACTCCTTAAGTCTCACTGATCCTCATGAACAACTTGTTTGTGGTCCCACCATAAACAAATCCCTCTTGGGCCAATGAGAGGGAGGGACCCCATTGTTCAAGACCTAAAGTTAGCATTTAAGGGAGCAAACCATCTACTTTCCCTGAAAGCGGGAAGGAGTAAACTCCATCTAGTGTAGCTATGTTCTCAACTCCCTACTCGAACAAATCCCCAAAATGGTAAGCTTATTAAGTCGATGACATGGGCTACCTTCGCCCCATACAAATCAAAGAAATGCCCTCATAAATATGAGTTCATAACTCACATAAATTGCGATCGAGTTACCTTTGGTCATCCTATGAAATGTTAGTCTCTTCAATCAACAGTGTTATAATGAGACATTAATCATTTCGTGGTCCGATTTTATACAAACTTTTTGTATAAGATACCCCCACTCGCATGTCTCTATATGAACAATTTGGATCAAATTGTTTGTAATACTTACAACTCTTGTAACATTTACAAAGTGGGGCGTATCCGCAATGTCACCAAGATAAGACACCAATCTTATACATATACTTCATATCTTTTAGGTTATCACTTGAACACGATCTACCACATATGGTTCACGTTACATAAAATAACCTTGGATCTTAGTTTATTGGATTGAGTTAATGCAATTTAAATGTCGAATAAAATACTTCTTATTTTATTAAATAAATAATTTGTATTTACAATTACAAACTATGGGACCAACGAGATTTAGGGCACCAACCCCAACGGTGGCCGCCTTGCACTGCTCTTTTCCATTCCACTGTGTACTTTCTGTAGTGCTGGACAGAGTTCCTGTAGGCCTATTCTTGATCTCTTTCGCTAATTGTCCTACTTGGATTTCCAAATTTGGTAAAGCGACATCATTTCTTGACATATATTCCTTCAAAAGACTTTCCATGTTCTGATTTTGGGCTAGAGGTGGTACCAGTGGTCGTGCTCTTGGTAATAATCGAGGTACAGGTAGTATTGTCTGTGCACCTTGCTAAGTTATATTAGTGCCACTTTTTCCTCTCGCCCAATCAAAATTTTGATGTGCCCTCCATCATGGATTTTATGTATTGGAATAGAGGTCCTAATGCTCTTACGCCTTTTGATATCCTACATAACGAACATACTGTGGATTATACATGCATCTATCAAGTGGTTTTTTGTACAAAAATTGTTTCTGATTGCACAGTAACTACAGGTTGGTGACCAAGCATGTGTTGTGCAATATATTTTCAATGGTTGTAAGTTGTGGCGCAACATCATCGTGACGCGGAGTGGTCGACGTCCTTCTCCATGTGTCTATTTCGAGGTAAAAGGTTTGAAGTTGCCACCATTCATTGTGGGTGTGATTGGTCACCTATTTTAAAGAAAAAAATATTAATCTGCTTCACCAAAGTTAGGCTTGAGGGTCGTTGAGTGTAAGGAATGTGTTAACACCCTACAACACCCGTTTTAAAACATTTTATTTTTGTTACCCAATTCATTTTATTAAGGATGGTCTTTATTTGGAAGAAAAATAATGCATGTTTTATTAAAAACTAAAATTAAATAAAATATGACTAATTAAACAGTTCCCAAGTAGAGATGTTCCCTTAAGGTCAACTTAAGTACCCCAGCCTAGACAAAACTATCGCTTATAGTCAATTTTATTTAAAATCCATGAACAAAATCTATTCTATTTTAAAAAGTCAATTTAAAAGAGGAACATTTAATTAACAATTAAATGTCAAAAATAAGTTTAGACAATATCTCACTATATCACATTCTAACTTTAAGAATAAAGTAGAGTAGCATTTTGTGAGTAGACAAACGTCCGTTAATTTATTATCATGTTGATATTTGAATTCTCAAATTAGAGAGTGCACTTACCTCAAGAATTTGAGATATTTGACAATCTCGACTCTGTCATAGGATAACATGACATTTAAAATAATGTCTCATGTGGATCAAATCACATTTTAGAAGTAAAAATATGACTTCATTCTTATGAGAAGTGTAAGCCCCTCAAAGGAAGATTGAAATTCATTGTAAATCGAGGTGAAAACTCAAACTGAAATTTTATTCTGAAAATTCAAATTTCAATGAAATTGATATTCATTTGAAAGCTGAAGTAAAACCAAGTTAAAAATCATTTTTGAAAATTTCAAATTAAAGTTGACATTAAAATGTTTTTTTAGAAATTTAAGATTGCAAGATATTCAAAATTCATTTAAACCAAATTGATGGGCTTGACAGCATATTGATATTGGAGTTCCGTTTTTATAACTCCACCAAATCGGAGATTAAAACAAAATGAAGATTTGAAATCCTACTAATGAAAAGAATCAAATTAAGGAGAAACCAAGTTTAAATTAGAAATAAAGTTAGAATTTATGTTAAAAAAATCAATAGAGTCTTTAAGAAGAAATCAATTGAAACATATTTTGAAGTTTTTCAAAATTTAAGTCAATTTCAAAAAATTATCAACAAATAAAAAGAGAAAAATATGGGTGGGACTCATCACCTTTATCTTTTTTTCCTTATTTACTTTTCTTCTTTCTTGTCCAAATACTTCTTCTTCCTTCTCTTCTTTTCTTTTTTCACTTCTCTTCTTCTTTTATTTTATTTTACTGTAGGTAAAAAATCATCCCAAGTTGTAAGCATGCAAGATCTCCACCACTAAAATACTGTTGTTGTGAGGTTCGCTGTCAGAGCCGTCCGTTTGTGGGCTTCGTCGAAAATTTCTGTTTGTTGAAGACTTTGTCGGGATGCATTATATTGGTGGGTTTTGTGTGAGTTTCGTCGGAATCGTGCACAATCCATCTAATGGAGATGAGCTTTTGTTGGAATCATCTCTTTTAGTTATTCCTTCCTCTCTATTTCTCCCTTGAGAGTTGAGCTTTGTAAGGGAATTTGAAATGGGGAAGGAGAAAGAGAAGAGGAGAAATTGGGGAAGGAGGAAGAATAGGAAAAGAGAAGAAAAATTATATTTTTTTTAAATTTTTAATATATTCTCTTTTTTTTTTAATTTTTATATCTTTTTAAAAGTCTCAAAAAACCTTAAGGAAATTTTTTTTAGACTCATTTTTTTATAAAAAGACTAAACTAAAATATATGTTATCCAAAATAATAATAATAACAATAATAATAATAATAATAATAATAATAATAAACCAGACCAAATACGGTGTCTACAAGTTGTTCATTCATTGATGCAAACGTTCTATTGTCCTGAACCCATGCTGCTTTCTTTACAGTTGGTGCCTCGACATCGCCCCAATTTAGATTGTTATTTGTTATTGTGTTCATAATCTCATGAGCTTCATTCATAGATTTTTTTCAATAATAAGCTTCCTGCTAAGGCATTTATCAATGTCTTTGAGGCTTAACTGAGCCCATTGTAGAATATTGCTATATTAAAATGCATGTTAGAAGTTCGTGATGTGGGCACTTCCTCACAAATTTCTGGAATCAAATCCATGCTCTGTCCACTAACTTAGTTGGTGCTTGCTTGAAAGCTATGATCTCCCCTTTGAATTTAGCATTTCTATCTAGTATAAAGTATTTCCTCAAGTCTAACCACTCCTTCGCATCTCTCTGCAAAGAATAGGGAAAACATTTAGCTTAAGACATCCTTAGAAACTTCATTTATCTTGAAATAACAACAAAATTCTTCAAAAGCTTTAGATGGGAAAATTGTATGGATGACCCCTTTTTAGGGGTCCAAATGAAATTTGACCCAAGATTCAAATTTGCTCGAAAAATGGCTTTCTGCTTACGTTAGTTGCGTGTAAAATAACCATCTTGTCCCCATATCATGTGCAAGGGCCTAGTGCTAAAACAAATTCTCATTTCTTCCTCTTGCTCCTCATTTATTCCTCTCACTTTTTCCTCTCGTTCCATATCAGATATAACTGCGATTTTTCCTTGATTTTTTCCCTTCATTTGAATTCTTCCGCTAGCTTCTTGCTCTCACTTTTTCCTCTAGCTTCTTACTCTAGTTCCTTCCTCTTCTTATTTCTCCTCTTTAGTCCTTCTTAGCTTATTACTTCATGGTTTTTAATGGATCGAATTCAACAATGGAAACAATTTATCGCTTTTATTTTTTATTTAGGGAAATCAAAATATAGAATTATAAAAGTATACAAACATCGCGTGATGTAAAAAATAGGTTAAGAATAAAAATTGAAAAGTTTAGGGGAATTACCTTTGAAGACTCTTCTTCAAATAAGCCGTGATTCCTCTTTACTTTCTCCTTCTTTTTCTACATTAAGAATGCCTCCAAGGGGTCTTCCCTACTATGTCTCTTGTCCAAGAACTTGATTTGCGAGAATCATCTTTGAAATAGAAAAAAGGGGAATTGAGATTGGTAGAGCAGAAGGAAATTTTCTTCCATCATTTTCAACAAAATCAAAATTGCATAGAGAACCTGCAGTGTGAAAAACAACTCTCCACTGTAGTTATACATAGGGGAGTTTGTAACTCCCCACTACACCACTTACCCTTCATTGAGGGGAAGTTAATTAATTAATTACTTAAAAAATTAAATAATAATTATTACTGATAAGCGCTTGAAAAGTGCTTTCTATCCTCTCAAATTAAGGGAGTTTATAATAGATTTCACTTGTTTACTAGTGGTTTTCAGGTTAAAATGAGAAAATTAGAAGAAAAGGCCAAAAGATCAAAACCGAGAAAGAATAAGGCGAAAAAGAGAAGAAAATCACAAAGTTTCCATAATTGGGGCAGCGCTGCAGTGCTAAAACCCGAGAGGGTCTGCACGAAAATTTGCCACAGCGCCGTGACGTCGTTTTCAAAAATTCAATAGCGTCGCAGCGCTAGGTTACCATAAAAATATGTATTTTTGGAAAGATTTCTTCGGTGGAATACTCTATAAATTTGGGGGTTTCTAGCAGCCCTAATCACAATTCAGAGTACAAAATACTAGACCAAAAGAGCCACAAGAATGAGAGAATTAAGTGAGAGTTCATAGAATAGTTCAAAGAGTGAGTTAGTTGCAAGGAAGAGGAAAGAGTTCGAGATAGTCGTGGTGCCCTTTGAATTTCGACGTGAGAGCCAAAGAGATCTTAACGGTGCTACCTCAATCAAGAGCATCTTTTCAGTAGAGTTTCCCTTTCTTTACACTCTTTCTTTGTTTATTTTGTTTAAACATGTTGCTTCAAGCTATGAGTGGCTAAACTCTTTAGTTTTAGGGTTTTGATGAATTGTTTATGAATTTATGTTGATATTGTAGACTTTCATGGTTTTGTTGGAATGATTATGCTTTTCATTGTTATTGTGTTTAATTCTTGTGGATTGGCCATCTTCACATGTTAGGTTAGATGTATGATTGAAAGATTGTATGTTTAACTTGATCTATAACAATGAATTGTTGTTAATCTATCATGAAAATAGTTAGGTTAACAATGAAAGTTGCTAAAGACTATTCTTAATGCCATATAATTTGTATTGATTTCAAGCGATTAGTAATCAATTGAGTTGCATGAGAAAATGTTGTTTTTGAGAGAAAATAACTTGGAATTAAGTTTCTAGACTTAGTTATATGAGTTACAATAAAATCCATGAACCCTAGAATATTGCATGATGAAATAAACAAGGATTCATTACCCTAGAACTTTCTTTGACTCTTGTGTTTCTCACTTTATTACTTTCCTTATTTTGTTTATATTTTCCATAATTAACAACTTCCATTCCAATCCTCAAATAAAATTGATTCGATTCTAGAATAGCTAAGTAACAAAAACCTTCACAATTGGATCTCTAGTGAAACGATATTCGGACTTCACCGTCTTATATTATAATTTGACCCGTACACTTGCGGTTAACACTAAAAGTGCTCATCAAGTTTTTGGCGCAGTTGTCGTGGATCCAAAGAACGGTTTTTGTTATTTAATATTCATTAGAATTGATATATCTTAATTTGAGGTATAGTATTTTATTTTATTTTATTTTATTTTTTGTCAGTTTATGCCTCGAGACAATACTAATATTCTCCCTCTTGATCCCGAGATTGAAAGGACGTGTAGAAGAAACCTAAGGGTTCAACACAATCACATCGAGGAGATGGCGGAGGAGATACCAAAGGCAATTCGGGACTACTTCCAACTGACATTTCCGGCAAATCAACCCGGAATCATGAATGTGCCCATCAATGTCAACAATTTTGAATTAAAACCGGGGTTGATCCACATGGCTAGAGAGCTAGCCTTTAGAGGAAGAACCAATGAAGATCCTCACAAGCACCTATGGTCTTTCTTAGAAATATGCGGGACAGTAAAGATGAATGGTGTTTCTAACGACGCAATTAAACTAAGACTTTTTCCTTTCTCTTTACAGGACTGTGCAAAGGATTGGTTGGAAACCATACCTCCGGATAGCATCACCACGTGGGAGATCTTAGCTCAAGCTTTCTTGAACAAATATTTTCTACCGGCTAAATCTCAAAGACTAAGGACGGAGATTAGAACATTCCGCCAACTTGAGGATGAACAACTTATGAGGCTTGGGAGAGGTATAAGGATCTCTTGAGAAGATGCCCTCAACATGGTTACCCGGATTGGTTGCAAATTCAACTCTTCTACAATGGATTAGCAAGCTCAACCAAATCCATACTAGATGCAACCGCCGGAGGCTCAATTTTTTCAAAAAATGCTCAAGAGGCGTATACCATACTAGAAGACTTCACCACTACATCGTACAATTGGCCATGTGAACGGTCTTCTCCAATCATCCCAAAAGCCACTGGACGATATGAGATAGACGAGGTAAGTTCTCTAAAAGCTCAATTGGCTTCTCTCACTAATGCTTTATCTAAATTTTCTCAAGGAAGCCAAGCCCAAGCAAGTCCATCATCCATAGCTTCCCTTGCGACCATGGCAAATCAACAAGAGCCAAGTGAGTTAGAGGTAGCCAATTATGTGGATAGAGGACAATACCGAGGTCAACAACAACTTCCAACTCAGTATCATCCCAACTTGAGGAATCATAAGAACTTTTCATATGCTAACAACAAGAATGTGTTGCAAGCACCTCAAGGATTCAATGGAGCGGGGAATGCAAAGACATCGTCACTAGAGGATATAATGCTTGACTTTGTCAAAGAGTCAAGATCAAGGACAACCATATTGAAGAATTCGGTTCAAGCTATTGCAAGCACCGTTCAAAGCCAAGGCAAAAGGGTTCAACTTAGTTAAATGGTAACTTCCCTCCAAACAATGCAAAAGGGTAAGTTCCCTAGTTGCTCCGAGACAAACCCAAAAGAGGAATGCAAGGTCGTGACTTTGAGGAGTGAGAAAAAGCTATCTACTCCCTTGATTAATGATGAAGATGATGAGCTTCCACAAGAAGAGGATGAAGCCATCATAGATGATGTTCCACAAAGAGAGAGTGCATCTAAGGAAAAGGAGAAATCAAAGTCCAACATAGGGAGTACTTCTAACTCTACTTCTTTTATCCCTAATACTTTACCTTTTCCTCAAGGATTTTAAAAGAAAAAGATTGATGCTCAATTTTCAAAGTTCTTAGACATTTTCAAAAAGTTAGAAATTAACCTTCCTTTTGCAGAGGCATTAGAACAAATGCCTAAGTATGCCAAGTTCATGAAGGATGTATTTTCTAAGAAGAAAAGGTATGGAGATTATTGATAACTTGTAGAAATACAAGTTATTGTAGTCACTATTTGATTTAATTAGAGTAACTTTGGAGCTAAACGCATGATTTTGGTAGTTAAATGATGAAAAATGTATCACCATGCGTTGGCACTACTTATAAAGGAAAATACCTGAAAAACGATGAGCTTTTCTGTTCCTGACGCAGGGTTAAGAAGAAAAGAAGCACGAAGCACGAAGCACGAAGAAACGAAGCTGCTGCGAGAACAAGTGGAAACCTGCGTCGAGCCTAGGCGTTGAGACCATGCGTTGAGAAAAAGTAGATATAGACACATGGCCAAAAGCTGTCATATCAATATGCAAAAGGATAACACGCTATCAAGATATGGCAGAACAAATGGGCCGATGACGTGAAAAGTCTGCATAGCAGGGCATGGAATTTAATGTAAAGGTGTCAGGTCATCATGAGTTTCAACTTTTCGACGCCTATAAATAGCCCAAAGCTTCCCCATTAAAAGGGGAAACCAGTTCAAGAGGCAAAAGCTCTGCACTTTTTCTCCTTCACCATAACCAGCCTCCATTTCGAGCTCTTCTGAGAGAAGGATTCTAAGCATCTTCAGAGTCATCTCCCAGTGAGTGAGAATCTCCACCCTATGGAATATATGTATCAGATAGCAACCATCTCAAGCCTCCATGAAGCAAGACGTTGCCAGTGGCGGCTTGACGCTTTTCATCTCTATTTTATTTCCATTTCTCTCCTTCTTGCTTATATTTTGTTAATGACATTCGAGAGAATGATTTATTTCATTAATATAAGTTCGATTGACTATCATCTTCCATCCATTTCTGTATTAAATACTTTACACCATGTTGTCTAAATGCTAAATGAGTTGAATGCTAAAAGTTAGTTTTCTTGAGCAATTCTGAGTATGTTACATTTGGATTAATGCATATCTTTAGCTTGCATAACCTTGTCTGACAAACAACGTAGTAAGCATGACTGTCGAGCTTGAGAGAGTGGATAGTTAATCTATAGCATTAATTAAGACTACATGAGTTGCAGAGATGTAGTTCATCTTTTGCCAACACAAACTCACCATGCATCTTTGAGATAAGATAAATGTAGCGTCGAAACATCGAGAGATGGATTCACACACGCAGTTTGTAGGTATGTAATTGTACTTAGAAAGTTTAGGTAACAACTAACTCTTGCGTTCAACTCTACCTCTATCGCATGGTCCCATTCCTTCTCAACGCATGCTATCTGACGCATTATTTCATATGACTACCCAACGCCGCGTCCACTTCATTAATAGTAGTAGGAAATTCTTTTCATTCTTTTTGTATAGTTTAGATACATAATCAACAAATGCATATATATTTACATGTACAGTCACCGCATAGTCATACATTTAGTCTCAACGTCTAGTTATTACAAATCCCTGCGTTCGACCCTGGACTCACCAGGAAAACCTATAAATGCTTATACTTGGGCCTTTATAGGAAAACTTGCTTAGTCATGATCACATCTAGAGTAATTCTCAACGCATGCTTGTACGGAAATGAAAAAATCTGTTTTTGTGCAACGAGCTAAGAAACTCAATTCAATTTAATTAGAAATTAAACGAACAAAATTCAACGAACAATTATGAAATGGTTGCACTAATCGAAGAATGTAGTGCAACACTAAAAAGGAAATTGCCTCCAAAACTAAAGGATCTAGGGAGTTTCTCTATCCCTTGTCATTTAGGCAATAATAAGGTTATTAAAACACTTTGTGATCTTGGAGCTTCTATTAACTTAATGCCTTTATGCATGTTTAGGAGGCTCAATGGAGGAGAGGTGCAACCAACTACCATATCTTTGCTTTTGGTCGATCGATCATTTGTTCATCCTACGACATTGTGGAGGACGTCCTGGTCAAGGTAGGCAAGTTTATCTTCCCGGCGGACTTTATGATATTAGACATGGAGGAAGATGCCGAAGTCCCCATAATCCTTGAGAGACCATTCTTGGCCACCGGAAGGGCCCTCATCGATAAGCTCACATTCCGCCTTTACGATGAGAAGGTAACATTCAACATTTATAAAACCCTTAAACATCTGGAGGTAGAAAGGTATGAGCATCATGAGGCAAGCACAAAGGTAACATTGCCTCTCTCTTCTAATAAAGACTTTATGCATGATGAGCCTCCTTTGAATGGTAAGACTAATAGCATGCTTGATGTTAAAGTAGAAAATCCTATGAAGCATGCTTCTAGTTGTGATAATTCTCCTAGTTCTTCTTGCATGCCTCCAAAACCTATAATGAATTATGAACAAATTATGGAGAAGCATGTTAAAAATGAAGTGGTGAGTCCGGTAAAATCTAAGCATGATGATTCTTTAACGATACTTGACTACATTAGAAAAGATGATGTCCAACTTGATAAAGATTTGTTGACTAACTCACTAAATGCTAATGAATATGTTTATAAGTGTTAATGTGGGCGCATACTAAAAGTTGTAGGTGATCCAAAGCATGAAAGGAAGAAACCACCTTGGGATCCACCGTGATTCGTGAGTCCCGTCTAGCTAGAAAACATTAAACCAAGCGCTTATTGGGAGGCAACCCAATTTTATTGCTTTCTTTACTTTTCTTTTAATTTTCTTTTCAATAAATCTTGGAGTCACTCATATGCTTTTTCTTTCAGGATCTTGGTTTATCACACAAAATAATCCTTACACCAAGCTTGTTTGGTTGCTTCCCGCTTGCGCCCAGGCTTGTTCTTTCTTTGTTAGATGCTCTTATGCATTGGGAACAATGCATGATTCTAAGTTTGGGATGGAGGTGTCTCTTGTACTTTTGTGTGTTTTCTTATCCTGCTACACATGTTAATAAAGGTTTTAATGATCATATGAAAATTTTGGAGCTTTTAATGTTAATGGGAATGTGTTTATGGTTGTGTGCCTTGATGTTGATTGCCCATGATGAGATTCGAATTTGCATGATAGATGACTTATTGTAGAAATAGAATAGCACTATCTTGAGTTAAATTCATTTAAATCCCTCTTAAAATCTCTCATATTCTTGAGCACGTAGCCACTTTAATTCAAAATTTTTAACAGAAAAAAAGATTAAGTTGGGTGTACTTGGTTGTCACTCCGAAAGACCTCATCGATTAGAGAGTGGAAATGCATGATAGTTTGTAATCTTAGACTAAGGAAAAAGAAAAGAGTATACATGCCTTGAGAAAAGAAAAAGTGTACACAAAATGTATGATCTTTATCTGTCTATCTTTTTAAATGTTAAACTTGTAATGAGTATGCATGGATAGGGGTAAAAAGAGCTGCCTTTGCTGTGATCAGTAAGGACGCCTGGGAATTGACTAGGTATGAGTCCCTAAAGTGAATGTGTGAAAGCTAGTGCCTCTAGGTAAAAGAATGCAAGTTTAGGGCCCATGAAAAAACTATGATTGAAAGGTACCTTAGTGGACATATTACTCACTTGAAATGTATGAAAACTTGAAGATTGGTGCATGAGCTAGAGTAGGGGGAAAACTAAAGAAACTCTCTTAAGTCCTAATTTGAATTCTAGCATTTTAAATTGAAGGAGACTTGCACACACACATTTGGGAGATAGCAAGATTTGGCCTTAATGATTATAACAATATAGATATGCTTGCATGTTTCTATTAAGCTCTAAATGTTATTCTCTGAGACATAAGTCAACTTCTTCATCTAAACTCCCTATTATTTGATTTTATTCTTTGCTCGGGACTAACAAATCTCTAAGTTTAGGGTGGTGATAAGCACTTGAAAAGTGCTTTCTATCCTCTCAAATTAAGGGAGTTTATATTAGATTTCACTTGTTTACTAGTGGTTTTCAGGTTAAAATGAGGAAAATTAGAAGAAAAGGCCAAAAGATCAAAACCGAGCAAGAATACGGCGAAAAAGAGAAAGAAAATCACAAAGTTGTCATAATTGAGGCAGCGCCGCGTCGCTAAAACCCGACAGCATGGTCTGCAGGAGATAGTCCCAGCGCCGGGGCGCCGTCTACAAAAATTCAATAGCGTCGCGGTGCTATAAACCAACGTCGCGGCGCCAGCTTACCATAAATGAAAAAACTTGTTTTTGGAAAGATTTTTTGGGCGGAATACTCTATAAATTTGGGGGTTTCCAGTAGCCCTAATCACAATTCAGAGCACGAAATACCAGACCTAAAGAGCCACAAGAAGGAGAGAATTAAGTGAGAGTTCATAGAAGAGTTCAAAGAGTGAGTTAGTTGCAAGGAAGAGGAAAGAGTTCGAGATAGTCCTGGTGCCATTCGAGTTCCGACGTAAGAGCCAAGGAGATCGTGACGATGCTACCTCAATCAAAAACCTGTTTTTAGTAGACTTTCCCTTTCTTTACACTCTTTCTTTGGTTATTTTTTTTAAACATGTTGTTTCAAGCTATGAGTGGCTAAATTCTTTAGTTTTAGAGTTTTGATGAATTGTTTATGAATTCATGTTGATCTTGTAGACTTTCATGGTTTTGTTGGAATGATTGTGCTTTTCATTGTTATTGTGTTTAATTCTTGTGGATTGACCATCTTCACATGTTAGGTTAGATGTATGATTGAGAGATTGTATGTTTAACTTGATCTATAACAATGAATTGTTGTTAATCTATCACGAGAGTATTTAAGTTGACAATAAAAGTTGCTAACGACTATTATTAATGCCATGTAATTTGTATTGGTTTCAAGAGATTAGTAATCGATCGAGTTGCATGAGAAAGTGTTGTTTTTAGAGAAAATAACTTGGAATTAAGTTTCTAGACTTAGGCATATGAATTACAATAAAATCCATGAAATCTATAATATTGCATGATGAAATAAACAAGGATTCATTACCCTAGAACTCTTTGACTCTTGTGTTTCTCACTTTATTACTTTCCTTATTTGGTTTATATTTTCCATAATTAACAACTTCCATTCCAATCCTCAAGTAAAATTGATTCGATTCTAGAACAGTTAAGTAACATAAACCTTTACAATTGGATCTCAAGTGGAACGATATTCGGACTTCACCCTCTTAGATTATAATTTGACCCGTACACTTGTGGTTAATATTAAAAGTGCGCATCAAGTTTTTGAAAAACTTGGAGGTTTCCAGCAGCCCTAATCACAATTCAAAGCACGAAATTACAGACCTAATCAAGTCTCGAAATCAGTACTTAAAGAAACTACTCGTCTACTTACCTTAAATGGGAAGAAGTGAATTTCATAACTCACTCAGGATTAAGATCGAGTTACATATGATCTTGTGAAATATTAATCTCTTTAATTAACGAAGTTACAAAGAGAGATTAATTATTTCGTGGTCCAATCTTATACGAACTCATTATATAGGATACCTCCACATGAATGATTACATCGTTTGTAACATTTACAAGTGGGTTGTATTCATAATGTTACCAAGATAAGACACTTAACCTTATCCATCTACTATAGACCCTTCATGTTATTACTTGAACATAATCTACTATATGTCAACTACATATTGTTCAAGTTTTATGCAAATAACCCTGGATTCTTGCTTTATTGGAAGAAGTTATGCAAATTAAAGATATAACATAAAACAACAAATTATTTTATTAATCATCAGAAATTTGTTTATTTATTTATAAACCACGAGTTTAGGGCATAAAACCCAACAAATATCAATCCTCAGGAAGAAGAAGGCAAAAGAAACGAATGCTGAAAAAACATTAAAAAAAAAAAAAGAAATGAAAGAAGGACGAGGAGGAGGAAGGAGGAAGGCATAAGAAGAAATTGCAAACAAAAGAAAAAAGAAAAGAAGAAGACGCTGCAGGAAAAAACGCAAAAAAAGAAAAAAAAAGAAAAAAAAAGGAAAGCGAGAGGAATAAGCGTAACTCACACATTGTTTTCGGGTCAAATAGGTAATTTCGCACACGACTGATGTAAGTAAAAGGTCATTTTTCGAGTGTTTTTGAAACTCAAGCTAGATTTCATTTGGGCCTCTAAAAAGGTGCCATCTATACGATTTTTTCAAGCTGCAGCCTCTTTCACGCAAAAGAAGTTGGGTTTTTGTTTTATTTTTTCTACATCTTCTCATACATTTTCACCTCCACACTTATTTTTCATTTCCTTTCTTTTTTTAGAAAAGAATTTAGCATACACATTGTAGCCTCAATTAAATGTATCAATAATATCGGTTGAAAATCGACATTAAAGATTCGATTTTCTTTTATTTTTTTTTTTTGTTAAAATTAACACTGTACATCTTTTTATTCCAATTGACATCAAAGGGGCCTAATTTCTTCTGGTGATTTCACATGGCAACTCATTTTCTTAAAGGCACAATTGACATAAATTATTTTAACTATAAGAATCACAAACTACGCCTTAATTGGTAAGTAAGATGTCACACCCCCTCCCAAGTACCCTCTTAACCTAAAAGAAAGTGTGAGGACAGCAGACACCGACCCTCTTACGGCATCCACTGCCAACCTTATACCTTGACCATCACCTAATAAGCAAATATACATAATGATTGAACAACATACTTTAACCAGGGTTAAGTTATCATACATACATTGATTTTCACTCAAACCATATATTTACATAAGTTCATCAACACTGCCCTTAACCCTCTATATGTACAACACATGTTTAAGATCAAATATTTACATTTCTAAAAACTCCATACACTAATGGTGAGCCCAGACGAGTTGCTGTGTAGGCTAAGCACCTCAGACTCGCTCGCTACTTGGAAAAAAAAAACAAAAAAACAAGGAAAGCATGAGCTAGGTTACCTAGTGAGTGACTTGTTTTGTAAAAACCTTCCTTGGTTCATAATTAAATCAAAACTATAATCAAGATATGAAAATAAATAAACAGTAACAAATTGTTTCCAAATCCCAACAAATCATGCTCAAGTAACATTATCAAATCACATATGTGTCATTTCTAAAGGAAAACCATGTAAGTACAACACATTTCAATCATATTTTCCTTAGCTGAGGCGAAGCGGAGCTCAACGCTACTCAACGTCGAAAACATCCTTAGCTGTATGGAGTAGTCTCAACACAACAACATCTATCATACCTCTATGTGCACATAGATATCATATCCTGGGTTACCAGAATACTTTCTCCGAGTCCTTCAGTATCAGGTTCCATATACGAGATTTAGGCCACCCACATGCCTGCTCTGAGTCCTTCACCATTGGAGGCTAACTCTATACTCAGGTTACCCACATGCCTTCTCTGAGTCATTCAACATTGGGAACAATTTCTATATCCCGGCTACCCACATGCCTTCTCCGTGTCTTTCAGCATTGGGAGCTTTTTCAAAACATTATTAAAAAACAACATGCTTTGAAAATAGCATAATAAAGATTCATGAGTTTATAACATTTCAAATCTTCATAAAATCATAGGTTAACAAATAGTATGCCTTTCGTAAAACTCGTTTAACAACCAACATGTTTCAAATGATTTCTAATGTAAAACACATAATATGCACATAACCCTCATAGCACGTTAAAACCCGTGGAAAGCATAACCATATAGACATGTTTTCAAACATAATCATACAACATAAAAACTTTGTTTAAAGTAGACTCATTTTAAATAAAATTGTCACTCACTACTTGTCCCGGATTTTAAGTGGGTTATACGCCTTTCCTAGCTTCTCTCGGCCTCAAAAAGTACATTTCCCTTTGTTAATTTCTTTAAATTTTCTTTTTACATAGCAAACAAGCCTTATACATTTCTATTATTCACCACTGAGACTCTACTTCATGAAGAATACCATCACCGAGACTATATTCCACAAAGAAATGCTCAACTGAGGCTATATTTCATAAAAGAGTTCACTAATGAGCGAGATTCAGGCCATTAGTGAGACTAAGCCAACAAATTCAAGCAAAAGACCAAATTGTACCAGCGATACTATGAACTAGCGAGACCTGTGAGACTTATTTAATCAGCGAGACTAGCGATACCCATCGATACCCAGTGAGAGTTGTGAGACAAAAAGCCACCAGCGACACTAGCGACACTCGTCTCACTGCTCACCCTTATACCTTCAGTGTCGCTGCTTTTTCCAACGATATCCGTCTCCCACACCTTCTGTTTCCACTTTTATCTATTAAAAGTTGTGTTTCCAGCCCGAATTAGAACTTTTTTTCCTTCTACAAACTTGTAAAGAAATGTGTTTTCTAGCTTACCTCAAAATTTCAGAGCTTAACTTCTCTTCGTTCGATAAATATTTCTAATTTACTTCGTGCTACTCCATATCACTTGGGAAATCCATATCAGTCACTTCCACCTACAATTTAACATATTTCTCTTTATATTCAGCCCAATCATGCTTCACAAGAGTTGTTAAGGATTGCGTTAGCTTACTAACCTCAAATTTTCAGCCCTAAACTCGATCTCTACAGCTAGCTATTCTCCAAATACCAGACCTTGCTTAGATTGCGCGACAACAACTAGACTTTCTGTTTCAACTTCATATACACCATGAAACCAACCAGAATTCTACACGAATTTGTCCTAGACTCCTTCTTCTACCTCTATTCAACATGTAGCTTCAAGGTTGGGTCGGCTGAAGCTTTGAAAATGGAGAAAATGATCGAAGTAACTCTTAAACTCGATTTACCTCGTAATGATTTAGAATTCACTTACCAAAAATATTTCCGACTTCCTTCACTTCTTGCTCCAATCTACAAGAGGAAAAGCAATTTAGTCAATATCAGTACCACGTACTTACATTTAGCTCTTACAAAATGGAAGTAGGGTTTACATAAGATTTCTTAACTAGCTTCACATTTACAAATACTACCAAACAATTTAGATGTAGATGCAAAGAATACAATGTCTAAGAATTTATGGTTCATTTGATAACCATTTGTTTTTTTCGTTTTATATTTCATAAATTAAACCTGGATCAGTTTCACCTATTTGTTTGTTTGTATTGCTATCTACTTTTTAAAATACTTTCAAAATATAACAAAAAAAATCTAAATATATTTTTAATAACAAGTGAAAATATACTTTTGATTTCTAAGTTTGAGCTTGGTATTAACTCTTGGATTATCAAATAAGTCCATTTCTTTAAAAAAAATCTAAGAAAACAAAAAACAACAATGTTATCTAACCGTCTCTAAATACATTCTCATCCTAGGCATCCCCTTCTCTACAAAGTCAAAAATAGGTGACAAATATTACCCAGAAAATGAAAGTGTAATACTTGGTTGCATCCATCTTCATGTATCCCTTTTAATAACAAAAGAAAAGAATTATTAAAAATATCTTTTTTTATTAAAAGAGTTCGTCACATAATAACTCGGAATTGAATACTTAGATGAATGGTATAAATATAAGTGTTGATTAGGATGCATTCAACTATTTTCCAAAATACAAATGGTTGTTGAATGATAGTGGATTTGCGATTGTAGTCCCTGTCCAATTCCCCAATTACAGTTGAGTTTGGGCCCAATTCTTGTAAAGAGCCCAAAATAAAGCCCGTCGGTCATCACAGCAAAAATCACAAACTCCTCCGTTGAGACTCACGGTGCCCGTAGACTTCACCGTCGACGCTGCTGCCGCAGCCCTTCTCTCAATCCGAATTTCACCGCCGGCGGCCGCTAAAATCCCCGTCGTTTATCAGTTTGTTAGTGTTCGTTATCACAGGGGTGCACCGGCAAAAAACATTGGATAAACCTGCATGGCTACAGCTCGTGTTTTCCCGAAGCCCCCTTCCTTGCTGCCGTCTCTGCAGCCCACAGTTGGCTTTGTCAGTCCCGTTTCCTTCCAAACGTCGTCGTCTTTGCCTTATCGTGTCCGGCGACGCCGTTCAATTGTCACTTCCTCATTAGGGGCCGCTGCCTTTCCCGTTGCTACGTCCTTGAAAGTTTGCGTTCTGTTAACTTACTTGTTTCGCCATTGTTTTTCCTGGCCGCAATTCTTCTGTTTGAATCTTTACTCTGTATATTAATGTTGTTGGTTCAGGAGACTTTGGGGTCTGTTCGAAAGACTTGGAGTGATTTGACAAGCATGAATTATTGGGTTGTTCGTGATTACTATCGTCTTGTCGACTCCGTTAATGATTTTGAGCCGCAAATGCAGAGCCTCACTGATGAGGAGGTTCATTGAATTAACTTGTCGTCCCTTGGCTGTAGTTGCTTTTGATGTCCGTTTAACTCTACGCTCAAAACACGAAATTAAATGAATTTTTAAATATCCAGCTCACTGCAAAGACATCGGAGTTCCGGAGAAGGCTTAGACAGGGAGAGACTTTGGCAGACATTCAATCTGGTTGAGGCATTCGATAATCATCTATCTGACTTTTGAAGCTTATTATCTTATTTCACTTGTTTGTGACAATCCATTTACTTATTCTTCTACTTTTAATCCTTACAGAGGCATTTGCTGTGGTCCGTGAAGCTGCAAAAAGAAAGCTGGGAATGCGTCACTTTGATGTACAGGTATCTGTTCTTTCCGCTCTCATCATCTTTAGTTTATGTAATCTGGAGGTAGTCTTACTTTTCTTCGGCTTGAAATGGTGGTGGTGGTTGTTATGGTGATCAGTGTGGGTTTGTTTATATTTACTATAGATTATTGGTGGAGCAGTGCTTCATGATGGTTCAATAGCGGAAATGAAAACTGGTGAAGGGAAAACATTAGTTTCTACGTTGGCAGCATATCTCAATGCCCTGACGGGCGAAGGTGTTCATGGTAGGACTTCAAATTGTACTTTTGCGTGTGAATATGATCATGGTTTGTAGCAAATGAATTGAAGTCAACTTGTAGTTATCGGATGTGATATTTTGTAAACAATCATTATTTAAGAAACAGAGGAGAAAGAAGGTTAGTGGTCAAATTATACATATCTAAATCATAAGATTGTTACTCGTACACAAATCGTGTCTTTTGAGACAAATCATGATTGTATGGCCCTTGCTTGGTGAACACGCTGCCTCTTTGGTTCTCACTTGGTATCAATTGTCTCCCCTTTTTGTAATTATAACTTAAAGATCTTATAGCCCTATGGAAAAGCCTTTTGTAATTTCCTTGGAATTGAGACTCTTCTTGTAATTTCCTCCACATCAACAGAATTGTTTTCTTATACAAAAAAAGAAAAAAGGTTATCGAGACAAACCTAATATTGAAGAACACGATTAATACATTTACCAACTTCCTGAGACCTGCTGACTTACTTGATCCTTGGTGGCCTTTGTTTGTAGATGATGGGGAAACAAAAGAGTAAAGATAGTAGGAGAACACCCTTAAGAACATATAGGATGAATTACAATAGTAAAAGTAACTTAAATGAAGTTCTAGTAAATATTGAAGCATTTCAATTTGTGTTACCAGACATTTAGAGCATAAATTTTGCCGACACTTTTTGTTAAAGTCACCTGTACGAAGTTACTTCTTTTATTAATTCCTAGCCTGTATGGCCAATAGAGTTGGTTTTGTTGTAACTTACAAGTGGCTTGCCCTGTGGATTTGAAAGGAAGTGTATGCGTGTGTTCTTTTTTTGGTCAAACTCTAATAACACCTCATTTTTCTAGTTGTAACTGTGAATGACTATCTGGCTCAACGTGATGCTGAATGGATGGGTCGTGTTCATCGCTTTTTAGGTTTATCGGTTGGTTTGATACAGGTGATTAGCAGTTTTTTTGTTGTCTGTTATTTATGTGGTGACCTTTACAAGATATTTGTAATTTTGTAAAGAAGGTAGGACCTAAATTACTGATTTAATATTTGAAATACACGCACCATGCAGTTATATTATGTTTAATTCCATTCCCGTTCTTGATTGGTTTCCTAGAGTAGTATGGTTATATTGTGTGAGATGTTGAACCTTCTAACAGTGGAAGTGGAGAAATATATATAATCGCTTACTGTTTTACTCCATGAACTTTACTCTGCACCTCGCTTGAGCCTACCTACATTACAAGGGTACGGAGCTGGTCTTCCAAGGCATCAACTATTTAGAGTGTTATTCTGTTCCTTTGACATCTCTTTCATGTTGAAGCTGTTGGATTTTGTAGGAGACAGACATTCCTTTCTTCTTCTTCTTCTTCTGGTCAAAACTAAAGAAATCCAGTTTATCTCTAACGTTTGGCGCTCACAACTGCTTCATACTTGTTGGGGATTAAAGTAGGGCATCATTGAGGAGCCTATCAGCATGAGAGAGGACAAAATCTTCGTCCTCAATCTCTTATGTTGCCATTTTCAATAAGTTTTTTATGAGAGGAAACATTGATTATACATTGGTGTACTTCAAGTTTTCACTTCATTTTTGAAGTTTTGGTATTTTTCATTGAATAAGCAGAGGGGGATGACGGCTGAAGAGAGGAGATCCAACTACAGATGTGATATCACTTACACAAATAACTCAGTAAGTATTATCTTAATTAGTATCCATGTGAGCTTTTGTTACAAAACCCTTTTTAATTATTTATTAGGTCTTATTTTTCTTTATTGGAGGCCTTTCTTGTAGTTGCCCACCCTTTTTGTGGGCTCTTTTCTTTGTTTGCCTTTGTATGCTTTCATTTCTTCTCAATGAAGACTCGGTTATTCATAAGAAAAAGAGTATTATTTTACTTGGTTGACTGCTTAGTTGATAATACTGAGGCTCAAAGCGCTGGTTGATTTTCAGTGTTTTTGCTCTTCTATTAATCTAAATGTTTATAATTAGTGGATGAATTGACATCCTTTGTCCAACCCTACATAGTCTGAGGAATCATTCGCTGTTTTTCCCCCTTCCCTATGAACACAAATTTGGGGACTTTCTTAAGATATCACAAATCTGGGTCGTTTTCAGGAACTTGGCTTTGATTATCTACGAGACAATCTAGCTGGAAATGATGGACAGCTTGTGATGAGATGGTATGTTAGACGCAACTTGAAATTTGCCATAGCTTTGTTGAACTACTGGTGACATGTTATGTAAATGACAGGCCAAAACCATTTCATTTTGCTATAGTTGATGAAGTTGACTCAGTTCTAATTGACGAAGGAAGAAATCCTTTATTAATAAGCGGTGAGGTAAATCTATTTTTATCCTCTTGCATTTTCTTTGTTATTTATTTGGAAGTTCTGTATCTTAATGGTGCGTATGGAAATCTTATTAATTAGTAGTGCAATTATATTGCATGTGGAATCTTTTTTATGGGATTTCTGTTCTGTTCTTTTCTTTTCTTCTTATTTTGTTTTTTTAAATGTAGAAGTCTGAGGAGATCTCGAACCATTCTGATTGGCATGCATAAAAAATGGAGGATAATTACAATATTTTAAGAAAAATAGCTCCATCAAAAAGTGTAGAATTTTCAATATCTCAAAGGCCAACCTTTTTCCTTCTGATAAGCCCCAAATTACTAAAGTGTATGTACAGAAAAGGGGAAAGAAGGGAGGGGTAAGTTTGGGAAAAGGAAATATATATGGTTAGTGTGGGACCCAAGGAATATTGTTAGTTAAGGGTCCTGGGAAGAGGTGTGTAAAGGGTGGAGGGTTTGTGTTGAGGGTTATCGTTTTGCTGAATATTGTAAATCGTAATCATTTTCTTTATGAAATTTTTGAGAGGTAGGGGAGCTCTCCAATCCTCCCTTGTTTGTTCATGAATAAATTGAAGGCTTAGGCCTATCACCCTCCTCTGAAATATGATTGCTCCTTGTGGATCATGTCCCACATCAAAATTCTGGGGACGCAGTTAGAGTTTTAGCTTTCTCTCTTGATGGTTAGCCATTATAACGATTCTCAACCATCTCTAGCACATTACGAGGGAAGCAACATTGGATTCCAAGGGAACTGATAGTAGAGCACCATCACTGATAAGAAAAGTTATTATACAGTAAAAGGTGGTTAAAATTCTTGTAGTTTCTTTGCAGAGTGAGGACAAAGCCAATGGATATATGATAGGAAGATTCTTCTGGGTTTTAATGGGATTTGATACTCCCCAAAGATGTAGACCAGATGAGAGAAACACCCACTGGTTTTGTCTATAGCTTGGTGTGTTCGGTTCAAGTTTGCAATTGCGACAAAGCTAGACATATATTCCTATTTATTTTGATGATTAAGTTCGTTTGGGGAAAAGCCAGTCCTCTGTATCTTTAATTGGAACTTGATTTGGTCTGAAAAGGATTTCTATTGCTTTCTCTCATTGAACAATTGCATACATTCAAAACTAAAGGAAAACTCTCTTCGGCCTTTGGTTAAACTGTAATTTTACTACTATCTGAGAAGGATTTTCTATTGCTCTCTCTCATTGGCTTGGGTGAATTCTGAATCTATCGTTTTTTTGGTGTCTCTTACTATATTGGAAGCAGTGGTTTTCCATAAAACATAATATTGCCTTTGTTATTTTCTTTCTTAGGCTAGCAAAGATGCTGGCCGATATCCGGTTGCAACGAAGGTAGCCGAGCTGCTTGTGAAGGGAATTGTAAGAATCTGAGTATCTGAGTATCGTTGCTTTTAAAATGGTTACTAACAAGAGGTACACATACTCAAGTGTTGTTTCTTCTTTGTGAATTGTATATTTTGGTGTCAGCATTATAATGTGGAATTGAAAGACAATTCGGTGGAGTTGACTGAAGAAGGAATTGCGATGGCAGAGATTGCTCTTGAAACCAATGATTTATGGGATGAAAACGATCCATGGGCTCGGTAATTGTGCAATCTTTTGTTTTGGGTTTTATTTTGTAAATATCTTTTAGTTTTGGTTTAAACCTTCACCATGAGAACATCTCTTTTGTAATTTTAGTTTTTTCTTAATAATTTCTAAAATGTTATATATGCTTTTAATTTTTGTTTTACCTGTTTTTTGGAGTAGTAAGTAACATTTTCATCGTAGGATGGTTTTCCCATGTATATTGAAAGCTCAACCTGTCCTGTCTGCTTTTAAACTTTGGCACATACAGATTTGTGATGAATGCACTTAAGGCTAAAGAATTTTATCGACGTGATGTCCAGTATATAGTTAGGAATGGAAAAGCTCTGATAATAAATGAGGTAAACTTATATATTATTGCAAATTTTACTTTCTTACCATTCTACTACCACCATTATTGTTTATCCTTGTGTTGGTGTTGGGTTATTCTACGTTATATCTTGTTATAAATAAATGTGAAATATGTTATGTTCATTCAAATATTGTGTGGTGGCTTGCGCTGAGGTTGATAGATATTGATGTTTTTCTATTAGAAAAATGTTTTCGCTCTGTAGGTCTGTTTGTTTTGGTTCAGTTTATTTCTTGGCTTTCTATCCAAGCTTTTGGTACTTCTTAGTTGTAAACTTTTAATTTATTTGGCTTATACTCTTCATCAGTTGTGATCATTTCATCTATTTTCTTCTTGAAAATTTTGTATTTTAGAGCATTAGTATCTTTTTAATGAAAAGTTTTGTTTCATTAGAAAAATATATTAGAAAAATATGAAACATTAATATCATTTCCGATGGTGTTTCTTTGGTCTAGTGGCATAGTCCCTTGATTGCAATCCATGGTCATGTCTTTGAAATCCCATTAAACTACCTCTATAAGATCTAATTGAGGACACTGTATACAACACCTGGCTTCTTATAGCCTTGCCTTGATTATTAGAAATTGGAAGGCTTTTTTCTTTCTTTTTCTTTTTTCTTTTTGGTTTGTGTGTGTGTGTGTGATAGGAATTCCTTTTGGGGGTTCCCTCTGCCCTTGCCCTTAAGTTGTTCCTTTTGTCGATATGAATATATCTCTCTGTTTCATAAAAACAGAAAAATATCTCTGGTTGTGCTTAGTTTTTTTGTAGAGAAGGGCCCTTTTTTGTGGGCTTGTTTCTTTGTATGCCATTGTATTTTTTTCGATAAAAGTGGTTGTTCAATTTTTTTAAAAAAATCTAGGGTTTTGAATTTAGTGAACACTTCAGGGTTTTGAATAAGTTTAATTTTCCCATCCAAGACTTATTTGTTCACACCACATTTTTGAAAAAAAAAATGAATGTTAATTATCATTATGTTCCTTTAAACAAATGTTTCTTATAAAAAAAAATTAGGACAAATTGCAAAAACTATCCTTGAAGTATGGTGGTAGTTGCAATTACACCCTCAAACTTTCAATTGTAAAAATTGGGCCCCTGAACTTCTACAAGTATTAAAATTGGACTCTCAAGCTTACAATAATTGTAGAAATTGGACCCCCCAAATCATAAAAAATTGAACTCTCAAACTTAAACAAAATTGCAACTACCATCATACTTTAGGGGTGGTTTTTGCAGTTTGCCCAAAAAATTATCATAATGTTAAATTAGTCCCTCACACACACAGTTGTTTTTTTTATTTATTTCTTTTAAAAAATTAATTTTAAAATTATGTTTCTGAAAGTAATGTGTCATATTTTCTGGGAATTGATGTGTCGCTGTCTCCGTATTGTATTGTTGTCTTGTATGTGTGTTCATGCTTCTCAGTCAAGGTATTAATTAGTTATAAACTTATAATTATGTTAACTTTCTTAGGAAGTAATGAGGCAATTAAATTCAAGAATTATGCACGAATTGGATATAAATGTTTTCTTGATGTTCAACATGGACATCTTTATTGATAAGCTTATGTGAAACTTCCTTTGAGAAGGGGTGAAGGAAGGAAAAAGGACACTTGGTCAAGTGGGAAATCGTTGGGAGGCCGATCAACCGAGGGGTTAGAAATTGTAGCCAAATGACTTTGGCGTTTCTCCCTTGAGCCCAAAATTTTATGACATAGAATTATTGCTAGTAAGGTCAATCCTTATCCCTTTGAGTAGATGGTAGGTGGGGTTAAAGGCACATACTAGAATTTATGGAAATATATCTCTAACAAGCTCCCTTCCTTCTCTCATTTGGTCTATTCTGTAGTGGGAGAAGTTAAGGAACCATTTTTTTTTCTTGGGAAGATTAGTGGGTGGGGGTAGACCCCTCTGCAATTCGTTTTCTCATCTTTATCATTATCTTCCTTTAAACATCATTTTGTGTCTGATTTTTTGGTTTGGTCGAAGAGCTAAGTGGTACACAACTGAAAGAAGACATCTTTGGCCGGAACTCTTTTCATTATATGATTATTGTGAGGAAGCATGGTATATTGGAGGAGACTTTAATATTACACGATGGAGTCATGAAATATTCCCTATTGGAAGAGTTACAAGAGGAATGAGAAAATTCAATAATTTTATCGAAGCTGCAGGTTTGCTAGAAGTGCCATTGTCAAATGGGAACTACACTTGGTCATGGGAGGGCAATTCAGATCATTTCCCCTTACTTTTAGAGGTTGGAGCAGTTTCTTGGGGACCTTCATCTTTTTTTTGCAATAGTTGGGTGTTGATTGATGATTGCTTGAAGATTATCAAGCGGGTATTGGATGTTGATCAATCAAACGGTTGGGCCAATTTTATAATCAGCCTCAAGCTGTGCAAGGTGAAAGAGAAGCTAAAAACATGGTTTGCGGCCTTTGAATTAGAGAGGAAAAGAAAGGAGGACTTATTATCGGAATTGGAATTCTTTGACTCAAAAGCTGAAAAGGAAGATCTTTCAAATGTTGATTTGGATATTAGAATGGCCATTAAGGGAGATTACCTACAATTATACCTCTTGGAGGAGAGAAATTTAATCCAGAAGACCAAGTTGAATTGGCTAAAGTTAGGTGATGAAAACACTAGTTTTTTCCACAAATTTCTTTCAGCAAAGAAATTCTTGCCGAGAGGATTAGAAAGGTCATGCCAAGTATCATATCTAATACAATAAGTGTATCCATAGGATGAAGACAAATTCTAGACCTTGTCCTTATAGCTAATGAAGTAGTTTAGGAGTACTGAGCAAAAAAGAAGAAGGGGTGGATTCTAAAGTTAGACCTTGAGAAAGCATTTGACCGTGTTGATTGGAGTTTTTTGGAACGGAGTCTTATGCTATTAGGTTTTCATCCAAAATGGTTAGAATGGATCAACAGATGTATTCGAAACCAGAATTTTCCATGTACATCAATGGAAGGCGAAGGCCTAGAGGTCACATTCAAGCTTTAAGAGAAATTAGACAAGGTTATCCGTTATCACCATTTTTATTTCTCATTATTAGTGAAGTGTTCGGGGCTTTGATCAATAGAGCTCATGAAAGTGGAGTGTATGAAGGTTTCTTGGTAGGCCAAGACAAAGTCCACTTATCAATCTTGCGATGATATCCTTCTATTTTGCAAGTATGATGAGGCCATGTTAGACATTTTTATCCAAACAATTGGTTTATTTGAATGGTGCTCGGGACAAAAAGTTAATTGGGAGAAGTCAGCACTATATGAGGTTACCTTGAAGGCTTGAATTCTACTTCCTCTAGGTTGAATTGCACAACGGGTAAAATGCCTTTCATTTACCTAGTTTTGCCTCATGGAGGATGTCCAAAACAACACTCTTTTTGGCAGCCTGTTATTGATAAAGTTCACCTAAAACTTGATAGATGGAAAAGGTATAATTTGTCTAGAGGGGTCAGCTAACTTTATGTAATGCAATTTTGGCAAACCTACCACCTACTATATGTTAATTTTCCAAATGCCTTGTTCGGTGATAGCTGAGTTGGAAAGAATTTTGTGCAATTTCTTTTGGGAAGGAGAAAAAGGTAGTAAGTTGAATGATTTGGTAAAATGGGAGTTAGCTTCCCAAGCCTTAAATGATGATGGCCTTGGCATTGGTAACTTAAAAAATCGGAACACAACATTGTTGTTCAAATGGAATTGGAGATTCCTTTAAGGAGCATGATTCTTTATGGTGCAAAGTAGTTAAAAGCATTCATGGTGTATCCTCATCTTTGGCACATGTTCGGTAAACATGGTTTGAGTTTGAGAAGTCCATGGATAAGAATATCAAGGACATGGAGTAAATTCCTCCGGGTCACTTGTAAAATTTAAGCTTGGCAATGGAAGGAATATTTTTCTCTGGACTGATTCTTGGTGCACAGAAATTCCTTTCTAGGAATGTTTTCCCAAACTGTGCTGAATAGCTTCTTTTCCAAAAGGAAGTGTAAATGATATTACTGAAAAATGTATTTTCTCCTATTTCTCTTTGATGGAAAAAAGGGTTTTCTTAAATAGAAGAAAGACCCATTACAAATAAGGAAATAAAGATACAATAAGGGAAAAACAAATACAACAAATATTTCACAATAAATACAATGAAAATATTAACACAAAAGAAAATAATGAAAACTCCCCCTCAAGCTGGTTTGAAGATATCATTCATGGCAGCTTGTCAATCAACTTGTTGAATTGTCACTTAGAGAGACCTTTAGTTAATATATCTGCAATTTGCTCTGTTGTTGGAAGGTAGGGAATGCATATTACTCCTGCATCAATCTTCTCCTTTATGAAATGTTTATCGACTTCAATGTGTTTCGTCCTATCATGAAGGATTGAGTTGTGGGCAATGGAGATTGCTACCTTGTTATCACAATAAATGCGCAGAGGCATTGTTTGAGAGAATTTCAACTCTTCCCATAGTCTTTTTATCCATATGCTTTCACAAATACCATGGGCTGATGTCCTAAATTCTTCTCCAGCACTACTCCTTGCTACCACACTTGTTTTTTACTACGCCAAGTAACTAAGTTTCCTCCAACAAAGGAGCAATAACCAGAAGTTGATCTTCTATCGCTCATGCTACCTGCACAATTAGCATCAGTGTAAACCTTAACCTGTAGGTGGTCATGTTTCTTGAAGAGTATACCTTTTCCTGGGGTACCTTTCAAATATTTTAGGATTCTAAAAACGGCTTCAAAGTTAGCTGACCTAGGGGCATGCATGAACTGGCTTACCATACTAACTGCAAAAGCAATGTCAGGACGTGTGTGAAAGAGGTATGAGTCTTCCCACAAGTCTCTGGTACTTCTCTTTTGCTTTTACGTCCTTTTAAGTTGTAGCTTCTAATTTTAAGTTCTTTTCGATGGGAGTTTGCTACCCTACATCCAAGTTAACTTGTCTCTTTGAGTAGATTAAGAATATACTTTCTTTGGTTGACAAGTATACCACTTTTGGACCTAGCAAACTCCATGCCTAAACTATGCTGCCACTCTTCAAAGAAAACTTCCATATCAATGCTCGTCTCCCCACATGTGCCCACTTTGTCAAAGAGAGCAGGAAGACCTCCAACACTTGTTCTTCGACTGCAGCTAAGCTTCACAGTGCTGGGCTCGATTTTTTGGCCGTTTTAATATGTGCTGGGTAGCTGGAAGTGATTTTAGAAGCAATGTGTTGTAGACTTTGTTAGGTCCAGTCCTGAAAAAGAAGCCTAAGCTGTTGTGGGTTAATGCAGTCAAGGGTTGTTGTCAGAATTATGGTTTGAAAGGAATCAACGCGTTTTCAATAACAAAGCCTCCTCATGCGTGGATCGGTTCGAGCATGCAAGACTAAATGCCTCTTCATGGTGCACTCTTTCAAAGGCCTTTGAAGAATACTCTATTCAGGAGCTTAATTTGACTTGGAGAGTATTCATTTTTCCTCCTCTTTGAATCAAAAACCTATTGTAGTAGTCCTTTTAGATTTGTTATGTCTCTTATCCAAATTCTTGTGCAACCCAAGAGGGTTTTGTCCTTTGTTATGGATGTTTCGGCTTTTAAGTCTTAGATTGTATGCACCTTGGAGATGATGAGGGTGCTATGGAGGTGTTAACCTAGTTGAGATGCCCGGGTGCACCTCTTGATCCTAACTAATTCTTGCTTGTAGTGTCAATTTTGTACTATGAGCTTTGCCTCACTTCATTAATTCAATGATAGAGACTGTTTCTTTTTCAAAGAAAAAAAAAAGGATCCTAGGTATTTGATTTTGAAATCATTCGCCAATTTTTTCTTCACAATAGTCATTCCTGTCTCTCATTGCCTGTAAGTATGATATCATCAACATACATTATCAAAACAACCTTATCATTTCCAGTATGCTTATAGAACATAGTGTGATCGACTTGACTTTGGTTGAATCCATAACTCGTAATTGCCTTTTGAAAACGTTCAAACCAGGCTCTAGGAGACTGTTTAAGACCGTATAATGATTTCTTTAACTTGCATGCCTTGTTAACCCCAAGGTCCACTTCAAAGTCAGGTGGCAAGTCCATAAATACCTCTTTTTCAAGATCCCCATTGAGAATGACATTCTTAACATCAAGTTGATAAAGCAGCCAATGAAAATTAATTGCAACAGACAACAAAATTCTGATAGAGTTTTGTGAAACCTTGAGAGAGAAGCTTCGGCTTTTCCAAAAAAGAACTCTAATTTTCTTATTTCCAAAAATAATAAGTCCAGCTTATATACTAAGCTGTAAAATAGACAAAATTACAAAATTGCCATTTTAAAATAGACAAAATTACAAAATTGCCATTCTGCTGCTAAAACAACTAAATACATCAGATTCCCTCCGTGCAAGTGAAAAAAAAACTCGTCCTCGAGTTTAAGTGGAAAGGGAAAATTGATCCGGTGGGAAATATTCAGTCAAGTCCGCAATATTGAAGATAGGACTGATGTGTAAAGTGCCTGGAAGCTCAATTTTGTAGGCATTGTCACCGTATCTCTTTAAAATCCGGAAAGGACCAAGTTTCGGGGGCTGCAACTTGTTGTACTTTCCAGTTGGAAATCTGGTCTTGCTAAGGTGGATCATCACAAGATCGCCTTCCTTGAATTCCTTGAATCTCCTATGCTTGTCTGCATCTTCCTTGTATTTAGTTGTCATTTTTTCAAGATGTTCAGTGACTTCCTTATGCAATTCAGCAACTCTTTCAACCATCGTCTATGCTTCTAAGCTAAGATCCACAGAAGAAGGTAAATTAGCAAGATTTACAGTTAATCGAGGGAGTTTAGTGTAAACAATTTCAAATGGTGACTTCCCTGTAGACCGGTTCTTCATATGGTTGTAAGCAAATTCTGCTTGAGCTAAAATAAGGTCCCATTGTTTTGGTTTATCTCCTCCCAAACAACAAATGAGATTCCCAAGGATTCTATTAGTTACCTCGGTTTGCCCATCTGTTTGTGGATGACTTGTAGAGCTAAATTTTAAATGTGTATTGAACTTCTTCCATAAAGTTTTCCAAAAATAGCTTAGAAACTTCACATCACGATCTGAAACTATAGACTTAGGAACACCATGCAAACGAACAATTTCTTTAAAAAAAAGTTTAGCGACATATAGAGCATCAAAAGTCTTACGACAGGGAAGAAAATGAGACATTTTACTAAATCTATCTACCACCACAAGAACCGAATCATAACCTCGCTGAGTTTTTGGAAGGCCTAATATGAAATCCATGGATAGGTCCTCCCAAATATTTTCTGGAATTGGAAGCGGAGTGTACAACCCCGTATTGTGTTTGTGGCCTTTGGCAGTTTGACAAGTAAAACAATGTTTGATGTATTTATTTACATCCTTTTGTAGCTGCGACCAATAATATCTATCGGAAAGTAGTTGGAGAGTCTTATCCATGCCAAAATGTCCTGCTAAACCATTACTATGCAGTTCCTTTATCAATGATTCTCGTAGTGATGTTCGTGGAATACACAATAAGTTGTTTTTAAAAAAGAAACCATTTAGTATATGGAAATCATTACAATTGACATGATCATTACACATAGTCCAAATATCATGAAAGTCAGGATCATTTTCATATAAAGTTGGTAGAGAATAAAAGGCAATAATACTACTTTGGAGAATTGTTAATAGGCCAATCTTCCTACTTAGAGCATCAGGCCACAGTGTTAGTATTTCCAGCTTTATGTTTAATGACGAAATTGAATCGCTGTATAAAAGACAACCAACGAGCATGCATTCTACTAATTGTTTTTTGTGTTTGTAAGAATTTGAGAGAAAAATGATCAGAAAAAAGGATGAATTCATGAGCTAAGAGGTAGTGTTCCCAAACCTTTAGGGCTCTTACCAATGAGTATAATTCTTGTTCATATGTACTCCACTTTTGTCTTGACTCACTTAGCTTTTCACTAAAGAACTCAACTGGATGGTGCTTTTGAGATAGAACAGCTCCAATAGCGTGTCCCGAAGCATCGACTGCCACCTCAAAAGGTTGAGTGAAATCAGGCAGTGCCAAAACAGGGGCACAACACAATTTATCCTTAAGCGTTGAAAAACTCTTTGTTTGGTCAATGGTCCAAATAAATTTCCCCTTTTTGAGGCATTCTGTAAGAGGAGCTGCAAAAAAACTAAAATTTTTAATAAACTTTCGATAAAAAGAAGCAAGTCCTAAAAAACTTTGGATGTCCCGAACTGTTCTCGGAAGGGGCCGATTCTTTATAGCTTCCACCTTTGTCGGATCTACACATATACCGAATTCATTAATGATATACCCTAAGAAGCTAATTTCCTTAACTAGGAAGGTGCACTTTTTTAGGTTAATATATAGGTGGTTTGTAGCAAGTGTGTGAAATAAAGCATGCGAGTGAGATAAGTGTTCCTCATTGTTGGCACTATAAACAAGAATATCATCAAAGTATACGACCAAAAATTTATTAAGGTAGGGTTGAAGAATCTGAGTCATTAATATCATGAAAGTGCTTGGAGCATTGGATAGACAGAATGGCATAACCAACCATTCACAAAGCCCCTCATTTGTCTTAAAAGTCGTTTTCCATTCATCTCCTGGTCGAATTCGTATTTGATGGTAGCCACTCTTCAAATCAACCTTGGAAAATACCTTTGATCCCCCTAGTTGGTCTAAAAGGTCCGAAATTCGAGGGATAGGAAACCTATATTTAATGGTTATTTTATTGATTGCCCTGCTATCCACACACATTCTCCATGTCCCGTCTTTTTTGGGTGTTAATAAAACAGGGACAGCGCAAGGACTCATACTTGGTCTTATGTGCCCTTTGTCTAATAGCTCTTGAACTTGCTCTTCTAAAATGGTATATTCATTGGTACTCATTCTATAATGTGGGAGATTAGGAAGTATGGATCCTGGAATGAGATCAATGTTGTGTTGAATATTTCTCAAGGGTGGGAGGGATGAAGGTGTGTCTAGTAGTTGGGGAAATTCTTCAAAGAGTCTTTGAACATCCTTACAGTGGTCTACTAAGTTGCTATTAGTTCTAGGTGTTGCCGTTTGACTCTTTACAACTAAAGCCCATACTTCACGGTCTTCTCTACCTATAATGTTCCCACTGTGGATAACAAAAAACAATTGTCTTGTTGGCTTAGGTTTATTTTTACTACTGTTTTCCCTTGGTTACTTGCTGACGGTAGGAGTTTAATTTTCCTGCCCATCCACATAAATTCATATGTATTCTCTCTTCCACGATGGATTGCTTGAACATCATATTGCCAAGGGCGTCCTAGCAAAATTTGGCAAACATCCATGTCAAGAACATCGCAAATTATCTGATCTTTATAAAGGTTACCAATTGAAAGAGATATAGTGCAAGTAGAACTTATCTGTGTTTCGCCACCTTTTTTGATCCAACCAATTTTATATGGGTTAGGGTGAGGATCCAGCTGGAGATTGAGTGCTTGGACTAGCTTAGTAGATACAACATTCTCACTACTCCCGCTGTCAATGATCAAGTTACAAACCTTACCACTTATGGTGCACCTTGTTCGGAAAAGCGCATGTCTTTGAGGATGCGTTTCTGTCTTAGGAGCCAGTAGGATTCTCTGCAAAACACACGAAAGTTGTTCTCCGGTGTCTCCCTCAACCTCATATTCTTCCTCAGATTGCTGGACCCCATCATCTTGCAGACTATTTTCCTCTTCAACTAAAGCAACAGCCTTTCGTTGGGAATTCATTTGACAAATGACCTTGCTGTCCGCAACGAAAACATTTGCCAAGAGTCGGTCTTTGGTAGTTGTTCACGCTTAGCTTCTTTCCTGCTTGTTCTTGGATCTTACTTCCTTGATTAAACTTTGAATTTACTTCCTCTTTGGAAGCATTAGAGCTGTTCCCCATTTGAAATTGTTTTCCATATTCCATGTTTTTGCGTTGGAATAGCGGTCCTCCCAAGTATTTTTCTTTGAACCACCTGCCTTTGATCCTTTTTCTACTCTAATCTCCGCCTTATACGCCATTGCAATTGTCGTAGGGAGGGTGCTAATAGGTTGAAGGTCGAGTAATTCTTGAATTTCTTCTTTCAAACCGTCTACAAATCGTGTGATTTGATAATTCTCGCTTTCGTGTATTCGGGTTCTAGCACTCAAGCGATGAAACTCCTCTGCATAATCAGCCACGCTCCTATTGCCTTGCCGACATTTTTGATGTTGTTGATACAAAATCTGCTCATAATCAGCCGGAAGAAATCTTTCTTTCATCATCTTGCGCATCCGTGGCCAACTCTTAATCGGTTGTTTACCAATTAGTCATCGGTTTGTTTGAACTTGGTCCCACCAAGCTGACGCTCCCGACTTCAACTTGACCGAAATCAACTTCACCTTCTTGCTCTCGGGTGTTCCCATATATTCAAAAAAATCCTCTACATTTTTTATCCAATCAAGAAATGCTTCTAAGTCCAATTTCCCACTGAAAGAAGGTAAATCTATCTTCATCTTATAGTCTTGTGATCTTTCTTCGTAATCTTGCCTACGATTTCGCCGGAAATTCCGTCTATCCCAGGGTAGCTGCGCCATTTCTTCCACTTCCGATGAAGATTCCCCAGATTCTTGTACTTATTGATCGCGTTCTTGGTTTCTTGGAGCTCGGAAATCTCTTCGTTCCCCTTCTTGTGAAGTCGAGTCGCTCGTGGAGTCATTAGCAGGCCGTCGGATAGCTGCAACTTGCGCCGGCCTTCTCCTAGGTTCGTCCACCCGCCGGGGGTTCGTCATTTGTGGAAGGGAGGCGACGACTAGCTCCAATTGTCGCGTCATTCTGTGCATCGACAGATTCAAATCAGTCATTCCCGATTTGAGCTCCCCCACCGATTCTTCGACCAACAACAATCGGGCGGTAGTTGATCGGGGAGATAACACCTCAGGTTGCGCGGGTCGGGTGTCTGCGTCCTTTCCCTTGCCGGCGTTTGCTGCGTTTTTGCCGGCCATGGAGTCCAAAATCGGGCTCTGATACCAAACTTGGTGAAACCTCGAGAGAGAAGCTTCGGCTTTTCCAAAAAAGAACTCTAATTTTCTTATTTCCAAAAATAATAAGTCCAGCTTATATACTAAGCGGTAAAATAGACAAAATTACAAAATTGCCATTTTAAAATAGACAATTACAAAATTGCCATTCTGCTGCTAAAACAACTAAATACATTAGAGTTAATTTTAGCAACTGGGGCAAATGTTTCTTGATAATCAATTCTATAGGTTTAGGTGAACCCCTTAGCAACCAATCTGTCCTTGTACCTTTCGATATTACCATCAGCATTACATTTTACAGTGAACACCCACTTGCATCTCACTATTTTCTTATCTTCTGGTAGATCAACTATGTCCCAAATACAACTTTGTTTCAGCGCATTCATCTCTTCTATCATTACTAAGTTCCTATTCAAATCATTTAGGGCTTCTTATATATTTTTTGGAACAAATAGGTTGGTTATTTTGGATGTGGTTTTTATGATTGTCAGACAATCTACGATAAGAAAGATGGTTCGCAATGGGATATTTTGTACATCGACGTGTACCTTTTCTATGGACAATTGAAATATCAAGATCAGAGACATTGAGTAACATATTATGAGAAGGAGAGCTGGGAGAAATGCCTAGATTTTCAGAATTGTTCATCGGAGCATCAAATTGGTCCTGTGTTAGGTCAACTGTCTAATTTCTATCCCTTTGAGTCACGTTTCTTCTAGTATAAAACTAAACTTTAGGATTTCGACTTGTCAAATTAGTTTGTAGTGTTTCTCCCCCTGTCGAAGAATGTACAATATCCAGTAGTTGATCTTCTGTCTATTTTTGAACTTGCCCAATCAGAATCCATGAAGACGTCAATGTTTCTTTTACTAGATATCTTGAAGTACAATCCTTCTCCTGAGGTTCCTTTCAAGTACCTGAATATTCTATAAACAACTTGCATATTTTCTTCGGTTGGTTTGTTCATAAATTGACTTACAAAACTCATTGCAGAACAAATATCAGGTCTAGTTTGAGTTAGGTAAATTAATTTTCCAACTAGTCTTTGATACTAATCTTTGTTAACCATTGTGTTTTCTTTGCTTATGTGACAATTTGTGTTTACGGGAGTATTAGCGGGCTTACATCCAAGCATAACTGTTTCCTTTAAAAGGTCCAGGACATATTTTCTTTGAGAGATACTCAGACCTTTCTTTGAGCGGGCTACTTCCATCCTTTGGAAGTATTTAAGGTTGCCTAATACTTTTACTTCAAATATCTTGCTAAGAGTAGCTTTAGATTTCTTATTTCTTCTTCATGGTCTCCTATGAGGATGTCATCCACGTAAACAATGATAATTGCAATTTTTCCTTGCAAGGATGTTTGACAAAAAGGGTATGGTCAGATTGACATTGCAAGTACCCGTTGTTCATTACTTTTGAGAACTTTTCGAACTAGACCCTAGGGGATTGTTTTAGGCCATAAAGGGATTTCTTGAGTTTACATACCTTGTTCGTGGTTTTTGTTGATTCTATACCGGTAGGTATATCCATATACACTTCTTCTAAGTCTTCATTAAGGAATGCGTTTTTTATATCTAATTGGTGAAGTATCAAATTGTTATTTATTGCTAAGGAAAAGAGGACATGGATAGTATTCAATTTTACTATCGGAGCAAATGTTTCTTGGTAGTCAATGCCGTAAGATTGGGTGAACCCTTTTGCAACAAGTCTAGCTTTGAGTCTATCTATTTCTCCATTAGCTTTGTGTTTGATGGTGAAGATCCATTTACATCCTCCTGTTTTCTTCTTGGGGAGTAGGTTTGTTATGTCTCATGTGTTGTTCTTTTCTAGGGCATTTATTTCATCCAATATGCGCTTGTTTCCAATTGATGTATTTGAGAGTTTCATAGACATTGTTAGGGATTGTTGAAAATAAAAAGAGAATATTTGGGAGATTTTGTAGATTTTATTTCTTTCCTTTTATATTTCCCAATATTTTTTCCTTGTATAGTTTTTTGGTCTCTATTTATTTTTCCCCCTTGTAACATTTGTGAGTATCAAATAAATAAAAGAGAAAAGTTATGTCGTGGTTTTTTCTCCCTGTTCTAGGGTTTTCCACGTAAACCTTTGTGTTATTTTTTCTACTATTTTTCAATATGGTATCAGAGCGTGGTGACGAAACCCTAGAAACCCTAGCTGTCATTGACGAAAATGAGCCTCAGCATAATCTGCTGCCAATGGAGCCCACTGTCGCCGCCGAATCTACTGTCCAAGAAGCTGTCGACAGGTATGTGAGATCCCTTAGCCCAAGCGAAGTAGCCGTCTTCTTCCACTCACTAGCGCCGTCGACAAGCTTCAAGGTTGCCGCAAGTCAAAACCCTAACGCCACGCTGCCGGGATCTGTAGCAGCTGCAACGTCCACCCTTCAGAACTCCATTGCCACGGCTGTCGAGTTGTCAGAACAGAGACGGTTGACGAAGAAGGGAGTGGACACGCGCGACTTCGACCATTGCTGCCGTTCAAACTTCCACTCGTGCGAGACTTCATCGTCTGGGTTTGGTGGCTAGTCCTTCGTCGTGGGTTCTTCAGGGTTTGGTAGCTAGCCAAGGTCCGGCTACCTTCCATCTACTGTTGCCAGCGCCACCTTGTATCCCGAAGTTGCCGGAGCTCAGTCCTCACTTTCGACCACTACGGCTACCGCCAGATTTGGCGCCTTTTACTTGATTCTGACCGCCACCGCCGAATTTGGTGGTTCAACCATGATCCAACAACAACTTGCCGATCTGCAAGCAAGCTTTCAACAACAAATCGCCGCGTTGGGGCCACTCTTAGTGCTTCTACCCATCTTGGTCAAGATGCAGGAAATTTAGGTGCTCCGTCAGATTTACCGATGTATCCAGAGAATTCGGTAATTGCGTTCCCTACCTTAACTGCACCGTATTTGTTTGGATCAATGGGTAATTCCTCTGGGTTAATTGTCGGTGAAAAACTGAATGGCCAGAATTGTTTCTCTTGGTCTCAGTCTGTTAGAACGGTGCTTGAGGGACGCCATAAGTTTGGATATTTGACTGGCGAAATACCGAAACCTAGAGTCGGAGATTCTCAAGAGCGCATCTGGAAGGGAGAAGATTCATTACTTCGGTCTCTGTTAATTCACAGCATGGAACCTCAAATTGGGAAGCCTCTGTTGTATGCAGCAACGGCTTGGGATATTTGGGATGCTGTTCAGAAACTGTACTCCAAGAGGTAGAATGCATCACGACTCTACACTCTGCGAAAACAAATCTATGAATGCAAACAAGGGTCCATGGATGTTACGTCGTATTTTAATAAATTATCTCTTATCTGGCAAGAGATGGACTTATGTCGTGAACTTGTTTGGGACTGCCCTTGTGGAGGAGTCCAATATTATAAACTTGAAGAGATTGACCGTGTGTATGATTTTTTAGCAGGTCTCAATTCCAAGTTTTATGTTGTGCGGAGCCGAATACTGGGACAAAAGACTAATACCGACCCTGATGGAAGTGTGTTCAGAGATTCGTCTGGAGGAAGATAGATCGAGTGCCATGAATATCACTGCTACCTCCGTAACTGATTCTGTCGCCTTCAGTGTGAAATCATCTGGTACTACTGGAGACAAGCAGAACGTGAAACCACCTCTAGTATGTGAACATTGTAAGAAACCGTGGCACACGAAGGACCAGTGCTAGAAGCTCCATGGTCGGGCCTCGAATGGCAGACGGCGACCTCCAAACAACAAACCCAACTAGGCTCTAGTGAGTGAGACTACTAGTGGCTCTCAATCACAATATCAAGAGATCTGCCCAGCTGACATCGGTACTGTCTTTCTTAGGGCGATTGCACAATCAGGTATTTCTCAATCCCTGTGTCTTCTCAGTATTACTGGCAAGAAACAATGGATCCTTGATTTAGGAGCCACAGACCACCTAACTGGAACTTCTGACAATTTCCTCTCTTATCATCCGTGTGCCGGTAATGAAAAAATCCAGATTGCTGACGGGACACTTGCCCCTGTTGCCGTCAAGGGTCACATTTCTCCATTCGATTGTTTGATATTACAGAATGTGCTGCATGTCCCTAAAATCTCCTATAATTTACTGTCTGTGAGTAAGATAACCAGAGATCTAAACTGTCGTGTAGCTTTCTCACCGGATGATATTATTTTTTAGGACTTAAGCTCGGGGAGGACGATTGGCACTGCCCAGCACAATAGGGGACTCTATTTCCTTAATGGTGATACTTTCTCTACCTCTGAAAATGACTGTATGTTGTGGCACTTCCGCCTTGGCCATCCTAATTTTCAATATATGAAATATTTATTTCCTCATTTATTTAATAAAGTTGACATCTCTTCTTTATCATGCAATGTGTGTATTTGAGCGAAACAACATAGTCTCTTTTCCGTCCCAACCTTACAAACCCTCTCAACCTTTCACTCTTATTCATAGTGATGTTTGGGGTCCTTCACGAATTACTACTTCTTCGGGTAAATGTTACTTCGTTACCTTCATTGATGACCATACTTGCCTTACTTGGGTCTTCCTTCTAACAGATAAGTCGGAGGTCTCATCTATTTTTCAACAGTTCTATACCACCATTGAAACTCAGTTTAATGCCAAAATTGCCATCCTTCGGAGTGATAATGGTCGTGAATTCCTCACCAATACCCTTCGTGAGTTCTTATCCATTAAAGGTATTGTTCACTAGAACTCGTGTGCCTATACATCTCAACAAAATGGAGTGGCTAAAAGAAAAAACCATCATCTTCTCGAAGTTGCTCGGTCTTTCATGCTATCAACCTCTCTTCCGTCTTACCTATTGGGGATGCAATTTTGATTGCAGCTCATCTTATAAATCGGATGCCTTCTCAGGTTCTCAACTTCCAAACTCCTTTTGACTACCTCAAATTGTCTTACCCTACCACTCGCCTTATACCTGATGTCCCTCTCCGAGTATTTGGGTGTACAACATTTGTCCATAGCTTCGGTCCCAACCAGACTAAGTTTACCCCTCGTGCCCAGAAATGTGTCTTTGTTGGGTATCCTCTCCACCAGCGTGGTTATAAATGCTTCCATCCCACTTCCCGAAAATACTTCATCTCCATAGATGTCACCTTCCTAGAAGATAAACCTTTCTTTCTCGTTAGTCCTCTTCAGGGGGAGAGTAATAATGAAGAGACTAACTATCCTAATCCTCTTCCTAAACCTATCATGACAACCCATGACATTGTCGTACCCACTAGCAAGGTCCCATTGATAACGTACTATAGGAAGAATCTTAGAAAGGAAATAATGGCCCCTATTGACATGCCGACTCTGGTCAAATCTTCTGAATCAGCACAAGCTCAAGGTACTATTGACCCTGATGATAATACTGTTTGCGCTGAAAATGTTTGTGTTGAAAATGATATTGTTGATCTGACAAAATTGTTGGTAGAAAATGATAGAGATGATATGACAGACAATGCCATTAGAAAGGAAATAATGGCCCCTATTGACATGCCGACTCCGGTCCAATCTTCTGAATCAGCGCGAGCTCAAGGTACTACTGACCCTGATGATAATACTGTTTGCGCGGAAAATGTTTGTGTTGAAAATGATATTGTTGATCTGACAAAATTATTGGTAGAAAATGATAGAGATGATATGACAGACAATAACCAGGTTGCTAAGAATGATGTAGTGTCCACAACAGTTCAGGAGAATGGAAATGAGATCATACCTTAGAATTCCACAATTAAAGAAGAACTCGACAAACCAGGAGAGTATGATGCCACCCTTGACATGCCCATTGCTTTGAGAAAGGGCACAAGGTCCTGCACCAGGTATCCCGTGTATAGCTTCCTTTCTTATAACAATCTGTCTTCTAAGTTCAGAGCGTTTACTGCCAGCTTTGACACTATAACTATACTGAAGAAATATATGTGGCTATGGAAATTCCTGAGTGAAAGGCTGCATTTATGGAAGAAATGAGAGCTCGTGAGAAAAATAATACATGGGAACAAGTTGCTCTTCTGAAAGGACATAAACCAGTTGGGTGTAAGTGGGTGTTCACAATGAAGTACAAGTCAGATGGAACTCTTGACAGGTATAAAGCCATGCTTGTAGCAAAAGGGTTCACTAAGACATTTGGGGTAGACTACTCGGAGACTTTCTCCCCTGTTGTGAAATTAAACACGATCAGGGTTCTTCTGTGGGTTGTTGTCAACAAAGATTGGCCTCTTTATCAGCTTGATGTAAAAAATGCCTTTTTAAATGGTGATTTAGAAGAAGAGGTGTATATGAGCCCTCCTCCTGGCTTTGAAGCCCAATTTGACTAGAATGTGTGCAAGCTTAGAAATGGCTTATATGGGTTAAAACAGTCACCGAGAGCATGGTTTGAAAGATTTACCACCTTTGTCAAGTCCCAAGGCTTCACTCAGGGACACTTTGACCATACCTTGTTTACAAAAAGGTCTGTCTCAGGTAAGGTTGCCGTTTTGATTGTGTACGTTGATGACATTGTCTTATCAGGAGATGATACTGCTGAAATTAACAAACTGAAACAGAAAACGGTAGACGAATTTGAAATTAGAGACCTAGGAAACCTGAAGTATTTCCTCGGGATGGAGGTGGCAAAGTCAAGAGAAGGAATCTCCGTTTCTCAACAGAAATACACTATTGATCTATTGAAAGAAACATGTATGACTAGATGCAGGCCTGCTGACACTTCTATCGAGTCTAATGCCAAATTAGGAGAGTGTTGACAAAGCTCCTGTTAACAAGGAAAGGTATCAACGTCTAGTTGGGAGACTTATTTACTAGTGCACACTAGACCAGACATTTCCTATGCTGTTAGCGTTGTGAGTTAGTTTATGCAGGCTCCCTATGAAGAATACATGGAAGCTGTAAATAGGATTCTGAGATATTTGAAAAGCAACTAGGAAAAGGGGTGATGTCTAGAAAATCCGACAGAAGATGTATTGAAGCATATACAGACTCTGATTGGGCAACATCAGTGATTGACAGAAAATCGACTTCTGGGTACTGTACCCTTTGTTTGGGGTAATCTTGTAACTTGGAGAAGTAAGAAGCAAAGTGTGGTTACTAGAAGCAGTGCTGAAGCTGAATACAGAGCTATGAGTCATGGCATCTGTGAAGAAATCTGGTTGAAGAAAGTTCTATCTGATCTTCACCAAAGCAGTGAACTACTTATGAAACTCTATTGTGACAATAAGGCTGCCATTAGCATTGCAAACAATCCAGTTCAACATGATAGAACAAAGCATGTGGAGATTGATAGATACTTCATAAAGGAAAAATTGGAAAATGGAAGTATTTGCATTCCTTATATCCGTTCTAGCCAACTAGTTGCTGATGTTCTTACCAAGGGGTTACTTAAGCAAAGCTTTGATGCATGTGTTAGCAAGATGAGTCTTATTGATATTTACGTCCCATCTTGAGGGGGAGTGTTGAAAATAAAGAGTATTTGGGAGATTTTGTAGATTTTATTTCTTTCCTTTTATATTTCCCAATATTTTTTCCTTGTATAGTTTTTTGGTCTCTATTTATTTTTCCCCCTTGTAACATTTGTGAGTATCAAATAAATAAAAGAGAAAAGTTCTATCGTGGTTTTTTCTCCCTGTTCTAGGGTTTTCTACGTAAACCTTTGTGTTATTTTTTCTACTCTCTTTTCCAATAGGGATGTGTATGTTGGATAGGGTAGTTGTGAATGCTTTGAACTTGGGAGGGAGATGTTTATAAGGTAGTTTTGAATAGGGTGCATCGTACAAGTTCTTACCCCTTTGCGTTTTGCAATAGGAAGATCAATATCTTTCGTAGGGGTTTTTGTTGTGGAGTTGGAGACATGATTTTCCTGCATTTCAGGTAAACTTTGATTGGGTACTGGTTCATGTTGAAGGACGTTCGTTTTCCTTCCGAGTATAGACTATAGGATCTTTCCTACATTCAAGTGTGCTTTGGTTGGAAGGCTTATCTTCATGTAGAAAGAGAGTATTTTCTTCATTGAGGGTTGTGTTTGGGGTTCCTTCGTTGTCAATAATTAAGGAGGGTTCGATGGTGTCTTGCTTTTGAAAGTAGGGTTGAGTTTCAAAGAAGGATACATTCATGGAGGTATAGAATTTTTTTATGGTTGGTGAATAGCATTTGTATCCTTTTTGGCTTGAAGCATAACCAAGAAAGATACATTTGATTGCCTTAGGATCTAGTTTACTCCTATTGGGTCGGTGATCTTGAACAAAGACCGTACAACCAAATATTTTCAAGGGTACTTGAAAGAATAACCTAGCATGTGGAAATATTGTCTTAAGTTTTTGTAAGGGAGTTTTGAAGCCTAATATTCAAGAGGGCATTTTATTAATAAGATATGTAGTTGTTAGGACAGCTTCTCCCCAAAATTGGCGTGGGGTGTTAGCAGAAAACATTAGAGCTGTCTATTTTTCCTCTTTGCAATTCCATTTTGTTGGGGACTATTATGGCATTTACTTAGGTCGGCAATACCTTTTTCTTTTAGAAAATTTCCTAAGGTCGGGCTAAAATTTCGAGCAATTAAAGCCGATCCTTTAGGTTCGGAGTTTGCAGCTCCTCCAAACATTAGTTTTTTCCTACTTTACTTCTGCAAAAGTCTCTTTGATATTAGGTAAGGGTTTAATAGCTAAGATTCTACCACATACCTCAATTCTTTATTAAGGCCAAAAAGGAATTTGGACACTCATTTCTTCTCAACTATCTTTTTGTATGTAATTCCATTTGCAATGCATTCCCATTTGTGGCTTTCAAATACATCAAGTTGCTGCCAAAGACATAGTACTGAGTAACTTGCATATGTTCGTGAATTTTCCCTTCAATTTCAAATGATTCTGTAGTATTTTCTTGATCGGAATAGGTTTCACAAGCGGCCTCCTAGATTTCTCTGGTAGTTGAAAAGAGTAAAAATCCTTCACCGATCTCTGTTGTCATGGAGTTGATTACTCATGACATAACCATATTGTTTTCGGCTTTCCATGTCTTGTATTTCTGATCAGCTTGGTCAAGGATGAGATTTTTGCTTGATATATAATCTTCCTTTCCTTTTCCACATATGAACATCATGATGGATTGTGACCAAGAGAGATAATTCCTTCCATTTAGTTTTTGATTAGTAAATGGAAGTATGGTCCATTCAGTACTGTTGGAATTTATGGATGCCATGGAATATTATAATTTTAAATTTGGTAAAACAAGGTATTTAGCACGAACCTGGATATTCCTCGTCACAAAGGAGGGAAAAAAAGAATTAGTTTACTTCCAGATAAAAAAAAGTCCCAGACTCGGTTGGAAGGAGGCAAGAAAAGAAATAGAGCCAGACGCGGTTGCATGATGTCTGACTCAATTGGAGAAAAAATTAACTTCTGGCCGCGTGGATCTTCCCGATCCAATTACTCGACCCGATTGGAAATAACAATCAGCTGATTTGTTTCAGACCTTCTGCCTCGACCCGGTTAACTTTTGGCTGCAACAGAAGCGGTTCACGTGGATCTTCACGAAGACTGTTTCAGACCTTCATGGATTTGTTTCAAACCTTCACGAAGACCTTTAGCCGATTTGTTTCTGACGCATGAAGTGCCCAATTTTGGTGAGGTAGCGATTTGCTTTGATTGGCTTCTGATGTGAAGCTTGGCCCAACGAATTCTACACGGATGTGCATGGATTTGCTTCGGACGTGAAGCTCCAAGTTATGGATGCTTGTTTTCTAATGTATACAAAAAATCTATAAACAAATAGGTATGTTGATTGAAGTTCCAATGCTCTATTTTTCTTTTTTGCTAGGGTTTTAGACGTGAAACCTATGGAAGGTAATTCAGAGAGTTTGCTCTGATACCATATTGAAATTTTAAATTCACTTCTCTAATTATTCCTTTACAAGAGGGTGAAGCCCTAATACATACAATGATAATTTGCCAAATATGGCAAAGACAATCAACAGAAAAAAAAATGTAATAAAGAAAGAATAATATTACACAGAAAAGAGAAGAGGAAGACTTTCCATATTCAATACTATGTAATCTAGATTTATTGTAATCCTTGTATATTTGTATTTTTTGTATAGGAAGATGATGAGAATGTTATGAATGTGTTAACCTAGTTGAGATATTCAGATGCACCTCTTGATCCTAGGATTTTTAGATTTCTTGGAATTGTCTCATTGTTATTTTTCGCTTTGCTGTTTTCATTTCATCAATGAAAAGTATTGTTTCTGTGTAAAAAAAAAAAAAGTCAAAGATTATAAATAAACAGCTATGGTAAGTTTCATACAACCCAAAAATTCTGAGAGGTTTGGACTCCCCACACACAAAACAAAGACAAAAAGATAGTTTTCCCTTACGTAAACTACTTTACTTAATCTCTAATCCAGATACTCCTCACAACATATAACTTCAATTGTCCAGGACCCAGCAGGAGAGAAACCAACTTTCTGGCATAACTCCCTTATCCTCGTTCAACTTCCTTCAAGATTGATGTTGCCTTTCTTCTTTCTTGAATAAATATAACGGATAGGTGGTGTTATTAGAGGTGTATCACTCAGTTTGCTTTTCTTTCGGATTTTTTTGCTTTTTGTCTGATAGGGAAGCGACGGAGGTTGTCTGTCTCTTGTCTATGCTTGAGGAGTTTGGTTTTGCCGTTTTGAGCATGGGAGAACTGGTGAGAGACATTTGTGTTTGGAGTCCCAACCCTTCTGAGAGGATCTATTGTCGGGTTGGTTTTTTCTGCTCTTGGGGAAAGGATAACCTATATGGTGAAGGCAGTTTTACTTGTATGCTAGCAGTCCAAATCTTGAGACAGAAAACCTTGGAAGGGGGCTAGGACCTGACCTACTTGAAGTTGAACCTTCAACATATTTCACTTTGTGGCTAACTAAAATCCAATGGGCTCGAACGACGGTGTTTGGTTTTTTTTGCTTTTTTAGAAGATTAAGATCCCAAGTGAAGTTCTTTACTTTGCGAGTTTTACATGGAATAGCTAACACATTGGACTGGCTTTGAGGAGGATGCACTTGTTAATTGGGCTGTTTCGTCGTATTCTTTGTTGGAAGGCATCAGAAAATTTGGATCACATTCTTTGGAGATTTGAGTTTGCTAGATTTGTCTGGAATTACTTCTTCCAGATTTTTGAGTTCTGCAAGCCCAACACAAGGACATTAGTGACATGATCAAGGAGTTCCTCCATCTGCCCTTTTGAGAGGGGCTATTTTTTGTGTCTTGGTGGGGTATGTGCTATTCTATGGGTTCTTTGGGAGAGCAAAAAAAGAGTGTTTAGAGGGTTGGAGTAGGTGTCCTAGTGATGTGTTTGGTCCCTTGTTAGATTTCATGCTTCTCTTTGGAGTTCGATTTCGATGATCTTTTGTAGCTTTTCCTTAGGTAATATTTTGTATAGCTGGAGCTCCTTTCTTTAGTTGGGCTTCCTTTTGTGGGCTTAGTTTTTTGTTTCCCTTGTATTCTTTCATTTTTTTCTCAATAAAAGTGATTGTTATTATTAAAAAAAAATATATCCTTTTATGTTCTGAATTGCCATGTATTTCTTGTCGCTCCCATGTGATATTGGCTGCATTCTCTTGGAACTTTCAAGGGTGAACATATGGATAACCATATCTAACGACTAACATTGTGTATAATTTCTGCAGCTGACAGGCAGAGTGGAAGAAAAAAGAAGATGGTCTGAGGGAATACATCAGGCAGTAGAGGCCAAAGAAGGCCTGAAGATTCAGGTATTTTATCATTTTTTTAAGTGTTCTTAGAAAGGCAAGAAGACATCTTATGTTGGTTTAGTCTAAGTTTTCTTTACATTTTTTCAGGCTGATTCAGTTATAGTGGCACAAATCACGTACCAGTCGCTGTTCAAGCTCTATCCAAAGTTATCAGGGATGACTGGAACCGCAAAAACTGAGGTGGGCACTAATGTGGATGAATCAAATTTGCTCTCACATAGTCACATGTTCTTATTTAGTCATTTTGGCGATAAAGATTATTGTTATTTTAATTATCATGTAATATTCTGATATATACCATTTCAGGAGAAGGAGTTCTTGAAAATGTTTCAGACACCTGTAATTGAAGTGCCCACAAACTTGCCAAACATACGCAAAGATTTACCTATCCAAGCTTTTGCTGTAAGGCTTTAATATTTTTTAATAATCTTTAACCTTCCCATATAGTTTGTTTTTCAAGTTGACCTTCTCTGATATCTCTTTTTGTTAGACTGCTAGGGGAAAATGGGAATATGTTCGCCAAGAAGTTGAATACATGTTCAGACAAGGTCGTCCTGTTTTAGTTGGAACCACCAGGTATTTTCTACTCATCTTTTTATTCTGGCCAATGTGCCATGTAAATTGCTACCCTAATTGAATCACACATACGTTTTTCAAACAAAGTCCTCTCATCTTTACATTAGAATTTTCATTTACCAACAACGTGGTTGATTTGATGTCCTTCCTGGTAGTATAGAGAGCTACTAATGCCATCTGTTGATGATCTTTGGCATTATGAAATCACCAATAAAGCAAGTATATAGAGTTTCTTATAAAAAAAAAAAAGGAAAAATTACCTTTTTAGTCCCCAAATTTTGAATCTTATGTCCGTTTGGTCCTTGAGTTTTAAAATGTACCTTTTAGTTTCTGAGTTTTTAAAAATAGGTTTAAGACTGACAAATTGGCCAGAATGCTATGGAGCCGCTCGTCTCTTAGCCTCTACATGGTGTTCTCTATCCAAGACCATCGAGGATTACTCCATCTAGGATATAAGCTTAAACTGGATGCTTTTATAATTCCATCTTAATTATGTTACTCACTTAAAGAGACTTTTGTTGAGGATCTTGTTTGTATTCCTCTTTATTATATTTCTCTATATTGGGATATGATGAGGGCATTAAGGTTGTGTCAACCTAGTTGAGATAGCTGGGTGTGCCTACTGATCCTCGTTAAATTTAAATCTAATGTATCTTTGTAATTCGAGTATTACACTCTTTTCATTTCATCAATGTAAAGTTCTGTTTTTGTTTAAAAAAAATTGGTTTAAGAGCTCCCTCAAATAATTTTTTAATTATTATTGTAAACAATTATATGATATTTTAAATTAGAAGAATAATTTTTAAAAACTATCTCCTCTCTAAAACTATTTTTTTTCTAATTTTAAATATCATATATTTATTTTAAAAAAATCGAAGAAAAAGAACACTTAAAGGATCTCTTAAACCTATTTTTAAAATCTTGGACTGAAAATGTAAATTTTGAAAACTCAGAGACTAAATGGATCTATTCTTATAAACTTAGGGACTAAAAAAGTACATTTTTAAAACTCAGGAATTAAACACACATATTATTCAAAACTTGGGGACTAAAAAGGTAATTTTCCGAAAAAATAATAAAGCTAGTATATAGAGCTACCTTGATTGAGGCTGCAAATGGGCCAGGTTGCATTTCAAGGAGCTAGGGAGAGAACCCAAGTCCCAGGCCCTTTGCTTTCTTGATAAAAAAATGGCAAGGCCTGGATGATCATGTTTAGAAATTTTGTTTGTGCGTCAGGTCCAGTCCTAGAAAAATGCAAGAAGACCTTATATTCCCTAAAAGAAGTGACAGGGAGTAGAGAATTAATGGAACTTTTCACCTGTGACACTGTCAATTATGAGAAAAATTGGTGCCCTCACACTGTTGAAGGAAGCTCAGTGTAGAAGTAGATGAACGAAGATTCCTTAGTGGAATGTCAAGGGCTTTGTGCTAAGAAGAAAGAAGAATTATTAAAAGTACTATAGTGTTTATTGATCTTGGTATAGTTTTCCTTCAAGAATCCAGGCTTAAGAAGGTGAATAAGAGTTTGGTTAAATTGATGGATTCTAGGAACATCAGCTGGCTTACTATTCATTCTGTTGGTATTGCAGGATGAATTGTAGCTTTCTGGAACGGGAGGTTCACTTTGGCCATCGATGTTTTCAGTGGGACTATCTTGTTGACGATTGACTTGGTGCACAATTCAGTTTGTTGGAAAGTTCAACCATCTGAATAGTAAACCAGCTGATGTTCCAAAAACATGTGAAAGTTCAACTATCTGTCGATGTCTTCAATGGGACAATGTTATTGACAACTGACTTGGTGCACAGTTCTTGGATCTCTGGTATCTATGGTCAAAGAAATACTTTTTGAGGGGAAGTTTATGATTTATGAGGGTTTGATGCATTGGTGAAGTCTTCAATGTTTATTTGTTGGGTGTGGGAAAATATCATGCCATTATGTAACCAAAAAGCATGAGAAAGTTCAATCAACCATCGAGGCCTCAGATGATAATCCTCTTTCTAATGGGACCTTTACTAGGTCCAACATGAGAAAATAGCTTGTGTTTTCTCTTATTGGTGGATTTGTTCTCTCAAATGATTGAAGTAGTAGGGTTCATTCGCTCCAGATTCTCACAAAGGGAAGGACTATTGTTAGTATGTCTCCATCCTGCTTGTAACATGATTTTTGACCTTGCCCAAGTTCTTATCTCTCCCTCATCCAGGTTTGAGGACTTGATTAGATTGGTTGAAGAACATTGTTCTCTCTCTATCATGAACCTGGATTTTAGGAAGGAAAACAATGGCCTTATAAATAATGTATCCTGTGGGATAGGATAGAGAAAGAGGTAAAAAAGAAAAAAAATGAAGATTTTACATTTTACTTTTGATTATAGGCTAGCCTTCTAGTGATTATTAACAATTGGACAGTCCTTCTTTATTAGTTTTGTGGGAGGGGAAGGGGGTTCCCTCTACCCTTGCCCTTCGGCTGTTCCTTTGGCTCTTTTGATGGATATACTTCTCTGTTTCTTATAAAAAAAATACTTTTCATTGTTTTTGATTTATTTCGTACTTTTCACTCAAAGAGAGTTTGTATCCTTCAACATACAACACTTTTATTATTATATCTATCATACTTCTTTTTATTCAAGGTTTTGTTTCTTGTTGAAAAGTACTAATAACAAGTTGATCTTAATTTTTTAAGAATTGTTTTGAAGCTTATACTGTCCTCTTGTTTATGGGGAAGGTTTCTAATTCACTTTTGGAGGCATTATGACTTGTGAGTATATCTACCCTAATGTTTTCTCATTTCTTGATGCAGTGTTGAGAATTCTGAATACTTATCTGACTTACTGAAGGAGCGAAAAATTCCCCACAATGTCTTGAATGCACGACCCAAGGTTAATGTCTTACTAACTAAACTTATCGATTGATTTGTCTAAATCCTCTATTAAAACCTTTTCGCCTTCCTATTTGTTCCATTTACCCAGTATGCAGCTAGGGAAGCTGAAACTGTTGCACAAGCTGGAAGGAAACATGCCATCACCATTTCAACAAATATGGCTGGAAGAGGCACTGATATAATTCTAGGAGGAAACCCAAAAGTAGGTATACAAGTGAAACTGGTTTTTCATGTCAGTTTAAGAAAACTGTTTATAATACAACCTTCTGTTTCTTATTAAATAAACCAGTTTAGGAAATTACTCCCTTTCTATGAAGATAAGTTGGTTTATTTTTAAATTTAATTAATGAATTATTTTTTAAAAACTTGTCTAATACTTGAAGATGCTTGCGAAAGAAATTATAGAAGACAGCCTGCTTGCGTTTCTGACAAAAGAATCTCCTGATTATGAAATTGATGGCGAAGAAGTTTCAAGGAAGGTAATTTACGATGGTTATTTGATTTTTGTGAAGCTGCTGCCTGAATTACATATCTAATCTATCTTGTTTTATAGGTGTTGTCCAAGGTAAATGTTGGATCGTCTTCATTAGCTTGGCTAGCTAAGACAGCTTTGATGGGTTTGTCATCCCTTAAAATACTTAGTCTCAGGAATCATTTTAAATGATATGATTTTACATTTATTACAAGTGATGCAAAGATACTGAACTCTTATGCTTCTTATGAATTTTCCAGCTAAATATATATGCAAAAATGAAGGTAGAAACTGGACATATAAAGAGGCAAAATCCATAATCATAGATTCGGTGGAAATGAGTCAGTCTATGAAGTTTAAAGAGTTAGAGAGGCTGGCTGATGAACAGATCGAGACGTACCCTCTTGGGCCCACCGTAGCACTTGCCTATTTGTCAGTTTTAGAGGATTGTGAAGCCCACTGTTTGAAAGAAGGGGCTGAAGTAAAAAGTCTGGGAGGTCTTCACGTTATAGGAACATCTTTACACGAGTCCCGGAGAATTGATAATCAGGTTGGCTTTGCCTCTGAAATTTCATTTGTCTTAGCACAATGATTTTGGTGCAAAACTAGAAGTGAGATTTTACACCGGACGTATGATTTGATCCATGTGATTATGATTGTAATTTGTAACTAATTTAGGTCATGACCATGTCTATTGGAGCTACTTTGTGTTGCTTTCTGGAGCTTTGTGGGGTATTTGGCTTCAGGGAAATGACAAGTTTTAGAGAGGGGACAAGAGGTCCTCAAGGAAGACTTGGAATATCATTAGACTAAATAAATACCTCTTCGTGGGCTTCTTTTATTAAGTTTCGTTTTTGTAATTATTAGCCAAGTCTTTTTCATATTCTCTTAGATTGAAGTCCCTCTCCTAGTTAGTTGGACTCTCTTTGTTGGCTGTATTTGTAAGCCCTTTATTATTTCATTTTTTCTCGATGAAAGCTCAATTTTTTTTTCCTGAAACAGAAACATAAACTTTCATTGGTGTAATGAAAGACATTGATGTAATGAAAGAGACAAATGCTCAATACAAAGAAACATAAGAGTAAGTGATACAATAAAACGAATAAAAATAGGATCAGTAGATGCACCAGATCATCTCAACTAGGTTGATACCACCTTGGCACCCTCATCACATCCTTACATGAGATTTCCACAATAAGACTATGAAGTACATTATTTCATAGGAAGAACAAAAGCATTCCAATTGAGACAAATATCTTGAATTGAATAATCCGCAAAAAACTTCGATTTGGAGCTCCATGAAGAAGCTAGGAGATGAGTGGAACTGAGACGATCCGACCAATCCAGAGATTTGTCATGAAAAACTCTCTGATTACACTCAAACCAAAATTTTGAAATTAGAGCTTTAATTGCATTAGACCAAATAATGTGAGCTATGGGCAAGAGAAGAGGGCCAACCAGGACGTTGCAAATTTTCTCTTAAATGACTTACCAAAAACCCATGAAACATTAAAGAATGAGAATATCTTCCACCAACAATTACTTGCATATGAGCACAGAAACAATGAATGTTGAAGGTTTTCTTCATTTGCTGCACATAGAGGGCAAACGGATGGGAGTAAACAGTGATTCTGGAGTTTGTGTTGTAGTGTGGCCGAACAGTTTAAAAGCCCATATAGCAGAATCCAAACCAAAACATTCGATTTCCAAATGCCTTGATAGAGCTCCTTGTCAATAGGCATAGATGAATTCAAATATTTAGCAAGAGATTTAACGGAATACCTTCCCAATGCCTCCAATGACCAAACCCGAGAATCTATATTGTTGTTGACCCTTCTATTTTCTATTTGAGATAAATGCTGCTGGAATTCATAATCTCCTCATCTTTAAGCTGTCTTCGAAATGGTAAATTCCAAGAATTCGTGATGATCGTTGATGCTACCATTTGGAAATTTGGCCACACGAAAAAGTCTTGGAAATTTTCCTTGAAATGAGACATCCGAGCACCAGCCATCAATACAAAAGTATATGTTCCTGCCAGTCCCAAGCTTAAAGTGTGCTAAGGAACCAAAATTATTCCAAAGCTTTGATATGCTAATCCAAGGGCTTCTCAAGCTCAACCCAAGTTTTCCGGATGTGTGCCAATTATGATCATCTGAACCATGTATACTTTTAACCACCCTACACCAAAGCAAATCTTGCTCCTTGATGAATCTCCAATTCCATTTAAAAAGATGTGCTGTATTTCTGTGCTTTAAATTGCTGATACCTAGGCCACCATCTTTAATGGCCCTTGTAACTAGATCCCACTTTACTAAATGATTTAGCTTACTGCCAGCTCAATTTGTTATACACAAAAAATGTTTTGCTGCATAAACACAGGTGTTGGTTCGTTTTAACTGTGAAATTGAAACTGAGAGTCGTCCTATCACTTTTTTATTGGCTGTCCTGCTTAAAACTACTGGAATATGATCCTGAAAGTCTGTGGTTGGTTCTTGGTCCCGCCAATTCATGATATTTTAATTTTTAATTTTTTGAAATTTTTATTTTCTTCCGATCCTTCTGGAACACACCTTTCAAAGGGATCAAGAAGCTGATCTGGCGTGCCATCAACAGGGCCTTTCTTTGGATTTTTTTTGGTGTGAATGGAATTCTCGGGCTTTCAACAAATGGAATCTCTATTTCATCGGATTTTGGATAGTATTCTTTTTATAGGCTTTTATTGGTGTAAATGCTCATCACACTTTGTAGTTTGTAATCACTCTTTTGCTACTCTAGTGTCAAATTGGAGATCCTTCTGTAACCACATTGGGTGGCTGGAAGTTTTCTTTGATTTGTAATTTCATTCATTAATTAAATAATGATTCGGCTTCTTCTAACAAAAAGAACCTGCAGTTTGTTGGTAACTATTTCATCAATGTCTTGATCTTTTTGTTCCGTCTTATTTTTTTTTATTATTTTCCTGTGGGAAAGAGACTTCATTTTTGGACTTGGATCTTGATCTAAATGGTCATGATATCTTATAGCTTCGTGGGAGAGCAGGAAGACAAGGAGACCCTGGATCGACCCGGTTTATGGTCAGGTAGAATACTATCACATAATACAAAAAAGCTTGTCGATGTACCGTCGGCCTATAAATGTGCACCTCATTTGAAGTTTGTATATACATCGATGGAATCTAATGGGATGATAGCATTCAGCTTTTAAGGTTGAAACCAAGATTTCTGGTTTGAATCAAAATTTTGCATCCATTTTTGTTCTTCTGTGATAATGAAATATATATTTTTTCTATTGTACCGATATGACAGTTCTGATCTGATAGTGTTGATTGATTCTTAGAACACAATAAGCTGAACTTTGAACAATACTTACTTTCAATTCTTAATCTTGGCTGAAATTGTGGTATAGCAATTTGATGCATTTTTTTGGGAGCTTGTATGCACTATGCCGAAGCATTGGTTCACTTTGTTTGTTGAATGCATTTTCTTTCTATCTTTCATTCTTTCTCTAGGGCAATTTGCATCATGTGCTTTCTGATATGCAGATCTGTTTCATGGAATAATAATTTAGTTGAAGAGCGTGCCTTTTAAGCTGCAGCTATCTATCTTAATTGCTAAACCTTTAAGTTTTCATGAATTATAAACTTAATTTATGCAAAAGAAAAACCTCAAGGTGCACGTATTATCTTGAACTGAGCTTGCTGTAGCTAATTCATGTCCTACAAATTTTGACAGTTTGCAAGATGAGATGTTTCAAAAGTTCAATTTTGATACAGAATGGGCTGTGAGACTCATTTCTCGGATAACTAACGATGAAGATATTCCAATTGAAGGCAATGCAATTGTGAAACAGGTAACAGTTGCTATAATCTTTAATTTTCTTAATCATTCTTTTCATGAAAATAAAGGATTCTGTTATTAATACTCTGTATTATTATTGTTTTTAGCTCTTGGCCCTACAAATTAATGCAGAGAAATACTTCTTTGGCATACGGAAGAGCCTAGTTGAATTTGATGAAGTGTTAGAGGTGAGTTTGGAATGGAGGCTAAGGTTTTGTAGGAACTTTTTATTAACTGATGCCATGCACTCAATTTCCCTTTCATCATATCAATGACAAATTGTTTCTTGTTAAAATAAAAAACAAAACTGATTAGCCCATTTACTCCTTGGAGGATAGGAAATCCAATGCTAGCTTCAAGGAGACTATATTTAGTAATACCTTCCTGTTATTGTCATCAATTAGCCAAACACTGTTGTTGATTTTCACTATAATACTTGTAGAAAAATACTTCGAGTTGAAATAGGATTATTTGATTGGCTTGAGGAAGTATATGACAATCTCCAAGAGACTGATGGATTTGTTTCCTTTCACCAGGTGCAGCGCAAGCATGTCTATAACCTTCGACAGTCAATTTTGACTGGCAATAATGAAAGGTGTACTCAACACATATTTCAGTGAGTGTACTTCTAAACGTGAATGGCTATGCTTTGGCAATTTGTCTTACTGGCTAACTCAGAAAATAAACTCAACATTTGAATGCATTTTCTAGCTTGTTGATTATTTCAAAAGTTGTCATCAGTGGTTATCCATATTTTTTATACTCTGTTTACGAGTGGGAACTTGGGCATACACTATTGTTGAATATTAAAGTCTTGTAAGCTTGGATTATGTGATAAAGGGATAGCAAACAATAAGGATCTTAAATGCGATTTTATTATTATTATTTTTTTTAGTGGAAAAGGATACATAACTTTTTATTGATAAAATGAAAAGAGACTAATGTTCAAAGATGTAATAATCTTCAAAAGGACAGAGAAAGAAGAGACAGCCCTTTTGGGCCTAGTTTGTTAAGTTTTAAGTGTTTGCTTTTTGTTGTTGTCTCCTCTTCGTATCTCAATTATGATCTTAAATGCGATCTTGATCTGTGAATTTGCTGTTCTTCAATTGTTTAAATCTGAGTTCATGTAACTAGCTTGTATGTTCTCAAAGTAAATTTGACTGCCAAAGGAATGCAAGTCTGACAGTAACTTAAAAGTTGGGACATTTTTATTTATTTTTTTGTTGTTGTTGATAAGAAACAATCTTGGATTAAAATGAGGAAAAAAAACAGCCTAGGGGACGGGTAGAGAGAACCCCACCTAAAAGAACCTATGAGAGCGCTTTTCAGTTCACAACGTGGAAAGGTTGTAGTTACAAAAGAATTTTCCGTGCACAACTCCACCAAGAGGAAGTTAACTTTATCAACTAGGAAGTAAGATCATTTCATTTTTCAGTCACTTTTTGTTTTTTGTTTCATCTGAGAAAAAACTATACTTTTACTACTTATCAATTAATCAATAGCTAGGTGATATTCAAGCAATTATTGGTGTACATATTTTAGTTGAAGTGATTCAAGTTCAACAGTTACTTGATAAAACTCTCGGTTGGTTAGATAACTGTGAGTTTTTTTTCTTTTTTCTTTTTTTTTTTTTTTGACAATTTCTTTTTTCTTATAAAAAATTGTTCTAAGTGAGCTTACAGACCAGTGGGGTCTACAACAATTATTCCTTTTGTATTGTCAGTCTGGATCTTAGGGGAGGGATCATTATCATCATTATAATGAATGAAGAATTGGCTGCATTCAAGTTTAAGATTGTATTCGCATTAAATAATAACTCTTAAAAGCCTAATTCTTTGGATTACATAATACTATTTAATGTATAACATATTTAAAGTTGGAGAAGGTAACATTTAATGTTCCTATAATAACAATAGTATGGACACACACACCAGTGGAGAAAGGGAAAAGAGCATTAGTTTCCAGTAATTATAAATTGGTTTCTTCTCAGTTTTTGTCAATGTTTGCGCTAAATTGTAGTTGTTTATAGGTATATGCAAGCTGTGGTCGATGAGATTGTCTTTAATCATGTTGATCCAATGAAGGTGGTGTATTGATTTTTCCGTTGAAGATTTGTGTTCTACTGTCTAATAATTTCATCTTTTAAATAAACTTCTTCACATGGCAGCATCCCAGAAGTTGGAGTGTGGGTAAACTTGTGCAAGAGTTCAAGACAATCGGGGGGAAGATATTGGAGGGTAAGTTCTAACTCGTAAACATTCTCTGATTCTTGATTTTCTTATTGCTATTGAGTTCAACCGGAGATGTCCTGCAGAATCAGGTGCAGAAATAACTGAGGAAGGATTATTAAAAGCCATTATGAAATTACATCAAACGATCTGTACAGATGTTTGCAACTTCAACCTTCTTGAAATGCCAAAACCTCCTAATGCCTTCAGAGGAATTCGCATGAAAAATTCTTCATTGGAACGCTGGCTTTCAATCTGCTCTGATGATTTGACGCCGTGAGTCTGCAACATAGAATTCTTCGAATAATTTAGTTTTTCTTTCTAAATTTTATTTCCCCATCAATCCTACATCATAATTGCATTAATGTTTAACTTCAAATGCAGAAATGGCAGGTACAGGATGATTGCTAACCTACTTCGCAAATATTTTGGGGATTTTCTGATTGCTTCATATTTAAATGTCGTTGAAGAATCTGGCTATGATGATTTATATGTGAAGGAAATTGAGGTAGGGTCCTGGTCCTTCAAGTTCACTTTTTGATGTGTATATATTTTATCAATTAGAAAAAAGGCTTCAATTATGTAAATGAAACTACAAAGGAGGGCCTCATAATAAAGGGGCCAAGCAAAAGAGGGGGAGTACAAAGCTTTTGTTTTGTGAGTAACAAGGGATAATTTTTTGAAAAAATGAATTAAGAGCCTAGAGGAAAACATTAAAATGCACCACCTCCCATACATCTTCCCATGAACTATCACCCAAAAACCGTCTTCCTAACCTTGGTGATAAATCCAGCCTCGACATTTCCTTTTATATTCACCAGGCTTGGGAGGAGTGGGTTGCATGCTTGCATTACTCTCAGGGTCAGAATGATCACAAACTTTCCCCTCCTGTGGCTACACTATATATCAACCCATGCAATAGTTTTTTGTGCGCCTTTTGGTTCCTTTGTGTAAAAGGTTGTATTCATTTAGGACAAAAACATTTCAATGGCAGTGGATAATGGACTTAACATTAACAAGTGGAAAAGTCTCATGGACTTAACATTACAAGTGAAAAAGTCTCATAAAATCACGTTATCTAATTAAATGGTAGTGAATGTTATACTAAATTACAGCTCTCCCTTGTCCCCTATGCGTGTGTATTTTTGTTTGAACGCAGAGAGCTGTTCTTGTGAAGACTTTAGATTGTTTCTGGAGGGATCATCTTATAAACATGAACAGACTCAGTTCTGCGGTATATAAATAAATTTTTGCTCTTTTTCCTTTCTTCCTACAACTTTTTAGTTGGGTGTAGTCTTACATGGAACATGACAGGTAAACGTGAGAAGCTTTGGGCACAGGAATCCTCTAGAGGAATACAAGATTGACGGTTGTCGATTTTTCATCTCAGTGCTGAGTGCAACACGAAGGCTCACTGTGGAATCACTCTTGCGTTATTGGTCATCCCCATTGGACACTCAAGAAATAACTTTTTGATCATTCAATGAAATTTTCATGCAAGTTGCAATTACCTCCTGATTATTATTGATCTGCCTACCATATGCTTTGAAGCCAAACATCCTTCCACCTCCCTAATCAAAGCCAAAGGGTGCTTGAGTTGCTGCAGATTTCTTTTTGATAGGCAGGTTGAAAGTTAATTGTCCATCCTTGTTCTCTTATGAGCCTTCTCAATCTTGCATCATCTTTAAATAGCAGCTTACATTTTGGTGATCTTAGGTTCTGAAGCATCAACATCTGAAGATGTTTTTACTGATGAGTTAGTAAAAGCATTGGTACAACCGAAGGCATTCTCGGTAGACATGTGGTTTACCATTATCGATCACTATCTTGTATGCTCTTGAAATTATTTATATTGCACCTGGATGGATGCTTTGTAGTAGCGTGCAGGTCGGCTTCTTAACAATCCAGAAGAAGAGTTTGTTTCAAGTTAAAAGAAACTTTTCTTCTTAATCATGTTATTTATATGTACATGATAGTCTACTGATTTGTGTACTTGTAATGAAGAATAAAGCGGATTATAGGTTTTTCTTTACCTTTGTAACAACTTGTCATATTTTTCAACAGCAATGTAATATTATTATGAAAATGTATTTGTTACATCTGAGTTCTGGTGAAAGATTCCTAGGAAGGTCAGAGGTCTTTCTCATTGAAATTTGTGCTGATCTATCCAAGAGGTGAATTAGATGGAAGCAGGCTGAGGTAATGAAATAACTCAACTATATTGTTTAAGTTCCATTTTCTTTTCACTTATAGTAATTTTTGTTCACATGAGTAAGTTGCACTTTTAGTTAAACTTCTGGAATTAGTTCTTTTAAAAACAAATGTTTGATCTCAACTTGAATTTTTACGTTAGTAAACTTCAATGTAGGTGGAGGTCCTTACCTCTTAGTTGTATTTATTTAAGAAGAGTTCGAATTTTGTTTTCATCTCCACTGTTGCAAGCTACGGAATGAGGTGAAATTAAGAATGTAACGAAATAGGTTTAAACGTAAGGTCGGCCATAAATTAATCTTTTTCAGTAACTTTTCATTTTGGTCTGTAAATGGGAAGATTTGTTGTTTCTTTTCTGTTCCATAAAATTTAAACTGACATTTCTATTGAAATTTTCAAGTTTATCACATTTTATTAAAGGCTGAATTATAAAAAAGCCTTTAAACTGTAATTTGCGAAAAAAATGCCTTTAAACTTTTAAAAGTTTTAAAATTATTTTTAAGTTCTAACAAATAGTTTAAAAACTCTTACAGTGCTTTATTCCAAAAATACTCTTTAACTTTGAAAAGTATAAAAAATACACTTACTATCTATATATGAATATAATTTGTTAATACCCCATTCTAAAAATAACTCTAAAATTTCATAAAAAAAAAAACTTTTAATGTTAGTATAGTAATCAATCTAGATATCCTATTTCTTTTCCTTATATAGAGACTCATTTTTCTGTTATATGTTCAATTAGTACACTAATTTTTCAGACAAAAAATCTGTCCAAATTTAAAAAAAATCAAAATCTCCTCTTAAAACATATTAAAACGGTAAATAGTCAAATAAAAAAAAAATGTAATCGACTATTAACACCATTCAACTACTATTGTACAATCTTGTTAAAATATCCCAATCCTAAAATCCCTTGGTGCTTCTATTATTCTTTTTCTTTTTGTTATTATCAATTTTATTTGTTTATTTATCTTTTTTAGATAACAAATGTCAAATACTTAACAAAAATGGGAGTAAGAAGACATTGAAGAAGAGAGATGAGAAAAAAGAGGAAAAATAACGAAGTAAGAGGGTGTTAACGGTTTCTATTCATAAATTAACATTAACGATATTATTTATTTATTTATTTATTGCCTTTTGTTTTCAAGTTTAAGGATATTTTAAAACTTTTGAAAGTTTGGGTATCTTTGACGTAATACATTAACAATTTTCATCCAAATTAAAGGTAAGAATATGTATGAACTTTTTTTGGAAGTTTATTTGAAACTTTTAAAAATTCAAGAACATTTTTTTTCACGTAAAGTACAAAGTTAAAAAGTATTTTACGTAATTTAGCCTTGACTAAAAATCTATATGCTTTTCTTTTTTTTTCTTTTTTTTTTTTTTTTCCATAGTACAGCACGTAGGAATTATTCTGAATAGGATAGGTCGTTGAGAGTTAAAATCGAAGTTTTGAAAGTTAGACCATTTGAAACCATAAATATTGTAAGAACAAAATTCAACTTGGAAGAGTTGCTAAATATAAGTTTTCGTTTCTAATTATTGGCATTTTTTTTTCCAATTTAGTCCCTGTTCGAAAAGTGTCAAGTTAATCTTTTATGTATTTATATTTTTCAATTAAGTTTCCTATGATTGGTGTGGTTAAAATTGATCTATTGTAAACTCATTTGCATACTTGTTGAATTGACAAGCACTTCTAAGGGAGTAATAAAGTCATTTAAGATAGAGTTTTTTTAATTCTTCAAAAGTTTTAATAAATGAGTAGAAATTTAAAGTTCTCTCAAATAATATTTTTCCTCCTCTAAATTTCTACTATTTCACTAAGTATTATTATTTTTGTATAAGTTTATCATTAGCCAATTTTAACGTTGACCAATAATGGACTAAATTAAAAAATGTTAATACACATGAAAGGACGAAACTGGAACTTTATAAATCACAGGGATTAAAACTTATATTTAGCCAAAAGTTGAAGTATCAAAGGAAGAAACTTAATCAAAGTTTACTTCTTAAAATTATTTCAAGTACGTGTTTATTTAGTCTTTATAATTTAAAATGATTTTAATAAATTCTTAACAAACTTTAATTTATAGATTTTTTTTTTTGAGATGACTACCCATTTGATTTACAGTTTCAAATATATATAACAATCAAGTCTAAAGTATTTGCAGATTAAGCACAATGCAAAAAAATTTTCAAATATAAAACCATATAACTGGTAGAAGTCTATAAGCGATAAGACCAGCCTATCACTGATAGATTTTTCTATATTTACAATTTTTTTTTAATGATGTTACTATACTTAATTATTAGTTCTAAAAATTATTATCCAACACAATTATCCTATAACTTAACAACTATATATACATGAGGTTGAAGTACATTTTGAAATTGACAAATCACCTAGATTTATAAGAGTATAATCTCAAAAGACAAACATAATCACAAACATCATTTATTCCTTTCATAATTTCATAACAAACCAAACACACAGCAATACATGCCAATAACTTAATTAAAATCACTAAGATAAACAAACACACACATTTTATTATCAAACATTGTTTGATCAAACTTTTTTTTTGACAAATCCTAAACCCTCAAGAAGAAATCCATCAGAGAGAATCACCAGCAGTCATAAAATTTGGTGTGAAGTTGGAGGCAGAAATAGGCATTTCCTTGGGCGGCGTCGGTGATGATGGTGGCAACGCCGCGGTGCATGAAGAAGTCTCCGGTACCACCGACGACAGAAATGTCCCTCTTATTCACCAAAAGGGGGTCGGCTCCGACGAAGCTAATGGTGCCTTTATATGCCGTGGAGTTTAGAGAGAATGTGAAGCCCAACCAGGCAGCGAAGATGTTTTTGTTGTCGTAAACATAAATCCCTTGAGCCCGACCAACGGGGGCCGAGTGGAGATTGTTGTCCAAAGTAATGGGATCATCGAAAACAACAACGTCCCCAAATCGAAATTGGGGTCCGAAGGCTGTTAAGTTTGAACCTTGTGGAGCTGCAACAATGGCTGAAGTAGCATTCTCTATATTACTTCCATTGTAAATGATGTCATGAAAGTAAAGAACAAGCTCTTTACAAGGATGGGATTTTTGTTTCTTTCTTAATGGTGAGGTTGAGGAGGAGGAAGAAGAAAAGAAGAAGAAGAAGAAGATAAGAAGAAGAAGAAGGGCAGGCTTTGGAGAGGAAGCCATATTATTCTGAATAAACTAATGAAGAAACAACACAAAATCCAACAACAAGGCTTTGGTTTTTCTTTTTCTTAACGTTGGTTGATCAATTAATGTAATGGTTGTGGTTCTTGTTTGCATGGGGATTTAGGGTTATTTATATATAATTAAGAAAGTGGGTATTCATAAAAGAGAAGTTTGATTAGTAAAGAAAACTAAAGAGATGTATATAAAAAGAGGGTTTCGTATTTGGAGTTTCATTATCGGATGAACACTCCATCTCCACATTTATGTCATATCCCTCTCAACCTTTGCCTCAATTCTTTCATCATTTTACTTCAAAAGGGTGTTCTTCTTCTTGTTTTTCTCTTCCTCATTTATCTCTCTTTTAAGTATTTTCTCCATTTAAGTTTATAAATTTATTGTCTCTTCTTTTTAATAAGTCTTAATATTTTAATATTTTCAATGTTAGTTTGTGGTTAATTAAGACCACAACGTAAATAGGATAAGACCTTGTTTAGTAACTATTTTATTTATAAAATCCATACGAAAAAATTAAAAAACAAAATGTTTTTAAAAATTAATTTTTGTTTTTAGAATTTGGTTAAGAATTCAAAAATTAATCAAATGTAAAAATTGATTAAGAAATTAAGAGAAAACAAGTCCAATTTTCAAAAAGTAAAAATAAAAAATTAAATAATTATCAAACAGATGGTCCTTAATTATTATATGATTTTTTGTTTTTAAAGATTAATTAAGCTCATAGACAATACTTCCATCTATTATCTATTAGTTTATTTATTTTCATGTCTACATTTTAGGAGCATTTTTAAATTCAAACAAAATTTTGAAAACTAAAAGGAGTGGTTTTTAAAAAATAGTGCTTGTTTTTTGAATTTAGTTAAGAATTCAAATATTTATCTAGAAATTATATAAATAATGATTAGAAAATTGTCAAAAAACAAGTACAATTTTCAAAAACTAAAACTAAAAACCAACTAGGTATCAAACGAGGCAGAAAATTTTCACCTGAGTTAACAAAGAGAGGAAGGCACTTAATGAGGAGAATATGAAGATAATTAGTAAATTTTAGTTTCATATTTGTTTAGTTGTTAATTTAGGTTATATAGTGTTTCATTAGTATCTTATCTTTGAATATAGAACCTTTTTTTATTAAAGAGTTCTCTCAACTTTAGAAATGGACTTCCCTTCTTTCACCTGGACTTGGCCTAATACGTACCTTTTCCACTATATCAGATTAGTATCAGAGCCTTTGAATGACGTTCTTGAAAAGAAGCAAAACCATAGATGACGGTCGGAGATGTGCATGCAACAACAATGAATGACCTAATTTTGACCTCATTTTTGCAAAATATTCATGGAGCATCATTTTAATTCTAGGTTGGATTCTAATTCCAATTTAGATTTAGAAAATTTTGTGACGAGATTTTCAGATGGAATCTACCATGCTCAAAGAATTGAGAGAAAGAAGCATCACTTTATCACCTCGAACATAAGGACGAGTTTTTTTTTTTTAAGTTGGGGTGTGTTGCCTTCTTTAGGTGTTATAATTTTAGTACAAAGTATGTGTCGAGAATTACTCAAATATATTCATTAGTCAGCAAGTTTTCTTATAAAAACCAAAGTGTAAGCTTCTATAAGTTTCCTGGTGAGTCCAGGGTCGAATGCAGGAATTTGTGATAAATTAAGCGTTGAGACTAATACATAATCTATACGGTGATTGTACAAGTATTATGTTCAAGGAGTTTATGCGTCTAAGTCTATACATAAACAATAAATAAAATTTCCTACAATTAACATGGTGAGGTGGATGCAGAGAATGTTAGTCAAATGTCATTTACAGTCAGATAGCATGTGTTGAGAATGATGATGGAACCATGGGATACAATAGAGTTAACGCAACAGCTTGTCATTACTTAAGCTTATCTAAGTGTATTTACATACCTACAAACTTTGGGTTTGAGAATCATCTTTCGATGTTTTGACGACACATTAATCTTATCTCTAAGACATATGGTAAGTTTGTTTTGGCAAAAGATGAACTACATCTCTGAAACTCATCTAGTCTTGATTAATGCTAAAGATTAACCATCTATTCTCTCAAGTTAGACAGCCATACTTGTTTAAACTTGTTTGTCCGACAAATCTAAGCAAGCTAATGATATGCATTAATCAAGATGTAAACATACTTAATATTGCTTAAGAAAAACTAACTTCTAAAATCTACCTCATTCAATATACAAGCAACATGGTGTAAAGTATTAAATATGGAAATGTGTGGAAGATAATTGTCAATCAAACTTATATTAAGCAAATAAACCATTTTCTTGAATGTCATTAACAAAGCATAAGTAAGAAGAAGGGAAATGAAGAAAGAATAGAAATGGAAGACGTCAAGCCGCCACTGGCAATGTCTTGCTTCATAGAGGCTTGAGATGGTTGCTATCTGATACATAAATGGCATAGGATGAAGGTTCTTACTCACTGGGAGATGACTCTGAAAATCCTTAGAATCCTTCTTACAAAAGAGCTTAAAATGGAGGTTGGCTATGGTGAAGGAGAATTTGTGCAGAGCTTTTGCCTCCTGAACTCGTTTCTCTCTTCTTTGAATTGAGAAGTTACGGGCTATTTACAGGTGTCGAAAAAGTGAACTCATGATGATCTGACACCGCATTAATTTTCATACCCTGCTGCGCAGACTTTTCACACTATCAACCCATTGGTTCTGCCATGCTCGAGTAACGTGTAATCCATTCGTATACTGACATGACAGCTACCTATACCAACTGCCCAGGCGTCTGTATCTGCTTTTTCTTCTCAACGCATGGTCTTGACGCAAGGGTTCTCGCAGCAGCATCTTCTCTGGTACTTGGGTTATTTGTGCTTCTTTTCTACTTAATCTTGCGTTAAGAACAAAAAAGCTCATATTTTCTCAGGTATATTCTTTTGTAAATGATGCCAATGCAAGGTAATGCATAATACACAATTCAACTGCCAAAATCATGCGTTTAGCCCTAAAGTTACTCTAATTATTCCAAATAGTGAATATAATAACTTGTATTTCTACAAGTTATCACACCCCCAAATTTAGAATAATGCTTGTCCTCAAGCATTCATTTAGAGACTTATTAATTTCTTCCGCCCAAGTTTAAGTAAAAGCTCAATCTCTCAACATGTCTTCTGTCACACCCTCTCCCAGTTTACCCACCTAACCTGAAAGGGAATGTGAAGACAATAAACATCATCCCTCTTGTGACGTATATTGTCTCATCTTACATTCCTTCCTGTGCATACATTTACTCATATACATACATAGAACTCAGTCATACTACACATGCTTATAACATAATATTATTCCCTGAATAGAGTACACTTTTATTACATTACATAATTTCACTTCCATATCCATCATACAAAGTACAAAACTCCACTACAATCCCCACTCAAAATTACTAAGCCTACATGCCATCTACACATATACAACGTATGACTCTCAGACTTGACTGAATTTTAAGAACTCGAGACTTAGGCAGGGTGAGCTGAAGTAGGCTAAGCACCGGGAACGTCCTTGCTACCTGGGGGAGAAAAGAAAAACATTGGAAAATATAAGCTAACAGCCCAGTGAGTGACAAATCTTTGTAAAACGAACATTCATTGAAAACAGGCATGTTACATATAACGAATAAGTAAGGATTTAACATATCATTCAATTTAAACATACTTTCAACAAATCCATTAATCTCATAAATCAAATTTCAAATCATACATGAATGTTTTTCAAGGAGATGAGCAATAACAATTTAGTTTTTCAAACTTTTCCCTTAGTTGAGGCGGAGCAACGCGTCTACGCACTCAACGTTGAAAACAACCTTAGTTGGGGTGGAGCAAAGCTCAACACACCCAACGTCGAAATTGTCCCTGGCTCAATGCGGAGCAACCTCAACGCACCAGCCATATCATCCTCTATGTGCACATAGGAATATGACGGGTTGCCCAAGTACCTTCTCATGTCCTTCAGTACTGGGTCCCGGGGAAACTGATGTGCCTTCTCGTGTCCTTGAGCACTGAGCCTCCTCTAAAACATTTTAGAATCCGTTTACATGAATATTTATAGGAAAAATCCATTCATGGAAAATCATATAGATCCTTATTCAATAATCTTTCATATAAGTAATACTTTCTTTCAACTTTAAAAAAAACATATAACATGCCTTGTAAGTAATACAATCAAACATTATGCATTTAAAATAGTTCATCGCAAAATCATATTCTATAAGAATATTTTTAATAAAAATCATTTTGAAGAGTAAAATAGTCACTCACAACTCTTTCTAGGCTTTGCGTAGGTTATACGCCTTCCCTATCTCTTCCTGGCCTGCAATAAACATTTATCTTGCGTTACTTAACATGAAACATTCCTCCTTTTATAAACTAACATTATAAGCGAGAATCCTAGTGATACCATCCAACAGAAGCAGTTACTAGCGATACTTGATTGAGCGACACTAGCGTTACCTTACCTCAGCAGCGACAGTCAGCTATACCTAGCGAGATTTGTGAGACGAAAAACTTCTTTGCATCTCAGCGACACCCGTCTCGCTATCAGTACCCAGACAGTGTGCCGATACTTGATTCTTAGCGGCACTCTGCACTGTAATTTCTTCCTTTCCTCTTGTTCTTACTTCAATCTATTAAAAGTCATAATTTCATACGGATTTAGGACTTTTTCTCTTCTACAAACTTATAGAGAATTGAGTTTTATAGCTTACCTCAAAGTTTCAAGGCTTAACTCTTCCTCGTTCTCTCGGTATTCCGAAATCACCTCATGCTGTTCCGAATTGCTTATCAATCTTGTAAGTGCCGCTTTTCCTAAAGATTCACATAGTTAATCTTCAATTTCAGCTTTACCATCCTTCACAAAATTTATTAGGAATTATGTTAACTTACTAACCTCCAAATTTTAGCTCTAAACTCAGCTTCCTCTATACGTTCTACTTTGAATATCAATCACTGCTCAGACTGTGCGACTTCAATCAATCCTCTGTTCCAGCTCCATTTTCAACATCAATATGAGTCGAATTTCGTCCAAAATCCGCAAGAACACCTTCCTCAATCTTCTTCTAAAGTTGGTCTGAAATATGGAACCGACTTAAGCTCTCGAAATGTCTTAAAAATGATTAAACATTTAATTAATCCAACTATATATACTACCGACTTAGCCTTTACAAACACCAGGATTTATGTTGCTGACTTACCCTTCACCCGCAGCTAGCGCAGGATTCCCACCTCAACGCGAGGCACTCATGTTAACTTCTCCTCCAACGCCTTCAGCAACTGACCACACCCAACGCATGATGTCGTCCTTAACGCCTCCTATTTTTTACGCATACATTCCTGTCATACACCACTATTTCCGTCGCGTCAAGACCACTCTGTCTTCGACGCGGAGTGACTTCAACGCATGTCTGTCTTCGACGCATCGACTTCAGCGCATAACTGTCCTCAACGCATAGTGACTTAAACGCATGGTTCAAGCACATTTCTTCCCCCGCCAAAATTACTTATCCTTCGACGCAGGCAGCTACTTCAGCTCACTACCCTCCGTGAGTCAATCAACAACGCATGGACTTGGCCAACACTTAGCCAAAATTTTTCTTCCCAAAATTCTTACTCTCACTCACGACCACTTCTCCCTTTGCAACGCATAGCTACAATCGCATTGCCACACCCCAATGCTTGGTAACGCAAGTCAGTGCTTACATCTTCTATTTCTAGACTATATCAATAATCAAATAACCATACCAAGTTCTTTTTCAATTGACACTTGGAAAGTACTTCTAAATTTTAGATGCAGCAAGCGTAATCCTCAAAAATACCCTTACTCATTTCCAGCCAATCTGATGTCCTCATTTTAGTAATGTACCTTAGAATTCATTTTCATAAAGTTTATTTTCTTTTCTTTTTTTTTTCTTTACTGGACTTGCGTTGATCCGGGCTATCTACCTTCGTTTTGACATACCAACGATGGGGTGCATGAAGGCAGCCAACATCGAGCAAATACCCTTTCACAACTCGGCACTTATTAGGTTTCTTTTTGGTTGCGTCGACAGTGGTACCGTTTATTTATTTTTCGCTGATCTTGGACTCTCAACTTCAACTATGGGGTGCATAGAGGCAGCCAGCATCTAGCAAGAACCATTCTCAACTCAACTCTAAACAGGCTAATTTGAAAACAACAAAAATTTTCAAAGATTTGAAAACAGGCTAATCTAGCAAAAATTTGAAAACATAAATAAATAGTTTTTAAAAACTTATTTTTGTTTTTGAAATTTGGCAAAGAATTTAACTATTGTACTTAAGTGAGATGTAAATCCATGTAAGAAATGGGGAGGAAATAGGTTAAATTTTCAAAGACAAAAACAAAAAACAAAATGGTTACCAAACAAGGCGTTAAATACTTGTTTTTGCTTTTGAAATTTGGCTAAGAATTTAACTATTTTCTTATTAAAGATGCAAATTATTATACGAAACTGAGAGGAAATAATTACAATTTTAAAAACCTAAATCATTACTAAATTGGGGCTCATCATTTTGTTTTTAGTTTTAGGCTGAAAGATAAATAACAAATTTTAAAGTAGAAAAATAGAAAAACGATTTTTTAAAATAAAAAATACAAATTAAGAAATGTTCAAACTACCCATGCAGACTAAAATTGATAAAAACCCACGTAACAACCTAAAAAAAAATCCAAAAAGAGCTAAACCATATTTAAGTATTTTACAGATCACTAATTACACACAAATACAGATACACAAAAAGGAATAGAAAAAATATATTCATGCAAACATGGATTAGGTCAGGAATATGTTTAAGGCAAGCAACCAATTGGTAGAGGATTGTAGCAAAAAACAAGATTAGGATGGTGGTTTGTGGTTGAACTAGAGAGTGAAATAAGAAGTGGAAAAAGAAAAGAGAAGATGGATCTTGTTGGCATTCGACAATTGGTGACAACAAAATGGTTGAAAGAAAGAAAATCTTATATGGGAGTTGTATAGCTATCGATTAGAGACTCATGAATGAACAAAAAAAAGTGAGAAAAAAAAAAGAAAAGAAAAAAACACACCTTATGTCACGCCCCCTCTTAGGTACCCTCTTAACCTAGGAGAAAGCGTGAGGACAGTGGACACCGACCCTCTTACGGCATTCACTGGCAACTTTATACCTTGACCATCACCTAATAAGCAGATACACACAATGATTGAACAACATACTTTAACAGGGTTAAACTATCGTACAGACATTGATTTTCACTTAAACCATATATTTACATAAGTTCCTCAACATCACCCTTAATCCTCTATATGTACAATACATGCTTAAGATCAAATATTTACAATTCTCAAAATTCTAGACACTGATGGTGAGCCCAGACGAGTTGTTGTGTAGGCTAAGCACCCTGGACTCGCTTGCTACCTGAAAAAAAAAATGAAAAATAAGGAAAACATGAGCTAGGTTGCCCAGTGAGTGACTTGCTTTCCAAAAACCTTCCTTGGTTCATAATTAAATCAAAACTGTAATCAAGATATGAAAACAAATAAACAGTAGTAAATCGTTTCTGTATTCAAACAAATCATGCTCAAGTGACATTGTCATACCATATATGTTCATTTCAGAAAAAGATACATGGAAATTCAGTTTATTTCAAAAACATTTTCTTTAGTTGAGGCGGAGTAGAGCTCAACGCTACTCAATGTCGAAAACATCCTTAATTGGGGTGGAGTAATCTCGGCACACCCAACGTCGAATATCCTTAGCTGTGTGGAGTAATCTCAACACAATGTCTATCATCCCTTTATGTGCACATAGATATCATATCCTGGGTTACCCAAATACCTTCTCCGAGTCCTTTAGTACCGGGTCCCATATATGAGATTTAGGACACCCACATGCCTTCTCCTGGTCCTTCAGCATTGGGAACCATTTCTATATCCCGACTACCCACATGCCTTCTCCGTGTCCTTCAACATTGGGAGCCTTTTCAAAAACATAATTAAAAAACAACATGCTTCGAAAATAACATAATATAAATTCACGAGTTTATAACATTTCAAATCTTCACAAACTTGTTAACAACCATCAATGTTTTCCATAAAATCATATGTTAATAAATAGCATGCCTTTCGTAAAACTCTTTTAACAACTAGCATGCTTCAAATGATTTCCAATGTAAAACATATAATATGCACGTTAAAACCCGTGAAAGTACAAACATATAAACATGTTTCCAAACTTAATCTTACAACATAAAAACTTTGTTTAAAGTAGACTCATTTTAAATAAAATTGTCACTCATTACTTGTCCCGGGCCTTTAGTGGATTATATGCCTTTCCTAGCTCGTCTCGGCCTGAACTAGTACATTTCCCTTTATTAGATTTCCTTAAAATTCCTTTTTACATAGTAAAAAAGCCTTAGACATTTTGATTATTAACCACCAAGACTCTACTTCATGAAGAAAACTGTCACCGAGACTATATTTCACAAAGAAATGCTCAACTAAGGCTACATTTCATAAAAAAGTTCACTAATGAGTGAGATTCAAGCCATTAGCAAGACTAAACCAAAAAATTCAAGCAAAAGACCAGACTGTACCAGCGACACTGTGAACCAGCGAGACCAGCGAGACTAGCGATACCCAGCGATACCCAGCAAGAGTTGTGAGATAAAAAGCCTCCAGCGACACTCGTCTCGCTGTTCACCCTTATACCTTCAGTGTCGCTGCTTCCTCTAGTGATACCCGTCTCATTCTGCTGCTCTTTACTTCTGTCTTCACTTCTATCTGTTAAAAGTTGTATTTTCAACCCGAATTAGAACTTCTTCCCTTCTACAAATTTGTAAAGAAATGTGTTTTCTAGCTTATCTCAAAATTTCAGAGATGAACTTCTCTTCGTTCGATAGATATTTCCAATTTATTTTGCGCTGCTCCAGATCACTCGGGAAATCCGTATCAGTCATTTCCACCTAAATTTTAACATGTTTCTCTTCATATTCAGCTCAAACATCCTTCACAAGAGTTATTAAGAATTGAGTTAACTTACTAACCTTAAATTTTAAGCTCTAAACTCGATCTCTATAGCTCGCTATTCTCCAAATACCAGACCTTGCTCAGATTGCACGACAGCAACCAGACATTCTTTTCCAGCTTCAATTACACTACGAAACCGACTAGAATTCTACATGAATTTGCTCTAAACTCTTTCTTCTACCTCTCTTCGTCGCTCAGCTGAAAGATGGAGTCAGTTGAAGCTTTGAAAATGGAGAAAATGATCGAATCTCAGCTTCACACACTTAAACGGGCTACCGACTTACTCCACTATCTCTTTTTTCATTTTTTTTCTTTTTCTTTCCTTATTTCTTTTTCTTTCTTTTTCTTTCTTTCTTTCTTTCTTTTATTTCTAAAATCCTTTTTTTCTATTTTATTTTATTTTCAAATAAACAAAGTAACTCCTAAATTCGATTTACCTCGTAATGATATAAAATTCACTTACCAAAAATATTTCCGGCTTCCTTCACTTCTTCCTTCAATCTACAAAAGGAAAAACAATTTAGTTCATATCGTTACTACGTTCTTACATTTAGCTCTTACAAAATGAAAGGAGGGTTTACACCTTAATCTGTTGGTGGTATGATATGCGGCTACAACAATAGCAGAACACAAAAGTGGGAAGAGAGAAAGAAGTTGTAGCCCGCAGGGTTACATTTTTTTTCTTTTTCCTTTTTTCTTTCATTGATTTATTTATTGTTTCACTTTTTGTTGATTTGAGTTATATTAAAATTGGATTCTAAAACAAAATCTAGGATACAAAATTAGAAGGAAACGCAATCCAATTATTTGAGATAATTAATTTAAATTCACAACATCTCAAAATATTACAGTTTGTATACCAATGATATATTATTATATTTTATATTACATTGTAAAAAATATAAATTATATAAATAGCAATAATATAAGGAAAATTATTTTAAATGGCAAAACTACTGAAAATATTTACAACTAATAGCGAAATACAAAGTCTACCTGCGATAGACCACGATAGATCGCGATAGACTACTATCTGTGTCTAGCGTGACATAAATAGTAGTTTATCGCGATCTATCGCAAATAGACAATGAAATTTTGCTATATTTGTAAATATTTTGATTCATTTTGAAAAGGGTCCATAATATAAACGAAAAAAATGCATGAAATAAAAAAAAATAAACCGTGATAATAATACAATCTATATGTATAAAAAAATTGAAAAAGAATTAGATAAAACTTAATCGAGTTGGAAAAAAAAAGGTTACAAAAAAACTGAATTTCATAACAAAATACATAGGCAAATAGAATAAGAATAAGATAAAACCGAATTTGATAAAAAAAAGTTTATAAATAAATAGAAAAAGAATGAGATAAAATCAAAGATGATAACAAATGATAGATTTGGATAGATATTGATGGAGAAAAATTATGAAAATACAAAATTAACTTATAATAACCCATCACAAAAAAAATGATGGTTAAAATCTCATTTTTACATTACAATTAAACTGTATGTGTAAATATAGATTAGTTAAATTTCATAATTTCATGTATGTGTAACTATATGTTTGTTAATTACCAAAAAAAATAAGAAAGATACAATATTATGTTATAATCAAGAACATGAAAAATGATGGTTAAACCGATAAAGATTAGATATTGATTTTTTTTTTTAATGGATTCGAAAAGTGGTTAACAAATCTAACACGAGGAAAAACTATCAATATGAATTTCAAATTGGGTGAAAAATGCACCACTTTTTTTTCTAAAATCCGTAAGATTAGAAATAGGGTTGGAAATGCGATTGGGTCGGGCAAGGTGGGGGGGGGGGGGGGTCCTCCTCCTAGACCTCGTGGGGGGAATTTACCCCCATCCTACTCGGGGAAATAGGTCCTTGCAAGGACTCGGCAACCAACTCCGGTGAGTGAGAGCGAGAACGAGAGTGTGAGAGAGAGCAAGAGAGATAGAGTGGGAGAGAGCAAGAGAGTGTGAGAGAGTGTGAGAGAGAGTGAGAGAGAGAGTGAGAGAGAGTGAGAGTGAAAATGTATTATATATATATATATATATATATATATATATATATATATATAAATTAACTTTTATATTTAATCAAGTCGGGTTCAGGGATCGAGGTCGGGGCGGGGATATCCTCCCTATCCCCAAACATGGATCCTAAAAAGATCCCCAATTTGACCCCATCTTCAGTCAAACTGGGGATTTCCGGACCTCGTGGGTCTTTTTGCCAAACCTAATTAGAAAATGATAACTGACACTATCCCATTTACACTGTATTTTTTATTTCAGATTGATTCACGCTATAACAATTACACTGTATTCAATATTTTTGATAAAAAACCACATAAAGGGCAAACCAAGTATTAAAAAAAGAAAAATTCTCATGTGAGTGGTACATGTTTTGCCAAAAAAACTTATTATTTCCGGAATTCTTGCTATTTTGTCAATTTTCCCTTAGTTTTTAGTTTTTGAAACCCATAAAACACTACTTTTCCATGTATTGAGTTTTTTTATTTATTTTTTATTTTTTTTTTGTCTACGTTAAATTAGTGTTTTCAAAATCCAAATTTAAAAACAAAATGATTTAGTATTTGATTTTAGAATTTGGCTACGAATTCAAATGTTTACTTAGGAAAAATGTGTTATGATTAATAAATTAGGATAAAACAAGCCCAATTGTTTTAAAAAAAAGTAAAATAAAATAACTAAATAGTTAAGATTTTTTGGTTTTCAAAGATTAATTAAGCCGATAAACACTACTTTCATGTATTTTTTTTTTCTACATTTTAGGAGTATTTTTTAAATTCAAACCAAGTTTTGAAAAGTAAGAAGAATTGTTTTAAAAAAATAATGCTTGTTTTTAGAATTTAGTTAAGAATTGTAATATTTTTTTTGAAAATGTATAAATCATGATTAGGAAACTCTGTGGGTAAACAAACACAATTTTCAAAAACTAAAACTAAAAAACCAACTAGGTATCAAACGAGGTATAAAGTTTTCACTTGAGTTACCAAGGAGAGAAAGGTACTTGATGATGAGTATTAGAAAATAATTAGTATATTTTAGTTTTACTATTTGCTTAGTTGCTTATTTAGATTATTTATTCATTAGCATTTTATCCCTTGAATATAAAACCTTTGTTCTTAAAGAGTTTTCTATCTCAACCTTAGGGATGGACTTCCCTTATTTGGCTATGGACTTGAACTAATACCTTTTCCACTGCATTAATTTGGTATCAGAGCTTTCGAATGACGTTCTTGAAAAGAAGCGAAACCATAGATGATAGTTGGAGATGTGCATATCAATGAATTCCGACCTCATTTGTGCAAGATATTCATGCAGCATCATTTTAATTCTAGGTTGGATTCTAGTTTCAATTTGGATTTAGAAAATTTTATGTCGAAATATTTTAGCTAGAGTCTACCATACTCAAAGAGCCGAGAGAAAGATACTTCACTTTATCACCTCGAACTAGAGTACAAGTTCCTTTTTAAGTTGGGGTGAATGATGAGGAGATTAGAAAATAATTAGTATATTTTAGTTTAATATTTGTTTAGTTGCTAATTTAGACTTTGTTCAATTAGCATTTTAAAATTGATTAGTTAATTTTCATATTTTTTTTTGTAAGACTATAAATAGCTACTTTTAAGGTTTGTAATGGAAGCTTTTGATTATCCATAAAAAATATGTTCTTTTAAAAGTGTTTTCTCATCTTTAGGGACGAATTTCTTTTGTTTAGCCATAAATTTGGCTTAATACCTTTCCATCACTGCATCAACACTTAAGAATGTGATTTCATTTCCTTTTCTTGTTTGTTGTTTATGGTTTCTCATTTCTCATTTTCTTTCTTCTTGTTCTTTTTTTTATTATTATTATTATTATTATTATTATTATTATTGAAAATAAAATAAAAACATGCTTAGTAACTATTTTTTGATTCAAGTTCTCATAATTTTCTAAATTAAAAATGTAAAAACTTTGTATGAAAATAAGTTTCCAAAATTAAAATAAATTTTTTATGCTATATTTAGTTTGAGACGTTTATTATGCATTTTATAAGTTAAAAAAAATATATATACTTTAATTTATGTTTTTGAAAAATCGAAGAAAAAAAAAAAGAAACCAGATAAAAGTTGATTTTGTTGTTTCCAAAATGTCTTTACAGTTTTGAAAATACATTTGAAAAAGACAAGAAACAAAAAAACAATTGTCAAATGCTTATGTAGTTTCTCAAGCTGAAAAAAAAAAAGGCAAAAACATAAACATTATCAAACGACATCAGCTCACTGAGTCATAAAATATAATATTAAATTAATATATTTTGCCAAATCAAAAGACTAAAATCACTAACTCAATTAACAAATCATCAATTTTTAATACGGTAAGTGGAGTGATGAAAATTTAAACTTTTGGCATCGAGAAAATTACATTTCAACTACCGTTAAATTATACGTATTTTACAAGTAAGACCTCTTTAAAACCATATTTCATAGGTTCAACCATAAAATATATATATAACAAATTGAAACCTCAAATTACCAAAGATGTATTTTGCTAAAAAATATAATAATGAAAACACCAATTTCTGCCGAGCTTAACTATCAATTAATAGTGAGACTTGCTATGTGAAAGATTTATTCATGAAAAAGTATTAACATAAATGCTTTAACTTCAAAATATACCAACTTTTGAAATTTAAATCACAACCTTACCTAGCATATATCTTGATTGTAAACCTACAAATTTATTCCGTTGTTGGAGTTCTTTTCAAATATAGCAAAAGAAACCAGAATATTTACATAAATAACAAAATTTCACTGTTTATCTGCGATAGACTGCGATAGATTGCAATAAACTATCATATATGTCATGATAGATATAGATAGTAGTCTATCGCGATCTATTGCGGTCTATCGGAGATAGACTATGTATTTTGTTATTAGTTGTAAATATTTGCAGCAATTTTATCATTTAAGATAATTTCTTCCATTCTTTTTGTAATTAATTAAATTGGAATTTGAAGTTAATAGTTACCCCTATTAGTTAAAATAGTCCCCTATTTGTAAACTAAAAAACACTTCGTATATATATAAATCAATGAATACTTTCCCCCCACATGTATATATGGGAGTCCTATCAAAACAACTCAATTGGAGGGAGAGAGAGAGAGGAGACAGTCCCATTACACCATTTGTAATTATCCTAAATGAATGGAGAATAAAGTGTTAACATTAGGAGAATGAGATTGAAAAAGAGTTACCAACTTAAAGACCACTTGGTTGTTGCTCCGTATGTTGTTTCCCGGTGTGAAACCAGTTTTTGATAATTGTCAAAAAAAAAATTCATTTAAGAGTGAAAGAGTCATTGTCATGCCTACAAACTCTCAAGCCCATACTTTAAAAGTATAAGATTTTAGATTAATTTTTTTTAAACTTGAACTTTCTAATATGATTTAGTTTACAAACATAATTTACTTTTTGACTTTTAAATGCAACAATTTATTAGTATCTATACTTTAAATTTGTAACAATTTAATACTAAGCAACATGGTATATAACATGTCTTGTACTATATATATCAAGCAACATATTCTGTATCTTGTAGATTATGCACAAAGATTTTTTCCTTATTAGTTAGAGTGTGTAGCATAGATTCGCTGACTTGTTTCTCATTCTTACCAAGAATGTTTTCTTTCTTTGAAGATCTTCTTAAGGCTCTTTTGTTGGGGCATATATATTATGAGTCTATTTATTTTTAGGATTAGCCTTTGAATTAAAAGAGTGTGTGCTTTAAGGGTTTTAGAGATTATCTAAACCTCAACCATTATGCACTGTTAGTGAACATTATGTATCTTGTTGTTGAGGGTGTTACCAGTTGCCAAGTAGACTAGGCTAGTTGTCATGAGTGTTGGAGAGTGAGTGTTGGGACTGGTGTCTTAAATCTCTTGGGTCTCGTAGTTTGTAAGTTGTAAATACAAACTATTTATTTAATAAAGTAAAGAATTATCTTCTTTGACATTTAGATTGCATTAAATTAATCCAATAAACTAAAATTCATGGTTATTTTATCTAACTTAAACATGTATGTAGTTGACATACAGGTGGATCATGTTGTTGACAATTCTTATTACTACTGATTTTATGTTTACTAATCTGTCAAGTTTTCCTATTCTTCACCCAAGTATAAGCAAAGAATGAGGTTATCTTGGTGAGTCTGAGGTCGAACACAGGGATTATGCAGATTCTAGAATTCGTGGATTATTTGAGTCATGCGTTTAAGAAAAGTAAAAAGATGTGATGCGTTTGACTAACTACAAAGTAGTAAAACTATTCTAAGGTGATTGAATGAAGAGGTATGCGACACAGCAAAATCCAACTAATTGAATTGTATGAATGGTAAAAACAGGGCTTGGGTTGGTTATCATCTAAAGTCAGAAACGCATAGGTAGATCTATTTCATACCAGCGACTTTTCTCTCGATTATCAACCGCTATGCGTTATATGTCTATAATGCATAAGAGAGTGTTAGATGCCAAGGTTATTCCTATGTCTAAATAACACTTCTTAGCCTTGTCAATTGAGTTCCACAATCACTTACTCTCTCGAGCAGTCTGATTATTACTACTTATATCGATTAGCTAGATGGACATAAGCATTAAATTAAAAGTGCAATTGACAAGATGAAATAGATAAAAACTAAGGTTCTTATTTAGATGATAACACAACCCGTGACCCTTAAGAGAGTTAGTTACTCATGGATGGTAAACAACAAATGGAAAGGGATAAGAAATGAATAGCCATGAAAGATTTATAGATTAATGAACGGAATAAATTTTTCAGATAATATAATTTCTTGTCTATAAACTAAAACACAAGTAAGAAATAGATAGAAAGCATGAAATGGCTTCTCAATGTCTTGAGCTTGCCGGTGTGGAAGCGTGATTTCTACTGTAAAGTGGTTAGGCGGAGGGAAGACTCTTCTATCTCGAGCTATTTGTCTTCGGTTGTCGCCTGGAAAGAACTCTGCTGTCACTTAGGAATTCTTCCAAGAGATTCAACAACCTTTTAGCCTTCAGGTCTGCCCTTTTATAGATGTTGCGTTGCAATCGCTGACAAATCTGCATGATTGGAGGCTAAATTTCTGCCTTGCGTCCATCTCGCCTAATCACGTGATTTTCAGTTTAATTTAGTCCACAACTCTCGCCACAGATCAAGCATATCAAGCTCCCAACAATCTCTCAAGATTCTTATCTGATTCTCCACTACCTTGCGTTTTTGGTTGATATGTGTCCATGGATAACTTAGGTTCCTGCGTTTAAGTATGCCAACGCATCCATGGGTTGCTTGGCGTTCCTGCGTTAAAGGGTTGCCAACGCATCCATGGGTTGCTTGCGTTTCTGCGTTAAAGCATGTGTTTTATGCTAAAAAAGCTTCAAAACAATTATCTTCATCAATTCACAAGAGTAAAACGCATATGGAGATTTATCAATGGAATTTAACCCATACTACCGCATGATTCTCTATTTAAACTCTATTTTTCTAAGAGAAAGACAATAATAACTTATATTTCTACAGGTTATCACATGTTTAAGTAATAACCTAAATGGTCTGTAGTATATGGATAAAGTTGGGTGCCTTGTCCTAGTGACACTACCGATACGACTCACTTGTAATCGTTATAAAAGTTATAAAGTGTTTACAAACGATGTGAATCCTAATCATTCATGTAAAGACATGCGGTAAGGGTATCCTATATAAAGAGTTTGTATAAGATTGGACCATGAAATGGTTGATCTCTCTTTATAACACTATTAATTAGAGATTAACATTTCATATAATGACCATAGGTAACTCGACCTTAATCTTGAGTGAGTTTTGAACGGAGTCTATGAGGGCAATTGATGTGTGAAATCTGCAAGTGCACAGGTCAAGTTATAATATAAAAGGGTTTAAGTCTAAGTATCGTAACCACTGGGGACTAAACTTGGTATATTCACCTATCTATTCAAGATTCGAGTTGATTTTAGCTAAGAAATCGAAATCGAGTTTGGATTTTATATGTTGAAAACAAGGAAAATAAAAGCAAGTGAAAATTCAAGGGATAAGAGTGTTCTAGGGTGTTGATTTCATTAATTACTTCATTAAATCATGCTTTAGATTTTGATGGACTGTGCAAACAATAAGTTTAAGTCTAGACACTAATATTCGGACTATTTTCTCTAAAAATCAACCATTTCTTATGCAACTTAATTGATTATTAATTTCTTGAAACCAAATGAAGAGGCATGACATTAAGAATAGTCATCAACAACTTTCTCTAATAACCTAGCTATTTTCATAGAAGATTAGTAGAGATTCAATGCTATTGATCCAATTAGACATCCAACCACTCAATCAAACATCTAACCTAACAATTATTGAAGATCAATCAATAAGAAGATAAAGCACAATGGTATTGAAAAACATGTCATTCAACATCATCCATAAAAAACACTAAATCATTAACTTAAATTCATAATTAAATCATCCAACACCCTAAAACTATGAGTTTAGCCATGCATAGCCATCAAATACATATTTTCATATGAGTTCTCAAGCATAAAAGTAAAAGGGAAAGAGAAACTTAGGAAGAAAAACTCTCAAATTGCTTCCTGGCGTTGAATTCCTTCAATCTCCACTTAGTCGACACCTCAGGATCTCAAACAATCTTCAGCTCTTCTCCAATACTTTCCTCTCTTTTGATAGCAAACTCTCACTCTTAGGCTCTCTTTTCCTCTGAGTTTTTGTGCTTAGGGCTTCTGAAAACCTTCCAATTTATAGATGTAGCTGTCCAAATATTTTCCAAATTTGTTAACTTTTTCCAAAATAGAAAGGCAGCGTAGCTATGCTCTAACGCTCTAGGATTTTTTGCCGAAACGTAGTTGCGTTGTGATAGAGCATAACTATGCTCTAGGATTTTCTGTCGCAGCATAGCTATGCTCTAAGAGCGTAGCTATGTTTCGCTATTGTCCCAATTTATGAGCTCTCGGGTTTAAAGGGTAGAGGGCAACGTTGCGATGCTATGCACTGCGCTACCCTGTTTTTACGATTTTTGTAATTTTTCTTCTATTTTTCATTCAGTTTTGGATCAGTTTGGTTCTTTTGACCTTTGACATTTATTTTCTCTCTAATTCTTGAAAACCACTAGAAAATTACATCATATCTAATAAAAACATCTCTAAATCAAAGACAAATAAAACACGATTTAGGTGCTTTTCAACAATCCTTTGATCTTTATGGGTGAAAGTGGTTGGATTCGCCTTATCTGATGACACCATGTATACGACTCACTTTTTAATTATTACAAAAGTTTTAAAGTGTTATAAATGATGTGATTCTAATTGTTCATGTTGAGACATGCGAGTGAGGGTATCTTATATAAAGATTTTGTATAAGACCAGACCGTGAAATGGTTGATCTCTCTTTATAACACCGTTAATTAAAGAGATTAGCATTCATATGATGCCATAGGTAACTCGACCTTAATCCTGGGTGAGTTATTTGATCTGTATGAGTGGGAGTGATCAGATTCGCCAACTCAATAAGCCTACCATTGTAGGGATTTGTCCAAGTAGGAAGCTGGAAACATAGCTTCACAAGATGAAATTCACTCTTTCCCATCCTTAGGGTAAATAGATTAATTGCTCATTTATGGGCTGATTTTGGTCTTGAACAATGAGGCATCGCCCTCTTATTGGCTCGGGAGGAATTAGTTTATAGTTGAACTATAAATTGTTTGTGTATTAGATGGATCAGTGATACTTAAAGAGTTAGATGTAATTGTAAGGGTAAAACAATAATTTGACCCAGCTGTAGTTATGGGTGCTTTGTGAAGGGTTGGCTTATTATTGATCCGTTATATCAGTGCGAATAGTGCAATTATGGGTCTTTAGTGAAATGACCCACAATTAATGAACATTGATTAATTTAATTAAAGAGTTTAATTAATTAATCTCGTATCATTGGAGATTCTAATCAGTAGGTCCATTAGGTCTCCTTTCTAGCTCACTAAGGATAAAACAAGGAATAAAGAGTTTTGGATTAATTTGAATTGTTCAAATTAAATAAGGGAATTAATTGTATAAGATACAATTAATATAATTTATATGGATACATTATAATATAAAGTTAATTTTGAATGAGATTAAAAATTATATTTTATTATATGAGAGAGATAAATATTTGAATAAGATTCAAATATTGTTTATATGAACGAGATTCATAATAATACTATAGGCTAAAATTAATGTGAATAAGATTCTTATTAAAACTATAGGTTATGAGAGAATTATGCATTTTAATATGATTAAAATTCATGTTTAATTAAATTTGTGATAGTTAATTAAATTTATAATTAGTTAATAAGATTATTTAATCATTATTATTATCTAATTTTATAATTAATTATTATTTAACTAAAATTAAATTTTGATTTTGATTTAATATTAAAAAATATTAAATAACTCCCCTACAAGCAGGGGAGCAGTTACTTAACTCCCCTCATGTATCATTTTTGTAACACAACACAATTTTCTATATAAAATAAGTTACAGAGAAGGAAACGAAAGAGATCTCTCAATCTCCCACAAAAAAGAATTACTTTACAAAAATTTCTATGTGATTTTTCCTTCCCCTTCCAAAACAAGAAAAGGTTTCCACCATCCATTCCTTGCTAGAGAATAGGAAATGAAGACCCAATGGTGGAGGTTTTGGTTCGTGACTGTTTCATGGAATTTGTGGGAGTTCATTCGAGAGAATTTGAAATAGAAGATAGTCTTCAAAGGTTAACTCTTTCTTCCTTAAATCTGCTTAAGCATGCTATAATTTTATGTTTATCTTGTATATTATTCTATATTTTTCTCTATTGTTGAGGTTTCCAAAATGAATTACATTGGCACGTGCATTCACACGCTTCCGCTATGGAATTCCGTTCCATCAGTGAGAACTTGGGATGAGTAGTTGACGATGTTGTATATATTGTGAGTGTGACATCCAACTTTTAACAACCGATTCGTTGAAAAGTCTGAAGGAAAGGAATAAAAGACCATGTTGGACGCATGGTCAAGACTAAGGTAATGCATGGTAAAAAGGTGGACGTATAAGAAGTACTCGAGAACTTGAAGGGAAAGAAGTGAAACGCATAGGAGGTAATTCTGAAGAGATTGAAAGCATTGGCGATGGTAAGACGCATAGACTTCTATCGTAGGATATTTTCAAGTGTTGGAAAGTAGAAGGTTGTGAAGTAAACATAAAAACTGGAGCATGTGGTGGACGCATGTTAATCTATCTTAAGAGAAATAGTTTAAGTGCAAGGAAAAGGTTAAAAGAATAACCTTGAGAATAATCAAGGAATGTCCAAGGATAGGAAGATGGTCATGGACGCAGGATGAAGGTAAACGCAATAGGACCAACGCATAGAGGAAGAGCTTGAGAAGTATTTGTTGTTATGGACATAAGGAAGGAGTTGGACGCATGGTATGATGCGATGAGGTACAAACGCATAGTATTGCGCGTTTGTCATTGACGCCTAGTGGCATTGTGTAAGCATTGGTTTATAATAGTGCGACTATGCGTTGAAGGTGATCACGAATGGTTGTTGTGAGCTGAAGTAGTCGCCGCGTTGGCGGGGGAAGAAACATATTTGGCTTACCATGCATTGGTAAGGTTGTCATGCGTTGTGGTCCCTATACGTTGAAGACAAAGTTGTCTCTATGCGTCGAAGACAGTAGTGTAGTTGGTCATGGTATACGTTGAAGATAGAAGGCGTTGAGAGCGCCATGCGTTGAGTGTGGTTGATTGCTGAAGGCGTTTGGGTAGGTGGTGTTATGGGTGCCTTGCGTTGAAGTAAGAATGAGAACCCAGCGCGCCAGCCTGCCTTTGAGGGTTAAGTCGGTGGTATATATAAAGGTAAACGAATTAAATATTTAATCATTCTAGACACTTCAAGAACTTAAGTCGGAGGCCTATATAAAGGTAAATGAATTAAATATTTAATCATTTTAGACACTTCGAGAACTTAAGTCGGTTCCACTTTTTCGACGAACTACAAGGGGAGGTAGAAGAGGGTGTTCTTGTGGATTTTGGACGGAAGTCTGCTTACCTTGGTGTTGAAATCTAGGCTGGAACAGAAAGTTGGTGGTGGACACACAGACTGGACGACGTCTGATGTTTGGAGTAGAGTGAATCGAGGAGATCGAATCTAGGGCTGAAATTTTAAGGTCAGTAAGTTAACAAAATTCTTAACAATTCTTGTGAAGGATGGAAAAGCTGAAATTGAAGTCAAATATGTGAAATTTTAGATAAAAGCAACGGCTTCTGAATTGCTGTGCAGTCTGGAGTAATGCAGGGTAATTTTGGGATAGCTGGAGAACGAAGGAGAGTTAAGTCTTGAAATTTTGAGGTAACCTGTGAAACTCAATTCTTTACAAGTTTGTAGAAGGGAAGAAGTTCTAAATCTATCTGAATGTATGACTTTTAATAGTTAGGAGTAAGAACAAAAAGGAAAAGAAGAGATCTCAGTTGTCAGGTGCCGCTAAGAAGCGGGTATCGCTGAGTAGACAAGGTGAAGGTAGCGAGACGAGTGTTGCTGAGACGCAAGAGAGCTTTCTATCTCACAAAACTCGCTGGGTATCGCTTCTCAGGTAAATCACGCTAGTCCCGCTTACCCGGGTGTCGCTAGTATCGTGCTATGTTAGGTAGTTTCGCTAGTAATCTCGCTGGGAATGTGAAATGTCAGTAGTTATCTCGCTAGTGACATAAATCTTACTCATTATGTTATTTTGAAAAAGGAGAGGCTCGGTGATGATTCATGATTAGAGTCTATTTATGCATACGATCATGTAAAGAAAGTTTAAGGAAAGCGTAACGTGAGGAATGTGTGTTTACAGGCTAAGAAGAACTCGGAAAGGCATATAATCAGCTCAGAGCCTAAGGATAAGTTGTGAGTGACTCTTTCTTTCTTTGAAAACAAAAATCTTATTCAAAATGTTTAGTTCGGTGTTTTTATGAAATATGGCTTTGAAATGACTATTTCCTTGAAAAGCATAGTGTTGGATTATATGATATACAAGGCATGTTTTATCAAATTTATATACGATGTTGAAAGGCATGTTGTGAGATGTTTATCTATAAATATTCTGTTTTTTATGAAAGGTTTCATATGAACTATTTATGTAAACGGGTTTCTAAAATGTTTTAGAGGAGGCTCAGTGCTGAGAGACATGAGAAGGCACGTGAGTTTCCCCGAGACCCAGTACTGAGGGACATTGAGAAGGTACTTGGGCAACCCGCCACATTCCTATGTGCTCACAGAGGTTGATATTGCTGGTGCGTTGAGTTTTGCTCCGCATCGAGCAAGGGTTAATTTTGACGTTGGGTGTGTTGAGTCTTGCTCCACCCCAACTAGGGTTGTTTTCGACGTTGAGAGCATTGAGTCTTGCTTCGCCTCAACTAAGGGAAAAAGATTGAGAAACCAAATGGGTTTTCTGTCTAATCATTCTAGAAAACATTTCTATACGATTTAGAATGGATTTATGAGATTGATAAAGTTTCGTGGAAAATATGTTTCTGTTGGATTATTGTGCTAAATCCTTGTTTTATATGTGCAAATGTAACATGCCTGTTTTCAAACAAAAGCTCGTTTACAAAACTTGTCACTCACGGGGCTTTAGCTCACGTTTTCCATTTTTCTAATTTTCCAGGTAGCGAGCGAGTTCGGGATGCTTTGCTTACGCAAGAACCTCGTCTGGGCCGTCTTTGGTGAAAATGGTTAGACAGTGAACCTTACAGAAGAGTCAAGGTTGCTATCTTCACATCTCCTCTCGGGTTATGGAGGATAATCCGGGAGGGGGTGTGATAAGTTGGTATCAGAGCGAAAGATTTTGGGAATAGGGAAGTTTAAGCGGTGAATCTAAAGTAGGAAGGTTGTATTATAGTAGATTATGGTTAACGGCCAAACGAGGTAGGCAAGCAAACACCGGAACTCCGTAAGCTACTTGAGGAGACTAAAGGAAAATTCAGAGGATCCACAAGTAAGTACGAGTCCGTATAACAAAATGTTATTGATCGTGAATAATTTGGTGATTAATTAATGATGTTAAGATATTATAAGGAAGATCTCGAAGAGAGAGAGTATAGATTAAGAAGTATAAGCCTGTGGAAATTTCGGCTACATAAAGGAGAAAAGATGTTTTTGTCAGCGTAAGCGTAAGTCATGGATTAAGAACAAGCCATAGGTAAGGTTGAAAGAAATCATGATAGGCAATTTAGAATTTTAGAAGACAAGATGACGTGAGAATTTAAGAAAATTTAAGTATTACAGCTATATTATAAGCAAAAGTGTGCAGTAAGGGAGGCTAGAAGGACGCATAGCATTGGAAAGGATATTTCGTTAAGAATTAAGAAATGAAAATTTAAAGGATAGTTGGGAATTAATTACGTGTAAGATATTCTTGAAAGGAATATCATCACGGATGGTGAGGTATGAACGCATGATATTCTATTTTGAAAGAAAATCGGTTTAGTATAGAAGTGTTAGAAAAAGGAAAACGATGATTCAAGGGAAGAGATGATCGCATGGCTCTCACTTAGTTTGAGGAGTTACCAAGCTATGGGATTAGGTTTTAAATGGTGGCAAGTTGAATGGGGTGATGTACCATGCGTCGATGATGTAAGGTGGGTAGAACCATCACATGGGAAAAGTACCTTGCGTTGGAAAGGTTGGCAACGCAACGGTAAGTGGCAAGTTAAGGAAAGTAATGTGTTATGCGTTATGAAGAGAAATAGTGGACAGAAGTGAAGGAACAAGAACTATAAGTGTTGGCCACGGCTATAAGTGTGGTTACACTTTGATAGGGCTGTCAGGCGTTGAAGGATGTACTATGCGTTTGAAGAATACCTTGAATAGGAGAGTAGTTGTATGCGATAGACTGCAGCTATGCGCTTAAGGCTAGCTGCGTATTGATAAGCTATGCGATGGGCAGCAACTAGGCGTTGGGAGTTTGCTATGTGCTATGAAGGTTCATTGAGCTAATCAAGAAGTCCTCGAATATGGTATAGCATGTGCGGGAGAGGCCGTTAAGCGTTGAAGGTTATTATATTGGGAAAATTTCTATGCGATGAAGAATTGCTATGCGTTGGCAAGGCGACGCGTTGAGAAAACTGAAATTCTTAATAGTTAATAATTGAGAAACAACCTTAACTTAGAAATGGTCTTATGAGCTAACAAAAAGGAAACTAAGTTTAGGCGTCGGATATGTGATAACTTGTAGAAATACAAGTTATGATAGCCTTTTTCTTAGATAAATAGAGATTAAATAGAGAAGCATGCGGCAGTTTATGTTGATTTTTACTAAGAAATCTTCCTTTGTATTATACTCTTGTACTTTTATGAAGATAATAATTTTGCCACTTTTTGAGCCTAAAACGCATGTTTTAACGTAAGAATGCAAATGATGCGTTGATGACTTCTTAACGCAGGACTACGCGTTAGCAATCTGTTCTTCATGGACGCATGATCTAAACGGAACGCGAACAACCTGACGATGCGTTAACAACTATTCAATGCAAGACTATGCATTAGCAACCTACGACGCATTGACATCGGCCAAACTATCCATGGATGCATAGACGACCATCAACGCAAGGCGCCGAGAATCAAATCAGAATCTTGAGAGATTGTCGAATGATTGATGAACATGATTTGTGGTTAAGTGGTGGATCTTAATTGACCCGAGAATTACGCAATCAGGCGAGATGGACGCATGATATTAATCTCGCCGCCAATCAAGCAGATTTGCCATTGATTGTGAACGCATCATCTATAAAAGGGCAGCTCTGCGAGATGAGAAAGGGTTGTTGATTCTCGGAAGAATTCCATAAATGACAGTAGAGTTCTCTCAGACTTCAACCGGAGACGAATAGCTCGAGAGAGAAGAGTCTTCCCTCCGCCGGACCACTTCACAGTAGAACCTCACGCTTTCATCCAGGCGACTCAAGACATTGACGCCTTTTCTGCTTTCCTTCTTATTTTTTCTATCTTGATTTTAGATTTGTGTCAAGACATTGAGCTTATCTAAAGTTGTATTCCGTTTCATCAATATATATATCTTCCATGTCTACTCATTTCTCTATACTTTCCGCTTTTTACTTTCAATCCATGAGTAACTAATCTCTCAAGGGTCTAGGGTTGCGTTAGCATCTAACTAAGAACCATAGTGTAACTATTTCATCTTGTCAATTGCGAACTTAATCCGATGCTTATGTCCATCTAGCTAATCGATATAAGTAGTAATAATGAAACTGCTCGAGAGGGTAAGTGATTGTGGAACTCAATTGACAAGGGCCAAGAAGTGTTACCTGTCTATAGGAATAACCTTGGTTCTTAACACTCTCCTATGCGTTATAGACATATAACGCATATCAGCTGGCAACCGGGAGAAGAGTCGCAAGTATGAATAGACTTCATCATGCGTTTCCGATGTTAGATGTTAACCAACCCAAACCCTGTCTTTATCCATTCATTCACATCATTAGCTGAATTTGCTGTGTCGCATGCCTTTCCATCTTCCACATTTTAGTATAGTGTACATACAATCGCTTTCCTTAGATTAGAAACAAACTCAACGCATTATTTCTTGGTTACCACTGCAACGCATGTAATTCACTTAAATATTAAATCAACATAATCCCTGTGTTCGACCTCGGATTCACCGAGAAAACCTACTCCTTTGCTTATACTTGGGTAAAGGAGAGGAAAACTTGACAGATCACCAACGCATAGCATTTAAGCATAGTAAGACGCATAGCATGTTCAACGCATGATATGTAAAACACATCATCGTAGCATAATCTGCACTTTGCGTTTGTAAATTTTCAATTCCACAAACAAATCACAACAAGTTTTTGGCTCCGTTGCCGGGGACTTGAGATCTGTCTATTGTACATTTTACAACAAGTTTTTGGCGCCGTTGCCGGGGATTATTGCATTGATTTAATTATTTTATTTGGATTATTGTGTTGTAGGATTCCTCAGTCGAAGAAGTATAGTAAGTTTCTCCTCTGCCAGAAGCTTCTAACAGTATCTGAGTGACAGGAGCAATCCATAGCTCAATATTGACCCAGAGATTAAGAGGACCTTCACCCGAAGGACAAGGTAGAATTGAAGAAGGGCCAATTGCTTGGACCTGATTCACACGGCTAGTGAGGAAATTGCCTGCGTAAGCAGGAGGAATATTGGAGATTACTTACTCATATGCTGAAGATATTTTCGACAGAACTTCATGGAACACCAATGAGCGGGTGGACGACGAATATGAATTTCGCTCCACCAATAGAAGGCAAACGCAAGCTGGAATGCTTGAAGTTGATGCTGCCAGGAATCTCGCAGCTCAGATCGCCAAAACGACATATCTGCTGGAGACGGTATTCTTGAAAAATCAAGGTAGATCAGTTGCTGCGATGAACGCAGTGCAGGCGATGAAACGGACAGCATTTGTAGATTGCCCGCAGTGTGGTGCGGGGCACTTGTATGACATGTGTCCCTACAACCTCCAGTCTATCTACAGTGTTCAAAACAACCCCTACGGTGAGACGCACAATTCGGGTTGGAGGAACCACCTTGATTTCGGATGGGGTGGGAATCAGCAACAAACGCAGAGGGCTGAGCAGCAGCCGCAGAGAGGCAATCCTCCTGGTTTCAACCAATGGAATCAAGGCCAGTATCATCAGTTTTCAAGGGATTCGCAAGCGGACACATCATCCTCATTGTATTCCATGGAATCTCTTTTACGAGAATGTTTATCTACACGCAATGCGATGTTCCAAAGCCAAACCACTGCAAATCGCAATTTAGAAGTTCAAATGAATCAAATTGCAGAGACGCTCAGAAATGAAACGCAAGGAGCATTGCCAAGTACGACCGAAGTTCCAAGAGGGAACTCCGAAAAACAATGTCAAGGTGAGACATTATTAAGTGGGAAAATCAATCCCACAACGCATAATGAGGGGACGCAAGGAAACTTGCAACCCCTAAATGCTCCAACAAATCAACCGATGGAGAGTACCATGCATAATGTCCAGCATCCATCAACATCCACCGAATCAGAAGAAGAAGAGGATATAGAGCGGAGAGAAAAAGCAACGCAGGCAGAACCTGTGTCTGTATATGAAGATACCACTTCTGAACGCGTCTTGATTAACGTCTAAGAAGAAATCTCAACGTCCCGCGTGGGTGATCAGGTAAAATTTAATATAGTTAACGCGTTGAACGATCTTGATCATTTCCAATCTTGGCAGGTGAACGCGGCGTTGAGAGATGAAATCCTCAAGGACGGTGAAGAAGGTGAAGATGATGAAATTAATTTATTCTCCGATGGTATAATTGAGCAATCAGACCGGAGTAACAGATCTGCGGCAAAGATTGAGCCGCTAGTAAAAGAGCCTTCAACGCATGAGCTACAAACCAGACCAACGTATCCCAAGTATGCGCACTTGAGGGAGGTCATAATGTACTTCATTGTCTCCTCTGCGTTGAACCCTGAACGCGATAAAGGCTCTAACAACCAACGCAAGTGTAATAACTGAGCTTGCGTTGAAAGGTCCCTACAGTTCTGAACGCCTACTTTTCCAGGGACGCTTTCTTTTACCCTTGCTTTCTTTTTATTCGCATTTGTTTTAGTATTTATTTTTATTTTATTTTATTTTTATTTTTCTTTTGCTTTCTTTCTTCTGTTGGTACTTTGGTTTTTTTTTTTTTTTTTTATTTAGTTTTCATGTTTTTAAGTTCAGTCTTAGAAGTAGTGTAAATTAGATAAACATGAAAGTACGCGTCGAGCTTTAATGTAAACTATTTGATTTCACTGCATACTTTGTCATTCATGCATGCGTCCAATGCATCATGGAACTATGCGTTCAGCGATAAACGATTACTGTGTTTATCAAGTTGAAATTAGGAGCTGTAATTTTCCAAACGCATAATACTTAAAACGTCCAACGCATACTTTGAACTAAAAACCATGCGTTCATCAGTATTCTGTATGCGATAATTGTATGTGTTCACTATTTCTTCGCCGCATGGAATTTCTAATTACTTCTTTGCGTGTCCCTTGCTGTAAATTCATTCTAAGTACGTTTAATTACACCCAACTTTTATCTTTGCGTTGAAAAATTAGTCACTATGAGGATAATCATGCTTACACTTTTTATACACTCTTAAGATAGATTACTTTCAACGCGTCTGCATACTATTCCTTAGAAACGCAAACCTAATTTGCATGTATGCAAGCGGCCAATTCAAACCTCTTTTACAAAATTTTGCAACTTAATCTTTGTTTACAATTTAAGCAATGAGGACCTTGCTACTCTCAAGTTTGGGGGTGGAAGAGGTTTGAACTGTCAAAGATAAAAATATGAGGAACTTATTTCAAACATGTCTAATAAAATAAAAAAAATAAAAAAAAAATTATTCTTTTAAACGCAAAACTCCGCTGGCAAGACTAAGATATTTATCTTGTTAAGAGTTTAGCTGAAAACGACACCTGCTCGTAGTTGGCTGCCTCCATGCACCCCATCATTGGTATGTCAAAACGAAGGTAGGTAACCCTACTCGACGCATGGTTATATAAATAATAAAACCAATGAAAGAAAAAGGAACTATATATCTTCATCTTTTCAGACTCAGTGTTCAAAAGAAGAAACAAAAATTTTGTGAATAATGAGTTTAAGAATTTTGAAAAGAAAGCTTGCTGCATACAAATTAGACCCGTCCTAAAGAAAAGAATATGGAGGTAGAGAAGTACTATAACTAACGGGTAGTTGATTGAGTATAGCATTCTGAGAGACTAGTCAATGCGTTGAGAAAATGCTTAGGATGATTGAAGTTTCTTAGATAGAAGTTATGCTTGAGGACAAGCATTTATCTAAGTTTGGGGGTGCTGTAGAGTTGAAAGCAAACCTAATAGAAGGAAACAATAGATGGATGGATATTAGAATAATTGTTAAAGGAAACGGCTAAGTATGGGAGAAATTTGGAAGCAAAGCTTTGGGTATACCTAGTGGACGCGTAGAAGGGTGACCTCGAAATCTATAAGGTTTAATAAGAGGCTCATAACTTGGTTTAAGCTATACACCCTGGCAGTACCGCGACATATAGAACATTAAGAAATTGTTACTAGTGGCCAGGAGTGAGAAAGGAAATAGTAGGGTACGTGACAAGTGTTTGTTTGGTCAGTAGGTAAAGCTTAAATGATAAAGATATTCACTTTCTATTCTTAAGTGGAAGTAGAAATATGTTGTAATGATTTTCTTCTTGGGATTACTAAGGTTGCCAAATGTTGACGGAAATTTGGGAAATTGGTGAAAGGTTGACGAAAAAGAGCGTTTCTTGCTTGTCAAAGAAACATATACACTGGATAAGTTTTATGTTCTAGAAAAGTTACAACAAGCTTTAGGAACGAAGTTGCCGTTTAGTATCGTGTCTAAGGACCAATATATGTTTTATGTTTTAAGGAATATTTCCATGATCCTATTCATATATTTAAAGGTGCAACCGATGAAGTTAAAAGAAGATTTAAATTATGAGGAGGAATTGATTCAAATGCCAGATAAGGCGGAGTAGGTGTTTAGAAGTAAGTTGAATACGTTGGTCTAAGTTTTGTGGAAAAGTCATGGTGTAAAAGAAGCTATTTGGGAAGCCAAGCCAATGAGCAAACGATCAAATAGTATCCACAGTTGTTCTCGAGAGACTAACAACTTACAGAATTTTAGGACGAAATCCTTTTAAGGAAGTGGTAAGTTGGAAAGTTCTACTCTTAGCCTGAAGAATGGCAAGCTAGTGGACGGATAATTAGAAGTGCCGATCGAAAGTTCTTGAGTTTAAGTGTCCATGTGTTGGTGGAATGAAGCAAGAAATTCATGGGAGCGAGGATGAGTAATGACTGATAAAGGATGAAGTGTAAAGGATGAAATGTTGGCTTGTCGAAGCATGCGTTCAAGGTGTTGAGCAAGTGAAAATGTTCGGAGCTATACGTTGATGAATTGCCAAATCAGTAGACATGCGTTGGATAAGATCGGTAGGGATATGTGTTGAAGGTTATGTAACACCCCCACCCTAGATAATATATATACTTCTATATCTATACCTAGGAGTGAGTGTTACCTAATCTGTATTCTATTATACCCTGTTAATACGAGATATCGGATGACGGAATAGGACGAGGTCTTTTGACCTCTAACTCTATCACTTGGGATTCTTCTGGTGTAAGGTTAGGTTCTTCTTCTGTCTCAACAACTAGTCGGCCCATGGCTCATCATCCTCAACATCATCAAAGTACATTATCTCATCGTGGGGTGCCTCGATAGTCTCAAGGTGATGAAGTTCCAACTAGGATTCTTCTAGCCTCCTAACTGAGTCAGAAATTTTAGCGAGTTGATCACTTAACCACTGCATCTCAGCTCTAGTCTCCGTTGCGAATTGAAGACTGTCTTGCTGGAATCTAAAGTCCTCCTGTTGGACAAAGAAATTGTTGTTATGTAATTCTCTAACTAAATTTTTTAAAGACATACCTTGGTTGGCCTCCTAAGCAAACTCTAACGGGTCGGGAACAATGGGGTAATAGTAGTACTGTGGTTATGCATGGGAATTACCATAGCCATAGGAGTGAGCGATTCATCTAGGATGAGTGCAAGGCTCGAGTTCCCAATGGCTATAGTGACTCCCCAAGGAATGGCTCGTTAGCATTGGCCACATTGCAGTTGGCTTTTAGCTAACAATCAAACGGATGAGCCAAGATCACCAAACATGCTTATGAGATCAGAAACTTGCTTGGCCTTTTCTTCTTCCTGCTTGACAATTTGCCTTGTGCACCACGCATAGTACATACTATGTATTCCGTTAGTCATGATAACCTAACACAAGAAAGAAAACAAATTAAAAGCAAAAGAATGCCCTAACTAGGGACTTAACTCAACGAAACAAAAAATGAAACTGTCCTCGGCAACGGCGCCATTTTGATAGGTAGAGATTTCTTCTTCAGGTGTCGTTTTATTCCCAAAGAGAACCCTATCAAAAGAAATTTTTAATACCAAATCTCCTCCTATTACTACGATGGCGCAGCAACAGTGACAAGTCTTGGTCAAACCACAAAGACAATAATCTTTGTTTCATTAAGCTAATTTTCTAATTAAAGCGATAAACCGGGAGGGGGAGTTTGGTGTGAATTAGAACTAGGCATGCAAAGAAAATTAAAGGCAACGAGTAAATGTCAATAGGAATAGGAAAATCAAGTTCTCGAGAGCAATTGAATTCCTATGCAGTTTTCTATCACCGACTTACTTTTGATTAAACACATATTAGATTGCCACATACCAACCTATTGAACTTAATTAAAATTGTCAGCGCTACAGGCAATCAACCTATCTAATTATGATAAATAAGCGCCCTAATTATCAATTAAAGTCTAAGCCTCAATCAAACTACAAGTATTGAATCCTAAATGGGTTCGATACTGATCAATTAAGGCCAAGAACAAATGCATTAAGCTTAGGAGTTCTAGTGCGCAATTAATCAATGGGAAAGCCCCAACTTAATTAATCAGTTTTTCATTGAACCTAGGTTAAGCATACATTCTAAGCTCATGGACAACCAATACACCTAGCATGGATACTAATACCCTAGCTACTTATCTATTTAAAACATAGACGAACATGAAGGAAACACACGAGAAAAATTGATTAGCCAAGACATACATTTAAAGGGAGGGGCGTCAATCCATTCAAGAACATATATCTAAATTTGTACAAGATTCAAAGAAGAATAATCATAATATGAAATTCATACAAAATTGGAGTCTCAAGAAACTATATAAGTTCTGCTCTCAAGAATAAGAAATCTACTTACCTCAACATCTTCATAGACAAAGAAAGTGAGGAAGAGAGCATCCAAAACATGGCTACAACTTAGAACAAAATCAAAATCCTAAGCTAAGGGGCTACAAATATGAAGGAGAAGAAGAAAATTTGATGAACTCCTCGGCCTCCATAAAATCCCACCTCGCTTTTGCCCTAAAAAATGAAGAAATTATTTAAATCCGCCTCGGAGCGTCATTGCGCTCTTGTGGAGTGTCGTTGCGCTCTGTGTAGAAATCGAAGCATAGGTATCGAGCGTCACTGTGCTGCGTACTGCCCTCGCGCCTCCTCTTTCCATCAAAATCTGGAGCGTCGTTGCGCTCTCACCAAAGTTGTTTTCTTTCTTTTAGCATAGAGCACAACGTAGCGCTCTACTTTGTGCTTACCTCAAGGGTATTTTTGTAATTTTTGCGGCTTTGAGCTCCAGGTGCTCGATTTCACTTTCGATGGCTCCAAATCAACCCCAAAAGTCTCGTAACACTATGAGGTGCATGATTTGCTTGAATTCCTACAAAAATAGACATTACTTGAATTCCTACAAAAATAGACATTATACTAAACAAGCAAGCAAGATTAGAGACATAAAAATAGCTCTTTTGAAAGCTATCAACTGCCTTGGCCCTAAAACCCGAGAGCAATGAAATCGATACAATTTTTAGGGTAGGAAAAGTTGATGCACAGCATCGCACTGCCAAACTTTTACGACGGACAAGCGTTGCGGCGCCAATTTTTCATATTTGAAAAAAATTGCATTTTTTGGAAAGTTCTTGGGTTGCAAGTTTGGGAAATTCTATAAATTGGGAGATTTTCAGCAATCCTAATCACAAAATTTCAGAGAAAAAGAGAGCCTAAGAGTATGAGTTTGCTATCAAAAAGAGAGAGGAAAGTGTTGGAGAAGAGTTGAAGACCATTCGAGATCCCAAGGTGACGACTAAGTGAATAATGAAGGAATTCAATGCGGGAAGTAATTCAAGAGCTTTTCTTCCTAAGTTTCTCTTTCCTTTTTACTTTTATGCTTGGAAACTCGTATGAAAGTATGTATTTGATGGCTATGTGTGGCTAAACTCTTAGTTTTATGGTATTGGATGATTTAATTATGGATTTAAGTTAATACCATAGTGTTTTTCATGGATGTTGTTAAATGATATGTTTTTCAATGCTATTGTGCTTTATTTTCTATTGATTGATGTATGATTGAGTGGTTGTATATCTAATTGGATCTATGGCATTAAATCTCTACTAATCTTTCATGAAAATAGCTAGGTTATTAGAGAAAGTTGTTGATAACTATTCTTAATGCTATGTCTCTTAATTTGGTTTCAAGAAATTTGTAATCAATTAAGTTGCATAAGAAAGGATTGTTGTTGAGAGAAAATAATCCGGATATTAGTTTCTAGATTTAAACATATTGTTTGCACATAATTTCATGAAAACCTAAAACATGACTTAATGAAGTAATTAATGACATCAACACCCTAGAACACTCTTATCCCTTGGAGTTTCATTTTCTTCTACTTTCTTTTCTTGTTTTCGAAATACAAAATCAAAAGTTGATTTCGAATCATTAGATAAAATTGATTCAATTCTTAAATAGATAGGTGAATATATTGAATTCAGTTTCTAGTGGATACGATACTTAGACTTAAACTATTTTATACTATAATTTAACATGTGCACTTGCGTATTTCACACATCAAGTTTTACACAATTGTGTAGATCTAACTTGTTATCACTAGTGCTCTTTGTGGTTTTACTTCAAAAGGTTGTTTATCATTTTTTTTCCAATGTTCTTTTTCCCTTCTAAAACACGATGTCAAATTAGTGAAAAGAAAAGAAAAGAAAAGAAAAGAAAAGAAAAAGAATAAATCACAATTTGAAGGGAAATTATTTTAAATAACAAAACTGTTAGATAGATGGTGATGGATTGTGATAAACAACTACTTGTATCTATCATGACACAGGTAGTAGTCTATCGTTATGTATTGCACATAGGCAGTGAAATTGTACTATATTCGTAACTATTTTGATTCATTTTAGTTAACGTCAATATAACTCAGTAGTAATAAACATGTATTTCCTATTCTTTGAGGTTGGTACTTCAATCCTCCTACTCCCATTTGTTACACTCCATAAAGAAAAAAGAAAAACAAACCAACAAATGCATCAAATTTTAGATTCATGTAAGAAATGGTGTTTAAACTTTAGAAAAGAGTCTAATAAGTCTCAAAATTTAAAAATGTCTAATAAGTCCTGAACAACTTTAATTTTGTGGTAGATACTGAAGGAATTGAATTCCCAGTGGAAGAGAGTGATCGCCATGTGCCATTAAACTTGTTTGGAGAAACACAAAATACAGAGAACATACAACTTGAATAAACACAAACTTTAGCATGCTTTAAAGAAGATTAAGAGGAAAAAGTTTTCTTACCTTTGAAGACCGTCTTCAATGTCGAATTCTTCTTATACAAATCATGAACCGGTGAAATCTTCTCCAACGAAAACAACAACTCTTCTTGGGAACACCACCACAAAAGCTTCCTTGCTATCAATGAGGAGTTTGTGGGCTCTCAATTTCTTTTAGGGTAGAATGATTGTGAGTTGAAGAAAGAGTTTTAGAGGAAGAGAGAATTTTTACACAAAACACTTGTGTAATCTATCACTTCTCTGTAACTCCCCACCCCTTTTTCTTTTTATGTAAACTGTTTATATGAGAGGAAGTAACTCCACTTACATGTGGGGAGTTATTTCTTTAACAAAAATTAATATAATGATATTAATTTAATTATATTTAATTATAATATATATTAAAGAATATTTAATATATATAATTAAATAAAATTAATTAATTAACAATTAATTAATGAATAAATTAAAAATCGAAAATTTATTATAAATAGAAAAATATCAAACTACTTACAAATATAGCAAAATTTCATTTTCTATCTATTATAGATCGCAATAGACCTAGTAGACATCTATCCATGTCTATCTGGTAAGGTAATAGATGTCTATCTGGGTCTATCTTAGTCTGTCACAGATATAAAGTAAAATTTCACTATATTTGTAATTATTTTGGACTGTTTTTCTATTTTTGAAAACATCCATTAAATATCTCATATTTAATTTAAATTTGAATCATTCAAATAACCTTCTCTCAAATAACCTATAGTTTTAATATGAATTTCATTCATAATAATTTTAACCTATAGTCTTTATATGAATATCATACATATAATTCATATTTAAATCTTATCATCTATCTTATAACATAAAGTATAAATTTTGAATCTCATTCAAAATATATTTTATATTATAATGTATCTATATACATTATGCTAATTGTATCACATACAATTAACTCCCTTATTATTTGAACAGTTCAAATTAAACCAAAATTTTTTTAATCTTATACAAAGCCTTAATGAGCTAGCAAGAGGATCTTATAGATCTATTATTAGAAGCTCTAATGACATGAGATTAATAAATTAAACTCCTTAATGAGATTAATCAATATTCACTAACTGTAGGTTACTCCACTAACGACTTACAAGTGCACTCTTTGCACTATAGATATATTTTTGTGTCCACGGAATTAACTAATCAACAGTAAATCGACCATTCATAGATTACTCATAACTACAATTGAGCCAAATTACCGTTTTACCCTTATAGTTATATTTAACGCCTTAAGTACCATTAATCCATCTAATGAACAAACTGTTTATAGTCCAACTATAAACTAACCCCTCTTAGGCCAGTGAGAGGGTGAGGCCTCATTGTTAAAGACCCGAAATCAACCCTTATGGGAGTAATTTATCTACTTACCCTAAACAAGAGAATAAGTGAATTCCATCTTGTGAAGATATGTTTCCAACTCCCTAATTAGACAAATCCCGCTTATTGAGTTGGCAATCTGGCCATTCTCACCCATACACATCAAAGGATTGTCCTTACAGACAGGAGCTCATAACTCATTCAGGATTTAGGTCGAGTTACCTATAGTCATCCTATGGGATGTACAATACATATAAACTAGGGCATAACTCTATACCCATCCCCCATTTGACATAGACTAGATGTGGCATGTCTCGTAAACCCAGACTCTCTAGGTGACTCTGAAACACTTTAGCCGTGAGAGCCTTTGTAAATGGATCAGCAAGATTATGCTTTGAAGCAATCGCGTGACGATCACATCTCGTTGTTGTAGAGTCTCCCATATCGATACTTGCGCTTTATATGCTTTCCACGTTTGTGGCTTCTAGGCTCATTGGAATTTGCCACAACACCACTATTATTACAATAAAGTGTGATGGGCATTGACATGTTTGCAGCAACTTCCAGCTCTGTTAAAAACTTCCTAAGCCAGACAGCCTCTTTAACAATTTCACAAGCAGCTACATACTTTGCCTCCATGGTAGAGTCAGCAATGCAAATTTGATTTGTGCTTGGCCAAACTATAGCCCCTCCATTAAAAGTAGAGACTGATCCTGATGTATATTTTCTAAAATCCTTACCAATACAAAAATTAGAGTCTATGATCTTGTAAGGATAAAATCCTTAGCCCTATACACAAGCATATAGTTTCTCGTTCTCCGAAGATACTTAAGGATGGTTTTAACTGTAGTCCAGTGATCAAATCCCTGATTGGACTGATGTCTACTGACAATCCCAACTGCATAGTAAATGTCAGACCTTGTACAATACATGACATACATAAGGCTGCCCACAGCCGATGCATAGAGGATCCGTCTCATTTCCTCAACCTCTTGAGGAGTCCTAGGACACTGTTTCTTAGACAATGCAATTCCACGCCGAAAAGACAATAAGCCCCTCTTGAAATTCTGCATTGATTACCTAACAAGCATCTGGTCACTATATGATGCTTGAGACAAGTATAATGTTTTGTTCTTTCGATCCTTTATTATCTGGATCCCTAAAACAAATTGAGCCTCACCCAAATTTTTCTTTTGGAATTGAGTTGCTAGTCATTTCTTTATATTTGACAGTAAACCTACATCATTGCCAATGAGTAGGATATCATCCACATACAACAATAAGAAAGCTACTGAACTATTGATGATTTTCTTGTAGACACAAGGTTCATCAAGATTTTGGTCAAAGCCATAAGACTTGATCATAGTATCAAATCTTATATTCCAAGATCGAGATGCTTGCTTCAATCCATAAAGAACTGATTAAGCTTGCAAACCATTTGCTCTTGACCTTATTGAATGAATCCTTCTGGTTGTTTCATGTAAATGGTTTCTTCAAGATTACCATTCAAAAAGGTAGTCTTGACATCCATTTACCATATTTCATAATCATAATATGTGGCCATGGACAAGAGAATCCAGATAGACTTAAGCATGGCAACAAGTGAGAAAGTTTATTCATAGTTCACTCCCTCAACCTGGGTATAACCCTTTGCCACTAGTCTAGCCTTAAAGGTTTGCACCTCTCCATCTACACCTCTTTTCCTCTTAGATCCATTTGCATCCTATAGGTTTTACCCCATCAGGTTGATATACAAGTTTCCAGACTGAATTGTAGTACATAGACTCCATTTCAAGATCCATAGTTTTAACCCATTCATCCTGGCCTACATCATTCATTACATGATTATAAGTCAATAGATCCCCAACTTCATCATTCGGTATGATGTCTTGAGTTTTAGTTAAACCCAAATAAGAACTAGGTGGGTTTACAACCCTCCCACTACAACGAGGCTCTCTCAACTCTTGAGGATGATGTGTATGACTTGATGAAGCCCCATCAACAACTCTTGTTGAAGTTTCAGTAGCTTCATTGGAAAGTTCATTTAACACTACTTTACTGCACGATATGCTCTCTCATGTGGTCTTCTTCCAAAAATGTAACATTTGTTGATACAAATAATTTATTCTGTTTTGGATCAAAGAGAGACCACATCTCATTTCCTTGGGATATCCTACAAATAGGCATACTCTTGAACGAGGTTTTAATTTTTTAGGATTTGTCTCAAGCACATAAGCTGGACAACCCCAAATTTTGAAATGTCATTAATGATAAGCACTTGAAAAGTGCTTTATATTCTCTCAAATTAAGGGAGTTTTATGTTAGATTTCACTTGTTTGCTAGTGATTTTCAGGTTAAAACGAGGAAAATTAGAAGAAACAACTAAAAGATCAAAACCGAGCAAGAATACGGCGAAAAAGAGCTAAAAAACTCAAAAGAACAAATTTTGGGGTAGCGATGCGGCGCTGAGACGGTGCTGCCGCGGCGCTGAAGTATAAACGCATCAGCATGGACGCAGAGTAGCATCGCGGCGCCGAGATGGCGCTGCCTCGACGCATCCTTGGTGAACACATGACAGCGTCGCGGCGCTAAGACGGCGCTGCCGCGACGCTAAAACCCGAGAGCAACTTAATTTTGGTCACAACCCTAGCGCCGCGGCGCCAACGTTACTTAAACGAAAATTTTGTATTTTAGGTTAAATTTTTGGCGGCCAAACTCTATAAATTTTGGGGTTTCCAGCAGCCAAAAGGAGGAGAAAAATCAAGAAAAGCAAGAAAGTTGCAGACCTAAAAAGAGATATAAAAAGGAGAGAATTAAGCGAGAGTTCAAAGAGTGAGTTAGTTGCAAGGAAGAGAAAAAGAGTTCGAGATAGTCTTGGTGCCCTTCGAAGTTCGACGTGAGAGCCAAGGAGTTCGTGACGGTGCTGCCTCAATCAAGAACCTTTTTTCAGTAGAGTTTCCCTTTTCTTTACACTCTTCCTTTGATTATTTTTGCTCAAACATGTTGCTTCAAGCTATGAGTGGCTAAACTCTTTAGTTTTAGGGTATTTGATGAATTGTTTATGAATTCATTGTAATCTTATAGACTCATGGTTTAATTTAAATAATTATGCTTTTCGTTGTTATTGTGTTTAATTCTTGTGGATTGGCCATCTTCACATGTTAGGTTAGATGTATGATTGAGAGATTGTATGTTTAACTTGATCTATAACAATGAATTATTGTTAATCTATCACGAGAGTAGTTAGGTTGACAATAAAAGTTGCTAAAGACTATTTTTAATGCCATATAATTTTGTATTGGTTTTAAGAGATTAATAATCAATCGAGTTGCATGAGAAAGGGTTGTTTTTGAGAGAAAATAACTTGGAATTAAGTTTCTAGACTTAGGCATATGAATTACAATAAAATCCATGAAATCTATAATTTTGCATGATGAAATAAACAAGGATTCATTACCCTAGAACTCTCTTTGACTCTTGTGTTTCTCCCTTTGATACTTTCCTTGTTCGATTTTTCTTTTTCCCTAATTTAAAATATTGAATTTCAATCCTCAAATAAAATTGATTCAATTCTAGAATAGCTAAGTAATTTTAACCTTCCCAATTGGATCTCCAGTGGAACGATACTCGGACTTAATCGTTTTATATTATAACTTGACCCGTACACTTGCGGTTAACACTCAAAGTGCGCATCAGTTAATCATCTTTATGACATCTTCATAATTTCAAAGGAGTTTCAGAAACGCATTTGGATGGAACATTGTTCAAAATATATAATACAGTCGTTACTGCATAACCCTAGGACAAGTCTGGCAATTGAGCAGAACTCATCATAGACCGAACCATGTCTAACAGGGTTCTGTTTCTCCTTTTTAATACGCCATTTTGCTAAGGTATACCAGGTGTTGTGAGTTGGGATGCAATTCCATGTTCTATCCTATAGTTCTAGAAATTTAAATTCATATACTTGTCTCCTCGATCTGATCGAAATGTTTTAATAGTTTTACTTAACAAGTTTTCAACTTCAACCTTATACTCCTTGAACTTTTCAAGAGCTTCAGACTTATGTTGCATTAGGTAAAGATATCCATATCTTGAATAATCATCCATGAAAGAGATGAAATATTCATACCCACCTCTTAACATTCATTGGATCACAAAGGTCTGAATATACAAGTTCTAAGGGTTCTTTGGCTCTATAACCTTTTCTAGTAAAAGGTCTTTTGGTCATTTTTCCTTTAAGACAAGATTCACATGAAGATAAAGAGTTTTCTTCTAACTCACTTGGTAGTTCACTTTTAACCAATTTTTCCATCTTATTGAGATTTATGTGACCTAATCTTAGATGCCAAAGATAAGCATTTTCTTTAGGAGAAACTTTTTGTCTTTTATGTTAAGTTGTTGCAGTTCTAAACATTTCAATATTTAGAAGCGATTTAGATGCTAACAACCTTGGCACATATAAATTACTCTTTAAGTTTGCAGAACAAATAATAACACCATCTTTATAAATAAACGATTTATTTACATTAAAATGGATGGAATAACATTGTTCCAACAAACATTGTACATAAATCAAGTTTCTTTTTAAACCAGCAACTACAAATATATTCTGTAAAGAAAGAAAAGATTTATGAAAGAGTAATTTAACGCCTCCCACTGCAACCGGTGAGATGACCTGCCCTATTCTAACCTGTAAGGTCATCTCGTTAGTCCCAAGGTGCTGTTTGGAACTAATCCCCTGAAAAGAAGAACACACGTGATTAGTGGCCCCTGAATCAATTATCTAGGCAGAATCATCATTCTCCACCAAACAAGTCTCCAAAACTAGTAAATCATATTTACTTTGTTTGGCCTTCTTTTTCTCTACCAAATACTTGGTGCAACGTCGCTTCCAATGCGCATCTTGATTGCAATAGAAACAATTTCCTTTTGCAACGTTAGTCTTTTGCTTGGCCTTTGGGGCTACAACTTGGTTAGTTTTATTACCATTGTTACCCTTCTTCTTCTTCCATTTTTTTTCCTAGAGAAAGAAGCAAACTTAGTTCCAGTGGTCGAACCTCTGTGGAACTATTTAGAGGAGATAGGAATATTTGTCTCCCCATGTGGTCCTTTTCCTTTATGCATGGACTCATAAGTTTGCAGCTCGTTAAGGAGGGTAGTGAGGGAGTAATTCAATTTGTTCATAACAACGTTGGTCCTAAACTGAAGGAAACTCTTAGGTAGAGTTCCATAATAAAACTTACTTGAATTACCTCATCGATGATGGCCCCATTCATTTTAGCCACTTTGAAGTGGACCATCATATTGAGAACATGTTATCGCACTAAGACCCCCTCATTCATACGTGCATTGTAAATGAATGTCAAAGCATCATGCTTGATCTGTGAGGATAGTTGTCCAAACATCTTTTGTAGTGAATCCATGATCTCACGAGCAGTGACCATGGTTTCATGCTTCTTTGCCAAAACTTTAGACAAGTTGGCAAGAATATATGCTCTGGCCTTTTCATTTGCTTTCATCCATTTCTCATATGCATCACAAACATTTCGTAACGCATTTTGAGCATGAACTGGAGGACACTCCTCAATGGTGGCAAACTTCAGGTCCTCCATGATGAGTACCGTGTTTATTGTGTTTTTCCACGAAGTGTAATTATCACCATTCATTTTATCAGCACTTAGCAATGTCATAAAAGCACTTGACATTTTGAAGATGCTGAAACATACAAATTATTTCTTATTAGAAAAATGCATAACTCATATATCCCAATCAATATTTAGCAAAATTTTAATGTACCCAAATTTTAACATCTAATTTTGCAATGATGCTTTAGTGATTTAGGATAAAAGCCGCCAAAGGGTAGTCAGTCACCCCTTCATTGAACTAAGACACTCTCAACTAATTATTACACCTGAATAATTCTTATTCCTATAATAACTAGTCACCATCATTCGGTCAAGAAATCGTTAACTTCTTTAACAATTTCTTGTAAGTGTAACCCTTCATTTTAGATCCTAAAATTCCGCCCCAATGAGGCAACCGAAGGGAAAAATCGGTTGGGGCAAAAATTAAAGCGATCCTATCCCTAACAGGAGTTTGAGATAAATTTCATGTAAACACCATCCGAAGGGGGACGAAAATCGAGGTGCCATGAGGCCGAGCATGAAAGTTATCTAGCAAACCAATGGAGTTTGTAGGATGTGTTGACACACGTCCTTCTCCCACTTACTATAAACACTCTCTTCATTCACCTTGATATTGACCTATGCAAACACCATCCAAAGGGGGACATAGATCGAGGTGCCACGAGGCTGAGCATAGATCTCACGGTGTGAACTTTTAGGGAGAAACGTGAGAAGCATATCATCTATATCTTTTTTCTCCCATTGAGTGTTTTAAACATAGAGTTTATTACTTAGGTAAATTTAGCTAATTATTTTATCTAAGTCCTTTGTTAATTTGCTCAATATAACTCTTATATTACATAGTTTAACAACTTTAATTGTCATTTATTAAAATCAAATCAACCGTTGCATGCTTATAAAATACTTAACTAATTCACTTTCCAGGTAGTGGTGTTCTGTTTTCATCAGCTTAAATACCCTAGCCTTAGACAAAATCTTCCTTAGACAAAGGTCCCTTATAGGCAAATATTTTATAAATTTAATCTCTTATTAAATTCATTTTAATCCTATTAAAATAAATATAAAAGATTAAGCAATTTCTAATCATATTAGAAATATTAAACATAAGTCTAGGTGAACCAATTTTAAACCATTTAAAACTAATTCATAACTTATGTTTTCATGCAATTCTTTGTTACAGATTTTAATCTATTTCATTAAAGACAATCTTATATTTTAATGAAAAATTAAAATCTATTACATGCATTCTAATGACATTAGCCAAATTTAACAATTATATTTTCTAAGGTAATGTCATGCTCAATGCATATTCATTTTCATTAAACAATATAACACTTTATATTAAGTAATGAAAACTAAGCATATCATATCATACAGTATAACAATTATATTATGGTATGATACATGGACATGCCTATTAATACATACAACTATACAATATAACATTTATATTAATATAATGCATGACAATGTTTATCCTAAGGTGAGATTTTAAACTATATGGCATACATCATGCAATATATCTCAACTTTAATTTAATCATACATCCCGTGCAAAAATTAAATTAAATAGCAAAAATAGACCAATTTTTGGCACCCTTAAAATTAATTAAATCAATATAATTAAATTATATCAATTTAATTAATTAAAATAAAATAAAATTACAAAAACCGGTAAACTTGCACTTGCCCAGCTCGAAACCCACAATTAGCAAAAATCCAGATGCACGTGTTACCATTGGAGCGTTGTGACACTATTGGGAAGCGTCGCTACGCTTTGGCCTTTGAAGTCGTAGCGCAAAAACGCTCAAGGTGAGCGTCGCGACGCTAACGCCTCTGTGTTGTCGCATAGCGCACAGTGCCACAATGTTGTGCCTACTGTCACACCCCCTCCCAGATTACCCACCTAACCTGAAAAGGGAATGTGAAGACAATAAACATCACCCCTCTTGTGACGCTTATTGTCCCATTTTATATTCCTTCCTGGGTATACATTTACTCAAATACATAAATAGAACTCAGTCATACTACACATGCTTATAACATACTATTATTCCCTGTATAGAGTACACTTTTATTACATAACATAATTTAATTTCCATATCCATCATACAATGTACAAAACTCCACTACAATTCCCACTCGAAAACTACTAGGTCTATATGCCATCTACATAAAGTCATATACAACATACAACTCTCAGACTTGACTGAATTTTGAGAACTCGAGACTTAGGCAGGGTGAGCTGAAGTAGGCTAAGCACCGGGAACGTCCTTGCTACCTGGGGGGAGAAAAGGAAAACATTGGAAAACATAAGCTAACAGCCCAGTGAGTGACAATCTTTGTAAAACGAACATTCATTGAAAACAGGCATGTTACGTACAACGAATAAGTAAGGATTTAACATTTCATTCAATTTAAACATACTTTCCACAAATCCATTAATCCCATAAATCAAATTACAAATCATACATGAATGTTTTTTCAAGGAGATGAGCAATAACAATATAGTTTTTCAAGCTTTTCCCTTAGTTGAGGCGGAGCAACGCTTCTACGCACTCAACGTCGAAAACAACCTTAGTTGGGGTGGAGCAAAGCTCAACACACTCAACGTCGAAAACGTCCCTGGCTCAATGCGGAGCAACCTCAACGTACCAGCCAAATCACCCTCTATGTGCACATAGGAATATGACAGGTTGCCCAAGTACCTTCTCATGTCCTTCAGTACTGGGTCCCGGGGAAACTCATGTCCTTGAGCACTGAGCCTCCTCTAAAACGCTTTAGAATTTCGTTCACATAACAGTTCATATGAAAATTCTTTCATAGAAATCATACAGGTTTTTATTCATTAACATTTCATAAAAATACTTTCTATCAACTTTAGAAAACATGTAACATGACTTGTGAATAATACAATCAAACCTTATACATATTAAACAGTTCATTGCAAAATCATACTTCATAAGAACATTTTTTTAATAAAATAGAATTGAAGAGTAAAATAGTCACTCACAACTCTTTCTAGGTTTTACGTGGGTTATACGCCTTCCCTATTTCTTCTTGGCCTACAAGAGACATTTACCTCATGTTACTTAACATTAAACCTTGCTCTTTTTCTACACTAACATTATAAGTGAGAATCCTAGCGATACCAACCAATAGAAGCTATTACTAGCGATACTTGATTGAGCGACACTAGCGTTACCTTACCTTAGCAGCGACACTCAGCGATATCTAGCGAGATTTGTGAGAGGGAAAACTCCTTTGCGTCTCAGCGACACCTGTCTCGCTATCAGTACCCAGACAGTGTGCTGATACTTGATTCTTAGCGGCACTCTGCACTGTAATTTCTTCCTTTCCTCTTGTTCTCAATTCAATATATTAAAAGTCATAATTTCATACGGAGTTAGGACTTCTTCTCTTCTACAAACTTATAGAAAATTAAGTTCTATAGCTTACCTCAAAGTTTCAAGGCTTAACTCTTTCTCGTTCTCTCGGTATTCTGAAATCACCTCATGCTGTTCTGGATTGCTTATCAATCTTGTAAGTGCTGCTTTTCCTAAAGATTCACATAGTTAATCTTCAATTTCAGCATTACCATCCTTCACAAAAGTTGTTAGGAATTGTGTTAACTTACTAACCTCCAAATTTCAGCTCTAAACTTAGCTTCCTCTATACGTTCTACTCTGAATATCAATCATTGCTCAGACTGTGCGACTTCAATCAATCCTCTGTTCCAGCTCCGTTTTCAACATCAATATGAGTCGAATTTCGTCCAAAATCCGCAAGAACACCTTCCTCAATCTTCTTCTGAAGTTTTCCTGAAATATGGAACCGACTTAAGCTCTCGAAATGTCTTAAAAATGATTAAACATTTAATTAATCCAACTATATATATACTACCGACTTAGCCTTTACAAACATCAGGATTTATGTTGCCGACTTACCCTTCACCCGCAGGATTCCCACCTCAACGCGAGGCACTCATGTTAACTTCTCCTCCAACGCCTTCAGCAACTGACCACACCCAACGCATGATGTTGTCCTCAACGCCTCCTACTTTTGACGCATACATTCTCGTCATACACCACTATTTTCGTCGCATCAAGACCACTCTGTCTTCGACGCGGAGTGACTTCAACGCATAACTGTTCTCAATGCAGAGTGACTTGAACGCATGGTTCAAGTACATTTCTTTCCCTGCCAAAATTTACTTATCCTTCGACGCAGGCAACTACTTCAGCTTACTACCCTCCGTGAGTCAATCAACAACGCTTGGACTTGGCCAACACTTAGCCAAAATTTTACTTTCTAGAAATTCTTGCTCTCACTCATGCCACTTCTCCCTTTGCAACGCATAGCCACAAACGCATGGCCGCACCCCAATGCTTGGTAACGCAAGTCAGTGCTTACACCTACGCTGAAGCATAGATTGCAATTTCTGCTCCGTTTTTGCTCCATTTTTTTGTCTTCTTCATCAAAAAATTTTGCCACTCGAATGACACAGAATTACAGATTCTATAACAGAATTAAAATGCTTAAAACAATGGCCCCTTACACATTTTGATCACATCAAGATAGTAAAACTAAGGTGCCAAAATTGAAAACATCTATTTTGCAGATCCGCATTCACAATGCAGAAATAAACACTCACCTCTTCTCCAAATTTTATTTTCAAAACGAAATTTAAACCACGATTTGGCTCTGATTCCAATTGAAGGAATCAAATTTTCAGCAAAAGCGAGTGATCCCCATGTGCCATTAAATTTGTTTGGAAAAACACAAAATACAGAAAACATACAACTTGGATAAACACAAACTTTAGCATTCTTTTGAGAAGATTAAGAGGAAAAAGTTTTCCTACCTTTGAGAACCCTTCTTCGATGTGGAATTCTTCTTCTACAAATCACGAACTAGTGAAACCTTCTCCAACGAAAACAACAACTCTTCTTCAGAACACCACCACAAAAGCTTCCTTGCTATTCTCTAGGAAGAATCAATAAGGAGTTTGTGGGCTCTCAATTTCTTTTGATAAGGGTAAAATGATTGTGAGTTCAAGAGTGAGTTTTAGAGGAAGAGAGAAGTTTTACTCATAACACTTTGCATTATAGATATATTTTTGTGTCTACGAAATTGACTAATCAACAGTAAATTGAACCTTCATAAATTACTCATAACTATAATTGGGTCAAATTACCATTTTACCCCTATAGTTATAAACACATTTGGTGTATATGTTACTATAGTATGATTGACTTATTTTGTTAACATGTTTGGTAACATGTTTTATACTATGTCAAGCAACATATTTTATATCTTTGTTGTTGATTCGGCAGGGAGGTTTTTCCCTTATCGATTGGAGTGTGTAAATGAGCATGTCATGATAGAAGCGGATGGGAACGTACATCGTGTTGAGATTTGTGTTAATGTGCTGCAGCCAACCCTAGTTATTTTAGGGAGTGGTCATTCTGCTCTAAATGAAGAACAACCAACTCCAATTCTGTCAAATGATTTTGGTCATTTTGTTGGGAATGTGCCTCGCCAAAATCCAGCTAGTGTACCATCTAGTAGTAACGCCAAAACGAGGGACCTGATCATGCAACCACATTCCCTAAGTTTGTGGATAGTATCGAAGTTAGCAAAATATTCTTCTATTAGAATGATGTTAAGATGAGGTTAGAAATATTGGAATTAACAACAATTTTGAGCTGCAAGTTAAGAAATCAAACAAAAATTGTAACAATGTTCAATGTATACACCCAACCAGTAAGTGTAATACCCTCTCTCCAAAAACCTAGGTATTCAAAATGGCTAGTAAGGATTAAAGGATAAAAGATGTGGATTACCGGGACTTTTAAAATGGAAAAGTTAAGTTTGTAGGATTATTGAATAATGGCCAAGAAATTCTATGCGTTGAGATGAATGATATTAGGAAAAGGGTGAGAATGAAGGACTAAAGTTATAGTTGGAAATTGGTTGAATTTAGATGTATTTTGGAAATCAGGTTGACGCATAGATGGATAAGTTCTAACGCATGGTATTCAATATTGAGAAGTTACCAAGCTATGAGATTAGGTTTTAATGATGGCAAGTTGAATTGGGTGAAGTACCACGCGTCGATGATATAAAGTGAAGTAGATCCATCACGTAGGAAAAGTACCTTGCGTTGGAAAGGTTGACAACGCGTCGAGAAGTGAAGTTAAGGAAAGTAATGCGTTAGGCGTTGTGAAGAGCAATAGTACGGAAGAAAAAGAAACAAGAACTATTGAAGATTGATCACGACTATGCGTTGGTAAACCATATGATAAGCTGTAACTATGCGCTGAAGGTTAGCGATGGCTTGATAAACTATGCGATGGGCAGCGGCTAGGCGTTGGGAGTTTACTATGTGCTATGAAGGTTCATTGGGCTGATCAAGAAGTCCCCGAATATGGTATAGCATGTGCGGAAGAGGCCGTTAAGCGTTGAAGGTTATTATATTGGGAAAATTGCTATGCGTTGACAAAGTGATGCGTTGAGAAAACTGAAATTCTTAATAGTTAATAATTGAGAAACAACCTTACTTAGAAACGGTCTTATGAGCTAACAGAAAGGAAACTAAGTTCAGGCGTTGGATATGCTGTAGAGTTGAAAGAAAACCTAATAGAAGGAAATAATAGAAGGAGGGATATTAGAATAATTGTTAAAGAAAACGGCTAAGTATGGGAGAAATTTGGAAGCAAAGCGTTGGGTATACCTAGTGGACGCGTAGAAAGGTAACCTCGAAATCTAAAAGGTTGAATAAGAGGATTATAACTTGGTTTACGTTATACATCCTGGAAATATAGCGATGTATAGGAAGTTAAAGGAAATATTTACTAATGGCCAAGAGTGAAAAGTGAAATAGCAGAGTACAGGATAAAGTGTTGGTAAGAAGTCTTTCTATGCGTTGATAAAGTTTTGTGCGTTGAGAAGGTTATCAGCTAGGCGTTGAGAAGGTTATCAGCTACGCGTTGAGGAGTTCACGTGTTAAGGATGACTATTATATTAGCTATGCGACGAGGGACTTATGAGTTGAAGGTGGCTACCATTGGCTATTAACGTTGTGAAGTAAACATAAAAACTGGAGTATGTGGTGAACGCATGCTAATCTATCTTAAGAGAAATAGTTTAAGTGCAAGGAAAAGGATTAAAAGAATAACCTTGGGAATAATCAAGGAATGTCCAAGGATAAGAAGATGGTCATGGACGCAGAATGAAGGTAAATGCAATAGGACCAACACGTAGAGGAAGAGTTTGAGAGGGAGTTGTTGTTATGGACATAAGGAAGGAGCTGGACGCATGGTATGATGCGATGAGGTACAAACGCATAGTATTGGGCGTTTGTCATTAACGCCTAGTAGCATTGTGTAAGCACTGGTTTATAATAGTGCGGCTATGCGTTGAGGGTGATCACGAATGGTTGTGAGCTAAAGTAGTCGCCTCGTTGGCGGGAGAAGAAACGTATTTGGCTTACCATGCGTTGGTAAGGTTGTTATGCGTTGAAGACAAAGTTATCTCTATGCGTCGAAGAAAGTAGTGTAGTTGGCTGAGAGTTAGAAAAGTGAGTAGTGAAGCTCAAACCTTAAAGGGAACTCAAAGAACGCATGAGGGCATTGTGCTGAATGAATGGTTGCCTATTGGAAAAATGTTGGACGCTTAAGATAAGCTTATAAAGGCCAGGTGGCTTCATATAGACTTGACACCTTAAAGTAGGAGGTGTTAAAAAGGCATGGTAAGTGTTTCATGCAAGGTGACACTTGGACTAATGCATGGTTAGTCAGACATGCAGCGCGACATGTGGCAATCAAGTGGCAAAAGAGAGAAGTAGGATGGCAAGCCCTCTATAAATAGAACCCAGAGGGAAGAGTAATGACTGATGACTCGAAAATAAGAATCCTTGAGAGAAAGAGAAGAACAAAGGCAGAAGAAGGAACCCTTGCATTTGTAAAAGGAGGTTTGCGTCCAAGAGAGTCGACGCATCCAGGAGATCTTGCACAAGGTCGACGCATCCAGAAGATCTTGCACACTGCATCCATCTAAGCAACCTTGCGGGTTAGAAACGCAAGCCTTGCGTTCAAGGGCTCGGGAACGCAGGATTTCAAAGGGAAAAGAGGAAATTCTTAAGTGACTGTGAGTGACACCTTTCTTCTTCAAATTAGTTTTTACTGAAAATGTTCTTTAAGATATGGTTTGTGATGAATCATTTGAAACGCATGATATTTGATATATTGTTTAAAAAGGCATGTTTTATCTGATGATTTTTAGATATTGAAACGCATGTTTCGGAATGTTGGTTATCAAGAATTATGTTGTTTTCTATAAAAGGTTTTGGATGAACTATTTGTGTAAATTGTTGAATAAAATATTTAAGACGAGGCTCAGTGCTCAAGGACATGAGAAGGCATGTGAGTTTCCCCGGAACCCAGTACTCAAGGACATGAGAAGGTACTTGGGCAACCCGCCATGTTTCTATGTGCACATAGAGGTTGATTTGGCTGGTGTGTTGAGTTTTGCTCCGCATCGAGCCTTATTCGTTTTTGACGTTGGGTGTGTTGAGTCTTGCTTCACTCCAACTAAGGTTGTTTTCAACGTTGAGAGCGTTGAGTCTTGCTCCGCCTCAACTAAGGGAAAAGATTGAAAAACCCAACGATTTTCTGTTAAGTCATTCTGGAAAACGATTCTATTGATTTGGAACGGATTTACGAGATTGATAAAGTTTTGTGGAAAATATGTTTCTGTTGAATTATTGTGTTAAATCCTTGTTTCAATGCGTATTACTGTAACATGCCTGTTCTCGAATAAAAGATAGTTTTACAAAACCAGTCACTCACAGGGCTTTAGCTCACGTTTTTCCATGTTTTTCTAATTTTCCAGGTAGCAAGCGAGTTCGGAATGCTTTGCCTACGTCGAACCTCGTCTAGGCCATCTTTGGTGAAAATGGTTGGACAGTGAACCTTACAGAGGAGTCAAGGTTGCTGTCTTCACATCTCCTCTCGGGTTCGGAGGATAATTCGGGAAGGGGTGTGACAGTAAGTGGGTTGTTTGAGCAATTAAAATGGAGGGATGTGATATTTCAAGTTCACAAAGTGCACGTCTGAGCACACATGCTCATTTGAAGTCTTGAATGATGACCATAGGTAAGTCAGCGCATTTGTCGTTGGTCAGATAATCAAGGACAAGTTTGGCATTGATCGAGTAGATAAACCGCATCATATTATTAAGGGTCTATGACATCAGTATGATGTTAATATTAGTTATGACAAGGCTTGGCGTGCGAGAGAAACTGCTTTTGCTCTTGTAAGGGTAACGTCAGAAGAATCCTATGGAGTATTGCATGCTTATTGAAAGGCTTAAAAGATATAAAAAAATCCTAGAACTGTATTTAAGATTGAGCTTGAAGAATCAAAATTTTTCAAAGACATGCTTATGAAATTAGGTCTAAGTTTAAGAGGTTTTAAGAGTTGTCAACCGTGATAGTTATGGATAGTACTCATCTAAAGAGTAAGTACAAGGGAACAATGCTACTTGGTGTTGCCATGGATGGTAATAATCAACTGTACCTAATGGCATATGGCATATGTAATTGTTGCCAGTGAGATTGACCGATCATGTAAGTGGTTCATGACGAACCTTAAAGCAGTAATTTGAGAATGCCCTAACCTTGTATTTGTCTCAGACTGTGGATAGAATATGACAAATGTTGTTGATGTCGTATTCCTCACATCCTATCATGAACTTTATACTTACCATTTGAAAAGAAACATGCAGAAATACTTCAAGACGAGTCCGTGAGAAGACTGTTTAACGATTCTTGCAGAGCGTATTGGGAAGCGGAGTTTAAGGGCTATTGGAGCCAAATAGTGAACTACAACAACGATTCCCTCGCAAGATATTTAGAGGATGTTGGTGTTAATTGATGGGCACGATGTTACCAGTATTGGGAACCAAGATGATAACATGACCAACAATAGTGCCAAATGCTTCAATTCTATTACCAAAGAAGTAAATGGTATTGCCAATAACTTCATTGCTAGAATTCATAAGAGTTTTACACCAAGAGCGGTTTTATGAGCAACGAAATGTTTGATCTGCTAGTACATCTACGCATTGAAAGTATGTAGAGGAAATAATAGGAAAGAAGTGTGACCTATCCAGGCGGCCGTACCGAGTAAATTTAATTGATTGTTATATATTTCATGTCAAGGACGGTGGATTAGACGATATCATCATCCTTAACACTCAAGAATGTAATTGCATGCAATTTCAGTGTCTAGAGATTTCATGTTCACACGTTATTGTTGCAGCTAGAGTGCACAACATCAACCCTTTCACTCTATGCAATAGATTGTATAGTGTTGAGTCTCTTGTACTAACATAGGCGGAGTCAATAAACCTGCTTGGTCATGTATCCAAATAGAAAAAACCATTAGGGTATATGGAGGTGAAAATACTCCATTCAAAAGGGTTGTGTAGGTTGGTAGAGGAAGGGTCAATAGGATACCCTATGTCGAAGAATATGTTACGTTAAAGAAATGCGGTAGATGTGGCAACTCAAGACATAATAGACAAAAATGCAATGAACCATTCAACACGTCCCAATGCAAAAAACGGGCGTGAATTGAGAATGAGAAGATCTGAACACAATCAACACCAACACATACGGCAGAGAATAAACCCGCTTGGTCATGTATCTGGATGGAAAAAACCACCAAGGTATACAGAGGTGAAAATATTCCCACCGAAAAGGGTTGTAAAGGTTGGTAAACGAAGGGTCAATAGGGTACTATCTGTCGGAGAACATGTTACATTAAAAAAATGTGGCTGGTTTGGCAACTCGGGACATAATAGATAAAAATGCAACGAAACCCTCAACACGTCCCAACGCAAAAAATGGGCATACACTGAGAATGAGATGACCCGAACACAATCAACACCGTCACATATGATAGATAATGTATAGCATATTTTTTCCCTTAAAACGATTGTTGATTTTGTAATGATAGTCTACTCAGTGTAATATTCTGTAATATACTCGATTCCTCGATGCATGATACACATTACTTGATACTCGGTTCCTCGATGTATGATACACATTACTTGAATCATTATTATATAATACATGCCAATGCGTATCACACATACTCGATGCACAATACCTATTTATTCGATCCTCGATACATGTTACCCGATACTTGTATTAGTGTTATATAACAAGTACTCGATGGAACAAAATGAAAGTTAGTTACATGATACTCGATCCTCGTATCCTCGTTACATGATAATCGATAGATTACACATACTCAATCACTAGTCCTTGCACCTACTGAAGTTACACTACCTGAGCATATAATACTCGATACTTAATACTCGATTACTAGATCCTCGTTCCTCGCTACATGATACCATGCGCTATAAATTTTACAACATCCCATAAATTAATATTTCTTAACGATACCCACAATTGCTCATAAAAAAATAAAAATTTCATACATTAAACTATAAACTGCAAAAAATGTATATGAAAGTATACGAACATACAAAATATACATAGAAAGATCTAGTAAAAGAATTCATCGGCCTATAATTCAGCACCGTATTGCACCTATTTACCCCGGTAACTAAGTATTCAAAAAACTTGAGGCAAAAGATACCACAGTTCAATAAACCTGATGCTTGTAGTTTGCCACAGTCCACACGACTCAACTTCCAAGGGCCAGGTTGAAGGTCTGGCTTCGAGCAATAAAGATTGCAGAACTCTGTTAGGGATGGAAGAGTGTAACACAGGGGCGATAATAACTGTACTATATCCTTTTATGTGATGTATGTTGGGAGCGAGTCAGGCAGAGGATGCACCCATTGTTCACATCTATCACCAACAAAATCAAATGTTGTTTGTAGTTGATTGGGTTGTAGACTGATGGGATTGAATCTCACAGCGGAAGCGTATTATCACATTTGTTATTGATTTTGGGAGATGAAAATAAATACAAAATTAAAAATCACATGTATCTCATGCTATGTAAAATAGGTTAAACATCAAATTAAGAAGAGATGAATTAAGTACCATTGAAGACCTTATTATTTCAAATCTTCTCTAAGTCTTCTAATCACAACAATAATACTCAAATTGTACTAGACTCCTCCAAAAAGCCTTCCCGGCTATTCTTTGGAAAGAACTTCACTTGTGAGAGTGGTTTAATTGAAAGAGATAGAGGAATATTGAGAATTTGTAGAGGAAAATTTTTGTAGTTTTTGGAGAGCTTGAGATTTATTTGAAAGAAATCTTCTATTGAGTGAAACCTATATCTCTGCCAAAATGCAGAGTTAGGATATAACATGAGAGGGAGATGTAACCTCTTCTCTCCACTCACCCACTCTCCTACATTAAAGGGAGTGGGTTAATTAAATAAATTAATTTAATTAAATAAAAATAAATCAATAAACTAATTAATTTGTTTATTAAATATCAAATATTTAATTGATCATTTGAATCAATAAACTATAGTTTTAGTACGAATCTAATCCATATTATTTATGACATATAGTTTTAATATAAATCCTATTTATATTAATTTAATATTTGAATTAAATTCAAATATATTAATACTCATAACTATATAGTTTAAATTATAAACCATATTTACCGTTAACTATATAATATACTGTATCAATATACATTATAATATATTTCATTAGAAATACTATATATATTAATTTAATATTTGAATCATATTCAAATGTATTGATTTTTCCAAATGATATATAGTTGTTATTATAAATCATATTTAAAATTAACTATATATTATAATGTATCATTATACATTATATTAATTATATCATATACAATTAATACATATTTCCTTAACTAATTTGAACAATTCAAATTATTCGTTCGAACTTTGGTCTTTGTTATTCCATAATGAGTTAGTAGAGACCTAATGACTCTACAGATTATAAGCTCCAATGATATGAGATTAATTAATTAAACTATTTAATTAAATTAAGTTCGATTTATTAACTATACAACTCTTTCAATAGAGTGGATTTACATGTTGTAACTGAAGGAATTGAATCCTCAGCGGAAGCAAATGATCACCTTGTGTCAATATTTTTCATTTTAGAAATCTTAAAGAAATATAGAGAACAAAACAAAAAATTGGATAAACATCAAAACTAGCATGTTTTAAGATGATCAAGAGAAAACAAAACTCTACCTTTGAAGACTATCTTCTAGGTAGTCTTTCCCTTCTCGTCAGGAACTCACAAATACCAGCACCTTCCTTGAACAAAACGTATAGAGTACTCCTTGGGACTGCACCAAGAAAGTCCTCCTTGCTATTATTGGGAAGAACCAAGAGAATGGTGGGATCTCTAGTTTTGGTGAAGGAAGGAGAGATAATAAAGAGAACTGAAGAGGGATTTTTTATTGTCAAAGAGATCTATATTTCTTCGAGAAGAAAACCAAAATCCCTATTTTTTTTTAACGTTCTCAAAATTATGTGAGAGAAAGAGTAGGGAGTTATTGTAAATAACTCCTTCAACACGATAAATAACTCCCACTGGGAGTTATTCTTAATATGTTTAATTTAATAATATTAAATATAATTAAATTAAATAATTTTCATATTAAATCAAATTTAATATATATAATTAAATAAAATTAATTAATTAACAATAAATTAATTAATAAATTAAATATCACATATTTAATTTTAATTTGAATCATATTCAAATAATGTGCTCTCACATAACCTACAGTTCTAATATGAATTCATTCATATTAATTTTACAGAAAATTATTTTAAATGACAAAATTGTTCAAAATATTTACAAATAATAGCAAAATATCACAGTCTACCTATCATAAACCAGATAGACACAAATAGTAGTTTATCGCCGTCTATAGTAGTGTGTTGCAGATAGATAGTTAAATATTGCTATATTTGTAAATATTTTATTTCATTTTCCTATTTTTGAAAACAACCCTTGATTTTACCCTATAATTTTTATATGAATCTCATTCTTATAATTAACATTTGAATCTTATTCCAATATTAGTCTCTCTCATAATACAAAGTATAATTTGAATCATATTCAAAATTAACTTTATATTATAATATATCTACATTCATTATACTAATTGTATCTTATACAATTAATTCCTTATTTAATTTGAACAATTCAAATTAATCTAAAAACAATTGATTCTTATTCAAACCCTTAATGAGCTAGCAAGGGGACCTTATGCTCCTATAGATTATAAGGTCCAATGATATGAGATTAATTACTTAAACTCTTTAATCAAATTAATCAATATTCATTAACTATAGGTCACTCCACTAAAGAACTCTTTGCACTATAGATATATTTATGTAAATGCCCGTAACTATAACTAGATCAAATTATTGTTTTACCCCATTAGTTACATCTAACTCCTTAAGTACCACTAAGCCCTCTAATGAATAAATAGTTTATATAGTCCAACTATAAACTAACCCCTCTCATGCGAGTGAAAGGGTGAGGTCTCATTGTTCAAGACCTATAAATCAGCCCTTAAGGGAGCAATTTATCTACTTACCCAAAAGATGGGATAGAGTGAATTCCATCTTGTGAAGATATGTTTCCAGCTCCCTACTCAGATAAATCTCCATAATGGTAGGCTTATTAAGTTGGTAGTCTGGCCACTCTCATCCATACAGATGAAAGGATTGTCCTTATAGACAGGAGTTCATAACCCACTAAGGATTATGAACTCCATTTCTTTATATCTGTCACTAGACCTACATCATTCCTACTGAGTAGGATATCGTCTACATACAACACTAAGAAAGTTACTAAATTTTTTATGATTTTCTTGTAAACGCAAGGTTCATCAAGATTATGGTCAAAATCATAACACTTAATCGCAGTATCAAATTTTATATTCCAAGATTGAAATGCCCGTTTCAATCCATAAATAGATCGACTAAGCTTGCAAACCATTTGCTCTTGTCCTTGTTGAAAGAATTCTTCTACTTGTTTCATGTAAATGATCTCTTCAAGATTACCATTTAAAAAGGTAGTCTTGACGTTCATATTCCAAATTTCATAGTCATAATATGTGGCAAGGGACAAGAGGATTAGGATAGACTTAAGCATGGCAACAGATGAGAAAGTTTCTTCATAGTCCAATCCCTCAACCTGGGTATAACCTTTTGCCACTAGTCTAGCCTTAAAGGTTTGCACCTTTCCATCTACACTTATTTTTCTCTTGTAGATCCATTTGCAACCTATAGGTTAAGATCCCAGTCTGCATTGAAGTATATAGACTCCATTTCAAGGTCCATGGATTTAACCCATTCATCTTTGTGGACATCATTCATTGCCTGATTATAGGTTAATGGATCCTCAACTTCTTCATCTATTATATTGTCTTGAGTTTCAATTAAACCCAAATAACGAGCAAGTGGGTTTATAACCCTCCCACTATGTCGAGGCTCCCTCAACTCTTGAGGAGGATGTGCTTGACTTGATGAAGCACCATCAACAACTTTTGTTGATGTACCAGCATCTTCAACAACTCTTGTTGAAGTTTCAATAGTTTCATGGGAAAGTTCATTTAACACGATTTTATTGTGTGGTTTATGCTCCCTTATATGGTCTTCCTTAAAAAATGTAGCATTTGTTGATACAAATACTTTATTCTTTTTTGGTTCATTGAAGAGTACACCTCTCGTTTCCTTGGGGTAGCCTACAAATAAGCATAATTTTGAATGAGGTTCCAATTTCTTTGGATTTGTCTCAACCATATGTGCTAAACAACGCCAAATCTTAAAGTGTCGTAAACTACCTTTACGACCTCTTCATAATTTCAAAGGAGTGTCAGAAATGCTTTTGGATGGAACATTGTTTAAAATATATACTGCAATCATTACTGCATAACCCCAAAATGGGTCTGGTAATTGAGCATAACTAATCAAAGACCAAACCATGTGTAACAGGGTTCAATTCTCCTTTTTTATCCACCATTTTGCTGAGGTGTACCAGTTGGGATGCAATTCCATGTTCTATCATATAGTTTTGGAATCTTAAATCCACATACTCTCCACCTCGATTTGATTGAAGTGTTTTAATAGTTTTACCTAATGAATTTTCAACCTTAGCCTTATACTTTTTCAATTTTTCAAGAGCTTAAGACTTATGTTGCATTAGATAAAGATACCCATATCTTAAATAATCATCTATAAAAGAGTTTAAATGTACAAGTTCTAAGGGTTCTTTGGCTCTATAACCTTTTGCAGTAAAAAGGTCTTTTTGTCATTTTTACTTCAAGGCATAACTCACATACAGGTAAAAGTTTTCTTCTAACTCCATTAGAAGTCCACTGTTAACCAATTTCTCAATCCTATTGAGATTTACGTGACCTAATCTTAGACACCAAAAATGCGCATTTTCTTTAGGAGAAATCTTTTGTCTTTTATGTTGAGTTGTTGAAGTTCTCATTTCAGCATTTAGAAGCATTTTAGATGCTAACGACCTTAACACATATAAATCACTCTCTAATTTTGGAGAATAGATATCAACACTATCTTTATAAATAAACCTTTTATTTACATTAAAATTTATGGAATAACATTGTTCTAACAAAAGAAATGATTTTTTGAAGAGTAATTTGACGCCTTTCACTGCAACGGCTGAGACAACCTACGTAGTTCTAACTCGTATGGTCATCTCATTAGTCAAGCTGCCGTTAGGAACTAATCCCCTGAAAAGACAAACCCACATGATTAGTGGCCAATAAATCAATTATCTAAGTTGAATCATTATTTTCCACTAAACAAATTTTCAAAATTAGTAAATCATATTTACCTTGTTTGGACTTCTTTTTCATTGCCAGATATTTGGGGCAGTTCTGCTTCTAATGCCCTTATTGATTGCAATGGAAACAATTTCCTTTTCAAACCTTGGCCTTTCCCTTGCCCTTTTGGGCTGAAGCTTGGTTAGTTTTATTTCCCTTGTTACCCTTCTTCTTCTTCCATTTTTTTTACCAGAGGAAGAAAGTACAGACTTTGTCCCAGAGGTCAAACCTCTGTGGAATTATTTAGAGGAATTGGCAACGTTTGCCTCCCCTTTATGTCCTTGGTCTTTAGGCATGGATTTTGAAGTCTGTAACTCATTTAGGATGGTAGTAAGGGAGTAGTTCAACTTGTTCATAACAGCATTAGTTCTGAATTATAGGAAATTCTTTGGTAGAGATTCCATAATAAAACTAATATGACTGGCAGAATCGATGATGACCCCATTCATTTCTGCCATGTTGAAGTGGACCATCATATTGAGAACATGTTCTCGCACTGAGGCCCCCTTGTTCATACGAACATTGTAGATGAATTTCAAAGCATCTTTTTGATCTGTGAGGACGATTGTCCAAATATCTCTTTGCAATGAAGCGATGATCTCACGAGCAATGATCATGTTTCATGTTTCTTTGCCAAGATTTCAGATAAGCTGGCAAGAATATCTGCTTTGGTCTTCTCATTCACCTTTACCCATTTCTCATATGCATCACAAACATTTCGCAATGGATTTTGAGCTGGGACTTGAGGACACTCCTCATTAATGGCAAATTTTGTCCTTAACAATGAGAACAATATTTATCGTATTTTTCCAACTTGTGTACTTTTCTCCATTCATTTTCTCGGCACTTAGCAAAGTAATAAATGGGCTTGACATGATTAAAGATGCTGAAACATACAAATTAATTCAATCAGAAAAATGCATAACTCTTTTAATCTAATCAATATTTAGCAAAATTTTAATGAACCAAATTTTAACATCTAGTTTTAAAATGATGCTTCAATGATTTAGGATAAATGCCACCAAAGGTAGGTCAATCACCCCTTCACTGAATTGAGACTCTCTTAACTAGTTATTTGTCACACCCCCTCCCAGATACTCTTCTCCTCTAGGAGTGAGTGCAAACCTGCATACACCAGTTTCCTCTATACTATAACATTAATCAACTCCAAATCATTAAGACTTAACTATATGCCAGCTTAACCTTATAAAATAAACATAATTGCTCAAACATCATGCATAAAAATAACAACTCTTCAAACAAGTGTTCTTTATATACACTAGAAAATCAAATCTCACTACACCCCCAAGGAACATGTATGACAATAAAACATGAACATAAACTGTGTAACTACAACTATCCCAAATGACTGATCCAAGGTAGGCTCAGATGAGAATCTTCTGTAGGCTAGGCGTCCCGGACACGCTCGCTAATTGATACAACAAACAAACAAACAAGAAAGTGTGAGCCTAAAGCCCAGTGAGTGACTGAATTTATCTATTTAGTATTAAACTTCTTGAGTTAATATGGGTCATAGTAACTACCACATATTTATATAAATAGAAATTTCTAAGTCACCCATGCTATAGAACAATAGCAATACAATTATCCTTCCCTAGCTGTGGCGGAGCGAAGCTCAACGCACTCAATCTCCTGTACAAAACTCTCATTATTCACATATTCAAATGCCTTCACGCTTCGTCCCTCGGCATTTTCAAACCCTCAAGTGCCTTCACATATTGTCCCTCAGCACTGAGTTTCACCGTGTTGGAATTTTCATGTGCCTTCACACGTGGTCCCTCAGCACTGGTTTTCCTACCAATCCACTGCTCAAGTGCCTTCACTCGTGGTCCCTCAGCACTTGGCTATCATGTATTGGATTTCCATATGCCTTCACACAAGGTCCCTCAGCATTGGAATCCATTTCATCCAACTACTCAAGTGCCTTCACACGTGGTCCCTCAGCACTAAGTATCATATAACATATTCCCCATAAGCCTTCACACAAGGTCCCTCAACCATGGGTTGCATCTAGATAATACGTATAACATCCTTTAAACTTAACAGCACAACACAAATGTTCAATAGCTACACCATACGATAGTTTCTACTCCCCCATTACTAAGTAACCATGCTAAGAGTAACCATTATATCTAATGGGAAGTCACTCACTACTTGTGTCACACCCCACCCCGAACTACCCTCCTGTAGCCTGAGATGAAGTGTGAAGACAACAGTTACCGACTACCAGGTTACGTAACCCACTGTCAACCTCATCTTATTCCCTTTAAAATCCTTCTTAAGACGGTAATACCATTAACATGCTCTTGACAAACCTCGACTTCGATCGGCAACGGGAACTATCATGCTACCTGAAAATGGAAAACATTTGAAAAGGGTGAGCTAACAGCTTAGTGAGTAACGGTTTCTGAAAAACATTATACTTAACTGTAAAACTGATTGAACTCGCATAAGATATCACACTTCAAATCATTTTATAACATGATATATTCTTTGTTATATCATGTATACATATCTGTTTGGAATAAATAATAAAAATCTCATTCATTCAAAATACTTTTTCCTTAGTTGAAGCAGTGCTCAACGCTCCTCAACGTCGATTTTCATTCCTTATCTTTTCCTTAGTTGAGGCGCTTAACGCTACTCAACGTCGATTATCCTTAGCTGTATGGAGTAATCTCAACACATCAACGTCGTATATATATATATATTCTTCTATGTGCACATAGATATTATTACTCGGGCTGCCCATATGCCTTCCTTTTATCCTTGAGCATTGGGTCCCATTTCTATTTTCCGGTTATCCATTTGCCTTCCTCTAGTCCTTGAGCATTGGGTACCTTTTATAATTCAGGCTACCCACAATGCCTTCTCCGAGTCCTTGAGCATTGGGGTCCCTTTTCAAAGCTTTATAAAGCACCATACATATTTTGGAAACATTATATTAATAACACATAAATTAACTGTTTCCGAATCTCACATAATCAGCATGCTAAATTCAATTTCTAGCTTTAATATCAAATAACATGCTTTTCATAAAGTTTCTTTTCAAATCTTTCTTGAAATCATATAATACTATGCTTTTCAGAAAAGTCATGAAAACAAGTATCAATCAATCACCATGCGTTTTATAACTTATAACAAGTAATCAACATACTCATAGTTTTCAAGTAAAACGCATGTATTATACATTGAAAACCCATGAAATCAAATTCATAAGAAACTCATTCATATTTTGTAAAACGCAGGTGTTACTCACCTGTACTTGCCAAAGAATAATTCCTCTTCCTTTCCTCTATTTCCTCTTCTCGAGCTTCTTGGACACAACGTTCTAACTCTGTAACGCAAGGCTCAATTTTTCTCTATCAGCTCGGTTGAACGTAACCCTGCCCTTCGACGCAAGGTTGATAACTACCGCAAACCCTGCCCTTCAACCCAAGGTTGATTACTTCCGCAAACTGCATCCCAACTCTTCTTACTTCTCTTTCGGATGCGTCACCCTCTCTTGGACGCAAGGTCCAACTTGAACGCATCACCTAACTTTGGACGCCACGTTCACCTTGGACATTATATTTGTCCTCAACGCAAGGCCAACCCCCTTTTCGACACAAGACAACTTCTTTCACATAAAATAGCTAAGTTGTCAAAATACCTTCTCTCTTGGCCGCAGACTCCTACTATGGACGCAAGGATTGTTCCTTTCTGCCTTCTTTCTTCCCTTTTCTTTCCAGAATTCTTCTTTTAGAGTCATCAGTCGCTCCTTTTCCCTCAAAATTCTATTTATAGGGAGCTTGCCATCCAACTTCTTCTCTCATTTTGCCACTTGTTTGCCAAATGTCACGCTGCATGCTTAATTAACCATGCATTAGTCCAAGTGTCACATTGCATGAAACACTTAACATGCCTTCAACACCTCCTACTGATAAGGTGTCAAATCTATACGAAGCCACCTGGCCTTTATAAACTTATCTTATGCGTCCAACATTTTCTAATAGACAACCATTCATTCAACACAACGTCCTCATGCGTTCGTTGAGTTTCCTTTAAGGTTTGAGCTTCACTACTCACTTTTCTAACTCTCAGCCAACAATACTACTGTCTTTGACGCATAGAGATAATTCTGTCTTCAACGCATAGGGACCTCAACGCATGACAACCTTACCAATACATGGTAAGCCAAGTACGTTTCTTCCCCCGCCAACGCGGTGACTACTTCAGCTCACAACAATCATTCGTGATCACCTTCAACACATAGTCGCACTATTATTAACCAGTGCTTACACAATGCCACTAAGCGTTAATGACAACAAATCCTTCTCAAGCTCTTCCTCTATGTGTTGGTCCTGTTGTGTTCACCTTCATCCTGCATCCATGACCATCTTTCTATCCTTGGACATTCCTTGATTATTCCCAAGGTTATTCTTTTAACCTTTTCCTTGCACTTAAATTATTTCTCTTAAAGATAGGTTAGCATGCATCCACCACATGCTCCAGTTTTTATGTTTACTTCACAACCTGCTCAAACACTTGTGAACATTCCTTGCTATAAGTCTATGCATTACTCAATTTGCTATAGTATTCTATCTTTCCGAGACTTAGATCTCTTTCAACACTTCACAACATAACTTTATTCCTTTCTTGCTTAAGCGTCTTATCATTGGCAATGCGTACATCTTCTCTTATGCGTTTCACTTCATTCCCTTCTCGATTTACTTCCATGTGTCCACCCATACCATGTGTTACCTTGGTCCTGACCATGCGTCCAACATGGTCTTTTACTTCTTTTCTTCATAGACTCTTCAACGCATCGGTTTCTTAAAAGTAGGGTGTGACAACTTGTCCTGGCTCTGAGCGGATTATATGTCTTCCGGAGCTCTTCTTAGCCTGAAAATACACATTTCTCACGTTAAGTTTTCCTTGGACTTCCTTTCTATGATTATTAAGTATACATAATTAGACTCTATACTCGTTCCATCACCGAACTCTCTTTTTCCCAAAATATTCACAATTAGCGATACTCTACGTCACTAGCGAGATTACCAGCGAAATCACACAACAGGCTGATAACTTGTAGAAATACAAGTTATGATAGCCTTTTTCTTAGATAAATAGAGATTAAATAAAGAAGCATACGGTAGTTTACGCTAAATTCTATTAATAAATCTTCCCTTGCGTTATACTCTTGTATTTTTTTGAAGATAATGATTTTACCACTTTTTTAGCCTAAAACGCATGTTTTAACGCAGGAATGCAAACGATGCGTTGATGACTTCTTAACGCAGGACTACGCGTTAGCAATATGTTCTTCATGGACGCATGATCTGAACGGAACGCGAACAACCTGAAGATGTGTTAACAACTACTCAACGCAAGACTATGCGTTAGCAACCTACAATGCGTTGACATCAACCTAACTCTCCATGAACGCATAAGACGCAAGGCGCGGAGAATCAAATCAGAATCTTGAGAGATTGTCGGAAGATTGACGAACATGATCTGTGGCTAAAGTGGTGGATCTAAATTGACCCGAGAATTATGCAATCAGGGGAGATGGACGCATAATATCAATCTCGCCGCCAATCAAGCAGATTTGTCATTGATTGCGAACGCAGCATCTATAAAAGGGCAGCTCTGCAAGATGAGAAAGGGTTGTTGATTCTCGGAAGAATTCCTAAGTGACAGCAGAGTTCTCTCCAGACGTCAACCAGAGACGAATAGCTCGAGAGAGAAGAGTCTTCCTTCAGCCTAACCACTTCACAGCAGAACCTCACGCTTCCATCCAGGCGACTCAAGACATTCACGCCTTTTCCTGCTTTCCATCTTACTTTTTTATCTTGATTTTAGATTTGTGTCAAGACATTGAGCTTATCTAAAGTTGTATTCCGTTTCATCAATATATATATCTTCCATGTCTACTCATTTCTCTATACTTTCCGCTTTTCACTTTGAAACCATGAGTAACTAATTCATCAAGGGTCTAGGGTTGGAACCATAGTGTAACTATTGCATCTTGTCAATCGCAAACTTAATCCGATGCTTATGTCCATCTAGCTAATCGATATAAGTAGTAATAATCAAACTACTCGAGAGAGTAAGTGATTGTGGAACTCGATTGAGAAGGCCAAGAAGTGTTACCTGTCTATAGGAATAACCTTGGCACTTAACACTCCTATGCGTTATAGACATATAACGCATAGCGGCTAACAACCGGGAGAAGAGTTGCAAGTATGAATAGACTTCACCATGCGTTTCCGATGTTAGATGTTAACCAACTCGAACCCTGTTTTTTATCCATTCATTAAATTCACCTAGCTGACTTTGCTGTGTCGCATGCTTTCCATTTTCCACAATTTAGTATACTGTACATTATATATGCCATATCTGACAGTCCATGGGTAAGTCCTGTTCAAGTGGTACCCAAGAAAGGTGGCATGACTGTGGTTAAAAATGAAAAAGATCAAATGATAGCCATTAGAACTGTGACAGGATGGCGTGTATGCATTGATTATAGGAAGTTGAATAAAGCCACTAGGAAAGATCATTTTCCCCTTCCTTTTATAGATCAAATGGTTGATAGACTTGCAGGTTATTCTCATTATTGCTTCCTAGATGGATATTCAGGTTATAATCAAATTGTCATTGCTCCTAAGGATCAAGAAAAGACAACATTTACATGTCCTTATGGGACATTTGCCTTTAAGAGAACGCCATTTGGTTTATGCAATGCCCCTGCTACTTTCCAACGTTGTATGATGTCTATTTTTCAGGGGCTCATCGAAGATATAATGGAGGTTTTTATGGATGATTTTTCTGTATTTGGGTCTTCATTTGATTCTTGTCTTGCTAATCTAACTCATGTTTTGCAGAGGTGTCAAGATGCTAACCTTGTTCTAAACTGGGAGAAGTGTCACTTCATGGTGAAGGAAGGCATCGTCCTGGGGCACAAAGTCTCTCAAAAGGGATTGGAGGTGGATAGGGCTAAAATAGCTGCCATTGAACAATTGCCACCCCCCAACAATGTGAAAGGAGTCAGAAGCTTCCTAGGGCATGCAGGGTTTTACAGGAGATTTATTAAAGATTTTTCTAAAATTGCTAAACCCTTGAGTAATTTACTAGAAAAAGAAGCTAAATTTATTTTTGATGATGCATGTCTACTAGCTTTTAATACTCTGAAGGAAAGACTAATTGTTGCACCTATTATTGTTGTACCAGATTGGAGTCAGTCTTTTGAGATCATGTGTGATGCTAGTGACTATGCTTTAGGAGCTGTTTTAGGCCAACGTAGAGATAACATGTTTAGGGCAATTTACTTTGCTAGTAGGACTCTTGATAATACGCAACAGAAATACACTACTACTGAAAAAGAACTACTAGCTGTTGTGTTTGCCCTTGATAAATTTAGATTATATTTGCTTGGCTCTAAAATAGTGGTGCAAACATAGGCTAATAAGGTGGATATTATTATTACAGGAATTTGACTTTGAAATCAAAGACAGGAGAGGATGTGAAAATGTGGTTGCAAACCACTTGTCTAGAATTGAGAATGAGGATGCTAAATCATGGCCCCCAATTGTTGAGATGTTCCCTGATGAACAACTGTATTGATAAGCACTCGAAAAGTGCTTTATATTCTCTCAAATTAAGGGAGTTTTATATTAGATTTCACTTGTTTGCTAGTGATTTTCAGGTTAAAACGAGGAAAATTAGAAGAAATGACAAAAAGATCAAAACCGAGCAAGAATACGGCGAAAAAGAGCTGAAAAACTCAAAAAGACGAAATTCGGGATGCGCCGCAGCGCTGAGACAGCGCTGCCGCGGCGCCGAAGTATAAACGCATTAGCATGGACGCAGAGTAGCATCGTGGCGCCGAGATGGCGCTGCCTCAACGCATCCTTGGTGAACGAATACAGCGTCGCAGCGCTAAAACCCGAGAGTAACTTATTTTTGGTCGCAACCCTAGCGCCGCGGCGCTATGCGACAGCGCGACGCCAGCGTTAATTAAACTAAAAGTTTTGTATTTTAGGTTAAATTTTAGGCAGCCAAACTCTATAAATTGAGGGGTTTTCAGCAGCCAAAAGGAGGGAGAAAAATCAAGAAAAGCAAGAAAGTTGCAGAACTATAGAAAGATCCAAAAAGGTGAGAATTAAGCGAGAGTTCGAAGAGTGAGTTAGCCGCAAGGAAGAGGAAAAGAGTTCGAGATAGTCTTGGTGCCTTTCGAAGTCCGACGCGTGAGCCAAGGAGTTCGTGACGGTGCTGCCTCAATCAAGAACCTCTTTTCAGTAGAGTTTCCCTATTCTTTACACTCTTCCTTTGATTATTTTTGCTCAAACATATTGCTTCAAGCTATGAGTGGCTAAACTCTTTAGTTTTAGGGTTTTGATGAATTGTTTGTGAATTCATGTTAAATTTTGTAGACTCATGGTTTTGTTCAAATAAATATGCTTTTCATTGTTATTGTGTTTAATTCTTGAAGATTGGCCACCTTCACATGTTAGGTTAGATGTATGATCGAGAGATTATATGTTTAATTTGATCTATAACAATGAATCGTTGTTAATCTATCACGAGAGTAGTTAGGTTGACAATGAAAGTTGCTAAAGACTAGTTTTAATGCCATGTAATTTTGTATTGGTTTTAAGAGATTAACTATCAATCAAGTTGCATGAGAAAGAGTTGTCTTTGAGAGAAGATAACTTGGAATGAAGTTTCTAAAGAGTTGTCTTTGAGAGAAGATAACTTGGAATGAAGTTTCTAGACTTAGGCATAAGATTTACAATAAAATCCATGAAATCTATAATTTTGCATGAAGAAATAAACAAGGATTCGAATCCCTAGAACTCTCTTTGACTCTTGCAAATTCTCCCTTTGATATTTTCTTTGCTTGATTTTTCTTTTTCCCAAAATTGAAATATTGAATTTCAATCCTCAAATAAAATTGATTCAATTCGAGAATAGCTAAGTAACTTGACCTTCCCAATTGAATCTCTAGTGGAAACGATACTCGGACTTAACCGTTTTATATTATAACTTGACCCGTACACTTGCGGTAAACACTAAAAGTGCGCATCATGTATCAGGTAAAAGAAAGTTTGCTTTGGTTTGCTGACATAGTTAACTATCTTGCAGGAGGACATATGCCACCTGACATGAACTCTCAACAAAAGAAAAGATTCCTGCACAATGTTAAGTCTTACCATTGGGAGGACCCACTTCTCTACAAGGTTTGTGCTGACAATATGATAAGGAAGTGTGTGCCTCAAGAGGAAGTGGTAAGTATTCTAAATGCATGTCATGCCTCCCCCTATGGAGGTCATTTTGGACCCACTAGAACTGCATCCAAGGTACTTCAGTCAGGATTTTATTGGCCATCCCTTTTGAAAGATTGTTATACCTTTGTTAAATATGTGATAGATACCAACGTACTGGCAATATTTCTAGACAACATGAGCTTTCAATGAAACCTATCTTGGAAGTGGAGCTCTTTGACGTTTGGGGTATTGACTTTATGGGGCCTTTTCCTATTTCTTCTGATGGCTACCTATACATTCTAGTTGCAGTAGATTATGTATCTAAGTGGGTAGAAGCCATAGCCACTAGGACCAATGATGCTCGCACTATTTTAAAATTCTTGCATAAAAACATTTTCATACGTTTTGGTACACCTAGAGCTATTATTAGTGATAAGGGTTCTCACTTTTGCAATAAACTGTTTGAATCCATGATGCAAAAATATAATGTTAATCATAAAATTGCTACAACTTATCATCCTCAAACTAATGGCCTTGCTGAGTTATCTAATAGAGAAATCAAGCAAGTTTTGAAAAAGACAGTCAAGACCAATAGGAAGGATTGGGCCCTTAAGCTCGATGATGCACTGTGGGCCTACCGAACAACTTTCAAAACTCCAATTGGTACTTCACCATACAGGTTGGTATTTGGAAAGGCTTGTCACTTACCGGTATTGCTCGAGCATAGAGCTTATTGGGCCATCAAGAAGCTGAACATGGATTTCGAGAAAACCGGTGAGAAACGCCTCTTAAAACTCAATGAGATGGAGGAGTTCTGTGCTCAAGCTTATGAGAATGCCAAACTCTACAAAGAGCGTACTGCAAGATGGCATGACAAGACGATCACCCCACGAACCTTCTTTCCTGGACAAAGAGTATTACTTTTTAACTCAAGTTTACGCTTGTTTCCAGGAAAGCTTAGGACACGATGGTCGGGACCCTTTATCATTGTCAAGGTATCCCCACACGGAGCCGTGGAACTACAAGGCAACGATGGAACAACCTTCAAAGTGAACCGTCAACGATTGAAGCACTACATCGGTGATGAAGAACGCGGATTTGAGACCTGGCTTTCATTGCATGATCCATTAGTCCCGTCAAGCTAGAAGACGTTAAACCAAGCGCTTATTGGGAGGCAACCCAATTTTATTGCTTTCTCTACTTTTATTTTTAATTTATTTTTTCAATAAATCTTGGAGTCACTCATATGCTTTATCCCTCAGGAACGTGGTTTATCACACAAAGTACTCCTTACACCAAGCCTGTTTGGTGGCTTCCCGCGTGCTCCCAGGCTTGCTCTTTCCTTGTTAGATGCTCTTATGCATTGGGGACAATGCATGATTCTAAGTTTGGGGTGGGAGGTGTCTTTCGTACTTTTGTGTGTTTTCTTATCCTGCTATGCATGCTAGTGAAGGTTTCAATGATCATATGCATGTCAATTTTTAAAAAAATATTTTTGAAAATTTTGGAGCTTTCAAAGTTAATGGGAATGTTGTTTATGGTTGTGTGCCTTGATGTTGATTGCCCATGATGAGATTCGAATTTGCATGATAGATGACTTATTGTGAAAATAGAATAGCTCTATCTTGAGTTAAATTCATTTAAGTCCCTCTTAAAATCTCTCATATTCTTGAGCACGTAGCCACTTTAAATTAAAATCTTTAATTGAAAAAAAGGATTAAGTTGGGTGTATTTGGTTGTCACTTCGAAAGGCCCCACCGGTTAGAGAGTAAAAATGCATGATAGTTTGTAATATTAGACTAAGGAAAAAGAAAAGAGTATACATGCCTTGAGAAAAGAAAAGTGTACACAAAATATATGAGCGTTATTTGTCGATCTTTTTTTGTTAAACTTGTAATGAGTATGCATGGATAGGGGTAAAAAGAGCTGCCTTTGCTGTGACCAGTAAGGACACCTGGGAATTGACTAGGTACGAGTCCCTACAGTGAATGTGTGAAAGCTAGCACCTCTAGGTAAAAGAATGCAAGTTTGGGCCCATAAAAAAAATTATGTGATTGAAAGGCACCTTAGTGGACATATTACTCACTTGAAATGTATGAAAGCTTGAAAATTGGTGCATGAGCTAGAGTAGGGGGAAAACTAAAGAAACTCTCTTAAGTCCTAATTTGAGTTCTAATATTTTAAATTGAAGGAGGCTTGCACACACATGGGAGATAGCAAGATTTGGCTTTGAATGATTATAACAATATAGATATGCTTGCATGTTTCTACTTGAGCTCAAAATGCTATTCTCTGAGTCATGAGTCAATTGGACACTTCTTCATTTAAACTCCCTATTATTTGATTTTATTATTTGCTCGGGACTAGCAAATCTCTAAGTTTGGGGTGTTGATAAGCACTTGAAAAGTGTTTTCTATTCTCTGAAATTAAGGGAGTTTATATTAGATTTCACTTGTTTGCTAGTGATTTTAAGGTTAAAACGAGGAAAATTAGAAGAAACGACTAAAAGATCAAAACTGAACAAGAATACGGCGAAAAAGAGTTGAAAAACCAAAAAGGGCGAATTTTGGGGATAGCGTTGCGGCGCCGAGACGGCGCTATCGCGACGCTGAAACATCAACGCATAGTTCTGGACGCAGAGTAGCATCGCGGCGCCGGGATGGCGCTGCCTCGACACATCCTTGTTGAACGCATGACAGCGTCGCGACGCTTGGACAGCGCTGCCGCGACGCTAAAACCCGAGAGCAATATTTCTGAAACGCATTTTAGCGTCGCAGCGCTTGGACGACGCTGCTGATAAGCACTTGAATAGTGCTTTCTATTCTCTTAAATTAAGGGAGTTTATATTAAATTTCACTTGTTTGCTAGTGATTTTCAGGTTAAAACGAGGAAAATTAGAAGAAAATTAGGAATATCTATCGAATGAAGAGGATTTAAGCTTTGAAATTTTGATGTAATCTAGAAAACATATTTCTCTAAAAGTTTGTAGAAGGGAAGAAGTTCTAATTCGGGGTAGAACTGTGACTTTTAACAGCTAGAAGTTCGGGAGGTAGCGAGAATAGCAGCAGAAAGAAGCAGGTCTTGTTGGAAAGGTTAACATGAAGGAGTGAGAGCGAGACTAGTTTCGCTAGTCTCACTGGTCAAAATTGTCTCACAAATCTCACTGGGTTGTGGCTTTCGCTGCTCTCGCTCCTCCACAGTCTCACTGGTACTACTGGTTTTTAGCTTGTTTTGCTAATTTAGTCTCACTAATGGCTTAAATCTTGATCATTAATGAACTTTTAAATGAAGTATAGCCTCGGTTGAGCATTTCTTCATGGAATATTATCTCGGTGATGGCTTTCTTTAGGTATTTTGGTCTCAGGGATAAATATTAGGCATGTCTAAAGCTTGTTTCTTATGTAAAAGAAATGTTAAGAAAATCTAACAAAGGGAAATGTATTATTTCAGGCCAAGAGAAGCTAGGGAAGATGTATAGTTCGCTCAAGGCCTAGGACAAGTTATGAGTGACATTCGATTCTAAAAGTGTTTAGTTTAATCATAGTTTCTTGTTAAAAAAGATGTATGGAAACTTGTTCATATAATACATCTCCATGAGCTTTACGTGAATGTCATGTGCTATATAATGATATGTATCTGAAATATGTACTGGCAAGTTTGAGTAAAGCATGCGGTTTATGATTAATGAAAGCATTTAAGCATGCGAATGGTGTTGTGATGTATAGAATGTCTTAAGCTCATGAATTTGCGTTATGTTATAACTTTGTTTAAATGACTCCCAATGTTGAAGGACTCGGAGAAGGCATATGGGTAAATTATGTATGGAAATGACTCCCAATGCCGAAGGACTCGGAGAAGGCATATGGGTAAATTATGTATGGAAATGACTGTCAATGCTGAAGGACTTGGAGAAGGCATATGGGTAAATTATGTATGGAAATGACTCCCAATGCTAAAGGACTTGGAGAAGGCATATGGGTAAATTATATATGAAAGTTGCCCCATGCTGAAGGACTTGGAGAAGGCATGAGAGTGGCCGGGAATTTGTTAAGGTACTCGGGTGACCCTGGTTATGAAATATGTGTATAGATGTTGGGTGTGTTGAGAATACTCCACCCCAACTAAGGTCAATTCGACATTGAGTAGCGTTGAGCTTAGTTCTGCCTCAACAAAGGAAAAGTTTTAGATAAACTAGTTTATGTGTATATGTTTCACAAATGATTATGATTGTTTAAGCTATGAGTTACACACGTTATTGTTAGTTATGGCTGGAATCTATGTCTTGCATACATTGTTTAAGGAAAACTTAAAATTAGTCATCCATTAGGCAATTTAGCTCATGTTTTCCTTGTTTTTCTGTTTTCCAGGTAGCGAGCATGTCCGGGGTGCTTAGCCTACACAAGATTTTTGTTTGGGCCCGTCTTCAGTGTTTAGTATTTTGAAACTTGTAAATATTTGAACTTATTCAAGTGTTGTACATATAGAGAGGGTTAAGGAAGTTGTTTAGAAACATTTGTAATAGTATATCGTTTTGAGATAGCTTGGCTGTCGTGATAACTTAACCCTGGTTTTATTTATGTTGTTAAAATATTGTGTAACTGTTTATTAGGTAATCGTTAAGGTTTAGGGTTGGCAGTAGATGTCGTGAGAGGGTCGGTGTCTACTCCCACTCACTCCTGGGTTATGAGGGTACCTGGGATGGGGTGTGACACACACACTTGGGAGATAACAAGATTTGACCTTGAATGTTTACACCAACATAGATATGCTTGCATGTTTATACTTGAGCTCTTAAATGCTATTCCCTGAGACATGAGTCTTTAGTACACTTTTCGTTTAAACTCCCTTTATTTGATTCTACTATTTGCTCGGGACTAGCAAATCTCTAAGTTTGGGGTGGTGAAAAGCACTTGAAAAGTGCTCTTTATTCTCTTACTTTAAAAGAGTTTCTATTAGATTTCACTTGTATGCTAGTGGTTTTCAGATTAATATAAAGAAAATAAGAATTCAAAGTCAAACGAACCAAACCGAGCAAAAATCAGGCAAAAAAAAAAGGAGAAAATCACAAAATCCCTAAAAATAGGGCAGTGCCACGTCGCCAGCTCGACACTGCCACGACACATTTTTTCGAGAGCATCAGTCAAGCCAGCACAGCAGCGCTAACGCGGCATTGCGGCTCACCATTGAGGGTAGGATTGAATGACGCACAGCGCCATGATGCCATCTCACAACGTGGCGGCACCACCCTTTTATGTCGGTAGCACAGCGGCGCCAGCTTTCCTTTTTTGAAAAATCTACAATTTTGGAAAGAAATTTGGGCTGCCAAGTCTATAAATTGAAGGGTTTCCAGCAACCCTAGAGCGGAGAGAACAACACAATATAGAGCCTCAAAGAGTGAGTTGGCTACAAGGAAGAGAGAAGAGAGTTTGAGAGAGAGTTTGGTACCGTTCGAGTTCCCGATGTGGAGACTAAGGACATCTTGGTGGTTCCTCCTCAATCTAGAGCTTTCTTTTTTTTATACTCTTTCTATGCTAAAATTGGTTTTGAACATGTTGCCTAAAGCTATGAGTGACTAGACTCTTTAGTTTTAGGGTATTTATGAATTGTTTATGAAGTTACGTTGATATTGTAGACTTTTTATGGTTTTGTTGTCATGAATATGCTTTTCATTGTCATTGTGCTTAACTCTTGTTGATTGGCCATGATTGAATGTTAGATCAGATGTATGATTGACATAATTGTATGTCTACTTGGATCTATAACAATGAATTGTTGTTAATATATCATGTGAATAGTTAGGTTAACAATGAAAGTTGCTAAATACTACTCTTAATGCCATGTAACTTATATTGGTTTCAAGATGTTAGTAATCAATTAGGTTGCATGAGAAAAGGTCGGTTTTGATAGAAAATAACCCGGATTTATGTTTATAGACTTAAGCATATGAATTGCAATAAAATCCATGAATTCTAGAATGTTGCATTATGAATTAAACAAGGATTCAATACCCTAGAACTCTCTTTGCATCTTGTATTTCAAATTTACTTGCTTTTCTTACTAGTTTTCCTTAAAACACAATTTGAAGTCAAATCCTCATTTAAAATTTATTCAATTTTAGAATAGCTAAGTAGTTTAAACCTTCCCAATTTGATCCTCAATGGAACAATATTTATAACTTAACCGTATTATATTATAACTTGACCCATATACTTACGGTAACATGGAAAGTGCGCATCAATAAGTTACTTGGAAAAATGTCAGGAACACTTCATGGCAGTATAATTTTTTTAAATTGTCTTTTATTTGGGAAATGTTCTTAAAAAGGTTGTTTCCAATTCATGAAGTCTTCATTAATTATAAATGAAGTGATAGCTTACTTATATCATCTAGATAACATATGATGTGTCTGAGTTATAAGATAAAGTCATGACAAAAATATCTTGTATGTTGGGGTCATGAGAAGCTAAATGACCTCAAAATTAAGTATTATCTAAGTCTAAGGAAAATTTCTATGACTAGAGCCAATAAAGAAAATGTTTCCAAATTAGCTTGAGATGTCACACCATGAGGAATTTAAAAAATACCTAAAAAAGAAGGGGAAATAAGAATAAAGTTGCAAGAGTAAGGAATAAGCATGCGGAAGAAATTTAGATCTAAAACACTCTCAATTGTAAGGATTAAACATGCTTGTTCATAAACACAAAAATAGAGTTTTGAAACTTACATTGGTGCAACTCAAAATTGAAGCAATCCTCTTGTTATTTTTTATCACGAAACACTTCGTGAACCACCACTAGAGTCTTCCCAGTTAATCTCTGGCCTTAGGACAAATTGTGGGATCCAAATTGAGATAAATTTGGAGCAAGTTTGAAGGTTGGAGAGATTTTTGAGTTTTAGAGTTTTTTTGAGAAAATTTGGTTCCAATTCTCAGGATTCATCAATCAATATTGATGTTAAACAACTTTTATTTAAAGAAGAAAACATGCAAATCAAATTAATCTCAACAAGACACCAAGTAAGTGACTAATTTAAGCGGGATTTGATGTGGTTGTATGAGAATCAAGCATGAGGATGAGTCAAATTTACCTCGATGCGAACATGCAAATTGTATTTCAATTTTAAAATGATTTTTTTAAATTTTAAATAAGACTAATTCAATTAATTAATTTTAAATAAAAATAATAATTAATTAAACATTTTAATTAATTATATTAATTTAATATTAAAATATTAAATAAAATTAATTCAAGTAATTAATTTTAAATAATTAATTCAAGTAATTAATTTTAAATAATTAATTAAACATTTCAATTAATTATATTAAATTAATAATTTTTTTTACATTTCCCGATTTTTCCCAATTCGATGAATCTTTATTCATGTGAACAATATTTAAATAAAATTTAATTATTTCCAACTCTCCATTATCGTTCATAATTAAAGGATTATACATTTAAGCAAAACGTATAAATAAAACTTACTCCCTAAACCGAATTCGAACGTTTCAATTTCACTCATCATACTGTTATAAGGTTTAGCCCGACATGAGCTAATAGGGGGACCTAATGGACCTACAGATCATGAGCTCCAAGGATCCAAAAGTAACCAACTAAACTCTTTAACCTAGTTAATCAACATTCGTTAACTATCGAAACATTCCACTATAGCCGAGTAGTTTTACTCTCCTCACTGTAGATATATTTATGTCCACTTGATATAACCATGATCAATAAGTTGATCCTTCACTAGTTGTTCGTTTTACCCCTATAAGTGTTGCTTCTTAAGTCTCACTAATCCTCTAATGAACAATTAGTTTTTGGTCCAACCAGTAAACCAAGTCCCTTTCTGGCCAATGAGAGGGTGGGGCCCCTTGTTCAAGACCCACAGTCAGTACTTAAGGAAACAACTTCTCTACTATCCTAGAATCAGGTAGGAGTGAATTTCATCTCGCAAGACTATGTCCCTAACTATCTACCCGATCTTATCTCTAAAATGGTAGGTTTATTGAGTTAGCAAACTCGGTCCACTCTCACCCATTCAAATCAAAGGATAATCCCAAATAAACAGAAGTTCATAGTTAGCTCAAGATTAAGATCAAGTTACCTAGGTCATCTATTGAAATAATCAGTCTTAACTAACAATGTTATAAAGTAAAAGTGATTATCTCATGGTTCGGTCTTATGCAAACTCATTACATAGGATGCCTCAACTCTCATGTCTTTACATGAATGATGTAGGATCACATCGTTTGTATCAAATACAAAGTGTGTCACACCCCCTCCCAGGTACCCTCTTAACCCAGGAGAAAGTGTGAGGACAGTAGATACCGACCCTCTTACGGCATCCACTTCCAACCTTATTCCCAAAACCATCACCTAATAAGCATATATACACAATGATTGAACAACATACTTTAGCCAGGGTTTAGTTATCATTCAGACATTGATTTTCACTCAAACCATATATTTACATAAGTTCCTCAACATCGCCCTTAACCCTCCATATGCACAACACATGTTTAAGTTTAAATAATTACAATTCTCAAAATACTAAACACTGGTGGTGGGCCCAGAAGAGTTTCTGTGTAGGCTAAGCACCCCAGACTAGCTCGCTACCTGAAAAATAGAAAACAAGAAAAACATGAGCTAGGTTGCTCAGTGAGTGACTTGTTTTGTAAAAACCTTCCTTTAGCTCGGAAGCTAATCAAAGTGTAATCATTATAAAACATTGCATAAATAACATCAATTCAAAGTCATATCCATACAAAACATGCTCAAGTGGCATTGTCAAAACGTATATATTCATTTCAGAAAAGATACACAGCAATTCAATTATTTCAAAACATTTTTCTTAGATGAGGCGGAGCGGAGCTCAACGCTACTCAACGTCGAAAACATCCTTAGTTGGGGCGGAGTAATCTCGACACACCCAACGTCGAAAATCCCTAGCTGTGTGGAGTAATCTCAGCACAACAGCGTCTGTCATTCCTCTATGTGCACATTGTCACACCCCCTCCCAGATTACCCACCTAACCTAAGGGAGAGTGTGAAGACAATAAACATCATCCCTCTTGTGACGCATATTGTCCTATCTTTACATTCCTTTCTTGTACATACATTTACTCATATACAAACATAGAACACAGTCATACATCACATGCTTATAACTTGATACAATTCCCTGTATAGGGTACAGCTTTACTACATAGCATAAATTCATATCCATATCCATAATACAATATACACAACTCTACCAACAGTCCCCACTCAAAACTACATGTTCTACATGCCTTTTACATAAACATATGCAATGTACAACTCTCAGACTTGACTGTATCTTGATAACTCGAGACTTAGGCAAGAGACTTAGGCAGGGTTAGCTGAAGTAGGCTAAGCACCGGGAACGTCCCTGCTACCTGGGGAGAGAAAAGGAAAATATTGGAAAACATAAGCTAACAGCCTAGTGAGTGACAAATCTTGTAAAACGGTATTCATTTTAAACAGGCATGTTACGTATAATGAATAGATAAGAGTTTAACATTTGTTCAAATGTAACATGTTTTTCATGAAATCCATCATTCTCATAAATCAATACTAAAATCATACCAAAGTGTTTTCCAAGGAATTTATCATTATCAACTAGTTTTTCAAACTTTTCCCTTAGTTGAGGCGGAGCAATGCTTCTATGCACTCAACGTCGAAAATCACCTTAGTTGGTGGAGCAAGGCTCAACACACCCAACGTTGAAATCATCCCTGGCTTCAAGCAGAGCAAGCTCGATGCACTAGCCAGCTTAACCTCTATGTGCACATAGGAATATGACGGGTTGCCCATGTACCTTCTCATGTCCTTGAGTACTGGGTCCCGGGGAAACTCACGTGCCTTCTCGTGTCCTTGAGCACTGGCCTCCTCTAAAACATTTTAGAATTTTGTTCACATAATAGTTCATATGAAAATCTCTCATGAAAATCAATATATCACGGTAAACAATATTTCAAACATGCCATTCAACATCTTATAGAAACGTATAAAACATGCCTTGTAAACAATTTCACCAAACATCATGCTTTTTAAGAAAACAGTTCATCTCAAGGCCATTTCTCATAAGAAAAACCAAACTAAACATTTTCAATAAATTTCGTTTTCAAAGAAAGAAAAGTGTCACTCACAACTCTTTCTAGGCTTTATGTGGATTATACACTTTTCCTATTTCTTCTTGGCCTGCAAAAGAAGTATGCCTTGCGTTAATCAACATTAAATCCCTTTCCTTTCTCTACTGTCTTATAACCGAGAACCTCAGCGATACTCGCCGAATAAGACTGTTACTAGCGATACTCGATGGGACAGCACCAGCGTTACATACCTTAGCAGCGATACTCAGCGTTATCTAGCGAGATCTGTGAGACGGAAGGTTCCTTTGCGTCTCAGCGATACCCGTCTCGCTACCAATTCCCAGCCAGTGTGCCGATACTTGATTTTCCAACGGCACTCTGCACTGTAATTCCTTACTTTCTTCTCGTTCTTACTTCAACCTATAAAAAATCACATTTCCATACGGATTCAGGCCTTCTTCTCTTCTGTAAACTTAAAGGAAATCACATTCTATACCTTACCTTAAAATTTCAGGGTGAAGCTCCTCCTCATTCTCGCGATATTCCGGAGTTACCTCCCGCTGTTCCGGATTGCGAGATAATCTTGTAAACTCTGGTTTCCTAAGGATTCACATAGTAAATCTTCAATTTCAGCATCACCATCCTTTACAAAAGTTGTTAGGAATTACGTCAACTTACTAACCTTAAATTTTCAGCTCTGAACTCAGCTTCTTCCTCACGTTCTATTCCGAATATCAGTCACTGCTCAACCAAACCAAGTAACTTCAGTCGTTCCCCTGTTCCAGCTTCGTTTTCAGCATCAATATGAATCAAACTTCGTCCAAAATCCTCAAGAACACCTTCCTCAATCTTCTTCTGAAGTTTATCTGAAGAATAGAACCGACTTAAGCTCTCGAAATGTCCTTAAAAATGATTAAACATTTAATTAATCCAGCTATTTATACTACCGACTTAACCTTCTCATACACCAGAACTTATGCTGCTAACTTACCTTTCATCTGCAGACTAGCGCAGTGTTCTCCTCTCAACGCATGGCACTCAAGTTAACTTCTCTTCCAACGCATGGTGGGCGTCCCCACACGCCTCCTATTTTGAACGCATATCTTTCCATCTTGCAATTCTACTTTCGTTGCGTCCAGACCATCCTGTCTTCAGCACAAGTGCCTCCAACACATGTCTGTCTTCGACGCATCGACTTCAACGCACAACTATCCTCAACGTAGAGTGACTTGAACGCATGGTTCAAGTGTGTTTCTTCCCCCATCAGGATTACATATCTATCAACGCGGTAGCTACTTCAGCTCACCAACCTCCGTGAATTAACCACAAACGCATGGACTTAGTCAATACTTAGCCAAAATTTTACTTTCCAAAAATTCTTACTCTCGCTCTCGGCCACTTCTCCCTTTGAGACGCATAGCCACAAACGCATGGCTACACCTCAATGCTTGGCATCGCAAATCAGTGCTTACATATCATATACTGGGTTAACCGAATACCTTCTCCGAGTTCTTCAGTACTGGGGCCCATATACGAGATTTAGGCTACCCACATGCCTTATCCAAGTCCTTCAGCATTGGAGGTTATCTCTATACTTAGCTTACCCACATACCTTCTCCAAGTCCTTCAGCATTGGGAACCATTTCTATATCCCGGCTACCCACATACCTTTTCCAAGTCCTTCAGCATTGGGAGCCTTTTCAAATACATTATTAAAAAACAACATGCTTTTAAAATAGCATAATATACATTTATGAGTTTTTAACATTTCAAATCTTCACAATTTCATTCACAAGCTTCAATGCTTTCCATAAAATCATATGTTAACAAACAGTATGCCTTTCATAAAACTCATTTAACAACCGGTATGCTTCAAATGATTTCCAATGTAAAACACATATTATGCACGTTAAAACTCTTGGAATCACAAACATATAAACATGTTCTCAAACATAATCTTTCGCAATAAAACTTTGTTCAAAGCAAACACATTTTAAATAAAATTGTCACTTACTACTTGTTCCGGGACTTTAGTGGGTTATACACCTTTCCTAACTTCTCTCGACCTGAAATAGTACATTTCCCTTTATTAGATTGCCTTAAAACTCCCTTTAATATAACCAACAAGTTTTAAACGTTTATACTTGTCCAATTGTTCACCACCAAGACCAAATTCCATAAGAAAAATCATTAATGAGCGAAACTCAAGCAACCAGCGAGACTAGACTAGCGAAACTAAGCTGCAAATTAACTATACCAGCGAGATTGTGAACTAGCGAGTCCAGCGAGACTAGCGATACCCAGTGATACCCAGTGATACCGAGCAAGAGTTATGAGACAAAAAGCCTCCAGCGACACCAGCGACACTCGTCTCGCTGCTCACCCTTAAACCTTCTGTGTCGCTGCTTCCTCTAGCGATACCTGTCTCATTCTGCTTCTATATTCGCTTCTGTTATCGATTCTATCGGTTAAAAGTCATATTTCTAGCCCGAATTAGAACTTCTTCCCTTCTACAAACTTGTAAGGAAATGTGTTTTCTAGCTTACCTCAAAATTTTAGAGCTTATCTTCTCTTCGTTTGATAGATATTCCTAACTTACTTCGCACTGCTCCAAATCACTTGAAAAATCCAAATCAGTCGCTTCCATCTAAACTTTAACATGTTTCTCTTCATATTCAGCTCAACCATCCTTCACAAGAGTTGTTAATAATTGAGTTAACTTACTGACCTCAAATTTTCAGCTCTAAGCTCGATCTCCACAGCTTTTTATCTTCCAAATAGCAGACCTTGCTCAGATTGCGCAACAGCAACCAAACCTTCTGTTCCAACTTCAATTACACCACGAAACCAACCAGAATTCTACACGAACTTGCCCTAGACTCCTTCTTCTACCTCTCTTCGTCGCTCAGCTAAAAGATGGAGTCAGTTGAAGCTTTTGAAAATGGTGAAAAATGATCGAAAACTCAGCTTTACACACTTAAATTGTTGCCGACTTACTTCCACTTTCTCTTTTTATTTTATTTTATTTTATTTTCCAATAAACAAAGTAACTCCTTCACTATATGCATGCAACCCCCTTGACATACTTGAACACTTAGCTTGGGCGCATAACACCATGCGTCTGTCCCATAGACTCTCTTGAACGCATGTTTCACCAACGCATCCCCCTTACTAACCTCAACCAACGCATAGCCACTTGCCCAACGACCTCAATAAATGCATAGCCCCTTGCCCAATGCACCAACCATCACCCATGCTCACCCTCACGGACGCATGCCTCACCAAGCCAACACATCAAACCTCATGGTTGGGACTTGGCTACCCAAAGTCTTCACCTAGCCCACCTTCTTACCGGCCACACACATCACTCATGCCAAAGACTCTTGGCCATCTCTCTATCAACCACCGCCTACTTTGCTTACCATCTTCCAAAGATAAAAGTAGGGCTTACAAAGTGGGCTGCATCCATAGTGTCTATAGAATAAGGTACCTAGCCTTATCCTTATACTATAGACCGTTTTGACTTTTACTTAAACTTGATCTATTTTTATGTTTACAAATAAAGTCTAAGTATTCATGTTATAGCCAGGGGTTCTTAGTTTATTGGATTTTAGATTTATATGTAACTTACATATTCAATATCATCTATATTGAATAAACTTCAATATTAACTTTATTGAAAATATAATATATTTACCATTTATAAACCACGAGTTTTTAAGACATAAAATCCAACAAAAGTAAATTTGATTTACTAAGTTCTTGGTGGAAATTATAGATTCACTATCAGAATTGTTTCTTTCTTTTCTTTATTACATTGTGTTTTTCTTGGCAATTACTTAATTTAGTAGAATAGCTGCTACTATTTGGCAATGGAAACTAATCTCAATTAATGTAGTAGGAGACATTAAAATGTCATTTATTTATGCTGAATATGGTGCTTTTATCATCATAAGAGATTCAATTTCTTCAGACTTTACTAAATAATTCATATAGCATGAATGTATTTTTTTTTTTTTTTTTTTTTTTTTTTGCGATAATGCATGTTTTCAAAATTGTTTGAAAATATGTTTAGCTTTAAATAATTACATTTTTCTGTGTGTTAAAAGTTAACACATTTGAATACTAAATTGAGAGAGAGTAAGGATTAATGTATCGAGAAAGAAAGACAAATTATCTTCTCCTTAAAGGATACTTGTCTTTGGCTTTTAAATCATAGTTCCAGGTAATTCTCTGAGAGTTAGAGTTCAATTACTAATACCTGTCAAAAGTCTTGCTTTTCATGCAAGAGTGTCATAAACCTTATTAGATAAGGTTGTCTGGCCAAATAATTTTTTGGATTTTCACATTTTAACCCAGGTGGTCTATTGACTCAAAGAGTAAGTCTAATTTCATAAATAAGTCATTAGTATGATTGATGAATATTTATGAATCAAAGTATCTAAATCTAATACAACTTAAGTCTTATTTTCTTTGAAATATTTCAAAGAAATTAGACTAAAGTTCAAGTCATTTAGGCAAATCTAATGTGACATTATGATCAAATCATAATGATTAGTACAAGAATTTTAATGTACTATGCCTAATTGATAGAAATGAGATTAAATCTCAACTTTAAGCATTAGGTACAATTTGGATGAAATTGTGATGCTACAGGGGAATGTAGCATTGTTAAACTTTGTACATATTAAGTACTTTGTTAAACATAGTCTTAATGTTTTGAAAATTACACTAATATTAGGTTCCACTCAGGACATGTGTAACACCCCCATCCTAGATATTTATATATATACCTATATCTTTACCTAGGAGTGAGTGTTACCTATTCTGTATTCTGTTAACACTGTTATATACACATTTCTATATCATAACCAGCTAGCAATTTGCTTAGCATTTACAATAGTTATGCAAAAATTTTCTGATAAGATAGCATCATAAGTAAGATTTAAAAGGCTATGTTTAAAGTTTACAGGTATGCCTGGCGATCCTCACAAATGCCACTCAAAATAAGTACAATTTCTACATGGGGATGGGATTTACAAGTTCCCAATTAAAAAATTCTAATTTGGCTCAGACGAATCTTGATGGTAGGCTAGGCACCGCGAACACGCTCGCTACCTGGAAAGAAAACATCAGAGAAACAAGAATCTATGAGCTACAATGCTCAGTGAGTGACTATCTAAAGTATAAACTCAATAAAAACATAACTATAATCATTTGTATAAACTGCTTGGTCATGCTTCATAAACTTGTAAATAACTATAACTTGTAAATTACTATCATCACGTAAATGAATATCTTTTCATTGAACCTTTGTTGAGGCAGAGCGAACTCAACGCACCCAACGTCAATAAGCCTTAGCTGTGTGGAGTAATCTCAACACATCAGCGTCAAATGCCTTTTATTCTGCTTATAAGTCTGTCTGATCTCGGGCTGCCCATGTACCTTCTCATGTCCTTCGGTACTAGGGTCCCAAGGAATACTCAATCACCATCTCTATATCCTTTGGTGAGAGCTTTATAGAAATACTAGGGCTGCTCATATGCCTTCACGTGTCCTTCAGCATTGGGTCCCATTCGAATCTTCCTAGTGCACAGACATGCACAATACATTTATCATAAATAAACAAAAATCATGATATCTCAGGCTTCATAAAATACTAGGGCTGCCCGTATGCCTTCACATGTCCTTCAGCATTGGGTCCCATTCGAATCTTCCTAGTGCACAGACATGCATAATACATTTATCATAAATTAACAAAAATCATGATATCTCAGGCTTCATAAAATACTAGGGCTGCCCATATGCCTTCACGTGTCCTTCAGCATTGGGTCCCATTCGAATCTTCCTAGTGCACAGACATGCCAATACATTTATCATAAATTAACAATAATCATGATCTCTCAGAATTCTCAGATCATTCATCTAGCAACTAGCTTGGTAAAGCTTAGAACATTATCTGATACATTATCAAGCTCTATCTCACATATAAGATATGTGCTAGTTCCATACATAGGAGTACACTTCAACTCATGCTTCATAGATATTATTAAGCATATAGAAAATAATATTCAAGTTAGCTTATCTCAAACCATAAAGTCACTCACGACTTATTCCGGGCTCCGAGCGGGTTATACGCTTTCCCTAGCTCCTCTTGACCTGTAAACACATCTTTTTCGTGTTAGACATTTCTAATATTCCTCTTTATATTCACTATGTTTCCTTAAATATCTCAAACATGGTTTTCGTCACTAGTCCCTCTCTTGTTTACAACTTATCATAATGAGCGAGATTCACAGGTATCAGCGAGATTATTAGGTTAAATTACTCATAACCATGTGGCATCAGCGATACCCAGCTTCGCGAGACTAGCGATATTATCTTAAAAAGCGATACTCAGCGAGATTCAGCGAGAGTTGTGAGACGCAAGGCCCTTTGCGTTACCGGCGGCACTTGTCTCGCTGATCACTCTCCAGCTCTTTAGCGATACTTCTACCCTAGCGATCCCCGATGGCCAGTGTTTTCTTCCTTCTTTTTCTAACCCGTTCTTAAATCTGCTAAACATCGAAGTCCAGCCAAAATCAGAACTTTCTCTCTTCTACAAACTTGTAAAGAAGTGAGCTTTCTAACTTACCTCAAAATTTCAAACCCTAACTCTTCTTCGTTTGAGAACTATTCTTAAATAACTCCAGCTGCTTTGGATCATCTAGCAGCTCAACTTCGATTACTTCTTCCTAGAATTTAACATACTCTAGCTCAAATTCAGCTTAAACATCCATCATAGAAGTTGCTAAGAATTAACTTACTAACCTTTAAAATTTTCGCCCTAGCTTCGACTTCCTCAGCCCACTCTTCTTTAAACACCGAATGATGTCTAGATTATTGTCAACAGTCAAGCTTCTGGTTCCAGCTTCAATTTCACCATGGAAATGATTTGGTTCCTACTTAATTTCGACATAAACAGCTTCTTCCACCTCTCCTCGTTGTTCGTCTGCGAAATGGGGTAAATCTGGTTTCGAAATATGTCTTAAGTGTTTATTTAGTCGGCGTACTTACTTATATATATATACCACCGACTCACCAGTACAGCCATAACCTTCTTACTTAGGTTGGCCGACGCAACCTTCCGTGCAAAGCTTCAGCAACGCATAGCTTCAACTTGCTGTTTTACAATTGCTCAACGCCCCGTCGCCGGATAGCCGATTAACGCATGATCCTCTCGGCCACTCTTCTAATGTACCAACACATACCAACCTTCAACGCATAGTAGTCTCCAACGCATAGTGGCCTTCAACGCATAGTGGCTTCCAACGCATAGTGGCTTCCAACGCCTCGTGGCCTTCAACGCCCTTGTGGCCATCAACGCCTCGTGGCCTTCAACGCCTCGTGGCTTCCAATCACATGTGTCCATGCCGAGCTACCTTCTTCAACGCATAGTACCAGTAGTCTCGTCAAGCCTCCGACATACTCTCAACGCGTAGCCCCACTAATGCATGGCCAACACTTGCCACTTTTGCTCCCATACTACTCGGCCAACTTTCTCTATTCACTGCTCATCTCATAGTTTCTTCTTGACTTGCCAACTCCCATATGTCAGGTAGGGGCTTACAGCGTTTCTCTACTGCATACTACCTGGCATTAAAGTCTCAAACGCATACTACTATGCGTTTATTCCTTATCGCATAATACCATGCATCTGCCTTAATTACATACCATCATGCCTTCTTTTATGCGTTCGCACTCTTTACGTTTACCTTTATGTCGTTCTGTATCCAAGACCTTCCTCCTATCCTTGAGGTTTCCTTGATTATTCCTTTATGCACTCTTGTGCTGTATTCCAAGGTCATGTTTCCAAATCTCTTCCTTATGTGAGCTATTTCCTCAACGAAAAATCCTATCATATATCCATCTCCAGCCTCCTACCTTTAGGCTTACTTCTCAATCTTCTCTAATAGGAGTTGTGCGTTTACCATAGATTGTCATTGCCTCTTTCCAAGATTCTACCTTATGCGTTTTACTTTTATCATGCGTTTCCTTCGTCTCTACCATGCGTCCAACATGGTCTTCCACTAAGTATGCGTCCAACTTCACTTATCTCTCAGTTATTCTTTTTAACCCTGCTCATCACTTGATGAGGTTTCCTTTCTTTCCATAGGTCTTCCTTCTAAGCTTAAAATCATGGTTGTGTTCTTCTGATCTGTTTATCCTACACAGTAGAATTCTCAACTTCAAGAATTACTTTGATTCCAAGATCCAGAATTCACTCAACGCAACCTTTCTATCAAATCCTTCTAATTCAAACTTCATCTACGGCCTACGTAAACTAACACTTGAGCACAACCGCTCTTGTCCTACTTCTTCCCTTTATAGGCTCTTCCACGAAATGGTCGTAGAAAAAGGGTGTGACAACATGCAATAGAGATTGCAATTTTGAACACTATTTCCTCCAAAATGTTTGAGAAACAATTTTGGATTATGAAAGTGTTGTAAAACTGGTTTATGACATTTCAATATGTGGGTAAGTTAAGATACATTTGTCAAAACGAATCTTTTACAAATACGCTTGACGAAACAAATGTTCGAAAATACACTTAAGTACAGGTAGTCCTTGAGAAATTATGAAATGGCCTTTTGTAGTGTCCAAAAATTAAAAAAAAAATGTATTTGTGTGATAAATATTGGTTTTATTAGGAACGTCAAATGAAAGTTTGTGAACCTATAAAAACGTTAAGTTGTGTTCATAAACTAGTTCCAAGTAAAACCATTTATAGTTAACAAGTGTTGTTAACCATTTATTTGCATTTGAAGGTCAAATGGTTTCTAGTTGTCAACCAGATAAGTATTCATCATAGTAGAAGAGTTATGAGATAACTCAACACTTACAAAACTTGCTTGAAGTCTACATTGTCATATTAGATGACAAGATGAAAACTTATAAACCTTAAAAGTAGTGAGGGAATTATGAGATGACTCAATCTTTGCTATAAATTAGTCAAAGTTGTCATACTGGATGACAAGAATTGAAGGGTGATGACGAAAGGAAATTATGTCAAAGTCATAAAACTTGAGATAAAGTATGTATGCTTAATCTCAGTATATTTTTTTTTAGACTTTCTTGATGGGGTAAAACCCAAAGGATATGAATTGATTTTCAAAGTAAGACTCTTGGTGTAAAGTGAAAACCATCGCTAGAACTGGTGGGTGAAAATAGATTGTGAGTCAATTTTTCTAACTAGTTACTATAATGGAGTCTTTATGCATTATTTAATTCATTGTTGCATATGTGATATGTAAAAATGAATTAATTCTTTTGTGAAAAGAAGTTCAATGCATCTATACAAATCAAGAAAATTTTCAAAGATTTAATTGCAAAAGGTTTGCCAAATTGTGATGTTCATTTGACAAATGAATTTCACAATTAGAATCTTTGAGAATAAGTGTTTGATATAGTATCATAACCCATGACTTTGAACGATGATAATATTCTTGTACAGACAAGAGAATGAAAACTGGGTATTTATTTGTTTTATGTTGATATTTACTCATCATGAATGAAGTAAAAAATCAATATGAAAATTTGACTATTTAACCAATATCAAATAGTTGTTTTTTAAAATAATTTTGTATATTAAATACACATATATTGATGTTAAGTTTGTCTCATGCATCTTACATTTATAAAGTTGTTGTTTAATGTTTGATGCAATGGCTTCAGATGGAATGGTAGTGATCATTCCACATTCAAGTTGATATGTCTAAAGGAAAAAGTTTCCTAAGACACCTCAAATGTTGAGGGGATGTAATTCTTACATGAGACCTAATTAACATTTAATATACAATAGGTTAATTATATCAGTTAAATCAATGGTATGTCTATTGAGTTTGAAAATTAAAACTTATAAATAATGAGACATTGATGTATAAAGTTTAAGATTTGATCTTTTACAGAATATATTGTTTCATGAAGGATTTAGAGAAATCTATGTTTTATCCTTAGTGGTGTAAATTGGACTACAAGGCAATATTTTTGCTTGTGAGGCAATAATTTGCATAGTCATGTATATCCTTAAATATTTGAAAGTTGTTCCAAATATGAATTGGTCTATCCACTTTATGAGATAAAGTACAAAGACTAAGTTTGAGGATATTAGTAAACACCAAGTTGTAGGGATAGAACAACATGAGATAAACATCATGGTGGTGACCAGATAGAATTTGTTGACAGTTTGAACTATATAACAGGATTGTCTAGGCTAAAGTGTCACACCGCCTCCCGGATTATTCTCCACAACCCGAGAGGAGATGTGAAGACAGCAACCTTGACTCCTCTGTAAGGTTCACTGTCCAACCATTTTCACCAAAGACGGCTCAGACGAGGTTCTTGCGTTGGCAAAGCATCCCGAACTCGCTTGCTATCTGGAAAAAATTAGAAAAACATGGGAAAACGTGAGCTAAAGCCCCGTGAGTGACTGGTTTTGTAAAACTATCTTTTGTTCGAAAACAAGCATGTTACATAATACGCATTAAAACAAGGATTTAACACGATAATTCAACAGAAACAGATTTTCCACAAAACTTTATCAATCTCGTAAATCTGTTCCAAATCAATGAATCGTTTTCAAGAATGATTAAACAGAAAACCGTTTGGTTTTTCAATCTTTTCCCTTAGTTGAGGTGGAGCAAGACTCAACGCTCTCAACGTCGAAAACAACCTTAGTTGGGGTGGAGCAAGACTCAACACACCCAATGTTGAAATCATCCCTGGCTTGATGCGGAGCAAAACTCGACGCACCAGCCAAATCAACCTCTATGTGCACATAGGAACATGGCGGGTTGCCCAAGTACCTTCTCATGTCCTTGAGTACTGGGTCCCGGGGAAACTCACGTGCCTTCTCAAGTCCATGAGCACTGAGCCTCCTCTTAAACATTTTATCAATCAGTTTACACAAATAGTTCATCTAAAACCTTTTATAGAAAACAATATAATTCTTGATAACCAACATCTTGAAACACGCATTTCAATATCTAAAACCATCAGATAAAACATGCCTTTTTAAACAATACGGTCAAATATCATGCGTTTCAAATAATTCATCACAAAACCATATCTTAAAGAACATTTTAGTAAAAACTGATTTGAAGAAGAAAGGTGTCACTCACAAGTCACTTAAGAATTTCCTCTTTCCCCTTGAAATTCTGCCTTCCCCGAGCTTCTTGAACGCAAGGCTTGCGTTTCTAACCCGCAAGGTAGCTCAAATGGACGTAGCGTGCAAGATCTTCTGGATGCGTCGACCTTGTGCAAGATTTCCTGGATGCGTCGACTTTCTTGGACGCAAACCTCCTTTTACAAACGCAAGGGTTCTTCATCTGCCTTTGTTCTCCTCTTCCTCTCAAGGATTCTTACTTTCGAATCATTAGTCGTTACTCTTCCCTCCGGGTCCTATTTATAAAGGGTTTGCCATCCTACTTCTCCTCTCTTTTTGCCACTTGATTGCCACATGTCATGTAAGCACTGACCTGCATTGCCAAGCGTTGGGGTGCGGCCATGCGATTGTGGCTATGGGTTGCAAAGGGAGAAGTGGCGTGAGTGAGAGCAAGAATTTTTGGAAAGTAAAATTTTGGCCAAGTGTTGGCCAAGTCCATGCATTGTTGGTTGGCTCACGGAGGGTAGTGAGCTGAAGTAGCTGCTCGCGTTGAAGGATAAGTGATTTTGGCAGGGGAAGAAATGTGCTTGCACCATGCGTTTAAGTCACTCTGCGTTGAGGACAGTTATGCGCTGAAGTCCATGCGTCGAAGACAGACATGCGTTGAAGTCACTCCGCGTCGAAGACAGAGTGGTCTTGACGCGACGAAAATAGTGGTGTAAGACGGGAATTTATGCGGCAAAAAATAGGAGGCGTTGAGGACGACACCATGCGTTGGGTGTGGTCAGTTGCTGAAGGCGTTGGATGAGAAGTTAATATGAGTGCATCGCGCTGAGGTGAGAATCCTGCGCTAGCCTGCGGGTGAAGGGTAAGTCGGCAACATAAATCCTGGTGTTTGTAAAGGCTAAGTCGGTAGTATATATAGTCGGATTAATTAAATGTTTAATCATTTTTAAGACATTTTGAGAACTTAAGTCGGTCTCATATTTCAGAAAAACTTCAGAAGAAGATTGAGGAAGGTGTTCTTGTGAATTTTGGACGAAATTCGACTCATATTGATGTTGAAAACGGAGCTGGAACAGAGGATTGTTTGAAGTCGCACAGTCTGAGCAGTAATTGATATTCAGAGTACAACGTATAGAGGAAGCCGAGTTTAGAGCTGAAATTTGGAGGTTAGTAAGTTAACATAATTCCTCACAACTTTTGTGAAGGATGGTAATGCTGAAATTGAAGATTAACTATGTGAATCTTTAGGAAAAGCAGCACTTACAAGATTGATAAGCAATCCGGAACAGCATGAGGTGATTTCGGAATACCGAGAGAACGAGGAAGAATTAAGCCTTGAAACTTTGAGGTAAGCTATAGAACTTAATCCTCTATAAGTTTGTAGAAGAGAAGAAGTCCGAAATCCATATGAAATTATGAGAACAAGAGGAAAGGAAGAAATTACAGTGCAGAGTGCCGCTAAGAATCAAGTATCAGCACACTGTCTGGGTACTGATAGCGAGACGGGTGTCGCTGAGACGCAAAGGAGTTTTCCGTCTCACAAATCTCGCTAGATATCGCTGAGTGTCGCTGCTAAGGTAAGGTAACGCTAGTGTCGCTCAATCAAGTATCGCTAGTAACAGCTCCTGTTGGTTGGTATCGCTAGGATTCTCGCTTATAATGTACGTGTAGAAAAGGAGGAAGGTTTAATGTTAAGTAACATGAGGTAAATGTCTCTTGCAGGCCAGGAAGAAATAGGGAAGGCGTATAACCCACGTAAAGCCTAGAAAGAGTTGTGAGTGACTATTTTACTCTTCAAATTGATTTTTATTAAAATATTCTTATGAAGTATGATTTTGCAATGAACTGTTTAATATGTATAAGGTTTGATTGTATTACTCACAAGGCATGTTACATGTTTTCTAGAGTTGATAAAAAGTATTTTTATGAAATGTTATTGAATAAAGACCTGTATGATTTCTATGAAAGGATTTTCATATAAACTATTATGTGAACGGATTTCTAAAACGTTTTATAGGAGGCTCAGTGCTCAAGGACACGAGAAGGCACGTGAGTTTCCCCAGGACCCAGTACTGAAGGACATGAGAAGGTACTTGGGATAACCGTCATATTCCTATGTGCATATAAAGGTTGATTTGGCTGGTGCGTCGAGTTTGCTCCGCATTGAGCCAGGGACGATTTCGACGTTGGGTGTGTTGAGCCTTGCTCCACCCTAAATAAGGTTGTTTTCGACGTTGAGTGCGTTGAAGCGTTGCTCCGCCTCAACTAAGGGAAAAGTTTGAAAAACCAAATTGTCATTGTTCATCTCTTTGTAAAACATTCATGTATGATTTGAATTTGATTTATAAGATTAATGGATTTGTGGAAAGTATGTTTAAATTGAATAATATGTTAAATTCTTGCTTAATTGTTATACGTACATGCCTGTTTTCAATGAATATTCGTTTTACAAAGATTTGTCACTCACAGGGCTGTTAGCTTATGTTTTCCAATGTTCTCCTTTTCTCCCCCCAGGTAGCAAAGACATTCCCGTTGCTTAGCCTACTTCAGCTCACCCTGCCTAAGTCTCAAGTTCTCAAAATTTCAGTCAAGTCTGAGAGTTGTACCTTGTATGTGACTTTATGTAGATGGCATGTAGACCTAGTAGTTTTCGAATGGGGATTGTAGTGGAGTTTTGTACATTGTATGATGAATATGGAAGTTAAATTATGTTATATAATAAAAGTGTACTCTATACAGGGAATAATATGATGTTATAAGCATGTGTAGTATGACTGAGTTCTATGTATGTATATGAGTAAATGTATGCACAGGAAGGAATGTAAGATGGGACAATATGCGTCACAAGTGGGGTGATGTTTATTGTCTTCACCATTCCCTTTCAGTTTAGGTGGGTAATCTGGGAGGGGTTGTGACAAGTTGGTATCAGAGCGAAAGAGTCTTGGGAATAGGATCATGCATTGTAGTGTAAGAACATGTATATTGTTAGTAAATGATAATGTCGTATTGTCCTATAGGAAACATGCCACCTCGAGGCAGGCGAGCTAGGCAAGCAGTAGCCGGAACTCCTAAAGCTACTGGGAACCGTGGAGATATGTCTAAGGGTGAATCTAGTCATCCTCAAGTTGAGGTCAATGTTGAGGAACAGTTATTCACTAGAATTGCTTAGAGACTGGCTGCAAGCATTGGATCAGTGGAATCAGATCCAGAAAAGAAATGCAATATTGAAAGATTAAAGGCTTTAGGTGCTACTACTTTTGAGGGCACCATAGATTCTATTGAAGCAGAGCGTGGCTAAATTTGCTTGAGAAATGCTACCGTGTAATAAGATGCCCTGAAGACAGAAAAGTTGAGTTGGCAGTATTTATTCTCCAAAAAGGGGCAGAAGATTTGTGGAGGATTGTGGAAAGCAGAAGAGGAGACACAGAAGAAATAAACTGGAATGAGTTTAAGAGGGTCTTCCAAGAAAAATATTGTCCAAGATCATTCCGAGATGCCAAACGGAATGAGTTTTTGAGGTTGATACAGGGATTTATGATAGTGGCAGAATATGAGAAGAAATACACAGAACTATCTAAATATGCCACAACGATTGTTGCAGATGAGGCTGACAGATGTAAGAGGTTTGAAGAAGGGTTACGGGAGGAGATACGAACTCCGGTGACCGCTAGTGTTGAATGGACGAATTTTTCTAGACTAGTGGAGGCAGCTATGCGGGTAGAAAGGAGTTTGATGGAGAAGAAGATGGAGCGTGATTCATCTAAAAGTGGACGTATAGTCCACTCTTCTGGCGTTACTCCGGGATAGTCAGGAAGGAGATTTGTACCTGGCGTGTTTAAAGAAGGAAAGTTCAAAACCAGATCGAGCGGACAAACTACTTTTAAGACCAGTACTAGTGGAAGTACACGGGGGCAAGGACCAAAGAATGTTGGTGGTCCAGCGTAGTCAGTAGAAGGTTCTCGAAGTGGACGACCTGGTGAGTCCACAGCTAGTTCCACGCAGAAACCGTTGTGTCCCACCTACGGGAAGTATCATTGGGGAAAGTGTAGGGTCAATGCATGTTATAACTGTGGACAGACTGGTCATTTTAAACGAGAATGCCCTCAATTGATGCAAGAAGATAAACCTGAGCAGAGAACTGCCTTACATGTGGTGGGTCAGCCACAAAGATCTGCTGGAAATGTTGACGAGGGAACTAGTAGAGCAAGACAGAAGGGAGTTACGGGACGATCAAGATAGCAAGGAAAAATCTTTGCTATGACTCAACAAGAAGCCGATGATGCTCCTAATGTGGTTACTGGTACTCTTTTTATTTGTAATACCTCTGCTCACGTTTTAATAGATCCTGGTGCTATGCATTCTTTTATTGCTAAAATATTTGCTGAAAGAGTAAATAGTACAATAGAACCTTTGCCTAAGGAATTGTCTGTTTATACTTCTGTTGGTGATGTGTTGATAGCTAGTGAAGTGTATAAAGATTGTATGATAGAAATGGATGGTGTGGCCATGACAGCCAACTTGATACCCTTAGATATTCAAGAATTTGATGTGATATTAGGGATGGATTTCTTATCCAAATATCGCGCCACTATGGATTGCTTCCAAAAGGAAGTTGTGTTTAAAAGATTTCAAGGAACTGAAGTTATTTTCAGAGGAGACAGGAAAATTCTTCCTACTTGTGTAATATTTGCAGTTAAGGCTAGAAAGCTATTGAGCAAGGGTTGTTCAGCATACCTTGCTTATGTGATTGATGCACAGTTTAGTAAGTTGAAACCAGAAGATATTCCAGTGGTAAGTGAATTCCTGGATGTGTTTCCTGAAGGACTACCTGGGTTGCCGCCTGACAGGGAGATAGAATTCTCTATTGAATTAATCCCAGGAACCGCACCAATTTCACAAACTCCATACAGAATGGCACCAAAGGAGTTAAAGGAACTGAAAGTGCAATTGCAGGAATTGATTGACAAGGGGTATGTACGACCTAGTGTGTCACCGTAGGGAGCACCGGTGTTGTTTGTGAAAAAGAAGGATGGCACACTTAGATTATGTATTGATTACCGTCAGTTGAATAAGGTAACAATACGTAATAAGTATCCATTACCTCGCATTGATGATTTGTTTGACCAACTTAAAGGTGCTTCATTATTTTCCAAGATTGATCTACGATTTGGATATCATCAGGTGAAGATCAAAGGAACAGATATACCAAAGACGGCATTCAGAACAAGGTATGGACATTACGAGTTTCTAGTAATGCCTTTTGGATTGACAAATGCTCCAGCTGTATTTATGGATCTCATGAATCGCATATTCCATCCATACATTGATCAATTCGTTGAAGTGTTCATCGATGATATACTAGTATATTCTGAGAATAAGGAAAAGCATACAGAACATCTTCGAGTGGTATTACAAACATTGCGTAATGAGAGATTGTATGCTAAATTCAGTAAATGTGAATTTTGGCTTGACCGTGTTATGTTCCTAGGACATGTGGTGTCAGCCGAAGGGGTAAGTGTAGATCCACATAAGATAGAGGCAATAGTTAACTGGGAAAGGCCTACTAATGTCACAGAAGTTCGTAGTTTTCTGGGATTAGCAGGTTATTATCGCCGATTTGTCGAAGGATTTTCAAAAATAGCACTACCCTTATCAAGCTTAACCAAGAAGGTAGCCAAGTTTGAATGGACAAATGAATGTGAACAGAGTTTTTAAAAGTTGAAGGAAAAATTAGTGTCGGCACCAATATTGACATTGCCTACCCCTGGAGTGGAGTTTGAAGTGTACTGCGATGCGTCACGACAGGCGTTAGGATGTGTACTCATGCAGAAGGGAAAAGTGATTGCCTATGCATCGATGCAGCTGAAGAAGCACGAAGGTAATTATCCGACGCATGATCTGGAGTTGGCCGCAGTTGTATTAGCCTTGAAAATTTGACGACATTACTTGTACGGAGAAAGGTGTCATATTCTTTCTGATCACAAAAGTTTGAAGTATATCTTTGATCAAAAGGAACTAAATTTACGACAAAGAAGATGGATGGAATTGATTAAAGACTATGATTGCTCAATAGAATACCATCCAGGAAAGGCCAATGTGGTGGCCGACGCATTGAGTAAGAAGTCAAGACAATTTGGGGCTTCAATGAACGCAATCAATGCGGAATTAACAACAGAGCTTAGGCGTTCAAACGCATCTTTATCGGTGGACACATTAGGAGGGTTATTTGCACACTTCCATCTAAGACCTACTTTAACAGAGGAGATTGTTAATAAACAGATGGAAGACTCAGTACTTAGGAAAATAGTAGAAGAAGTGAATCTTAAGAAAAGAGCGGATTTTGAAATTAGAAGTGATGGAACTTTATTGAAACAAGGAAGATTGTGTGTTCCCAACGATTTAACATTGAAAAACGCTATTCTAGAGGAAGCTCATAGTTCTGCTTATGCGATGCACCCCGGTAGTACAAAGATGTACAGAACTTTGAGAGGATATTATTGGTGGCCAGGAATGAAACGAGAAATTGCTGAATGTGTAGCAAAATGCTTAATATGTCAGCAAGTTAAACCGAAAAGACAAAGACCTGGTGAACTCTTAAAACCACTACCAGTACCTGAATGGAAATGAGAACACATTACAATGGATTTCTTAATTGGACTTCCTAGAACTCCTAGTGGTCATGATGGAATTTGGGTGATAGTAGACAGACTTACTAAAACCGCAAGATTCCTCCCAGTCAAGGTGACTTCTACTTTGGATCAGTTGGCTAAACTGTATGTTGATAGAGTAATAAGTCAATATGGAGCACCGGTATCAATTGTCTCTGATAGGGATCCAAGGTTTACGTCTAAATTTTGGCCAAGCTTGCAACAAGCGTTGGGAACTAAACTTAAGTTTAGCACAGCCTTCCATCCTCAAACTGATGGACAATCGGAAAGAACAATTCAAACTTTAGAGGATATGCTGCGTGCGTGTGTGCTGAAATTTAAAGGAATCTGGGATATTCACCTATCTTTGATGGAGTTTGCCTATAATAATAACTATCATTCCAGCATTGGAATGGCACCTTACGAGGCATTATATGGTAGGCGTTGCAGAACTCCTATATGTTGGGGTGAAGTAGGAGAACGGAAGTTAATAGGGCCAGAATTAATTCAAACCACATCTGAAAATGTGAAATTCATAAGAGAAAGATTGAAAACCGCACAGGACCGACAAAAGAGTTACGCTGATGAGAGGTGTCGAGATTTAGAATTTGAAGTTGGGAATAAAGTCTTCTTGAAATTATCTCCTTGGAAAGGAAAATTAAGTCCAAGATACATTGGACCTTATGAGATTTTGGAACGCATAGGACCTTCGGCTTACCGATTAGCGCTACCTACAGAATTGTCCAAAATACACGATGTATTCCATGTCTCTCTATTGAGGAAATATATTCCCGATCCTACGCATATTTTAGAAACTCAACCTATTCAGGTAAATGAAGACTTATCCTATGAAGAGGAGCCTGTGCAAATTCTTGACCGTAAAGAACAAGTATAAAGAACAAAAACGATACCGCTTGTTAAGGTCTTATGGAGAAACCATCAAGTCGAAGAGGCGACATGGGAAAGTGAAGAGCAAATGAAAATCAAATATCCTCACCTTTTCTTACCGTAATCTTACTTGAATTTCGAGGACGAAATTCTTAAAAGGGGGTAAGGAATTGTAAGCACTGACCTGTGTTGCCAAGCGTTGGGGTGCGGCCATGCGATTGTGGCTATACGTTGCAAAGGGAGAAGTGGCGTGAGTGAGAGCAAGAATTTCTGGAAAGTGCCAAGTGTTGGCCAAGTCCATGCGTTGTTGGTTGACTCACGGAGGCTAGTGAGCTGAAGTAGCTGCCCGCGTTGAAGGATAAGTGATTTTGGCGGGGGAAGAAATGTGCTTGCACCATGCGTTTAAGTCACTCTGCGTTGATGAAAGTTATGCGCTGAAGTCGATGCGTCGAAGAAAAACATGCGTTGAAGTCACTCCGTGTCGAAGACAGAGTGGTCTTGACGCGACGAAAATAGTGGTGTAAGACGGGTGTAAGCCCCGCATCTATTTTTGTGAGAACGCAAGGTAAGAAGGGGCCGAGAGATGGGCAAAGGTGTAAAAGTAGTTGGCTGGCTTGCATTTGGAGTGGGAAAACGATTAAGTGTCAGCTATGCGTTGATGGCAACCTGTTGTGGAGGAAACAATTTTGGTGTAAACGCAAAGATGAGGGAAGTTTAGCATGCGCTGAAGTTGTGACGCGTTGAGGACATAAGGAGGATCACTTGGTAACGAAGATTATTATGCGTCAAACGCATTGAAGGCAGTGAGCCGTTGGAAGTAAAGGCCATGAGGAGTTGGAAGCTGATATGCGGTGAGACTTTTATGCGGTGAACGTTACCATGCGTCGAAGGCGGGTATGCGTTGGACAAGGAGTGTTGGCCGAGAGAAAGTAATGCGTATGCTAACTATTTGGCGGGAGAGTTTGAAATGAAATGTCATCAGAGGTCGTGTGCGTTGCTGAAGCTGAGCATAGGAGGTATGCGTTGAACGGATTATAGTATAGAGTTGGAATGGAGAACAAGTCGGTGATATATATAAGTGGACTGAGAATTCAATTGTTCTGCTTGCATTTCAGAGCTCGAGTTGGGTCCATATTAAGGCAAAACATCGGAGGGAGGTAGAAGAAGATGTTCATGCTGATCTGAAGTAGAAATCTCATTGAATTCGTGGAAGAAACTTGGGTTTGACAGAGGTTTCGGCTGCTGTGATCTCTTCAGAGTGATGCTCGATTTTGGAAGAAGAAAAAATTGAAGAGACGAAGGTTAGGGCTGAAACTTTGAGGTTAGTAAGTTAACTCGATTTCTAGCAGGTTTCATGAAGAGTGTTTGAGCTGAAATTGTTTAATTGTGTGTCAAACTTAGGAAGAAGAGACGGGAGTTGAACTGTCGGGTGATTAGAGGTAACTTGGAGTTGCCGAAGGATATATCCTAAACGGAGAGGATGCTCTTCATGGAATTTGGAGGTAAGATGAAGGACCTGTATTTTAACAAGTTTGTAGAAGGAAGAAAGTATTGAAATTGATTGAAACGAAATGTTTAGCAGGTTGAAGAAGGAAGAAGAAAGGAAGAAGGAAACGGTTCTGTCGCAGCGAAAGTATCGCTGAGTGAGCGAGAGACTGGGCAGCGAAGCAAGTAATGCTGCAACGCAAAGATAGGCTTTGCGTCTCATGATTCTCGCTAGAGTATCGCTGGATTTCGCTCCTCAAGGTAGTCTCGCTGGTTTTAAACAACGCAGTATCGCTAGTACAGTTTAAGTATCTATTGAGTAATGCTGGCAGCTTACAATTTTCTATAGAGTAACGTTACTAATGTATGTTAAAGGAAAAGGGAGATTATGGAAACTAAACTTGAGGATTATGTGTTTTCAGGCCAAGAAGAGCTCGGGGAGGCTTATAACCCATTTAGAGGCGGGACCAATTATGAGTGACTGTTTGTTATATCCTGTGTTAAATTTAGTACGCTTATTGATGAGGAAATGTGATACGTTGTGGTATGCCTTATGTAAGTGATGTGTTAGTGGTTTAAGAGAATATTAATACCAATGTCTAAATACATTAGTGGCTGAAGGACCTTATGGTGAAAGCTATATGTGAGTAAGCGTGAAATTCTGTGCTGAGAGATTTGAGAAGGCACTGGAATAACAGTAGAGAACGGACTACAATGCTCAGGGACTGTAAGTGAAGGCATGTAGTAATCCATCACACACTAACTCGTGCCGAGGGATCATGGGTGAAGGCACTTGAGCATAGATAGAGTTTATTACCTGTGCTGAGGGATTTAATGTGAAGACACATGGTACTGTAATTATAAATGAATAAGTGCTGAGGGACGGAAAGTGAAAGCACTAAATAGATGCAAGTTTGTGAGACATGAGAAGTTGATAGTTAGGTGTGCAATGTGAAAAGTGAATCCTGATAATTCATTGGGATGTGTTATGTGATAGTTACTAACAAGCTGGGTTATAGTTGTTATGAATAGTTCAGTAGATTTAGTCACTCACTGAGCCTTCTGCTCATCCAGTTTGTTGTTGTTGTTTGTTGTTTCAGGCAGCGAGCGTGTCCGGGATGCCTAGCCTACAGAAGAATCTCTTCTGAGCCTATCTGGAAGCGAACCTCTGGGATAGTTGTAAATATTTAGATTGTTCATATATCTTGTAATAAACATCTTTCATGAGGGTAGAAAGGGGGACGTGTTGTACTTATATGTGTATATACAGACATGTTGGTTGAAAGATTGCACGTTCTTCTGATAAGATAATAGAAATGTTGTTTGTTTTGCTATTTTTATGGTGTTTATCTTACAGAGTTTTATGTGAGGAAAATAGGATCATGCTCAATCCTAGGTATGGAGTGTATCTGAGATAGGGTGTGACAACGGGAATGTATGCGGAAAATAGGAGGCATTGAGGACGACACCATGCTTTGGGTGTGGTCAGTTGCTGAAGGCGTTGGAGGAGAAGTTAATATGAGTGCCTCGCGTTGAGGTGAGAATCCTGCGCTAGCCTTCGGGTGAAGGGTAAGTCGGCAACATAAATCCTGGTATTTGTAAAGGCTAAGTTGGTAGTATATATAGTCGGATTAATTAAATGTTTAATCATTTTTAAGACATTTCGAGAGCTTAAGTCGGTCCCATATTTCAGACAAACTTCAGAAGAAGATTGAGGAAGGTGTTCTTGCGGATTTTGGACGAAATTCGACTCATATTGATGTTGAAAACGGAGCTAGAACAGAGGATTGATTGAAGTCGCACAGTCTGAGCAGTAATTGATATTCAGAGTAGAACGTATAGAGGAAGCCGAGTTTAGAGCTAAAATTTGGAGGTTAGTAAGTTAACATAATTCCTAACAACTTTTGTGAGGATGGTAATGCTGAAATTGAAGATTAACTATGTGAATCTTTAGGAAAAGCAGCACTTACAAGATTGATAAGCAATACGGAACAGCATGAGGTGATTTCGGAATACCGAGAGAACGAGGAAGAGTTAAGCCTTGAAACTTTGAGGTAAGCTATAGAACTTAATCCTCTATAAGTTTGTAGAAGAAAAGAAGTCCTAAATCCGTATGAAATTATGACTTTTAATAGATTGAATTGAGAACAAGAGGAAAGGAAGAAATTACAGTGCAGAATGCCGCTAAGAATCAAGTATCAGCACACTGTCTGGGTACTGATAGCGAGACGGGTGTTGCTAAGACGCAAAGGAGTTTTTCATCTCACAAATCTCACTAGATATCGCTGAGTGTCGCTGCTAAGGTAAGGTAACGCTAGTGTCGCTCAATCAAGTATCGCTAGTAACAGCTCCTGTTGGTTGGTATCGCTAGGATTCTCGCTTATAATGTAAGTGTAGAAAAGGAGGAAGGTTTAATGTTAAGTAACATGAGGTAAATGTCTCTTGCAGGCCAGGAAGAAATAGGGAAGGCGTATAACCCACGTAAAGCCTAGAAAGAGTTGTGAGTGACTATTTTACTCTTCAAATTGATTTTTATTAAAAATATTCTTATGAAGTATGATTTTGCAATGAACTGTTTAATATGTATAAGGTTTGATTGTATTACTCACAAGGCATGTTACACGTTTTCTAAAGTTGATAGAAAGTATTTTTATGAAATGTTATTGAATAAAGACCTGTATGATTTCTATGAAAGGATTTTCATATAAACTATTATGTGAATAGATTTCTAAAACGTTTTATAGGAGGCTCAGTGCTCAAGGACACGAGAAGGCACGTGAGTTTCCCCAGGACCCAGTACTGAAGGACATGAGAAGGTACTTGGGCAAACCGTTATATTCCTATGTGCATATAGAGGTTGATTTGGCTGGTGCGTCGAGTTTGCTCCGCATTGAGCCAGGGACGATTTCGACGTTGGGTGTGTATAGCCTTGCTCCACCCCAACTAAGGTTGTTTTCGACGTTGAGTGCGTTGAAGCATTGCTCCGCCTCAACTAAGGGAAAAGTTTGAAAAACCAAATTGTCATTGTTCATCTCCTTGTAAAACATTCATGTATGATTTGAATTTGATTTATAAGAATAATGGATTTGTGGAAAGTATGTTTAAATTGAATAATATGTTAAATCCTTACTTAATTGTTATACGTACATGCCTGTTTTCAATGAATATTCATTTTACAAAGATTTGTCACTCACAGGGCTGTTAGCTTATGTTTTCCAATGTTCTCTTTTTCTCCCCCCCAGGTAGCAAGGACATTCCTGGTGCTTAGCCTACTTCAGCTCACCCTGCCTAAGTCTCGAGTTCTCAAAATTTCAGTCAAGTCTGAGAGTTGTACGTTGTATGTGACTTTATGTAGATGGCATGTAGACCTAGTAGTTTTCGAATGGGGATTGTAGTGGAGTTTTGTACATTGTATGATGGATATGGAAGTTAAATTATGCTATGTAATAAAAATGTACTCTATACAGGGAATAATATGATGTTATAAGCATGTGTACTATGACTGAGTTCTATGTATGTATATGAGTAAATGTATGCACAGGAAGGAATGTAAGATGAGACAATATGCGTCACAAGTGGGGTGATGTTTATTGTCTTCACATTCCCTTTCAGGTTAGGTGGGTAATCTGAGAGTAGGTGTGACATGTCACGCTGCATGCTTACTTAACCATGCATTAATCCAAGCGTCACCTTGCATGAAACACTTAGCATGCCTTCTAACACCTCCTACTTTTAAGGTGTCAAGTCTATATGAAGCCACCTGGCCTTTATAAACTTATCCTATGCGTTCATCATGATCCAATACACAACCTATTCATTCATCCTTGTGTTCCTATGCATCCACATAATCCTACTCCAGATTTTAGCTTCTTTACTCCCTTTCCTTACTCTTAGCTTTATTACCTTTAGCCCCATTTCTTCACCACATCCAACTTGGAGTTCAAATCAACGCATACTAATATGCGTTTCATCTTAATTATAAAATATCATGCGTCTGCCTTAACCGCATACTATCATGCGTCCCCCTCTCTTTCCTTATATCCATTCTTAGCTACAAATCCTTCTCTAGTACATTCACCCTTCTTTTGAAATGTGATTTACCCTTGACAACCACATCCATCTCTAGTTCTTCCTGTCACACCCCCTCCCAGATTACCCACCTAACCTGAAAGGGAATGTGAAGACAATAAACATCACCCCACTTGTGACGCATATTGTCCTATCTTACATTCCTTCCTGTGCATACATTTACTCATATACATACATACGACTCAGTCATACTACACATGCTTATAACATCATATTATTCCCTGTATAGAGTACACTTTTATTACATAACATAATTTAACTTCCATATCCATCATACAATGTACAAAACTCCACTACAATCCCCATTCAAAAACTACTAGGTCTACATGCCATCTACATAAAGTCATTTACAACGTACAACTCTCAGACTTGACTGAAATTTTGAGAACTCGAGACTTAGACAGGGTGAGCTAAAGTAGGCTAAGCACCGGGAACGTCCTTGCTACCTGGGGGGAGAAAAGGAGAACATTGGAAAACATAAGCTAACAGCCCAGTGAGTGACAAATCTTTGTAAAACGAATATTCATTGAAAATAGGCATGTTACGTATAACAAATAAGCAAGGATTTAACATATTATTCAATTTAAACATACTTTCCACAAATTCATTAATCTCATAAATCAAATTTCGATTCATACATGAATGTTTTCCAAGGAGATGAACAATAACACCTTTGGTTTTTCAAACTTTTCCCTTAGTTGAGGCGGAGCAATGCTTCAACGCACTCAACGTCGAAATCGTCCCTGGCTCGATGCGGAGCAAACTTGACGCACCAGCCAAATCAACCTCTATATGCACATAGGAATATGACGAGTTGCCCAAGTACCTTCTCATGTCCTTCAGTACTGGGTCCCGGGGAAACTCACGTGCCTTCTCGTGTCCTTGAGCACTGACCTTCTCTAAAACCTTTTAGAATTCCGTTCACACAACAGTTCATATGAAAATCCTTTCATAGAAATCATACAGGTCTTTATTCAATAACATTTCATAAAAATACTTTCTATCAACTTTAGAAAACATGTAACATGCCTTGTGGGTAATACAATCAAACCTTATACATATTAAACAGTTCATTGCAAAATCATACTTCATAAGAATATTTTTAATAAAAATCAATTTTAAGAGTAAAATAGTCACTCGCAACTCTTTCTAGGCTTTACATGGGTTATACGCCTTCCCTATTTCTTCCTGGCCTGCAAGAGACATTTACCTCATGTTACTTAGCATTAAACCTTCCTCCTTTTCTACACTTACATTATAAGCGTGAATCCTAGCGATACCAACCAACAGAAGTTGTTACTAGCGATACTTGATTGAGCGACACTAGCGTTACCTTACCTTAGCAGCGACACTCAGTGATATCTAGCGAGATTTGTGAGACGGAAAACTCCTTTGCGTCTCAGCGACACCCGTCTCGCTATCAGTACCCAGACAGTGTGCTGATATTTAATTCTTAGCGGCACTCTGCACTGTAATTTCTTCCTTTCCTCTTGTTCTCAATTCAATCTCAAAGTTTCAAGGCTTAACTCTTCCTCGTTCTCTCGGTATTCCGAAATCAACTCATGCTGTTCCAGATTACTTATCAATCTTGTAAGTGCTGCTTTTCCTAAAGATTCACATAGTTAATCTTCAATTTCAGCATTATCATCCTTCACTGCTCAGATTGTACAACTTCAATCAATCCTCTGTTCCAGCTCCGTTTTCAACATCAATATGAGTCGAATTTCGTCCAAAATCCGCAAGAACACCTTCCTCAATCTTCTTCTGAAGTTTGTCTGAAATATGGGACCGACTTAAGCTCTCGAAATGTCTTAAAAATGATTAAACATTTAATTAATCCAACTATATATACTACCGACTTAGCCTTTACAAACACCAGGATTTATGTTACCAACTTACCCTTCACCCGCAGGCTAGCGCAGAATTCTCACCTCAACGCGAGGCACTCATATTAACTTCTCCTCCAACGCCTTCAGCAACTGACCACACCCAACGCATGGTGTCGTCCTCAACGCCTCCTATTTTTGCCGCATACATTCCCGTCTTACACCACTATTTTCGTCGCGTCAAGACCACTCTGTCTTCGACGCGGAGTGACTTCAACGCATGTCTGTCTTTGACGCATCGACGTCAGTGCATAACTGTCCTCAACGCAGAGTGACTTAGACGCATGGTGCAAGCACATTTCTTCCCCCGCCAAAATCACTTATCCTTCAACGCGGGCAGCTACTTCAGCTCATTACTCTCCGTGAGTCAACCAACAACGCATGGACTTGGCCAACACTTAGCCAAAATTTTACTTTCCAAAAATTCTTGCTCTCACTCACGCCACTTCTCCCTTTACAACGCATAGCCACAATCGCATGGCCGCACCTCAACGCTTGGCAACGCAGGTTAGTGGTTACACTTCCTCTATGCGTTTGTCCTTTTGCATTCACCTTTACTTCATCCTGCGTCCATGTCAGTCTTCCAGGAAGGTTCCTTGATTATCCCTCTATGCGTTCTTGAGTTATATCCCAAGGTTATTCCTTTAACCATTTCCTTCCTTAACTTCTTTCTATGCGTTTACCCGAGATCGAAGTTACATTTCCATTTATCATGAAGTTAAACTCTTCAGCGTATAACCTTAATAACCAATGGTAGCCACCTTCAACTCATAAGCCCCTCGACGCATAGCTAATAGCCGTCCTTAACACGTGAACTCCTCAATGCATAGCTGATAACCTTCTCAACGCATAGCTGATAACCTTCTCAACGCATAAACTTTATCAACGCATAGTAAGACTTCTTATCAACACTTTATCCAATACTCTGCTATTTCACTCTTAAACATTAGTAAATATCTCCTTTAACTTCCTATACATAGTTGTACTTCCCGGGTGTATAACGTAAACCAAGTTATAATCCTCTTATTCAACCTTTTAGATTTCGAGGTTACCCTTCTACGCGTCCACTAGGTATACCGAACGCTTTGCTTCCAAATTTCTCCCATACTTAGCCATTTCCTTTAACAATTATTCTAATATCCATCCTTCTATTGTTTCCTCCTATTAGGTTGGCTTTCAACTCTACAGCATATCTACGCTTGAACTCAGTTTCCTTTTTGTTAGCTCATAAGACCATTTCTAAGTAAGGTTGTTTCTCAATTATTAACTATTAAGAATTTCAATTTTCTCAATGCGTCGATTTGCCAACGCATAGAAATTTTCCCAATATAATAACCTTCAACGCTTAACAGCCTCTCCCGCACATGCTATACCATTTTCGGGGACTTCTTGATCAGCCCAATGAACCTTCATAGCAAACTCGTTCAGCGCATAGCTGCTGCCCGTCGCATAACTACTGCCCATCACATAACTTATCAAGCCATCGCTAACCTTCAGCGCATAGTTACAGCTTATCGCATGGCTTACCAACGCATAGTCGTGATCAATACTCAATAGTTCTTGTTCCTTTTTCCTCCATACTATTGCTCTTCACAACGCCTAACGCATTACTTTCCTTAACTTCACTTCCCGACGCGTTGTCAACCTTTCCAACGCAAGGTACTTTTCCTACGTGATGGTTCTACTTCACTTTACATCATCGACGCATGGTACTTCACCCCATTTAACTTGCCATCATTAAAACCTAATCTCATAGCTTAAACATTTCCAAAATTAAGTATAAGTCATGCATTTTCCTATTCCTCCTAGTTCTTGTGTCCCTTTTCAAATCCTCAGTATTAAATACCATGCGTCAGAACTTATCCATCTATGCGTCAACCTGATTTCCAAAATACATCTAACTTCAACCAATCTCCAACTATTCCTTTAGTCCTTCATTCTCACCCTTTTCCTAATATCATTCATTTCAACGCATAGAATTTCTTGGCCATTATTCAATAATTCCACAAACTTAACTTTTCCATTTTAAAAGTTCCGTTAATCCACATCCTTTATCCTTTTAACCTTACTAGCCATTTTGAAGACCTAGGTTTTGGAGATAGGGTATTACATAAAGTGTGAGAGGATCTCCTAGAATGTCTAGGACTATGAGACATGTCTCTAGTGCGCTAGGGCAAGTGGGAGAGCATGTTGGGTATAGAGTGTGCCCTAGGATACATGTCTCACCGGCAATACAACTGGGAGATTGTTGAGATGTATGCCCTAAAGCCTAATAGTTAATAAGTTATTTGAAATAATGGTTGATTATTTTATATATGCAACTATCCATTAAAGAAGCATCCAAGGTTATTTTATGTAACTTAAACATGTATGTAGTTGACATACAGGTGGATCATGTTTAAGTAATAACCAAAATGTTCTATTGTATAAGGATACGGTTGGGTGCCTTATCCTGATGACACTACGGTTACGGCCCACTTTGTAAATGTTACAAGAGTTGTAAGTGTTACAAACGATTATATCGAAATTGTTTATGTGGAGACATGCAAGTGGGGGTATCCTATACAAAAAGTTTATATAAGATCGGACCGTGAAATTATTAACCTCTCTTTATAACACCGTTGACTGAAGAGATTAACATTTTATAATATGGCCATAGGTGACTTGACCTTAATCCTAAGTGAGTTATGAACTCCTGTCTATGAGGGCAATCCTTTGATCTATATGGGTAAGAGTGGTCAAATTCGTCGACTCAATATGTCTACCATTTTGGGGATTTGCCCGAGTAGGGAGCTGAGAACATAGCTACAAAAGATGAAATTCACCCCTTCTCGTCTTTAGGGTAAGTAGATGAATTGCTCCATTAGTTACAGTAAGTCTACAATGTCTTGAGAAAAGGATGAATGTTCATAACCTGCATGATGAAGATGTAATTTTCTTATTGTCCAAGGTATATTAGCATCACTCATATCACGAACAAAGTATATAAGTGATACTGATATACATAATATATGGTATATTTTTCAGTTGTTTCATAATTGATATACTGCAAAATTTTCTTGAGATACTTACCTACTAACATATACTAACTTAATCATCATAGATTAATGAAGAAATTGAACGAGAAAATGATGATGATGAATTACAACAACCACTAAAGTCTATTAATGAGTTCATCAACATTGAGGTAATACAATTGTTTGACTATAAGTATTTCATTTTTTTTGTGTATATTAATTATTGAACATACTGATATACTTCATCTAATTAAATTTCTTGTATATGTTCGTAAAAGAATCAAGAAGATGATGAAGGAAATTGAGAAGAAAAAGAGAATCAAGAAGTACTGAATGCAGACAAACAAGACAAAAATGTAAGTAATATAAAATACACTTTCATACCCTAGTAATATATTATATCATCTATAACTATTGTGCATGTTTAAATGCATATTCTTTAAAGGTTGAAGAAGAGAATGAAGGAAAAGAAACGAATGAAAATGAACAAGAAAATGAAGTTACAAAAGAAATAGAGACCACAACTGTAAGTAATTTATTCTACATTTTGATAAACTTTGATGAAATCTAATATTAGATTTTTCGTCTGATTAATACACCTATTTGCAACTTTACTTTAAAGATTGGAGAACCTGAAGTATAACCGAATGAAGGGGAAAAAAATAAATGAACATGAAAAAGAAAATGAACAAACAAAAGAGGCAAAAGGTTCAACGGTAAGTAATTTATTATACATTTTGATACAATTTGATAAAGTCTAATATTAGATATATTGTCTTACAAATACACCTATTTTCATACTTCTATTTCAAAGACGGGAGAATCCAAAGAACAACTAAATGAAATGAAAATGATTTAATGGAAACAAGCTTGAAATTAGTTGAAGTTGTCGTGAAAATTCATCAGGTTAAAACTAAAAAATATATTTGTTTTATTATTATTATTATTATTATTATTATTATTTATTTATTTTTTTTTTTTTGTTAACATTTAAGCTCACCGATACACTTTTTTTTTTTTTTTAATATATGATAATATATTCTAAAGATTGAAAATCAAGGGAGAGAAGAAAATATAGAAGTAGAATAGGAGGAAAAAGAACAACACAAAGCTAAAAAGGTACTGCAAATGGTAAGTAAAAAAAGTTCTAATTATTCTAACTCATTGTAATATTGATACACTTTTATATATTTGTTTTGTGTACATAAACTTATTGATACACTTTGATATATATATATATTCAATATATATTGAATTTTGAGTGATAACTAAAATGCACCTAAAAAGTACTTTATTTGCCCTTAATTTAGGGGTGTTTTTATTGAATTTAATGTGTTTGCTAGTGGTTTTTAGGTAATTAAGGAGAATTTAAGTATCCATGGCCAAATGAACTAAATCGAGTCAAAACCAAGTGAAAAACAGAAGAAAAGATGGAAAACCCTAGAAATAGGGTTGCACAACTGAGAGCGTCATTACGCTACCCTTTACGCTCCAAACTCGAGAGCTTAAAATTTAGGACAGCAGGGGACCACAGCTATGCTCTTTGAGAGCACAACGATGCTCCGACTAAATTTCCTAGAGCGTAGTTGCGCTCTCTTGTTGCCTTTCAAAAACTAAAAAATCTGCAATTTTGGAAAGTTCTTCTTGAGCAAGCATCTGATTTTCTATAAATTGGGAGGTCCTAAGCCGACTTCTACATCAAGAATTGGAGAATTACATACCTAGAAGGAGGGTTTAGTGCAAGATATGAAGATTCCATGATGCTAGAAGAGTCGAGGATCGGCGGAAAGCCAAATCCATCTTGGAAGCAAGCTTGGAACCCAGGTAACTTTTCTTCCCTTTCTTTATTCTTGATTTATTTGTTGTATCTTGTTGTTCTAATGTTGGTTTTGTCTATGGAAGCCATGTTAGGCTAAATTTCTCATAGTTTTAGGGGTAGATGAATTCTTAGGTTTAAATTGTTAAACACTTTGCTTCTTGAATGTTAATTTGCATTTATGCTATGTAACATGATTGTTCTTAATGCTTTTGAATGTTTGATTGACATTTGAATGATTCTATGATTTAAATCTTGCTTGGAAAAATATGTTTCAGTTAGATCATGCATGCTAGACTATCGTTTGAAAACACAGAAAATAGTTGGATAACGGTAGAGATGTTGATGAAGATTCTTAATACTCTACTTAATCACCTAGTTTCAAGGAATTAGTAATTAGGTTTAGGTAAAAGAAAAGATTGCTTTTGAAAGACTCAATCTGGATAAAAGACTTTTAGATCTAGGTGTTGTGTTAATTACTTCAAGAGTCAAGCAATTATGTTTAATGACACCTTTGATGAAATCTATTCCCTAAAACAACTCTTAGTTAATATTTTTCATATCTTGATCAGTTTTATTTGCTTTCTTAGATTAGTTTAGCTTAAGCGTCATTACAATTTGGTTCCCTAAATAAAATTGGAATGATCTCTGAATACCTAAAAGGATAATCAAACCAATCCCCTGAGGACGATACTCGGCCTTACAAGTCGTTTTAACTATATTATAACTTGACCGGTACACTTGCGATAACACGGAATTTACGCATCAATAACATATGCCAAACAACAAGAAAATGAAGAGAAAAGGACAAAGAAGAAGAATCATAAAGGCAAAAAAGTGGTAAAATCATTTTCTTAAGTATATACTTTTTAACATTGTTTATATTATTTTGTATAAAGCTAATAGATAAAATTGCATTTTTAGGTGGTTAAAAATAGAGTAATTACAAGGAAAACTTCACAAAATGTTAATGTTGCTGAAAAGATAAAAGTGGAGAAAGAACGACCAAAAAGGAAATTGAAACCTACACCTAAAGCTGTTGATTTGGAATTGGCCAAGAAGCATATATCTAAAAACTACGGTGCAAAAGTCAACTGTTTAGAATGAACCACCTAGTTTCGACTTAAAATTTTCACAAAACAAATGATACCCTTGATGTTAGACGTTAGTTGGATTTTATGTTTTATATTTTTAGATTTTGGTGTTAGACTTTGATGATAGACTTTGATCTTAGACTTTAGTTGGATTTTATATTTTTTTTATTAATAATGTAGAGAACTCTTTTGTTATCATACAAATTGAATTGTGAACCTTGATGTTAGAATCTAGTTTTTGAAATGATGATGTCTTCAAATGTTGAACAATTAAGAATGAAATGTCACCTTCAAAATTGTATATAGTATATCATCTTTTTGATGCCCTATCATCATTACACTTTTTAGGTATATCAAATCACAAATCAATCTTTGCATTGATATACATTATGTTAAGTATATCACTTATATATCTTTCAACTTGAAATACCTTCTATCAAGTACATCAATTAAAATAGTTATATGCATTATATGGAACACTAATTAAAATAACAAACAAACAGAAATTAAGAGAGAAAAATATCCCAAAAAAAAATGCTGCTACACCCTTTATAAATTGCTAATGTTTGAAAGAATACAGTGGTCTTAAAGTTGAAATCAATATTGAATGAAAAGTTTAGATACATAAAAATCAAAGAATTATATCTAATTGTTCAAAGACCTAATTGAACAATAAAATTGTTCGAATAGGTTTAAATGTACAAGTTATTTTATTATGACCCGAACGTTTACAACAACCACACTTTGAGCGCTTTGAAACTTCACCAATAGAAGGAATCATTTGTTTACAAGGTCTTCTTGTTGGACGTTTAAAAATTGGAGGCAATACATTGTCATTCACCTCTACAATACTCGTATGGTTACCATCAGGGCAAACTAAACCACCATAAGTTGAAGAAAACATACTAACAATGCATAAGGATCCAAATTAAGACCATGGATCACAATAAGACCACGAGAACATGGAATTTTTTCAAAATTCCAAACACGACAACTGCAACTATAACAATCCAACTTTACTGTAAAATTGTTCCTTCCATCAACTACTTGATATTCAAATCACCCATAGGATTAACCTAAAAAAACTGAGTCAAAATAAGTAATATAAGCATGTAATATAAATCATTGATACACTTCAATTAAGTATATCGATGGTATATTATCTCACTTTTACACTTAAATTCAGTATATCAATAATTTACTATTTTAAATATATATATATATAAAAGACAACACTCACAGTAAAACTTCGTGATTCATCAACTAGAATTCTAAACACTCTTTTAGCCAAGAACCCAAAATGCTCTTAAAACATGACGTTGATTTACACCTATCAAAAAACCACTGTTGAAGTAACTCTCTAATGGACTCAAGCAATCATACAACGGGTAAATCTCTATAAATCTTCAACACTGAATTCAAGCTCTTAGAGATGTTTGTTATCATCATTTGATATCTTCCTTGTCTAGAGTATGCACATGCCCATCACTCAAAACCAACTTTCCCAAGACATTCTCTATAATAGATGGGTATATCAACTCCATCCATCTCATATTCAATTTAAAATCGTCTATGGTATAAGCATTTGCACATTTATGAAAAAACTTCTCTATTAAAGACTCTTTGAATGACAATTGAACACTCTTCAAAAGATGTTTCACAAAAATATAATATTCAACTGATGGAACACATTTAAAACACCTTTCAGAATACTTATATGTTTATCAGAAACAATAACTACTCCCTCACGCTATCCAAAACAAAATTTTAAATGCTCAAAAAACCATCTCGAAGAAGCATCATTCTCTAAATCTACTATACTAAAAGCAAGAGGGAAACTTTGATTGTTATCATCCATCGTTGAAGCAGGTAATAGTGTTCCACCATACTTGTACTTTAAAAATGTCTCATCAATAGATATATTTGGTCTACAATATCTTCACACTTCAATGGATGATCCAATAACCATGAAACAATATTTAAAACGTCCATTTGAATCAGTTTCATATCCAATAAATGAACCTAAAAAAAAAAAAAACAATTTAATACACACTTAATAATAAATCTGATATATTCTATATTTGGTACATCTTCTCATAGATACACTTAACAGTAAATATATCAGTTGGTTGATTTAACATATATCCAATATATCAATTCTAGAAGTAAAAATATTGGATATATGTTATATCAATAACATAAAACAAATACATTAAATGATATTTAATATACTAAATAAAGTGAAAAAAAACAAGCCTAGATCTATTTCTTTTAACTTCAAGAAGAACTTCAAAATCAAAGCATAATACTCATCGACAATCCTTTCAACAACTTTATAACATATTCTTTTGCACTCCAAGCCTTATAATAATTGACAAAAACCGCATAATTCATATGCAAATGATGTACAAAATCTTTTGGTGTTGAGTGATCATAACTATATCTTAAACTCCCAACCATACATTGACTAATAAATTGTGAAGATGCTTGCCTATGAGAAGAATGAACAATCATGGATCAATTATGATTACTAATATACTTTCAAATCATCCATAATTCACTACATTTATAATGTGGCACTCTAATAAATCACTCGCAGTCGTCTTGAGTACATTCCAACTCAATAGATCTTGAATTAGATTTCAAAGTCCTAAACTCAAACTTATTCTGTACAATTATAAAATGAATGACTTCAACAAAACTTCTTTACTACCAAACAAATCATTTTCCTTAAAAACCAATGCATCTTTAATATTGCTAATATGAACATCTCTAAAATCTTCTAATTCACCTTCCAAATCAGCCTCAACTATAGAAGAAGAAGAGTCAATTGAAACATCAAAAAACCTATTCACAACATGAGCTATTAAATGATATTTAGTACTGCATCTTTATCTTCAAAAATCTTAAGAACATGCTGAACACCATTACTACCTATGTCCAACAAAACTGATAGTTCAGTTGATGAACCAAGCTAGGTATCATTACGTATCAAGTTAACAAAATAATCAAATATCATCCCTCCATCAACCAAAACACAAATAGTTTTGTAATCTAGATAGCTCTGTTGGTCATCCCATTGACCACTATGAAAAACCAATACTGGAAGCTTAACCCAAACTACAAAAATTGCAAAAATATAAAAATTAAAATCAGGTATAAATCAAATTCATATGTAAGTATATTAGTTCCATAATACATTTAATATAAGTATATCATGCCACTAGCATATTATACAAAGACAAAAAAACCCAACATAAAAAGTAGAACAAAATCAATGACAAAAACATCTTAAATTCCAACTATAAGTATATCATGACAGTAAAAAAATATAATTATCAAAATCAGGTATAAATCAAATTCATATCTAAGTATATCAGTTTCATAATACATCTAATATAAGTATATCAATTCATATATAATACATCTAATATAAATATATCATGCTACTAATATATTATACAAAGGCAAAACAGACCCAACATAAAAAATAAAACAAAATCATGGACACAAACATCTTAAATTTCAATCAACTCTAAACTACACATAGAAAAAACAGAGAATAATCACATAGTAAGTCAATTTCTTCTTCCACACAATCTCTATGTAAAACCTTCCTAATTTAAGATTGCAATTAATGAACAATTAATGTCCTAAAATAAAGATTTATTAAAAAAAAGAAAGAAAAAAAGAAATCGTAGCTTGCTAATATGAAATCCTTAAAGGAAAAAAAAAAAAAAAAAAATCAAAGACTAAATCATTGAATACCAGAGAAAGAGACCTTACCGATTTCGACTAACCAACCGAAAACTAAAGAAATTGAAAGGTTCAAATTAGCTGCAAAGAAAATGAAGAAACAAAGAAGAAAAAACGTGCGAGAAAAAGGACATTTTATTCATAGGGGTAGTTTGGAAATAATAAAAAGTTTAAAATATAGAAAATATCTATACAATGGGAAACGTGAATTTTAGGAATGGCATATTTGCCATTTTTGCAAATTTGGAAAAGTGGAAGCTATAATTGCTAAACACTAAACTCATTTTGCTGCTCAATACAATTTTTCTTTTATTTTGAAACCTTAACAATCTATTCTTAGCAAAGATATATTTTGAATAAATTCAGTAAAAAGAAAAAACATTTTGAAAATATTAGAGATAACACGTAGTAGTCTTGTGGACTTAATTTTTCTTACTCTATTTAATTTGTCTCTCTCACTTAGAAGCATGGTATTAAATTTTCATCGACATGTCGATATTTCCATTGATATTTACACATTTTCATGGATTCAAAATCGACATAAGGAGTGAATTGATATTTCTATTGTATCGTAGAAAAATCCATGAAACATAAATAAATAACTCACAAAATATCATTAATGTAAATATAATATAAATAATAGACCTCTTAACTTTTTAAAAAATCATAAAAGGTTTATTTACTAATTTAAATTTATTTTTTTGAATCTTTTGTAATTTACAATTTTTTTTTTAGAAATATCAATCAAAATCGATATTTTATCAAAATTTTTATTAAAATTTATCTAAAATTAAGATTTCGATATTTTCGTCAAAATTGACATTTTAAATCTTGAGGACACGAAGGACACATGTTGAATCAATTAGGTAAAACCTAAAAGAGAGAGTTAAATATCTATACACCAACTTCATTTGCTTACATATTTATTTATTTATTCGAGAAAGCTTATTTATTTAATTTTTTTTTTCTAATATTTGTTCCAACCTCATTTTTGGTTTATAATTTTTCTTCCACGTAATTTAATTATTTTTCCCATCAACTTTAGAGATTTAAATATTCAATATAATCGAGCAAATATGAAGTACTTCATATGCATTTTGATTGGAAGAATCTTTAGTTTTTAGTTAAAAAAGGCAGCTTGGCTTCAGCTTTAATATCTCCCACATTTGAATACAGTGCTTTCTCCACTCACTAAAGTGCACAAAAAGATTCATAATTAAATTAATATTCTTTTTGAAACATAATTAAATTAATATTATCACCATCACAAACCTAATTTACATTGAAATAGTTGATTTGTATCTTTTGATTATAAAGTCACACATATAATAATTACAAAAACATTATTTCAAACACATGCATATAATAAATACGTATTAGGTAAAATAACGTGATGATGTAAAAAGTTGACTAAGAAGATCATAAGTTTAAATTCATCATTCGTCATAATATTAAACTAAAAAATAATAATAAATAGCATACAAGGAGTTATTCCATTGACAATCATCACACTTATCATATATAAAATGATTCAACAATATAACAAAATCCCATATTTATAGACTTAAAAATTTGTTGAATTATAATTTTAATAATGGAAATTTCATGATCCAATAAGTATCTTAAATTCAACAGTACTTTAATAGGTTGATAAGTTTATAATTTTACATCTAATAATAGGTCTTGAGCTTTAATTTTTATGTCTAATAAGCCATTGGCTATTTGGCAATTCTAAAAGTGTAGACTTATTTGAAATTTATAATTCTATTAGACACAAAATATATTCAATTACATCGCCAATTAATTCATTTGTTTTAAAATAAATTAAAAACTCTAATATTTATTACATAAATAATTAAAAATTTAAGAATTAGGTAAGATACGTAAATTAGAAATCTATTAAATATAAAATTGAAATTTTAAAAATCTATTATACGCGCTTAAATTTTAAGAACTATATATTAAATATAAACACTTTAAGTTCGAAATCTCTATTCTTAGAATTTAACCTAAAAACTATTATTTGAGTAAAATAGGCATTAAAAAATGTGATTTGGTCGCTGAAACTTTTTTTTTTTCTATTTTTCATTTTAATTTATAAACCATTAAGAGTTTGGTTTTTGTCCCACTTTTTATTGTAAGAACTTCTTAATAACATTTTCAATTCTCAAACCAGATCAAATAAACAACAAAATAGAGGATATAACAGCACATTTTCAATAAAATTGGACATAATATTATTCTGTTAAAGTCAGGCAATTTATAGAATTAAAATTAACTTAAAGGAAAAACAGTTAGATTAACTTTTCTAAAAGGTGTGAAAATTTAAAAATAACTTTTTTAAAAAAATGGCATAAAAAATTTATCGGAAAACAAAAGTAACTATAAAAATATGAATAATGGATATATTTTACTCTGGTTAGGAAGAATAATTGTTTGAAATGAAAAGTATTAGAAATATTTTTAAATATAGTAAAATGTAAATGGTAATAAAAACTACTATCATTTATCATTTAATAATAGTGAATCACCGTCTATCCTAGCCTATCACCTATTGATAGTAATATTTTGTCATATTTGAAAACAACCCATAACAAATTAAACTAAACTAAAAAGCAAAATACCAAAATCTTTTTGTAACAACTTTTATTTGACCAATAATAATATACCACATGGTATAATTTCATCAACTCCCCCAGACAACAAAAGCAAAGGTTTTTTTTTCATAACACGATGATAAAAAGAACAAAATATGAAAGTTGTTGTTTGATAAATGTGAGGTGATAAAAATCACCAGCACTCATAGAATTTAATGTCAACTCGGAGCCGGAAGTAGACTTCTCCTTCAAAAGCGTCAGTCATTATGGTAGCAATACCACGGTGCATGAAGAAGTCTCCGGTGCCGCCCACGACGGAGATGTCCCTACTCTTCACCATGATTGGGTCAGCTCCGACGAAGTTGATGGTGCCTTTATACGCCGTGTAGTTTAGAGAAAACGAGAAGGCGAGCCACGACGTGAAGGTGTTTTTGGTGTCGTAAATGTAAAACCCTTGAGCTCGACCCACTGGATTCGAGTGAAGATTGTTGTCCAAAGTAATGGGATCGTCGAAAACAGCTATGTTTCCAAAGTGAAATTGGGGTGCCAAAATGGTCAAGTTTGCACCTTCTGGAGCTGCAACAATGGCTGAAGTGGCATTGCCTGCATTCTTTCCATTGTAAATAATGTCATGAAAGTAGAGAACTAGCTCTTTACAAGGCTTATATTTTTGTTTCTTTCCCCGAGGGAAGGCTGAAGAGGAAGAAGTAGAGAACAAGAACAAGGCTAGAACAATAAAAATGCAATTTTTTGCTGACAAAGCCATTATTGAAGAAGCTTTTGGTTTATTCAATTTTTCTTTCTCTAGCGAAGTGGAGGAGTAGGTTTTCAAGTGAATTGTCTTGGTTCATTCATGGCTTTATATAATCAGCAATTATGAATTTGCTTCTTGGACTTTACTTCTTTGCATTTCACTCCCACCTACTTACAATCAATTTGTCATCTTTAGTAGTCTATTTCCTAGATTTCATAACTTTCAAATGGGTGTTTTAAAATATAAGTTTATAAATTTCCTTTTTCCTTTCATTTTTCTCGTTAAATTTATAATTGTCAAAAGTTTGCCTTGACAAGAGCTCAAGCAAGCCTTTGACTTCTTAAGGTCGAGCCTGTGAGACTTATTCAATTAATGTATTAATTAGTTGTATATAGGGGTTATTTCTTGTCACATTTATTTGCCATGTTTAAAATTAATACATTACCAAATATTTACCATTATCGATGGATAAATCGGCAAAATAAGAATAATACATGTCCATTGATAATGGAAAATATATTTTATTAAGAATATAAGCGGAAACATCTCTCAATTTAGACATATGAAAAATATATTTTATTAAGAATATAAGCGGAAACATCTCTCAATTAGTAAAACAATCATACTTCCTCCACCTAAAGTACAATTTGATTTACTCCAAAAAGCATGAATGTAAATAAAAATTATCGGTAGGTTGAAGTTCGCGGCTAATGATTTTTGTAACAACTTTTATCAATAAGCTTATGGTTGGTTGGGTGTTTGGTTTGCCAACATGAGTTGAGTTGGTAAAATATACCAATCTCAATGTTTGGCCGAGCAACTTTAAATGTTGGTGGAGTTGAGTTAATATATTTTACCAATTCACCTCAACTCTCCCTTCTTCCAATATTTCAATGGCTTTACCCATCGGCCATTGCCGGCAACTACCGCTGCCACACTTTGGGAACTAGCTCTAGTCCGGTAATCAACTCCAACCACAAAATTTCGGGCTCCAGCAACCTACCTCCAACAACAAACTCCGATGACCAACGCCAACAACCACTTTCATGCAACCAACTCTATCCTCTAACAACCACCTCCAACTACAAATCTAGCAAAAATCACCTTTGACGATTAACTCGTTGGCTACCTTTGTGGGAGCAACTCCGATGACCAATTTCGAGCTCCGACAACCACCTCCAACTATAAACTTCAACGAAAATCCTCTTTGATGATCAACCTCGCGCAACCAACTACAGGCTCTGACTACCACCTTGACGACAAACTTTGGCGACCAACTGCAATACCACATTCATGCGACAAACTTCAAGCTCCGATAACCACCTTTCACTACAAAATCTGACGGAAATCATCTTCGATAATCAACTTCGTCAACCACCTTAGACTATTATAAGACTAATGACTGTTAAAGTATGTTGTAAGGTTGTTGATTACATAAATGATAGTACTTTGTTTGCATTAAGTGCAATATTTATATGTAGAAAATTATAAAATATATTTTTATTTAATTGAATTCACGTATTAAATGAGTGTTAAGAATATTTGAATAGGTATGTATGTAGTTGAAAAGTATGTAACAAATTAAAAAAAAAAAAAAAACCATCAAATGAAGATTTTCTTTTCCTGGAACATTTATTGGCAAGAATTAGTGAAAAATGAAGATTTGTTCACTAATGATCTTTCAAATTTAGAGGAATTGTTGAAGAAATGTGGTGCCATTTCATTGGCTACTAAGATGACAGTGAAGATTCAATTAACAAAAAAAAACATGATAGAGGAAAAATACATAGCAACCACAGGAAGAAGATGAAAAAGGAGTAGATGATGATGATGATGAAATTCATGTACAAAATTTAGGAATCCAAAGTTTTGATTTCTTTTTGGTTTCTCATTTTGTTTAATTAACCATGTTCTTGCCAGAAATGCAGTGGCTTGTTCATTACCAAATAATAATAATAAATAAATAAATAAATAAATAAATAAATAAAAGAAATTTTTTTTAAAATAAAAGAAAAAATTGCAATCGATATCTTATTTAAAGATGGAGAGAATTATTGAATAAAAAAATTTTAAAACAGAAATAGTAATATAAAAGTAAATTATTTTAGAGTTTAAAAAACTACATCAGATATCTTAGACATGCGAACTCAATTCTACACTCCAAACGTAGATATATAAATTCAAACAAAATAATTTTGTACCTCAATCACATATATATTAACTTCAGATATTATATCTCAACTCAACACTGAAAATAATACCTGACAGATCACATAATTACCATTATTCTTAGACTATAATTTCGAGGTAGAAAGTTATATTCTTTTGACTAAACTCGAGGCATAAGAAGACCCTATATGCATGTCGGCGAGCACTAAGCATCTTTTGACTAGCTTTTATTAAATATTATTTGGTGGACTTAAAAGAAGATTTTCTAGTTCAACAATCCATTTCAATTATTCAAAAACTCCTTTTTTTGAGAAGAAAAGTCCTCCTATTTAATTTAACTATCACTCAAATAGACAGACTAACCATAAGCATAGTTTAGCTGGTAAAATATTAAAGGATAAATGGTAATTGAGATGTACTATATTTAAATTTTCATATTCACACTTTTATATTAAAAATTTGGGAAAATATTATTTATTTTCCAAAAAATTGAGTCTTAAATCATCTAATGAATTGATAAAAATAAATTATATCTACCAAAATGAGCATAACTTAAATGGTAATTTACATGTACAATCTTTGTTGAAGTTGGAATTTCAGATCTCCCGACTCCATTTAATTAACTAGCGAAGAATTTATAACTTCTTTTTGAGTTCGTAAGATTTGAATTCCTTCTCAACATTTGAATTGTAATTCTAAAAGGAAATTACAATTTCATTTCTATAATTCTTCAAAGGCATAGTAATATATATATATATATATATTAACTCCTTCATATCTTTGAGAGATTGAAAAAATAGCAGCCTCCCTTAAAATTAAAATATTATTTTTTATAACAACAGTTAAAAATAGAGTTTTTTTTTTAATAAAAAATGTTTTTCCATAATCATACATTGTATTCACTTGTCATTCAAATATTATTACGAGGAAATCTAAAAATAGATAAAGAGAAATATATTAGTAATAATATTTCACATTAACTAGATTAATGGGAAGAAAAATGTATATTATTAACCACAAATATTTTTAATTAAAGGGTTAGTAGAACATTAAACTATTCGATTTGTGATTTACATTAAAATAAATTAGAAAAAACACTTGAATTCAGTCTATAATTGGAAGATTGGTGCGTGGTTGGTAAATTAGGATTTGATTTTCAAATTGGTGGGTGGTGGCCTAAGCCTAACTGTACTGGTGATGTGTTTGTTCAAAGCATGGTAGGTAAGCAAGTTGGGTTTCAATTTTGAAACCTTTCTTTGCCTTTCTGTTATCCAATTTTCTTCACCCAATTATTAATTATTTTATAATCTCAAAGTTTAGTTGCAATTTCTGTTAAAAAAAGGCAAGTAGCTAGGTTTCTTACAAACCCGATTAAACAATAATAACAATAAAATCCTATATAATCAGATGGAACCATTAAGTTCGTGTTACAAATTTGTTTTCAAAAAGTATATATACTTTAGTTTGGGTATATTATAACAAATACTTTTGAGTTTTGTTATTTGTTTCAAAAGTATCTCCTATATTTTCAAATGTTGCAAAAACTACTATTGAAATAGAAATCCTTAGAATTTGAAACAAGAATCAAGACTTCAAAATGTATGGTGTTGACCTCAAACGATGTGGTGATTTAATTTTAATTTTCTTATTCTCAAATCACTACCACACCATTTCATATTTCAGTTTTCATACGAAATTCTTGATGGACCTAAATGCTTCGTGGGCATTCAATTGATCAAATAACATATATATTCACAAACTAACTACTTATACTGTCACACCCCCTCCCAGGTACCCTTCTCCTCTGGGAGTGAGTGCGAACCTACATACCTTCTACCTCTATACTATAACATAAATCATTTCCAAATCTTTAAGACTTAACTATATGCCAACTTAACTTCAAGATATAAACACTTCTGCTCAAATTTTATGCAATAAAATAACAACTTATCAAACAAGTGTTCTATACGTATACTACAAATCAGTCCTCACAACACCCCCAAAGAACATGTACATCAACAAAACATGAACATAAACTGCGTATTTACAACTATCCTAGAGGACTGTTCCAAGGTAGGCCCAGACGAGAACCTTCTGTAGGCTAGGCGTCCCGGACATGCTTGCTACCTGAAACAACAAACAAACAAATTGAGTAACTAAATTTATTCAAAAACTATTAAAATTCTTGAGTTAATGTAGACCATAGTAACTACCACATGTCATATATCAGGAATTTCTAAGTCACCCATGCTATAGAACACAAACAGTACCATTATCCGTACAATAGCAATACAATTATTGTCACACCCCCTCCCGGATTACCTACCTATCCTGAAAGGGAATGTGAAGATTGTAAACATCACCCCTCTTGTGACGCATATTGTCCCATCTTACATAACTTCCTGTGCACACATTTTATACATATACATTCATATAACTCAATCGTACTACATATGATCATAATACAACAAACCTTTCTCTACAGAGTACACTTTTATCACATAACATAATTAAACTTCCATAAATTCACCATACATTTGTACAAAACCTCATTACGATCCCCACTCTTTACACAACTAGATTTATATGCCACCTACATAAGGTTATATACAACGTACAACTCTCAGACTTGACTGAATTTCGAGAACTCGAGACTTAGGCAGGGTGAGCTGAAGTAGGCTAAGCACCGGGAACGTCCTTGCTACCTGGGGGGAGAAAAAGAAGACATTGAAAACATAAGCTAACAGCCTAGTGAGTGACCAATCTTTGTAAAACGGACATTTATTGAAAATAGGCATGTTACATATAAACAGATAAACAAGGACTTAACATATTATTCAACTAAAACATACTTTCCACAAATCCATCAATCTCATAAATCCAATCTCAAATCATATATGATTGTTTTCCAAAAGAAGTGAAACAGTAAACGGTTTGGTTTTTCAAACTTTTCCCTTAGTTGAGGCGGAGCAATGCTCAACGCACTCAACGTCAAAATCATCCCTGGCTCAATGCGGAGCAAACTCGACGCACTAGCCAAACCAACCTCTATGTGCACATAGGAATATGACGGGTTGCCCAAGTACCTTCTCCATATCCTTCAGTACTGGATCCTGGGGAAACTCACGTACCTTCTCATGTCCTTGAGTACGGAGCCTCCTCTAAAACATTTTAGAACCCTTTCACATGAATAGTTCATATGGAAATTCTTTCATAGAAAATCATACAGATTTTTATTCAATAACCTTTCCTAAAAGAAAATGCTTTCTATCAACTTTAGAAAACATATAATTTGCCTTGTAAGTAATGCAATCAAACAATATGCATTTTAAACAGTTCATCACAAAATCATATTCCATAAGAACATTTTTAATAAAAATCGAATTGAAGAATAAAGTAGTCATTCACAACTCTTCCTAGGCCTTGCGTGGGTTATACGCCTTCCCTATCTTTTCCTGGCCTGAAATAGACATTTTACCTTACGTTACTTTGTCTTTCACTTGATCATTAAATATGCATAAATTCTAATTGTTACTTATCATTGAATCTCCCCCTTTTTCCAAACAAACATCATAAGCGAGATTCCTAGCAGTACTACCCAACAAAATCTGTTACTAGCGATACTAGGTTGAGCGACACTAGCGTTACCTTACCTTAGTAGCGACACCCAGTGATATCTAGCGAGTTTTGTGAGACGGAAGACTCCTTTGCGTCTCAGCGACACTCGTCTCGCTATCAGTACTTAGACAGTGCACTGATACTTGGTTCTTAGCGGCACCCTGCAACTGTGATTTCTTCCTTTCCCCTTGTTCTTATTTCTATCTATTAAAAGTCATAAATTCAGACGGATTTAGAACTTCTTTCCTTCTACAAACTTATAGAGAATTGAGTTTCACAGCTTACCTCAAAATTTCAAGGCTTAACTCTTCTTCGTTCTCTGGTTATTCTAAAATCATTTCATGCTACTCCAGATTGCTTAACAATCCCATAAGCTCTGCTTTTACCTAACGATTCACATGATTAACTTCAATTTCAGCTTTACCATCCTTCATAAGACTTGTTAGGAATTATGTTAACTTATTGACCTCCAAATTCCAGCTCTAAACTCGGCTTCCTCTATTCGTTCTACTCCAAATATCAACCACTGTTCAGTCTCTACGACTAAAGATCAATCTTCAGTTCTAGCTCTGTTTTTAGCACCGAGACAAGTAGAATTTTGCCCAAAATCTACAAGAACACCTTCCTCTACCTTCTCTTGTTGTTTGTCTGAAAAATGGAACCAACTTAAGCTCTCGAAAATGTCTTAAAATGATTAAACATTTAATTAATTCAACTATATATACTACCGACTTAACCTTCACAAACACCAAGATTTATGTTGCCGACTTACCCCTCACCCGCTGGCTGGCGCGGGGTTCTCACTTCGACGCGAGGCGCTCATGTTAAAATTCTCCTCCAACGCCTTTAGCAACTCGCCACACCCAACGCATGGCGTCGTCCTCAACGCCTCCTATTTTTGACGCATACATCTCAGTCATACACCACTATCTTCGTCGCATTAAGACCACTCTGTCTTCGACGCGGGGCGACTTCAACGCATGTCTGTCTTCAACGCATCGACTTCAGCGCATGGCTGCCCTCAACGCAGAGTGACTTCAGTGCATGAGTCAAGCACATTTCTTCCCCCGCCAATAATCACTTATCCTTCGACGCGGGCAGCTACTTCAGCTCACAACTCTTCGTGAGTCAATCAACAACGTATGGTCTTGGCCAACACTTAGCCAAAATTTTACTTTCCAAAGATTTTGCTCTCATTCTCGGCTACTTCTCCCCTTGCAACGCATAGCCACAATCTCATTGTCTCACCCCAACATTTGGTATCACAAGTCAGTGCTTACAATTATCCTTCCCTAGCTGTGGCAGAGCAAAGCTCAACACACTCAACCTCCTATACACTCTCATTTTTCACATTTTCAAATGCCTTCACATTTCGTCCCTCGACATTTCAAACCCTCAAGTGCCTTCACATATTGTCCTTCAGCACTGAGTTTAACTGTATCGAAATTTCCATGTGCCTTCACACGTGGTCCCTCAGCACTGGTTTCTCTACCAATCCATTGCTCAAGTGCCTTCACTCGTGGTTCCTCAGCATTTGGCTATCATGTAATGAATTTCCATATGCCTTCACACAAGGTTCCTTAGCATTGGAATCCGTTTCATCCAACTACTCATGTGCCTTCACACGTGGTCCCTCAGCACTGAGTATCATATAACATATCCCCATAAGCCTTCACACAAGGTCCCTTGGCCATGGTTACATTTAGGTAGTATGTCTAACATCCTTTAAACTTAACAACACAACATAAATATTCAATAGCTACACCATACGATAATTTTTACTCACCCATTACCAAGTAACCATGCTAAGAGTAACCATTAAATAAAGTAGGAAGTCACTCACTACTTGTCCCGGTTCCGAGTGGGTTATATGCCTTCCCGAGCTCTTCCTGGCCTGAAAACACACATTTCTCACGTTAGGTTTTCCTTAGACTTCCTTTCTATGTTCATTAAGTACACATAATTAGACTCTATACTCGTTCCATCACCGAACTCTCTTTTTCCCCAAACATTCACAAATAGCGATACTCTACGTCTCTGGCGAGATTACCAGTGAAATCACACAATAGGACACTGCACTAGCGAGACCGGATTGAACGAGACTAGCGAGATTACCTGAGGAGCGACACCCAGCGAGACTTCAGCGAGAGTTGTGAGACGCAAAGCCCCTTTGCGTTACCAGCGACACTCGTTTTGCTGCTCAGTCTCCCACTCTTTCAACGATACTACTGTCGTAGCGACACAGTTTTCTTCTTTCTTTTCTACTTCTTTCTTTAACCTGCTAAACATCACATTCCAGCCAAATTCAGAACTTCCTTTCTTCTACAAACTTGTAAAGACATAAGTTCTTTATCTTACCTCAAAGTCTCATAAGGAAAGTCCTCTTCGTTTGAGAGATATTCTCAAACAACCTCGAATTGCTCCTAATTGTCCTTCAATTCAGCTCCGATCTCTTCTACTTGGAGTTTAACACACATTTACTCAAATTCGGCTCGAGTATCCTTCATGAAAATTGCTAGAAGTCGAGTTAACTTACTAACCTCAAAATTTCGATTCTAGCCACAGCTTCCACAATTCTTTCTTCCCCCAACACTGAACGATACTCAGATTAAGTAACACCAGCTGAATTCTCCGTTCCAGCTCAAGTTTCCTCCACGAAAATGATGAGAATTCCACCCCAAACGAACATAAACACCTTCTTCTACCTCCCTCCGTTGTTTAGCTTCGAAATGGGATCAACTCGAGCTCTGAAATGTGATCAAAATAATTGAATACTTAGTCCACTTATATATATACCACCGACTTAATCTCCACTTCATCTCTATATATTGATCTAATCGATGCATACCTTCTGCGCATGGCTTCAGCAACGCATAGCCTCGATTTTGTGTGTTACAATTTCCCAACACCCCATCGCCGGATAGCCGATGAACGCATGGTCCTCTCGGCCATTCTTCTATGCACCAACGCATACCCACCTTCAACGCATGGTAGCGTTCAACGCATAGTGGCTTTCGACGCCTCGTGGCCTTCAACGCCTCGTGGCCTTCAACGCCTAATGGCCTTCCTTCACATCTGCATCCATGCCAAACTACTTTCGTCAACGCATAGCCCCACCAACGCATGGCCAACACTTAGCCATTTTTGCTCCCACACAACTCGGCCAACTTTTCCTACTTAACACCCATATCTTACTCTCTTCTTAACTTGCCTTCTCACAATGTCAAGTACGGGCCTACAATTACCACCTCCTGATAACTTGTAGAAATACAAGTTATTATAGCCTTTTTCATAGATAAATAGAGTTTAAATAGAGAAGCATGCGGTAGTTGATGATAAATTCTATTAATAAATCTTCCTTTGCGTTATACACTTGTATTTTGATGAAGATAATGATTTTACCACTTGTTGAGCCTAAAACGCATGTTTTAACGCAGGAATGCAGACGATGCGTTGATGACTTCTTAACGCAGGACAACATGTTAGCAATCTGTTCTTCATGGACGCATGGTCTGTACGGAACGCAAACAACCTGACGACGCGTTAACAACTCAACGCATAACTACGCGTTAGCAACCTACGACGCGTTGACATCGGCCAAACTATGCATGGACGCATAGACAACCGTTACGGCAAGGCGCTGAGAATCAGACTGGAATCTTGAGGGATTGACGGATGATTGACAGACATGATTTGCGGCTTAAGTGGTGGATCTTAATTGGCCCGAGAATCACGCAATCAGGCGAGATGGACGCAGTGTCAATCTCGCCACCAATCAAGCAGATTTGCCATTAACTGCGATTTCATCATCTATAAAAGGGCAGCTCTGCGAGAGAAGAAAGTTTGTTGATTCTCGGAAGGACTCCATAAGTGACAGCAGAGTTCTCCCAGACTTCAGCCAGAGACAAATAGCTCGAGAGAGAAGAGTCTTCCTTTCCGCCGCACCACTTCACAGCAAATCATCACTCTTCCATCCGGGCGGCTCAAGACATTGACGCCTTTCCCTGCTTTCTTTCTTACTGTTCTTGCTTGAATTTTAGATTTGTATCAAGGAATTGAACTTATCAAAATTTGTATCTCATTTTCATCAATACAATTATCTTCCGTCTATTCACTTTTCTCATCTGTCCACTTTATACTTTCAAGCCATGAGTAACTAATCACTCAAGGGTCTAGGGTTGCGTTAGCATCTAACTAGGGACCGCAGTGTAACTATTTTATCTTGTCAATTGCGAGCTTAATCCGATGCTTATATCCATCTGACAAATCGATATAAGTAGTAATAATCAGACTGCTCGAGAGGGTAAGTGATTGTGGAACTCAATTGACAAGGGCCAAGTAGTGTTACCTGTCTACGGGGACAACCTTGGTTCTTAACACTCTCCTATGCGTTATACGCATAGCGGCTGACAACTGGGAGAAGAGTTGCAAGTATGAATAGAATACTACTGTGCGTTTTCGACGTTAGATGTTAATCAACCCGAACCCTTTTCTTTATCCATTCATACACATCTTAGCTGAACTTGCTGTGTCGCATGCTTTCCATATTCCACAATTGTTAGTTTAGTGTACAAACAATCGTTTTCTTTAGATTAGAAACACAATTTCAAACAATTATTGGTTACCACTGTAACGCATGACATCCAATTAAAAACCAAATCAATATAATCCCTGTGTTCGACCTCGGACTCACCGAGAACACCTATTACTTTACTTATACTTGGGTAAAAGAATAGGAAAACTTGACAAGACCAACGCATAATAATAGAACGCATTGCATGATCAAAACTTGACATGTTGAACGCATAACCACATACTATAACACTTTGCGTTAGGCTGATTCACACATACAATATACCCACAACACCTCCTTACAAAGATTTCGTCCCCGAAATTAGCAAGTAGTCTACTCCTAAACAAACAAATATGGATACTGTTTCACCATCTGCTCCTTCGGTTCCCAAGTTGCTTCTTCTATCTCATGATTTCTCCATAGAACTTTAACCAATGGTATCACTTTGTTTCTTAAAACTTGTTCTTTCTCATCTAATATCTGAACAGGTTTTTCTTCGTAACTCAAATCTTTGCTAAGTTCTACTGGTTGAACTGGTAATACATGAGCAACATCAGAGACATATTTCCTTAACACTGAAACATGGAATACATTATGTATTTTGGACATTTCAACAGGTAAAGCTAACCTGTAAGCCACCGGCCTAACTCTTTCTAAAATCTCATAGGGTCCGATGTATCTGAGACTCAATTTCCCTTTCTTACCAAATCTTAGAATTCCTTTCGATGGTGACAGTTTCAAAAATACCTTGTCACCAATCTCAAATTCAAGATCCTTCCTTCTTTTGTCTGCATAACTCTTTTGTCGATCTTTGGCTGCCTTAAGATTAGCTTTTATCAATTCTACCTTTTCTGTCGTGGTCTGCACAATTTCCGGTCCAATTAACTTCCTTTCATCTACCTCTCCCCAACAAACTGGGGTTCTGCACGGTCTACCATAAAGTGCTTCATACAAGGCCATTCCAATGCTTGCTTGGTAGCTATTGTTATAAGCAAATTCCATCAAAGGTAAATGCACATCCTAGCTACCCTGGAATTGTAAAGCACAAGTCCTTAACATATCTTCCAAAGTCTGAATAGTTCTTTCTGACTGCCCGTCGGTTTGAGGATGAAAAGCGGTACTAAATTGCAGTTTGGTTCCTAATGCTTTTTGCAAACTTCCCCAGAACTTGGAAGTAAATTTAGGGTCTCTATCTGATGTCACCGTTACAGGCACGGCAAACTGACTCACGATTCTGTCCACGTAGAGTTGTGCTAATCTGTCTAGGGTGTAAGTCGTTTTAACTGGCAAGAACCGTGCTGTTTTAGTTAACCTGTCAACAATCACCCAGATTCCATTGACACTTGTTGATGTCCTCGGTAATCCAAATAGGAAATCCATGGTAATATGTTCCCATTTCCACTCGGGAATATGAAGTGGATTTAGTAACCCTGCTGGCTTTTGCCGTTCAGGCTTAACCCATTGACAAATTAAAGACTTTGCTAAAAACTCTGCTATTTCTCTTTTTATACTTGGCCACCAATAAAATTTCCTTAACGTTCTGTACATCTTGGTACTACCAGGATGCATAGCATATGCTGAGCTATGAGCCTCTTCCAGTATCACCTGTTTAACTTCCTCATCTCCTGACACGTATATCCCTGTTTCAATAGTACACCATCAAGTCTGAGCTCAAAGTCTACTCTCTACTGAGCTTTTACCTCCTCTATCAACTTATTAATTATAGGATCAGTTATTTGTTTCCTTACAACCTCATCTACCAACTTAGGTCTTAATTGGAAATGTGCTAATAATATTCCCGTTCCAGTTACCTTCAGGCTAGCTGCATGATAAGCACTTGAAAAGTGCTTTCTATTCTCTCAAATTAAGGGAGTTTATATTAGGTTTCACTTGTTTGCTAGTGATTTTCAGGTTAAAACGAGGAAAATTAGAAGAAATGACTAAAAAATCAAAACCGAGCAAGAATACGGCGAAAAAGAGCTGAAAAACTCAAAAGGGCGAATTTTGGGATAGCGCTGTAGCGCTAAGACGGCGCTGCCGCGGCGCTAAAACATAAACGCATCGTTATGGGCGCATAGTAGCACCGCGGCGTTGAAACATAAACGCATCGTTATGGACGCATAGTAGCACCGCAGCGCCGAGATGGCGCTACCTCGACGCAACCTTGTTGAACGCATGACAGCGTCGCGGCGCTTGGACGGCGCTACCGTGGTGCTAATGCCTGAGAACAATATTTCTGAAATGCATCACAGCGTCGTGGCGTTTGGAAGGCGCTACCGCGACGCTAAAACCCAAAAGCAAATGAAAATTTGTTATTTTTGGTAAATTTTTGGGCGGCCAAACTCTATAAATTTGGTTGTTTCCAGCAACCCAAATCATAAAAGAAAATCAAAGCAAAGCAAGGAAGTTACAGACCTAAAGAGGCACAAAAAGAAGAGAATTAAGCGAGAGTTCAAAGAGTGAGTTAGTTGCAAGGAAGAGGAAAAGAGTTCGAGATAGTCTCGGTGCCCTTCGAATTCCGACGTGAGAGCCAATGAGATCGTGACGGTGCTACCTCAATTAAGAGCCTCTTTTCAGTAGAGTTTTCCTTTCTTTACACTCTTTCTTTGTTTATTTTGCTTAAACATGTTGCTTCAAGTTATGAGTGGCTAAACTCTTTAGTTTTAGGGTTTTGATGATTTGTTTATGAATTTATGTTGATCTTGTAGACTTTCATGGTTTCATTGGAATGATTATGCTTTTCATTGTTATTGTGTTTAATTCTTGTGGATTGAGCATCCTCACATGTTAGGTTAGATGTATGATTGAGAGATTGTATGTTTAACTTGATCTATAACAATGAATTGTTGTTAATCTATCACGAGAGTAGTTAGGTTGGCAATAAAAGTTGCTAAAGACTATTTTTAATGCCATGTAATTTTGTATTGGTTTTAAGAGATTAATAATCAATCGAGTTGCATGAGAAAGGGTTGTTTTTTAGAGAAAATAACTTGGAATTAAGTTTCTAGACTTAGGCATATGAATTACAATAAAATCCATGAAATCTATAATATTGCATGATTAAATAAACAAGGATTCATTACCCTAGAACTCTCTTTGACTCTTGTGTTTCTCACTTTAATACTTTCCTTATTTGATTTGTATTTTCCATAACTTATAATATTCAATTTCAATCCACAAATAAAATTGATTCAACTCTAGAATAGCTAAGTAACTTAAACCTTCCCAATTGGATCTCCAGTGGAACGATATTCGGACTTAACCGTCTTATATTATAACTTGACCCGTACACTTGTGGTTAACACTCAAAGTGCTCATCACTGCACAATTCTTAAATTCTTTGAGCAAAGTAACCCTCACTGCATTCAAAGAACTTACTCCACCTCGAGGCTTCCTACTTTGGGCATCACCTACCACATTTGCTTTCCCTAGATGATAATTTATGATACAATCATAATCTTTGATCAGCTCTAACCACCTCCTTTGTCTCATGTTGAGTTCCTTCTGATCAAAGATATATTTTAAACTTTTGTGATCCATATAGATATGGCATTTCTCCCTGAACAAATAATGCCGCCATATCTTTAGCGCCAACACCACTGCTGCCAATTCCAAGTCATGGGTAGGGTAGTTAACTTCATGTGGCCTCAACTGCCTAGAGGCATAAGCTATAACTCTACCTCCTTGCATCAGTACACAACCCAACCCCTGTCGAGAGGCATCGCAATACACTTCGAACTCCTTCCCTGTCTCTAGAAGTGCCAAAATAGGTGCAGATACCAATCTATTCTTTAACTCTCGAAAACTTTGTTCACATTTTTCATTCCACTAAAATTTAGTACTTTTCTTAGTTAAATGGGTCAATGGTAACGCTATCTTAGAAAATCCCTGTACAAAACATCGATAATATCCTGCAAGTCCCAGAAAACTACGTATCTCCGACACTGTGTTTGGTTGTTCTTGATAAGCACTTGAAAAGTGCCTATTATTCTCTCAAATTAAGGGAGTTTTATATTAGATTTCACTTGTTTGCTAGTGATTTTCAGGTTAAAACGAGGAAAATTAGAAGAAACGACTGAAAGATCAAAACCGAGCAAGAATATGGCGAAAAAGTGCTGAAAAACGCATCCTTGGTTGAAACGCATGATGCGTCGCGGCGCTGAGGCAGAAACGCATCAGCATGGATGCAGAGCAGCAACGCAGCGCTGGGAAGGCGCTGCTTCGACGCATACTTGGTGAACGCAAGACAGCGTCGCGGCGCTGAGACAGCGCTGCCACGGCGCTAAAACCCGAGAGCAACTTAATTTTGGTCGCAACGCTAGCACCGCGGCGCCAGCGTTAGTTAAACGCAAGTTTTATATTTTAGGTTAAATTTTTGGCGGCCAAACTCTATAAATTTAGGGGTTTTCAGCAGCCAAAAAGGGGAGAAGAAATATCAAGAAGATCAAGAAAGTTGCAGAACAAGAGAACGATCCGAAAAGGTGAGAATTAAGCTAGAGTTCCAAGAGTGAGTTAGCCGCAAGGAAGAGGAAAAGAGTTTGAGATAGTTTTGGTGCCCTTCGAAGTCCGACGCGAGAGCCAAGGAGTTCGTGACGGTGCTGCCTCAATCAAGAACCTCTTTTCAGTAGAGTTTCCCTATTCTTTACACTCTTTCTTTGATTCTTTTTGATCAATATGCAGCTTTACGCTATGAGTGGCTAAACTCTTTGGTTTTAGGGTTTTTGATGAATTGTTTGTAAACTCATGATAATTTTGTAAACTCATGATTTTGTTCAAATAAATATGCTTTTCATTGTTATTGTGTTTAATTCTTGAAGATTGGCCACCTTCACATGTTAGATTAGATGTATGATCGAGAGATTATATGTTTAATTTGATCTATAACAATGAATCGTTGTTAATCTATCACGAGAGTAATTAAGTTTACAATGAAAGTTGCTAAAGACTAGTTTTAATGCCATGTAATTTTGTATTGGTTTTAAGAGATTAACTATCAATCAAGTTGCATGAGAAAGAGTTGTCTTTGAGAGAAGATAACTTGGAATTAAGTTTCTAGACTTAGGCATAAGAATTAAATCCATGAAATCTATAATTTTGCATGATGAAACAAACAAGGATTCGAAACCCTAGAACTCTCTTTGACTCTTGCAATTCTCCCTTTGATATTTTCTTGCTTGATTTTTCTTTTTCCCAAAAACAAAATTTGAATTCCAATCCTCAAATAAAATTGATTCAATTCTAGAATAGCTAAGTAACTTAAACCTTCCCAATTGGATCTCTAGTGGAAACGATACTCGGACTTAACCGTTTTATATTATAACTTGACCCGTACACTTGCGGTTAACACACAAAAGTGGCACATCAGTTCCCATCTGGTAATCGCCTCAGTCTTCGAGGATCCACACACACTCCTCTAGCAAAAACAATATGTCCCAAAAACATCACCTGTTCCAACCAAAACTCGCATTTGCTGAACTTTGCATATAATCCCTTTTCTCTCAAAGTCTGCAAAACAGTTCTAAGATGTTCTTCATGTTCTTCCCTACTTTTAGAATACACTAGAATATCATCAATAAATACAATCACAAACTGATCCAGGTAAGGATGGAAAATCCTATTCATCAAGTCCATAAACACCGCTGGGGCATTTGTCAGACCAAAAGGCATCACGAGGAATTCATAATGTCCGTACCTCGTTCTAAAAGTCGTTTTCGGAATATCTGTCTCCCTGACCTTCAATTGATGATATCCAGATCTTAGGTCTATCTTTGAAAATACTGATGCCCCTCTAAGTTGATCAAACAAATCATAAATACGGGGCAAAGGATATTTGTTGCGTATAGTTACCTTATTTAATTGGCGATAATCAATGCACAATCTCATAGTTCCGTCCTTTTTCTTCACGAACAACACTGGTGCGCCCCACGGAGACACACTTGGTCTAATGTACCCCTTATCCACTAGCTCATGTAACTGCACCTTTAACTCCTTCAGTTCCGATGGTGCCATACGGTATGGTGCCTGCGAAATAGGGGTTGTTCCAGGAACTAAATCAATGGTAAACTTCATCTCCCTATCAGGTGGTAAACCCAACAGTTCCTTAGGGAATACATCAAGGAACTCCTGTACTACCGGTACATCCTCCGATTTTAGCTTCTCTGACTTAGTTTCTGTTACATGAGCTAAATATGCTTCACAGCCTTTACTCAATAGCTCTCTGGCTTTTATTGCAGAAATTACACAGGTAGGAAGAATCTGCCTCCTTCCTTTAAAAGCCACCTCAACCCCATCGGACTTTGTCAACCACATTTCCTTCTTGAAGCAATCAACTTTCGCATGGTATTTTGATAAAAAGTCCATGCCAAGAATTACATCAAACTCCAATAATACTAGAGGTAATAAATTAGTCAACCACATCACACCATCAATCACAATTTCACACTCAAAATAAGCATGTTCTATAACGATGGTTTCCCCAATAGGGGTATGTACTAGCAATGCTTCAGACAAAGGTTCTAGTTTCCTATTTATATGCGCAGCAAATTCACAAGACACAAATGAATGGGTAGCCCCCGAATCTATCAACACATGTGCAGTTTTAGAACAAATAGCAAGCATACCCGTGACTACATCCGGTGTCGCCTCGACCTCCTGCCATGTCACAGCAAACACCTGTCCCTACTTTCTTGGTCTACCTGCATAACCTCTCTGTCAGCCTCCACTGCTCCTCTCTCCAGCATCCATTTCCTGTCTAGACTAATTTACTGTCTGCGATACAGTTCTTTGCTCTGTTTCTCTTCCTTTCTTAGGTTGAGGACAGTCTCTTTTAAAATGCCCTGGTTGTCCGCAATTAAAACAAACATCAGGCCCTGCAAAACACTGTCCCCAGTGAGTGTTACCACAAGAAGTGCAATACCATTTCCGTGCTAAGCTAGCCACAGATTCACTAGGTTGACTGAACTGCAACTGTCCTATAGGTACAGATGTCTGAGGAAACCTCCCCCGTCCTCTCTATGTATTTCCTCCTTGTGATCCTCCTGGAAAATACGAACCACTAGACCGGGCTTTAAACCTACCCTTACTAGAGACTCCTGGTGTAAAACATCGTCCCTCGCTTTGATAAGTCTTCACCTGAGATGAACTGTAAGTCTGCCCAGTCCTATTTCCACCTCTATCAACTCCTGCTCCCGCTAAACTCTTCTCTACTCTCATGGCTGCTTCTACTAGTTTTACAAAATCAGTCCATTCTGTGCCTGCCGTCATTGGGGTCCGGATTTCACTACGCAAGCCCTCCTCGAATCGCTTGCAGTTATCAGCTTTCTTTGCTACCAATGCCAAAGCATACTTGGCAAGCTCTGTAAATTTCTTCTCATATTCCGCAACAGACATGTTTACCTGTACTAAATTTAAGAATTCCTTCCTTTTCTCATCACAAAAGGATTTAGGATAATACTTCTCCTGGAAAGATTTCTTAAAATCTGCCCATGTTAAAGAGCCCACATCAGTGTTCCTGTGTTCTATCAATCGCCACCAGTCTTCAGCCCCTTTCTGAAGCATGAACGTGACCAAGTCAAGTTTCCTGTCTTCTGGACAGTGCATAACTCTAAAGCATTTTTCTACCTGATTTAGCCATGCTTCAGCTTCCGCAGGATCTGTGGTGCCTTCAAACAGTTGAGCATCTAATGCTTTAAACCGTCCTATACCGAACTTTTTCTCAGGATCTCCTTGGATTGACTCCATAGTGGCTACCAATCTCTGAGCTATTCTGCTAAAAATTTGTTCTTCCATGTTAATACTCGCCCGAGGCTTACTAGATTCTCCCTCAGACGCCTGCCTCTCCTCTCCGATAGCGTGTGATATCTCGGCGCCTCCCTGCCTACCTCATCTGGTCCCTCTGGGCATGTTCCTATAACATCGTATGCAATCAATTTATTATTTACATGTTCCTAACTACAATGCATGATCTCACAGCCCAAAACCTTATGCTCTGATACCAAATTGTCACACGCCCTCCCAGATACCCTTCTCCTCTTGGAGTAAGTGCGAACCTGCATACCTTCTACCTCTATACTATAACATAAATCATTTCCAAATCTTTAAGACTTAACTATATGCCAGCTTAACTTCAAGATATAAACACTTCTGCTCAAATTTTATGCAATAAAATAACAACTTATCAAATAAGTGTTCTATACATATACTACAAATCAATCCTCCCAACACCCCCATGGAACATGTACATCAACAAAACATGAACATAAACTGCGTATTTACAACTATCCCAGAGGACTGCTCCAAGGTAGGCCCAGACGAGAACCTTCTGTAGTCTAGGCGTCCCGGACATGCTCGCTACCTGAAACAACAAACAAACAAACAAATTGAGTGACTGAATTTATTCAAAAACTATTAAAATTCTTGAGTTAATGTAGACCATAGTAACTACCACATGTCATATATCAGGAATTTCTAAGTCACCCATGCTATAGAACACAAACAGTACCATTAATACAATTATCCTTCCCTAGCTTTGGCGGAGCAAAGCTCAACGCACTCAACCTCCTGTACAAACTCTCATTTTTCACATTTTCAAATGCCTTCACATTTCGTCCCTCGACATTTCAAACCCTCAAGTGCCTTCACATATTGTCCCTCAGCACTGAGTTTAACTATATCGAAATTTCCATGTGCCTTCACACGTGGTCCCTCAGCACTGGTTTCTCTACCAATCCACTGCTCAAGTGCCTTCAACGTGGTTCCTCAGCACTTGGCTATCATGTAATGAATTTCCATATGCCTTCACACAAGGTTCCTCAGCACTGGAATCCGTTTCATCCAACTACTCATGTGCCATCACACGTGGTCCCTCAGCACTGAGTATCATATAACATATCCCCATAAGCCTTCACACAAGGTCCCTCGGCCATGGTTACATTTAGGTAGTATGTCTAACATCCTTTAAACTTAACAACAGAACATAAATATTCAATAGCTACACCATACGAGAATTTCTACTCACCCATTACCAAGTAACCATGCTAAGAGTAACCATTAAATAAAGTAGGAAGTCACTCATACTTGTCCCGGTTCTTAGTGGGTTATATGCCTTCCCGAGCTCTTCTTGGCCTGAAAACACACATTTCTCACGTTAAGTTTTCCTTAGACTTCCTTTCTATGTTCATTAAGTATACATAATTAGACTTTATACTCGTTCCATCATCGAACTCTCTTTTTCCCCAAAACATTCACAAATAGCAATACTCTACGTCTCTGGCGAGATTACCATCAAAATCACACAATAGGACACTGCACTAGCAAGACTGGATTGAACGAGACTAGCGAGATTATCTGAGGAGCGACACCCAGCGAGACTTCAGCGAGAGTTGTGAGACGCAAAGCCCCTTTTGCGTTACCAACGACACTCGTTTCGCTCCTCAGTCTCCCGCTCTTTTAGCGATACTACTGTCGTAGTGACGCAGTTTTCTTCTTTCTTTTCTACTTCTTTCTTTAACCTGCTAAACATCGCATTCCAGCTAAATTCAGAACTTCCTTTTTTCTACAAACTTGTAAAGACATAAGTCCTTAATCTTACCTCAAAATATCATAAGGAAAGTTCTCTTCGTTTGAGAGATATTCTCAAACAACCCCGAATTGCTCCTAATCATCCTGCAATTCAACTTCGATCTCTTCTACCTGGAGTTTAACATACATTTACTCAAATTCGGCTCGAGTATCCTACATGAAAATTGCTAGAAGTCGAGTTAACTTACTAACCTCAAAATTTCGACCTTAGCCACAGCTTCCACAGTTCATTCTTCCCCCAACACTGAACGATACTCAGATTAAGTAACAATAGCTTAACTCTCCGTTCCAGCTCAAGTTTCCTCCACGAAAACGATGAGAATTCCACCCCAAACGAACATAAACACCTTCTTCTACCTCCCTCCGTTGTTTAGCTTCGAAATGGGATCAACTTGAGCTCTGAAATGTGATCAAAATAATTGAATACTTAGTCCACTTATATATATACCACCGACTTAATCTCCACTTCATCTCTATATATTGATCTAATCGACGCATACCTTCTGCGCATGGCTTCAGCAACGCATAGCCTCGATTTTGTGTGTTACAATTTCCCGACGCCCCATCGCCGGATAGCCGATGAACGCATGGTCCTCTCGGCCTTCAACGCCTCATGGCCTTCAACGCCTAATGGCCTTCCTTCATATCTGCGTCCACGCCAAACTACTTTCGTCAACGCATATCCCCACCAATGCATGGCCAACACTTAGCCATTTTTGCTCCCACACAACTCGGCCAACTTTTCCTACTTAACGCCCATCTCTTAGTCTCTTCTTAAATTGCCTTCTCACAATGTCAAGTACGGGGCTTACATATACTATGATGACGTAGCATAAATGGCAAGTTCGGGTCAAACTACAAAGAAGCACGAAGACGAGTTCCTCGAAGCTCATTTTCAGTTAAAGTGGTAAATGGGGGGGGGGGGGGCATGTAAGCTCTACTCTTAACTTTGGAAGATAGCAAGCAAGTAGGCGGGTGATTAAAAAGTGATGGCCAAGAGCCTTTGGGTTTGAAGTGTCTATGCATTGGTTGGATTGAAGCAAGAGTCCATGAGAGTGAGCATGGGTGATGGCTGAAAATAGAGAAGAATTTGCATAGTCGAGCCTAAGCATAAGGGTTGAAGTGTTGGCTTGTTGAGGCATGCGTCCAAAAAGTTGAGCGCGGGTGTTGGCTGGTGCTGGGTGTTAGTGTGGTTGCTGGGCAAGTGACCATGCGTTGGTTGATGTTAGCAAGGGGTTGCGTTGGAGAAGCTTGCGATCGAGAGAGTTGCGCTGGATAGACAAATGGTACTAAGCATCCAAGTTTGCCATGCGTCCAAGCTAGCAACCAAACTTGCTAGGCTTCCAAGCTTGCTAGGCGTCTAAGCCAGCATCCAAGTATGTTAAAGAAGGTTGCGTTACTTTGTTTAGTGGAAAATTAAATTAAATAAAATAAAGAAGAAAGTGGAGGTTAAGTCAGCGGCATATTTAAGTGAGTAAGTTGAGTGATTGATCATTTTAAACCAGTTTAATTTCACAGCTAAGAGATGAAGAGAGGCAGGAGAAGATGTTTAGGGCAAAATTCGTGTAGAATTCTGATTGGTTTCATGGTGCAATTGAAGCTAGAACAAAAGGGTTGATTGCTGTAGTGCAATCTAAACTATGTTCGGTATTTGGAGAATAGTATTCTGTGGAGATCGAGTTTAGGGCTGAGAATTTGAGGTCGGTAAGTTAACTCAATTCTTAACAAATATTGTGAAGGTTGGTTGAGCTAAATTTGAAGAAAAACATGTTAAATGATAGGTGGAAGTGTTTGATACAGATTTTCCGAGTGAATTGGAGCATCTTGAAGTAAGTCGGGAATATCTGCCAAACGAAGAAGAGTTAAGTTCTAAAATCTTGAGGTAAGCTAGGAAATACATTTCTTTCAAGTTTGTAGAAGGAAATAAGTGATAAATCGAGTTGGAAATATGACTTTTAACATATAGAAGTGAAAGCCAAGGTGAAGGCAGAAGCTGTGGAAGACAAGTATCGCTGGAAGAGCACGACACTGGAAGGACGTGGGAGTAGCGAGACTAACGCGGGTGTCGCTAGAAGCCTTGCATCTCACAATTCTTGCTGGGTCTCGCTGATCAAGTGAATCTCGCTAGTCTCGCTAGTACAGATTTATTTGCAACTTAATTCTGTTAGTGTAATCTCGCTGGTGGTTAGGTCTTGCTCATTAAGGTTTATTCTATTGAATTGTGGTCTCGGTAATGAATTATTGACCAAGTATGAATGGTTAAAGCTTGTTGGTTATGTTAAGAAAATCTTAAGGAAATCTAACAACGAGAAGAGTATGCAAAACAAGTCACTCACTGGGCAACCTAGCTCATGTTTTCCTTGTTTTCCTGTTTTTCAGGTAGCGAGCGAGTCCGGGGTACTTAGCTTACACAGAAACTTGTCTGGGCCCGTCATCAGTGTCTAGTATTTCAAGAATTGTAACTAATTGAACTTAATCATGAGTTGTACATATACAGGGTTAAGGGAGTTGTTGAGAAACTGATGTAATTGTATATCTTGGAAGGTAGCATGGTTGTTTGTTTGATAAATTAACCCTGGTCTAAATATGTTGTTCAATTATTGTGTACCTGCTTATTAGTTGATGGTCAAGGTTTAAGGTTGGCAGTGGATGTCGTAAGAGGGTCGGTGTCTGCTGTCATCACACTTTCTCCTGGGTTAGGAAGGTACCTGGGAGTGGGTGTGACAGGGGGAGGGGGGGGGGGAGGAATTGATAAGGAATTGAGAATCGTGAATGCATAGAAGTAAAATGAAAAAAAGTAAAAGATAGAAAGGCAATCAATAAGGACGTTCTAGCTTAGAGGATCAGGATTGACCATTGTAATTTTGTTCATTGAATTATCAAAACACAATCTATCTTGCTTATGTCTATCCCAATTGATTAGAACCTTAACCAATGGTCCTAATTACCTAATTAGTTAGACATGCATAGATAAATCCATACTTAACACACTTAACTAACCGCATTACGCTTTAGGGATTACGCTAGGATGAATATTTAATTTCCATTGTCTAATTAAATATTCAATACGGTTTCGCCTAGGTTGATTGCACAATGCTTATTGCAGTCGACATACAATTTCACAAGATAATCTAATCTATTGTTTCTCAAAAGTTAACCCATAATTACATGTCACTTATTGAAAGTTAATCCTAAAGCATCCAACCATAAATTCCCTAGTAGTTTATCAACCATTCAAAAGAAAATACAATTGTAAAGCATTTAAATCAGATAAGAAACCCACAAACAAGAATAAGAATTATATTAAAACAAATCTCCCAAAATTACAAAGCCCGATCGCCTAAATTAGAAACCCATAAACCTTACCTTCCCATGGTGATGGAGAAGATAAGATCTTACATCATCTCTACGATTACATGACAGAAAAGGAAGCAAGATACAATTGGAAAGGAATAAAATGGAGACAAAATTGGCTTGGGGGATGAACAACTTACCCTAAAAAATAAAAATAAAAAAATAAACTAATTTATGGCAGATTTGAAATGTTATGGTGCTAAGGAGGAGCATCGCGACGCTATCGCGCATGTGCCTCTGCATCCGAAGCGTCTTGGTAGGCGCATTAGGGCAGTGCCTAGGTGCTCCCTAGATTGTTGTTCTCGGGTTTTTAGCACCTAGCAACTACCTCGGCGATGCTTGGGCGCTCTTCTGGGGGCATTTTTATCATTTCACGTTCTTTGAAGCCTCGGGTGCTCTATTAAGCTCCTAATTGTTCCAAATTAACCCCGAAAGACCAATAACACTCCTGAATGTATGTAATACTCATGATCCTACAAATATAATCATATAAACACATTAATCATCATAAACACGCTAGATTAGAGGCACTAAGATAGTACACATTTTGAGTGTTATCAAACACCCCCTAACCTAATTCTTGATCATCCTCGAGCATAGCAAAATAAAATCACAATATGAATCATATGCTGCAAATGAGTGACTCTAATATCAAAGCTAAATATAACAACAACATTCACATGATGGAGTTAGAAAACATACAGTGAAAGAAAAAAGGATGCAAAGCACTCTAATTACATTAATTTAAAGGAAAAACATGCTTAGATATATTGAGATACAAATGAAGTAACACTTACTTTTTGTAGCTCAAAATTTGTCCCCGAGATTCTCCAAAGTTTGATCGCGAATTGTTCACGGACCACAACTAGAGTTTCCTTGTTATTCTCAGGCTTTAGAACGGATGGTGGGATTCGAAAAGAGTAGAAAAATGGAGCAAAATGTGTAAAACACACTCTCAGATTATGGTTAAAAAAACTTTCCCGTAAAGTTTTTTTTTTTTCATCAAATGCCTAACCCTTCCTCTAGCTTTCCTCTTCTTCATTTAAAGAGAAAATCATGCATATCAAATAGACATGCTGAATGACACACCTCAAATGGTGAATAAAGTGTTTTCAAGAAAATGGAAAAATGCATGTAAAGGAGAGGTCTAGACCTCCTCCTTCACCATGCAACTGGTGGTGGGATTTCCTCACTTTTCAGGAAATCCCACCAACTCAATTCTCAATTGAGAATTGAGAATCTACTTTTGATTTCATAAATAAAAATTTTAATTTAATATAATTGATGCGCACTTTGAGTGTTAACCGCAAGTGTACGGGTCAAGTTATAATACAAGACAGTTAAGTCCGAATATCGTTCCACTGGAGATCCAATTGGGAAGGTTTAAGTTACTTAGCTATTCTAGAGTTGAATCAATTTTATTTGAGGATTGAAATTGAATATTATAAGTTATGGAAAATACAAATCAAATAAGGAAAGTATTAAAGTGAGAAACACAAGAGTCAGAGAGAGTTCTAGGGTAATGAATCATTGTTTATTTCATCATGCAATATTATAGATTTCATGGATTTTATTGTAATTCATATGCCTAAGTCTAGAAACTTAATTCCAAGTTATTTTCTCTAAAAAACAACCCTTTCTCATGCAACTCGATTGATTATTAATCTCTTAAAACCAATACAAAATTACATGGCATTAAAAATAGTCTTTAGCAACTTTTATTGTCAACCTAACTACTCTCGTGATAAATTAACAACAATTCATTGTTATAGATCAAGTTAAACATACAATCTCTCAATCATACATCTAACCTAACATGTGAGGATGCCCAATCCACAAGAATTAAACACAATAACAATGAAAAACATAATCATTCCAACAAAACCATGAAAGTCTACAAGATCAACACAAATTCATAAACAAATCATCAAAACCCTAAAACTAAAGAGTTTAGCCACTCATGGCTTGAAGCAACATGTTTAAGCAAAATAAACAAAGAAAGAGTGTAAAGAAAGGGAAACTTTACTGAAAAGAGGCTCTAGATGGAGGTAGCACCGTCACGATCTCCTTGGCTCTCACGTCGGAATTCGAAGGGCACCAAGAACTATCTCGAACTCTTTTCCTCTTCCTTGCAACTAACTCACTCTTTGAACTCTCACTTAATTCTCTCCTTTTTGTGCCTCTTTAGGTCTGTAACTTCCTTGCTTTGCTTTGATTTTCTTTGATCATTTGAGCTGCTGGAAACCCCCAAATTTATAGAGTTTTTCCGCCCAAAAATTTACCAAAAATAACAATTATTCATTTAAGAAAAGCTAGCGCCGCGGCGCTAGGGCTGCATCAAAAAAGTTTGCTCTCGGGTTTTAGTGCCGCGGCAGCGTCGTCCAAGCACCGCGACGCTGTGATGCGTTTCAGAAATATTGTTCTCGGGCATTAGCGCCGTCCAAGCGCCGCGACGCTGTCATGCGTTCAACAAGGTTGCGTCGAGGCAGCGCCATCTCTGCGCCGCGGTGCTAGTATGCGTCCAGAACGATGCGTTTATGTTTCAACGCCGCGGCGCTATCCCAAAATTTGCCCTTTTGAGTTTTTCAGCTCTTTTTCACCGTATTCTTGCTCGGTTTTGATCTTTTAGTCGCTTCTTCTAATTTTCCTCGTTTTAACCTGAAAATAACTAGCAAACAAGTGAAATCTAATATAAACTCCCTTAATTTGAGAGAATAGAAAGTATTTTTCAAGTGCTTATCAATAATTAATTTAAATAATAATTATTTAACCAATTAATTAATTATATTAAATTAATATTAAATTAATTCTTTTCCACTTTTTCGAAAATTTTAAACTTGATGAATCTCTATTCACCGGTATGATATTTAAATCATATTTAAATATTATTAAAATCTCAATTCGTCTATTTCACAATTAAATGAATCAAACCGTAAAATGCTCCTTTCTCTAAATTTGAACACTTCAAATTGTCTCAATATACTGTTCTAAGGTTTAGTCCACGAGCTAACAAGGGGACCTAATGGACCTACAGATCATGAGCTCACACGATTCGAAATTAACTGGTTAAACTCTTTAACCTAGTTAAATAACATTCGTTAACTACCGGGTTACTCCACTAAAGCCCAGTAGCTGCACTCTTCTCACTGTAGATATATTTCTGTCCATTTGATATAACCAGAATTAGTAAGTCAATTCTTCACAAGTTGTTCGTAATTACAGCTGGGCCAAAATACCGTTTTACCCCTGTAATTACTTCTTGATCCTTAAGTCTCACTGATCCTCTAATGAACAATTGGTTTGTGGTCCAACCAACAAACTGAATCACTTTCGAGCCAATGAGAGGGTGGAACCCCTTATTCAAGACCTAGATTTAGTACTTAAGGGAACAACTTATCTACTATCCTTTGATAAGGTAGGAGTGAATTACATCTTGCAGGACTATGTCGCTAGCAATCTGCCTGATCTTATCCCTAAAATGGGAGGCATATTGAGTTGGCAAACTGACCACTATCACCCACACAGATTAAAGGATAATCTCAAACAAATAGGAGTTCATAGTTAGCTCAGGATTAAGATTGCGCTACTTAGGTCATCAGGTTGAAATAATCAATTTTAACAGTAAACTGTGTTAGAAAGTAAACGTGATTATTTCTAAGTCCAGTCTTTTGTAAACTCATTGCATATGATACCCCTACTCACATGTCTCTACATGAACGATTTAGGATCATATCATTTGTATCAAATACTAAGTGGGTTGTATCCATAGTGTCTCCAAGATAAGGTACCTAGCCTTTATCCATATATTATCTCCATTTTGGCTATTACTTAAACTTAGTCCACTTTTGTCATATAAGGTCTAAGCATTCACCAAATAGCTATGGGTTCTTAGTCTATTGGATTTAAATGCAATTCACATATTCAATAACAACTTTACTGAATAAATCTCGATAACAAATTTATGAAGAGAAAAAATCCATAAATTACAAACAACGAGTTTTAGGACATAAAACCCAACATCACAAAGTTAGAATCAATCAAATGTATGCATCCAAAAAGAAAATTTAAAAATGACTCTTTATCCCTTATATGTGTGTGCTTAGCCATCCTACTTAGGTCTTTAGAAGTTTGGGAAGGGTTTATTCAACCCTCAATTTGTTTTGCCTACTCTAGCATAAGCACCAATCATCAAGCAATCTAAAACCATCCTGAGAGTAATATTTTGACTAACTTGCTTGAAAACATACACAGGGCGCCCTAAAATTGCATTTTTTTTTTTTACTAAGGGCATTAGCTTTCACACTTCTAGGAAACCGTGCCCACTTTTTCTCTCGGGTGTTCTAATCGATCACAATGGAAGGTGACACTTTTTACCCCTAGTCATGCATACACATTACAAGTTTATATATATTTTTTTCTCTTTTATTTTCTTTTAAGCTCTTTTAGTTCTTTTTCTTCTTTTTCTTTCTTTTCTCTTGAGCTCAGAATTTTGAAGTAGACAGATATTTCTTCTCCCTAAGTCTCATATTACAAACTATCAAGAAACAAAGATGACTCTCTAACTAGTGGAGCCTTTCGGAGTGACAACAAACCTATAAGCCCTAGCTCCTATCTTCTCTTGCTTAAGTTCAAGTTAAAAATAGTGAGCAAAGGTGAGGTTGAGATGACTTAAGTGAAATTGAATTCAAAATGAAGAATTGTAGTGATTGTTTAAGTAAGCTTAATTTTCATTTAGCTTTAAAAAGAGGAGAAAGGAATGTAACCAATGGTGTGTTGGGAATTTGATCAAAAGGGAAAATTTGCTGAGATTTGGAAAAGTTTCGAAGTGTTAGGAAATTTTATTAAGTGTTAGTTAAATAAATAAATGAAATAAAGATTAAATAAATAAATAAATAAAATGAATTTAAATTGAAATCAAAAGGGATAATTTTTTTTAGGGTGATGAGGATAAGGAGAAGGGAGAAGGTCCATGTTAAGGGTAAGCAAGCAGCTCGATGGCCACAGATGATTGGAAGAAAAAGACAGTAGCTTCGGTTGGAAGCAAGCAATTGAAAGAAAAGGTTGGTTCTCCCGATTTCCTCGTTTCAATTTTGTGATTTTTGAACCAAATGGAAGACGATTGAGTCAAAAATCCACCCTACGGCTACTGGAGTGAATTAGAGTTGGGAAGGTTGAGAAAACTTGAAGAAGCCAGAGGTTGTCGCTGAAATTGAGTAAATCAGAGGACTCAAGTTTGAGGAATCTTTTAAGGGTGTTCGGGAAGGATTTAAGTGCCCAATTTTGTTGGTAAGTAAGTTAAGAGATCCCTTCCATGAAATTTATTTGGAGTTTATTTGATTGAAAAAGGTGTTTTGGAGCTCTGAAAAATCAGGTTGAAAACAAAGGACTGTTGGCTGAAGGTTGCTGGAGACTGCCTAAGGCTGTCACCCACCACCGTAGGCCAGCGACACACATGCGTGCCAACATCTACCCATGCACGCCCACATGTCCTGCTGCCCACCCATGCCCATAGTGTGCACCCCACGCCCATTTGTCGTCCATGTTGTATGCCTACAACCATTTTGGGTGTTGGTGAGCATTTTTCAAACCCAATTGATATTTCCTTGAAATTTTAGCCTCAAAATGGGCAATTTTGGATTTTGAACTGATTTTTGTGTATTTTATGAATTTTTGAGAATTTTTGCATAAAAATCCTAAATGGCAATGGTGAAGGACTAAGTGAAATAAGTGAAATTTAAGTTGATTTTGGCCAATGTGAATGAAGTTTAAGTATTACGAAAAATGTGGGAACCTCAAGGAGATGATCTAATGCCTCTTAATTGATATTTCATATCAAACTGTGGTTAGAGAAGCCTATAACCCTAAGAGTGTAGGCTCGATCGGTGAGTGACATATGTTTGTTTTTAAAGGAATTCATTTATAATTTCTAGCGATGATTTCTTATGAAAATGTATTTTCTTACTGATTTTGCTTAGCATTGAGCATGATTCGCTGATTTTACTTTTAATGCCTAGTATGGGAATGTTAAGCTTAAAAGGAAGTTATATATTTTCTTATACTTAAATGTTGGCAAGCATATACACGTTTTGAATGATGTTAACTTATGTTATGCTTAAATTGTTTATCATTGCTATTGATGAATTCTAAGGCTTAAAAAGGATGTTTCAAACCATTATGCCTAGTACCCTTGTTGATATTGCTTTGCTGCATGCATGAATATGTTTCCGTAGCATTATAGGTTGCCAAAGGATTTTTGATACTGAAGGATGAAAGAAGGTACTTGGGAAGTCCAAGGGATTCTCATTATTGAAGGATTAAAAGAAGGTAATCTTGAAGTCTAAAGATTCCCAATACTGAAGGATTAAAGAAGTTATTTGGGAAGTCGAATATTAGCCCTTTGGGGGTATACTGCATGCCCGTAGGAAATGTATGGACCCTGATGTATTGAGACTACTCTACATCAACTAAGGTTATGGCGTTGAGTGTATTGAGCTTGCTCTACCTCAACTAAGGATTGTAGGTACAGGTTTGATTTGAAATTTACATAGTTTAAAAGATGGAAGTTTACATGTTTTCATGATGTTTTATTTTCTTGTTTTACTCTTGATTTTGGGCTTGATATTTCATGATGCCATAAGCTTACAAACTGTTTCCTTAATTTAAAATGTTTTTAGTGGATGTTGATGTTGATGTAATTGCTTTTAAAACTGTCACTCACTAGGCTTTCCAGCTTACGCTTTTCTATGCTTTCTTTCCCACCCAGGTAGTGAAAGAGTTCCCGAAACTTAGCGTACACAAGCTTGTCTTCCTTAGTTTCAGGACATCAAAAAAATAATTTCTCCCTAGATTTTGTGTGTGCAAATGGTTCGGTCCTATGTAGCACGTAGATGTTCCTAGTTGGGTTTAATGTAGGGGTGTGAGAATGTACATAATATATGTTTTGTGAATCTTGTAACAAATGATTCTAAAGGTACAAATGTTGTAGATATCTAATTTGAATGATCTTTTATTTTAAGTTGGATGATGCCAAATACGTTGAGGAAAAGATAATGAGGGTGGCTATGTTATGATATTGTTTTTAGCAGGTTAATTAGGTATATGTGGACAGTGCACCTCACAAAAAGGGTGATGTTTGCTATCTTCACTCCTTTTTCCAAGTTAAAAATGGTAATATCGGAGGAGGTGCGACAAGTTGGTATCAGAGCAAAGTCTTGGGAATAGGGTCATGCATTGTAGTTTAGGAGCATGTATTTTTTACTATTTGATGAATGTTATGACATATTATAGGAATCATGTCACATCATAGAAAATGAAGTAGGCAAGCTGAGACCGAAACTCTAGAAGCTACTGGGAGGACAAGGAGAGATGTCAGAGGGTGAATCTAGTCATCCTCATTTGCTATGATGTGACATGATTCCTATAATATGTCATAACATTCATCAAATAGTAAAAAATGAAGTAGGCAAGCTGAGACCGAAACTCTAGAAGCTACTGGGAGACAAAGAGAGATGTCAGAGGGTGAATCTAGTCATCCTCAAGACGAAACGAATATGGAAGAACAAATTTTCACCAGAATTGTTGAAAGGTTAGTTGCAGGGATTGGATCGGTGCAGTCTGATCCTGAAAAGAAATACGGGATTGAGAGGTTGAAGGCATTGGGTGCAACCACCTTTGTGATGGATTAATGAGCATGCAACAGAAGTTAATTTGATCAATTTTCACTCTAAGATGCTCAATTTAGAGGATTAAACATGCAATTAAGAAGAAAAACCAAAGTTTCAAGAACACTTACCCTTGAAGCTCCAAATTCTCCTTCAATTCTTGATGAATTTCAGCACCACTTGGTTGTAGACCACCACAAGAGTCTTCTCTACTATTCTCTAGGCTTAGACTGGATGGTGGGATCCAAATTTGTGGTGAATTTGAGAAAGAATGAAGGTTGGGAAGAAGATGAACAATGGATAGAATTTTGCAAAATTAACCCTTAATTTCACAAAATTCTTAACCATTTTTATGTCAAGATCATCTCTATTTATTAAAGAATAACATGCAATCCAATTGCATCAAAATTTGACAACACAAAATGGTTAATTTGTTGGTTAATTGTGAAGAAGACAACCAACCTCCTAGCTTAGTTAGTGGGAAAATCCAATCTTCAAAAATCAATTTTAAAATCAATTTTCAATGAATTTCCAAAATTGAATTAAAATTGATTTTTAATTTCAAAAAGATAATTAAATAATTAAATAAAAAAATAATTTAATATTTAATTAATTAAATATTATTTTAATATTATTTTAATATTAAATAATAAAATAATATTATTTTTCCCACTTGTTTCGATTTTTCTAAAAAAAACCGAAATGAATCCCTATTCATATGATTAATATTTAAATTATATTTAAATATTATAATTAACTCTATTTGTACGTTTAATTCGTAATTAAACGTCGATATATCGTATATATCTAACTTTCATTCCTTAAGCCAAGATTTGAACGATTCAAACTTATTCACCATATTATCTAAGATTTTAGTCCATTTATGAGCTAGTAGAGGGACCTAATGAACCTACAGATCATGAGCTCCAACGATCCGAGATTAACCGGCCAAACTCTTTAACCTAGTTAACCAACATTCATTAACTAACAGGACACTCCACTAAAGCCCGTAGTTGCACTCTCCTCACTGTAGATTTATTTGTGTCCATTTGATATAACCGTCATCGATAAGTCAATCCTTCACAGGTTGTTTGATGCTCACTTTTAGTGTTAACCGCAAGTGTACGGGTCACGTTATAATATAAAATGGTTAAGTCCGAGTATCGTTCCACTGGATATCCAATTGGGAAGGTTTAAGTTACTTAGCTATTCTAGAATTGAATCAATTTTATTTGAGGATTGCAATTCAATATTTTAAATTAGGGAAAAAGAAAAATCAAGCACGGAAAGTATCAAAGGGAGAAACACAAGAGTCAAAGAGAGTTCTAGGGTAATGAATCCTTGTTTATTTCATCATGCAATATTATAGATTTCATGGATTTTATTACAATTCATATGCCTAAGTCTAGAAACTTAATTCCAAGTTATTTTCTCTCAAAAACAACCCTTTCTCATGCAACTTGATTGATTATTAATCTCTTAAAACCAATACAAAATTACATGGCATTAAAAATAGTCTTTAGCAAATTTTATTGTCAACCTAACTACTCTCGTGATAGATTAACAACAATTCATTGTTATAGATCAAGTTAAACATACAATCTCTCAATCATACATCTAACCTAACATGTGAGGATGCCCAATCCACAAGAATTAAACACAATAACAATGAAAAACATAATCATTCCAACGAAACCATGAAAGTCTACAAGATCAACATAAATTCATAAACAAATCATCAAAACCCTAAAACTAAAGAGTTTAGCCACTCATAACTTGAAGCAACATGTTTAAGCAAAATAAACAAAGAAAGAGTGTAAAGAAAGGGAAACTCTACTGAAAAGAGGCTCTTGATTGAAGTAGCACCGTCTCGATCTCCTTGGCTATCACGTCGGACTTCGAAGGGCACCAAGACTATCTCGAACTCTTTTCCTCTTCCTTGCAACTAACTCACTCTTTGAACCCTCACTTAATTCTCTCCTTTTTGTATCTCTTTAGGTCTGCAACTTCCTTGCTTTGCTTTGAGTTTTCTGAATGAATTGGACTGCTGGAAACCCCCAAATTTATAGAGTTTGGCCGCCCAAAATTTTCCAAAAATACAGATTTTTCATTTAAGGAAAGCTGGCGTCGCGGCGCTGTCCCATAGCGCCGCAGCGCTAGGGCTGCATCCGGAAGAAATTTGCTATCGGGTTTTAGCGCTGCGGCAGCGCCGTCCAAGCGTCGCAGCGCTAAAATGCGTTTCAGAAATATCGCTCTCGGGTTTTAGCGCTACGGCAGCGCCGTCTAAGCGTCGCAGCGCTACAATGCGTTTTAGCAAGGATGCGTCGGGGCAGTGCCATCTTGGCGCCGCGATGCTACTATGCGTCCAGACTGATGCGTTTATGCTTCAGTGCCGCGGCAGCGCCATCTCAGCGCCGCGGCGCTATCCCGAAATTTGTCCTTTTGAGTTTTTCAGTTCTTTTTAGCCGTATTCTTGCTCGGTTTTGATCTTTTAGTCGTTTCTTCTAATTCTCCTCGTTTTAACCTGAAAATCACTAGCAAACAAGTGAAATCTAATATAAAACTCCCTTAATTTGAGAATATAAAGCACTTTTCAAGTGCTTATCATTGTTCATAACTTCAGCTAGGTCAAATACTGATTTACCTCTGAGTTACATCTTTTCTCCTTAAGTACCATTGTCCCTCTAATGAACAATTAATTTAGGATCTAATCACTAAATCCATTCCCTCTCGGGCCAGTGAGAGGATGGGGCCCCTTGTTCAAGTCCTGGGAACAACACTTAAGAGAACAACCTCTCTTCTATCCCTAAGTTGGGTAGGAGTGAATTCCGTTTTGCAAATTCTATGTTCCCAACTATCTACCCAGTCTTATCCCTGAAATAGGAGGAATGTTGAGCAGCGCTATTGAGCTTACTCTTACCTATGTAGATCAAGGGATAATTCTGAATAAATAGGAGTTCATAGATAGCTCAAGATTCAGATCAAGTTATCTAGGTCATCGATAAGTGAAATTAATCAGTGTTAATCGTAAACGGTGTTAATACGTAACAGTAATTATTTCAGGGTCAGTTTTACACAATCTCATTATGTAGAATACCCCCGCTTACATGTCTCTACATGAGCAAATCAGAATCACTTCATTTATGACACTTTACAACATTTGTAACAATCATGAAGCAGGTCGTATTCAATAGTGTCTCCAGGAAGAGGTACCCAACCTAATCCATGTGCTATAGACTATTGAGGCTACTTACTCGAACTTGATCCTGTTTATGTCTCCACATAAAGTCCAAGTACTCATGATAGTAGCCAAGGGTTCGTAGTCTAATTGGATTTAGAGTTGATAAATAATTAATTCACTTGAATAACTTCATATGTACTAAAAAACACCTATTTACAAAAACTACGAGTTTTAGGATATACAACCCAACACTTTGAAGGCACCACAAATCCCACAGATGTAGAGGCTTGGCTGAATTTTCTTGGGAAGTGTTTCAGGGTCATTAGGTGTCGTGATGACAAGAAAGTTGAGTTAGCTGTATTTCTACTCCAAAATGGGGCAAATGATTGGTAGAGAATTATGGAAAGCAGAAGAGGAGGAATAGATGTGGTAAGCTGGGACGAGTTCAAAACGATGTTCCAAGATAAATATTACTCAAGGTTGTTCTCTGATGCTAAACGGAATGAGTTTCTAAAATTAGTATAGGGTTTGATGTTAGTTTCAAAATATGAAAAGAAATACACATAGTTATCCAAGTATGCTACCAGTATTGTTGCTGGTGAATCAGACCGATGTAAGAGATTAGAGGAAGGGTTACGGGAGGAAATTCGTACTCCTATGACAACTAGTGTTGAGTGCATAGAGTTCTCCAAGCTGGTGGAGACAGTATTTGTAAGGTTGTATGTCCTAAAACTCGTAGTTTTTGTAAATAGGTGAATTTTAGTACATATGAAGTTATTCAAGCAAATTAATTATTTAATAACTCTAAATCCAATTAAACTACGAACCCTTGGCTACTATCATGAGTACTTGGACTTTATGTGGAGACATAAACAGGATCAAGTTCGGGTAAGTAGCCTTAATATTCTATAGTACATGGATCAAGTTGGGTACCTCTTCCTTGAGACACTATTGAATACGACTCGCTTCATGATTGTTACAAATGTTGTAAAGTGTCATAAATGAAGTGATCATGATTTGCTCATGTAGAGACATGTGAGCGGGGCTATTCTACAAAATGAAATTGTGTAAGACTGACCCTGAAATAATCACTGTTACGTATTAACACCGTTTACGATTAACACTAATTAATTTCATTTATCGATGACCTGGATAACTTGATCTGAATCTTGAGCTATCTATGAACTCCTGTTTATTCAGAATTATCCCTTAATCTGCATAGGTGAGAGTAAGCTCAATAGCACTACTCAACATTCCTCCCATTTCAGGGATAAGACGGGGTAGATAGTTTGGGACATAGAATTTGTAAGACAGAATTCACTCTACCCAACTTAGGGATAGAAGAGAGGTTGTTCTCTTAAGTGTTGTTCCCAGGACTTGAACAAGGGGCTCCATCCTCTCACTAGCCCAAGAGGGAATGGATTTAGTGATTAGATCCTAAATCAATTGTTCATTAGAGGGACAATGGTACTTAAGGAGAAAAGATGTAACTCAGAGGTAAATCGGTATTTGACCTAGCTGAAGTTATGAACAACCTATGAAGGATTGACTTATCGATGACGGTTATATCACATGGACACAAATATATCTATGGTGAGGAGAGTGCAGCTACGGGCTTTAGTGGAGTGTCCCTTTAGTTAACGAATGTTGGTTAACTAGGTTAAAGAGTTTGATTGGTTAATCTCGGATCGTTGGAGCTCATGATCTGTAGGTCCATTAGGTCCCTCTACTAGCTCATAAATGGACTAAAATCTTAGATAATGTGGTGAATAAGTTTGAACCGTTCAAATCTTGGCTTAAGAAATGAAAGTTAGATATATACGATATATCGACGTTTAATTACGAATTAAAGGTACAAATAGTGTTAATTATAATATTTAAATATGATTTAAATATTAATCATATGAATAGGGATTCATATAGGTTTTTTTAGAAAAATCGGGACAAGTGGAAAAAATAATATTATTTTATTATTTAATATTAAAATAATATTTAATTAATTAAATATTAAATTATTTTTATTTTATTATTTAATTATTTTTTGAAATTAAAAATCAATTTTAATTCAATTTTGGAAATTCATTGAAAATTGATTTTAAAATTGATTTTTGAAGATTGGATTTTCCCACTAACTAAGCTAGGAGGTTGGTTGTCTTCTTCACAATTAACCAACAAATTAACCATTTTGTGTTGTCAAATTTTGATGCAATTAGATTGCATGTTATTCTTTAATAAATAGAGATGATTTTGACATAAAAATGGTTAAGAATTTAGTGAAATTAAGGGTTAATTTTGCAAAATTCCATCCATTGTTCATCTTCTTCCCACCTTCATTCTTTCTCAAATTCACCACAAATTTGGATCCTACCATCCAATCTAAGCCTAGAGAATAGTAGAGAAGACTATTCTGGTGGTCTACAACCAAGTAGTGCTGAAATTCATCAAGAATTGAAGGAGAATTTGGAGCTTCAAGGGTAAGTGTTCTTGAAACTTTGGTTTTTCTTGTTAATTGCATGTTTAATCATCTAAATTGAGCATCTTAGAGTGAAAATTGATCAAATTAACTTCTGCTGCATGCTCATTTATTCATCAGTAATGCGGGTAGAGAAGAGTTTGGCTGAAAAGAAACAAGAAAGACAATCATATAGAGGTGGACATACAATCGATCCTTCTGGTGCATCAAAGGATCAGTCTGGTAGAGGAAATAGTAGGAGATTTGTGCCATGTGTGTCTAGCAATGGGAACTTTAAACCCCGACATAGTGGACATGCTACCTCCAAGGCTAGTATAGGAGGTAGTATGCAAACATAGAGACCGAGAAGTTATAATGGTCCAATAGAATTTATAGGATGTTCACGAGTTAGGCAACCTAGAGCATCCACAACTAGTTCAACTAGGAAAACATTATGTCCCACATGTGGAACATACCACTAGGGACAGTGTATCACACCCCCTCCCAAGTTACGCTCTTAACCTAGGAAAAGGTGTGAAAACAGCAGACAACGACCCTTTTATGACATCTATTGTCAACCTATACTCTTTTATGACTTAACATGTACAACGTAAATAATCAAATTCAATACTAAATCATTTTAACATGTATAATTTTATTTACACAATTATTTATAGGGTTTGTTTACAAGTGATGTAACTCTAGCTCAATACAAGTTTCTGCCTATTTTAAATGACAACATTATATCTCGACAAACCTCGACTTCGCACAGTAACATGGACTCGACTGCTACCTGGAAAGAAAAACATAAGAAAAGGGTGAGCTTCACGAAGCCCAGTGAGTGGTCAATAAAACTGGGGTTCATATGACCCTTTAAACGTCAATATAACTGGGGTTCATATGACCCTTTAAACATAATAGATATGACAAAATTCATTATTAAGCACAACTATGACGAGATTATACTCAAACCTCCTATTTCTACTTAACCTTTGTATCAACTATTCTGCTGGCACTCATGGCTCAACAATTCTTTTGTCTACTCTACTGGCACACATAGCTCAGCAATTCATTTTTCTCCTATGTAGATGTGATCATGACTGGGGTCGAAAATTAAGTCTTACCTCCAAGACCTAGAAGCTAGGCCTATCGACCCTCTGACCATCCTACTAGAGGTACTTCTCATAGGCTCAAGAACTAGGTTCCGGCACCTTCTGATTATCCAGTGAGGTTTTATCCCCGAAACAGACTCAGAAACTAGATCCTCCGATCCTCTAACTATCCTGTACGAACTTAATTTTCAACCCTAGTCACGACCACATCTACATATATATATTCATCAATGCCTTCTCATGGTCCGTAGGCATTGATTTTGACACTTATATAACTTCAGGATTCATCATAGGTCAATATGTAGTAGTTAGTAATCAATATCTCACAATAGCACGTATATTAGTAATACCATATAATCATAATAACATCAATTATATAATCATAAATGTGTTATTATTAACTATTCACAAGAATGGTAAACAACCACTAGCAAGAAAGATAGTTTAACCAGTCACAAGAAAGGTAGTTGTAGTACTTAGGGTTTTCTTCCTTCTGCTAGCATACCAACTTCCCAGTTATTCTTCAGCTTCTGGAACTGAGACAATAGCAAATAGAGAACCCTTTGAAACCCCAAAACAATTTCTGGAATGCCTGGAATGTAATACCCTACTAATCGCTGAAGTCCTATTAGCATATAATAATCCTTTAACATTTAACATCTCATAGCACTTTAATGCATAGCGACCCCTTTTGCACTTGCTGCACTAAAGAACTTCTCGATCAGCACAATGATCCTTTATAGTAAACCTTCAGCGCATAGTTATTGTCCATTTCGTGGTTTATCAATTTATTATTAACCTTTAGCCTATCGCATACAACTATTCTCCAATTCAAGGTATTCTTCGTAACGTAAGTTGAATACAAACCTTGGTCAAGTTCCATCTTTACTTCCAACACATACTAACACCTTTCAATGCCTGTCATACCTATCAAAATAACGACTCATCCATCCAGGCTATGGTAACAGTCTACTTCTTCCCTTTACACTAGCTTCCCATACTAAGCTTACCAACGCATAGCCGTAGCCCATACCCAATTCTTGTTCCTTCACCTCCATTCACTATTGCTCTATACAACACTCAACGCATTATTTTCCTTAGCTTCACTTCCCAACGCGTTGTCAGCCTTTCCAACTCAAGGTACTTTTCCTACGTGATGGTTCTACTTCACTTTACATCACCAACACATGGTACTTCACCCCATTCAACTTGCCATCATTAGAACCTAATCTCACAGCTTGGTTAGTAACTCCTCAGTATTAAATACCATGCGTTTGAGCTTAACCATCTATGCGTCAACCTAATCTCCAGAGATATGTCTACTTTTTTCTTAATACCATTCATCTCAACGCACAGAATTTATTGGCCATAATTCAGTAGTTACACAATCTTAACTTTTCATTTAAAAGTTCTGCTAATCCACGTACTTTTATCCTTTTAACCTTACTAGTCATATGAATACTTAGGTTTTTGGAGATAGGGTATTACAACTCCATACCCCTTAAAAAAATTTCGTCCTCGAAATTTAAATAGTACAAGGTTAAGGGAAAGAAATACTTTATTAACATTCTTTGTACATGTATTATTCAAGTACAAGAAAACCAAGCTGCAAACATAATTACATTTCTTTTATTTTTCTTCTTTTTCTTCATCTGGTTTACTTAAGCCTTCTTGATTTTGTGGACAATCCTTACAATAATGCCCTGGTTGCTCACACATATAAGACACATCTATTCTTCCTTTATAGTCTTTTCTATGCTTTCGTCCACAATTCTTACAGGGACCCTGTCTTTGCGTCACCTTAGTTTGGCTGCGGACTCCTTAAATGCAGGGCATTGTTTCCGATAATGTCCTTTCTCTCCGCATGCAAAACATCTATCTTTACCAATGCACTCTCCCGCATGCCCTTTTCCGCATACTGGGCAGCTGTGTGCCATGCGTTTCCGTTTTCCTTTGCTTTCCTTGGTTGACATGATGAGCTATATACAATAAATAAATTAGCTTACAATATTCTCAATTACATTCATTCTAGTTCCACAACAAATTTTATCTGTCTTGAACACTTGTACTTTGTTTAAAAAAAAAAACATTATGCTTCACTAATTGAATCCACTACATGAACAAGACCAAATCAATTTTATAAGGAATACTTTCTGGAGGCTATTATATTACTATGCGCCTATTCCTTAAGTTATTGGAACACATGACCCATCAACGCGTTCTAACTTGGACGCATCACACCATGCGTCTTTACTTTAGTCGCATACTCTATTGCAACTCCTCAATCACCAACACATAGCTATTCAAAATCTCATAAGCTTTTAACTTTCTCCCACTTTCCTTCATAAGCACATACCTTTTAACCACCGCATCCTCTTTATACTAACTCCATTTATTCCTTTAATTTTCCATCGCATAGTAGGCTTTACAATCGTACAGGCCCTTTTATACCTTTGCTCAAATTACTTCTTTTTTTTTCTTAGCTCCGATTAACTCCTATTCACTAACGCATACTAGCCTTCACCAAGTGTAGAATTCTTACCTATACTTCCAACAAACAGTACTATGCGTTTTCTGTAAGTCATGAATTCACCATGCTTAACTTAAATTTTAGCTTTACCATCCTTCATAAGACTTGTTAGGGATTATGTTAACTTACTCACCTCCAAATTTCAGCCCTAAACTCGGCTTCCTCTATTCGTTCTACTCCAAATATCAACCACTTTTCAGTCTATGTGACTAGGGATCAATCTGCAGTTCCAACTCTGTTTTCAGCACCGAGACAAGTAGAATTTCGCCCAAAATGTACAAGAACACCTTCCTCAACCTTCTCCTGGATAAAAGGATAAAAGTATGTGGATTAGCGGAACTTTTAAATGAAAAGTTAAGATTGTGTAACTACTGAATTATGGCCAATAAATTCTGTGCGTTGAGATGAATGGTATTAAGAAAAAAGCAGACATATCTCTGGAGATTAGGTTGACGCATAGATGGTTAAGCTCAAATTCATGGTATTTAATACTGAGGAGTTACTAACCAAGCTGTGAGATTAGGTTCTAATGATGGCAAGTTGAATGGGGTGAAGTACCATGTGTCAGTGATGTAAAGGGAAGTAGAACCATCACATAGGAAAAGTACCTTGCGTTGGAAAGGCTGACAATGCGTTGGGAAGTGAAGCTAAGGAAAATAATGCGTTGAGTGTTGTATAAAGCAATAGTGAATGGAGGTGAAGGAACAAGAATTGGGTATGGGCTACGGTTATGCGTTGGTAAGCTTAGTATGGGAAGCTAGTGTAAAGGGAAGAAGTAGACTGTTACCATAGCCTGGATGGATGAGTCGTTATTTTGATAGGTATGACAGGCATTGAAAGGTGTTAGTATGTGTTGGAAGTAAAGATGGAACCTGACCAAGGGTTTTATTCAACTTACGTTACGAAGAATACCTTGAATTGGAGAGTAGTTGTATGCGATAGGCTAAAGGTTAATAATAAATTGATAAACCACGAAATGGACAATAACTATGCGCCGAAGGTTTACAATAAAGGATCATTGTGCGGATTGAGAAGTTCTTTAGTGTAGCAAGTGCAAAAGGGGTCGCTAAGCGTTGCTATGAGATGTTAAATGTTATAAAGGATTATTATATGCTAGTAGGACTTCAGCGATTAGTAGGGTCTTACTATGAGTTGAGAAAGTTATGTGGTGAGAAAATATTAGCTATGCGTTGAGGAGTTCTGTGTTAAGGACAACTATTAGCTATGCGACGAAGGGTTTATGAGTCGATGGTGGCTACCATTGGTTAATAAGTTATACGCTGAAGAGCTTAACTTCATGATAAATGGAAAATGTTATCAAGATCTCGGGTAAACGCATAGGGAAAAAGTTAAAGCAGGAAATGGTTAAAGGAATAACCTTGGTATATGACTCAGGGACGTATAGAAGGAAAACCAAGGGACCTTAAAGGAAGATGGTCATGGACGCGGGATGAAGTAAAGATGAATGCAAGAGGATAAATGCATAAAGAAAGAACTTGAGTTGGATGTGGTAGTCAAGGGTAAACCACATTGTTAGAAGGGTATAATTGTATAAAAGAGGGATTTGTAGCTAAGAATGAATATAAGAAAAGGGAGCAAAGAAGTTAAATCTGGAAGAAAGTTCCATGAACGCATAGGAGCACGGAGTTGGTTGGGTAGTTGTGTAGTGGAACATAATGGACCTATAAGGTAAGCCTATATCCCAGGTGGCTACACATGATCGTGACACCTTATCAAGTAGGAGGTGTTAGAAGGCATGATAAGTATTTCATGCAATGTGACACTTGGATTAATGCATGATTAATTAAGCATGCAACATGACATGTGGCAAACAAGTGGCAGCAGAAGAGGAGAGGTAGGATGACAAGCCCTTTATAAATAGGACCTTGAGGGAAAAGTAATGACTGATGATTCGATGGTAAGAATCCTTGAGAGAAGGAGAGAAAGAAGGCTGAAGGAAGAAACCCTTGCGTCTATAAGAGGAAGTCTGCGGCCAAGGAAGAAGACATTCTTGACACTTAAATCATCCGGTGTTAAAGAAGTTGTCTTGCGTCAAAAAGGGTGACCCTTGCGTTTTATCCGAATTCAACATTTAAGGTGAACACCACGATGCGATCAAGTTAGACTTTTCATTCAAAGAAGGTCGACGCATCCAAAAGAATAAGAAGAGTTAGTCTGCACCTTGCAGGGTTTTGTCCAACTAGACTACCAAAGGGTGAAAGCAGACTAAGGAGTTCAAGCCTTGCGTTTAAGAGCTCGAGGAAGTAGAGATTTGAAGGGAAATCTCTTAAGTAATTGTGAGTGACTCTCTTCTTCTTTCAGAACTGAACTTTGTTGAAAGTATTCTTATGTGTTATGGTTTTGTAATAACTGATTTCATGAAACGCATGATGTTGATCATATTGTTTAAAAGACATGTTTTATCTGATTGTTTTACTATATTGAAAGGCATGTTGCAAGATATAGTTTATCGAGAAACATCTTGATTTCTATGAAAGGTTTCATATGAATGATCTACTCAAATTGATTGATAAAATGTTTAAGAGGAGGCTCAGTGCTTATTTCCTTGAGAAGGCTCGTGAGTTTCCCCGGGACCCAGTACTCAAGGACATGAGAAGGTACATGGGCAACCCGTCATATTCCTATGTGCACATAGAGGTTAATCTGGCTAGTGCGTCAAACTTGCTCTACATTGAGCCAGGGATGATTTCGACGTTGGGTGTGTTGAGCCTTGCTCCACCCCGACTAAGGATGCTTTTCGACGTTGAGAGCGTTGAGTCTTGCTCCGCCTCAACTAAGGGAAATGATTGAGAAACCAAACGAGTTTTTCGTATAATTGTTCTAAAACGACTCTATTGATTTGGAACGATTTGATATGATATAAAAGAGATGTTGAAAATACGTTCCTATTGTATTGATGTACTTATCCTTGTTTTATATGTATAAATGTAACATGCCTGTTTTCGAATAAAAGATAGTTTTACAAAACCAGTCACTCACGGGGCTTTAGCTCACTTTTTCCTATGTTTTTTTTTCTAATCTTCCAGATAGCAAGCGAGTTCGGGATGCTTTGCCTATGCAAAAACCTCGTCTGGGCCGTCTTTGGTGAAAATGGTTGGACAGTGAACCTTACAGAGAAGTCAAGATTGCTGTCTTCACATCTCTTCTCGGGTTAAGGAGGATAATCCGGAAGGGGGTGTGACATGGAATTCCTTCCCTGGACGTAGGACAGCACCACAAATGCTTACACAGGTTAGTTGGACGCAAGGTTGCTATTCTACATGCCTAGTTCACCTTTTGAACGAAGACAAGACCTTGTCGACAGGAAAACAACACTTTTGGACGCAAACTAGGCTCCTCAGAACGCAGGGTACCTCTCTAACTCTCCGACCTTCTTTCTACCTTCTCTCTAATGTATTTTTGGAGGAATTGTTTGAGTGAAGAAGCCTTCTCCCCCTTGGTCCTATTTATAAGAGTTGGATGACAAGCTTTGTTATCCAACCCTTTGTTGTACAGATATATCTCAAGTCCCCGGCAGCGGCGCCAAAAACTTGTTGTGGATGTGATTGTGAAATGGAATTGTACTAATGCAATGTGCAGATTAAGCTACGATGATACGTTTCACACACTATGCGTTGAACATACTATGCGTCTTACTTATGCTTAATGCTATGCGTTGGTGATCTGTCAAGTTTTCCTATCCTTTACCCAAATATAAGCAAAAGAGTAGGTTTTCTTGGTGAGTCCGAGGTCGAACACGGGGATTATGTTGATTCTATATTTAAGTGGATTATATGCGTTGCAGTGGTAACCAAGAATAATTTGAGAGAGGTGTTTGTTTCTAATCTAAAGAAAGCGATAACATGTACACTAAACTAAATTGTGGAAGATGGAAAGGCATGTGACACAGCAAAGTCAGCTAATGATTTAAATGAATGGATAAAAATAGGGTTCGGGTTGGTTAACATCTAACATCGAAAATGCATGGTGATAGTCTATTCATACTTGCGACTCTTCTCCCGGTTGTCAGCCGCTATTTGTTATATGTCTATGACGCATAGGAGAGTGTTAAGAACCAAGGTTATTCCTATAGACAGGTAACACTTCTTGGCCTTGTCAATTAAGTTCCACAATCACTTACCCTCTCGAGCAGTTTGATTATTACTACTTATATCGATTAGCTAGATGGACATGAGCATCGGATTACGATTACAATTGACAAGATGCAATAGTTACACTATGGTTCTTATTTAGATGCTAACGCAACCCTAGACCCTTGATAGATTAGTTACTCATGGATTCAAAGTAAAAAGTGGAAAGTATAGAGAAATGAGTAGACATGGAAGAAATATAGATTGATGAACGGAATACAACTTTAGATAGCTCAATGTCTTGACACAAATCTAAAATCAAGATAGAAAAACTAAGATAAAAAGCAGGAAAAGGTGTCAATGTCTTGAGTCGCCGGAATGGAAGCATGAGGTTCTGCTGTGAAGTGGTTAGGCGGAGGGAAGACTCTTCTCTCTCGAGCTATTCGTCTCCGGTTGAGGTCTGGAGAAAACTCTGCTGTCACTTAGGAATTCTTCTGAGAATGAACAACCCTTTCTCATCTTGCAGGTTTGCCCTTTTATAAATGCTGCGTTCGCAATCAATGGCAAATCTACTTGATTGGTGGCGAAATTGATATCATGCGTCTATCTCGCCTAATTGCGTAATTCTTGGGTTAATTTAGATCCACCACTTTAGCCACAGATTATGTAAGTCAATCTTTCGACAATCTCTCAAGATTCTAATTTGATTTTCCGTGCCTTGTGTCTTTGGTCATTATGCGTTCATGGAGAGTTAGGCTGATGTCAACGCGTCATAAGTTGCTAACGCATAGTCTTGCATTGAGAAGTCGTTAACGCATCTTTAGGTTGTTCGCGTTCTGTTCAGATCATGCGTCGATGAAGAACAGATTGCTACCGCATAGTCTTGCGTTAAGGAGTCGTCAACGCATCGTTTGCAGTCCTACGTTAAAACATGTGTTTTAGGCTCAAAAAGTGGTAAAATTATTATCTTCATAAAAATACAAGAGTAGAACGCATAGGAAGATTTATTAGTGAAATTCATCATAAACTACCGCATGATTCTCTATTTAATCTCTATTTTCCTAAGAAAAAGGCTATAATAACTTGTATTTCTACAAGTTATCACCCTTCCTCCATAGCTTACCACTTAAGCTTTTACTTGACCCTATGCATGCAATGTAACACCCCTATCCTAGATATATATATATATATATATATATATATATATATATTTACCTAGGAGTGAGTGTTAAAACTATTCTTCATCCTGCTAACACTATTATATATACATTTATAAATCATAACCTGCTGATATTAGACTTAGCTTTACAATAGTTATGCAAAGATCTACTGATAATATAGCACCATGAGTAAGATTTAAGAGACTATGTGTAATATTTACAAGTATGCCTGATGATTCTCACTATGCCACTCAAAATAAGTACAATATCTATATAGGGATGGGATTTACAAGTTCCCAAGTACAAAATCCTAATTAGGCTCAGACGAGTCTTGATGGTAGGCTAAGCACCCTGAACACGCTCGCTACCTGGAAAGAAAACATTAAAGAAATAAGAATTTATGAGCTACAACGCTCAGTGAGTGGCTATCTAAAATATAACTCAATAGTGCATAACTACAAACACTAGTATAATCTGCTTAGTCATGCACTGTAAACTTGCAACTAATTATAATCACACAACTGAGTTTCTTTTCATTAAACCTTAGTTGAGGCGGAGTGAACTCAACGCACCCAACGTCAATAAACCTTAGCTGTGTGGAGTAATCTCAACACATCAGCGTCAAATGCTTTCTATTATGCATATATGTTTGTCTGATCTCGGGCTGCCCGTATACCTTCTCATGTCCTTTGGTACTAAGGTCCCAATGAATACTCAATCACCTTCTCTATGTCCTTTGGTGAGAGCTTCATAGAAATACTAGCGCTGCCCATATGCCTTCTCATGTTCTTTAGCATTGGGTCCCAATTCCATCTTTCTAGGGTATTGACATGCACATCACATTAATCATAAAATAACATAAATCATGATACCTCAGAGTTCTCAGAGCATTCATCAAACAACTAGCTTGGTAAAACTTCATTAACTAATACATTTTCAAGCTCTATCTTACATATAAGATATGTACTAGTTTCATACATAGGAGTACACTTCAAATCATGCTTCATAGATATTACTAAGCATATATATATAAAAAAAATATATATAACCAAGTTGGCTTATCTCAACCACAGTGTCACTCACAACTTATTCTGGGCTCCGAGCGGGTTATGCGCTTTCCCTAGCTCCTCTTGACCTGTAAACACACCTTTCTCGTGTTAGACATTTCTAATATTCCTCTTTATATTCACTATATTTGCTTAAACATCTCAAACATGGGTTTCTTCACTAGTCTCTCTCTTGTTTACAACTTTTCATAATGAGTGAGATCCACAAGTATCGGCGAGATTATTAGGGTAACCTACTTATAACCATGCGGCACCGACGAGACCCAGCTTAGCAAGACTAGCGATATTACCTTAAGAAGTGACACTCAGTGAAACTTCAACGAGAGTTGTGAGACGCAAAGCCCATTTGCATTACCAGCGACACTCGTCTCGCTGCTCATTCTCCAGCTCTTTAGCGATATCCCTGTCTAAACGACACCTGATGGCCACTACCTTTTTCTTTCCCTTCTAACTCTTTCTTTAACCTATTAAACATCGAATTCCAGCCAAATTCAGAACTCCTTCTCTTCTACAAACTTGTAAAGAAGTGAGTTTTCTAACTTACCTCAAAATTTCAAACCATAACTCTTCTTCATTTCGGAGCTATTCTCGAATAACTCCGGCTGCTTTAAATCATCTAGCAGTTCAACTTCGATTACTTCCTCCTAGAATTTAACATATTTTTGCACATCCTTCTGGAAGTTGCTAAGAATTTAATTAGCTTACTAACCTTAAAATTTCAGCCCTAGCTTCAACTTCCTCAACTCACTCTTCTTCAAATACCGAATGATGTCCAGATTTATCAACAACAATCAAGCTTCTGGTTCCAGCTTCAATTTCACCATGAAAATGATTTGAATTCTACTTAAATTCGATATAAACACCTTCTTTCACCTCTCCTCGTTGTTCGTCTGCGAAATGGGATCAATCTGAGTTCGAAATATGTCTAAAGTGTTTATTTATTCGGTGTACTTACTTATATATAAATATAGACCACCGACTCACCAATACCACCATCACATTCCTACTTAGGTTGGCCAACGCAAACCTTCCGCGCATGGGTTCAGCAACGCATAGTCTCAACTTACTGTGTTAAAATTGCCCAACACCCCATTGCCGGATAGCCGACTAACGCATGGTCCTCTCGGCCACTCTTCTATGCACGAACGCATACCAACCTTCAACGCATAGCCCTTCTTGGCCAATCTTCTATGCACGAACCTTCAACGCATAGTAGCGTTCAACGCATAGTGACCTTCAACGCCTAGTGGCCTTCAACGCCTAGTGGCCTTTGACACATAGTGACCTTTAACGCCTAGTGACCTTCAACGCCTAGTGGCCTTCACATCTGCGTCCATGTGTAGCTCCATTCTTCAACGCATAGCTACTAGTGGTCTCGTCAAGCCTTAGACATACTTTCAACGCATAGCCCCACCAACGCATGGCCAACACTTAGTCACTTTTGCTACCAACTCTCTCTATTCAATGCCCGTCTCGTAGTCTCTTCTTAACTTGCCATCTCCCAATGTCAGGTAGGGGCTTACATGCAAGCTCAACATGCATCCACACATTTGCTTCTTTGCATGATAACTTTGTCATGCATCCCAACACCTCCTACTTGTGAAGTGTTAAACTCCAATGAAGCCACTTAGTACAAATTTGTCTCAACTATGCGTCAAACCTAGCCCCCAGGAGATGGGCTATGTGTCCAACTTTTTCTTTCTTATGCATCCACCTTGTAGATTTTTAGGGTATGGTCTCTTTGGCTCTCTTTTCTTCTTCCAATCTTCCTACACTTAGCCAAATAACTAAATGAAAATTTATAAACTTAAATTAGTTAGTGGGAAGGAAATATCAGCGAAAATCGTTGGACTCATATGGGTCTGCTATCCTACAATTTTCAAATAGGGTACAATAAGTTCCTTCAGCTTCAAGCTTTAGACTTTTCGGCCAAATTTTTCACTGAAGCAAATCGGTATATCTGATAGCCTTAGATACATTCGTTAAGCAATTGTTGGGCTTTATGCCAAAAATGAGAAAGTACCTCGATTCAGTGGAGTAGGTTCCATTGGGCATTCATTCTGGGCAGAAAGATAGACTGAGCTATAAAGAGAAAGAAAAGTTGGTTGGTGGTGGAGTTAAAAGGGAAAGAACAAGGATTATCAACATTTGGTTTTGCCGACTTTCCATCCCCTCCAAACCTAAACAAATTCGAGGTTCTTCAGCTAGTCATCGAAAGGGAGAAGAAGGAGAAGATTTAGGTTGATTGGAGTGGAATTTTGAAAAGAAACTTGGTGAAATTCGAAGAGGAATTGAAGTTGGTCTGGATTTCGTGCAATCTAAACATGTCATGATGTTTGAAGGATAGCAAGCTGTAGAGATCGAATCTGGAGCTGATATTTTGAGGTTAGTAAGTTAACTCATTTCTTAATAACTTTTGTGAAGAATGTTTGAGTTAAATGTGAAGAGAAACATGTGCAATTGTAGGTAGAAGAGACTAGTGTGGTGTTTCAGGTAGTTTGGAGTAGGGTGGAAGAGGTTTGAGTTACCTGTCGAACGAAGAAGATTTAGACCCTGAAATATGGAGGTACACTAGTTAACTCAATTATCTACAAGTTTGTAAGAGGAAGTAAACTCTAATTCAGGACAATGCATAACCTAGTAACATTTCTCTACTTGATTTACCACACCTCGGCTTCCACAGGATTCGTAGTGCCTTCAAACACGTGGGCACCTAACACTTTAACCCTCTCTATCCCATATTTCTTCTCAGGATCCCCCTGAGCCGATTCCACACCGGCTACCAGTCTCTAAGCTATTATGTTAAAGAGTTGGTCCTTCATATTAGCTTGCGCCTGGGGATTACTAGATTCCCCCTCGGAGGTCTCCATCTCGTTTCCAGTAGCGTGCGGTGTCTCGGTGTCTGCTTGCCTATCTCGTCTGGTTCTTCTGTGGCATAATCCTATACCACATTTTTAGGTTATCGCATTATTACAGACTCAACATGTTTCTAATTACTATGCATGAATTCACTCCCCAAAATCTTATGCTCTAATACCAACTTGTCACACCCCCTCCCGAATTCCCTCCTAACCCGGAAATGAGTGTGAAGTAATAGACTCTAATACCCCTAAAGCATTCATCACACAACCCCGATGTCTTAGAATATAACTTGATAAACACATATTTAGTAATCTATAATCACAACCACACCAGGGTTAAGCTATCATAACTATCCTAACTCCCATAAGACTGAATATTTACAACAACATCTATACATAACTTTCTCCATATTACAATATGTACAATATTTAAATAGGTTCAGGATTTACAATTATGTAATTCCTAGATTCTGAAATAGGCATAGATGAGTTTCTACTGTAGGCTAAGCACCCCGGACACACTCGCTACCTGGAAACAAATAATAAAACAAAGAAACAAGCAAAGCGTGAGCTTAAACGCTTAGTGAGTGACTAGTTTAAAGTTTTTCTGGACATTATATGAAAATATAAAACCCAAATAAATCCATAACTAGCATACATCAAGATATAAATTAATTACTCATGATTATTTATGAAAACATTATTCACAAGTCGTTTCCTTTTATTTCCTTCAATAGTTGAGGCGGAGCGTAACTCAACGCTGCTCAACGTCGAAGTGACCCTAATTGGGCGGAGAAAACTCAATGCACCAACGTCGATATTCCCTAGCTGAGTGGAGTACTCTCAACACCTCAGCGTCATTAATTACAATATACCCTCGGTTTATCCAAGTACCTTCACCTTGTCTGTCACACCCCAATTTGAACTACCCTTCTGTAGCTCGAGACGGAGCATGAGGACAGCAGTCATCGACTTCCCTGTTGATTCCCACTGTCAGCTTACCCTATTTCCATTTAACTACTCTTCCTAGGACGGTGATAACATTATCTCTTGACAAACCTCGACTTCAACCGGCAACGGGAACTGTCATGCTACCTGAAAAATGGATAACATATGAAAGGATGAGCTAACAGCTCAGTGAGTAATAGTTTTTGAAAACATCTTACTTTAACTATAAAACTGGTCATAACATAAACATTGTCAATCACGCATAAAATATAACGTTTCAAATCATATTAACATATGCTCAAATAACATTATTAAATCATGCATGTCTGTTTTAAAATAAATACTCAAAAATCTCATTCATTTCAAAATAATTTTCCCTAGTTGAGGTGGAGCAATGCTCTACGCTTCTCAACGTCGATTTTTCCTAGCTGTGTGGAGTAATCTCAACACATCAGCGTCGTATATTCCTCTATGTGCACATAAGTGTTATAATCCGGGCTGCTCACATGCCTTTTCCAAGTCCCTGAGCATTGGGGTCCCATTTCCATATCCAGGTTACCCATTTGCCTTCTACGAGTCCCTCAGCATTGGGTACCTTTTTTTATATCCCGGCTACCCTTTGGCCTTCTCCAAGTCCCTGAGCCTAGGGTGCCTTTTCAAAGTTCTATAAAATACATAATGTGTTTTGGAAACCTCATATCATAAATTCATAAGTTAACCATTTCCAAATAAAATCATATAGAATCAAATAGCATGCTTCCATTAAACTCAATTTTCAGTCTTTAATAACAATCGCATGCTTTTCAATAAAACCATGAAAATCATATATTATCAAACAACATGCTTCTTAATAAACTCATCTCAAATAACTAGCTTACTCAAGTGCTTTTTAAATATAAACGCATGCTTAATACGTTGAAACTCATGAATACTTATTCATATTACAAAACCAATGGTATTAATTATAGAGAATGCATTCATATTTTGAAAAAACGTTAGTGTTACTCACATAATATTTGCTCAAAGATAGTTCTCTTTCCTTCCTTCTAATTCTCTTTCCCGAGCTTCTTGGACGCAGCGTTTTGAAGTCTGGACGCAAGGCAACTTATATTCCTCTGTCAGCTCGGTTGGACGCAACCCTGCCCTTTAACGCAAGGTTGATAGCCTAACTCTTCTTACTTCTCTTTTGGATGCGTCGACCTCTCTTGGACGCAAGGTCCAACTTGAATGCAGAGTCTATCTTTGGACGCAACGTTCACCTTGAACGTAGAGTTCGTCTTAAACGCAAGGCTGATCCCTTAAACGCAAGACAATTGTTTAACGCAGGGTAGCTAAGTTAAGAATAACTTTTCTCTTGGCCGCAGACTTCTACTACGGATGCAAGGATTCCTTCTTTCTGCCTTCTCTCTCCCCTTTCTCTCAAGAATTCAAAACTAAAGGATCATCAGTCGCTCCTTTTCCCTTAAGGTCTTATTTATAGCTTTGGAATAGAGGGCTTGTCATCCTACTTCTCCTCTCTTTTTGCCACTTGTTTGCCACATGTCACGCTGCATGCTTAACTAACCATGCATCTATCCAAGTGTCACCTTGCATGAAACACTCAACATGCCTTCTGACACCTCCTACTTATAAGGTGTTAAGTCTATATGAAGCCACCTAGTCTTTATAAGCTTACCTTATGCGTCCAACATATTCCAATATACAAACTATTCATCCAACATTATGCCCCTATGCATCCATTGAATTTCCTTTAAGGTTTTAGCTTCATTACTTTCTTTCCTTACTCTCCGCCATACTACCTTTGAACTCGTTTCTCCATCGCATACTACTAGGCGTCAATGTCTCAAAGGCACACTACTATGCATTTGTACCTTACTGCATAATACCATGCGTCAGCCTTAACCGCATTCTATTATACGTCTATCACTTCTTTCCTTATATCCATATCTTAACTACAAACCCTTCCCTTGAGTGATAACCATCCGACTATGTGGTTACCCTTAATAACCAAATCCAACTCAAGACTTTTCTTTATGCGTTTGCACTCTTTGTGTTTACCTTTACTTCATTCTGTGTTCATGACCTTCCTCCTATCCTTGAGGTTTCCTTGATTATCCCTCTATGCGTTCTTGTGCTGTAATCCAAGGTTATTCATTTAACCTTTTCCTTGTACATAACTATTTCTCTTATGATAAATTAGTATGCGTCCACCTCTTGCTCCAGTCTTTAAACTTACTTCTCAACCTTCTACTTTGTCCAACACTCGAGAACATCCCTCGATAGAAGTCTATGTGTTACTCAGTTTGCTATAGTATTCTTCCCTCGATTCCTCCTTATGCATTTATCCTTCCTTTCTGAGACTTAGATCTCTTTCCAACACTCCACGACTTAACTTTATTCCTTTTTGCTTATACGTCCTACCTTCGCCAATGCTTACATCTTCTTCATAATTACCTCCTATGCGTTTCACTTCTTTCCCTTCAAGTTCTCGGGTTACTTCCTATGCGTCTACCTTTATCATGCATTACCTTAGTCCTGACCATGCGTCCAACATGGTCTCTTACTTCTTTTTTTTATAGGCTCTTCAACGCATTGGTTTTAAAGTAGAGTGTGACAATTCCACTCACCTTAGAAAAATTTCATCCTTGAAATTTACACAGTATAATAAGATTATGAAAATGGAAAATACTTTTTATTCATATATGTTGTTCATACAAATCTTACTTAAACAGTATATTCAAATATAATAACTAAAAACACTTCTTTTCTTCTTCTTTCCTTCTGCTTAATTACCTGAGCCTTCCTGGTTTTGTGGACAATCCTTGCAATAATGTCCCGGCTGCTCCCACATATAACAAACATCCTCTCTTCCTTCAAAATCTTCTTTATGTCTTCGTCCACATTTCTTACAAGGAATCTCTCTTTATATCTCCTTAGCTTGGCTGCAAAAGTCCATAGATGCATTGCATTATTTCCGTTGATGTCCTTTCATTCCGCATGCAAAACATCTATCTTTACTAAAACATTCCCCCGAATGTCCTTTTCCGCAAACTGGGCACCTGATCGTCAAGCGTTTTCGTTTCCCTTTGCTTTCCCTGTCTGACATGATGAACTATATACAAAAATAAATTAGCTTGCAGCAATCACAATTTAAGCCACTTCAATTCTACAAATACCTTTGTCCCCGTCTGTCACTTCTTAACCTTACTTAAATGCACTATGTTTTCCTAATAGAATCCAATACATGAACAAGGAAAAATAATTTTGTAAGAAACACTTTTCCGAAAACTATTATAATTTCCAACTGGTTATAGTTTTAGTACTATGCGCTTGTCTTTTAAATTTTCTTGAACACATAATCCGCCATCGAATACTTGATTACAAACCTGAGCGTATAGTTTGGTTGCTAACTTGGACGCGTCGCACCATGCATTTAAACTATAACACACTAGACGCAAAATTCAGTCAACGCACCCTCCTTACCCACCACCAACACATAGCTTCAAATTCAGAAACCTGACAAAGCTTTAAACTTTTACTCATGCTCGCTTTTGTTAACGTATACCTTTTCAGCCACCGAATCCTCTTTATACTTGGCCCTAATACTCCTTTATTTCACCAACGCACATTAGCCTTCATAAATATGTAGGACTTCTTGATCTACCAGTGGCATCTTGGAAAGAGTGGGATCAGTGGCCTATCGATTAGCACTACCGATGGACATGTCCAGGATACATAATGTGTTCCATATATCAGTTTTAAGGAAGTATGTTCCAGATCCTGCTCATATGTTAGAAATACAACCAGTGGAGCTTAATGAAGATTTAAGTTATGAAGAGAAACCTATGCAAATACTAGATGAAAAGAATCAGGTGCTGAGAACTAAAGTAATTCTGTTGGTTAAAGTTTTATGGAGAAATCATGAGATAGAATAAGCAACATGGGAACCGAAGGAGCAAATGATGAAACAATATCCACATTTCTTTTTTAGGAATTGACTACTTGCTGATTTTGGGGACGAAATCTTTGTAAGGAGGTGGTAATTGTAAGCCCCGTACCTGGCATTGGGAGAAGGCAAGTTAAGAAGAAAACTATGAGATGGGCATTGAGTAGAGGAAGGTGGCCCAGTTGTGTGGGAGCAAAAGTAGCTAAGTGTGGTCATGCGTTGGTGTGGCTATGCGTTGAGAGTTTGGCCGAGGCCTGACGAGAGTTGCCACTGATAGCTATACGTTGAAGAAGGTAGCTCGGCATGGACGTAGATGTGAAGGAAGAGGGGTGCGATAGGCATTGGTGGTACCTGCGTTGAAGGCTACTGTGCGTTAGATGGTTAGCACAACTATGCATTGAAGGCTACTGTGCGTTAGATGGTTAGTGCAGCTATGCGTTGAAGAGAAGGTATGCGCCAATTAGTTAAATATATAGAGATGAAGTGGAGATTAAGTCGGTGATATATATATATATATATATATATATATGAGTGGACTGAGTATTCATTCATTTTAATCACATTTCAGAGCTCGAGTTGATCCCATTTCAAAGCTGAACAACGAAGGGAGGTAGAATAAGGTGTTTATGTTGGTTTGGGGTGGAATTCTCATTGTTTTCGTGGAGGAACTAAAGTTGGAATAGAGAGTTCAGCTGATGTTGCTTAATCTGAGTATCGTTCAATGTTTGGAGAAGAACGAACTGTGAAAGCTGTGGCTAGGGTTGAAATTTTAAGGTTAGTAAGTTAACTTGATTTCTAGCAATTTCTATGAAGGATACTTGAGCCAAATTTGAGCAAAAGTGTGTTAAACTCTAGGTAGAAGAAGCGGAGCCAAATTGCTAGACGATTGGGAGCAATTCGAGGTTGTTTGGGAATATCTCTCAAACGAAGAGGACTTTCATTATGAGACCTTAAGGTAGGATAAAGGACTTATTTCTCTACAATTTTGTAGAAGGGAAGAAGTTTTAAATCTGGCTGGAAGTATGACTTTTAACAAATAGAAGTAAGAACAAAAAGGAGAGGAGGAAAACTTTGCTATCGGGTGTCGCTGAGTAATTGAAGTGTAAGTAGCGAGACGAGTGTCGCTGGGACGCAGGGGGGCTTTCCGTCTTACAAATCTCGCTAGGTCTCGCTCCTCAGGTAATCTCGCTAGTCTCGCTCATCTTAGTCTCGCTAATGCAGTGTTCTGTTGTGTGATTTCGCTAGTAATCTCGCTAAAAAAGTGGAATTTCGCTGGTAATCTCGCTAGTGACATAGACTATCGCTAATTATGATTATTTTGGAAAAAAGAGAGTCTCGGTGATGGAACGAGATTAAAGTCTAAATATGCACACTTAATGTCATGGAAAGGAAGTTTAGGAAAACTTAACGTGAGAAATGTGTATTTATAGGTCAAGAAGAGCTCGGAAAGGTATATAATCTGCTCAGGGCCCATGACAAGTAATGAGTGACTTCCTATTTTATATAATGATTACTCTTAGCATGTTTTATTAGTAATGGGTGAGTGGAAACTATCGTATGGTGTAGTTATTGAATATTTTGGGTTGTGCTGTAAAGTTTAAAGAATGTAATACGTATTATCTAAATGCAACCCATGGTTGAGGGACCTTGTGTGAAGGCATATGGAGAATACGTTATATGATACTCAGTGCTAAGGGACCACGTGTGAAGGCACTTGAGTTGTCACACCCCACCCCGAACTACCCTTCCGTAGCCCGAGACGGAGCGTGAGAACAGTAGTACTGACTACCCTGTCACATATAATACTGTCACATTTACTTCACTTTCATAAAAATCCTCCCTAGGACGGTAATACCATTAACACACTCTTGACAAACCTCGACTTCGATCGGCAACGGGAACTGTCATGCTACCTAAAAATGAAAAACATATAAAAAGGGTGAGCTAACAGCTCAGTGAGTAACGGTTTTCTGAAAACATTATACTTTAATTTGTAAACTGATTGAACTCGCAGAAAATATAACACTTCAAATCATATTAAATTATGCTCAAATGCCATTATAAAATATGCCTGTCTGTTTTAGGGTAAATACTCAAAACTTCATTCATTCCATAATCATTTTTCCCTAGTTGAGGCAGAGCAATGCTCTACGCTCCTCAACGTCGATTTTCCTTAATCACATATTCAAATGCCTTCACACTTCGTCCCTCGGCATTTTCAAACCCTCAAGTGCCTTCACATATAGTCCCTCAGCACTGAGTTTCATTGCCAATGCACTGCTCAAGTGCCTTCACTCGTGGTCCCTCAGCACTTGGCTATCATGTTTTGGATTTCCATATGCCTTCACACAAGGTCCCTCAGCACTGAAATCCGTCTCATCCAAATACTCAAGTGCCTTCTCACGTGGTCCCTCAGCACTGAGTACCATATAACATATTTCCCCATAGGCCTTCACACGAGGTCCCTCAGCCATGGGTTACCTTTAGAATTCGGGCCGCCCATAATGCCTTCTACGAGTCCCTGAGCATTGGGGTCCCTTTTCAAAGTTTTATAAAACACCATACATATTTTGGAAACATTATATTAATAACTCATAAATTAACCATTTCCAAATCTCACATCATCAGCATGCTAAATTCAATTTCCAGCTTATATATCAAATAACATGCTTTTCATACAAATTTATTTTCAAATCTTTCTTGAAATCATATAACACCATGCTTTTCAGAAAAATCATGAAAACAAGTATCAATCAATCACCATGCGTTTCATAGCAAGTAACCAGCATACTCAAAGTTTTCAAGTAAAACGCATGCATTTTTTTCCTTGAAAACCCATGAAATAAGATTCATAAGGAACTCATTTATATTTTGTAAAATGCAGATGTTACTTACCTGTACTTGCCAAAGAATAATTCCTCTTTCTTTCCTTTATTTCCTCTTTCCGAGCTTCTTGGACACAACGTTCTAATCTCAGAAACGCAAGGCTCCATTTTCCTCTGTCAGCTCGGTTGAACGCAACCCTGCCCTTCAACGCAAAGTTGATAACTACCGCAAACCCTGCCCTTCAACGCAAGGTTGATTACTTCCGCAAAGTGCATCCCAACTCTTCTTACTTCTCTTTCGGATGCGTTGCCCTCTCTTGGACGCAAGGTCCAACTTGAACGCATCACCTAACTTTGGACGCCGCATTCACCTTGAACGTAGTGTTTGTCTTTACCGCAAGGCCGACCCCCCTTTCGACGCAAGACAACTTCTTTTACATAAAATAACTAAGTTGTCAAAAATACCTTCTCTCTTGGCCGCAGACTCCTACTACGGACGCAAGGATTCCTTTTTTCTGCCTTCTTTCTTCCCTTTCTCTCCAGGATTTTTCTTTCAGAGTCATCAGTCGCTCCTTTTCCCTCAAAGTTCTATTTATAGGGTGTCACACCCTACTTTTTAAGAAACTGATGCGTTGAAGAGTCCATGAAGAAAAAGAGGTAAAAGGCCATGTTGGACGCATGGTTAGGACTAGGTAACGCATGGTAAGGGTGGACACATGAAAGTAAACCGAGAAGGGAAAGAAGTGAAACGCATAAGAAAGAAAGGAATAAAGTTATGTTGTGAAGTGTTGAAAGAGATTTAGGTCTCGGAAAGATAGAATACTATAGCAAATTGAGTAACGCATAGACTTATAGCAAGGAATGTTCACAAGTGTTGGAGAAGGTTGTGAAGGAACCATAAAACTGGTGCATGTGGTGGATGCATGCTAATCTATCTTTAAGAGAAATAGTTTAAGTGCAAGGAAAAGGTTAAAAGAATAACCTTGGGAATAATCAAGGAATGTCCAAGGATAGGAAGATGGTCATTGGACGCAGGGTGAAGGTGAACGCAACAGGACCAACTCATAGAGGAAGAGCTTGAGAAGGATTTGTTGTCATTAACGCCTAGTGGCATTGTGTAAGCACAAGTTTATAATAGTGCGGCTATGTGTTGAAGGTGATCACGAATGGTTGTTGTGAGCTGAAGTAGTCACCGCGTTGGCGGGGGAAGATACGTACTTGGCTTACCATGCGTTGGTAAGGTTGTCATGCGTTGAGATTTCTACGCGTTGAAGACAGAGTTATCTCTATGCGTCAAAGACAGTAGTACAGTTGGCTGAGAATTAGAAAAGTGAGTAGTGAAGCTTAAACCTTAAAGAAAACTCAACGAACGCATAAGGGCGTTGTGTTGAGTGAATGGTTGTCTATTGGAAAATGTTGGACGCATAAGATAAGTTTATAAAGGTCAGATGGCTTCGTATAGATTTGACATCTTATCAGTAGGAGGTGTTGAAGGCATGTTAAGTGTTTTCATGCAAGGTGACACTTGGACTAATGCATGGTTAATTAAGCATGCAGCGTGACATGTGGCAAACAAGTGGCAAAAGAAGAGAAGAGGTTGGATGGCAAGCTCCCTATAAATAGAACTTTGAGGGAAAAGGAGCGACTGATGACTCTGAAAGAAAAATTCTAGAGAGAAAGGGAAGGAAGAAGGCAAAAAAGAAGAATCCTTGCGTCCGTAGTAGGAGTCTGCGACCAAGAAAGAAGGTAATCTGACAACTTATGTGCACATAAACCTATGTGCACATAGAGGTATATACGACGCTGATGTGTTGAGATTACTCCACATAGCTAAGGAAAATCGACGTTGAGGAGCGTTGAGCATTGCTCCGCCTCAACTAGGGAAAAAGTATTGACGTTGAGGAGCGTTGAGCATTGCTCTGCCTCAACTAGGGAAAAAGTATTTTGAATGAACGAGATTGTGATTATTTGTTCCAAACAAATATGTATACATGATAAACAATGATTTGATCAGTTTTACAGTTAAAGTAAATTATTTTCAGAAAAACTGTTACTCACTGAGCTGTAGCTCACTCTTTTTTATATGTTTTCCATTTTCAGGTAGCATGATTGTTCCCGTTGCCGTTCGAAGTCGAGGTTTGTCAAGAGCGTGTTAATGGTATTACCGTCCTAGAAGGATTTAAAAGGAATTAAGGTGAGGTTGACAGTGGGTTACGGGACAGGGTAGTCGGTAACTGCTGTCTTCACACTCCGTCCCAAGCTACGGGAGGGTAGTTCGGGATGGGGTGTGACATAGGGAGCTTGCCATTCAACTTCTCCTCTCCTTTTGCCACTTGTTTGCCACATGTCAAGCTGCATGCTTAATTAGCCATGCATTAATCCAAGCGTCACCTTGCATGAAACACTTAACATGCCTTTTTAACACCTCCTACTTTTAAGGTGTCAAGTCTATATGAAGCCACCTAGCCTTTGTATGCTTATCTTATGCGTCCAACATTTTCCAATAAGCAACTATTCATTCAACACAACGCCCCCATGTGTTCATTGAGTTTCTTTTAAGGTTTGAGCTTCACTACTCACTTTTCTACCTCTCAGCCATACTTCCTTTGAACTCGTTTTTCCACCGCATACTACTAGGTGTCAACGTCTCAACGCACACTACTATGCGTTTGTCTTACTGCATAATACCATGCGTCAGCCTAAACCGCATACTATCATGCGTCCATGATCTTTCTCCTATCCTCGAGGATTCCTTGATTATCCCTCTATACGTTCTTGTGCTTATAATCTAAGGTTCTTCATTTAACCTTTTCCTTGTATTGAAATATTTCTTCTGATAATAAAGTGGTATGCGTCCACTTCTTGCTCCAATATTTGAGCTTGTAATCTCATCCTTCCACTTTATCCAACATCTAAGAGCATCCCTTGCTAATAGTCTATGCGTTACTCATTTTGCTATAGTATTCTACCTTTCCAAGACTTAGATCTCGTTCAACATTCCACGACATAACTTTATTCCTTTCTTGCTTAAGTGTCTTACCATCGCCAATGCTTACATCTTCTCTTATGTGTTTCACTTCTTTTCCTTCAAACTCTCAGGTTACTTCCATGTGTTCACCCTGATCATGCGTTAACTTAATCCTGACCATGCGTCCAACATGGTATTTTACTACTTTTCTATATAGGTTCTTCAACGCATTGATTTTTAAAGGTAAGGTGTGACATGAGTAGTTGGTTGAAATGGATTCCAGTGCTGAGGGACCTTGTGTGAAGGCATATGGAAATCCAATACATGATAGCTAAGTGTTAAGGGACCACGAGTGAAGGCATTTGAGCAGTAGATTGGTAGGGAACCCAGTGCTGAGGGACCACGTGTGAAGGCATATGAGAATTCCGACATAGTGAAACTCAGTGCTGAGGGACAATATGTGAAGGCACTTGAGGGTTTGAAATGCCGAGGGACGAAGTGTGAAGGCATTTGAATATGTGAATGATGAGAATTTGTACACGAGGTTGAGTGTGTTGAGCTTCGCTCCGCCACAGCTAGGAAAGGATAATTGTACTACTATTGTTCTATGGCATGGGTGACTTAGGAATTTCTATTTATATAAATATGTGGTAGTTATTATGATCCATATTAACTCATGAAGTTTAATAGTAATTGGATAAATTCAATCACTCACTGGCTTTAGACTCACGCTTTCTTGCTTGTTTGTTTGCTTGTTTCAGGTAGCGAGCGTGTCCGGGATGCCTAGCCTACAGAAGATTCTCGTCTAGGCCTACTTTGGATCAGTCCTCTGGGATAGTTGTAATTACACAGTTTATGTACATGTTTTATTGTCATACATGTTACTTGGGGTGTAGTGAGATTTGATTTTTGTAGTGTATATAAAGAACACTTGTTTTGATGAGTTATGCTTTTTAAGCATCAGGTTTGAGCAGCTATGTTTATCTTATGAGGTTATGCTGGCATATAGTTAAGTATAAATGATCTTGAGTTGTTTAATGTTATAGTTACAGTAGGAAACAGGTGTATGCAGGTTGGCACTCACTCCTAGATGAGAAGGGAATCTGGGAGAGGGTGTCACAGGGTTGGTGTCGATAGTGTGATAGGCGTGCAAGGAAAATAAAAGCGATGGGTAAATGTAACCAAGGATGACGAGTTCAAGTTCTTGAGAGGAATTGGATTCCTATGTAATTTCTATCATCGACTTACTTTTGATTAAACACATATTCGATTGCTTACAAATCGACTTATTTAACTTACTTAGACTCGTCGACACTACAGGTAGCCAACTCATCGAATTTAGGTAAATAAGTGCCCTAATTATCAACTAAAGCCTAAGCCTTAATTAAACTACAAGTCTTGAGTCCTAATTGTGTTCCATAGCAATCAATTAAAACCAAGAACATATGCATTATGCTTTAGGGTTCCAATGTGTTATTAACTAATGGGAAAACCCTAACTCAATTAATCAAACTTTAATTGAATCTCGGTTAAGCATACATGTTAAAGTCTATGGACAACCTATATACCTTAACATGCATACAAAAACCCTTGCTACTTGTCGATTTTAGGCATGGACGAACACAAGGACACGCGCGAGAAAAACTCGATAACTAAGACATACATTCAAGAAAAGAGGTGTCAATCCATTTAAGAACATACATCTAAATAAGTATTAGATTCAAAGAAACACAATCAAAATATGAACTTTATACAAAATCAAATCGGAAGACATTACATGGGTTTGCTTTCAAGAACAAGAAAACACTTATCTTAACATATTCATAGACAAAGAAAGTGAAGGGGAGAGTGTCCAATCCATGATTACAACTTTTATGACTATTTTTTTGTCATCAATCTATGATTTGTAGTAATTATCATTAAAAATCATTAAACGGAGAAAAAACTAATTATAGTGTTAGATAAATTAAGTTTAAAATCTGACACCAAAGTCATTAATTTGTAAATAAGAAAAGGGCTTTTGGCACAAAAAAAAAAAAAAAAAAAAAGATTTTTAAATTTTGTTGACTTTTATAATTGTTTTCTAGTATCATCCATTGATTACTTGAACTAATTTTTATTAAAGAACAATAAACGGACAAAATAATTATAGTATTCGGTAAATTAATTTTAAATTAAAAAAATATTAATACCTCTCACTAAATTTTAACGAGACTTAAAATAACTTCTAATCTATTAGTTTTAATTATTAATTAGTCTTATTTAGGTTTACTTTGAAAATTTTGAAAAAAGGGAGGGAGGGACATTGAAATTTAAGTGAGGTGTCAACTTTCCCATTTCTTTTTATTTGAGACTTTCCACTTGGTGAATAAAAGAAGAAAGGAAAAAGACTTGTAGTTGTAGCCCTAATTTATTTCCTCTATTCTCTCCCCTTCACGAAATCCATGTTTAGCCTATATGTTTCTTTTTTGGCGACCATCAGCTAGGATCAGCGACCATGAACAATGACGCTGAAGTCTAGAAGTAGCAACCATAAACAATGATGGCGCAAACGGACCCGATCCACGCTGACGATGAGCTGTAGCACGATGACATCCCTCCCCCACAAGTTTTTTCTTCACCAACGACGCTATATTCATGACTTGACACACAAGCAAGACATTGGCCACCCACCTGCAACCATACCCACCCGATTTGGGCGATTTTGTTCATGAATCTTGTTGGTGGGTTCATCCGCAAGTATGTTATTTTTTAGTTTCAATTGTTGGATTTTTTGGGGATGCGACTTGATTTTGGTCTTTGTTGGTGAAATGATGTTGAGATTGGTTGTCTAGCTTGGTGATTACTTTTAGATATGAGTATTTTTGCATATTGATTGAAATTCTTTTGAACATCATGTCCTAAGTTTTTGTCTGTTACATTTGGTTTTCTTTTGTTGCCGCTACAAGTAATTTTAGATATGTGCACTATTTTTCATTTTTTTGTTTTGAAGAAGATTCTTAGGTTTTTGAAAGTGTGCTCGTTTGGCCAAATAAACATGTTGCAAAGGCTAGTGGTAGTAAATAGAAGTCAATATCTGATGCACTGTAAGTGAACTATTATTTCTATTTGTCACGGTAAAATTTGGTTAACCAACTAATTTTCTAGTACAATTCTTGAGCCTATTTATGTTTATGTTGTTGTAATGTGACTCTAAGTATATTGTGTGTTTTAAAGTCTTATTTGTATGATTAAAGTGTGGTTTTGAGTGTAATGATAATGAATATATGTTCAAAGAGATTGTGAGTAATAAGAAGTTATATATAATCTATGTATATTGTTCAAACTTTGTTATTATTGTTTAGAAGTTTTTGGATTTGTTTTAGTAGAACATCAAGCATAATTCTACCTTGGACATTTATTTGTTTTATGTTAGTATGTTGCGTGTTTTACTTAATTAATTATAATATGCTGCATGGATATCTTTATGAGCTATATTTTTTTTATTTCTAATAAAGTTTTTTTATTGTAGATCGAAATTCTTAATTAAGTCTTAAACCCTTTGTTTGTAGTTATAGATTATTTCATAGTGTTTGAACTAAGTTTTAAGGCACTAGTCAAGGTAAGAATATCTCTTTTGAATATGATGATTGTTTTTTACTATGTATTGTGAGTGTTATGTTTTATAGTTTCCTTGTATATAGTTTACTTGTATTAACATTACCAAAATTTATTATTATATATCAAGGTTCATATTTATGTTTGTATGTAATTTGTACAAATTGTTAGCCGTCTTATTCTCGTGGTAAGTGGCACTACTAAAGTTTTTTTTGTACTATGTGTTTTAGTGTTGGATATATTATTATGTTTTAATGTGGCATAAATGTTGGATGAGACTAAATTTATGGAATGCCAATTGAGTTTTGTTTTAGTTTTGTCCTAACATTTGGTTTACCAATGATATTTGAAAGTTAGATTGGAGTTTTTGAAGAATTTTGAGCTATTGTCCAACGAAATTAAAGTTGTTTCAGCAAATTTTTTGGTAAGTATTTAAAGTTTTGAAACCCTTTTGATTCAATATTTAATATGGTTTCTAGAAATTTAGATTTGAAACCTTTTATTATGGTTAGCTTTAATTTGGAAGCTTATCTTAAGTTTTGGATGTGAATTTGGATTAAGCCCTAATTTTGGGTAAGTTATTTGGAGACTTTTTGGAGTGAATTTGTGTTTGAAGTTAGACCATAAAGTTTAATTTTGAATATTGTTCATCTTCTAAGCTAAAAGAGAGTTTGGTTTGCTTGGATTAAATATTTGGACCTAACCTTGGGTAAGTGGCACCACTACTTCGTTAATTGCCAAGAATGTTCAATCAGTGCAATGTCCTATTATTCATGTTGGTCCTATTAGTTGAGAATTGTTCATTCTTAATATAATGAATGGTCTTATTATTTGATTAATGATCCAATGATCTTATTGTTTGTTGTGTATGTTAATCTGTTAATGCATGTATGGAAAAAATGTTGCTTTTATGTATTTTTCTAAAACATGTTCTAAATTTTGGTAGATGTGGTTTGTGGTGGGATGGGTGATCTTGAATACATGGTTTTGTAGTTCTATGATTGTTTCAAAGTGTTCAAACTAAGTTTTTAAGACCCTTGTCAAGGTAAGAAATCTCCTTTGAGCATGATGAATGTTTTTTACTATGTATTTTGTGTGTTATGTTTCTATGTGGCATGGATGAGACTTTTAAGAATGTATACCTTTTGAATATTGTTATTATTGTTGACATTGATGTATTGAATTGAGTTCTAAAATGAATATTGTTTTTTTTTTTTTTTTTTTTACTAGGTATTGAATAGATTCATTGAAGCGATGGTACCACCAAGCAAGTTATTTATGTATAATTTTGTTTAGATAGTGCTAACACTTTTTTTGCAACACTTAGTTGTATTTAGTTTCTTTGTAAATAACTTAACCAAAGTTTGGTTACTAGTTTCCTTGTATTAACATTACCAAATTTTATTGTTATACATACATATATGTGTATATGTGTGTGTGTGTGGATGAAGTTTCATATTTATGTTTGTACAGTATTGTGTCAAAATTGGTTGAAATATATTTTATGGCAGGTATGAAACAAATAACGATCTATCATAAGCATTTCTTTGACATTTTATAAATGTCATGTAAGCACTGATTTGCGTTGCCAAGCATTGAGATGCGGCCATGCGTTTGTGGCTATGCGTCTCAGAGGGAGAAGCGGTCGTGAGCGAGAGCAAGAATTTTTGGAAAGTAAAATTTTAGCTAAGTGTTGGCGAAGTCCATGCGTTGTGGTTGATTCACGGAGGTTAGTGAGCTGAAGTAGCTACCCGCGTTGAAGGATAAGTAACTCTGGCGAGGGAAGAAATATGCTTGAACCATGCATTTAAGTCGCTCTGCGTTGAGGACAGTTATGCACTGAAGTCGATGCGTCGAAGACAGACATGTGTTGGAGTCACCCCGCGTTGAAGACAGAATGGTCTTGACGCAACGAAAGTAGTATTGAATGACGGAAAGATATGCGTAAAAAATGGGAGGCATTGAGGATGACACTATGCGTTGGGTGTGGTCAGTTGCTGGAGGCGTTGGAGGAGAAGCTAACATGAATACCTTGCGTTGAGATAAGAACCCTGTGCTAGTCTGCGGGTGAAGGGTAAGTCAGCAACATAAATCCTAGTGTTTGTAAAGGCTAAGTCGGTAGTATATATAGCTGGATTAATTAAATGTTTAATCATTTTTAAGACATTTCGAGAGCTTAAGTCGGTTCCATATTTCAGACAAATTTTAGAAGAAAATTGAGGAAGGTGTTCTTGAGGTTTTGGACGAAATTCGACTCATATTGATGCTGAAAACGAAGCTGGAACAGAGGAATAACTGAAGTCACACAGTTTGAGCAGTGACTGATAATCGGAGTAGAACGTGAAGAGGAAGCCGAGTTTAGAGCTGAAAATTTGAGGTTAGTAAGTTGACATAATTTCTAATAACTTTTGTAAAGGATGGTGATGCCGAAATTGAAGATTTACTATGTGAATCCTTAGGAAAAACAGAGTTTACAAGATTATCTCGCAATCCAAAATAGCAGGAGGTGATTCCGAAATACCGTGAGAACGAGGAGGAGTTAAGCCTTGAAACTTTGAGGTAAGCTATAGAACTTAATTTCCTATAAGTTTGTAGAAGAAAGAAAGTCCTGAATCCGTATGGAAATGTGACTTGCAATAGATTGAAGAAAGAACGAGAAGAAAGGAAGGAATAACGGTGCAGACTGCCACTGAGAAGCAAGTATCGGCACACTGTCTAGGTATTGATAGCGAGACGGGTGTCGCTAAGACGCAAAGGAGCCTTCCGTCTCACAAATCTCGTTAGATAACACTAAGTATCGCTGCTAAGGTAAGGTAACGCTAGTGTTGTTCCATCGAGTATCGCTAGTAACAGTCCTTATCGGCTGGTATCGCTGGGATTTTCACTTATAAGTCAGTAGAGAAAAGGAAGAAAATTTATGTTAATTAACGCAAGGTACATGTCTTTTGCAGGCCAAGAAGAAATAGGAAAAATGTATAATCCACGTAAAGCTTAGAAAGAGTTGTGAGTGACTATTTTATTCTTCAATCCTATTTTATTGAAAATGTTCTTATGAAGCATGATTTTCAATGAACTGTTTAATATGAAAAATGTTGATTGCACTTCTTAAAAGGCATGTTACATATTTCTAAAGTTGATAGAAAGCATTTATGTGAAATGTTATTGAATAAAGTTTTGTATGATTTCTATGAAAGGATTTTCATATGAACTATTATGTGAACGAAATTCTAAAACGTGTTAGAGGAGGCTCAGTGCTCAAGGACATGAGAAGGCACGTGAGTTTCCCCGGGACCCAGTACTCAAGGACATGAGAAGGTACATGGGCAACCCGTCATATTCCTATGTGCACATAGAGGTTGATTTGGCTGGTGCGTCGAGTTTGCTCCGCATTAAGCCAGAGATGTTTTCGACGTTGGGAGTGTTGGGCTTTGCTCCACCCCAACTAAGGTGATTTTCGACGTTGAGCGCGTAGAAGCATTGCTCCGCCTCAACTAAGGGAAAAGTTTGAAAAACTAAATTGATATTGATAAATTCCTTGGAAAACACTCTTGTATGATTTAAGAATTGATTTATGAGATTAATGGATTTTATGGAAAACATGTTTAGTTGAACAAATGTTAAACTCTTGCTTATACGTTATACGCAACATGCCTGTTTTCAATGAATGCTCGTTTTACAAAGATTTGTCACTCACTAGGCTGTTAGCTTATGTTTTCCAACGTTTTCCTTTTCTTTCCCCAAGTAGCAAGGACGTTCTCGGTGCTTAGCTTACTTCAGCTCACCCTGCCTAAGTCTCGAGTTCTCAAGATACAGTCAAGTCTAAGAGTTGTACATTGCATATGTTTTATGTAAATGGCATGTAGATTATATAGTTTTGAGTGGGGATTGTTGGTGGAGTTGTGTACATTGTATTATGGATATGGAAGTGAAATTATGCTACGTAATAAAAGCGTACCCTATACAGGGAATTGTATCAAATTAATAGCATGTGTAGTATGATTGAGTTCTATGTATGTATATGAGTAAACGTATGCACAGGAAGGAAAAGATAAGAAGGGACAATATGCGTCACAAGAGGGGTGATGTTTATTGTCTTCACATTCCCTTTCAGGATAGGTAGGTAATCCGGGAGGGGGTGTGACATGTCATGAAATGTATATTTATGACATTGAAACCTTGTCATTGATTGAATTTTAATAACTATAAATAAGTGTAGATATAAAGGTTTAATTGATAGAAAAAGTCAACTTTTTGGTCATTTATTGATAATAAAAAATTGTCATAGAAAACATTGTCATGATATATAATAAATGTCAATAAATGTTTATTGTTGACTATATTGTAAAGTCATGAAATAACTAATAATAACAAATTTTTCATGTGTCATCTATACACTTTCCTTGATGGTGGATTCAAAAACTAAAAAAAATAGTCAAGAAATGTGTTAATGACAATTTTTTAGAGTCATGAAAACCCATTTTTGTTGTAGTGACAAAAGATAGGATGTGTCCATGGCAAGTATGAGCATGATCAACGCAGGGACCATCATCTTTTCCTCATTCTGATTTTTCAACGTCTATGGAGACTTTAGCTCGATCAGCTCGCCTGCATAAAAAGGCATTCATTTTCTGCTAGTTTGTTGAGCATTTGGTCAATAAATGGTAAGGGGAAATGGTTTTTCTTTGTCGTCACATTTAACTTTCTATAGTCCATGTAAATTCTTCACCCAATGATAGTTAGGGTGGGAATTAACTTGTTGTTTTTGTTCAGAACCATAGTCATTCCTCCTTTTTTCAAAATGCATTGCACATGGCTTACCCATTTGATATCAGAAATGGGGAATATAACCTCTACAAGATATCCTTCTTTACAACTTCCTTCGTTGTTGGATTTAGTATTTTTGTAGTTCAATTGATCCTTCTTTTCCTTCTTTAAGTCTAATCCTGTGCATATAGTAGTGAGGCTAATTACTCTGATGTTAGCAAGTGTCCATTCAATGGCTTGGATGTATTTCTTTAACACCTTTAATAAAGATGCTTCCTTTTCAGAGGTTAGTGTGGCCGAAATAGTGACTGGAAAAGTATGGCCCTCCCAAAGGTACACATTTAAGTGGGTGGGCAAAACTATCAACTCTAGATCAAGCACTTGCCCCAAAGACGACTTGTTTTTTGGTCATGGGCTGCTATTTCCAAAGGTTCAAAATTCTTATGTACCATATGTTGAATAAATGAGCATGCAGCTGAAGTTAATTTGATCAATTTTCACTCTAAGATGTTGAATTTAGAGAATTAAACATGCAATTAAAAAGAAAAACTAAAGTTTCAAGAACACTTACCCTTGAAGCTCCAAATTCTCCTTCAATTCTTGATGAATTTCAGCACCACTTGGTTGTAGACCACTACAAGAGTCTTCTCTACGGTTCTCTAGGCTTAGATTGGATGGTGGGATCCAAAATTTGTGGTGAATTTGAGAAGGAATAAAGGTTGGGAAGAAGATGAACAATGGACGGAATTTTGTAAAATTAACCCTTAATTTCACAAAATTCTTAACCATTTTTATGCCAAAATCATCTATATTTATTAAAAAAATAACATACAATCCAATTGCATCAAAATTTGACAACACTAAATGATTAATTTGTTGGTTAATTGTGAAGAAGACAACCAAGCTCCTAGCTTAATTAGTGGTAAAATCCAATCTTCAAAAATCAATTTTAAAATCAAATTTTCAATGAATTTCAAAAAATTGAATTAAAATTAATTTTTAATTTTAAAAATAATTAATTAAATAAAAATAATTTAATATTTAATTGATTAAAAATAATATTTTTATTATTTAATATTAAAATAATATTATTTTTCCCACTTGTCTCGATTTTTCTAAAAAACCGATATGAATCCCTATTCATATGATTAATATTTAAATCATATTTAAATATTATAATTAACCCTATTTGTCTGTTTAATTTGTAATTAAACGTCGATATATCGTATATATCTGACTTTCATTCCTTAAGCCAAGATTTGAACGTTCAAACTCATTCACCACACTATCTAAGATTTTGGTCCATTTATGAACTAGTAGAGGGACCTAATGGATCTACAAATCATGAGCTCCAACGATCCGAGATTAACCGGCCAAACTCTTTTACCTAGTTAACCAACATTCGTTAACTAACGGGACACTTCACTAAAACCCGTAGCTGCACTCTCCTCACTATAGATATAACTGTGTCCATTTGATATAACTATCATTGATAAGTCAATCCTTCACAGGTCGTTCATAACTTCAGCTAGGTTAAATACCGATTTACCTTTGAGTTACATCTTTTCTCTTTAAGTATCACTGTCCCTCTAATGAACAATTGATTTAGAATCTAATCACTAAATCCATTCCCTCTCGTCCCAGTGACAGGATGAGGTTCTTTGCTCAAGATCTGGGAACAACACTTAAGAGAACAACCTCTCTACTATCCCTAAGTTGAGTAGGAGTAAATTCCATCTTGCAAATTCTATGTTCTCAACTATCTACCCAGTCTTATCCCTGAAATGGGAGGAATGTTGAGCAGCGCTATTGAGCTTACTCTCACCTATGTAGATCAAGGGATCATTCTGAATAAACAGGAGTTCATAGATAGCTTAAGATTTAGATCAAGTTATCTAGGTCATCAGTAAATGAAATTAATCAGTGTTAATTGTAAACGGTGTTAATACATAACAGTGATTATTTTAGGGTCAGTCTTACACAATCTTATTATGTAGAATACCCCTGCTCACATGTCTCTACATGAACAAATCAGGATCACTTCATTTATGACACCTTACAAAATTTGTAACAATTATGAAGTAGGCTGTATTCAATAGTGTCTCTAGGAAGAGGTACCAAACCTGATCCATGTACTATAAACTATTTAGGCTACTTACTCGAACTTGATCTTGTTTATGTCTCCACATAAAGTCCAAGTACTCATGATAATAGCCAAGGGTTCATAGTTTAATTGGCTTTAGAGTTAATAAATAATTAATTCACTTGAATAACTTCATATGTACTAAAATTCCCTTATTTACAAAAACTACGAGTTTTAGGACATACAACCCAATACCATAGCACAACACTGTTCAGGCTATTGTGCATCTATCTCATCTTCTTCTTTTCACGCATCAATAAATATCATGTTCTAACTTTTGGCTCTCCTCTGCGTTGATTGCTTGGCATCCTTTTTGTTCATCTGGGTACTCTAGTGCTTTAAACACGTTGAAGATAACTAACTGCTTGTCCATTCACCCTCATTGTGATTTTACCCTTATAAACGTTAATTAACGTTTGACCTATTGACAGAAATGGTCTTCCTAATATAATGGTCACATCCTTATCAGCTTCATAATTCAAGATTATGAAGTCTGTGGACAAAATGAATCGTCAACCTTCACCAGCACATATTCTATCTTGCCTTTTGGACGTGCTATGGATTAATTCGTCAGTTGTAAGGATACTGTTGTTGGCCTTGATTCGATCCCCAACTTTTTGAACACTAAAAGAGGTATTACATTTATGTTGGTCCCCAAATCGCATAGTGCTTTGCTAATATTGACGCCGCTTATTAAACAAGGAATCGTAAAACTCCTCAAACCTTTCATCTTTGTTGGGATGCATTCTTGTAACATGGAGTTACACTCTTGTGTCAACGGCACTGTCTGAAATTTACCTATTCTCCTCTTGTCACACCCCCTCCCAGATTACCCACCTAACCTGAAAGGGAATGTGAAGACAATAAACATCACCCCACTTGTGACGCATATTGTCCCATCTTACATTCCTTCCTGTGCATACATTTACTCATATACATACATAGATCTCCGTCATACTACACATGCTTATAACATCATATGATTCCCTGTATAGAGTACACTTTTATTACATAACATAAGTTAACTTCCATATCCATCATACAATGTACAAAACTCCACTACAATCCCCACTCGAAAACTACTAGGTCCATATGCCATCTACATAAAGTCATATACTACATACAACTCTCAGACTTGACTGAATTTTGAGAACTCGAGACTTAGGCAGGGTGAGCTGAAGTAGGCTAAGCACCGGGAACGTCCTTGCTACCTGGGGGGAGAAAAGGAAAACATTGGAAAATATAAGCTAACAGCCCAGTGAGTGACAATCTTTTTAAAACAAACATTCATTGAAAACAGGCATGTTACGTATAACGAATAAGTAAGGATTTAACATTTCATTCAATTTAAACATACTTTCCACAAATCCATTAATCCCATAAATCAAATTACAAATCATACATGAATGTTTTCAAGGAGATGAGCAATAACAATTTAGTTTTTCAAGCTTTTCCCTTAGTTGAGGCGGATCAACGCTTCTACGCACTCAACGTCGAAAACAACCTTAGTTGGGGTAAAGCAAAGCTCAACACGCCCAACGTCGAAAACGTCCCTGGCTCAATGCGAAGCAACCTCAACGCACCAGCCAAATCACCCTCTATGTGCACATAGGAATATGACAAGTTGCCCAAGTACCTTCTCATGTCCTTCAGTACTGGGTCCCGAGGAAACTCACGTGTCTTCTCGTGTCCTTGAGCACCGAGCCTCTAAAACGTTTTAGAAATCCGTTCACATAATAGTTTATATGAAAATCCTTTCATAGAAATCATACAGATCTTTATCAATAACATTTCATAAAAATGCTTTAAACAGTTCATTGCAAAATCATACTTCATAAGAACATTTTTAATCAAATAGAATTGAAAAGTAAAATAGTCACTCACAACTCTTTCTAGGCTTTACGTGGTTTATACGCCTTCCCTATTTCTTCCTGGCCTGCAAGAGACATTTACCTCATGTTACTTAACATTAAACCTTCCTCCTTTTCTACACTAACATTATAAGCGAGAATCCTAGCGATAACAACCAACAGGAGCTGTTACTAGCGATACTTGATTGAGCGACACTAGCGTTACCTTACCTTAGCAGCGACACTCAGCGATATCTAGCGAGATTTGTGAGACGGAAAACTCCTTTGCGTCTCAGCGACACCCGTCTCGCTATCAGTACCCAGACAATGTGATGTTACTTGATTCTTAGCGGCACTCTGCACTGTAATTTCTTCCTTTCCTCTTGTTCTTAATTCAATCTATTAAAAGTCATAATTTCATACGGATTTAGGACTTCTTCTCTTCTACAAACTTATAGAAAATTAAGTTCTATAACTTACCTCAAAGTTTCAAGGCTTAACTCTTCCTCGTTCTCTCGGTATTTCGAAATCACCTCATGCTGTTCTGGATTGCCTATCAATCTTGTAAGTGTTGCTTTTCCTAAAGATTCACATAGTTAATCTTCAATTTCAGCATTACCATCCTTCACAAAAGTTGTTAGGAATTGTGTTAACTTACTAACCTCCAAATTTCAGCTCTAAACTCGGCTTCCTCTATACGTTCTACTCTGAATATCAATCACTGCTCAGACTGTGTGACTTCAATCAATCCTCTGTTCTAGCTTCGTTTTCAACATCAATATGAGTCGAATTTCGTCCAAAATCCGCAAGAACACCTTCCTCAATCTTCTTCTGAAGTTTTTCTGAAATATGGAATCGACTTAAGCTCTCGAAAGATCTTAAAAATGATTAAACATTTAATTAATCCAACTATATATACTACCGACTTAGCCTTTACAAACACCGGGATTTATGTTGCCGACTTACCCTTCACCCGCAGGCTAGCGCAGGATTCCCACCTCAACACGAGGCACTCATGTTAACTTCTCCTCCAACGCCTTCAGCAACTGACCACACCCAACGCATGGTGTCGTCCTCAACGCCTCCTACTTTTGACGCATACATTCCCGTCATACACCACTATTTTCGTCGCGTCAAGACCACTCTGTCTTCGTCGCGGAGTGACTTCAATACATAACTGTTCTCAACGCAGAGTGACTTAAACGCATGGTTCAAATACATTTCTTCCCCGCCAAAATTTACTTATCCTTCGACGCGGGCAGCTACTTCAACTTACTACCCTCTGTGAGTCAATCAACAACGCTTGGACTTGGCCAACACTTAGCCAAAATTTACTTTCTAGACATTCTTGCTCTCACTCACGCCACTTCTCCTTTTGCAACGCATAGCTACAAACGCATGGCCGCACCCCAACGCTTGGTAACGCAAGTCAGTGCTTACACCTCTTCTTTGAAAGGATATCCATGAGGAATTTCACATAAGAGGGCATTTGTTCTAACACCTTAATGAGTGAAATATTGATGTGCAGATACTTTAATACGTCCAAGAAGCGTCGAAACTTCTGATTGCGCCACTTTAAGTGTTAACCACAAGTGTACGGGTCAAGTTATAATATAAGACGGTAAAGTCGGAATATCGTTCCATTGAGGATCCAATTATGAAGGTTAAAGTTACTTAGCTACTTTAGAGTTGAATCAATTTTATTTGAGGATTGGAATTGAATTTGTGAATTATGGAAAATACAAACTAAATAAGGAAAGTATTAAAGTGAGAAACACAAGAGTCAAAGAGAGTTCTAGGATAATATATCCTTGTTTATTTCATCATGCAATAGTATAAAATTCATGGATTTTATTGTAATTCATATGCCTAAGTCTAGAAACTTAATTCCAAGTTATTTTCTCTAAAAAACAACCCTTTCTCATGTCACTCGATTGATTACTAATATCTTGAAACCAATACAAATTACATTGCATTAAGGATAGTCTTTAACTTTTATTGTCAACCTAACTACTCTCGTGATAGATTAACAACAATTCATTGTTATAGATCAAGTTAAATATACAATCTCTCAATCATACATCTAACCTAACATGTGAAGGTGGTCAATCATCAAGAATTAAACACAATAACAATGAAAAGCATAATCATTCCAACAAAACCATGAAAGTCTACAATATCAACATGAATTCATAAACAATTCATCAAAACCCTAAAACTACAGAATTTAGCCACTCATAGCTTGAAGCAACATGTTCAAACAATATAAACAAAGAAAGAGTGTAAAGAAAGGGAAACTCTATTGAAAAGGGGCTCTTGATTGAGGTAGCATCGTCACAATCTCCTTGGCTCTCATGTCGGAATTCGAACGACACCACGACTCTCTTGAACTCTTTTCCTCTTCCTTGCAACTAACTCACTCTTTGAACTCTTTTATGAACTCTCACTCAATTCTCTCCTTCTTATGACTCTTTTGGTCGGTAATTTCGTGCTTTGATTGATTCCTAAGGCTGTTGGAAATCCCCAAATTTATAAAGTTGGCCACCCAAGAAAACTTTCCAAAAATACAATTTTTACAAAAAAGAAAACTTGTGCCGCGACGCTGCCAATTATGGAAAGAGAGCATCGGGGCACTGCTGCTATGATGCGTAGATGCTGCTTTTGGGTTTTAGCATCGCGGCAGTGCCGTCCTAGCGCTGCGACGCTACCCTGATTTTTGCAATATTGAGTTTTTCATCTCTTTTTCGCTGTATTCTTGCTCGGTTTTGATCTTTTGATCTTCTCTTCTAATTTTCCTCATTTTAACATGAAAACCACTAGCAAACAAGTGAAATCTAATAAACTCCCTTAATTTGAGAGGATAGAAAGCACTTTCAAGTACTTATCAACTTCCCTTCATCATTCTACTTCCTTAACCTCTGTCGCAAATGTATGTCGAATGATGCACCTGTTGTGGTGGCATTTTTAGATGACTTTCTACGCACATCATCTTGTTTTTCCTACGTTGATTTGTGTTCCTTTTCTTTTCATGGTGAGTGATTGATTGTAGGTTGGTCGGAGGATTGGTAAACTAAGTTTGTTGACCTTTTCGCTGAATCATTCTTCTCTAGTCTTGGTTCGATCAAAGGCTTCCCGCTCCGCAATGTCATTGCTCGACACTACTCTTTACTGAACTCTCTAAGTTACTTGAAGCTTCAGTATTGCTTGGTAGAGTTCCTTTTTGTCTATTCTTAAATTCTCCCACTATTTGCCCCATTTGAAGCTCTATATTTCTGATAGATGATGCCTGCATCTGTAACAATGTATCATTCTTCTACATTCTTCTACATGTATTCTTTCAGTAAATCTTCTAAGGGTGAAAACGAACTTGACGCCCGATGCTACTGGTCTTGCAACTAGGGATGTCTTTGTTGTCCCTAGTCGAAACTTGGTGGTCCACTTCTACTGGTCTGTTGCATGCCTTGCTGCTCTGATTAGTGTTGATTTCCTCCCCAAGAGAAATTAGGGTGGTTTCACCAACCAAGATTGTATGTGTTCGAAATTTGGGGACACATCATGAATGTGTGTGGCTCTCTACACCCAACACAACTGATTTCAACAACCTAATTTACTGTGGTCACTTGGTTGTCATTTCTTGTGTTGACCTAGTTTATCGTAAATGTTTGCATTAAGTTGGTCATGGAAGACAGTTGCATTTATAATGCAGCGACTGTATCATTTTCAGGCGTTCTCAAATTACTGCTTCTTCGTCTTCCAGATCTATTGTAACCATTATCTTCCCAGTCTTCATGATTTCTAGAAATCATATCCAAAATATCAATTGCCTCAGTGTACATTTTATCAAGTAAACCACCAGCTACGACAACATTTGTAGCTGTTTGAGAGGCTTTGTTCAGGCCATCATAGAAGATTTCCATTTGAATGCACTCTGAGAAATCGTTATGTGAGCAACATTGCCTAGGTGTCGCTCAAGGTTTCTCCATCTTTATGTTGGAAATTCGTAATGTCTCTTCTTCTTTTTGCATTTTTAGTTGGCGGGAAATACTTTTTCATTTACTTTTCTATTATTTGTTCCTAGGTGGTTATTTCACTTGGTTTTAAGGAATATGCACATTGTCGCGCCTCATCTCTTAGAGAGAAAGGGAACAATTGTCAATCTGATTTCTTCTACTGTGATGTTGGGGATTATGAAACTCTTTAGCTGGAAGTGAGGATCCTCATTTGGTGCTCCTCCAAATTGCCTTGTAGTTTGGAGCATTTGAAGCATTATAGGGTTCATCTCAAACCTTGACCCTTGGAAGGTAGAACGCATAATACAAAGTGAAAAGTCGTAAAGATTAGGCCACACATAATTTCTAATTAGCCTGTTACAGCCATGTGCCAAAAGAATTGGGTGTGCTTGAATCTGAGCTTGAGCCAATGAGTTGTTGGCCGCATTGTTTGCTCCATTAGGAACCATTTGTTATTCTATTGATCCAACATTTTCTCCATTTGTACAACTGTCTTCTTTTTTTATTCTCTTTTTTTTTTTATTCTGAAAGGTTCTCTCAATCTCTGGGTTAGGTAAGAGCTCGAGTTGTTTGTCCTTGCTTAGATATTGTCAGATGCATCTTCAACTCAACGCGTTGTACACTAGCAATTGAGATTTTTGCACAAATCAACAAAAAATCAAAACACAAATTAGTCTGGAAAATCCCCTGCAATGACGCCAAAAACTTGTTGCAATATAGTTTACTTTCAAAGAATTGTGATGTGACACCCTAACTTTTGACCTAGTTGCTTAAGAGACATAAAGCGAGGAAACTAGGGTAAAAGGGTGTAAATTTGGAACACAAACTTGTGGAGTTGGAAAAATTTTAAGGTAGAAAAGCTAGGGCTTGTGGACTTTTTAGAAGTAGGTTGGGCGCATAGAAGGTTGGAAAAGGCCACCTAAACCGTTTAAAAGTCGCCAGAAACTTTCTCGGAAAAAGTCAAACTTTACAGAAAAAGTCAAACTTATCGGGAAAAGTCAATGAAACTTATCAGGAAGTCAAACTTACCAAGAAGTCGAACTTACCGAGAAGGCAACTTTCAGGTGTTGAACAGATGGAATTTATCGAGAGTGAACCAACAGCACTTATTGGGAAATAAAGGCCGAAACTTACTAGGAACTTAGCCGAACCGCCAGAACTTACCAAGAAACCGAACTGCCATAACTTACCAGGAAATAAAACTGGTAGAACTTTACGAAAAAAGTAACAGAATGAGTTTTTTCTTCGATCTGACCCAATTTTTTGTGCTATGTGGCTTCATTTTGGATTTTACACTTCATAAGGAGGAGGTGTTGAGATGCATGACCAACATATCGTGCAAGGAAACAAATGTTTGGATGCATGGAGTTTTTATCATGCAAATTGACATACGGGAATTAAGTGTTAAGAATTGGAAGTGAGGTTAGTGACCAAGTAAAATTCTCAATCCTTATAAATAGAACCTAAAAGAAAGCTCTCTCACCACCAACCGAGAGTTCACCTTAAAAGAAAAGAGAGAAAGAAAAGAGAAAAGAGAGAGAAAGTTTGGAAGAAGAAAGAGGGAGACTTACGTTTAAGTAGGATTTACCGTCCAAAGAAGTGTCTTGCATCCAAGGAGCTGTTTAGGGTTTCTGAGGTTTTCTAGTTGTTGTATTTTTCAGTCCCAGAAGCTCGGGAGAAGTTAAGAAGGTTCAAAAACCAAGGAGGAAGAAGAAACCCTAAAGTTTGGAAGCTACTTTCTCTATGAGTGTTTGATTTCTTTTCGCGAGAAAACTAAACTATATTTCTTGTGAATAATTGATAATAGCATGCTTATGAGTTTTTATTTGATAGCATGATGTTGTGGTATTGTTAATTTGCGTGCTATGGTGAGATATCAAATAGTTTGTAGCATATCGAGCTTTTTTGAATCTATAGATGGTCCCACATGTCGAAGGACATAGAGAAGGCATTGGGCAACCTGAATATAATCCAATGCTGAAGGACTTTGAGAAGGCATTCATGATTATGGTCTTGACTGGGATCGGGATTTGACACAGCATAGGATGGTTAGAGGATCGAGGAAGATCTAGTTTCTGATCCTCTAGCGGAGATTTCCTCGTGGTATGGTCAGGGGGTCACCAGAACCTAGTTCCTGATCCTGCGAGAAGTATCTCGTGAGGATGGTCAGAGGACCGACTAGCCTAGCTTCTAATCCTCGGAGGTAAGACTATGTTCACATAGGGGACATAGGGACAGAAACGATGAGATTAGTTGAGCTGGGTGGGCCAGCAGGAAAAACCAGTCAGGATTGTTGAGCCATGTGAGCTAGTAGGATAAACAGAGGTGATGTTGTGCCGGAGCTGCCAGCAGAAAGTAGATTTTGAGAATAACCCTATAGGGGAGGTTTGATATAAGCTCAATATAGTTGTAGATGTACTTGGGTATGATTCGTATTATGAGTATTATGGTTATTATTATTATGCTGAAAGAATTGGTTGAACCCTAGTTTATTCGATCAATAACCCTAGTTTTCCCTCATCGATGTGCAAGATGGAAAGCTCACATTCCGCCTTAACGATGATGAGGTAACATTCGACATTTATAAAACCCTTAAGCATCCAAAGGTAGAAAGGTATGAGCATCATGAGCCAATCACAAAGGTAACATCGCCTCTCTCTTCTAATAAAGACTCTATGCATAATGAGCCTCCTTTGAATTGTAAGACTAATGACATGCTTTATGTTAAATTAGAAAATCCTATGAAACATGTTTCTAGTTGTGATATTTCTCCTAGTTCTTCTTACATGCCTCCAAAACCTATAATGAAGTATCAACAAATTATGGAGAAGCATGCTAAAAATGAAGTGGTGAGTCCGGTAAAATCTAAGCATGATGATTCTTTAATGATACTTGACTATATTAGAAAAGATGATGTCCAACTTGATAACGATTTGTTGACTAACTCACTAAATGCTAATGAATATGTTTGTGAGTGTCAATTTGGGCAAACACTAAAAGTTGTAGGTGATCCAAAGCATTGAAGGAAGAAACCACCTTGGAATGCACCGTGACTCGTGAGCCCCATCTAGCTAGAAGACGCTAAACCAAGCACTAATTGGGAGGCAACCCAATTTTATTGCTTTCTTTACTTTTTTTTTCTTTTTTTTTTCTTTTCAATAAATCTTTGAGTCACTCGTATGCTTTATTTCTCAGGATCTTGGTTTACCACACAAAGTACTCCTTACACCAAGCCTGTTTGGTGGCTTCCCGCTTGCTCCCAGGCTTGTTCTTTCTTAGTTAGATGCTCTTATGCATTGGGGACAATGCATGATTCTAAGTTTGGGGTGGGAGGTGTCTCTCGTACTTTTATGTGTTTTCTTATCTTGCTTTGCATGTTAGTGAAAGTTTTAATGATCATATGCTTGTTACTTTTGAAAAATTTTGAAAATTTTGGAGCTTTCAAAGTTAATGGGAATGTTATTTATGGTTGTGTGCCTTGATATTGATTGCCCATGATGAGATTCGAATTTGCATGATAGATGTCTTATTGTGGAAATAGAATAACACTATATTGAGTTAAATTCATTTAAGTCCCTCTTAAAATCTCTCATATTCTTGAGCATGTAGCTACTTTGATTCAGAATCTTTAACTGAAAAAAGGATTAAGTTGGGTGTATTTGGTTGTCACTTCGAAAGGCCCCATCGGTTAGAGAGTGGAAATGCATGATAGTTTGTAATCTTAGACTAAGAAACAAAGAAAAGAGTATACATGCCTTTGAGAAAAAGAAAAAAAAAATGTACACAAAAATGTATGAGCTTTATTTATCTATCTTTTTAAATGTTAAACTTGTAATGAGTGTGCATGAATGAGGGTAAAAAGAGCTGCCTTTGCTGTGATCAGTAAGGACGCTTGGGAATTGACTAGGTATGAGTCCCTACAGTGAATGTGCAAAAGCTAGTGCCCCTAGGTAAAAGAATGCAAGTTTAGGGCCCATGAAAAAAATATGATTGAAAGGCACCTTAGTGGACATATTACTCACTTGAAATGTATGAAAGCTTGAAGATTGGTGCATGAGCTAGAGTAGGGCGAAAACTAAAGAAACTCTCTTAAGTCCTAATTTGAGTTCTAGTATTTTAAATTGAAAGAGGCTTGCACACACACACATGGGAGAGAGCAAGATTTGGCCTTGAATGATTATAACAATATAGATATGCTTACATGTTTCTACTTAAGCTCTAAATGCTATTCTCTAAGACAAGAGTCAATTGCACATTTCTTCATTCAAACTCCCTTTATCTGATTCTACTCTTTGCTCGGGACTAGCAAATCTCTAAGTCTGGGGTGGTGAAAAGCGCTTGAAAAGTGCTTTCTATCCTCTCAAATTAAGGGAGTTTATATTAGATTTCACTTGTTTGCTAGTGGTTTTCAGGTTAAAATGAGGAAAATTAGAAGAAAAGACCAAAAGATCAAAACTGAGCAAGAATACGATGAAAACAAGAAGAAAAAAAATTAAAGTTGGCACAATTGGGGCAGCGCTGCGGCGCTAAAACCCGAGAGCATAGATGCGAAACACAGTCACCGTGCCGCGGTGCTATGGATTAGCGCCGTGGCGCTCCATTTCCAAATTTGGCAGTGCCACGGCACCAGTTTCCATAAATGAAAAAAATTTATTTTTGGAAAGATTTTTTGGGCAGAATACTCTATAAATTTAGGGGTTTCCAAAAACCCTAATAATCAATCAAAGCACGAGATTACAGACCTAAAGAGCCACAGAAGGAAAGAATTAAGTGAGAGTTAATAAAAGAGTTCAAAGAGTGAGTTAGTTGCAAGGAAAAGGAAAAGAGTTCGAGATAGTCGTGGTGCCATTCGAATTATGACGTGAAAGACAAGGAGATTATGACGGTGCTACCTAAATCAAGAGCCTCTTTTCAGTAGAGTTTCCCTTTCTTTACACTCTTTCTTTGTTTATTTTGTTTAAACATGTTGCTTCAAGCTATGAGTGGTAAACTCTTTAGTTTTAGGGTTTTGATGAATTGTTTATGAATTTATGTTGATATTGTAGACTTTCATGGTTTTGTTGGAATGATTATGGTTATCGTTGTTATTGTGTTTAATTATTGTGGATTGGCCATCTTCACATGTTAGGTTAGATGTATGATTGAGAGATTGTATGTTTAACTTGATCTATAACAATGAATTGTTGTTAATCTATCACGAGAGTAGTTAGGTTGACAATAAAAGTCGCGAAAGACTATTCTTAATGTCATGTAATTTGTATTGGTTTTAAAAGATTAGTAATTAATCGAATTGCATGAGAAATGGTTGTTTTTTAGAGGAAATAACTTGGAATTAAGTTTCTAGACTCAGGCATATGAATTACAAAAAAATCCATGAAATCTATAATATTGCATGATGAAATAAACAAGGATTCATTACCCTAGAACTCTCTTTGACTCTTGTGTTTCTCACTTTATTACTTTCCTCATTTGGTTTATATTTTCCTTAACTCACAATATTAATTCCAATCCTTAAATAAAATTGATTCAACTCTAGAATAGCTAAGTAACTTAAACCTTCACAATTGGATCTCTAGTGGAACGATATTCGGACTTCATCGTCTTATATTATAACTTGACCCGTACACTTGCGGTTAACACTCAAAGTGCCCATCAGTCAATAGCACACTTCTTCATCTAAACTCCCTTTATTTGATTCTACTATTTGCTCAGGACTAGCAAATCTCTAAGTCTGGGGTGGTGAAAAGCGCTTGAAAAGTGCTTTTTATTCTCTTAAATTAAGGGAGTTTATATTAGATTTCACTTATTTGCTAGTGATCTTCAGGTCAAAATAAAGAAAATAAGAACGGGGCAGCACTGCGGCGCCAATTCGGCGCTGCCCCAACCTTTTTCCTAAGAGTAGCATCGACGTGGCATTGCGACACAATGCCGAGGATAGGCTTTTATGACTCATAGCGCCGAGGCGCCATCCTACAGCGCAACAGTGCCACCTTTTGATGACAAACAGAGCAGCAGCACCAGTTTTCCTTATTTGAAAAATCTACACTTTTGGAAAGAATTTTGTTCGGCCAACTCTATAAATTGGAGGGTTTCCAGCAGTCCTAGAGAACAATCAGAACAATAGACACACCAAGAGACACAAGAAGAAGAGAAATTAGAGAAATAAATTAGAGAGTTCCAAAGAGTGAGTTAGCTGAAAGTAAGAGAGAAAATAGTTTGAGAGAAAGTCTTGGTGCCATTTGAGCTCCCGACGTGAAGACTAAGGACATCTTGGCGGTTCCTCCTCAATCAAGAGCTTTTTTTCAATAGAGTTTCCCTTTCTTTACACTCTTTCTATGCTTAAATTGTTTGTGAACATGTTGCTTAAAACTAGAGTGACTAAACTCTTTAGTTTTAGGGTATGGATGAATTGTTTATAAAGTTATGTTGATATTGTAGACTATTCATGGTTTTGTTGTAATGATTATGCTTTTCATTGTTATTGTGCTTAAATTCTTGTTGAATGGCCATGATGGAAAGCTATGAGTGGCAAAACTCTTTAGTTTTAGGGTATTGATGAATTGTTTATGAAGTTATGTTGATATTGTATACTATTCATGGTTTTGTTGTAATGATTATGTTTTTCATTGTTATTGTGCTTAAATTCTTGTTGAATGGTCATGATTGAATGTTAGGTTAGATGTATGGTTGAGATAATTGTATGTCTAACTACATCTATAACATTGAATTGTTGTTAATCTATCATGAAAATAGTTAGGTTAACAATGAAAGTTGTTTAAAGACTACTGTTAATGCCATGTGATTTATATTGGTTTCAAGATATTAGTAATCAATTAGGTTGCATGAGAAAATGTTGTTTTTGAAAGAAAATAACTTGGATTTATGTTTCTAGACTTAAGCATATGAATTGCAAGAAAATCCATGAACCCTAGAATGTTACATAATAGATTAAACAAGGATTCAATTCCCTAGAACTCTCTTTGACTATTGTGTTTCTTATTTACTTACTTTCCTTCTTAGTTTTCCAAAATCACAACTCAAGATCAAATCCTCAAATAAAATTGATTCAATTCTAGAATAGCTAAGTAACTTAAACCTTCACAATTGGATCCTCAGTGGAACGATATTCGGAATTTAACCGTCTTATATTATAACTTGACCCGTACACTTGTAGTAAACATGGAAAGTGCGCATCAGGTATGCCCCATAATTAATGAAGGTTGATTAATTAAATTACAGAGTTTAATTAATTATTCTTAGATCATTGGAGCTTATAATCTGTAGGTTCATTAGGTCCTCCTGCTAGCTCACTATGGAATAACAAGGACCAAAGTTTGAAAGAATAATTTGAATGATTGAAATTAGCTAAGAGAAATATATGGATTAATTGCATATCATATAATTCATATAAAGTATAATGTACAATGATATATAGTGAACGCGTGTGCTTTTAATTTACGTTATGAATTTATAGAACATTCAAAGAAAATTAAACATATTTTAATTAAACATGCTTTATTGAGAAGAAATTCAAGGAGAAAGAAAATACCTTTGAACAAAACTCTTCAATCTTCTCCAATTCTTCACTACATCCATGACCTCTTCAATTTTCTTGGATCTCGAACAAGACACCACCACCGGTCTTCCCCACAATTCTCTGGTAAGGAAAAGGTTTATGGGAACCTCTTTTGGAAGAATTGGGAAGAGTTTTTTTGCAGAGAAACATTTTCTTTGTAACTTGAGAGTGTTGAGAGATTGAGAGAGAATTTTGTTGGTTCAATAATAAAAACTTCTCATCACCCCACATAAATGATAAAGAGAGGATGAATTTAATTATGGATTAACTTCCACCATCCTTTAACTTCCCTTCGAAGTTAAAATTTAACTAAAGTTAAATTAAATAAAATTTAATTTAATTTAATTTAATAAAATATTAATTAATCTAATTTAATAAAATATTGATTAAATCTAATTTAATAAATGTTAATTAATCTAATTAATTAATATAAATTAATTAAATATCATATATTTAATTAATATTATATTTAAATCAAATTCAAATGTATTTCCCTCTCATAACCTATATTTTAAATATGAATGTAATTCATATTATCTAATATTTGAATCTTACTCAAATATATTATTCTCTTATATTATAAAGTTTAGTTTTGAAGCTAATTCAAAATTCACTTTATAATATAATGGTAAAACTGCTGAAAATATTTACAACTAATAGCAAAATACATAGTCAATTTGTGATAGATTGCAATAGACTAATATCTGTGTCACACGCGATAGACTAGTATTTGTGTCTGTCGTGACACAGATAGTAGTCTATCGCTATCTATCGCGGTCTATTGCAGATAAACAGTAAAATTTTGCTATATTTGTAAATATTTTTGTTCCTTTTGTGATATTTGAAAAGAGCCCCTCCATATATTATGTTAATTGTATCATATACAATTAACATCTAATTCTCTTATTATATGAATCTCATTCATATTAATTTAATATTTGAATCTTATTAAAATATTAATATTCTCATAATATATAGTTTAATTTTGAATTTAATTTAAAATAAATTTATATTATAATGTATCTCTATACATTATATTAATTGTATCATATACAATTAACTTAAAACCCTTATAATTTGAACAATTCAAATTATTCCAAAACTAAATATTCCTTGTTTTACTCTTATTGAGCTAGCAGGGGAACCTAATGGATCTACAGATTAAAAGCTTCATTGATACGAGATTAATTAATTAAACTCTTTAATTAAATTAATCAACATTCATGACTGTTGGGTCACTCCACTAAAGATTTAATTAAATTAATCAACATTCATTAATTGTGGGTCACTCCACTAAAGACCCACAGTTGCACTCTTCGCACTGTAGACATTATTTTGTGTCCATAGGTATAACCAAATAATAGTGAGTGGACTCTTCATGAATTGCTCGTAATTTTAGTTGGATTAAATTATTGTTTTACCCCTATAATTACATCTAACTCCTTAAGTCCTACTGATCCTTTAATGAACAACCTGTTTACAGTCCTACCATAAACAAAACCCTCTCGGGCCAGTGAGAGGGAAGGGCCCCATTGTTCAATATTCAGCGTTAGCACTTAAAGGAGCAATTCATCTACTTACTCTAAAGACGGGAATGAGTGAACTCCATCTTGTATAGTTATGTTCCCACCTCTCTACTTGGACAAAACCAAAAATGGTAGGCATATTGAGTCGATGAATCTGGCCACCCATACAGATCAAAGAATTACCATCATAGACAGAAGTTCATAACTCACTCAAGATTAAGGCCAAGTCACCTATGGTCATCTTATGCAATGTTAATCTCTTCGGTCAATAGCGTTATAAAGAGCGATTAATCATTTCATGGTCCGGTCTTACACCAACTCTTTGTATAGGATACCCTCACTCGCATGTCTCTACATGAACGATTAGGATCAAATCGTTTTGTAACATTTACAAAGTGAGTTGTATCCGTAGTGTCACTAGGATAAGGTGTCACACCCCCTCCCAGATTACCCACCTAACCTAAGAGGGAGTGTGAAGACAATAAACATCACCCCTCTTGTGACGCATATTGTCCCATCTTTACAATCCTTTCCTGTACATACATTTACCCATATACACACATAGAACACAGTCATACATCACATGCTTATAACTTGATACAATTCCCTGTATAGGGTACACCTTTAATACATAGCATAAATTCATATCCATATCCATAATACAATATACACAACTCTACCAACAGTCCCCACTCAAAACTACATGTTCTACATGCCATTTACATAACATATGCAACGTACAACTCTCAAACTTGACTGTATCTTGATAACTCGAGACTTAGGCAGGGTGAGCTGAAGTAGGCTAAGCACCGGGAACGTCCTTGCTACCTGGGGAGAGAAAAGGAAAACATTGGAAAACATAAGCTAACAGCCTAGTGAGTGACAAATCTTGTAAAACGGTATTCGTTTAAAACAGGCATGTTACGTATAACGAATAAATAAGAGTTTAACATTTGTTCAAAGGTAACATGCTTTTCATGAAATCCATCATTCTCATAAATCAATACTAAAATCATACCAAAGTGTTTTCCAAGGAATCTATCAATATCAACTAGTTTTTCAATCCATCGCTAACCTTCAGCGCAAAGTTACAGCTTATCGCATGGTTTACCAACGCATAGTCATGATCAGTACTCAAGTTCCTTTTTCCTCCGTACTATTGCTTCATAATGCCTAATGCATTACTTTCCTTCACTTCACTTTCCGACGCGTTGCCAACCTTTCCAACGCAGAGTACTTTTCCCACGCAATGGTTCTACTTCATTTTACATCATCGACGCATGGTACTTCACCTCATTTAACTTGCCATTATTAACATTTAATCTCGTAACTTGGTAACTCAATATTAACTATCACATGCGTTATACTTATCCATCTATGCGTCAGCCGGATTTCCAGAATTATGCCTACTCTTCTCTTAATACTATTCATTTCAACGCACAGAACTTATTGGCCATAATTTAGTAATTACACAATCTTAACTTTTCGTTTACATGTTCCATTAATCTCCACTCTTTATCCTTTTATCCTTACCAATTATATAAATACTTAGGTTTTCAGGGACAGGGTGTTACAACCCCATACACCTTAAAAGAAAATTTCGTCCTCGAAATTCAAATAGGACAAGGCTATGGAAAAGAAAGACTTTATTATTATCCTTTGTACAGTCATTGTTTTTCAAGATACAGAAAAGGAAGACAAAACTACAAACATAAATTACATTTCCTTTTATTTCTCTTCTTTTTTTTCCTTCATCCGATTTACTCGGGCCTTGCCGATTTTGTGAACAATCCCTACATAAATGCCCCGATTGCTCACACATGTAACATACCTCTTCCCTTCCTTCATAGTCTTCCTTGTGTCTTCGTCCACAATTTTTACAGGGAATCTGTCTTTGCGTCATCTTAGTTTGGCTGCTAAACTCCTTAAATGCAGGGCATTGTTTCCGATAATGTCCTTTCTCTCCACATGCAAAGCATCGATGTACACTCTCCTTCAGCATATCGTTTAGCACTGCCTACGGAATTGTCCAAAGTACACGATGTGTTCCATGTCTCTCTATTGAAAAAGTATATTCCCGATCCTACGCATGTTTTAGAAACGCAACCTATTCAAGTGAATGAAGACTTATCCTACGAAGAAGAGCCTGTGCAAATTCTTGACCGCAAAGAACAAGTGTTAAGAACAAAAACGATACCGCTTGTGAAGGTCTTATGGAGAAATCATCAAGTCGAAGAGGCAACATGGGAAAGCGAAGAGCAAATGAAAATCAAATAACCTCATCTTTTCTTACCGTAATCCTACTTGATTTTCGAGGACGAAATTCTTAAAAAGGGGTTAAGGAATTGTAAGCACTGATTTGCGTTACCAAGCATTGAGGTGTAGCCATGCGTTTGTGGCTATGCGTCTCAAAGGGAGAAGTGGTTGTGAGCGAGAGTAAGAATTTTTGGGAAGTAAAATTTTGGCTAAGTATTGACTAAGTCCATGCGTTTGTGGTTAATTCACGGAGGTTAGTGAGCTGAAGTAGCTACCCGCGTTAATAGATAAGTAATCCTGATGGGGGAAGAAACACACTTGAACCATGCGTTCAAGTCACTCTGCGTTGAGGACAGTTGTGCGTTGAAGTCGATGCATCGAAGACAGACATGCGTTGGAGGCACCTGTGCTGAAGACAGGATGGTCTGGACGCAACAAAAGTAGAATTGCAAGATGGAAAAATATGCGTTCAAAATAGGAGGCTTGTGGGGGCGCCCACCATGCGTTGGAAGAGAAGTTAACTTGAGTGTCGTGCGTTGAGAGGAGAACCCTGCGCTAGTCTGCAGATAAAAGGTAAGTTAGCAGCATAAGTTCTGGTGTATGAGAAGGTTAAGTCGGTAGTATATATAGCTGGATTAATTAAATGTTTAATCATTTTTAAGGACATTTCGAGAGCTTAAGTCGGTTCTATTCTTCAGATAAACTTCAAAAGAAGATTGAGAAAGGTGTTCTTGAGGATTTTGGACGGAGTTTGACTCATATCGGTGCTGAAAACAGAACTGGAACTAAAGATTGATCTCCAGTAATACAGAGTGAACAGTGGTTGATATTCGGAGTATAACCAATTGAAGAAATCAAGTTTAGGGCTAAAACTTGGAAGTGAGTAAGTTAACATAATCCCTAACAAGTTTTATGAAGGATGGTAAAACTAAGATTTAAGTTAAGCATGATGAATTCATGACTTACAGAAAACGCATAGTGCTGTTTGATAGAAGTATAGAAAACAATTCTATACTTTGTAATGGCTGTTAAGTATTAGAAAATAGGAGTTAATCGAAGCAAAGAATAAAAGAAGTCACTTGAGAAAAAGGTAAAAAGGGGCTTGTACGATTGTAAAGGTTATTATGCGATGAGAATAAAGGAATAACTGTAATATTAAGAGGATGCGGTGACTAGAAGGTATATGCTTATGCAGAAAAGTGGGAGAAGGTTAAAGGAAATATTTACTAATGGCCAAGGGTGAAAAGTGAAATAGCAGAATATGGAAGTGTTAGTAAGAAGTCTTGTTATGCGTTGAGAAGATTATCAGCTATGCGCTGAGGGGTTCACGTGTTAAAGACGGTTATTAATTATGTGTCGAAGGGCTTATTAGTTGAAGGTGGTTACCATTGGTTATTAAGGTTATACGCTGAAGAGTTTAACTTCATGATAAATGGAAATAAAGGTCTATAAACGCATAGGAACATAGGAATGATTGGGAAGTTGTATATTGGAACATAACGGACGCATAAGGTAAGCCTATATGCCAGGTGGTTACACATGATTGGGACACCACATTAAGTAGGAGGTGTTAGAAAGCATGATAATCATCTCATGCAAAGTGACACTTGGACTAATGCATAGTTAATTAAGCATGCAACATGACATGTGGCAAACATGTGGCAGCAAAAGAGGAGAAGTAGAATGATAAGTTCTCTATAAATAGGACCTTGAGGGGAAAAGTAATGACTGATAATTCGGTGATAATAATTCTTGAGAGAAAGGAAGAAGGAGAACTGAAAGAAGCAAACCTTGCGTCTGTAAGAGGAAGTCTGCGGCCACAGAGGAAGACAACCTTGACACCTAAGTTATCTGGTATTAAGAAGTTGGCCTGCGTCGAGAAGGGTAAGCCTTGCGTTTTACACGAATTCAACATAAAGGGGTGAACGCCACGATGCGTCCAAATTAGACCTTGCATTTAAGGAAGGTCGACGCATCCGAAAGAGTAAGAAGAGTTAGTGTGCACCTTGTGTTTAAAGGCAGGCTTGCGTCCAACCTGTTACCAGAAATAGTTTGCGAGGTAGAAGACCAAACCCTTGCGTTCAAGAAGCTCGGGAAGACAAGGATTGGAAGGAAAAGAGGAAAAATCTTAAGATATTGTGAGTGACTCTCTTTTTCTATCAAATTGAGTTTTGTTGAACTATTCTTATATGACATGGTTTATGATAACTGATTTCTTGAAACGTATTGTTAAAAAGGCATGTATTCTTATTGTTTTACTATAATTGAAAAGCATGTTGCAAAGTACAATTTATCAAGAAACATCTTGATTTCTATGAAAGGTCTTATATGAATGATCTACTCAAAATGATTGATAAAATGTTTAAGAGGAGGCTCAGTGCTTATCTCTTTGAGAAGGCTCGTGAGTTTCCCTGGGACCCAGTACTCAAGGACATGAGAAGGTACATGGGCAACCCGTCTTATTCCTATGTGCACATAGAGGTTAAGCTGGCTAGTGCATCGAGCTTGCTCTGCCTAAAGCCAGGGATAATTTCGACGTTGGGTGTGTTGAGCCTTGCTCCACCCCAACTAAGGATGTTTTCGACGTTGAGAGCGTTGCTCCGCCTCAACTAAGGGAAAAGATTTAAAAACCAAACGGTTTTCTCTTTAAATATTCTGGAAAATGATTCTATGGATTTAGAACGGATTTACGTGAATGACAAAGAATTGTGGAAAAATCTATTCCTGTTGAATCCTTCTTTTAATGTGTTTTACTGTAACATGCCTGTTTTCGAATAAAGGATAGTTTCACAAAACTTGTCACTCACAGGGCTTTAACTCACGTTTTTCCATGTTTTCTAATTTTTCCAGGTAGCAAGCGAGTTCGGGATGCTATGCCTACGTCAAACCTCGTCTGGGCCGTCTTTGGTAAAAGAAATGGTTGGTCAGTGAACCTTACAGAGGAGTCAAGGTTACTGACTTCACATCTTCTTTCGGGTTATGGAGGATAATCCGGGAGGGGGTGTGACATAAGGCACCCAACCTTATCCTTCTACTACAGACCATTTAGGTTATTACTTGAACATGATGCATTTATATGTCAACCACATACATGTTTAAGTTACAAAAAATAACATTGGATTTTTCTCTAATGGATAATTTAATGGATAATTGTATATATAATATAATCAACTATTATTTCAAGTAATTTATTAACTACAAAGCTTTAGGGCATACATCCCAACATGATTAGAAAACTTAGAAAAGATTTTGAAAAAAAAGGCCCTCAAAGAAATTCTCTTTAATTTAAAGTTTAACCTATTTTACATAGCATGAGATGCATGTTATTTGTAATTCTTTTTTTCTTTGTCTCCTAAAATCAATAACAAATGCGATAATACGCTTTTGCTGTGGGATTCAATCCCATCACCTCGAGAATCTAGGATCGAATGCAGGGATTTGCGACAATTGTATGTAGGGGATCTATAGATTTAATACAATTTTCTATGCAAAGGAGACGTTGAAAAGGATGTTGAGAAACTCTCCAGATGGATTGATTACAAATGAGTATATACACGAGCGAAGATGGATTGGATGAACATGGAAGATGATGATGCGTGGAATGTGATGATGGTGAAAAATGCTAAGTACAATTACAATCAAACAACAGACATTAAGAAATGGGAGAAACAATGGAGAAAGTAAGGTTGAGGGAGTTCACTAACATTTTCTTAAGCGATGCATGAGCAGGCGTTTATATCCGAAACTCAAAAATTGGGAACTGACCTCTCAATGCTTCTAAGCCACATTGATCTTATCTCTAAGACGAATGCAAAGTTTCTTTTTGACAAAGACTAACTTTATCTCTAAAGCAAACTCTTTTCTTATTTAAAATGAAATAAGTAATCACTTACTCTCTCAAGTAGTTGATCATTCTTACTTAAATCTATTTGTTCGATAGATTCATGCAAATTTTTAGAACACGTCAAACAAGATAAACGCTACTTATGCAAAAACATGAAAAATGTTAGCTTTATCCACTTAACCCATTAGGAAATTAGTTAGCCATGATATAAAATGAGAATGATAGAAATAAATGGAAATGTGGAGCAATCTTATTTATATTAAGGAAAATGTGAATCTTTTGATGCCACTATCTTAATACAAACAAGAATGTCTAGAAAATTAAGCAAAGTGTTGAAAGAATAGTGTCAAGCCACCAATTGCAACGTTCTTCTAATGAAGGCTTTAGATGGTGGATATTTGAAGTATTTGCACAGATGAAGGAGATTAAATCTCACTTTATGAGAGGAAAAACTGAGCACTCACTTAAAATTCCTCAAAGAGAAGCTAGATGTTGAAGATGGAAATGGATGTGAAGGAGATTCAGCAAAACTTTCGTTATTTTGTCTCTCAATGTGTTGAAGTTGAATTGTTGCGGTTTATTTAGAGGCGTCCAAGAGGTAGTCCTTGTGATTGCCTAATATCTTTGCATTTAATTCCATGTCATGCTGCACATACTTTTTTGTGTCACAGGTTCATTGGCTATCATGACTTCGTCAAATTAGTCGTCCACTTGCATTTTGACACGAGAGTCACCAACCACGTGTTCATCAATTGTTTTTTTCAATGTAAGGATCAACTATTTGCTTGATCTTACTTTGTCTGGTAGCATCTTTAATTGTCCTTACCTTTTTCAGCTTCTTCTTATTGAAATCCTACATCCAAAAGATGCAAAAATCATAATTTCCAAGATAAAAGATTTTCTAAAGATATTGAACATATAGTTGATATTTTTGTGTTATTTTCTTCTCAAGTCAATGCGTTTTCTTCTCAATTACTCTAATTATCCCAAATAAAGACTATATTAACTTGTATTTTTACAAATTATCACTTATCAAGCATTTGATCGATAAAAGAAAGAGGAAAATGATTTTTTCTAGTAGCCTTGTTCAACTTCCTATAGTCAATACACACACGACATCCTATTACAATCCTAGGGAAAATAAATTCATTTTTTTAATTTTTTACAATAGTCATTCCACTTCTTGGGTACCAATTGCATAGGGCTTACCCAAGAACTGTAAAAAGTGGCATATATAATACCTTTTTCATGGTAGGATTAAGTCTCCTTTGGTGTTCCATTGAAGGAGTAAAGGTATTTTTCTCAAGATTCCTTGCATACAGATTGATGGACTAATACCTTTAAGATCGTCAATAGACCTACTAATAGCAGACTTATGCTCCCTCAATACTCTCAACAACTTCTCTTCCTCAATAAAATTTAAATCAGAAGATGCAATAACAAGGGAATAAGAAGAATCATCCAAGAATGCATATTTCAAATGAGGAGGTAATGGTTTCAATTCTAAAGCAGGTTTCTCGACATTCACATCATCTACATCATGCAAAGAAACAAGAGGAATATGTTTATACACTTTGCTACATACTTGCAAACTATCTAATCATTTAACATACAAAATAATATCATTAAACACGGTATCCACATCATCAAAATCAAACTCTAATATGCTTTGTTGTAAGTAATTAGTAGCAAGTACATCCTCTACATGTTCATAAATTGTCTTATCAATCACATCGATCATATGGCAAGTACTAACTGAAAGAATTCAAATCCACTTGGTAGAAGTGTTTAATCGCTTTGCCCCAATATTGTTTTATGAATTTGTACAAAAGAAGAATAAAGAAATATGCTTTGAAACATATCAAAAGATTCAAGGACAAATAAGTTAAATACCTTTGTAGATATTATCTTCAAGGTGGCAATCACTCCTTTTTAAGAGAACACCACCAATGGATCTTCTCTGGTATACTCTTTTGACAAGGAGGTTTGTGGAAACCTTTGTGAAAAAAAATGCAGAGAGTTTCTTTTAGGAGTAGAGAGTGAGAGAGAGTTTCTTTCTGTGATATTTCACGTGAAAAAACCAATTGAGATCTCATCTTAATTTAAAGTGAGGAAAGTTTAACTTCCCTTCTACTCACCACTCATTACTCCCCTGCATTGCGGGGGAATTTCTTTTGTTATTTAATTAAAGAAAATAATAATATATTTAATTAATATAAATTAATAAATCAAACTTGATTAATTTATATATAATAATTAAATATATTAATTAAATAGCCATTTAATTAATGAAATCTTATTTTAAATTAAAGGAAATCAAATATCATATAATTGATTCCATGTGTCAAAATACACATATACTCTCATAACCTATAGTTTTAATATTGATCTAATTCATACTAATTTAATATTTAAATCCTATTCAAATATTAATATTTTCATATTATAAAGTTTTTTCTCATATCATAAACTTTATATTATGATGTATCTCATAAAGTTAATTGTATCAAATACAATTAATTCCCTTTATTAATTTGAACACTCAAATTCTTTTATCCCTTAATTTACTTGTTTTAACCCGTTGCGAGCTACCAGACGGACCTAATGTACCTACAATTATAAGCTCAAATGATTCGAGATTAATAAATTAAACTCATTAATTATATTAATCAACATTCATTAACCATAGGGCATACCACTGAAGACCAATATTTGCACTCTTATGAACTGCGGTATATTTATGTGTCCATTGAATAACCATATTTTGTAAGTCAATCCTTCACAGGGTGTTTATAATTACAGCTGGGTCAAATTATCATTTTACCCTTATAATTACCTCTTGCACCTTAAGTACCACTGATCCTCTAAAGAACAATACTGTTTATGATTCAACCATAAACAAAGTCCCTCTCAAATCAGTGTGAGGGTGAGGTCTCGTTATTCAAGTCCCGAAATCAGCACTTAAGGGAACAACCTATCTACTTTCGCTAAAGTCAGGAAAGAGTGAATTCCATCTTGTGAAGTTATGTTCCCATCTCCTCACTGTGGCATCATTCCCAAAATGGTAGGCGTATTGAGTCGGCAGCTAAGGCCACTCTCACCCATACAAATCAAAGAACGATCCTTATGAGCAGGAGTTCATAACTCACTCATGATTGAGATCAAGTTACATGGTTCTCATTTGAAATATAAAACTCTTCAATTAACGGAGTTACAAAGAGAGATTTAATTTCATGGTCCAGTCTTATATAGTGGGTCGTATCCATAGTACTACTGGGATGAGGCACCCAATCTCACCCATATACTATAGACATTTTAGTTTATTTCTTAAACACGATCCAATTGTATGTCAACCACATACCGTTCAAGATACATTAAATAACCTAGCATCTTAGTTTATTGGATTTTGAGTTATGCAAACAAATAACAATAATTATAAAAATAAATAATACTTTATTCATTAATTTATTTACAAATTTAGGACATAAATCCCAACACTAACCTCATCATGGTGACTCAAAGACTTGTAGACATTAAATACAACATTCTCATCATTTACCCTTAAGGTAAACTTCCCCTGTTGGACATCAATGAAGGCTCTTCCACTTGCTAAGAATGGGCGTCCAAGAATGATTGGAATTTCTGAATCTTCCTCCAAGTCTAAGACTACAAAATCTGTAGGGAAGATAAATTCATCAACCTTAACTAAAACATCCTCAACAATACCTTTAGGATAAGCCAAGGATCTATCAACTAACTATAGTGATATCGTAGTTGGTTATACTTCACCAATGTCAAGCTTCCTATAAACAAATAAAGACATTAAGTTAATAGAAGCACCAAGACCACATAAGGCTCTAGTAACATTAAAAGAACCTTTAGTGCAAGGGATAGTAAAACTCCCTCGATCCTTCAACTTTTGTGGTAACTTCTTTTTGTTGGGTTTTATGTCCTAAAACTCGTTTTGTAGTTATTTGGAACTTATTCTCAATAAAGTTGTTATTGAGATTTATTTAGTAAAGTTGTTATTGAATATTCGAATTGCATCTATTAAATTCAATAAACTAAGAACCCTTGGCTATAAGGTGTATGCTTAGACTTTATGTATAGACATAAAAGTTGATCAAGTTTAACTAATAGCCAAAACGATCTATAGTATAAGGATAAGGTTAGGTACCCTATCCTCGAGACACTATGGATGCGGCTCACTTTGTATTTGATACAAACCATGTGATCCTATATCATACATATAGATACATGTGAGTGTGGGCATTCTATATAATGAGTTTGCATAAGATCGGACCACGAAATAATCACTTTTTCTTTATAATACCGTTTACTATTAAAACTGATTATTTCAAACTTGATGACTTAGGTAACTTGATCTTAATTCTAAGCTAACTATGAACTTTTGTTTCTTTGAGATTATCCTTTAATTTGCATAGGTGAGAGTGACCTGAGTTTGCCGACTCAATATGCCTCCCATTTTAGGGATAAAATCAGACAGATAGCTAGTGACATAGTAGATAAGTTGCAAGATTGAATTCACTTCTACTTATTTCTAGGTTAGTAGATAAGTTGTTCCCTTAAGTATTGACTCCGGGACTTGAACAAGGGGCCCCACCCTCTCACATTGGCCAGAGAAGGACTAGGTTTGTTGGTTGGACTACAAACGAATTGTTCATTAGAGGATCAATAGCACTTAAGGAACGATATGTAATTACAGGGGTAAAACGTAATTTTGACCCAGCTGTAATTACAAACAACTTGTGAAGGATCGACTTACTTATTATGGTTATATCAATTGGACAGAAATATATCTACAGTGAGGAGAGTGCAACTATTAGGCTTTAGTGGAGTGACCTGGTAGTTAACAAATGTTAATTAACTGTAAACCCTACTTTCATTTGTAAGTGATTTCATTAAGTCATGTTTATGTTGGGTTGTATGTCCTAAAACTCGTAGTTTTTGTAAATAGGTGATTTTTAATACATATGAATTTATTCAAGTGAATTAATTATTTATCAACTCTAAATCCAATTAAACTACGAACCCTTGGCTACTATCATGAGTACTTGGACTTTATGTGGAGACATAAACAGGATCAAGTTCGAGTAAGTAGCCTCAATAGTCTATAGTACATGGATTAGGTTGGGTACCTCTTCCTGGAGACACTATTGAATACGACCCGCTTCATGATTGTTACAAATATTGTAAAGTGTCATAAATGAAGTGATTCTGATTTGATCATGTAGAGACATGTGAGCGGGGGTATTCTACATAATGAGATTGTGTAAGACTGACCCTGAAATAATTACTGTTACGTATTAACACCGTTTACGATTAACACTGATTAATTTCACTTATAGGTGACCTAGATAACTTGATCTGAATCTTGAGCTATCTATGAACTCCTATTTATTCAGAATTATCCCTTGATCTACAGAGGTAAGAGTAAGCTCAATAGCGCTGCTCAACATTCCTCCTATTTCAGGAATAAGACTGGGTAGATAGTTGGAAACATAGAATTTGCAAAACGGAATTCACTCCTACCCAACTTAGGGATAGAAGAGAGGTTGTTCTCTTAAGTGTTGTTCCCAGGACTTGAACAAGGGGCCCCATCCTCTCACTTGCCCGAGAGGGAATGGATTTAGTGTTTAGATCCTAAATTAATTATTCATTAGAGGGACAATGGTACTTAAGGAGAAAAGATGTAACTCAGAGGTAAATCGCTATTTGACCTAGCTGAAGTTATGAACAACCTGTGAAGGATTGACTTATCGATGACGGTTATATCAAATGGACACAAATATATCTACAGTGAGGAGAGTGCAACTACGGGCTTTAGTGGAGTGTCCCATTAGTTAACGAATGTTGGTTAACTAGGTTAAAGAGTTTAGCCGGTTAATCTCGGATCGTTGGAGCTCATGATCTGTAGGTCCATTAGGTCCCTCTACTAGCTCATAAATGGACTAAAATCTTAGATAATGTGGTGAATAAGTTTGAATCGTTCAAATCTTGGCATAAGGAATGAAAGTTAGATATATACGATATATCGGCGTTTAATTACGAATTAAACGTACAAATAGAGTTAATTATAATATTTAAATATAATTTAAATATTAATCATATGAATAGGGATTCATATCGGTTTTTTTTTTTTAGAAAAATCGGGACAAGTGGGAAAAATAATATTATTTTATTATTTAATATTAAAATAATAATATTTAATTAATTAAATATTAAATTATTTTTTATTTAATTATTTAATTATCTTTTTAAAATTAAAAATCAATTTTAATTCAATTTTGGAAATTCATTGAAAATTGATTTTAAAATTGATTTTTGAAGATTGGATTTTCCCACTAACTAAGCTAGGAGCTTGGTTGTCTTCTTCACAATTAACCAACAAATTAACCATTTTGTGTTGTCAAATTTTGATGCAATTGGATTGCATGTTATTCTTTAATAAATAGAGATGATTTTGACATAAAAATGGTTAAGAATTTTGTGAAATTAAGGGTTAATTTTGCAAAATTCTATCCATTGTTCATCTTCTTCCCAACCTTCATTCTTTCTCAAATTCACCACAAATTTGGATCCCACCATCCAATCTAAGCCTAGAGAATAGTAGAGAAGACTCTTGTGGTGGTTTACAACCAAGTGGTGCTGAAATTCATCAAGAATTGAAGGAAATTTGGAGCTTCAAGGGTAAGTGTTCTTGAAACTTTGGTTTTTCTTCTTTATTGCATGTTTAATCCTCTAAATTGAGCATCTTAGAGTGAAAATTGATCAAATTAACTTTTGCTGCATGCTCATTAATCCATCAGTTTAGGTTTTCATGTAATTATTTGCAAACAATATGTTTAAGTCTAGAAACTAATATATGGATTGTTTTCTCTAAAAAACAACCCTTTCTTATGCAACTGAATTGATTACTAATTTCTTGAAACCAAATTAAGAAACATAGCATTAAGGATAGTCATAATCAACTTTCTGTAATAACCTAGCTATTTTCATGAAAGATTAGTAGAGATTCAAAACCATAGATCCAATTAGACATACAACCACTCAATCATACATCTACCCTATCAATTATTGATGATCTCAATAAAGAACAAAACTCAATAGCATTCAAAAACATATTATTGAATAACATCCATGAAAAAACACTAAATCATAAACTTAAATCCATAACTAAATCATCCAACACCCTAAAACTATGAGTTTAGCCATGCATGGCCATCAAATACATACTCTCATATGAGTTCCCAAGCATAAAAATAAAAGGGAATCTCCACTTGGTCGGCACCTCGAGATATCGAACGACCTTCAACTCTTCTCCAACACTTTCCTCTCTTTGAGATAGCAAACTCACACCTCTAGGCTTTCTTTTCCTTTGAGTTTTTTTTGTGAGTCTTCTTTTAGCAGTTAGAAACACAAATATGGAAGCAATTTGGATCTGAAGCACTTTAACTACACCAATTTTAAGGATTAAACATATTTGTTCTCAAAATCGAAAAACAGAGTTTTGTTACTTGTTGTAGCTCAAAATTGAAACGATTTTCTCCAAGACTTTGATCACAAACACTTCATGGACCACCACAAGAGACTTCCTCGTTATTCTCTAGCCTAAGAATGGATTGTGGGATCCAAATTGTGATGAATTTGGAGCAAATTTGTAAGTAATTGAGTTTTTGGATGAGTTGGAGAGAATTTTAGCAAATTCCACCAAGATGCTTAATATAATTTCAATCTTTCTTACTTCTTTATAAAGAAGAATATATGCAAATCAAATTTGCCATGAGATTGACACCTTAATTGTGATTAACCAAGTAGATTAGAAGGTGGAAGAAGGTGAGTTAAGCGTGTTTCTTGAACAGCCACCACCTACTTCAACCATGCAAAATTGGAAAAACCCAATTTCAAAATCAATTTCTAAAATTCATTTTTAAAAATTGAATTTCCTTTTTCCATTTTTTTTAAAAATTAATTCCATTAATTAATTTAATATGAAATTAATTTAAATAATAATTAATTAAATAATTTAATTAATTATATTAAATATTAAATTAATAATTTTTCCACCTATCCCGACAATTTCCAATCAGATGAATCTCTATTCATGCGATGAATATTTAAATCACATTTAAATATTTCGAACTCTCAATTTTCCTTTAATTCATAATTAAAACGAACAAACTGTAAAAATTACTCCTTAAACGAATTTGAACATTTTCAAATTCCTTCATCACACTATTCTAAGGTTTAGTCCATGACCTAAGAAGCGGACCTAATGGCCTACAGATCATGAGCTCTAATGATCCAAAATTAACCGGCTACACTCTTTAACCTAGTTAATTAACATTCATTAACTACCTGACATTCCACTATAGCCCAATAGTTGCACTCTCCTCACTGTAGATATATTTTTGTCCACTTCACATAACCATGATTAATAAGTCAATCATTCACAAGTTGTTCGTAATTACAACTTAGTCAAAATTACTATTTTATCCCCTGTAATTACATCATGTTCAGTCCCACTAATCCTCTAATGAATAATTGGTTCGTGGTCCAACCAACAAACCGAGTCTCTCTAGGGCCAATGAGGGGGTGGGGTCTCTTGTCCTAGACCTGAAATCAGTACTTAAGGGAACAACTTCTCTGCTCACCTTGAATTAGGTAGGAGCGAATTCCATCTCGTAAGACTATGTCCCCAGCTATCTACTCGATCTTATCCCTAAAACGGTAGGCTTATTGAGTCGGCGAACTTCGGCCACTCCCAACCATGCAGATTAAAGGATAATCCCAAATAAACAGGAGTTCATAGTTAGCTCAAGATTAAGATCGAGTTACCTAGGTCATCTTATTGACATACAGTTTTAACAGTAAATAACGTTATAAAGTAAAAGTGATTATCTCATGGTCTGGTCTTATGCAAACTCATTGCATCAGATGCTCTCACTTTCATGTCTCAACATGAACAATATAGGATCAAATCGTTTGTATCAAATAAAAAATGGGCCGCATTCATAGTGTCTCCAAGATAAGGTACCTAGCCTTATCCCCATACTATAGACCGTTTTGGCTATTACCTAAACTTGATCAATTTTTATGTCTACACATAAAGTCTAAGTATTCAAACTATAGCTAAGGGTTCTTAGTTTATTGGATTTAAGGTTATAATAAATGCAATTTACATATTCAATAACATCTTTAATAAATAAACCTCGATAACAACTTTATTAATAATATATTTAAAGCTTACAAACCATGAGTTATAGGACATAAAATCAAACATCTTCTTGTTAAGGGTTGTTGAAACCCTCTCAATTTATAGAAGTGGCCGCCCAAAATCTTTTTCAAATTTGTAGATTTTTCAAAATAAGAAAACTAGAATCAATTTTCGTGCTCTCTATTGCGTTGTTCAGGGTTTTTCGTGTTTTCTTCCATTTTTAGTCTGGTTTTGGCTTTGTTTGGTTCATTTAGCCTTTGACACTTAATTTCTAAACCACTAGCAAACACATGAAATCTAATAAAAATATCTCTAATTTAAGAGGACAAAAAGAACTTTTTGAGTGCTTTTCATAGACAAAACCAGCACTAGAACACAAAAATACAGGAAATAGACTAAGAATAAAGAAAGGAAGAGAAGTTATTTGGCTTCCAAGCTCATCTTGGGGCCGGATTTAGCCTTTTAACGATCCTCAAACCTTCTGATATCATGAAATCTTCACATTTTGCTCTAAACTCTCTGTCTAGGTCTTAAATACTCCCAAATTTGATGTTGAAGTCAGCTGAGGACCTCCCAATTTATAGAAAATCAAATGCTTGCTCAACAAGAACTTTCCAAAATTGCAGATTTTGTTATTTTTGGAAAGGCAGCGTAACTACGCTTTAGGATTTTCTGCCGGAGCATACGTATGCTCTAGGAATTTTTTTCGTAGCATAGCTGGACTCTAAGAAAGCGTAGCTACGCTCTACTAAATGCCAGATTTTATTACTCTCGGGTTTGAAGTGTAGAGGGGAGTGTAGCTACGCTTTGTGCTGCGCTACCCTATTTTTAGGGGTTTTCCATCTTTTCTTCTATTCTCACTCGTTTTGGCTCGATTTAGTTCTTTTGGCCTTTAAATCTTATTTTCTCCATAATTATCTAAAAATCACTAACAAATTACATCATATCTAATAAAAATATCCCTAAATCAAAGGAAAATAGAGCACTATTTAGGTGCTTTTCAATTTCATTGCTCTTGGATTTTAGCGTCGAGGCAGCTGCCCTATTTTTTAATTTTTCATCCTTTTCTTCACTTTTTCATCTGATTTTGGCTCGATTTGGTTCTTTTGACTTGCAAAACTTATTTTCTTTATAATTACCTGAAAACCACTAGCAGACAACATCAAATCTTGATGTTATAGGAGAAATGTGATTTTGTTAAACTTTGTACATGTTACGTACTTTGTTAAACATAGTCCTAATGTTTTGAAAATTACACTAATGTCAGGTTCCACTAAGAACATGCAACAGAGATTGCAATTTCGAACATTATTTTCTCCAAAATGTTTGAGAAACAATTTTGGATTATGAAAGTGTTGTAAAACTGGTTTACAACATTTTAGTATTTGGGTAAGTCGAGATACTTGTGTCGAAACAAACCTTTAACAAATACGCTTGACGAAAAAAATGTTCAAAAATACACCTAAATGTAGGTAGTCCTTGAGGGTTTATGAAATGACCTTTTGTAATGTCCAAGAATAAAAAAAAAAAATGTATTTGTGTGACAAATATTGGTTTTATTAGGAATGTCGAATGAAAGGCTGTGAACTTGTAAAAAGGTTTAGTTGTGTTGATAAACTAGTTCCAAGTAAAACCACTTATAGTTAACAAACGTTGTTACCCATTTATTTGCATTTGAATGCCAAATGGTTTCTAATCGTCAACCATATAAGTTTTCATCGTAGTGGGAGAGTGATGCACACTTTCTGTGTTAACCGCAAGTGTATGGGTCAAGTTATAATATAAGATGATTAAGTCCGAATATCATTCCACTTAGGATCCAATTGTGAAGGTTCAAGTTACTTAGCTATTCTAGAGTTGAATCAATTTTATTTTAGGATTGGAATGTAAGTTTTGATTTTGGAAATAAAACCAAAAAAAGAAATCAAATAAATGAGAAACACAAGAGTCAAAGAGAGTTATAGGATAATAAATCCTTGTTTACTTCATGCTGCAATATTCTAAGGTTCATGGATTTTATTGCAATTCATATGCTTAAGTCTAGAAACATAAATCCAAGTTATTTTCTCTAAAAAACAACATTTTTCTCATGCAACTCAATTGATTACTAACTTCTTGAAACCAATACAAATTACATGGCATTAAGAGTAGTCTTTAGCAACTTTTATTATTAACCTAACTATTTTCATGAGAGATTAACAACAATAATTTGTTTTTTGTTATAGAACTAGTTAGACATACAATCTTTCAACCATACATCTAACCTAGCATTCAAACATGGCCATTCAACAAGAATTTAAGCACAATAACAAAAAAAAAAGTATAATCATTACAACAAAACCTTGAAGAGTCTACAATATCAACATAACTTCATAAACAATTCATCAAAACCCTAAAACTAAAGAGTTTAGTCACTCATAGCTTTAAGCAACATGTTCACAACAATATAAACAAAGAAAGAGTGTAAAGAAAGGGAAACTCTACTGAAAAGAGACTCTTGATTGAGGAAGCACCGTCAAGATGTCCTTGGTCTTCACGTTGGAACTCGCGGCACCACGATTCTCTCTTGAACTCATTTCTCTATTCTTTGCAACTAACTCACTCTTTGAACTCTCTAGGGAACTTTCTCTCAATTCTCTTCTTCTTGTGTCTTTTGGTATCTAGATTGGTGATTAGGGGTAAGCCCCACATCTATTTTTATGGGAACGCAAAGAAGAAGGGGCCGAAAGATGGGTGAATGTGCAAAAGTAGTTGGCTGGCTTGCAGTTGGAGTGGGAAAATAGCTAAGTGTAAACTATGCGTTGATGGCAATCTATTGTGGAGGAGGTAATTTTGGTGTAAACACAAAGGTGAGGGAAGCTTATCCTGCGTTGAAGTCGTGACGCGTTGAGGATAATAAGGCGTGGAGGATCACTTGGTACCAAGGATCATTATGCGTTAAACGCATTGAAGGCAGTGTGTCGGTGGAAGTAAAGGCCACGAGGGGTTTGGGAGCTGTTATACTGTGAGTCCATTATGCGGTGAACGCTACCATGCGTCGAAGGCGAGTGTGCGTTGGACAAGGAGTGCTGGCTGAGAGAAGGTAATGCGTATGTTAATTATTTGGTGGGAGAGTTTGAAATGAATTATCATCAGAGGCCATGTGCATTGCTGAAGCTGAGCATAGGAGGTATGCGTCGAACGGATTATAATATAGAGTTGGAATGGGGAACAAGTCGGTGATATATATATAAGTGGACTGAGAATTAAATTGTTCTGCTTGCATTTCAGAGCTCGAGTTGGGTCCATATTAAGGCGAAACTTCGAAGAGAGGTAGAAGAAGATGTTCATGCTGGTCTGAAGCAGAAATTTCATTGAATTCGTGGAAGAAACTCAAGTTTGACAGAGGTTTCGGTTGCTGTGATCTCTTCAGAGTGATGCTCGGTTTTGGAGGAAGAACAAATTGAAGAGACGAAGGTTAGGGCTGAAACTTTGAGGTTAGTAAGTTAACTCGAATTCTAGCAGGATTCATGAAGGATGTTTGAGTTGAAATTGTCTAATTGTGTGTCAAACTCAGGAAGAAGAGACGGAAGTTGAACTGTCGGATGATTAGAGGCAACTTGGAGTTGTTGAAGGTTATGTCCTAAACGGTGAGGAGGTTCTTCATGAAATTTGGAGGTGAGATGTAGGACCTGTATTTTAACAAGTTTATAGAAGGAAGAAAGTACTGGAATTTGTTGAAACGAAATGTTTAACAGGTTGAAGAAGGAAGAAGAAAGGAAGAAGGAAACGGTTCTGTCACAACGGGAGTATTGCTGAGTGAGCGAGAGATTGAACAGCAGAGGAAGTAACGTTGCAACGCAAAGATAGGCTTGCGTCTCACAATTCTCGCTAAAGTATTGCTGGGTATCGCTCCTCAAGGTAGTTTCGCTGGTTTTAATCAACGCAGTGTCGCTAGTACAGTTTGAATATCTTTTGAGTAACGCTGGTAGCTTATTAATTCCTATAAAGTAACGATGCTACTGTATGTTAAAGAAAAAGGGAGTTTATGAAAACTAAACTTGAGGATTGTGTATTTTCAGGCCAAGAAGAGCTCGGGGAGGCTTATAACCCATTTAGAGCCGGGACCGATCGTGAGTGACTGTTTGTTATATCTTGTGTTAAACTTAGTACGCATAGTGATGAGGAAACGTAATGCATGGTAGTTTGCTTTATGTATGTGATATGTTAGTGATTTAAAAGAATACTATTACAAATGTCTAAGCATATAAGTGGCTAAGGGACCTTATGGTGAAAGCTACTTGTGAGTAAACGTGATATTAAGTGCCGAGGGATTTGAGAAGTTACTTGAATAACAGTAGAGAATGGACTAAAATGCTCAGGGACTGTAAGTGAAGGCATGTAGTATCCTATCACAACTAGCTCGTGCCGAGGGATTCTGTGTGAAGGCACTTGAGCGTAGATAGAGTTTGTTACCTGTGCTGAGGAATTTCATGTGAAGGCACATGGTGTTGTAGTTAAACATGAACAAGTGCTGAGGGACGGGAAGTGAAGGCACTAAATAGATAGGAAACTTGTGAAACATGAGAATTGATAGATATACATGCGATGGTTACTACCTTACAAACTGAATTAAACTAATATGATTTGTCTTAGTAGATTTAGTCACTCACTGAGCCTTTTGCTCATCCAGTTTGTTGTTGTTTGCCGTTTCAGGTAGCGAGCATGTCCGGGACGCCTAGCTTACTGAAGAATCTCGTCTGGGCCTATCTGGAAGCGAACCTCTGGGATAGTTGTAAATACTTAGTTTGCTCATATGACATGTAATAAACATCTTTACTGAGAGTGTAGTGAAAGAGGGATGTGTTGTACCTACTATGAGTATTTTTTTTTCAGATATGTTAGTTAAAAGTTTACACGTTCTTCTGATCCGATAAAGAGTTTGTTGTAGGATTTGCTTTTCGTTTATGATGTATATATTATAAAATCTTATGTTGGGCAATAGTATCATGCTCCTTCCTAGGTATAGAGTAAATCTGGGTTGGGGTGTGACATTAGGGTTGTTGGAAACGCTCCAATTTATAGAGTTTGCCGCCCAAAATTCTTTCTAAAAATATAAATCCTTCAAATTAGGAAAGATGGCACTACAACACTGACCGATATTGAAAGGTGGCATCCCCGCGTTACTGGATGGCGTCGTGGTGCTGTGCATCGTAAAAGTCTACCTTTGGCATCGTGTTGTAGCGTTGCGACGGAGCTACTACGCTGAAGAAAAAGTTTGCTCTCGGGAAAAAGCATCGCAGCAGCGGCGTACCAACGCCACGGCGTTGCCCTGTTTTTGGCAGATTTGGATTTTTCTTCACTTTTTCACTGGATTCTTGCTCGGTTTTGATCTTTTGGTCTTCACTTTTAATTTTCTTTATTTTGACCTGGAAACCACTAGCAAACACGTGAAATCTAATATAAACTCCCTTAATTTGAGAGAATAGAAAGCACTTTTCAAGCGCTTTTCTAAGAGTTATGGGATAACTCAACCTTTACAAAATTTGCTATGACTCAATCTAATAGAAAGCACATTATCATATTAGATAACAAGATGAAAACTTATAAACCTCAAAAGTAGTGGGAGAGTTATGAGATGGCCCAACCTTTGCTATGACTTATTGGAAGTTAAAGTTGTCATACTAGATGACAAGAATTGAAGGGTGTTGACAAAGAAAATTATGTCAAAGTCATAAAACTTGTTTTTGTAGATTTTCTTGATGGGGTAAAACTCAAAGTGAAGGGATTTGAATTCCATGCAAAAGTGCATGTACTTTTAATTTATGTTTTAAATTTATAGAAAATACAGAGAAATTTAAACATATTTTAATTAATCATGTTTTATTGTTAAAAAATTCAAGAATAAAGAAAATACCTTTGAAGAGTTCTTCAATCTTCTTTAATTCTTCAGTGTTTCTCCACAACAAATAATCACGAACACCGCAACTCTGTTCACCACCACGATATCTTCCTTGATATTCTCAAGGTGAGAATCACAGCAGAGTTGTATGGGCTCGATTAGATTAAATTTGGGAAAAGGAGAAGACAAACTTTTTTTCCTTTGAGAGAGAATTGCAAAACAAGAAGAAGAAGAGAATTTGTAGAGATTAGCTTCCTTTTCATCTCCCTCTTTGTTGTCCTTGTTGGGAATCATATATATAGGGATAGATGTATGTGAGGGAGTTATCAAATAACTCCTCACTATCTCAAGTGAAATAACTCCCAATGGAGTTATTTCTAAATTTGAATTTCATTATATTAATTAATGTAATTAAATTCAAATCATGTATTATATCCCATATAATATATAACCTATAGTTTATTATATCACATAACCTATAGTTTAAATTCTCTCATATAACCTATAATATTAATACGAATCATATTCATATTAATTTTAACCTATAGTTTATATATATGAATCACATTCATATAATTAATGTTACACCATTTTTCTAAGACCATTTCGTGGAAGAGCCTATAAAGGGAAGAAGTAGGACAAGAGCGGTTGTGCTGAAGTGCTAGTTTACATAGGTCGTAGATGAAGTTTGAATTAGAAGGATTTGATAGAAAGGTTGCGTTGAGTGAATTCTGGATCTTGGAATCAAAGTAATTCTTAAAGTTGAGAATTCTACTGTGTAGGATAAACAGATTAGGAGAACGCAACCATGATTTTAAGCTTAGAAGGAAGACCTATGGAAAGAAGGGAAACCTCATCAAGTGATGGGCAGCGTAAAAAAAAAAAGAAAGAAAAAAAAAGAAAAAAGAAGAATAGTCGAGAGATAAGTGAAGTTGGACGCATACTTAGTGGAAGACCATGTTGGACGCATGGTAGAGACGAAGGAAACGCATGATAAAGGTAAAACGCATAAGGTAGAATCTTGGAAAGAGGCAAGGACAATCTATGGTAAACGCACAACTCCTATTAGGGAAGATTGAGAAGTAAGCCTAAAGGAAGGAGGCTGGAGATGGATATACGTTAGGATTTGTCGTTGAGGAAATAGCTCACATAAGGAAGAGATTTGGAAACATGACCTTGGAATATAGCACAAGGGTGCATAAAGGAATAATCAAGGAAACCTCAAGGGTAGGAGGAAGGTCTTGGACACAGAACGACATAAAGGTAAACACAAAAAGTGCGAACGCATAAAAGAAGGCATGATGGTATGTAATTAAGGCAGACGCATGGTATTGTGCGGTAAGGAACAAACGCATAGAAGTATGCGTTTGAGACTTTAATGCCGGGTAGTATGCGGTAGAGAAACGCTGTAATCCCCTACCTAACATTTGGGAGTTGGCAAGTTAAGAAGAAACTATGAAATGGGCAGTGATTAGAGAAAGTTGGCTGAGTAGTATCGGAGCAAAAGTGGCTAAGTGTTGGCCATGCGTTAGTGGGGCTACGCATTGAGAATATGTTGGAAGCCACGAGGCGTTGAAGAAGGTAGCTCGGCATGGACACGTGATTGGAAGCCACGAGGCGTTGAAGACCACGGGCGTTGAAGGCCACTAGGCGTTGAAGGGAGTTTATATTAGATTTCACTTGAAAAGTGCTTTCTATTCTCTCAAATTAAGGGAGTTTATATTAGATTTCACTTGTTTGCTAGTGATTTTCAGCTTAAAACGAGGAAAATTAGAAGAAACGATTAAAAGATCAAAACCGAGCAAGAATATGGCGAAAAAGAGTTGAAAAACCAAAAAGGGAAAATTTTGGGGATAGCGCCGCGGCGCTGAAACATCAACGCATGGTTCTGGACGCAGAGTAGCATTGCGGCACATCGCTGCCTCGACGCATCCTTGCTGAAACGCATTTTAGCGCTGTGACGCTTAGACGGCGCTGCCGCGACGCTAAAACCCAAGAGCAATATTTCTGAAACGCATTTTAGCGCTGCGACGCTTGGACGACGCTGCCGCGGCGCTAAAACCCGAAAGCAAACTTTTTCGGCAGCCCTAGCACTGCGCCGCCAGCTTTCCTTAATTGAAAAATCTGTATTTTTGGAAAATTTTGGGCGGCCAAACTCTATAAATTTGGGGGTTTCCAGCAGTCCAATTCATCAAAAAAAATCAAGGCAAAGCAAGGAAGTTGCAGACCTAAAAAGATACAAAAAGGAGAGAATTAAGTGAGGGTTCAAAGAGTGAGTTAGTTGCAAGGAAGAGGAAAAGAGTTCGAGATAGTCTTGGTGCCCTTCGAAGTCCGATGTGAGAGCCAAGGAGATCGAGACGGTGCTACTTCAATCAAGAGCCTCTTTTCAGTAGAGTTTCCCTTTCTTTACACTCTTTCTTTGTTTATTTTTCTTAAAACATGTTGCTTCAAGCTATGAGTGGCTAAACTCTTTAGTTTTAGGGTTTTGATGAATTGTTTATGAATTTATGTTAATTTTGTAGACTCATGGTTTTGTTGGAATGATTATGCTTTTCATTGTTATTGTGTTTAATTCTTGTGGATTGGCCATCTTCACATGTTAGGTTAGATGTATGATTGAGAGATTGTATGTTTAACTTGATCTATAACAATGAATTATTGTTAATCTATCACGAGAGTAGTTAGGTTGATAATATAAGTTGCTAAAGACTATTTTTAATGCCATGTAATTTTGTGTTGGTTTTAAGAGATTAATAATCAATTAAGTTGCATGAGAAAGGGTTGTTTTTGAGAGAAAATAACTTGGAATTAAATTTCTAGACTTAGGCATATGAATTACAAAAAAATCCATGAAATCTATAATATTGCATGATGAAATAAACAAGGATTCATTACCCTAGAACTCTCTTTGACTGTTGTGTTTCTCCCTTTGATACTTTCCCCTTATTTGATTTGTATTTTTCCATAACTTATAATATTCAATTTGAATCCTCAAATAAAATTGATTCAATTCTAGAATAGCTAAGTAACTTAAACCTTCCCAATTGGATCTCCAGTGAAACGATATTCGGGCTTAACCGTTTTATATTATAACTTGACCCGTACACTTGCGGTTAACACTAAAAGTGCTCATCAAAGGCCACTAGGCGTCGACGGCCACGAGGCGTTGAAGGCCACGAGGCGTTGGAAGCCACTATGCGTTGGAAGCCACTATGCGTTGAAGGTTGGTATGTGTTGGTATATTAGAAGAGTGGCTGAGAGGATCATGCGTTAATCGGCTATCCGGCGACTGGGTTGTAAGCCCCGTACTTGACCTTGTGAGAAGGCAAGATAAGAAGAGACTAAGAGATGGGCATTTGGTAGGAATAGTTGGCTGAAATGTGTGTGGAGGTAAAAATGGCTAAGTGTTGGCCATGCATTGGTGGCACTATGCGTTGAGGGAGGTAGTTTTGGTGTGGACGCAGAGGTGAAGGTCACTATGCGATGAACGCATTGAAGGCCACAAGGCGTTAAAAGTTGAAGGCCACGAGGCGTCAAGAGCCACTCTGCGTTGAAGGTCACTATGCGGTGAATGCTACCATGCATTGAAAGTGGGTATGCGTTGGTGCATAGAAGGTTGGTCGAGAGAACAATGCATTCGTCAGCTATCCGGCGATGGTAGTTGAGAAATTGTAACATACGAAACCGAGGCTATGCGTTGCTGAAGCCAAGCACAGAAGGTATGCGGTGATTAGATTATTAAATAGAGACGAAGTGGAGTTTAAGTAGGTGGTATATATATATAAGTAGACCGAGTATTCAATTATTTTGGATCACATTTCAGAGCTCGAGTTGATTTCATTTCGAAGCTAAACAACGGAGGGAGGTAAAAGAAGGTGTTTATGTTGGTTTGGGGTGGAATTCTCGCCGTTCTCGTGGAGTAAACTTGAGCTGGAACGAAGAACCCAACTGGTGTTACTTAATTAGAGTAATGTTCAGTTTTGGGGGAAGAATGAACGGAGGAAGTGGTGGCGAGGGTTGAAATTCTGAGGTTGGTAAGTTAATTCGATTTCTAGCAATTTTCATGAAGGATACTTGAGTCGAATTTGAGTAAATGTGTGTTAAACTTCAGGTAGAAGAGATCGGAGCTGAATTGCAGGACGATTAGGAGCGATTCGGAGTTGTTGAAGGATATATCTTAAACGAAGAGGATTTTCTTTATGAGACTTTGAGGTAAGACGAAGGACTTATGTCTTTATAAGTTTGTAGAAGAAAAAAAGTTCTGAATTTGGCCAGAATGCAATGTTTAGCAAGTTAAAGAAAGAAGAAGAAAGAAAGAAGAAAAATTGTGATGCTACAGCAGTAGTATAGCTGAGAGAGCGGGAGACTGGGCAGCGAAGCGAGTGTCGCTGATAACACAAGAGGGGCTTCGCGTCTCACAATTCTCGCTGAAGTCTCGCTGGGTGTCGCTTCTCAGGTAATCTCGCTAGTTTTGTTCAATCTGGTATCGCTAGTGCAGCGTTCTATAGTGTGGTTTCGCTGGTAATCTCGCCAGAGAATGTGGAGTAACGTTATTTGTGAGTGTTTTGAGGAAAAGAGAGTTTGGAGATGAAACGAGCATAGGGTTTAATTATGTATATTTAATGAGTATAAAAAGAAGAAAGTCTAAGGAAAACTTAACGTGAAAAATGTGTATTTTCAAGCCAGGAAGAGCTCGGGAAGGCATATAACCCACTTAGAGCCGAGACAAGCTGTGAGTGACTTCCTACTATATCTAGTGATTACTTTTAGCATGGTTACTTGGGAATAGATGAGTAGGAAGATATGGTATGGTGTAGCATTTGAGTAATTATGTTGTGTCGATAAGTTTAAAGGGAACTAGATTTACTATCTAAATGTAACCTTGCCAAGGGACTTTGTGTGAAGGCCTAAGTGAATATGTGTTATGATACTCAGTGCTAAGGGACCACGTGTGAAGGCACTTGAGTAGTTGGCTGAAACAGATTCCAGTGTTGAAGGACCCTGAGTGAAGGCATGTGGAAATCCATCATATGTTAGCTCGTGCTGAGGGACCATGAGTGAAGGCACTTGAGCGGTGATTTGGTTGGGTTACCAGTGTTGAGGGACCTTGTGTGAAGGCACATGGTAATATTGACACATTTAAACTCAGTGCTTAGGGACGAAATGTGAAGGCACTTAAGAGTTTGCAATGCCGAGGAACATAATGTGAAGGCATTTGTATGTGAATAGAAATGAGAATTTGTACTGGAGAGTGAATATGTTGAGCATTGCTTCGTCACAGCAAGGGTTGGATAGTTGCCATGAAATTGTATGGATGGTGGTACTGTTTATGATCTATAGCATAAGGGACCAAGAGATTTCTGATATATGATTTGTGGTGATTACCATGGTTTACATTAACTCATAAGTGTTAGTAATATTTGAATGATTTCAGTCACTCACTGGGCTTTAGGCTCACTCAATTTGTTTGTTTGATTGTTGTTTCAGGTAGCGAGCGTGTCCGAGACGCCTAGCCTACAGAAGTTTCTCGTCTAGGCCTACTTTGGAGCAGACCTCTGGGATAGTTGTAAATACGCAGTTTACGTTCATGTTTTGTTGTTGTACATGTTCCATGGGAGTGTTGGGAGGATCGTTTTGTAACATATACTTTGAACACTTGTTGATAAGTTGTTATATTATCGCATGACTTAATAGCAAAGGTGCTTATATTTTGAGATAAAGTTAGCATTTAGTTGAATCTTAAAGATCTGTATGTGATTTATGCTATAGAGACAGCTAGAACGTTTACAGTATCACATCCACTCCTAGGGATAAGGTGTATCTGGGAGGGGGTGTGACATGGGTGTTGAACAATAGTAAAACAGCAAGTTGAAGCTATGCATTGCTGAAGCTTTGCACAGAAGGTTGGGTCGACCAACCTAAGTAAGAAGGTGATGGCTGTACTGGTGAGTCGATGGTATATATATAAGTAAGTACGCCGACTAAATAAACACTTTAGACATATTTCGAACCCAAATTTACCCCTTTTCGCAAAAGAACAACGAGGAGAGGTGGAAGAAGCTGTTTATGTCGAAGTTAAGTAGGAACCAAATCATTTCCATGGAGAAATTGAAGCTGGAACCAGAAGCTTGACTGTTGATGATAATCTAGACATCATTCGGTGTTTGAAGAAGAGTGAGCTGGGGAAGTCGAAGCTAGGGCGAAAATTTTAAAGGTGAGTGAGTTAATTCTTAGCAACTCCTGTAAAGGATGTTTAAGCCAAATTTGAGCAAGAGTATGTTAAATTTTAGGAAGAAGTATTCGGAGTTGAGCTACTACATGAGCTGCTAGTTGATTCGAGGCAGCTGGAGTTATTCGAGAATAGTTCTCAAACGAAGAAAAGTTAGGGTTTGAAATCTCGAGGTAAGTTAGAAAGCTCACCTCTTTACAAGTTTATAGAAGAGAGAAAGTTCTGATTTTGGCTGGATTTCGATGTTTAGCAGTTTTGAGAACGGGTTAGAAAAGAAAGAAGAAAGCACTGACCATCGGGGGGTCGCTAGGACAAAAGTATCACTAAAGAGTTGGAGGGTGATCAGCGAGACAAGTGCCGCTGGTAACGCAAAGGGCCTTGCGTCTCACAACTCTCGCTGACTCTCGCTGAGTACCGCTTGTTAAGGTAATATCGCTAGTCTCGCGAAGCTGGGTGTTGCTGATGTCGCATGGTTATGAGTAGTTTAATCTAATAATCTCGCTGATACCTGTGAATCTCGCTCATTATTATAAGTTGTAAACAAGAGAGGGACTAGTGATGAAAACCCATGTTTGAGATATTTAAGCAAGCATAGTGAATATAAAGAGGAATATTAGAAATGTCTAACACGAAAAAAGGTGTGTTTACAGGTCAAGAGGAGCTAGGGAAAGCATATAACCCGCTCGGAGCCTGGAATAAGTCATGAGTGACTTTATGGTTTGAGATAAGCTAACTTGAATATTATTTTCTATATGCTTAATAATATCTTTGAAGCATGAGTTGAAGTGTACTTCTATGTATGAAACTAGCACATATCTTATATGTGAGATAGAGCTTGATAATGTATCAGATAATGTTCTAAGTTTTACCAAGCTAGTTGCTAGAGGAATGTTCTGAGAATTTTGAGATATCATGATAATAGTTAATTTATGATAAATGTATTGTGCATGTCTGTGCACTAGAAAGATTCGAATGGGACCCAATGCTGAAGGACACGTGAAGGCATATGAGCAGCCCTAGTATTTTATGAAGTCTGAGATATTATGATTATTGTTAAATTATGATAAATGTGATGTGCAAGTTAGTGCTCTGGAAAGATTCTATTGGGACCCAATGCTGAAGGACATGTGAAGGCATATGGGCAGCCCTAGTATTTCTATGAAGCTCTCACCAAAGGATATAAAGACGGTGATTGAGTATTTCCCTGGGACCTTAGTACCGAAGGACATGAGAAGGTACACGGGCAGCCTGAGATCAGACAGACTTATAAGCAGAATAAAAGGCATCTGACGCTGATGTGTTGAGATTACTCCACACAGCTAAGGCTTATTGACGTTGGGTGCGTTGAGTTCGCTCCGCCTCAACAAAGGTTCAATGAAAAGATATCCATTTACGTAATGGTAGTTATTTACAAGTTATAGTTATTTACAAGTTTATGAAGCATGATATGAAGCATGATCAAGCAGTTCATACAAATGATTGTAGTTATGTTTTTATTGAGTTTATACTTTAGTTAGTCACTGACTGAGCATTGTAGCTCATAGATTCTTGTTTCTCTGATGTTTTCTTTCCAGGTAGCGAGCGTGTTCGGGGTGCCTAGCCTACCATCAAGATTCGTCTGAGCCAAATTAGAATTTTGTAATTGGGAACTTGTAAACCCCATCCCCATGTAGAAATTGTACTTATTTTGAGTGGCATTTGTGAGGATCACCAGGCATACATGTAAACTTTAAACATAGTCTTTTAAATCTTACTTATGATGCATTCTTATCAGGAAATTTTTGCATAACTATTGTAAAGGCTAAGCATTTTGCCAGCTGGTGATGATATAGAAATGTATATATAACAGTGTTTAACAGAATACAGACTAGGTAACACTCACTCCAAGGTAAAGATATAGATATATATATATATAAATATCTAGGATGGGGGTGTTACAATTAGTATTTGAATCACATTCAAATATTTATTTGTCTAAAAGAAAAAAACTTTATATTATAATATATCACATACATTATATTAGTTGTATTTAATACAATTAAATTTCTTTAATTAATTTGAAAAATTAAAATTAATCCAAAATTAATTTGATTCTCATTATTCCTTATTGAGCTAACGAGGGGACCTTATGGACCTATAGATTGAAGCTCCAATGATACGAGATTAATCAATTAAACTTTTTAATTAAATAATCTTCATTCATGAACTGCTGGTCACTCCACTAAAGACGATAGCTGCGCTCTTCGCACTATAGATGTATTTATGTGTCCATTGGATATAACCAATCAATAATGCGTTGACCCTTCATAAATTGCTTGTAAGTACAGCTGGGTCAAAATTACCGTTTTACCCCTATAGTTACATCTAACTCCTTAAGTACCACTGATTCCTCTAATGAACAATTAGTTATAGTCCACCTATAATCGAACCCCTCTCGAGCTAGGAGAGGGTGCGGCGCCACATTGTTCAAACCCCGAAACCAGCCCTTAAGGGAGCAATTTCTCTACTTTCCCTAACTATAGGAAGAAGTGAATTCCTTCTTGTGTAGCTGCGTTCCTAGCTCCCCAATCAAACGAATCCTCAAAATGGTAGGCTTATTGAGTCAGCGAACTGGCCACTCTCACCCATGCAAATCAAAGGACTGCCCTCATAGGCAAGAGTTCAAAACTCACTCAGGATTCAAGTCCAGTCACTTATGGTCATCTTGATGAAATGTAAGTCTCTTCTAGTAACGGTGTTATAAAAAGAGACTTAACATTTCGTGGTCCCGTCTCATATAAACTCTTTGTATAGAATATCCTTGCTCGCATGTCTCCACATGAATGATCAGGATCAAATCATTTGTAGCACTTTGAAACACTTGTAACAACTACAAAACGGGCTATATTCGTAGTGTCACCAGGATAAGGTACCCAACCTTATCCATCTACTACATACCATTTAGGTTATTACTTAAACATGATCCACCTGTAACCTTGAGTCTTAGTTTATTGGTTTTGGGTTAATGCAACTAAATGTCGAATAAAATAACATTTATTGTATTAAATAAATAATCTGTTTATACAAATAAAATTTACAAATTACAAAACCACGAGATTTAGGGAATCAACCCCAACAATCTCCCACTTGTCGTAAAGCTAGTGGGGTGTACAAATACAAAGTAAAGATACAAGGTATAGTACACAAAACAATAAATTAGGGCATACACTATGCACCTAGTAATTCCTCCCACTTGCCCTAGACTAGATTAGGCCTGTCACGTAAACCTAGACTCTCCAGGTGACCCTCAAACACTTTAGCCGTGAGAGCCTTTGTAAATGGATCAACAACATTGTGCTCCCAAAAGATCTTCGTGACCATCACATCCCCTCAAAGCATAATCTCCCAAATGAGATGATACTTATGCTCCATATGCTTTCCAAGTTTGCATCTCCGAGGCTCCCTGGAATTTGCCACAACACCACTATTATCACAATAAAGGGTGATGGGCATTAACATGTTTGGAACAACTTTTAGATCAGTCAAAAACTTCTTAAGCCATACAGTCTCTTTGGCAGCTTTACAAGCTGCTACATACTCTGCCTTCATAGTATAGTCAACTAGTTTATGTTTCTCCAAACTACAATTCCTCCGTTAAGAGTAAACATTGATCCTGATGTGAATTTCCTCGAATCCTTATCAGTTTGAAAATCAGAGTCAGTGTATCCTGTAAGGATCAAATCCTTAGACTCATACACAAGCATGTAGTCTCTCCTTCTCCTAAGATACTTGAGGATTATTTTAACTGATGTCTAGTGATCTAATCCTGGATTAAATTGATATCTACTGACTATCCCCACTTCATAGCAGATGTCAGGTCTAGTACATAACGTTGCATACATTAGGCTGCCAACAGCCGATGCATTAGGGATACGTCTCATTTCCTCAACTTCTTAAAGAGTCTTAGGACACTGTTGCTTAGACAAGACAATTTCATGCTTGAAAGGTAATAAACCTCTCTTGGAATTTTGTATCAAATATTTGACAAGCATCTTTTTCAATATATGATGCCTGAGACAAGGCTAGCGTTTTAATCTTACGATCCTTGAAGATCTAGATCCCTAAAACAAACTGCGCCTCTCCCAAATCTTTCATTTGGAATTGGGCTACTAACCATTGTTTCACATCTATCAGTAGACCTACATCTTTCTCAATGAGTAGAATATCGTCCACGTATAACACTAAGAAAGCTACTGAATTGTTGATGATTTTCTTGTAAACACAACGTTTATCAACATTCTAGTCAAAGCCATAAGATTTGATAGCATTATTGTCACACCCCCTCCCAGGTACCCTTTTAACCTAGGAAAAAGTGTGAGGACAGCAGACATTGATCCTCTTACGGCATCCACTGCCAGCCTTATACCTTGAACAAGACCTAATAAGTAGATTACACAATAAATGAACATCCAACTATAACCAGGGTTAAGCTATCATGATAATAAAGATTTACATTCAACCTTTAATTTACACAAGTTCACTAACTTTCGCCTTTAACCCTCTATATGTACAACACAAGTTTAAGATCAAATATTTACAATTCCCAAAATTCCAAACACTGATGGTGGACCAAGACGAGTTGCTGTGTAGGCTAAGCACCTCAGACTCGGTTGCTACCTGAAAAAACAGAAAACAAGGAAAAACATGAGCTAGGTTGCCCAGTGAGTGACATATTTAGTAAAACCCTTTCGTTAACTAAAAAACAATGCAAATATGTATTCAATTTTTAATAATAAATAAGCAGTGATAAATCATTTCCATGATCAAACAAATCATGCTCAAATAATGCTATTAAATCATATACGTATCACTTCTGGAAAACCATGAAAATACAATACATTTCCTTAGTTGAGGCGGAGTGAAGCTCAACGCTACTCAACGTCGAAAACATCCTTAGTTAGGGCGAAGTAATCTCGACACATCCAACATTAAATATCCTTAGTTGTGTGGAGTAATCTCAACACAACAGCATCTATCATACCTCTATGTGCTCATAGATATCATATCCTGGGTTACCTGAATACCTTTTTCGAGTCCTTCAGTACTGGGTCCCATATACGAGATTTAGGCCACCCACATGGCTTCTTCGAGTCCTTCAGTATTGAGGGCTATCTCTATACTCAGGTTACCCACATGCCTTCTTCGAGTCCTTCAGCATTGAGAACCATTCCTACATCCCGGCTAACCACATGCCTTCTCCGAGTCCTTCAACATTGGGAGCCTTTCTTTTAAAACATAACTGAAAAGTAACATGCTTTGAAAATAACATAATAAAAATTCACAAGTTTATAACATATCAACCCTCCGCATATTCCTTAACAGTCATAATACTTCAATGAAAACAGAGATTAATATATAGCATGCCTTTTAAAAAAACTCGGTTAACAACTAGCATGCTTCGAATATTTCTGATGCAAAACCATAATATACATTTATATGGAAACACATACTTCTTTAAAACAAATAAGCATCATAGCACATTTAAAACCCGTGGAAAAGCATAAACATAATAACATGTTTTCAAACAACAGTAAATAACATTAAAACTTTGTATAAAACATGCTTATTTTAAATAAAATTGTCACTCACTACTTGTCCTGGGCTCTTAGTGGGTTATACGCCTTTTCTAGCTCCTCTCGGCCTGAAATAATATGTTTCCCTTTGTTAGATTTCCTTAAAATTCCTTTTTACATAGGAAACAAGCCTTAGACATTCATATTATTCACCATCGAGACCATACTACATAAAGAAAATCATCACCGAGACTATATTCCATAAAAAAATGCTCAACCGAGGCTATATTTCATTAAAGAGTTTACTAATGCACAAGATTTAAGTCACTAACAAGACTAAACCAGAGAAAACAAGCAAAAACCAGCTGTACCATCAAGATTGCGGACGAGCGAGAGTAGCGAGACTTGTCTTGCTCTTGCTCCTCCACGTTCCCAATATCATCCAACAGTCCAGCAAGACTCGCCTCCTTCTGCTGGTGTCTTTCCTACTGCCCAAATTTCTAACTGTTAAAAGTCGCACTGCCAGCCCGAATTAGAATTTCGTCCCTTCTACAAACTTGTAGCAAAATATGTTTTCTAACTTACCTCAAACTTTCAGAGCTTAACTCGTCTTCCTTCGTCGGATATTCTCAATTTACTACGCCCTACTCCAAATCACTCAGGAAATCTGGATCAGTCACTTCCACCTAAAATTTAACATGTTTCTCTTCATATTCAACTCAACCATCCTTCACAATAGTTGTTAAGAATTGAGTTAACTTACTAATTTCAAATGTTCACTTCAAACTCGGTCTCTTCAGCTCGATATTCACCAAAGACCAGACCTTGTTCAGACTGCGCGACAGCAAGCAAACCTTCTACTTCAGCTTCAATTTCACCATGAAACCGACCAAAATTCTATACAAATTTGCCCCTGATATCTTCTTCTACCTCCCCTCGATGCTCAGCTGAAAGATAGAGTCGGTTTGAGGTTGAAAATGAAAGAAAACCAGTCGACTACCTCACCAATCTAAAAGTAGATCCCAACCGACTTCCTTCCACTATCTCTTTTCTTTTTTTTTTTTTTAATTTATTTATTAATTTTCCTTTCCTTTCCTTTTATTTTTCTTTCTTTTCCTTTCTTTTCCTTTCTTTTCTTTCTTTCTTTCTTTTCCTTTCTTTTTCTTTCTTTCTTTCCTTTTAATTTAGGAAAAAAAAAGAAACAAAAAGAAAATCCGCTTTTACGCCCCAATTGATATTCAAAGTCAATTCTAGCTCGGTTTCCTCTTAATGACTTAAAAATTCAACTTACCAAAAATTACTTCCGACTTCTTTCACTTCTTTCTTTGATCTACAAGGGGGAGAACAAGACCGAGATGCTTGTTGACCCATAAATGGATCGATTAAGCTTGCAAACATTTTGCTCTTGATCTTTTGAAATGAATCCATCTGGTTGTTGCATATAGATGGTCTCCTCATGATTACCACTAAAAAAGGCAGCCTTGACATCCATTTGCTAAATCATAGTCATACCCGTTATTCTTCGGCAAGGAAAAAGTTTGTGGGTGGTGAAAAGCGCTTGAAAAGTGCTTTCTATTCTTTCAAATTAAGGGAGTTTATATTAGATTTCACTTGTTTGCTAGTGGTTTTCAGGTCAAAATATAGAAAATCAGAAGAGAAAGCAAAAAGATCAAAACCGAGCCAGAATACAGTGAAAAAGAAGAGAAAAATCCAAATCTGCTAAAAACAGGGCAGCGCCGCGGCGCTTTTTCCCGTGAATTGATTTCGTTTCAGCACAACGTCAGCGCCGCAACGCCATCCAGTAGCGCGGCAGCGCCACCTTTCCATATCGGTCAATGTTGGGGCGCCATTGACCAGCGTCGTGGCGCCAACTTTCCATAATTGAAGATTTTGTATTTTTGGAAAGAAATTTGGGTGGCTAACTCTTTAAATAGAAGGGTTTCCAACAGCCCTAATAACCAATCTACAGACAAAAAGAGACACAAGAAGGAGAGAATTGAGTGAAAGTTTGTTAGAGAGTTCAAAGAGTGAGTTAGTTGCAAAGAATAGGGAACGAGTTCGAGAGAGAGTCGTAGTGCCATTTAAATTCTAACGTGAAAGCCAAGGAGATCGTGACGGTGCTTTCTCAATCAAGAGCCTCTTTTCAGTAGAGTTTTTCTTTCGTTACACTCTTTCTTTGTTTATCTTTGAACATGTTGCTTCAAGCTATGAGTGGTTAAACTCTTTAGTTTTAGGGTTTTGATGAATTGTTTATGAATTCATGTTGATATTGTAGACTCCTCATGGTTTTGTTATAATGATTATTTTTTTCTTTGTTATTGTGCTTAAATTCTTGTTGAATGAGCCATGTTTGAATGTTAGGTTAGATGTATGATTGAAAGATTGTATGTTTAACAAGATCTATAACAAAGAATTGTTGTTAATCTATCATTAAAATAGTTAGGTTAACAATGAAAGTTGCTAATTCTTAATGCCATGTAATTTGTATTGATTTCAAGAGATTAGTAATCAATTGATTTGCATCAGAAAAGGTTGTTTTTTAGAGAAAATAACTTGGATTTAAGTTTCTAGACTTAAGCATAAGAATTGTAATAAAATCCATGAACCCTAGAATATTGTATGATGAGGTAAACAAGGATTCATTACCCTAGAACTCTCTTTGACTCTTTTGTTTCTTATTTTATTTGATTTCCTTATTTAGTTTATATTCCAAAATTCACAACTACAATTCCAATCCTCAAATAAAATTAGTTTAATTCTAGAATAGCTAAGTAACATAAACCTTCACAATTGGATCCTCAATGGAACGATATTCGAACTTCACCGTCTTATATTATAACTTGACTCATACACTTGCGATTAACCTTTAAAGTGCGCATCAGGGAACCTCTTTTGGAAGATTAGAAAGAGATTTTGCAGAGAAACATTTTAAGTTACATAAAATAACCTTGGATATTTCTCTAATGGATAATTGCATATATAAAATAATTGACCATTATTTCAAATTATTTATTAACTACGAGGCTTTGGGCAGACATATATTCTAGGGTATACTTTATGCCCAACATGCTCTCCCATTTGCCCTAACGCACTGGAGACATATCTTGTAGTCCTAGACATTCTAGGAGATCCTCTTACACTTTAGCCTAGAGAATCGTGTTATATAATTTAAATTTACGTCAACAACTACCATCTGGTCACCACCATGATGTTTCTCTCAATTTGTTATATTCCTCAAACTTGATGTTTACTAATATCCTTAGACTTAGTCTTTGCCCCACACTATCTCATAAAGTGGATAAACTATTTCATATCTGAAGCAACTTTCAAATATTGAAAGATACCTTGACTATGCAAATTATTGCTTCACAAGCAAAAAAATTGTTTTGTAGTCCAATTTACACCACTTAGGATGAAACATACATTTCTCTAAATGCTATATGAAACAGTGTATCCCTCAAACTTTATACAATAATGTCTCATTATTCATAAGTTTTAATTTTCGAAACCCAATGGTCATATCCATTGATTTAACTGATATAACTAACCAATAGTATATTAAATGTTAATTAAGTCTCATGTAGAAATTACATCCTCTCACACTTTAGGCATCTTAGGAAACTTTTCCTTAGATATATCAACTTCACTTTAGAATGATACACTATCATTTCATCTAAAGCTATTGCATTGAACATTAAACAAAAACTTTATAAATGTAAGATGCATAAGACAAACTTGAAATCAATATGTGGACATTTAATATACAAGATCATTTTCAAATCACTATTTGAAATTGGTTAAATAGTCTAATTTTCGTACTAATTTTTACTTCATTCGAGTAAATATCAATATAAAACAGATAAATACCTATTTTTCATTTTCTTGTTTATACAAGAACATTGTCATTGTTCAAAGTCATGTGTTATGATACTATATCCAACCCTTATATCCAAAGATCCTAATTATGAAATTCATTTCTCAAATGGACATCACAATTTTGCAAACCTTAAGGTGTTAGATGTAATTGTGAAATTCATTGCTCAAAAGCTTTTGCATTTCAATCTTTGATAATTGATATGTGTAGATGCATTGAACTTCTTTTCACAAAATAGTTAATTCATTTTTACATATCGCGAATGCAACAATGAATTAAATAATGCATAAAGACTCTATTATAGTAACTGGTTAGAAAAATTGACTCACAATCTATTTTTACCCACCAATTTCAGCAGTGGTTTTTACCTTACATCAAGAGTCTTACTTTGAAGATCTTTATCTCCAAATTCTATACTTTCAAGTCTTCCTTTTGTAGATCCATTCATATCCTTTGGGTTTTACCCCATCTAGAAAATCTACAAAAACAGATTGAGATTAAGCACAAATACTTTATCTATATTTTGATGACTTTGACATAATTTCCTTTATCAACACCCTTCTATTCTTGTCAAAAGTATGACAACTTTGAATTCCAATAAGTCATACCACTACTTTATTGAGGTTTTTAAGTTTTCATCTTGTCATCTAATATGTCAATGTAGAATGTAAGCAAGTCTTGTAAAGGATGAGTTATCTCATAACTCTCCCATTATGATAAAAACTTACCTGGTTGACAATTAGAAACCATTTGATATTCAAATGCAAATAAATGGTTAATAACACTTGTTAACTATAAGTGGTTATACTTGGAACTAGTTTATCAACACAACTTAACCTTTTTACAGGTTCACAGCTTTTCATTTGACATTCCTAATAAAACCAGTATTTGTCGTACAAATACATTTTTTTTTTTAATTTTTGGACATTACAAAAGGCCATTTCATAAACCCTCAAGGACTACCTACATTCAGGTGTATTTTTGAACATTTGTTTCGTCAAGTGTATTTGTTAAAGGTTCGTTTGGACACAAGTATCTCAACTTACCCAAATATTGAAATGTTGTAAACCAATTTTACAACACTTTCATAATCCAAAATTGTTTCTCAAACATTTTGGAGGAAATAATTTTCAAAATTGCAATCTCTATTGCATGTCCTTAGTGGAACCTATCATTAGTGTAATTTTCAAAACATTAGGACTATGTTTAACAAAGTACTAAACACGTACAAAGTTTAACAAAGTCACATTTATCTTGTAGCATCACAATTTCATCTAAATTGTACCTAATGCGTGAAGTTGAGATCTAATCTTATTTCTATCAATTAGGCATAGTACATTAAAATCCATGTACCAATCATTATGATCTGATCATAATGTCATATTAGATTTGCCTAAATGACTTGAACTTTAGTCTAATTTCTTTTGAACATTGAAAAGGAAATAAGACTTAAGTTGCATTAGATTTAGATACTTTCATTCATAAATATTCATTAATCATATTAATAACTTATTTATAAAATTAGACTTAACCCTTTCAGTCAATAGACCATCAAGGGTTAAAATGTAAAAGTCCAATAGATTCTTTGGCCAAGCAACCTTATCTAATAAGATTTAATGACACTCTTGCATGAAAAGCAAGACTTTTCACAGGTAATACTAATTTAACTCTAAATCTTAGAGAATTACCCGCAACTGTCATTTAAAAGCCAAAATATCGTCAAGGAGAAAATAATTTGTCTTTCTTTCTAGATTCATTAATCCGTACTCTATTTCAATTTATAATTTAGATGTATTAGCTTTTAACACATAGAAAAATGTAATTGTTTAAGTTGAACATATTTTCAAAAAAAAATTTGATGTATAAATGAGCATGCAACGGAAGTTAATTTAATCAATTTTCACTCTAAGATGCTCAATTTAGAGGATTAAACATGCAATTAAAAAGAAAAACCAAAGTTTCAAGAACACTTACCCTTGAAGCTCCAAATTCTCCTTCAATTCTTGATGAATTTCAGCACTTCTTGGTTGTAGACCACCACAAGAGTCTTCTCTACTGTTCTCTAGGCTTAGAATGGATGGTGGGATCCAAATTTGTGGTGAATTTGAGAAGGAATTAAGGTTGGGAAGAAGATGAACAATGGATGGAATTTTGCAAAATTAACCCTTTAATTTCACAAAATTCTTAACCATTTTTATGTCAAAATCATCTTTATTTATTAAAGAATAACATGCAATTCAATTACATCAAAATTTGACAACACAAAATTGTTAATTTGTTGGTTAATTGTGAAGAAGACAACCAAGCTCCTAGGTAAGTGGGAAAATCCAATCTTCAAAAATCAATTTTAAAATCAATTTTTAATTAATTTCCAAAAATTGAATTAAAATTAATTTTTAATTTCAAAAAATAATAATAATTTAATATTTAATTAATTAAATATTATTTTAATATTAAATAAAAAAATATTATTTTAATATTAAATAATAAAATAATAATATTTTTCCCACTTGACCCAATTTTTCTAAAAAAAATCGATATGAATCCCTATTCATATGATTAATATTTAAATCATATTTAAATATTATAATTAACTCTATTTGTACGTTTAATTCGTAATTAAACGTCGATATATCATATATATTTGACTTTCATTCCTTAAGCCAAGATTTGAACGGTTCAAAGTTATTCACCACATTATCTAAGATTTTAGTCCATTTATGAGCTAGTAGAGCGACCTAATGGACCTACAGATCATGAGCTCCAACGATCCAAGATTAACCAGCCAAACTCTTTAACCTAGTTAACCAACATTTGTTAACTAACGGGACACTCCACTAAAGCCCGTAGCTGCACTGTCCTCACTGTAGATATATTTGTGTCCATTTGATATAACCGTCATCGATAAATCAATCCTTCAAATGTTGTTCATAACTTCAGCTAGGTCAAATACTGATTTACCTCTGAGTTACATCTTTTCTCCTTAAGTACCATTGTCCCTCGAATGAACAATTGATTTAGGGTCTAATCACTAAATCCATTCCCTCTCGGGCCAGTGAGAGGATGGGGCCCCTTGTTCAAGTCCTGGGAACAACACTTAAGAGAACAACCTCTCTTCTATCCCTAAGTTGGGTAGGAGTGAATTCCGTCTTACAAATTCTATGTTCCAAACTATCTACCCGGTCTTATCCCTGAAATGGGAGGAATGTTGAGCAGCGCTATTGAGCTTACTCTTACCTATGTAGATCAAGGGATAATTCTGAATAAACAGGAGTTCATAGATAGCTCAAGATTCAGATCAAGTTATCTAGGTCATTGATAAGTGAAATTAATCAGTGTTAATCGTAAACGGTGTTAATACGTAACAGTGATTATTTCAGGGTCAATCTTACACAATCTCATTATGTAGAATACCCCCGCTCACATGTCTCTACATGAACAAATCAGGATCACTTCATTTATGATACTTTACAACATTTGTAACAATCATGAAGCGGGTCGTATTCAATAGTGTCTCCAAGAAGAGGTACCCAACCTGATCCATGTACTATAGACTATTGAGGCTACTTACTCGAACTTGATCCTGTTTATGTCTCCACATAAAGTCCAAGTATTCATGATAGTAGCCAAGGGTTTGTAGTTTAATTGGATTCAGAGTTAATAAATAATTAATTCACTTGAATACTTCATATGTACTAAAATTCACTTATTTATAAAAACTACGAGTTTTAGGACATACAACCCAACATTTTGAAAACATGTCTAATCATTAAAAAAACATTCATACTTTATGAATTATTTAGTAATAATGTTTGAAGAAATGGAATTTCTCTAATGGTGATAAAAGCACCACATTCACCATAAATAAATGACATTTTAATCTACATTAACTGAGATGAGTTTTTCATTGCCAACTAGTAGAAGATATTCTACTAAATTAAATAGTTGCCAATAAACATACAAAATAATAAAGAAAAGAAAGAAACAATTCTGTTAGTGAATCCTTATTCTACTGTCTAGGTGTGAAGCTGTAATTTTCACCAAGAACTGAGTAAATCAAATTTACTTTATTCTTATTTTTCTTACTTTTTTAGGTAATTCTAAAGTTCTTCATGGTGTGATATCCCAAGCTAATTTGGAAACATTTTCCTTATTGGTTCTAGTCATAGAAATTTTTCTTGGACTTAGATAATACTTAATTTTGAGGTTATTTAGCTTCCCATGACTCTAACATACAATATGTTTTTGTCATTAGTTTATCTTATAACCCAGACACATCATATGTTATCTAGATGATAAAAGTAAGCTATCACTTTGTTTATAAGTCATGAACACTTCATGAATTGGCAACAATCCTTTTGAGAACAATTTCCAAATAAAGGTCAAATTTAAAAACTATACTACCATGAAGGTTTGATGACATTTTTCCAAGTAATTTATTTATCAAACCTTTTGACTTATATCGGTAATTAAAAACTAAGACTCCCTGAGAGAAATTGTCATAACTTTGAAATATAAAAACATGTTATTTGACTTTATGCAATCTTTTACCCATTCTAATTTAGCATAGAAATTAAAAATGAACCCAATAGATTTAATATGAATCTTATTCATATATTAATTCAAAAATTTCTGTTGCTATGATACTCCAGTGAGTTAGAACAAGTGCCACCAAAAGGTGGTTAGTTATTCCTTCACTAGATTTAAACATTCTCAACCAATTGTTACACCAGAATAACTCTTATTCCTATAACTATTAGTTACCATTTATTTGGTTAAGAAATCATTAACTTACTTAACAATTTCTTGTAAGTGTGACTCCATTTTAGATCCTAACGTTCTGCCCTAATGAGCCAATCGAAGGGAAAAACCAATTGGGGTAAAAACTAAAGAAACCCTATCCACTACTGAGTTTGAGATAAATTTCATGCAAACACCTTCCTAAGGGGGACACAAATCAAAGGTGCCTCAAGGCCAAGCATGAAACTTATCTTACAAACTAATGAAGGAGACCGTAGGATGTATTGACACACGTCCCTCTCCCACTTACTATAAACACTTTCACCATTCACCTTGATATTGACCTATGCAAACACGTCCCTCTCCCACTTACTGTAATCACTCTCAACAATCCTTACAAACACTCCCACCATTCACCTTGATTAATGTGGCTAATGAGTTTAGCCGATTAATCTCATCTTGTTCGAGCTTCTGATCTGTAAGTCTATAAAGTCTCCTTGCTAGATCACTATGGACCAACAAGGATCAATTATGTTGAAAGAAAAATTTGTAATGTTAAAATTTATGAGGGAAAATATTAATTTTATTGGATACAATTAATTGCATGATTTATATAAATTTTATTTAAATGTGATTCAAATTATAACTTTATAATATGAAGAATTAATTTATTTGAATATGATTCAAATAATTAATTATTTATTTGGATAAAGTTCATATAAATAAATAGAGGGATAATTAATTAATTAATTTAAATTGAATTCAAATAATTAATTATTTAATTTGGATGAAATCCAAATTAAAGATTCTGTAGAAAATAAATAGAGGGAGAATTAATTAATTAATTTGAATTTGATTCAAATAATTAATTATTTAATTTGAATGAGATCCAAATAAAAAATTCTACAGAAATAAATATTTAAATAAGATTTAAATATTTTAAACCATTTAATATGAGATATTATTTGGGTAGATATTTATTAATATTGGATATTATTAAATATTTGATTTAAAATTTATGCAGATATTTGAATTGGATTCAAATAATTAGTTATTTAATTTGGGTGAGATCCAAATCAAAGATGCAATATTTGAATATTTTAAACCATTTAATATGAGATATTATTTGGGAAGATATTATTTAATATTGGATATTATTAAATATTTGATTTAAAATCTCTATAGAGAGGTTATCCTAATAGAATTAGGAGTAACCATAGAGTTCTATAAATAGGGCCTTGAGAGCCTTCATAGAACACACTCTCTATAAGAATAATCTCTACGATTACTCTAAAAATCTTACTCTACTAACTCTCCCAATTTTCTTAGAAAAATTCTAAGAAAATTCTTCTTCCCATTTTTTCAAAGAAGTGGTTCCCACAAACCGGATCCTTGCTAGAGTCATAGCGAGAAAGATCTCTTGGAAAAGGAAGACTACAAGGGGAAGACTATCGGTTCGAGAATTATAAATTGACAAACGTATGATGCTTAACCTCTTCTTTACTTTTTGTATTTTTAATTCTTTCAATAAATTAAAGAATGCGATCACACGCTTCCGCCGAGATTCAATTCCCTTCAATAACAATGTATGATTATCATTTATTAAACATTTTTATACATTCTAATTATCTTTTGCATGCTTATAAAACATTTGACTAATTCACCTTCCAGGTGGATTCCTAGGTAGGAGTGTTCCGTTTCCGTCAGTTTAAATACCCCAGCCTTAGACAAAACCTTTCTTGGACAAAGGTCCCTTATAGGTAAATATTTTATAATTAATCTTTTATTTTCTCATTTTAATCCTATTAAAATAAAATAAAAGATTTATTTTAAATCTAATCTCATTAGAAATAAAGTTGAAGATTAATTAATCAAATTTTTAACCATTTAAAACAAATTAATTATTCTTATCCTAATCGCATTAGACTAGCATACAATCTTACGATATGCATCTCATGGTATTATTAATTGAATATAACAATTATAAACTAATTAAAAAAAACCATATTCATGCATATCAAATTTCATTAACATATATGACATAACTCTTATATTAATGTTAATGAAAAAACTATATATTAGGCATGCTTTTATTCATACATTAAAACATATAATATAGCACTTATATTATAATCATGCAAACTATATAGTATAAGCATGAATGTACATACTTTAGGAATTAACCTAAACTTTAAATAAAACATTTATATTTAATATGATGCATGTTCATGCCTTATCATGTTGGGTTGTATGTCCTAAAACTCGTAGTTTTTGTAAATAGGTGATTTTTAGTATATATGAAGTTATTCAAGTGAATTAATTATTTATCAACTCTAAATCCAATTAAACTACGAACCCTTGGCTACTATCATGAGTACTTGGACTTTATGTGGAGACATAAACAGGATCAAATTCGAGTAAATAGTCTCAATAGTCTATAGGACATGGATTAGGTTGGGTACCTCTTCCTGGAGACATTATTGAATACAACCCGCTTCATGATTGTTACAAATATTGTAGAGTGTCATAAATGAAGTAATTCTAATTTGATCATGTAGAGACATGTGAGCGGGAGTATTCTACATAATGAGATTGTGTAAGACTGACCCTGAAATAATTACTGTTACGTATTAACACCGTTTACGATTAACACTGATTAATTTCACTTATCGATGACCTAGATAACTTGATCTGAATCTTGAGCTATCTATGAACTCTTATTTATTCAGAATTATCCCTTGATCTACATAGGTAAGAGTAAGCTCAATAGCGCTGCTCAACATTCCTCCTATTTCAGGGATAAGACTGGGTAGATAGTTGGGAACATAGAATTTGCAAAACGGAATTCACTCCTACCCAACTTAGGGATAGAAGAGAGGTTGTTCTCTTAAGTGTTGTTCCCAAGACTTGAACAAGGGGCCCCATCCTCTCACTGGCCCGAGAGGGAATGGATTTAGTGATTAGATCCTAAATTAATTGTTCACTAGAGGGACAATGGTACTTAAGGAGAAAAGATGTAACTCAGAGGTAAATCGGTATTTGACCTAGCTGAAGTTATGAACAACCTGTGAAGGATTGACTTATCGAAGACAGTTATATCAAATGGACACAAATATATCTACAGTGAGGAGAGTGCAACTACTGGCTTTAGTGAAGTGTCCCGTTTGTTAACGAATGTTGGTTAACTAGGTTAAAGAGTTTGGCCGGTTTGTAACACCCTGTCCTTGAAAAACCTAAGTATTTATATAATTGGTAAGGATAAAAGGATAAAGAGTGTGGATTAGCAGAACGTGTAAACGAGAAGTTAAGATTGTGTAATTACTAAATTATGGCCAATAAATTCTGTGCGTTGAAATGAATGGTATTAAGAAGAGGGTAGACATAATTCTGGAAATCAGGCTGACGCATGGATGGATAAGTTATAACGCATGTGATAGTTAATTTTGAGTTACCAAGCTATGAGATTAAATGTTACTGATGGCAAGTTAAATGAGGTGAAGTACCATGCGTCGATGATGTAAAATGGAGTAGAACCATTGCGTGGGAAAAGTACTTTGCGTTGGAAGGGTTGGCAACGCGTCGGAAAGTGAAGTGAAGGAAAGTAATGCATTAGGCGTTAGGAAGCAATAGTACGGAGGAAAAAGGAACAAGAACTATTAAGTACTGATCATGACTATGCGTTGGTAAACCATGCGATAAGCTGGAACTATGCGCTGAAGGTTAGCGATGGATTGAAAAACTATGTGATGAGCAACGGCTAGGCGTTGGGAGTTTGCTATGTGCTATGAAGGTTCATTGGGCTAATCAAGGTCCCTGAATATGGTATAGCATGTGCGGAAGAGGCCATTAAGCGTTGAAGGTTATTACATTGGGAAATTTCTATGCGTTGAAGAATTGCTATGCGATGGCAAAGCAACGCGTTGAGGAAACTGAAATTCTAAATAGTTAATAATTGAGATGTTAAACGTTAAAGGATTATTATATGCTAGTAGGACTTCAGTGATTAGTAAGGTCTTACTATGCATTGAGGAAGTTACGAGGTGAGGAACCATTAGCTATGCATTGAGGAGTTATGTGTTAAGGACAGCTATTAGCTATGCGACAAGGGGTTTATGAGTTATACGCGGAAGAGCCTAACTTTATAATAAATGAAAAATGTTATCAAGATCTCGGGTAAACGCATAGGAAAAGTTAAAGCAGGAAATGGTTAAAGGAATAACCTTGGTATATGATTCGAGAATGCATAGAGGGTAAAATCAAGGGACTTAAAGGAAGGTCATGAACGCGGAATGATATAAAGATGAATGCAAGAGGATAAATGCATAAAGAAAGAATTTGAGTTGGATGTGGTAGTCAAGAGTAAACCACATGGTCAGAAGGGTGTAATTGTACAAAAGAGGGATTTGTAGCTGTGAATAAATATAAGAAAAGAAAGTTGAACGCATATAGTATGCGATTAAGATTGATGTATGATATTTTATGGTAAGCCAAAACACATAGTAGCATGCGTTTAAGATTTGTATACCTAATTGAATGCGGTAGAGAAATGGAAATAAAGGTAGCAAAGCTGAGAGTGGTAAAAGGGAGTAAAGAAGTTAAATCTGGAAGAAGGGTCCCTAAACGCATAGGAACACGGGAATGATTGGGTAGTTGTATATTGGAACATAACGGACGCATAAGGTAAGCCTATGTGCCAGGTGGTTACACATGATTGGGACACCTCATTAAGTAGGAGGTGTTAGAAAGCATGATAATCATTTCATGCAATGTGACACTTGGACTAATGCATAGTTGATTAAGCATGCAACATGACATGTGGCAAACAAGTGGCAGCAAAAGAGGAGAAGTAGAATGATAAGTTCTCTATAAATAGGACCTTTAGGGGAAAAGTAATGACTGATGATTCGGTGATAATGATCCTTGAGAGAAGGAAAGAAAGAGAGCTGGAAGAAGAAAACCTTGCGTTTGAAAGAGGAAGTCTGCGGCCAAAGACAACCTTAACACTCAAGTCATCTGGTGTTAAGAAGTTGGCTTGCGTCGAGAAGGGTGAATGCCACGATGCGTTCAAGTTAGACCTTGTGTCCAGGGAAGGTCGACGCATCCCAAAGAGTAAGAAGAGTGAGTTTGCACCTTGCGTTTAAGGGCAGGGTTGCGTCCAACCGGTTACCAAAAATAGTTTGCGGGTTAGAAGCCCAAACCCTTGCGTTCAAGGAGCTCGGGAAGACAAGGATTGGAAGGAAAAGAGGAAATATCTTAAGTAATTGTGAGTGACTCTCTTCTCCTTTCAAATTGAGTTTTGTTGAACTGTTCTTATATGATATGGTTTATGATAACTGATTTCTTGAAACGCATCGTTTAAAAGGCATGTAATCTTATTGTTTTACTATATTGAAAAACATGTTGCAAAGTACAGTTTATCAAGAAACATCTTGATTTCTATGAAAGGTTTTATATGAATGATCTACTCAAAATGATTGATAAAATGTTTAAGAGGAGGCTCAGTGCTTATCTCTTTGAGAAGGCTCGTGAGTTTCCTCGGGACCCAGTACTCAAGGACATGAGAAGGTACATGGGCAATCCGTCATATTCCTATGTGCACATAGAGGTTAAACTGGCTAGTGCATCGAGTTTGCTCTGCTTGAAGCCAGGGATGATTTCGACGTTGGATGTGTTGAGCCTTCCTCCACCCCAACTAAGGATGTTTTCGACGTTGAGAGCGTTGAGCTTTGCTCCGCCTCAACTAAGGGAAAAGATTGAAAAACCAAACGGTTTTCTATTTAAATATTCTGGAAAACGATTCTATGGAGTTAGAACGGAATTACGTGATTGACAAAGATTTGTGGAAATCTGTTTCTGTTGAATTAACATGTCAAATCCTTATTTTAATTCGTATTACTGTAACATGCCTATTTTCGAATAAAAGATAGTTTTACAAAACTTGTCACTCACGGGGCTTTAGCTCACGTTTTCCCATGTTTTCTAATTTTCCAGATAGCAAGCGAGATCGGGATGCTTTGCCTATTCAAGAACCTCGTCTGGGCTGTCTTTGGTAAAAGGAATGGTTGGTCAGTGAGCCTTACAGAGGAGTCAAGGTTGCTGACTTCACATCTTCTTCCGGGTTATGGAGGATAATCCGGGAGGGGTATGACACGGTTAATCTCGGATCGTTGGAGCTCATGATCTGTAGGTCCATTAGGTTCCTCTACTAGCTCATAAATGGACTAAAATCTTAGATAATGTGGTAAATAAGTTTGAATCGTTCAAATCTTAGCTTAAGGAATGAAAGTTAGATATATACGATATATTGACGTTTAATTACGAATTAAACGTACAAATAGAGTTAATTATAATATTTAAATATAATTTAAATATTAATCATATGAATAGGTGTAAGCACTGATTTGCATTGCCAAGCGTTGAGGTGCGGCCATGCGTTTGTGGCTATGCGTCTCAAAGGGAGAAGCGGTCGTGAGCGAGAGCAAGAATTTTTGGAAAGTAAAATTTTGGCTAAGTGTTGGCGGAGTCCATGCGTTTGTGGTTAATTCACGGAGGTTAGTGAGCTGAAGTAGCTACCCGCGTTGAAGGATAAGTGATTATGGCGGGGAAGGAAATGTACTTGAACCATGCGTTTAAGCCATTCTGCGTTGAGGACAGCCATGCGCTGAAGTCGATGCGTTGAAAGATAGACATGAGTTGAAGTCGTTCCGCGTCAAAGACAGAGTGGTCTTGACGCGACGAAGATAGTGGTGTATGATCGAGTTGTATGCGTCAAAAGTAGGAGGTGTTGAGGACCACGCCATGCGTTGGGTGAGGCTAGTTGCTGAAGGTGTTGGAGGAGAGATTTTAACATGAGTGCCTCGCGTTGAAGTGGGAACCCCGCGCCAGCTGAGCGCCTCGCGTCGAAGTGAGAACCCCGCGCCAGCCTGCGGGTGAGGGGTAAGTCGGCAACATTAATCTTGGTTTTTGTGAAGGCTAAGTCGGTAGTATATATAGTTGGATTAATTAAATGTTTAATCATTTTTAAGACATTTCGAGAGCTTAAGTCGGTTCCATATTTCAGACAAACTTCAGAAGAAGATTGAGGAAGGTGTTCTTGAGGGTTTTGGACGAAATTCGACTCATATTAATGCTGAAAATGAAGCTGGAACAGAGGAATGACTGAAGTCACTTGGTTTGGTTGAGCAGTGCCTGATAATCGGAGTAGAACGTGAAGAGGAAGCCGAGTTTAGAGCTGAAAATTTGAGGTTAGTAAGTTGACATAATTCCTAACAACTTTTGTAAAGGATGGTGATGCCAAAACTGAAGATTTACTATGTGAATCCTTAGGAAAAACAGAGTTTACAAGATTATCTCGCAATCCGGAACAGCAGGAGGTAATTCCAGGATATCGTGAGAGCGAGAAGTTAAGCCTTGAAACTTTAAGGTAAACTATAGAACTTAATTTTCTATAAGTTTGTAGAAGAGAAGAAGTCCTGAATCCGTATGGAAATGTGACTTTTAATAGATTGAAGTAAGAACAAGAAGAAAGGAAGGAATAACGGTGCAGACTGCCGCTGAGACTCAAGTATCGGCACACTGTCTGAGTATTGATAGCGAGACGGGTGTCGCTAGGACGCAAAGGAGCCTTCCGTCTCACAAATCTCGCTAGATAACGCTGAGTATCGCTGCTAAGGTAATGTAACGCTAGTGTTGCTCCATCAGGTATCGCTAGTATCAGTCCTTATCGGCTGGTATCGCTGGGACTCTCACTTATAAGTCAGTAGAGAAAAGGAAGAAGATTAAAGTTAATTAACGCAAAGTACATGTCTTTTGCAGGCCAAGAAGAAATAGGAAAAGTGTATAACCCACGTAAAGCCTAGAAAGAGTTGTGAGTGACTATTTTATTCTTCAATCCTATTTTTTTAAAAATGTTCTTATGAAGCATGATTTTCAATGAACTGTTTAATATGAAAAATGTTGATTGCACTTCTTAAAAGGCATGTTACATATTTCTAAAGTTGATAGAAAGCATTTATGTGAAATGTTATTGAATAAAGTTTTGTATGATTTCTATGAAAGGATTTTCATATGAACTATTATGTAAACGAAATTCTAAAACGTTTTAGACGAGGCTCAGTGCTCAAGGACACGAGAAGGCACGTGAGTTTCCCCGGGACCCAATACTCAAGGACATGAGAAGGTACATGGGCAACCCGTCATATTCCTATGTGCACATAGAGGTTGATTGGACTGGTGCGTCGAGTTTGCTCCTCATTGAGCCAGGGATGTTTTCGACGTTGGGAGTGTTGAGCTTTGCTCCACCCCAACTAAGGTGATTTTCGACGTTGAGTGCGTAGAAGCGTTGCTCCGCCTCAACTAAGGGAAAAATTTGAAAAACTAAATTGATATTGATAAATTCCTTGGAAAACACTCTTGTATGATTTAGAAATTAATTTATGAGATTAATGGATTTTATGGAAAGCATGTTTAGTTGAACAAATGTTAAACTCTTGCTTATACGTTATATGCAACATGCCTGTTTTCAATGAATGCTCGTTTTACAAAGATTTGTCACTCACTAGGCTGTTAGGTTATGTTTTCCATTGTTTTCCTTTTCTCTCCCCAGGTAGCAAGGACGTTCTCGGTGCTTAGCCTACTTCAGCTCACCCTGCCTAAGTCTCGAGTTCTCAAGATACAGTCAAGTTTGAAGTTGTACGTTGCATATGTTTTATGTAAATGGCATGTAGATCATATAGTTTTGAGTGAGGATTGTTGGTGGAGTTGTGTACATTGTAATATGGATATGGAAGTGAAATTATGCTATGTAATAAAAGCGTACCCTATACAGGGAATTGTATCAAATTATAGCATGTGTAGTATGACTGAGTTCTATGTATGTATATGAGTAAATGTATGCACAGGAAGGAAAGGTAAGAAGGGACAATATGCGTCACAAGAGAGGTGATGTTTATTGTCTTCACATTCCCTTTCAGGATAGGTAGGTAATCCGCGAGGGGGTGTGACAATAGGGATTCATATCGGTTTTTTTTTTAGAAAAATCGGGACAAGTGGGAAAAATAATATTATTTTATTATGTAATATTAAAATAATAATATTTAATTAATTAAATATTAAATTATTTTTTATTTAATTATTTATTTATTTAATTATCTTTTTGAAATTAAAAATCAATTTTAATTCAATTTTAGAAATTCATTGAAAATTGATTTTAAAATTGATTTTTGAAGATTGGATTTTCCCACTAACGAAGCTAGGAGCTTGGTTGTCTTCTTCACAATTAACCAACAAATTAACCATTTTGTGTTGTCAAATTTTGATGCAATTGGATTGCATTTTATTCTTTAATAAATAGAGATGATTTTGACATAAAAAAGGGTTAAGAATTTTGTGAAATTAAGGGTTAATGTTGCAAAATTCTATCCATTGTTCATCTTCTTCCCAACCTTCATTCTTTCTCAAATTCACCACAAATTTGGATCCCACCATCCAATCTAAGCCTAGAGAATAGTAGAGAAGACTCTTGTGGTGGTCTACAACCAAGTGGTGCTGAAATTCATCAAGAATTGAAGGAGAATTTGGAGCTTCAAGGGTAAGTGTTCTTGAAACTTTGGTTTTTCTTCTTAATTGCATGTTTAATCCTCTAAATTGAGCATCTTAGAGTGAAAATTGATCAAATTAACTTCTGTTGCATGCTTATTAATCTATCATATCATTAATTAATATAACTCTTATATTAATACTAATGAACACAATAAACGTGCTATCAAATAATATAACACTTATATTAAAATGATGCATGACATACTTAATTAATATGCAATCATATAATATAACATTTATATTAAGATATGGTGCATGGATATGTTTAACCTAAGGTGGGCTTTTAAACTATATGGTTATACTTTATGCAACATATAATTAATATAATTAAACAGACATCTCATGCATAGTAAAACTATATTATAGCAATAATAGACCAAATATTGGTATCCTAATAAAAACATTAAATTAAATTAGATTAATTTAATTTAGAAATACCAAAAAACTGCCTTCAAAAGGTGGAAGAAAACTACCACATTCATGCTTGAAGGAAATTGCCATGATCTTTCCATGATGCACAAACAATGACGGATGACAATCTAAAACTTTTAATGCGCACAAAAGATAATATATGGCAAAAATCTACATAGAAGCTCTCGGGTCTGCACTCCAAAAGCCGTCTTTCATCTCAATTTCTTGTCTTTTTCACAACAAACACTTCGCCACGAATGACCTAGACTTACAGACGCAATTTACAGAATAAATGCCCAAAACAACGGGCCCTTATATTGATCAAATCAACGTAAAAAGTCGTAAATCTAAGTGCAAATATTTGTAAACATCTATTATGCAGACCCACATACATTATGCAGAAAACAACCCACCTTTTCTCTATTTTTTCAATCCAAAATAGAATTAAAAGCACGACCTAGCTCTGATTCCAATTAAAGGAATCAAGTTCCTCAGCGGAAGAGTGTGAACACAGGTGCTTTTAATTTACATTTTGAATTTACAGAAGATACAGAGAAATTTAAACATATTTTAATTAAGCAGCTGCTTTATCTAAGAAATTCAAGGAGAAGGAGAATACCTTTGAAGAAAACTCTTTAACCTTTTCCAATTCTTTACTGCATCCACGATCTTTTCAATCTTCTTGGATCTAGAACAAGACACCAGTACCAAGTCTTCCTTGCTATTCTCCAACAAGGAAGAGATTTGTGAGAACCTCTTTTGGAAGATTAGGAAGAGATTTTGCAGAGAAACCTTTTCTATGTAACTTGGAAGTGTTGAGAGATTGAGAGAGAATTGTTAAGAGGGCTTGTTCATTCATCAAAAGAACTTCTCATGAATCAAAATTGATGGAAATGGGGGAAGTTATTATGCATAACTTCCACCATCTTTTAACTCCCCTTAAGAGTTAAAATTTAACTAAAGTTAAATTAAATAAAATATAGTTTAATTTAATTTAATAAAATATTAATTAATCTAATTAATAAATATAAATTAATTAAATATCATATAGTTAATTAATATTACATTTAAATCATATTCAAATGTATCTCCATCTCATAGCCTATAGTTTAAATATAAATCTCATTCATATTATGTTCTAACATATAATTTTAATACGAATCCCATTCATATTATTTAATATTTGAATCTTATTCAAATGTATTATTCTCTCATATTATATAGTTTAGTTTTGAATCTGATGCAAAATTAACTTTATAATATAATGTATTTATATACATTATATTAATTGTATCATATACAATTAACATTTAGTTCCCTCATTATATGAATCTTATTCATATTAATTTAATATTTGAATCTTATTTAGACATTAATACTCTCATAATATATAGTTTAATTTTTTAATCTAACTAAAAAATAACTTTATATTATAATGTATCTATACAGATTATATTAATTATTGTTTCATATACAATTAACTTAAAACTCTTATAATTTGAACGATTCAAATTCTTCTAAAACTAAATATTCCTTGTTTTACCCTTAGTAAACTAGTAGGGGAACCTAGTGGACCTTCATATTAGAAGCTTCAATGACACGAGATTGACACTAGTCTTGAACGATGGAATTGGGCGTAACAACATGCTTACTGGTATGACAACATGACCAGTAATGCTGCTAAATGGTTTAACTCGCTGCAATGAACGCAAGAAAGTTGTCAATAGTCTCTTTGCTCAAATACGTATGCGGCGTTGTGAGACGCAGAGGCTCGCTGCTGCGTCTCTGTCTATCTTGTTATTGTTATTAAGCTTCCTATGCATCTTACTTACTATGCGTTGAACATGCTTAATGTTATGCGTTTATGATCTGTCAAGTTTTCCTAACCTTTGCCCAAGTATAAGCAAAGAAACAGGTTTTCTCGATGAGTCCGAAGTCGAACACAGGGACTATGCTGATTCTGTAATTAGTTGGATTATTCGAGTTGTAGTGGTAACCAAAAATAGTTAAGAAAGATGCGTCTAACTAAAGAAAGCGATAACATGTACACTAGATTAAAATGTGGAAGATGGTAAGGTATGCGACACAGCAAAGTCAGCTAAGTGGATTAAATGAATGGATAAAAACAGGGTTTGGGTTGGTTAACATCTAAAGTCAGAAAGGCATGGTGATAGTCTATTCATACTTGTGACTCTTCTCCTGGTTGTCAGCCGCTATGCGTTATATGTCTATAACGCATAGGAGAGTGTTAAATACCAAGGTTATTCCTATAGACAGGTAACACTTCTTGACCTTGTTAATTGAGTTCCACAATCACTTACCCTCGAGAGCAGTCTGATTATTACTACTTATATCGATTAGCTAGATGGACATAAGCATCGGATTAAGATTGCAATTGACAAGATGCAATAGTTACACTATGGTTCTTGTTTAGATGCTAACGCAACCCGTGACCCTTGAAAGATTAGTTACTCATGGATTCAAAGTAATAAGCGAAAAGTGTAGAGAAATGGATAGACATGGAAGAATTGTAGATTAATGTACAGAATACAATTTTAGATAGCTCAATGTCTTGACACAAATCTAAAATTAAGCTATAGAAGTGATACATGCCAGTTAAATTTGAGCTAGCATAGCCATTAATAACCACTACAAACTGCATTTCTAATCACATATAAATGTCTAATCATCATGTTTCACGGATTTGCAAACTATCGAGTGCCTTCACCTTTTGTCCCTCAGCACTGAATTCAATTATGTCAACATTACCATGTGCCTTCACACGAAGTGCCTCAGCACCAGTAATCAGTCAAATCTCCGCTCAAGTGCCTTCACTCAAGGTCCCTCAGCACGAGCTAATATGTGATGGATTTCTACATGCTTTCACTCAAAGTCACTCAGCATTGAAATCCATTCCATTTAACTATTCAAATGCTTTCACGCATGGTCCCTTAGCACTGGATTTCATGTTCATATTCACTTAGGCTTTCACCATAAGGTTACTCAGCCATATTTACATTTAGACAATAAAATTAGTTCCTTTAAGCTTTCTGACATAGCATACTCACTATGAATACTACAGAGTACCATAATTTCTTACTCATCCACAACCAAATAATTATACTAAAAATAACCACAAGATATAGTAAAAAGTCACTCACAACTTGTCTCGGCTCTAAGTAATCATAAGCCTCCCCGAGCTCTTCCTGGCCTGAAAATACACATTTCTCACGTTCAGTTTTCCTTGGTCTTCCTTTTTCCTTTACACTCATTAATAACATTACTCTACAGAAAAACTAAAGACTACTAGCGAAACTTCATTACATATCACTGCACCAGCGATACTAGGTTGAACGTAACTAGCGAGACTACCTAAGGAGCGACACCTAGCGAGACTTCAGCGAGAATTGTGAGACGCAAAGCTCCTCTTGCGTTACAGCGACACTTGTTTCGCTGCCCTGTCTCTCGCTCTCTCAGCGATACTACCGCTGCAGAAGAACAGTTTCCTTCTTCCTTTCTTCTTCCTTCTTCAACCTGCTAAACATCACATTCTGGCCAATTTCAGAACTTACTTCCTTCTACAAACCTATTAAGGTATAAGTCCTTCATCATACCTCAAAATTTCATAGAGAATATCCTCTCCGTTTAGGACATATCCTTCAACAACCTCAAATTGCTCCTAATCATTCGGCAATTCAGCTCCAATCTCTTCTATCTGGAGTTTGACACACATTTACACAAGTTTAACTCAAGCACCCTTCATGAAACTTGCTAAAAATCGAGTTAACCTTACTAACCTCAGAATTTCGGCCCGGACCACCGTTTCATTAGTTCGTTCTTCCCCCCAAAACCGAACGTTACTCTGATTGAGTAACACCTGCTGAGTCCTCTGCTCTAGCTCAAGTTTCCTCCACGGTAACGACGAGATTTCCACTCCAAATCGACATGAACATCTTCTTCTACCTCCCTCCATTGTTTAGCTTCAAAATGGAATCAACTCAAGCTCTGAAATGTAATCAAAACAATTGAATTCTCGGTCCACTTATATATATACCACCGACTTAATCTCCATTTCGTCTCTATGCAATAATCTATTCAACGTATACCTCCTATGTTTGGCTTCAGCAACGCACAGCCTCTGTTTCTGTGTTACCTTTTCAAGACTCCCTCGCCAGACGGTTAACAAACGCATTATTCTCTTGGCCAACCTTCCTTGCCCAACGCATACCCACTTTCAACACATGGTAGCGTTCACCGCATAGTGGTCTCATCGCAAATTGGCTCTCAACGCCTTGTGGCCTTCAACTTCCAACGCCTTGCAGCCTTCAATGTGTTTATCGCAAGATAAGCTTTAATGCAAGGTGGTTCTCCACGCCCCGTGACCTCAACGCATCGTGGCCTTAACGCCTAACAGTCTTCCCTCACCTCTGCGTCCACGCCAAAACTGCTCCCATCAAGGCGTGTTGCCACCAACGCATAGCTAATACTTAGCCATTTTTCTGCCCCCAATCACATTCCAGCCAACTATTCCTACCAAAACGCCCATCTCCTGGTCTCTTCTTATCTTGCTTTCTCACAATATCAAGTACTGTCACACCCCCTCCCGGATTACCTACCTATCCTGAAAGGGAATGTGAAGACAATAAACATCACCCCTCTTGTGACGCATATTGTCCCTTCTTACCTTTCCTTCCTGTGCATACATTTACTCATATACATACATAAAACTCAGTCAAGCTACACATGCTATAATTTGATACAATTCCCTGTATAGGGACGCTTTTATTACATAGCATGATTTCACTTCCATATCCATAATACAATATACACAACCCCACCAACAATCTCCACTCAAAACTACATGATCTACATGCCATTTACATAAAACATATGCAACGTACAACTCTCAGACTTGACTGTATCTTGAGAACTCGAGACTTAGGCAGGGTGAGCTGAAGTAGGCTAAGCACCGGGAACGTCCTTGCTACCTGGGGAGAGAAAAGGAAAACATTGGAAAACATAAGCTAACATCCTAGTCAGTGACATTTTTTTGTAAAACGGCATTCATTTAAAACAGGCATGTTACGTATAACGAATAAATAAGAGTTTAACATTTGTTTAAATGTAACATGCTTTTCATGAAATCCACCATTCTCATAAATCAATACAAAAGTCATACAAAAGTGTTTTCCAAGGAATTTATCAATATTAGCTAGTTTTTAAAACTTTTCCCTTAGTTGAGGCAGAGCAATGCTTCTACGCACTCAACGTCGAAAACATCCTTGGCTCAATGCGAAGCATACTAGACGCATTAGCCAAATCAACCTCTATGTGCACATAGGAATATGACAGGTTGCCCATGTACCTTCTCATGTCCTTGAGTACTGGGTCCCGGGGAAACTCACGTGCCTTCTCGTGTATTTGAGCACTGAGCCTCCTCTAAAACGTTTTAGAATTTCGTTCACATAATAGTTCATATGAAAATCTTTCATGAAAATCAATATATCACGATAAACAATATCATCAAACATCATGCTTTTTAAGAAAATAGTTCATCTCAAAGCCATAACTCATAAGAAAAACCAAACAAAACATTTTCAATAAATTTCGTTTCAAAGAAAGAAAAGTGTCACTCACAACTCTTTCTAGGCTTTACGTGGGTTATACACTTTTCCTATTTCTTCTTGGCCTGCAAAAGAAGTATGCCTTGCGTTAATCAACATTAAATCCCTTTCCTTTTCTCTACTGACTTATAAACGAGAACCTCAGCGATACCCGCCAAATAAGACTGTTACTAGCGATACTCGATGGAACAGCACCAGCGTTACATACCTTAGCAGCGATACTCAGTGTTATCTAGCGAGATCTGTGAGACGGAAGGTTCCTTTGCGTCTCAGCGATACCTGTCTCGCTACCAATTCCCAGACAGTGTGCCGATACTTGATTTTCCAACGGCACTCTGCACTGTAATTCCTTCCTTTCTTCTCGTTCTTACTTCAACCTATTAAAAGTCACATTTCCATACGGATTCAGGACTTCTTCTCTTTTGCAAACTTATAGGAAATCACGTTCTATAGCTTACCTTAAAATTTCAGGGTGTAGCTCCTCCTCATTCTCGCGATATTCCGGAGTTACCTTCTGCTGTTCCGGATTGCGAGATAATGTTGTAAACTCTGGTTTCCTAAGGATTCACATAGTAAATCTTCAATTTCAGCATCACCATCCTTTACAAAAGTTGTTAGGAATTACATCAACTTACTAACCTTAAATTTTCAGCTCTGAACTCAGCTTCTTCCTCACGTTCTACTCCGAATATCAGTCACTGCTCAACCAACCAAGTGACTTCAGTCATTCCCTTGTTCCAGCTTCGTTTTCAGCATCAATATGAGTCGAGCTTCGTCCAAAATCCTCAAGAACACCTTTCTCAGTCTTCTTCTATAGTTTATCTGAAGAATAAAACTGACTTAAACTCTCCAATGTCTTTTAAATGATTAAACATTTAGTTACTCTAGCTATATATACTACCGACTTAACCTTCTCATACCCAGAACTTATGCTACTGACTTACCTTTCATCTGCAGACTAGCGCAGGATTCTCCTCTCAACGCACGACACTCAAGTTAACTTCTCTTCCAACGCATGGTGGGCGTCTTCACACGCCTCCTATTTTGAACGCATATCTTTCCATCTTGCACTACTACTTTCGTCGCGTCTAGACCATTCTGTATTCAGCACTGGATGACTCCAACACATATCAGTCTTCAACGCATCAACTTCAACGCACAACTATCCTCAACGCAGAGTGACTTGAATGCATGGCTGAAGTGTATTCTTCCCCCGTCAGGATTACTTATCCATCAACGCGGGTAGCTACTTCAGCTCACTAACCTCCGTGAATCAACCACAACGCACGGGCTTCGCCAACACTTAGCCAAAATTTTGCTTTCCGAAGTTTCTTGCTCTCGTTCACGATCTCTTCTCCCTTTAAGACGCATAGCCACAAACGCATGGCTACACCTCAATGCTTAGCAACGCAAATCAGTGCTTACAAGTACGGGGCTTACATGTCGAGTCGCTTGTACTTGCACACGTAGAGTCTATATCACCAATTGGCCATGTGTTCGAATGGAAGAAACTCCCAGATTATGTTGAGCTAAGGATCCTTCTCCTGATGAGGGTTGTTAGTGTCTGTTGTCAATGGGCACAAAGAATTCCATTAGCCGAAAAACAATCTTGAGTCAAGAAATGCGGTCAATGTGGTGGAATGGGACACAATAGAGCAAAATGTAATAAACCTCTAAACACAACACAAAACACTGTATGTACATAGCCAACATGAATATGTAAAATTTTGTCTAAGAAACTATAAAATTCTCATTTTATGTTCTCGAGTCTCAACTCTTGCTCTTGATAGTCTTATTAGTCTCACTGTTGACATTCATATTGAAGGGATTGAATCCTCTAGGCGGAAGCGTTTGATCGCTTTACTTCAATGTCATTTTATGAATTTGCACAAAATAAGATTATATACATATGCATTGAAACACATTAAATGATTCAAAGAAAAAAAAAATAAATACCTTTAAAGATCTAATTCTCAAGGTACCACTCTCTGATTCTCCATGAACACCACCAAGAAATCTTTTTTGGTAAACTGAGGTTTGTGAGAACCTCTATGAGAAAGAAAAGGGAAAAGCAGAGAGTTTAAGAGTGGGGGAGAGTTTTTTTCTTTCTTTAGAGATTTTACGTTTCACATTTTTTTTCTCCACACAATTGAGATTTGATCTCAATTTAAAGTGAGGTAACTTCCCTCCCCACTCACCACTCTCCCTGCATTGCAGGGGAGTTATTTTGTTATTTAATTAAATAATAATATAAATTAATAAATCAAATTTAATTAATTTATATATAATAATTAAATATTAATTAAACAAGGAAAATTATCTTAAATGACAAAATTGCTGAAAATAATTACAACTAATAGCAAAATACACAGTCTATCGTGATCTATCGCGGTCTACCTTAGATAGATAGTAAAATTTTGCTATATTTATACATATTTTGGTTCCTTTTGCTATATTTGAAAAAAGCTCATTAAATAACCATTTAATTAATAAAATCTTATTTGATTAATTAAAGGAAATCAAATATCATATATTTGATTCGATATGTCATAATACATGTCACACCCCCTCCCGGATTACCTACCTATCCTGAAAGGGAATATGAAGACAATAAACATCACCCTTCTTGTGACGCATATTGTCCCTTCTTACCTTCCCTCCTGCGCATACATTTACTCATATACATACATAGAACTCAATCATACTACACATGCCATAATTTGATACAATTCCCTGTATAGGGTACACTTTTATTACATAGCATAATTTCACTTCCATATTCATAATACAATGTACACAACTCCACCAACAATCTCCACTCAAAACTACATGATCTACATGCCATTTACAAAAAACATATGCAACGTACAACTCTCAGACTTGACTGTATCTTGAGAACTCGAGACTTAGGCAGGGTGAGCTGAAGTAGGCTATGCACCGGGAACGTCCTTGCTACCTGGGGAGAGAAAAGGAAAACATTGGAAAACATAAGCTAATAGCCTAGTGGGTGACAAATCATTGTAAAACGAGCATTCATTTAAAACAGGCATGTTGCGTATAATGTATAAGCAAGAGTTTAACATGTATTCAAACTAAACATGCTTTCCATAAAATCCATTAATCTCATGAATCAATTCTTAAATCATACAAGAATGTTTTCCAAGGAATTTATCAATATCAATTTAGTTTTTCAAACTTTTCCCTTAGTTGAGGCGGAGCAATGCTTTTACGCACTCAACGTCGAAAATCACCTTAGTTGGGGTGGAGCAAAGCTCAACACTCCCAACGTCGAAAACATCCCTGGCTCAATGTAGAGCAAACTCGACGCATCAGCCAAATCAACCTCTATGTGCACATAGGAATAAGACGGGTTGCCCATGTACCTTCTCATGTCCTTGAGTACTGGGTCCCGGGGAAACTCACGTGGCTTCTCGTGTCCTTGAGCACTTAGCCTGCTCTAAAACGTTTTAGAATTTCATTCACATAATAGTTCATATGAAAATCTTTCATGAAAATCAATATATCACGATAAACAATATCATCAAACATCATGCTTTTTAAGAAAATAGTTCATCTCAAAGCCATAACTCATAAGAAAAACCAAACAAAACATTTTCAATAAATTTCGTTTCAAAGAATGAAAAGTGTCACTCACAACTCTTTCTAGGCTTTACGTGGGTTATACACTTTTCCTATTTCTTCTTGGCCTGCAAAGAAGTATGCCTTGCGTTAATCAACATTAAATCCCTTTCCTTTTCTCTACTAACTTATAAAGGAGAACCTCAGCGATACCCGCCGAATAAGACTGTTACTAGCGATACTCGATGGAACAGCACCAGCGTTACATACCTTAGCAGCAATACTCAGCGTTATCTAGCGAGATCTGTGAGACGGAAGGTTCCTTTGCGTCTCAGCGATACCCGTCTCACTACCAATTCCCAGACAGTGTGCCGATACTTGATTTTCCAACGGCACTCTGCACTGTAATTCCTTCCTTTCTTCTCGTTCTTACTTCAACCTATTAAAAGTCACATTTCCATACGGATTCAGGACTTCTTCTCTTTTGCAAATTTATAGGAAATCACGTTCTATAGCTTACCTTAAAATTTCAGGGTGTAGCTTCTCCTCATTCTCGCGATATTCCGGAGTTACCTCCTGCTGTTCCAGATTGCGAGATAATGTTGTAAACTCTGGTTTCCTAAGGATTCACATAGTAAATCTTCAATTTCAGCATCACCATCCTTTACAAAAGTTGTTAGGAATTACGTCAACTTACTAACCTTAAATTTTCAGCTCTGAACTCAGCTTCTTCCTCACGTTCTGTTCCGAATATCAGTCACTGCACAACCAAACCAAGTAACTTTAGTCATTCCCCTGTTCTAGCTTCGTTTTCAGCATCAATATGAGTCAAACTTCGTCCAAAATCCTCAAGAACACCTCCCTCAATCTTCTTTTGAAGTTTATCTGAAGAATAGAACCGACTTAAGCTCTCGAAATGTCGTTAAAATGATTAAACATTTAATTAATCCAGCTATATATACTACCGACTTAGCCTTCACGAACACCAAGATTAATGTTGCCAACTTACCCCTCACCCTCTGGCTGGCGCGGGGTTTACACTTCGACGCGAGGCGGTCATGTTAAAATTCTCCTCCAGCGCATGGTGGGCGTCCCCACACGCCTCCTATTTGAACGCAAATCTTTCCATCTTGCAATTCTACTTTCGTCGCGTCCAGACCATCCTGTCTTCAGCACAGGTGCCTCCAACACATGTCTGTCTTCGACGCATCGACTTCAACGCACAACTATCCTCAACGCAGAGTGACTTGAACGCATGGCTCAAGTGTATTTCTTCTCCCATCAGGATTACTTATCTATCAACGCGGGTAGCTACTTCGGCTCACTAACCTCCGTGAATCAACCACAAACGCATGGACTTAGTCAATACTTAGCCAAACTCTTACTTTCCAAAAATTCTTACTCTCGCTCTCGGCCACTTCTTCCTTTGAGACGCATAGCCACAAACGCATGGCCGCATCTCAACGCTTGGCAACGCAATTCAGTGATTACAATACACATATACTCTCATAATATATAGTTTTAATATGAACCCAATTCATACTAATTGAATATTTAAATCTCATTCAAATATTGATATTCTCATATTATAAAATTTATTTTCTCACATTATAAACTTTATGATGTATCTCATAAATAAAGTTTATTACTTTGTTTCTTTGTTTTAACCCGTTGTGAGCTACTAGAGGGAACTAATGGACCAATAGTCGTAAGCTCCAATGATTCGAGATTTTTATTAAACTCATTAATTATATTAATCAACATTCGTTAACCATGGGGCATACCACTACAGACCCATAGCTGCACTCTTATGAACTGCGGTGTATTTTTGTTTCCATTGAATAACCATATAATGTAAGTCAATCCTTCAAAGGTGTTCGTAATTACAGCTGGGTCAAATTACCATTTTACCCCTGTAATTACCTCTTGCACCTTAAGTACCACTGATTCTCTAATAAACAATACTATTTATGGTCCAATCATAAAGAAAGTCCATCTCAAATCAGTGAAAAGGTGAGACCTGGTTCATGTCTCAGAATCAGCACTTAAGAGAACAACCTATCTACTTTCCCTAGAGTCAGGAAGGAGTGAATTTCATCTTGTGAATTTATGCTCCCAACTTCTCACTTGGTATCATTGCCAAAATGGTAGGCATATTGAGTCAGCAGCTAAGGCCACTCTCATCCATACAAATCAAAGAACGATCCTTATGAACATGAGTTCATAATTCACTCAGGATTGAGATCAAGTTACACGGTTCTATTTGAAATATAAAACTCTTCAATTAATGGAGTTATAAAGAGAGATTTAATTTCGTGGTTAAGTCTTACACAGACTCACTGTATATGATACTCCCACTTACATGTCATTACATGAACTATTTGGATCAAATCATTTGTAACTATCACACCCCATCCCGAACTATCCTTCCGTAGCCCGAGACGGAGTGTGAGGACAGCAGTTACTGACTACCCTGTCACATAACCCACTGTCACATTCATCTCACTTTCATATAAATCCTTCCTAGGACGGTAATACCATTAACATACTCTTGACAAACCTCGACTTCGATCGGCAACGGGAACTGTCATGCTACCTGAAAATGGAAAACATATAAAAAGGGTGAGCTAACAGCTCAGTGAGTAACAGTTTTCTGAAAACATTAGACTAACTGTAAAACTGGTCAAACTCGCATAAAATATAACAATTCAAATCATATTATAACATGATCAAAAACCATTGTTATATCATACATATCTGTTTTGGTATAAATAATCAAAATCTCATTCATTTCAAAATACTTTTTCCCTAGTTGAGGTGGAGCAATACTCTATGCTCCTCAACGGCGATTTTCCTTAGTTGCGTGGAGTAATCTCAACACATCAACGTCGTATATACCTCTATGTGCACATAGGTTTTATATTCCGGGTCGCCCACAATGCCTACTCCGAGTCCCTGAGCATTGGGGTCCCATATCAATATCCAGGCTACCCATCTGCCTTCTACGAGTCCCTCAGCATTGGGTGCCTTTTTCTATATTTATATCCAGGTTACCCATCTGCCTTCTACGAATCCCTCAGCATTGGTAACTTTTCTCTATATCCCGGCTACCCTTTGGCCATTTCAAAGTTTTATAAGACACAATACATATTTTGGAAACATTATATCAATAACTCGTAAGTTAATCGTTTCCAAATCTCATATCAACCAACATGCTAAATTCAATTTCAAAGCTTTAATATCAAACAACACGCTTTTCAAACAAGTTTATTTCCAAATCTTTCATGAAATCATATAACACTATGCCTTTCAGTAAAATCATGAAAACAAGTATCAATCAGCATGCGTTTATTAATTGCTATCAAACAACCAGCATACTCAATGCTTTTCAATAAAACGCATGCACTTGTTCATTGGAAATTCACGAACGTATATTTCAAACCAATGATTTTAATCATAAAGAACTCATTTATATTTGAAAGACGTAGGTGTTACTTACCTGTACTTGCCAAAGAATAATTCCTCTTCTTTCCCTCCATTTCCTCTTCCCGAACTTCTTGGACGCAGCGTTCTAACTCAGAAACGCAAGGCTCCATATTCTTCTATCAGCTCGGTTGGACGCAACCCTGCCCTTCAACGCAAGGTTGATAACTACCGCAAACCCTGCCCTTCAACGCAAGGTTGATTACTACCGCGAAGTGCAGCCCAACTCTTCTTACTTATCTTTTGGATGCGTCGGCCTCTCTTGGATGCAAGGTCCAACTTGAACGCATCACCTATCTTTGGAAGTGGCGTTCACCTTGAACGTAGTGTTTGTTTCCAACACAAGGCCTACCCTCTTTCGACGCAAGAAAACTTCTTTAGCATAAAATAGCTAAGTTGTCAAGAATACCTTCTCTCTTGGCCGCCGACTCCTACTACGAATGCAAGGATTCCTTCTTTCTGCCTTTTTTCTTCCCTTTCTCTCAAGAATTCTTCCTTCAGAGTCATCAGTCGCTCCTTTTCCCTCAAGGTTCTATTTATAGAGAGCTTGCCATCCAACTTCTCCTCTCCTTTTGCCACTTGTTTGCCACATGTCATGCTGCATGCTTAATTAACCATGCATTAATCCAAGCGTCACCTTGCATGAAACACTTAACATGCATTTTTAACACCTCCTACTGATAAGGTGTCAAGTCTATATGAAACCACCTAGCCTTTATAAGCTTATCTTATGCATCCAACATTTTCCAATAAACAACTATTCATTCAACACAACGCCCCCATGCGTTCACTGAGTTTCTTTTAAGGTTTGAGCTTCATTATTTACTTCCCTATCTCTCGGCCATACTTCCCTTTAACTCGTTTTTCCGCCGCATACTACTAGGCGTCAATGTCTCAAACGCACACTACTATGTGTTTATCTTACTGCATAATACCATGCGTCAGCCTGAACCGCATATTATCATGAGTCCATGATCTTTCTCCTATCCTTGAAGATTCCATGATTACCCCTCTATGCGTTCTTGTGCTTGTAATCCAAGGTTATTCATTGAACCTTCTCCTTGTACTAAAATATCTCTGATGATAATTTAGTATGCGTCCACCTCTTGCTCCAATCTTTAAGCTTACTTCTCATCCTTCCACTTTAACCAACACCCAAGAACATCCCTTGCTAATAGTCTATGCATTACTTAGTTTGCTATAGTATTCTTCCTTTCCGAAACACTTCACGACATAACTTTATTACTTTCTTGCTTATGCATCTTACCATCGCCAATGCTTACATCTTCTTCATAATTACCTCCTATGCGTTTCACTTCTTTCCCTTCAAGCTCTCGGGTTACTTCCATGCGTTACCTTAGTCCTGACCATGCGTCCAACATGGTCTTTTACTTCTTTTCTTTATTGGTTGTTCAACGCATCGTTTTTAAAAGTAAGGTGTGACAGTAACATTTACAACATTTGTAACATTTACAAAGTGGGTCGTATCCATAGTGTTACCAGGATGAGCCACCCAACCTCACCCATATACTATAGACCTTTTAGGTTATTTCTTACACACAATCCAATGATATGTCAACCACATATTGGATTACAGGGCTAAAATGTAATAATTAGTTTATTGGATTTTGAGTTATGCAAACAAATAACAATTAACAATTATTTCATAAATGAATAATACTTTATTTATTAATTTATTTACAAATTTACATAGACTAAAAGGTTTAGGACATAAATCCCAACACATATCATACTCGATTATCGCTCTCGGTTGCTCTTGAGTCTCGCTCTTGAATGATCTTTGGTCTTGCTCCTAGTAGCTTTTGTTTCTCGCTCTTGTTGAGACTATCAGCTCTCGATCGTGATCTCTGAGAACTCTTGGCTCTCACTCTTCGTCGTTATTGCTCTTGACTCTCAACTCTCAATCTCACTCTCTCTCGTTATTTCTATGAACGTGTAACATTATGTCATAACTGCGTGGGCATTGTTGCCCTCGATTGTGACTCTCCCTCTTGATTGTTTGGTATCTTTTGAATGTACTATTGTTAATTTAAATGCGGGGGTGAAGTTGCTCTTGTTTGTTGTCTCCCCTCTCAGTTCTCGCTCTCTATCATAATTACATATTTAGTTCTAATTGCGGGGAAGTTGTTGCTCTCATTTTTGTCTCGACTCTCGGTTCTCGCTCTCGATCAAATTTACATATTATTTAGTTAGAGTATTTGACAGTGTGTAAAAAATATACAGTTTCACGTATGATAGTATAAATAAACTTACTGTCACAGCGTACTGAAACCTAAACTCTGACATCCTATCCTGAGTTAGGGAACCTTTGATTGGGTTCCCGTGACTACATATTCAAAAAAACTTAATACAAAATATACTACAATCCAACATCTTACTACCTTGGATGTTGGCGGTATCTATGCGGTACAAGCTCCATGGCGCAGGTACGATGTGTGGTTTTCGTCCTCGATCTTACAGAAACCACACAACGATGATAGTGTGTAAGTGAGAGGCAACAAGGCGATCATGATATCCCTCTATAAGACATACATCGGGCATGAGTCGTACATGATGATCTCCCCGAGGTTAATGTCAAACACTAGAAGGATCCAATGTTCATGGATGTTGATCGTACTGTATACATAATCAACATCCGCCTACACACTAGAAGGATCCTCGAGGACAAACATTATTCTAAATTTTGGGGTGTGATAACTTGTAGAAATACAAGTTATTGTAAGTTTTCTTAGAATAATAGAGAAGAATTAGAGGATTATGTGGTAGTCTTGAATTAAAGTGATTGATAAAAAACCTTCTTTGCGTTTTACACATTTGATTTGTTGAAAATAAATGTTTTGAAGTAAATTATCTCTAAAATGCATTGTTTAGTGCAGGAACGCATGGCTCGACATTGGCATCTTTTAAATCATAGACGCAAAGCCGTAATGTATCAAACGCAAGCTTTGGGATCTTCGACAGCTGAAGATTGATCTGTTTAATCTACGACACAATGAGCGGTTACCAATTTAGCTAAGAATCACAAAATCAAGCGAGAATCACGTAAAGCGTCAAATCAGCCGATCATGACATGAATCTGCCAACGTTACAACGCAACCTCTATAAAAGGGCAAATTCGTAGGCTAAAAAGGTTGATGAATTTCCTAGGAATTCCTTTGTTTTCGCATTAGAGCTCTTCCAAGAAGGCAACATGAGACAGAACACTCGAGAGAGTAGTCTCCTTTCCGATCACCCACATCACACAGTAGCCATCACGCAACCACCATTGGCAGAGTCAAAAGATTGATCAACCACCAACCATTTTCCTGCTTTCTATCTCTTTCATTTACTTTCTTGTTGTTTACATCTTGTATCAAGAGATTATATTTTTGTAGAACTTGTTCTATTTTAGTAATCTAAATATCATTCATGAACTCCATTTCTCAATTTGTTTTCGTTTTCTTGTTAATGATCATGAGTAGCTAAACCTCTTAAGGGTTGGGGGCAAAGTTATTGTTTGTTTAAGAAACAATGTTTAGACTATTTCATCTTGCTTATTGTATGAGAATCTATTGCTTGTTTCCATCTAGCTAATTGAGATTAGTAGCAATAATCAATTGCTTGAGAAAGTAAGTGATTGTGGAAATCATTAAGCAAATTAAGTAATGTTTCTAGACATAAAAACAACCTTAGGGTTTGATAAAATTCCACCCATGCATCAGAGACATATGAGCATACAATCTATCCACCAAGAGGTGTAGATTATGAGCTGAGAACGTAAAATAATCAACCATGCGTTTCTAAAGATAGACAATAACGGTCCCCTTAACCCTGTTTTTTCCCATTCATACATACTTTTGTTGATTCCTGTTGCAACGCATCATTCCCCATTTCTTCCACTTGTTAGTTCAGGATTTTACTACTTTATTAGTTAAACGCAACACAACCCTAATTCTTTATATGTAAGAATAGCCAGTACGATTAGAAAGTTTAAAATCGACACAAGTCTCTACATTCGACCTTGGACTCACTGAGAAACCTAATTTATGCTTATACTCGAGTTGAATTAGGAAAACTTGATTGAAATCTTAACACATGCATAGCAACTCGAAACACGCAACAAGTTTTTGACGTCGTTGTCGGGGACTTAAGCATTGATTTCACTCTTTTTATTGTATTTGGCTGTAGGAACACCTCAATCAATGGAGTGTTGTGAGCTTTTGCTTCACTAGGAAACTGAGAGGACCCTCAAATTAGGAAGACCTTTAGAAGAAGGACCAGAAAAATCAGCTTAAGAGGACCAACCTGAAGGATTAATGAGCAAGCAGCAGAAGTTAATTTGATCAATTTTCACTCTAAGATGCTCAATTTAGAGGATTAAACATGCAATTAAGAAGAAAAACCAAAGTTTCAAGAACACTTACCCTTGAAGTTCCAAATTCTCCTTCAATTCTTTATGAATTTCAGCACCACTTGGTTGTAGACCACCACAAGAGACTTCTCTACTATTCTCTAGGCTTAGATTGGATGGTGGGATCCAAATTTGTGGTGAATTTGAGAAAGAATGAAGGTTGGGAAGAAGATGAACAATGGATAGAATTTTGCAAAATTAACCATTAATTTCACAAAATTCTTAAACCATTTTTATGTCAAAATCATCTCCATTTATTAAAGAATAACATGCAATCCAATTGCATCAAAATTTGACAACACAAAATGGTTAATTTGTTGGTTAATTGTGAAGAAGACAACCAAACTCCTAGCTTAGTTAGTGGGAAAATCCAATCTTCAAAAATGAATTTTAAAATAAATTTTCAATGAATTTCCAAAATTGAATTAAAATTGATTTTTAATTTTAAAAAGATAATTAAATAATTAAATAAAAAATAATTTAATATTTAATTAATTAAATATTATTATTTTAATATTAAATAATAAAATAATATTATTTTTTCCACTTGTCCCGATTTTTCTAAAAAAAACCGATATGAATCCCTATTCATATAATTAATATTTAAATTATATTTAAATATTATAATTAACTCTATTTGTACGTTTAATTCGTAATTAAACGCCAATATATCGTATATATCTAACTTTCATTCCTTAAGCCAAGATTTGAACAATTCAAACTTATTCACCACATTATCTAAGATTTTAGTCCATTTATGAGCTAGTAGAGGGACCTAATGAACCTACAGATCATGAGCTTCAACGATCCGAGATTAACCGGCCAAACTCTTTAACCTAGTTAACCAACATTCGTTAACTAACGGGACACTCCACTAAAGCCCGTAGTTGCACTCTCCTCACTATAGATATATTTGTGTCCATTTGATATAACCGTCATCGACAAGTCAATCCTTCACAGGTTGTTCATAACTTCAGCTAGGTCAAATACCGATTTACCTCTGAGTTACATCTTTTCTCCTTAAGTATCATTGTCCCTCTAATGAACAATTAATTTAGGATCTAATCACTGAATCCATTCCCTCTCGTGCCAATGAGAGGATGGGGCCCCTTGTTCAAGTCTTGGGAACAACACTTAAGAGAACAACATATCTTCTATCCCTAAGTTGGGTAGGAGTGAATTCCGTTTTGCAAATTCTGTGTTCCCAACTATCTACCGAGTCTTATCCCTGAAATAGGAGGAATGTCGAGCAGCGCTATTGAGCTTACTCTTACCTATGTAGATCAAGGGATAATTCTGAATAAATAGGAGTTCATAGATAGCTCAAGATTCAGATCAAGTTATCTAGGTCATCGATAAGTGAAATTAATCAGTGTTAATCGTAAACGGTGTTAATACGTAACAGTAATTATTTCAGGGTCAGTCTTACACAATCTCATTATGTAGAATACTCCCGCTCACATGTCTCTACATGATCAAATCAGAATCACTTCATTTATGACACTTTACAATATTTGTAACAATCATGAAGCGGGTCGTATTCAATAGTGTCTCCAGGAAGATGTACCCAACCTAATCCATATACTATAGACTATTGAGGCTACTTACTCGAACTTGATCCTTTTTATGTCTCCACATAAAGTCTAAGTACTCATGATAGTAGCCAAGGGTTTGTAATTTAATTGGATTTAGAGTTGATAAATAATTAATTCACTTGAATAACTTCATATGTACTAAAAATCACTTATTTACAAAAACTACGAGTTTTAGGACATACAACCCAACAAACTCCCACTTGGACTAAAACTCTTAGTGGGTTACAACAAAGTTGAGTACAGTAAGAGAAATCTAAATACAATAAACTAGGGCATCCCATACCCACAATTTCTCCCACTTGCCCTATTTATTTTACTCGTAATCCTAAACTCTTCAGGTGGCCCTCAAAAACAGTAGCCGGGAGGGCCTTTATAAATGGATTAGCAATGTTGTGCTCAGATGCTATTTGTCTCACAATAACGTCTCTTCTCTGCACAATTTCTCTGATGAGATGGTATTTGCGCTCAATATGCTTTCCGCACTTATGGCTTCTTGGTTCTTTGGAGTTCGCTACTGCCCCACTATTATCACAATGTAAAGTGATTGGTAGATGCATGTCTGGAACAATTTCAAGATTGTTGAGGAACTTCCTAAGCCATACTGCTTTTTTGGCTGCCTCCCATGCAGCAACATATTCCGCTTCCATTGTGGAGTCGGCAATGCAACTTTGCTTAATACTGCTCCACACTACTGCTCCTCCGTTAAGAGTGAATACCGATCCCGAAGTAGATCTCCTTGAGTCTATATCGGTTTGAAAATCGGAATCAGTGTATCCGGTAAGGATCAAATCCTTATTTCCATACACAAGCACGTAGTTCCTCGTTCTCCTTAGATACTTGAGGATATTCTTAACGGCAATCCAATGTGCAAACCCGGGATTGGATTGATACCTACTGACAATTCCTACTGCAAAACATATGTCTGGTCATGTACATAGCATTGCATACATCAGACTCCCGACAGCTGATGTGTAGGGAACTCGTCTCATATCCTCAACCTCTTGAGGTGTTTTAGAACATTGTTCCTTTGACAAATGTATTCCATACCTGAAAGGTAGAAGACCTCTCTTGGAATCTTGCATCTTAAACCTAGACAACACTTTGTCTATATAAGATGCTTGAGACATAGCTAGCGTTCTATTCTTACGGTTCCGAACTATTTGGCTCCCAAGAACATACTGAGCTTCTCCCATATCTTTCATTTGAAATTGAGTTGCTAGCCAATTCTTAATGTCAGTAAGATATCCTACATTATTCCCAATAAGTAAGATATCATCTACATATAGAACAAGAAATGCTACAGCGGAATTGATGATCCTTCTATATACACAAGGTTCATCAACGTTTTGTTCAAAGCCATAAGATTTGACTGCAGTATCAAATCTCATATTCCAAGATCTGGATGCTTGTTTTAATCCATAAATGGATCTATTCAGCTTGCAAACGTTTTGCTCCTGACCTTGTTCTATGAACCCTTCTGGTTGGACCATGTAGATGTTCTCTTCAAGATTGCCATTTAGGAAGGCAGTCTTGACATCCATTTGCCAAATTTCATAATTATAAAAAGTGGCAATGGATAAGAGTATCCTTATTGATTTTATCATAGCAACAGGTGAAAAGGTTTCTTCATAATCTACCCCCTCTACCTGGGTATAACCCTTTGCTACTAACCGGGCTTTATAGGTCTGTACCTTCCCCATATGGTCTCGTTTACGTTTGTAAATCCATTTACAACCGATAGGTCTTACCTCATCAGGTTGATCTATAAGTTCCCAGACTGAATTGAAGTACATAGACTTCATTTCGAGGTTCATGGCTTTGATCCACTGATCTCGATCAACATCATTCATTGCCTGTTTATAGGTCAATGGATCCTCTAAGCCATCATAAGGTATGGTGACTTCAATTTCAGCTAAACCTAAATAGCGGTCGGGCTGTCTAACAACCCTCCCACTACGTCGAGGCTCTCTCAACTCTTGAGATGGACGTGACAGACTAGATGTGCTTGGTCTATCAACAACTTTTGTTGATTAGCCAGTTTGATCAGCAATTTTTTGTGATCTATTTGTAGCATCTTTTGAAATCTCTTCCAATACTAGTTTACTACGTGGTTTATGATCATGTATGTGGTCTTCCTCCAGGAATGTGGTATTTGTCGATACAATTACATTTTCATCTTGAGGATCATAAAAAAGACCACCTCTCGTTTCTTTAGGGTATCCTATAAATAGGCATAATTTTGAACGACGTTCCAATTTTTTAGGATTTTGCACCAACACATGTGCTGGGCAACCCTAGATCCGGAAGTGACGTAAACTAGCTTTATGCCCTGTCCATAACTCATAGGGTGTTTCTGAGACACTCTTAGAAGGAACATTATTCAAAATATAAACCGCGGTCTCCACTGCGAATCCCCAAAACGAGTTAGGCAACGATGCGTAACTCATCATCGAACGAACCATGTCCAACAAGGTTCTATTTCTCCTTTTAGATACTCTGTTCTGCTATGGCGTACTAGGTACAGAGAGTTGAGACTTAATTCCATGTTCTATCATATAGTCTTGGAATTTTAACTCCATATATTCTCCACCTCGATCAGATCGAAGTGTTTTAATAGTTTTACCTAATTGGTTCTCAACCTCGGTCTTAAATTCCTTGAACTTTTCAAGGGTTTCAGATTTATAATGCATTAGGTAAATATAGCTGTACCTTGAATAATCATCAATAAAGTTGATGAAATATTCATACCCTCCTCGAGCCTTTACATTCATTGGTCCACAAAGGTCCGAATGCACGAGTTCTAAGGGTTCTTTGGCTCGAAGACCTTTTCCAGTAAAAGATCTCTTTGTCATTTTTCCCTCGAGACAAGACTCACATGGTGGTAGAGAGTTATCTTCTAACTTGTTTAGAAGTCCGCTCTTAACCAATCTCTCAATCCTATTGAGATTAATGTGGCCAAGTCTTAAGTGCCAAAGATAGGTACTTTGAGAAACACGTCGTCATTTTGTTTGAGTTTCGGCTGTTTTAAATATTTCAGTATTGTAAATAGCCTTAACTCTGGTTGGTTTTAACTTATATAAATTATTATTTAAGTTTGCAGAACAAATTTGTACACCTCTTTTAGTAATGAACGCTTCATTAATTTCAAAAGAAACTTTGTACATATGTTCAATCAAACAAGAAATAGATATTAAATTCCTCTTGCAAGAGGGTACATACAAAACACTTTCTAAGTATATATATCTATTTCCAAAAAATAACTTTACATCTCCCACCGCCAAAGCTGAGATGAGCTCTCCTGATCCAACCCGAAGAGTTATCTCACCATATTCTAGTTGTTTCCAAGAACTAGTTTCCTGAAAAGAAGAACAAACATGATTAGTGGCCCCTGAATCTAGTATCCAAGTAGAATCATTATTCTCCACTATACATGTTTCTAGAATCATTAAATCGTATTTACCTTGATTCTCTTTTCCAGCCTTCTTATCGGCAAGGTACTTTGGGCAGTTCCTTTTCCAGTGCCCATCACCGCTGCAGTAGAAACATTTTCCTTTCTCTACAACGGACTTTTTGCCTTTTGCAGTAGTAATAGGAGGTGTTTTCCCTTTCCCTTTTCCTTTCTTCTTCTGAATACCTTTATTCTTTAGGACAAATTTATTTCCAGAGGTAGAGCCCTTTTGGAATCTCCTTTTTGAGGTAATAACAACATTTGCCTCTACCTCAGAACCCTTATTTTTCAATAAGGACTGGTAAATCTGTAACTCATTAAGAAGGGTGGTAAGATTATAATCTATTTTGTTCATCATGGCGTTAGTTCTGAACTGGAAAAAAACTCTTCGGAAGAGACTCCATGATGAATCCTACTTGGCTCTTCTCGTTCATGACAGCCCCGTTTACTTCCGCGATGTTGAAGTGGACCATCATGTCCAGAACATGTTCCCTAACATTCGTTCCTTCTTTCATCCGGCAATTGTAAACATATTTGATAGCATCATGCATAGCTGAGGAGGACGGTTTTCCAAACAGAGCTTGCAGTGAGTTCATGATCTCCTTAGCAGTGACCATTTTTTCATGCTTTTTGGATAGTATATCTGATATACTTGCCAAAATATAGACTTTGGCTTTTTCATTAGCTTTGGTCCATCTGTCATGAACGTCCCGAACAGTTCGGTTCGCATTTTGAGCAGGGACTGAAGGACATTCCTCCGTTAAAACAAACCTCAGATCGTCGATAACTAGTATAGTGTTTAAATTAGATTTCCAAGTTCCATAGTTATCGCCGTTAAGTTTTTCCGAAGCTAATAGTTGAACTATAGATGTATTCATTGCTGGAAAAAAAAATGAACAAGTTTAATTAGTGAATGTACTCTAAATTTTAATTCAATTTATTTAGCAAGTAATAATGTACCCATATTTCATTATTTTATTTTGCAACGATACTTCAGTGAGTCAGAATGGCCCCTATCGAAGGGTAGTCGACCACTCCTTCACTGAATCAAGATACTCTTGACTAAATACTAATACCAAAATAACTCTTATTCTTATAGTATTTAGTTACCGTTTCTTTGGTCAAGAACTTTACTAACACTTAGTAAGTCTTGTAAGTGTATACCCTCCATTTTCGAATCACAAAGATCAGAATCAAATAAGCCCTCGAAGGAGAAACAATTGCTTGAAAACGGACCTATGTAATTTTATCCATTTTTTGAGTTCACGGAGTTCCGAATCCCATGTTACAAACCCTCCGAAGGGATATGCGCCTATAAATGCCAAGCAGGTGCAACATAGGATTCTCACGGTGTGACCTAATGGAAGAGACCATAGGACATGTTGACACACACCCTTCACCCACTTACTATGAACTACTTCCCCTATTCACCTTGCTATTGACCCATGCAAACACTTTCCGAAGGGAGGTTGCCCAAATAGCAACTCGAAGCCAAACATGGGATCTCACGTTGTGAACTCTTAGGGACGTGAGAGCTAATCATAATGTATGTAATTTTAATTGGGTATTTACTTGGTTATATTCCGGCTAAATATATACAACCTAAGTCTAGGTGAACAATTCAAGTATAACATTTATACTGGTTTATTTTAACCTATGATGTTTAAGTGATTTAAGCCAATTTAACTCACCTTACACTGCTCTCGCATGCTCATAAAAACGGGTTAACTCAACTCAGACGCCAACTCTATCCCCAGGTAGGAGGTGTTCCATAAACCGTCAACTTAAATACCTCCAGCCTTAGACAGGATTTTGTTGGGTGAGCTTTGTAAACACAATTTTACAAGATATCGACCTAATTTTAACTATTAAAAAAGGTTGATTTGAGTTGCACCGGTGTTACCCTAGGTGAGCATGCAATTAGCTTTTTATAGATTTTAAAATTCTAATTTATTTTATAACAATTATAAAATAAACAATTCAAAAAATCATAACATATATATACATTTCATCGATTAATATAACTAATTTATATTAATACTCATGAAATTAAAATAATCATGCATACTATATATTATAACATTTATAACATAAATAAAATGCATGAAACATGCTTATCCTATGGTGGGCATTTAAATCTATATGGCATACTATATGCATAAATAAATTTAAATTAATTAAACATACATTCATAATGCATAAATAATTAAAACACACTAAATTGGACTAGTTTTGGCATTTTTTTACAAGCAAAAAACTAAATTATTACAATAATATTTTAAAAAACTGCTCGAACAAGTCCCGAACACTTCGAACTAGCTTGAACCGGCTTGAAACACCTCGAAAACGGGTTGAATCGGCTGAAAAAGGGTTGAACCGGTCAAACTTTGACTGAACAAGTCAAACTTTGACTCAACCGGTCAAAGGTTGACCGGTCAACTTCATCACCTTCAATTTTGCACGGGAGAAAGAACCAGAAGAGAGAGAGAAAAAAAAAAACTGCTGCTTCTCTCTTTTCCTTCTTCATGAACACTTCTTGGTTTTCTTCGAAATTCGACCAAATTACAGACTCTTCCCGACTCATTAACGAGCAAAAGACCCAGATTAATTACAATAATTTACCACAAATTGAAGGGTAAAAAAAATGCTAAAACCAGAAAAAACAATTTAGCTCCCATAAACATTCATCTCATGAATTAAACCCCACCAAAGCAAATTGAGTGAAATTAATTAGCTCTGATACCAATTGAAGGATTAATGAGCATGCAGCAGAAGTTAATTTGATCAATTTTCACTCCAAGATGCTCAATTTAGAGGATTAAACATGCAATTAAGAAGAAAAACCAAAGTTTCAAGAACACTTACCATTGAAGCCCCAAATTCTCCTTCAATTCTTGATGAATTTCAGCACCACTTGGTTGTAGACCACCACAAGAGTCTTCTCTACTATTCTCTAGGTTTAGAATTGGATGGTGGGATCCAAATTTGTGGTGAATTTGAGAAAGAATGAAGGTTGGGAAGAAGATGAACAATGGATAGAATTTTGCAAAATTAACCCTTAATTTCACAAAATTCTTAAACCATTTTTATGTCAAAATCATCTCTATTTATTAAAGAATAACATGCAATCCAATTGCATCAAAATTTGACAACACAAAATGGTTAATTTGTTGGTTAATTGTGAAGAAGACAACCAAGCTCCTAGCTTAGTTAGTGGGAAAATCCAATCTTCAAAAATCAATTTTAAAATCAATTTTCAATGAATTTCAAAAATTGAATTAAAATTGATTTTTAATTTCAAAAATATAATTAAATAATTAAATAAAAAATAATTTAATATTTAATTAATTAAATATTATTATTTTAATATTAAATAATAAAATAATATTATTTTTCCCACTTGTCCCGATTTTTCTAAAAAAAACCGATATGAATCCCTATTCATATGATTAATATTTAAATTATATTTAAATATTATAATTAACTCTATTTGTACGTTTAATTCGTAATTAAACACCGATATATCGTATATATCTAACTTTCATTCCTTAAGTCAAGATTTGAACGATTCAAACTTATTCACCACATTATCTAAGATTTTAGTCCATTTATGAGCTAGTAGAGGGACCTAATGGACCTACAGATCATGAGCTCCAACGATCTGAGATTAACCGGCCAAACTCTTTAACCTCGTTAACCAACATTCGTTAACTAACGGGACACTCCACTAAAGCCCGTAGTTGCACTCTCCTTACTATAGATATATTTGTGTCCATTTGATATAACCGTCATCGATAAGTCAATCCTTCACAGGTTGTTCATAACTTCAGCTAGGTCAAATATCGATTTACCTCTGAGTTACATCTTTTCTCCTTAAGTACCATTGTCCCTCTAATGAACAATTAATTTAGGATCTAATCACTAAATCCATTCCCTCTCGGGCCAGTGAGAGGATGGGGCCCCTTTTTCAAGTCCTGGGAACAACACTTAAGAGAACAACCTCTCTTCTATCCCTAAGTTGGGTAGGAGTGAATTCCATTTTGCAAATTCTATGTTCCCAACTATCTACCCAGTCTTATCCTTGAAATAGGAGGAATGTTGAACAGCGCTATTGAGCTTACTCTTACCTATGTAGATCAAGGGATAATTCTGAATAAATAGGAGTTCATAGATAGCTCAAGATTCAGATCAAGTTATCTAGGTCATCGATAAGTGAAATTAATCAGTGTTAACCGTAAAAGGTGTTAATACGTAACAGTAATTATTTCAGGGTCAGTCTTACACAATCTCATTATGTAGAATACCCCCGCTCACATGTCTCTACATGATCAAATCAGAATCACTTCATTTATGACACTTTACAATATTTGTAACAATCATGAAGCGGGTCGTATTCAATAGTGTCTCCAGGAAGAGATACCCAACCTGATCCAGGTACTATAGACTATTAAGGCTACTTACTCCAACTTTATCCTTTTTATGTCTCCACATAAAGTCCAAGTACTCATGATAGTAGCCAAGGGTTCGTAGTTTAATTGGATTTAGAGTTGATAAATAATTAATTCACTCGAATAACTTCATATGTACTAAAAATCACCTATTTACAAAAACTACGAGTTTTAGGACATACAAACCAACACAACCGACATTTAGACGAAAATATGGCCAACCCACGAAACCCTGCTCAAGGAGACAATCTAGATAATGTGAACGTAGACCTCCAGACAAATTCAATTTTGTTGGCGCACAACAGAAATAGATCAATGCTAGAGTATGCATTGCCGAATTTATATGATTTCTCCCTTGGGATTAGACGCCCACCTTTGAGAGAAATGGTAGGTTTGAAATGAAATGGGTCATGCTATAGATGTTACAAGCTACAAGACACTTTGGCGGTGCATTGAGAGAGGACCCACATGCACATCTGAAGAGTTTTTTGAAGATATGCAACACGTTCTCCATATCAAGAGTAATACAGGATGGTATTCGACTTTCTCTCTTCCGATTCTCCCTTAGAGATGAGGTGCAACAGTGAGCTTATTCATTTAATCCTGGCGAGGTCACAACCTGGGAGCAGATGGTGGAAAAATTCATGCAGAAATATTTCCCTCTGACTGTTAACTCAAGAAGGAGACGTGATATCGTAACCTTCGAGCAGAAAGATTCGAGACGCTAAGTGAGGCTTGGACCCGAATCAAGAGGCTTGTGATGAACTGTCTACACAACAAAATCCCTAATTGCGTTCAAATGGAAATTTTCTATAGAGGACTTAATCGACCTTCGCAATCAGTTGTTGATGCCTCTGTTGTAGGAGGATTAATGGATAAGACATATACCCAAGCTAAGGATATCCTTGATAGAATTTTGAGAAACATCGATGAATGGCTCGATGATGGATATGGCTCGCGTTCCACGGACAGACGCAGAGCCCAAGCTAGAGTTATTGAAGCTGCTGTTGCTAAAAGTCTGGCAGTTCAGTTGGCTATGGTGACATCCTTACTGAAGACTATAGCCCTGAATAATAACGGTGGAATAGTTGGTTCTATTGCTTTGATTCACGCATTGAATCAAGTGGCAGCGATCAGTTGTGTGCAATGAAAAGGTACACCTATATGATATGTGCCCTTACAACCCACAGTTTGTGTGTTATGTGCAGAATAACTTGTATGGTAAAACATATAATTCGGGTTGGAGGAATCACCCTAACTTCAGATGGGGAGGGAATCAGCAATAGCAAACAGACCAAGGGCATGCACCACAATCACATAGAGTAAATCCTCCTGGCTTCCATCAGAATGGTCATCGCCACCAACAACAATATTCTCAGCAGCGATCCCAGCAAGCTACCAATTTTTCATCCTCTTCGTCTATTGAATCCTTGTTAAAGGAATATATAAATAAGAATGACGCAATGCTTCAGAGTCAAGCCACTACAATAAGAAACCTAGAAGTCCAAATGGGTCAGATTGCAGGTGAGCTAAAGAATAGGCCACAGGGAGCACTGCCATGCACAACTGAGGCTCCGAGAAGTAGCAGAAAAGACCAGTGTCAAGCAGTGGCACTGAGAAGTGGGAATACACTGTCCACTAAAACGCATTATCAGAGAAGCCAGACAGATCTGCAGCCTTCTACATCTTCATAATCAATTCAACCAACAACACTTCAACCAAATGTACCTTCCATGAATTCTTCTTCAAATTCAGAACTAGTCAATGATAACTCAAGTAACGTAGGAAATCACACTTGTACAGACACTGATATGAGAGAAAAAGCAACGCAAGCCTGTCCTACGTCGGTAGAAAAGGTCCCAGCAAAGAACATCGATCAGACATTGTGTCCACCCTTTCCCCACCGTCTAAGAAAGAAAAATGACGAGGGGAAATTCAAGAAATTTCTTGACATGCTCAAGTAGCTCCACATCAACATCTCGTTGGTGGAGGCTCTTGAGCAGATGCCTAGTTACGTAAAATTTCTTAAAGACATCCTTTCTAAAAAGAGACAATTGGGAGAATTCGAGACAGTTGCTGTAAAGTAGGAATAAAGTGCTTTATTCAAGAGGAAGATCCCTACAAAAATGAAGGATTCTGGGAGTTTTACGCTGCCTTGCTTGATAAGGGGAATGGACGACGACCAAGCAGTATGCGATCTTGGGGCCAGTATCAACTTGATGCTTATCTATCTTCAAGAAATTGAGAATTGGTGAGGCAAGGCCCACTACAGTAACACTACAGCTGGCCGATTGGTTGATCAAGCATCCTGAAGAAAAGATAGAGGATGTTCTAGTCAAGGTAGATAAATTCATTTTCCTAGCGAACTTCATCATTCTAGATTATGAAGTCGATTGGGAGGTGCCAATCATTCTAGGAAGACCTTTTTTAGCTACTAGGCATGCATTGATAGATGTACAGGAGGGAGAATTGACCATCCGCGTTGATGACCAACAGGTAAAATTCAATGTATTTGATGCGCACTTTGAGTGTTAACCGCAAGTGTACGGGTCAAGTTATAATATAAGACGGTTAAGTCTGAATATCGTTCCATTGGAGATCCAATTGGGAAGCTTTAAATTACTTAGCTATTCTAGAGTTGAATCAATTTTATTTGAGGATTGGAATTAATATTGTGAGTTAAAGAAAATATAAACCAAATAAGGAAAGTAATAAAGTGAAACACAAGAGTCAAAGAGAGTTCTAGGGTAATGAATCCTTGTTTATTTCATCATGCAATATTATAGATTTCATGGATTTTATTGTAATTCATATGCCTAAGTCTAGAAACTTAATTCCAAGTTATTTTCTCTAAAAAACAACCATTTCTCATGCAACTCGATTGATTACTAATCTCTTGAAACCAATACAAATTACATGGCATTAAGAATAGTCTTTAGCAACTTTTATTGTCAACTTAACTACTCTCGTGATAGATTAACAACAATTTATTGTTATAGATCAAGTTAAACATACAATCTCTCAATCATACATCTAACCTAACATGTGAAGAGGGCCAATCCACAAGAATTAAACACAATAACAAAGAAAAGCATAATCATTCCAACAAAACCATGAAAGTCTACAATATCAACATGAATTCATAAACAAATTATCAAGACCCTAAAACTAAAGAGTTTAGCCAGTCATAGCTTGAAACAACATGTTTAAACAAAATAAACAAAGAAAGAGTGTAAAGGAAGGAAAACTCTACTGAAAATAGGCTCTTGATTGAGGTAGCATTGTCACGATCTCCTTGGCTCTCAAGTCGGAATTCGAATGACACCACGACTATCTCGAACTATTTTCCTCTTCCTTGCAACTAACTCACTCTTTGAACTCTTTTATGAACTCTCACTCAATTGTTTCCTTCTTGTGGCTCTTTAGGTCTGTAATTTTTTGCTTTGAATGGTTATTAGGTGAAACACCCCTATCCTAGATATATATATATATATATATATATATATATATATATTTACCTAGGAGTGAGTGTTAAAACTATTCTTCATCCTGCTAACACTGTTATATACACATTTATAAATCATAACCTGCTGATATTAGACTTAGCTTTACAATAGTTATGCAAAGATCTATTGATAATATAGCACCATGAGTAAGATTTAAGAGACTATGTGTAATATTTACAAGTATGCCTGATGATTCTCACTATGTCACTCAAAATAAGTACAATATCTACATAGGGATGAGATTTACAAGTTCCCAAGTACAAAATCCTAATTAGACTCAGATGAGTCTTGATGGTGGGCTAAGCACCCCGAACACGCTCGCTAACTGGAAAGAAAACATCAAAGAAACAAGAATTTATGAGCTACAACGCTCAGTGAGTGACTATCTAAAATATAACTCAATAATGCATAACTACAAATACTAGTATAATCTGCTTAGTCATGCACTGTAAACTTGCAACTAATTATAATCACACAACTGAGTTTCTTTTCTTTAAACCTTAGTTGAGACGGAGTGAACTCAACGCACCCAACGTCAATAAACCTTAGCTGTGTGGAGTAAGCTCAACACATCAGCATCAAATGTTTTCTAGTATGCATATATGTCTGTTTGATCTCGGGTTGCTCGTATACCTTCTCATGTCCTTTGGTAATAGGGTCCCAATGAATACTCAATCACCTTCTCTATGTCTTTTGGTGAGAGCTTCATAGATGTAAGCACTGATTTGCGATGCCAAGCATTGAGGTGTAGCCATGCGTTGTGGCTATGCGTCTCAAAGGGAGAAGTGGCCGAGGGCGAGAGGAAAGTAAAATTTTGACTGAGTATTGACTAAGTCCATGCGTTTGTGATTAATTCATGGAGGTTGGTGAGCTGAAGTAGCTACCCGCGTTGATAGATAAGTAGTTCTGATGGGGGAAGAAACACACTTGAACCATGCGTTCAAGTCACTCTGCGCTGAGGACAGTATTGTGTTGAAGTCGATGTGTCGAAGACAGATATGCGCTGGAAGCACCTGTGCTAAAGACAGGATGGTCTGGACGCAATGAAAATAGAAGTGCAAAATGGAAAGATATACGTTCAAAATAGGAGGCGTGTGGGGACACCCACCATGCGTTGGAAGAGAAGTTAATTTGAGTGTCGTGCGTCGAGCTGAGAACCCTGCGCTAGTCTGCAGATGAAAGTAAGTTAGCAGCCTAAGTTCTGGTGTATAAGAAGGTTAAGTCGGTAGTATAAATAGCTGGATTAATTAAATGTTTAATCATTTTAAGGACATTTTGAGAGCTTAAGTCGGTTCTATTCTTCAGATAAACTTCAGAAGAAGATAGAGGAAGGTGTTCTTGAGGATTTTGGACGAAGTTTGATTCATATTGATGCTGAAAACGAAGCTGGAACAGGGGAATGACTGAAGTTACTTGGTTTGATTGAGCAGTGACTGTTATTCGGAACAGAACGTGAGGAAGAAGCTGAGTTCAGAGCTGAAAATTTAAGGTTAGTAAGTTAACGCAATTCCTAACAACTTTTGTAAAGGATGGTGATGCTGAAATTGAAGATTTACTATGTGAATCCTTAGGAAATCGATGATTACAAGACTATCTTGCAATCCGGAACAGCAGGAGGTAACTTCGAAATATCGCGAGAATGAGAAGGAGCTACACCCTGAAATTTTAAGGTAAGCTTTAGAACGTGATTTCCTATAAGTTTGTAGAAGAGAAGAAACCCTGAATCCGTATGGAAATGTGGCTTTTAATAGGTTAAAGTAAGAACGAGAAGAAAGGAAGGAATTACAATGCAAAGTGCCGTTGGAAAATCAAGTATCGGCGCGCTGTCTAGGAATTTGTAGCGAGACGGGTATCGCTGAAACGCAGAGGAACCTTCCGTCTCACAGATCTCGCTAGATAACGCTGAGTATCGCTGCTAAGGTATGTAACGCTGGTGCTGTTCTATCGGGTATCGCTAGTAACAGTATCACTTGGCGGGTATCGCTGAGGTTCTCGTTATAAGACAGTAGAGAAAAGGAAAGGGAATTAATGTTGATTAACGCAAGGTATATCTCCTTTGCAGGCCAAGAAGAAATAGGAAAAGTATATAACCCACGTAAAGCCTAGAAAGAGTTGTGAGTGACACTTTTCTTTCTTTGAAACGAAATTTATTGAAAATGTTTAGTTTGATTTTTCTCATGAGATATGGCTTTGAGATAAACTGTTTACTTGAAAAGCATGATGTTTGATGATATTGTTCACAAGGCATGTTTTATCCGTTTCTATAGGATGTTGAGTGGCATGGTTTGAAATGTTGTTTATCGTAATATATTTGATTTTCATGAAAGATTTCCATGGGATCTATTCACGTAAAATGCTGGTTTCTAAAATGTTTTAGAGGAGGCTCAATGCTGAAGGACATGAGAAGGCATGTGAGTTTCCCCAGGACCCAGTACTGAAGGACTCGTAGAAGGTACTTGGGCAACCCGCCATATTCCTATGTGCACATAGAGGTTAAGCTGGCTAATGCATCGAGCTTGCTCTGCTTGAAGCCAGGGATGATTTCGACGTTGGGTGTGTTGAGCCTTGCTCCACCCCAACTAAGGTGATTTTCGACGTTGAGTGCGTAGAAGCATTGCTCCGCCTCAACTAAGGGAAAAGTTTGAAAACTAGTTGATATTGATAAATTCCTTGGAAAACGCTTTTGTATGATTTTAGTATTGATTTATGAGAATGATGAATTTCATGAAAAGTATGTTACGTTTGAACAAATGTTAAACTCTTATTTATTCATTTATATGAAACATGCCTATTTTATATGAATGTCGTTTTACAAAGATTGTCACTCACTAGGCTGTTAGCTTATATTTTCCAATGTTTTCCTTTTCTCTCCCCAGGTAGCAAGGACGTTCCCGGTGCTTAGCCTATTACAGCTCACCCTGCCTAAGTCTCGAGTTATCAAGATACAGTCAAGTCTGAGAGTTGTACGTGCATATGTTTATATAAATGGCATGTAGAACATGTAGTTTTGAGTGGGGACTGTTAGTAGAGTCGTGTATATTGTATTATGGATATGAATATGAACTTATGCTATGCATTAAAGGTGTACCCTATACAGGGAATTGTATCAAGTTATAAGCACGTGATGTATGACTATGTTCTGTACAGGAAAGGAATTTAAAGTTAGGACAATATGCGTCACAAGATGGGTGATGTTTATTGTCTTCACACTCCCCCTTAGATTAGGTGGGTAATCTGGGAGGGGGTGTAACAATAGAAATACTAGGACTGCCCATATGCCTTCTCATGTTCTTTAGCATTGGGTCCCAATTCCATCTTTCTAGGGTATTGACATGCACATCACATTGATCATAAAATAACATAAATCATGATACCTCAGAGTTCTTAGAGCATTCATCAAACAACTAGCTTGGTAAAACTTAGGAACATTAACTAATACATTTTCAAGCTCTATCTTACATATAAGATATGTACTAGTTTCATACATAGGAGTACACTTCAAATCATGCTTCATAGATATTACTAAGCATATATACTAAAAAAAATATATAACCAAGTTGGCTTATCTCAACCACAGTGTCACTCACAACTTATTCCGAGCTCCGAGCGGGTTATACGCTTTCTTTAGCTCCTCCTGGCCTGTAAACACACCTTTTTCGTGTTAGACATTTCTAATATTCCTCTTTATATTCACTATATTTGCTTAAACATCTCAAACATGTGTTTCATCACTAATCCCTCTCTTGTTTACAACTTTTCATAATGAGCGAGATCCATAACTATCAGCGAGACTATTAGTGAGACCTACTTATAACCATGCGGCAGTAACAAGACCCAGCTTAGCGAGACTAGCGATATTACCTTAAGAAGCGACACTCAGCGAAGCTTCAGCGAGAGTTATGAGACGCAAAGTCCCTTTGCGTTACCAGCGACACTCGTCTCGCTACTCACTCTCCAGCTCTTTAGCGATATCCCTGTCTAAACGACACCTGATGGCCACTGCCTTCTTCTTTCCCTTCTAACTCTTTCTTTAACCTATTAAACATCGAATTCCAGCCAAATTCAGAACTCCTTCTCTTCTACAAGCTTGTAAAGAAGTGAGTTTTCTAACTTACCTCAAAATTTCAAACCACCTTCTTCGTTTGGAAGCTATTCTCGAATAACTCCGGCTGCTTTAAATCATCCAGCAGTTCAACTCTGATTACTTTCTCCTAGAATTTAACATATTTTTGCTCAAATTCAGCTTTAACATCCTTCATGGAAGTTACTAAGAATTTAATTAACTTACTAACCTTAAAATTTCAACCCTAGCTTCAACTTCCTCAGCTCACTCTTCTTCAAATACCGAATGATGTCCAGATTTATCAACAACAATCAAGCTTCTGGTTCCAGCTTCAATTTCACCATGAAAATGATTTGAATTCTACTTAAATTCGATATAAACACCTTCTTCCACCTCTCTTCGTTGTTCGTCTGCGAAATGGGATCAATCTGAGTTCGAAATATGTCTAAAGTGTTTATTTATTCGGTGTACTTACTTATATATAAATATAGACCACCGACTCACCAACACCACCATCACCTTCCTACTTAGGTTGGCCAACGCAAACCTTCTGCGCATGGGTTCAGCAACGCATAGTCTCAACTTACTGTGTTAAAATTGCCGAACGCCCCATCGCCGGATAGCCGACTAATGCTTGGTCCTCTGGCCACTCTTCTATGCACCAACGCATACCAACCTTCAACGCATAGCCCGTCTTGGCCACTCTTCTATGCACGAACCTTCAACGCATAGTAGCGTTCAACGCATAGTGACCTTCAACGCCTAGTGGCCTTCAACGCTTAGTGGCCTTCGACGCATAGTGGCCTTCAACGCCTAGTGGCCTTCAATGCATAGTGGCCTTCTGTCACACCCCATCCCAGATGCACTCTATACCTAAGGTTGAGCGTGATACTGTACTCCCTATATACATATTGGAATTAGACGCCAGATAAATCTCAAATTCAAAACACCATTGCTATTAAAACATTAGGAAAACATACAATCTCTCAACAAGTATTCTCTGCATATATATATATAAGATACAAAACAACTCCCCATCACTTCTAAGAAACATGTACGTTACAAAACATGAGCACAGACTAAATATTTACAACTATCCCAGAGGTTTGCTTCCAGATAGGCCCAGACGAGATTCTTCTGTAGGCTAGGCGTCCCGGACACGCTCGCTACCTGAAACGACAACAAACAAACAAAACGAGTGAGCATGAAGCCCAGTGAGTGACTAAATTCATTCAACTACACTATCAACCATGAACTAGCATAACTATTAGTAACCAATGTTTATCGCCTTTCAGATAGTTGCTAAACTTCTTTAAGCTTTTGGTTTCACCTTTACCAATATCCTCATAGCCCCATGGTAATTAGCTATCTATTGTTGTGACAAAGCACCACTTAACTCTTCCGTATTTAGTACAAATTCTCATTTCTAAACACATATAAATGCCTAATCATCATGTTTCACGATTTTGCAACTATCAAGTGCCTTCACATTCTGTCCCTCAGCACTTATTCGATTATGTCTACATTACCATGTGCCTTCACACGAAGTCCCTCAGCAGTGGTAACCAATTCATTCTTCGCTCATGTGCCTTCACTCATGGTCCCTCAGCACGAGCTAGTATGTGATGGATTACTACATGCTTTCTCTCATAGTCCCTCAACATTGTAATCCATTCCACTTAGCTATTCAAGTGCTTTCACACGAAGTCCCTCAGCACTTAACTTCATGCTTACTTACACATAGGCTTTCACCATAAGGTCCCTCAGCCATTACTATATTTAGACAATAGAATTAGTTTCCTTTTAACTTGCTGGCATATCATATTCACTGTGAATACTGCAAAGTACAACATTTTCTCATCAAATAAGTATACTAAGGTAACCACAAAATATAATAAAAGGTCACTCACAACTTGTCTCGGCTCTAAGTGGATTATAAGCCTCCCCGAGCTCTTCCTGGCCTGAAAATACATATTTCTCATGTTCAGTTTCCATAAATCTTCCTTTTCCCTTAACACACATTAATAGCATTATACTTCAGACAACTAAAGGCTACCAGCGAGATTCATCACATACTACTGTACCAGCGACACTAAGTTGGACGTGACTAGCGAGACTACTTGAAGAGCGACACCCAGCGATATTCTAGCGAGAATCGTGAGACGCAAAGCCCCTCTTGCGTTACAGCGATACTTGTTTCGCTGCCCTGTCTCTCGCTCTCTCAACGATACTACCGCTACAGCAGAACCGTTTCCTTCTTCCTTTTCTCTTCCTTCTTCAACCTGCTAAACATTACATTTTGGTCAATTCTAGAACTTACTTCCTTCTACAAACTTGTTAAGGTGTAAGTTCTTCATCTTACCTCCAAATTTCATGAAGAACATCCTCTCCGTTTAAGGTATATCCTTCAACAACTTCGAGTTACCCCTAATCGTCTGGCAAAATCAGCTTTAATCTCTTCTATCTGAGTTTGACACACATTTATACAATTTCAGCTCAAGCATCCTTCATGAAACTTGCTAAAAATCGAGTTAACCTACTAACCTTAGAAGTTCTGGCCCTAACCACCGTTTCTTCAGTTTGTTCTTCCTCCAAAACCGAACGTCACTCTGAGAGAGTAACACCAGCTGAGTCCTCTGCCCAACTCAAGTTTCCTCCACGGTTACGATGAGATTTCCACTCCAAATCGACATGAACGTCTTCTTCTACCTCCCTCCAATGTTTAGCTTCGAAATGGACCCAACTCGAGCTCCGAAATGTAATCAAAACGATTGAATTCTCAATCCACTTATATATATATATCACCGACTTAATCTCCATTTCAATACTATACTACAATCTATTCAACCATACCTTCTATGTTTAGCTTCAGCAACACACGGCCTCTAATGGTGTTACTTTTCAAAACTCTCCCGCCATATGGTTAACAAACGCATTACTCTCTCGGCCAACCTTCTTTGTCTAACGCATACCCATTTTCGACGCATGGTAGCGTTCACCGCATAATGGCCTCATCGCAAATCAGCTCTCAACTCCTCGTGGCCTTTAACTTCCAACGCCCTGCCACCTTCAATGCGTTTGTCGTAAGATAATCTTCGGTACAAGGTGGCTCTCCACGCCTTATGACCTCAACGCGTCGTGGCCTCAACGCCTAACAGTCTTCCCTCACCTTTGCGTCCACGCCAAAACTATTTCCATCAAGGCGCATTGCCACCAACGCATAGCGGGTACTTAGTCATTTTTCCGCCCCAATCACATTGCAGCCAACTACTCCTACCCAAGCGTCCATCTCTTGGTCCCTTCTTTCCTTACTTTCTCACAGGATTAAGTACGGGGCTTACAATTACCACCTCCTTACAAAGATTTCGTCCCCGAAATCAGTAGGCAGTATACTCCTACTCAAATAAACTTGGATATTGTTTCATCATTTGCTCCTTCGGCTCCCACGTTGCTTCCTCTATCTCGTGGTTTCTCCATAATACTTTAACTAATGGTATCACTTTGTTTCTTAAAACTTGTTCTTTTTCGTCTATTATCTGAACAGGCTTCTCTTCATAACTCAAATCTTCGCTGAGCTCTACTGGTTGTGTTGATAGCACATGAGTAGCATCAGTGATATATTTCCTCAACACTGATACATGGAATACATTATGTATCCTAGAAATTTCAACAGCTAAAGCTAATTTATAAGCCACTGGCCCAACTCTTTCTAATATCTCATAGGGCCCAATATATCTGGGACTCAATTTTCCTTTCTTACCAAATCTCAGAATTCCCTTCGACGTTGATAACTTCAAAAACACTTTATCTCCAATCTCAAATTCAAGATCTTTTCTTCTGTTGTCCGCATAGCTTTTCTTATGGTCCCTGGCTACTTTAAGACTGGCTTTAATCAGTTCTACCTTTTCTGTCGTAGCCTGCACAATTTCTGGTCCAATTAATTTCCTTTCACCAACTTCTCCCCAACAAACTGGGGTTCTGCACGGTCTACCATAAAGGGCTTCATATGGAGCCATTCCAATACTCGTTTGATAACTGTTATTATATGCAAATTCCATCAAAGGTAAATGCACATCCCAGTTACCGTGAAATTGTAACGCACAAGTTCTCAGCATATCTTCCAAAGTCTGAATGGTTCGTTCAAATTGTCCGCCGGTTTGAGGGTGAAACGCAGTACTGAATTGTAGCTTGGTTCCTAACGCTTTTTGCAAACTTCCCCAAAACTTGGAAGTAAATCTAGGATCTCTATCTGATGTCACTGTTATAGGTATGCCAAACTGACTTACGATCCTGTCCACGTAAAGTTGTGCTAACCTGTCTAAGGTTTAAGTCGTTTTAACTGATAAAAATCGTGCCGTTTTTGTTAACCTGTCAACGATCACCCAAATTCCATTAGCACCTGCTGATGTCCTCGGTAATCCAAACAGAAAGTCCATAGTAACATGCTCCCATTTCCACTCAGGAACAGGGAGTGGGTTCAATAATCCTGCTGGCCTTTGTCGTTCAGGCTTAACCTGCTGACAAATTAAGCATTTTGCTACAAATTCTGCTATTTCTCTTTTCATACCTAGCCACAAATAAAATTTCCTCAGCGTTCTGTACATCTTGGTACTGCCTGGATGCATAGCATACGCCGAACTATGAGCCTCTTCCAGTATCATTTGTTTAACTTCTTCATCTTTTGGTACATATACCCTGCCCTGTTTCAATAGTACACCATCTGGTCTGAGCTCAAAGTCGGTTCTCTGCTGAGTCTTTACTTCTTCTATTAATTTATTAACTATAGGATCAGCCATTTGCCTCTTTACAACTTCATCTACTAGTTTAGGTTTCAACTGGAAATGTGCTAACAATGCTCCTGTTCCAGTTACTTTCAAATTAGCCACACCAAATCTCAACTCCCTGAGCAAAGAAACCCTTATTGCATTTAGTAAACTTACTCCACTCTGAGTCTTTCCACTTAAAGCATCGGCCACCACATTTGCTTTTCCTGAATGATAATTTATGGTACAATTGTAATCTTTAATCAACTTTAACCACCTCCTTTGCCTCATGTTAAGTTCTTTCTGATCAATGATATATTTTAGGCTTTTATGGTCTGTATAGATATGGCATTTCTCTCCATACAGATAATGCTGCCATATCTTCAATGCCAACACCACCGCATCCAATTCCAAATCATGAACAGGGTAATTAACTTCATGTGGCCTCAACTGTCTAGAGGCATAAGCTATAACTTTGCCTCCTTGCATTAGTACACAACCTAACCCCTGCCGGGAAGCATCACAATACACCTCAAACTCCTTTCCTGACTCAGGAAGTGCCAGAATAGGTGCAGATATCAACCTATTCTTCAACTCTCGAAAACTTCGCTCACATTCGTCACTCCACTCAAATTTAGTACTTTTCTTAGTTAAATGAGTCAATGGTAAAGCTATCTTAGAAAATCCCTGCACAAAACGTCGATAGTATCCTGCAAGTCCCAGAAAAATACGTACCTTAGACACTGTCTTAGGCTGTTCCCATCTAGTAATGACCTCAGTTTTCTGAGGATCTACATACTCCTGCCTCGGATACAATATGTCCCAAAAACATCACCTGTTTCAACCAAAATTCGCATTTGCTGAATTTTGCATATAATCTCTTTTCCCTCAACATCTGCAAAACAGTTCTAAGATGTTTCTCATGTTCCTCCCTGCTTCTAGAATATACTAAGATATCATCAATAAACAAAATCACAAACTGATCCAGATAAGGATGGAAAATCCTATTCATCAAGTCCATGAATACTATTGGAGCATTTGTCAAACCAAATGGCATCACGAGGAATTCATAATGTCTGTACCTCGTTCTAAAAGCCGTTTTTGGCATATCTGTCTCTCTAACCTTCAACTGATGATATCCAGATCTCAGATCTATCTTTGAAAATATTGATGCCCCTCTAAGCTGATCAAATAAGTCATCAATACGAGGTAAAGGATATTTATTGCGTATAGTTACCTTATTTAATTGACGGTAATCTATACACAATCTCATAGTTCCATCCTTTTTCTTCACAAATAGTACTGGTGCACCCCACGGAGACACACTGGGTCTAATATACCCCTTATCCACTAACTCATGCAATTGCACCTTCAACTCTTTCAGTTCTGACGGTGCCATACGGTATGGTGCCTGTGAAATAGGGGTTGTTCCAAGAACTAAATCAATGGTGAATTCCACCTCCCTATCAGGCGATGGTTGGTGTGCGGGGACTGCTGCCCATGAGGGGCGTGTGTGCGAGGCAGTAGCTGGGTGTGTGGGCAATGTGCTGGCAAGGTTTGTCGCTTATTTAAGGTTATTTTGGCAGGGTGAGTGTGCTGCAGGGCTGTTGGACAAGGGCAGCTTACCATTTTTGGATATTTTGGCTAATTTTTGCTTGTTGGTAAGCCTTATTGAGCTAAAATGACTTGAGATATACTATGAAGGGAATTTTGAGGAATTTTGACAAATGAATTATTTATTCCAGGCTGATATGAGCTTAGGGAAGCGTATAACCCATTAAGAGCTCAGGACAAGTTGTGAGTAACATAAATTCATTTTAAATGATTTGTACTCACAGTATTTATAAATGTTTGGTTTATCCTGAAAATATGAGATTTCTGACATGTGTTGAATTTGATAAGCATGTATTTCCTCAATATGATTTTAAACATGCTTTTGCATAATTTCGAGCAAGATGCCCTGGAATGTCGAATTTTTGAAAAAGCATGTTGTTTGAAAATATTCTGGAAATTAGGTGAAATTGTTTAAACTCGTGTTTATGAATGATTTACCATGCTTTTATTTAAAAGTAGTCTCCAATGCTGAAGTACAGGGAGAAGGCATCTAGGCAGCCTGAATATGATCTCCACTACTGAAGAACTGGGAGAAGGTATTTGGGCAACCTAAATTGGTCCCCAATGCTGATGGACCTGGTGAAGGCATCTAAGCTACAGAATATGATTTTTAATGCTGAATAAGTGAAAGAAAGCATCTGGGCAGTCGAAATTGTTCCCCAATGCCGATGGACTTGGTGAAGGCATCTGGATAGCTTGAATATGGTTTCCAATGCCGAAGTACTGGGAGAAGGCATTTGGACAGCCTAAATATGGTCTCCAATACCGAAGAATTGGGAGAAGGCATCTAGGCAGCCTGAATTGGTCCCCAATGCCGATGGACTTGGTGAAGATATATGGGCAGCCTGAATATGGTCCCCAATACCGAAGAACTGGGAGAAGGCATCTGGACAACCTGAATTGGTTCCCAATGCCGATGGACTTGGTGAAGGCATATAGGCAGCCTGAATTAAAATTCTTATGTGCACATAGAGGGAGATTTGACGTTGTGGTATTGAGATTATTCGACATTGGATATGATGAGGTTGATTTCGATGTTTAGCAACGTAGAGATAACTTCGCTTCAACTAAGAAAAATCTTTTAAGCATATACAAATGTTTTAAGCTTTTAATGATTTACTATTTGAATGACAAGCATGATTTTATGAAGCTTTTAAGCCAAAAATAGTTTTTCAAAACTTGTTACTCACTGAGCTATTTAGCTCATGCTTGCAAATGTTTTCTACTTTTCAAGTAGCGAACGGAACCGGGGTGCTTAGCCTACTCGTCGAACTCGTCTGGATCTACTGTTTAGTTTGAGCTTTATAAATATTTTGTACTTAAGACTTAGCATTGTACATATTGGGATCTAAGAGAGTGATGTAGTGTACAAAACCATTTTGTTGATTTTATAAAGGTTTATTTTGAGATTATCATTTGTGGTCTGGATGTAAGTTATACTTTTATGTTTGGTTGAGTTGTGCTTGGAAGTTGAGTGACAGTAGATGTCGTGAAGATTCGATGTCTACTGTCTTCACGCCTCTTTTCGAGTTAGGAGGGTAACTCGGGAGGGGGTGTGACACGATCTCTGACAGTAGCTGGGTTAGTTCTGTTCAGTGTGTGCCAAAGAAAGGCGGGATGACCGTGGTTGCCAATAGAAAAATGAATTGGTTCCAATGCGAACAGTTACCAGATGGTGTATATGCAAGGATTACCGCAAGCTGAATTTGGCCACCAAGAAGGATCACCTTCCCCTGTCATTCATTGACCAGATGCTAGATAGGTTGGCAGGGAATGAATTCTTCTTCTTTCTTGATGGTTACTCTAGATATAACCAAATAATGATCACACCGGAGGAACAAGATGTTGGCTTTTTGGCCCTTAATCTCAAATTAATTAATTTTAATTGATTGATTAATTAGTGTTTTGATGATAACAAACTTGATTTTATTTATTAACTATTTGAGTGTTTTGAAGTGTCTATTGTGTGGAGTTTGGAACAGTGGTTCCAATGCAATTTGAATCACTCAAATCAGAGTTCAAACGAAGAAGATATGATCAAAACAAGCTTAATGGGAAAATCCCGAGCTGATGACGTGGCAAATTTTTTTAATCAAAGTGGACTATTTAAAGGTGTCACTTGGAGCAATGGAGAAGTGACAATTGGTGGGTTTTTTATTTTTGGATTGATGTTAAAAAGAAAATGATTTTAAAAAGAAAATGAATTTAAAAAGATGAATTTAATATTATTATATATGTTTGTGTCTAACGGCTAGTTGCTGTTTAAAAAGATTAATTTAATATTATTATATGTTTGTGTCTAATGGCTAGTTGAATTTAAATCTCCACCATTCAATTTTCTTTTACAAAGATCTAATGGTCCAAATTAATTTGGTTTTCACCCACTTTCATTTCTTTTTATAAACACTTCATCTTCTCCAAAATTAAAAACAACTCTCATTATTTTCAATCCTCCATAATTCACCAAGCCACCATTGTTGCTCTCTCTCCAAGCTTCAATTTTCTTCTTTTCATCTTATTCTTGAGAGAGATATATTGTATTGTGAGGATTTATTTGTGAAGTTCTTAAACTTGTAAATCCACTCTATTTAGAGAGTTTGTCAAGTGTGCTCTTTGTTTTTCCAAATTTTTATATGGGTTGGCTCTTGATCCCGAGAAAAAGAGTTGTTGTAACGATTTGATCCTTAATTGTTGAAAGGATCGGGTTTGTTCTTGCACCTGAAAAAAGAACGTTGTAGCGGTTCGACTCTAAGCCTTGGAAAGAGTCAAAAACTTCTAGTGAAGTACCCAAGAGGAGCTTGGGAAGTGGACGTAGGCCAGTTTTGCCGAACCACTATAAAATTTACGGTGTCATTTTCTCTATCCCTCTCCTAATTTATTTTTGCAATTAATATTTGTTACTATATTTTATGGCATGAAATTAATTGCAATTTTTATTCTTGAAATTAATTGCTCATATTGGTTGTTCTTAAATTTCTATATTCATTACCAATCTTTTTATTAGAATTAAATAGGGTGCTTTAAAGTGTGATTGTTAATTTCTTATTTGATTCAAAGTGAATTTGTTTGCATAAAAAATACTGTTTAAACTACTTATTTGCAAAGAGTTTATTAATTTGCTTAATTTGGCCCACATTAGTAAAAAATTTAAATTAATTTTAATAAACCCTATTCACCCCCCTCTAGGGTTGCCATACCGATCCTACACAAGAGAAAACGACCTTCACATGTCCATATAGCACCTTTGCATTTAAACACATGCCATTCGAGTTGTGCAACGCACCAGGGACGTTTTAGAGGTGCATGATGGCCATATTTTCTGACTATCTGGAATAGTCTGTGGAGGTCTTCATGGACGATTTCTCTGTCTTTGGTAATTCATATGACGAATGCTTGGCAAACTTGGACCACATGTTCAAACGCTATGAAGAAACCAACCTGGTCTTCAGCTGGAAAAAATGTCATTTCATGGTGACTGAGGGCATTGTGTTGGGACACAAAATTTCCAAGGCTGGTTTAGAAGTTGACCAAGCTAAAATAGACGCCATAGCAAAGCCACCTGTCCCTACAAATGTAAAAACGCTGCGGATTTTACTCGGCCAGGTAGGTTCTGTAGACGATTTATCCGAGGATTTTCGCAAATTGCCAGGCCATTGAGTCACTGCTAGAGGCTAATGGAGAGTATAATTTTGATAACTCATGCCAACATGCGTTCGAGTCGTTGAGGCAAGCATTGATTACAGGTCTAATTGTAATACCCTATCTTCAGAAAACTAGGTATTCAAAATGGCTAGTAAGGATAAAAGAACAAAAGATGTGGATTAACGAGACTTTTAAGATGGAAAAGTTAAGTTTGTGAAATTATTGAATAATGGCCAAGAAATTCTATGCATTGAGATGAATGATATTAGGAAAAGGATGGATGTCTTGCCAACGGTGAGAATGAAGGACTAAAGGTATAGTTTGATTTGGTTGAAGTTAGATGTATTTTAGAAATCAGGTTAACGCGTAGATGATTAATCTCTAACGCATGGTATTTAATATTGAGGAGTTACCAAGCTATGAGATTAGGTGTTAATGATGGCAAGTTAAATGAGGTGAAGTACCATGCGTCGATGATGTAAAGTGGAGTAGAACCATCGCGTGGGAAAAGTACCTTGCGTTGGAAAGGTTGGCAACGCGTCGGGAAGTGAAGTGAAGGAAAGTGATGTGTTAGGCATTGTGAAGAGCAATAGTACGGAGGAAAAAGGAACAAGAACTATTGAGTATTGATCACAACTATGCGTTGGTAAGCCATGCGTTAAGTTGTAACTATGCGTTGAAGGTTAGCGATGGATTGGAAAACTATGCGATGAGCAGCGGCTAGGCGTTGGGAGTTTGCTATGTGCTATGAAGCTTCATTGGGCTGATCAAGAAGTCCCCGAACATGGTATAGCATGTGCGGAAGAGGCCGTTAAGCGTTGAAGGTTATTATATTGGGAAAATTTCTATGCGTTGAAGAATTTCTATGCGTTGACAAAGCGACGCTTTGAGAAAACTGAAATTCTTAATAGCTAATAATTGAGAAACAACCTTACTTAGAAATGGTCTTATGAGCTAACAAAAAGGGAAACTGTGTTCAGGCGTTGGATACGCTGTAGAGTTGGAAGCAAAGCGTTGGGTATACCTAGTAGACGCGTAGAAGGGTAACCTCGAAATCTAAAAGGTTGCATAAGAGAATTATAACTTGGTTTACGTTATACATCTTGGAAGTATAGCGATGTATAGGAAGTTAAAAGGAAATATTTACTCATGGCCAAGAATGAAAGGTGAAATAGCAGAGTACGGGATAAAGTGTTGGTAAGAAGTTTTATTATGCGTTGATAATGTTTATGCGTTGAGAAGGTTATCAGCTAGGCGTTGAGAAGGTTATCAGCAATGCGTTGAGGAGTTCACGTGTTAAGGACGGCTATTAGCTATGTGTTGAGGGTGATCACGAGTGGTTGTGAGCTGAAGTAGTTGCCGCGTTGGCGGGGGAAGAAACGTACTTGGCTTACCATGCGTTGGTGAGGTTGTTATGCGTTGAGATCCCTATGCGTTCAAGACAGAGTTATCTCTATGCGTCGAAAAGTAGTGTAGATGGCTGAGAGTTGGAAAAGTGAGTAGTGAAGCTCAAATCTTAAAAGAAACTCAACGAACGCATGAGGGCGTTGTGTTGAATAAAAGTTGTTCATTGGAAAATGTTGGACGCCTAAGATAAGCTTATAAAGGCTAGGTGGCTTCATATAGGTTTGACACCTTAAAGTAGGAGGTGTTAAAAAGGTATGGTAAGTGTCTCATGCAAGGTGACATTTGGACTAATGTATGGTTAATTAAGCATGCAGCGTGACATGTGGCAAACAAGTGGCAAAAGGAGAGGAAAAGTTGGATGGCAAGCTCCCTATAAATAGAAGTTGAAGGGAAAAGGAGCGACTGATGACTCTCAGAGAAGAAATCTGGAGAGAAAGAGAAGAAGAAGGCAGCAAGGACGTCCGTTGTAGGAGTATGCGGCCAAGAAAGAAGGTATTTGACAACCTAGCTAATTTATGTAGAGAAGTTGTATTGCGTTAAAAGGGGGTCGGCCTTGCGTTGAGGACAAATATAATGTCCAAGGTGAACGTGACGTCCAAAAGTTAGGTGATGCGTTCAAGTTGGACCTTGCGTCCAAGTGAGGGTGACGCATCCGAAAGAGAAGTAAGAAGAGTTGGGATGCACTTGCGAAAAATAATCAGCCTTGCGCTACCAACCTTTCGTTGAAGGGCAGGGTTACGTTCAACCGAGCAGACAGAGGAAAATGGAGCCTTGCGTTCTGGAGTTAGAACGCTGCGTCCAGAAAGCTCGGGAAGAGGAAATAGAGAAAAGGAAAAAGAAGTATTCTTTGGCAAGTACAGGTGAGTAACACCTGCGTTTTACATAAAAATAAATGAGTTCTCTATGAATATAATTTTGTGGATTACTAATGAAACAATGCATGCATTTTCATATATGAAGCATATGAACATGTTTATAAAACTAAGAGCATGCATTTATATATATATATCAAAGAATATGAGCCAGCTGAGAAGCATGCGTTTTACTTGAAAACTTGAGAATGCTAGGTAACGCATGGTGATTGATTTAAACTTGTATTCATGGTTTTTCTAAAAAGCATGGTGTTATATGATTTCTAGAAAGACTTGAAGATAGACTTGTATGAAAAGCATGTTGGTTGATATTAAAGCTGGAAAATGAATTTAGCATGTTGATGATGTTTTCATGAAAGATTTGGAAACGGTTAAGTTATGAGCTATTAATATGATGTTTCCAAAATATGTATGGTGTTTTATAAAGCTTTGAAAAGGGACCCCAATGTTCAAGGACTCGTGGAAGGCATTGTGGGCAACCCGAGTTATAAAAGGTACCCAATGCTCAAGGACTAGATAAAGGCAAATGGGTAACCAAATATAGAAATGGGACCCAATGCTCAAGGATAAAAGGAAGGCATATGGGCAGCCCGAGTAATAATATGCTTGTGCACATAGAAGAATATATATATATACAACGCTGAGGTGTTGAGATTACTCCACACAGCGAAGGTTAATCGACGTTGAGGAGTGTTGAGCACTGCTCTACCTCAACTAGGGAAAAAGTATTTGAAATGAATGAATAGGTACACATGATATAACCAAGAATTGATCATGTTATAAACTGATTTTTAGTGTGATGTTTTATACGAGTTCAATCAGTTTTATACTTAAAGTATAATGTTTTTCAGAAACTGTTACTCACTGAGCTGTTAGCTCATGCTTTCATATGTTTTCCATTTTCAGGTAGCATGACAGTTCTCGTTGCCGATCGAAGTTGAGGTTTGTCAAGAGCATGTGGATGGAGAGGTTGACAGTGGGTTACGTGACAGGGTAGTCGGTAACTGCTATCTTCACATCTCTTCTCGGGTTATGGAGGATAATCCGGGAGGGGGTGTGACACTAATCCTAGTTGCTCCTAACTGGTCTCACCCATTCGAGTTAATATGCGGCGCAAGCAACTATGTTGTAGAAGCTATGCTGGGGCAGAGGAAAGATACAGTTATGCATCGCATATTCTACGCTAGTAAGATTCTAAATGATTCTCAAGAGAATTACACAACCACTGAGAAAGAAATGTTAGTTGTGGTCTTTGAGGTGGACAAATTTAGAGCTTATCTGCTGGGTTCAACAATAAAGGTCGGTCACTCTGCGATCAAGTATCTGATGGCCAAAAAGGATGCTAAACCCTGACTCATCCGGTGGATTTTGTTATTGCAAGAGATCGACATCGAGATTAAGAACCAAAAAAATACAGAAAATCAGGTTGCGGATCATTTTCTCGCCTAAAGAACAAGAGGTCCAAGAAAGTTGGAGTGACATCGAGGAAAGGTTTCTTGACAAACAATTGATGAACGCAAAAGGTAAGAAACCCTAGTACATGGACTGATGGATAAATGAGCATGCAGCGGAAGTTAATTTGATCAATTTTCACTCTAAGATGCTCAATTTAGAGGATTAAACATGCAATTAAGAAGAAAAACCAAAGTTTCAAGAACACTTACCTTGGAAGCTCCAAATTCTCCTTCAATTCTTGATGAATTTTAGCACCACTTGGTTGTAGACCACCACAAGAGTCTTCTCTACTATTCTCTAGGCTTAGATTGGATGGTGGGATCCAAATTTGTGGTGAATTTAAGAAAGAATAAAGGTTGGGAAGAAGATGAACAATGGATGGAATTTTGCAAAATTAACCCTTAATTTCACAAAATTCTTGACCATTTTTATGTCAAAATCATCTCTATTTATTTAAGAATAACATGCAATCCTATTGCATCAAAATTTGACAACACAAAATGGTTAATTTGTTGGTTAATTGTGTAGAAGACAACCAAGCTCCTAGCTTAGTTAGTGGAAAAATTCAATCTTCAAAAATCAATTTTCAATGAATTTCCAAAATTGAATTAAAATTGATTTTTAATTTCAAAAAGATAATTAAATAATTAAAAAAATAATTTAATATTTAATTAATTAAGAGCGCCCAAACAGTGAGTTTCCTCTTCCTTGCGGCTAACTCACTTTTTGAACTCGCGCTTAATTCTCACCTTTTTGGATCTTTCTTTCAGTCTGCAACTTTCTTGCTTTTCTTGACATTTCTCCCCCCTTGGACTGCTGAAAACCCCCAAATTTATAGAGTTTGGCCGCCAAAAATTTAACCTAAAATACAAAACTTTTGTTTAATTAACGCTGGCGCCGCGGCGCTAGGGTTGCGACCAAAAATAAGTTGCTCTCTGGTTTTAGCGCCGCGGCAGCGCCGTCTTAGCGCCACGACGCTATCATGCGTTCACCAAGGATGCGTCGAAGCAGCGCCATCTCGGCGCTGCAATGCTACTCTGCGTCCATGCTGATGCGTTTATACTTCAGCGCCGCGGTAGCGCTGCCTTAGCGCCGCGTCGCTATTATGCGTCCAGATTGTTGCGTTTATGCTTTAGCGCCGCGGCGCATCCCGAAATTTGTCTTTTTGAGTTTTTAAGCTCTTTTTCGTCGTATTCTTGCTCGGTTTTGATCTTTTTGTCGTTTCTTCTAATTTTCCTCGTTTTAACCTGAAAATCACTAGCAAACAAGTGAAATCCAATATAAAACTCCCTTAATTTGAGAGAATATAAAGCACTTTTCGAGTGCTTATCACTGGTCCTTCTTCAATTCTACCTTGTCGTTCGGGTGAAGGTCCTCTCAATCTCTGGGTCAATATCGAGCTATGGATTGCTCCCGTTACTTGCTCCCGTCACTCAGATACTGTTAGAAGCTTCTGGCCGTGGAGAAACTTACTATACTCTTTCGACTGAGGAACCCTGCAACACAATAATCCAAATAAAATAATTAAATCAATGCAATAATCCTCGGCAACGGCGCCAAAAACTTGTTGCGTGGTGTAATTGTATATATAAATTGTCCTAACGCAAGGTGCTAAATGATGTGATTATGCGTTCAACATATCATGCTTTGAACATGCTATGCGTCCTATTACTATGCGTTGGTGATCTTGTCAAGTTTTCCTATCCTTTACCCAAGTATAAGCAAAGAAGTAGGTTTTCTCGGTGAGTCCGAGGTCGAACACAGGGATTATATTGATTCAGTATTTAGTTAGAGTTCATGTGTTGTAGTGGTAACCAAGAAATAGTTAAGAGTTGTTTTTAATCTACGGAAAGCGATTGTTTGTACACTAGACTAAAAGTGTGAAAGATGGAAAGCATGCGACACAGCAAATTCAACTAAAGATGTGAATGAATGGATAAAGAAAGGGTTCGGGTTGATTAACATCTAACGTCGGAAGCGTATAGTAGCATTCTATTCATACTTGCGACTCTTCTCCCGGTTGTCAGCCGCTATGCGTTATGCCTATAACGCATAGGAGAGTGTTAAGAACCAAGGTTATCCCCATAGACAAGTAACACTACTTGGCCCTTGTCAATTGAGTTCCACAATCACTTACCCTCTCGAGCAGTTTGATTATTACTACTTATATCGATTTGTCAGATGGACATAAGCATCGGATTAAGATTGCAATTGACAAGATGAAATAGTTACACTATGGTTCTTAGTTAGATGCTAACGCAACCCTAGACCCTTGAGTGATTAGTTACTCATGGTTTGAAAGTGAAAAGCGGAAAGTTTAGAGAAATGAGTAGACATGGAAGATAATTATATTGATGAAATGGGATACAATTTTCGATAAGTTCAATGTCTTGATACAAATCTAAAATTAAGATAGAACAATAAGAAAGAAAGCAGGGAAAGCGTCAATGTCTTGAGTCGCCCGGATAGAAGCGTGATGTTCTGCTGTGAAGTGGTCCGGCAGAGGGAAGACTCTTCTCTCTCGAGCTATTCGTCTCCGGCTGAAGTCTAAGAGAACTCTGCTGTCACTTATGGAGTTCTTCCGAGAATCAACAACCCTTTCTCATCTCGCAGAGCTCCCCTTTTATAGATGATGCGTTCGCATTTAATGGCAAATCTGCTTGATTGGCGGCGAGATTGATACTATGCGTCCATCTCGCCTGATTGCATGATTCTCGGGTCAATTAAGATCCACCACTTTAGCCACAAATCATGTTCGTCACAATCTCTCAAGATTCTGATTTGATTCTCAGCGCCTTGCATTAATAGTCGTCTATGCGTCCATGAATAGTTTGGCCGATGTCAACGCGGCGTAGGTTGCTAACGCGTAGTTATGCGTTGAGTTGTTGTTAACGCATCGTCTGGTTCCTGCGTTAAGAAGTCATCAACGCATCGCTTGCATTCCTGTGTCAAAATATGCGTTTTAGGCTCAAAAAGTGGTAAAATCATTTATCTTCATAAAAATACATTAGTATAACGTAAAGGAAGATTTCTTAATAAAAATTAACATAACTTATCGCATGCTTCTCTATTTAATCTCTATTTATCTAAGAAAAAGGCTATCATAACTTGTATTTCTACAAGTTATCAGACATCTTGGCCGTTCCTCCTCAATCAAAGGCTTCTTTCTAGTTGAGTTTTCCTTTCTTTACACTCTTTCTATGCTTAATTTATTTATGAACATGTTGCTTTAAGCTGTGAGTGTTTAAACTCTTTAGTTTTAGGATATTGATGAATTGTTGATAAAGTTATGTTGATATTGTAGAATATTCATGGCTTTGTTGTAATGATTATGCTTTTCATTGTTATTGTGCTTAACTATTGTTGATTGGCCATTCTTGAATGTTAGGTTAGATGTATGGTTGAAAGATTGCATGTCTAACTAGATCTATAACAATGAATTGTTGTTAATCTATCATGAAAATAGTTAGGTTAACAATGAAAGTTGCTAAAGACTATTCTTAATGCCATGTAATTTGTATTGATTTCAAGAGATTAGTAATCAATTGAATTGCATGAGAAAAGGTTGTTTTTTAGAGAAAATAACTTGGAATTAAATTTCTAGACTTAAGCATATGAATTACAATAAAATCCATGAATCCTAGAATATTGCATGATGAAATAAACAAGGATTCATTACCCTAGAACTCTCTTTGACTCTTGTGTTTCTTATCTATTTACTTTCATTTTTAGTTTTTTAAAATCATAACTTCAATTCCAATCCTCAAATAAAATTGATCCAATTCTATAATAGCTAAGTTATTTAAACCTTCACAATTGGATCCTCAGTGGAACAGTATTCAGACTTCACCGTCTTATATTATAACTTGACCTATACACTTGCAATTAACACTTAAAGTGCGCATCAACTCTCTTGTCTCTTTTTTGCAGCCAACTCACTCTTTAGGACTCTCTATTGTATTTTCTCTAATTTCTCTTCTTGTGTCTCTTGGTGTGTTTAGGGTTGTTGGAAACCCTTCAATCTATAGAGTTGGGTGCCCAAAATTGTTGATTCTACAAATAAGGAAAGTTGGCACTGCATCGCTGGTCAATGGCGCCGTTACACTGACCATCATAAAATGATGGCACCGTCGCGCTATGAGATGGTGCCATCGCGCTGTGCGTTATTAAAACCAACCCTGGTGCCGTGCCACAACGCCGCATCGGTGCTGTTGCACTAAGGTTGTCTGATGCTCTCGGGAAAAAGCGCCATGGCAGGGCCAAGCTAGCACCGTGGCGCTGCCCTATTTTTGGCAATTTGGTGATTCTTTCCTCTTTTTTAGCTCGGTTTAGTTCTTTTGGCTTTCGATTCTTGTAATGACCTAAAAACCACTAATAAACAAGTGAAATCTAATATAAACTCCCTTAATTTAAGAGAATAAAAAGTACTTTTCAAGCGCTTTTCAACGGACCAATAAAGGAGCATGTGGTTGGTGCTGCAGCTAAGAGGAGGAGGTATGAGTTCGAAGAAGAGGAGGAAACGACATCATTACAAAGAAAGAAGCAGAAGGTGTCCCAAGGGCCGGAACAAACCATTAAGCCCAAGACATTGCCAAGGATGAAGAGCCGACAAATGCAGCGAGAGCAAACAATCTTGAGTCCGCCATTACCGCAACGTCGTTGACCAAGCTACTAAGAAGTTAGCTAAGAAAAAGGCCAAACTAAGGAAAGAACTGAAGGCTCTTCAAAAAGAAGCCAAAACGTTTGCAACATCGACCTCCAGCAGAGCGCCTCGTGAGGAAGCGCGAGTAGAAGAAGAGAGAAACGTAGAGGGGCACCTTCTACTCGATCCAAAGGCTGATTAAGCAGCCATCGAATTTGAGAGAGAAATGATGGAGGAGTTAATGATAGAGAAGGCAGCTAAAGAATTTGACAGAGAGTTGCAAAATAGAAGAAGATGCAGAGTTAGCCGCAAGGATGAGTGCCCTAGTTGAGTCGAAGGGAAAAAAAAAAAAAAAAGAAGAAGAAGAGTACTAACCACTTGCTTAAGGAGATGGAAGGCATCGCTGAGGATGTGGGGTGGAGAAAGAAAAGAGCACCCAAGAGAATAAGAAGAAGAAGAAAGAAAAGAGAAATGAGGGTGGTAACAGCCAATCCCTTGCCCCTTTGCCCAAGAAACGCAAAGGTAAGGAAAAGGTAGTTGAGGCACCACAAGTGGCTAAGGGTAAAGAAAAAATAGTCGAGAAAATCCCTGCGAAAGCCAATGGCAAGGCGAAGGTGATAGAGGAGTTGCCACAGAGGAGGATGGAAAAGGGAGACGCAAGCAGTTTCCCGATTTGTTGTTAGAGATAGGTTTCTTCCCGAAGGAAGCACCCTTGCAGGCCTACATCCTAGACTTCATCGATCACCACGGCCGGCGTGAGTTTTATACTGGTCCAACCATGATGCAGCCATCAGTGTTGTCCATGAGTTCTATGATGAGCAAATTGATGAAGAAGAAGACATGGTGAGGGTCCATGGATGTGCAGTCCCTTTCAACGCAAGATAGATTAACACAATATTCAAGTTGAGGGACCACACGGACGCAGAGGGCAATCAGCTAATTGTGTCAACATCGCACGACCACATGCAACATGTTGTTCGGGTTATGGCCAAGCGACTCATTCCAACAACCCACAACAATACAGTCTCTAGAGATAGGGTGATGACAGCGTACTATATTCTGCAAAGAATCCCCATGGATGTTAGAAGCATAATAGCAGTCTAGATTCAAAGTGTGTTCAGTAAGCCGAGCGGTCAGCTATTCTTCCCTTGGCTGATAATGGGGCTTGGGAGTGGCATTAAGTTGTTAAACGCAGAGCGAATTGTCTCAGTGAATGGGATCATAAACAACAAGACGTTACGTCAAGGGCACCTAAAGAAGCTCGAAAACCACCACCTGAACCAGTAGCCCCGCCTCCCAAGCCAAAGAAGAAAAAAAAGGGTGTGAGTGCCAAGCCCATCATAGAAATCGTGGCAAGTCCTAATAGCCACGACGCAGACGCAACCCTCCCTTCCACAAGATCTTCACCACCACTTCCATTCGTCCTAAGAGAGCAAACCCCTCCTCCTCTTTCAGAAATGCCTCCTCCAAGTCTAAAAATTTTGAAAACTAACAAGCCTTCCAAAAACAAACCTTCTTCTCTTCCTGCCTCGTTTCCAACCATTGATGACTCACATTACGAGGATTAGGGTGCAAGTTCATTGCATCCATTATCCTCTACGTTTGATGAGATGTATGACAACCAACTTTTAAAAAAACCGATGCTTTGAAAAGTCTGAAGGAAAGGAATAAAAGACCATGTTGGACACATGGTCAAGACTGAGGTAATGCATAGTAAAGGTGGACGCATAGGAAGTAGCTGAGAATGAGAACAAAAAATTTTGGAGAGCAAAATTTTGGCTAAGTGTTGGCCAAGACTATGCGTTGGTGAATGAAGAGGAAAGTTGAACTATTTGAGAAACCATGCGTGGTTGATTGAATCACGAAGGGTTGTGAGCTGAAGTAGCTGCCCCTGTCGAAGGATAAGTGATCATTGGCGGGGGAAGAAATGTGCTTGAACCATGCGCTAAAGTCACTCTGCGTCGAAGACAAAGTGGACTTAACGCGACAAAGATAGTGGTGTGAATGACTGTGTTGCATGCGCTGAAGATAGAAGGCGTTGAGGGCACCATGCGTTGAGCGTGGTTGATTGATGAAGGCGTTAGGGTAGGTGGCGTTATGGGTGCCTTGCGTTGAAGTAAGAAAGGAGAACTCGGTGCGCCAGCCTGCCTTGAAGGGTTAAGTCGGTGATATATATAAAAGTAAATAAATTAATATTCAATCATTCTGGACACTTCGAGAGCTTAAGTCAGTGATATATATATAAAGGAAAAATGAATTAAATATTTAATCATTTTAGACACTTTGAGAACTTGAGTCGGTTTCACTTTTTAGACGAACTACAAAGGGAAGTAGAAGTGGGTGTCCCGGTGGATTTTGGAAGGGAATCTACTCGTGTTAGTGTTAAAATCTAAGCTGGAACAGAACACTGTTCGTGGACGCATGGACTGCACGACGCTTGATATTTGGAATAGAGTGAACCGAAGAGATCGAGTCTAAGGCTACAATTTTAAGATTAGTAAGTTAACTCAATTTTGAACAACTTTTATGAAGGGTGTCTGAGTTGAAATGGAATAAAAACATGTAAACTTTTAGCTGGAAGTTACTGATACAAAATATCTGTGCAACCAGGAGTAGCGCAGAGAAAACTTGCAATATCTGACAAACCAGGACGTGTTAAGCCACGAAAATTTCAGGTAAGCTAGAAAACATGTTTCTCTACAAGTTTGCAGAAGGAAAAAAGTTCTAAATCTGGCTGGAAATGTGACTTTGAACTGACAGAAGTGAGAATAAAGAGAAAAAGGAGGAAACTCTTCTGTCGGGTGTCATCAGGAAGCTGGTATAGTTGAGAAATTAGAGCATGAGTAGCGACACGAATCTCGCTGGTAGTGCAGAGGAGGTTTTTGTCTCATAAATCTCGCTGACTCTCGCTCGGTATCACTCCTCGGGTAATCTCGCTAGTCTCGCTTATTCTGGTGTCGTTAGTGCCGTGTATCTGTTGCGTAATTTCGCTAGTAATCTCGCTAGTAAGGTGAAATCTCGTTGGTAATTTCGCTAGTGACATAGAATCTCGCTTATTATGTTTATTTTAGAAAAGAAAGGGAGTCTCGATGGTGAATCATGATTAGAATTTAAGTATGCACATTTAATGATCATGTAAAAGGAGTTTAAGGGAAGCGTAACGTGAGGAATGTGTACTTACAGGCCAAGAAGAGCTCGAAAAGTCATATAATCCGCTCATGGCCTAAGGACAAGTTGTGAGTGACACTTTTCTCTATTTGAAACGAAATTTATTAAAAATGTTTAGTTTGGTTTTTCTTATGAGATATGGCTTTGAGATGAACTGTTTTCTTGAAAAGCATGATGTTTGATGACATTGTTCACAAGGCATGTTTTATCCGTTTTTTATAAGATGCTGAATGGCATGTTGTGAAATGTTGTTTATCGTGTTATATCTGATTTTTCATGGAAAAGTTTCATATGAACTATTTATGTAAACTGATTGATAAAATATTTTAGAGGAGGCTCAGTGCTCAAGAACATGAGAAGGCACGTGAGTTTCCCCGGGACCCAGTACTGATGGACATGGAGAAGGTACTTGGGCAACCCGACTTATTCCTATGTGCACATAGAGGTTAACTTGGCTGGGCGTCGAGTTTGCTCCGCATCGAGCCAGGGATGATTTTGACGTTGGGTATGTTAAGCCTTGCTCCACCCCCAACTAAGGTTGTTTTCGACGTTGAGAGCGTTGAGCCTTGCTCCGCCTCAACTAAGGGAAAAGATTGAGAAACCAAACGGTTTACTATTTAAATCCTTCTGGAAAACGATTATATACGATTTGAAAATCGGATTTATGAGATTGATACATTTGTGCAAAATATGTTTGGTTGAACTATTATGTTGAATCCTTATTTTCTGTGTACAAATGTAACATGCTTGTTTTATAACAAAGCTCGTTTTACAAAACTTGTCACTCACGGGGCTCTAGCTCACGTTTTCCATCTTTTCCAATTTTTCCAGGTAGCGAAGCGAGTTCGGGATGCTTTGCCTACGCAAGAACCTCGTCTGGGCCGTCTTTGGTGAAAATGGTTGGACAGTGAACCTTACAAAGGAGTCAAGGTTGCTGTCTTCACATCTCCTCTCGGGTTATGGAGGATAATCCGGGAGGGGGTGTGACAAGATGTCTTCTATCCAAACTCCTCCCCTAACCATTCAGGCTCAAACAACTACCCAACCTCAAGAGCAGTTCCTTGAACTTGAATGGGAAACCATACAGACCTACATGCAACAGTTGATCCTACGTCCCATGATGCAATCATTAAATCTGTTGGCTCAGCGACAGACAGAGCAGTTCAATTTCAGACTCAACTACATTTATCAATTGTTCTTCTATTGTCCAGACATCCCACCTCCCATTGTATTAGAAAGGCTGCAACAGCCTTTTGTCTTCCCCATGTTGCGTGGTCCAACGCATCCGCGTCCACCACCTCCCTATCCTACACCTGAGCACCCTGCTCTAGAACGCATGCCTAACAAAGACAACCGGCCCATTTAAATTTAGGGGTGTAGTTTAAGTTCGACATTTTTGTAACTTCTAGGCGTTTATCTTATCAATCAAATTTGTAATACACATTTCAGTTAATATTAATGAATTTGATATTCGTACTTCGCATTTCTTGCCTTACTTCTCTCTGTGTTTTTCCTTGCTTATAGCTTTTTCTATTGTGATTCCATGTTAATCTCTTTTGTCTTGCGCGTTGAAAGAATAATGATGCGCATTTTTAGTGTTAACCGCAAGTATACGGGTCAAGTTATAATATAAGACGGTGAAGTCCGAATATCATTCCACTAGAGATCCAGTTGTGAAGGTTTAAGTTACTTAGTTATTCTAGAGTTGAATCAATTTTATTTGAGGATTGGAATTGAAGTTGTTAATTATAGAAAATATGAACCAAATAAGGAAAGTAAGAAAGTGAGAAACACAAGAGTCAAAGAGAGTTCTAGGGTAATGAATCCTTGTTTATTTCATCATGCAATATTATAGATTTCATGGATTTTATTGTCATTCATATGCCTAAGTCTAGAAACTTAATTCCAAGTTATTTTCTCTAAAAAACAACGCTTTCTCATGCAACTCGATTGATTACTAATCTCTTGAAATCAAAGCAAATTACATGGCATTAAAAATAGTCTTTAGCAACTTTTATTGTCAACAATTCATTGTTGTAGATCAAGTTAAACATACAATCTCTCAATTATACATCTAACCTAATATGTGTAGATGGCCAATCCACAAGAATTAAACACAATAACAATGAAAAGCATAATCATTCCAACAAAACCATGAAAGCCTACAAGATCAACATGAATTCATAAACAATTCATCAAAACCCTAAAACTAAAGAGTTTAGCCACTCATAGCTTGAAGCAACATGTTTAAGCAAAATAAACAAAAAAAGAGTGTAAAGAAAGGGAAACTCTACTGAAAAGAGGCTCTTAATTGAGGTAGCTATCCGGAGGTATGGTTTCCAACCAATCTTTAGCACGGTCCTGTAAAGAGAAAGGAAAAAGTCTTAGTTTAATTGCATCGTTAGAAACACCATTCATCTTTACCGTCCTGCATATTTCTAAGAAAGACCGCAAGTGCTTGTGAGGATCTTCATTGGTTCTTCCTCTAAAGGCTAGCTCTCTAGCCATGTGGATCAACCCCGGTTTGAACTCAAAGTTGTTGACATTGATGGGCAAATTCATAATGCCAGGTTGATTTGCCAGTAATGTCGGTTGGAAGTAGTCCCGAATTGCCTTTGGTATCTCCTCCGCCATCTCCTCGATATGATTGTGTGGAACCCTTAGGTTTCTTCTACACATCCTTTTAATCTCGGGATCAAGAGGGAGAATATTAGTATTATCTCGAGGCATAAACCGACAAAATAATCAAAAAAAAAAATAAATAAAATAAAATAGAATAGAATAGAATAAAATAAAAAAAGGAAAAATAAAATAAAATAAAATATAAAATAAAAAATATAAAATAAAATAAAATAAAAATAAAAATAAATAAACAACCAAATAATATACACCTCAAATTAAGATCTATCAATTCTAATGAATATTAAATAACAAAAACCGTTCTTTGGATCCCCGACAACAGCGCCAAAAACTTGATGCGCACTTTTAGTGTTAACCGCAAGTGTTCGGGTCAAGTTACAATATAAGACGGTTAAGTCCGAATATCGTTCTACTGGAGATCCAATTATGAAGGTTTAAGTTACTTAGCTATTGTAGAGTTGAATCAATTTTATTTGAGGATTGAAATTGAATATTATGAGTTATGGAAAATACGAATCAAATAAGGAAAGTATTAAAATGAGAAACACAAGAGTCAAAGAGAGTTCTAGGGTAATGAATCCTTGTTTATTTCATCATGCAATATTATAGATTTCATGGATTTTATTGTAATTCATATCCCTAAGTCTAGAAACTTAATTCCAAGTTATTTTCTCTCAAAAAATAACAATTTCTCATGCAACTCGATTGATTACTAATCTCTTGAAACCAATACAAAACTACATGGCATTAAGAATAGTCTTTAGCAACCTTTATTGTCAACCTAACTACTCTCGTGATAGATTAAGAACAATTCATTGTTATATATCAAGTTAAACATACAATCTCTCAATCATACATCTAACCTAACATGTGAGGATGGCCAATCCACAAGAATTAAACACAATAACAATGAAAAGCATAATCATTCCAATAAAACCATGAAAGTCTACAAGATCAACATGAATTCATAAACAATTCATCAAAACCCTAAAACTAAAGAGTTTAGCCACTCACAGCTTGAAGCAACATGTTTAAGCAAAATAAACAAAGAAAGAGTGTAAAGAAAGGAAAACTCTACTGAAAAGAGGCTCTTAATTGAGGTAGCATTGTCACGATCTCCTTGGCTCTCACGTCGGAATTCGAATGACACCCTGACTATCTCGAACTCTTTTCCTCTTCCTTGTAACTAACACTCTCTTTGAACTCTTTTATGAACTCTCACTCAATTCTCTCCTTCTTGTGCCTCTTTAGGTCTGTAGATTGATGGTTGATTGATTTTTTTTTTTATGATTAGGGCTGCTGGAAACCCCCAAATTTATAGAGTTGGCCGCCCAAAAATTTACCAAAAATAACAAATTTTCATTTAAGGAAAACTGGCACCGCGGCGCTGTTGCGTCCAAAATTGTTGCTCTCGGGTTTTAGCGCCATGGAAGTGCCATCCAAGCGCCGCGACGCTGTGATGCGTTCAAAATTGATGCTCTCGGGCTTTAGCGCCGTGGCAGCGCCATCCAAGCGCCGCAATGCTGTGATGCGTTCAGAATGTTGCGCTCGGATTTTTGCACCGCGGCAGTGCCGTCTCGGCACCGCGATGCTATGATGCGTCCAGAACGTTGTGCTCGGGTTTTAGGCGGCGCTATCCCAAATTTTGCCCTTTTGAGTTTTTCAGCTCTTTTTCGCTGTATTCTTGCTCGGTTTTGATCTTTTAGTCTTTTCTTCTAATTTTCCTCATTTTAACCTGAAAATCACTAGCAAACAAGTGAGATCTAATAAAAACTCCCTTAATTTGAGAGGATAGAAAGCACTTTTCAAGTGCTTATCAAATAACCACTATAATAATACTTATGCATAATCTCTTAAATTACTACGAGTTATGAACTATCCTAGCCTTAGTATCTTCCCATTAGAAACGCAATCTACCTTTGCGTGCGTGCAAGCTTTTACTCAAACCTCTTTTACAAAAAATTTCGAAAACACTTCTGTTTTACGTTTTAGCAATGAGGACCTTGCTACTCTCAAAATTTGGGGGTGGGAGAGATTTGAGCTATTAAAGATAAAAAAAAAATATATATATATATATAAGTATAAGAGATTTATTTTATCCATTCTTAAAAAAATTATAGATAGATTCAAAAACGCAAACTTTGCTGTCATGACTAAGAAATTTATCTTGTTAAGAGTTTAGTTGAGAATGGCACTTGCTCGTAGTTGGCTGCCTCCATGTACCCCATAGTTGGTATGTCAAAATGAAAGTGGTAACCAGGATCAACGACGCATAAAAAAAAAATAACAAACTCCAATGTCTAGCGAGGAAACCAAGCTTAAATAAGAGTTTAGTCGAAAAGGGCACTTGCTTGTAGTTGGTTGCCTCCATGCACCTCATAATTGGTATGTCAGAACGAAGGTGAGTAACTCTAATCAATGCATTAATACAGAGACAATAATACTGTTGTGTATGATGATTGTGGAAATGGAAATTACAAACGCAAGGTGTGAGTAAGCTATGATTATGCGTTTTACATATCATGCGTTGAACATGCTATGCGTCTTACTACTATGCGTTGGTGATCTTGTCAAGTTTTCCTATCCTTTACCCAAGAATAAGCAAAGGAGTAGGTTTTCTTGGTGAGTCCGAGGTCGAACACAGGGATTATGTTGATTCAATATTTAGATGGATTTCATGTGTTGCAGTGGTAACCAATAAATAATGCGTTGAGTTTGTTTCTAATTTAAGGAAAGCGATAACATGTACACTATATTAAATTGTGGAAGATGGAAAGCACGCGACACAGCAAATTCAGCTAAGTGAGTTTAATAAATGGATAAAGAAAAGGTTCGGGTTGGTTAACATCTAACATCGAAAACGCATGGTAGTATTCTATTCATACTTGCGACTCTTCTCCCGGTTGTCAGCCGCTATGCGTTATAGAATAACGCATAGGAGAGTGTTAAGAACCAAGGTTATTTCAATAGACAGGTAACACTTCTTGGCCCTTGCCAATTGAGTTCCACAATCACTTACCCTCTTGAGTAGTTTGATTATTACTACTTATATCGATTAGCTAGATGGACATAAGCATCAGATTAAGTTCGCAATTGACAAGATGAAATAGTTACACTATGGTTCTTAGTTAGATGCTAACGCAACCCTAGACCCTTGAGTGATTAGTTACTCATGTTTCAAAGTAAAAAGCGGAAAGTATAGAGAAATGAGTAGACATGTAAGATATATATATTGATGAAACGGAATACAACTTTAGAATTCTTCCGAGAATCAACAACCCTTTCTCATCTCGCAGAGCTGCCCTTTTGTAGATGATGCGTTCGCAATCAATGGCAAATCTGCTTGATTGGCGGCGAGATTGATATCATGCGTCCATCTCGCCTGATTGCATGATTCTCGAGTCAATTAAGATCCACCACTTTAGCCACAAATCATGTTCGTCAATCATCTGAAAATCTCTCAAGATTCTGATTTGATTCTCGGCGCCTTACGTTGATGGTCGTCTATGCGTCCATGGATAGTTTGGCCGATGTCAACGCGTCGTAGGTTGCTAACGCATAGTCTTGCGTTGAGTAGTTGTTAACGCATCGTCAGGTTGTTTGCATTCCGTTTAGATCATGCGTCCACGAAGAACAGATTGCTAACATGTCGTCCTGCGTTAAGAAGTCATCAACGCATCGTTTGCATTCCTGCGTTAAAACATGCGTTTTAGGCTCAACAGGTGGTAAAATCATTATCTTCCTACAAATACAAGAGTGTAACGCAAAGGAAGATTTCTTATTACAAATCAACATAAACCGCTGCATGTTTTTCTATTTAATCTCTATTCATCTAACAAAAAGGCTATCATAACTTGTATTTCTACAAGTTATCACACCCTCAAACTTAGATAAATGCTTGTCCTCAAGCATAACTTCTATCTAAGAAACTTCAATTATCCTAAACATTTTCTCAATGCATTGACTAGTCTCTCAGAATGCTGTACTCAATCAGCTACCCGTTAGTTATATTATTTCTCTACCTCTATATTCTTTTCTTTAGGACGGGTCTAATTTGTATGCGGCAAGCTTTCTTTTCAAAATTCTTAAACTCATTATTCACAAAATTTTTGTTTCTTCTTTTAACACTATGTCTGAAAAGATGAAGATATAAAGTTCTTTTTTCTTTCATTGGTTTTATTATTTATGTAGTCATGCGTCGAGTAGGGTTACCCACCTTCGTTCTAACATACCAACGATGGGGTGCATGGAGGCAGCCAACTACGAGCAAGTGCCCTTATTGACTAAACTCTTATCTAAGCTCGGTTTCCTCACTAGACATTGGAGTTTGTTATTTTATCTATGCGTCCCTGATTACGATTACCCACCTTCGTTTTGACACACCAACGATGGGTTGCATGGAGGCAGCCAACTACGAGCATGTGTCGTTTTCAGCTAAACTCTTAACAAGATAATTATATTAGTCTTGCCAGCGGAGTTTTGCGTTTAAAAGAATAATTTTTTTTGACATGATTGAAATAAGTTCCTCATATTTTTATCTTTGACAGTTCAAACCTCTACCACCCCCAAACTTGAGAGTAGCTGTCACACCTCTTTCTAAGATTATTTCGTGGAAGAGCTTATTAAGGAAAGAAGTAGGACAAGAATGGTTGTGGTCGCTGAGGGAATTTGAATTAGAAGAATTTGATAGAAAGGCTGAGTTGAACGAATCTTGAATTTTGAAATCAAAGTAATTCTTAAAGTTAAGAATTATTTTAAGTAGGATAAACAGATCAGGAGAACGCAACCATGATTTTAAGCTTAGAAGTAAGGTCTTTGGAAGAAAGGAAACCTCATCAAGTGATGGGCAGGGTTAAAAAAAGTAGTTGAGAAGTAAGTGAAGTTGGACGCATACTTAGTGAAAAACCATGTTGAACGCATGGTAGAATCGCTTGACGGCGTATAATTGAGGCAAACGTATGGTATTATGCGGTAGAGAAACGCGGCAAGCCTTATTTGACATTTGGAAAGTTGGCAAGTTGAGAAGAAACTATGAAATGGGCAGTAGTTAGAAAAGTGGCCTAAATAGTATGGAGCAAAAGTGGCTAAGTGTTGGCCATGCGTTAGTGGAGCTATGCGTTGGAAATTTGCTGAAGGTCACTAGGCGTTGACAGCCATGCAGCGTTGATGGCCACAAGGTGTTGGAAGTCACTATGCGTTGAAGGTTGGTATGTATTGGTACCTTAGAAGAAGAGCCGAGAGAATCATGCGTTAAGTAGCTATGCGACGACTGGGCGCTGAACAATTGTAAAACAAGTGTAAGCTATGCGCTGTTGAAGCTTTGCACGGAAGGTTGAGTCAGCCAACCTAAGTAAGGAGGTGATGGCCGTATTGGTGAGTCGGTGGTATGTATATATATAAGTGAGTACACCGACTCAATCAACACTTTTAGATATAATTCGAACTCAGATTTACCTCTTTTTAGAGAAGAACAAAGAGGAAAAGTCAAAGAAACGGTTTATGTCGGAGTTAGTAGGAACCAGAACATTTTCATGGTGAAATTGAAGTTGAAACCTGAAGCTTGACAGTTGAGGAAAATCTAAACATCATATGGTGTTCTGAAGACGAATGAGTTGGCAAGTTGAAGTTACCGCGAAGTTTTGAAGGAGGAAACCTCCGGAATTTGTGCTACTGTAAAAGCTGTAGCCGATCGAAGCAATTGAAGTTATTCAAAGATAATTTCCTTAGCGAAGAAAAGATAGAGTTGGAAATCTCGTGGTAAGTTAGAAACTCACTTCTTTACAAGTTTGTAGAAGAAAGATAGATCTGATTTTGGTTGTATTACGATGTTTAGCAGTCTGAGAACAGGTTAGAGAAGGAAGAGGAAGAACAATAACCATCAGGGGTCGCTAGAATAGGAGTATCATTAGAGAATTGGAGGGTGATCAGCGAGACAGGTGTCGCTGGTAACGCAAAGGGGCCTTGCGTCTCACAACTCTCGCTGACTCTCGCTTAGTATCGCTTATTAAGGTAATATCGCTAGTCTAGTGAAGCTGAGTATCGCTGATGCCGCATGGTTAGAAGCAGTTAGACTAAAATCTCGCTCATTATAGGAAGTTGTAAACGAGAGAAAAATTAATGATGAAAACCCATATCTAAGATATCTAAGCAAATGTAAATAATATAAGAAGGAATGTTAGAAATGTTTAACATGAAAAAGGGTATGTTTACAGGTCAAGAGGAGCTAGGGAAAGCGTATAACCCGCTCGGAACCCGGAATAAGTCGTGAGTGTCTTTATGACTTGAGATAAGCTTAAATTTAGTATTATTTTCTATTTGTCTAATACCATCTTTAAAGTATGAGTTGAAATGTACTTTTGTATATGAACTAGCATATATCTTATCAGATATGAGATTAAGCTTGAGACATATCAGATGACGTTCTAAGTTTTAACAAGATAGTTATCAGATGAATGTTCAAGAATTCTGCGATACCATGATTACAGTTAATTTATGTTAAATGTATTGTATGTGCTTTGGCACTAGAGAGAATCGAATGGGACCTAATGCTGAAGGTTAGATGAAGGCATATGGGCAGCCCTAGTAATTAAATTATATGAAACTCTCACCTAAGGATTCAAAGACAGTGAGTGAGTAATTTCCTGGGACCCTGGGACCGAATGACATGGGAAGGTACACGGGCAGCCCGAATTCAAATAGATTATGAGCAAAATAGGAACGATTTCACGCTGATGTGTTAAGATTACTCCACACAGCTAAGGCTTATTGACGTTGGGTGCGTTGAGTTCGTTTCGCCTCAACAAAGGTTTAATGAAAAGAAAATCATTTATGTACTGACAGTGTTTTACAGGTTACAGTCATCTATAAGGTTATGAAGCATGATATAAGGCATGATTAAGCAGTTCATATCAAAGATTGTAGTTATAATGTTATTGAGTTATATTTTAGTAGTCACTCACTAAGCAATGTAGCTCATAGATTTTGTTTCTTTGATGTTTCTTTTCCAGGTAGCAAGCGTGTTCGGGGTGCCTAGCCTACCATCAAGATCCGTCTGTACCAGAATAGAATTTTGTAATATGGAAATCTGTAAACCCCATCCCTTAGTAGAAGTTGAACTTATTTTGAGTGGCACGTGTGAGTTTCACCAGACATATTTGTAAACTCTAAACATGGTCTTTTAAAACTTACCTATGATGCAATCATATTAAGGAATTTTGTATAACTGTTGTATGGCTGAGCATTTCACTGTATAGTTATGATATAAAAATGCTTTTATAACAGGATGTAATAGAATACAGATTAGGTAACACTCACTCCTTGGTATAGATATAGAAGTATATATATTGTTTAGGGTGGGGGTGTTACAGTAGCAAGGTCCTCATTACTTAAATTGTAAACAAAGATTAAGTTGCAAAATTTTGTAAAAGAGGTTTGAATTGGTTGCTTGCATACATTCAAAGTAGGTTTGCGTTTCTAAGGAATAGTATGCAGACGCATTGAAAGTAATCTAACTTAAAAAGTGTACAAAAAGTGTAAGCATGATTTGTAACACCCCCACCCTAGATAATATATATACTTCTATATCTATACCTAGGAGTGAGTGTTTGATAAGCACTTGAAAAGTGCTTATTATTCTCTCAAAGTAAGGGAGTTTTATATTAGATTTCACTTGTTTGCTAGTGATTTTCAGGTTAAAACGAGGAAAATTAGAAGAAACGACTGAAAGATCAAAACCGAGCAAGAATATGGAGAAAAAGTGCTGAAAAACGCATCCTTGCTTGAAATGCATGGTGCGCCGCGGCGCTGAGGCAGAAACGCATCAGCATGGACGCAGAGCAGCAACGCGGCGCTGGAAAGGCGCTGCTTCGACGCGTACTTGGTGAACGCAAGACAGCGTCGCGGTGCTGGGACGGCGCTGCCGCGGCGCTAAAACCCGAGAGCAACTTAATTTTGGTCGCAACGCTAGCGCCGCGGCGCCAACGTTAATTTAAACGCAAGTTTTGTATTTTAGGTTAAATTTTGGGCGACCAAACTCTATAAATTTAGGGGTTTTCAGCAGCCAAAAAGAGGGAGAAATATCAAGAAGAATCAAGAAAGTTGCAGAACAAGAGAATGATCTGAAAAGGTGATAATTAAGCTAGAGTTCCAAGAGTGAGTTAGCCGCAAGGAAGAGGAAAAGAGTTCGAGATAGTTTTGGTGCCCTTCGAAGTTCGACGCGAGAGCCAAGGAGTTCGTGACAGTGCTGCCTCAATCAAGAACCTATTTTCAGTAGAGTTTCCCTATTCTTTACACTCTTTCTTTGATTCTTTTTGATCAATATGTTGCTTTACGCTATGAGTGGCTAAACTTATTGGTTTTAGGGTTTTTGATGAATTGTTTGTAAACTCATGATAATTTTGTAAACTCATGGTTTTGTTCAAATAAATATGCTTTTCATTGTTATTGTGTTTAATTCTTGAAGATTGGCCACCTTCACATGTTAGATTAGATGTATGAATCGAGAGATTATATGTTTAATTTGATCTATAACAATGAATCGTTGTTAATCTATCACGAGAGTAGTTAGGTTTACAATGAAAGTTGCTAAAGACTAGTTTTAATGCCATGTAACTTTGTATTGGTTTTAAAGATTAAATATCAATCAAGTTGCATGAGAAAGAGTTGTCTTTGAGAGAAGATAACTTGGAATTAAGTTTCTAGACTTAGGCATAAGAATTAAATCCATGAAATCCATAATTTTGCATGATGAAACAAACAAGGATTTGAAACCCTAGAACTCTCTTTGACTCTTGCAATTCTCCCTTTGATATTTTCTTGCTTGATTTTTCTTTTTCCCAAAAACAAAATTTGAATTCCAATCCTCAAATAAAATTGATTCAATTCTAGAATAGCTAAGTAACTTAAACCTTCCCAATTGGATCTCTAGTGGAAACGATACTCGGACTTAACCGTTTTATATTATAACTTGGACCCGTACACTTGCAGTAAACACACAAAAGTGGCAACATCAGTGTTACCTAATATGTATTCTATTATACCTTGTTATAAATGCATTTTTATATCATAACTAGACAGTGAAATGCTCAGCCTTACAACAGTTATACAAAATTTCTTAATAAGATCGCATCATAAGTAAGTTTTAAAAGACCATGTTTAGAGTTTACAAATATGTCTAGTGAAACTCACAAAGGCCACTCAAAATAGGTTCAACTTCTACTAAGGGATGGGGTTTACAGATTTCCAAATTACAAAATTCTATTCTGGCACAGACGGATCTTGATGGTAGGCTAGGCACCCCGAACACGCTTGCTACCTGGAAAAGAAATATCAAAGAAACAAAATCTATGAGCTACATTTCTCAGTGAGTGACTACTAAAATATAAACTCAATAACATTATAACTACAATCTTTGATATGAACTGCTTAATCATGCCTTATATCATGCTTCATAACCTTATAGATGACTGTAACCTGTAAAACACTGTCAGTACATAAATGATTTTCTTTTCATTAAACCTTTGTTGAGGCGAAACGAACTCAACGCACCCAACGTCAATAAGCCTTAGCTGTGTGGAGTAATCTCAACACATCAGCGTGAAATCCTTCCTATTTTGCTCATAATCTATCTGATCTCGGGCTGCCCGTGTACCTTCCCATGTCCTTCGGTACCAGGGTCCCAGGAAATTACTCACTCACTGTCTTTGAATCCTTAGGTGAGAGTTTTGTATAATTTAATTACTAGGGCTGCCCATATGCCTTCATCTAACCTTCAGCATTAGGTCCCATTCGATTCTCTCTAGTGCCAAAGCACATACAATACATTTAACATAAATTAACTGTAATCATGGTATCACAGAATTCTTGAACATTCATCTGATAACTATCTTGTTAAAACTTAGAACGTCATCTGATATGCCTCAAGCTTAATCTCATATCTGATAAGATATATGCTAGTTCATATACAAAAGTACATTTCAACTCATATTTTAAAGATGGTATTAGACAAATAGAAAATAATACTGAACTTAAGCTTATCTCAAGTCATAAAGACACTCACGACTTATTCCGGGCTCCGAGCGGGTTATACGCTCTCCCTAGCTCCTCTTGACCTGTAAACATACCCTTTTTCATGTTAAAAATTTCTAACATTCCTTCTTATATTCTTTACGTTTGCTTAGATATCTTAGATATGGGTTTTCATCATTAATTTTTCTCTCGTTTACAACTTCCTATAATGAGCGAGATTTTAGTCTAACTGCTTCTAACCATGCGGCATCAGCGATACTCAGCTTCACTAGACTAGCGATATTACCTTAATAAGCGATACTAAGCAAGAGTCAGCGAGAGTTGTGAGACGCAAGGCCCCTTTGCGTTACCAGCGACACCTGTCTCGCTGATCACCCTCCAATTCTTTAACGATACTCCTATTCTAGCGACCCCCGATGGTTATTGTTCTTCCTCTTCCTTCTCTAACCTGTTCTCAGACTGCCAATGTAAGCCCCGTACTTAATTTTGTTAGAACGCAAGGTAAGAAGGGGCCGAGAGATGGACGATTGGGTAGGAGTAGTTGGCTGGACTGTGATTGGGGTGGAAAAAATGACTAAGTATCAGCTATGCGTTGATGGCAACATGTTTTGATGGAAACAGTTTTGGTGTAAACGCAAAGGTGAGGGAAGACTGTTATGCGTTGAAGCCACGACGCGTTGAGGACATAAGGTGTGGAGAACCACTTTGTGCCAAAGTTTATCTTGCGGCAAACGCATAGTAGGCAGCATGGCGTTGGAAGTTAATGGCCATGAGGAGTTGAGAACTGATTTGCGATGAGGCCATTATGCGGTGAACGCTACCATGCGTCGAAAAGTGGGTATGCATTGGACAAAGAAGGTTGGCCGAGAGAGAGTAATGCGTTTGCTAATCATTTGGCGGGAGAGTTTTGAAAAGAAACATCATCAGAGGCTGTGTGTGTTGCTGAAGCTGAACATAGAAGGTATGCGTTGATAGATTATAGTATAGTGTTGAAACGGTGAATAAGTCGGTGGTATATATATAAGTGGATCGAGAATTCAATTGTTCTGATTGCATTTCAGAGCTTGAGTTGGATCCATACTAAAGCTAAACATCGGAAGGAGGTAGAAGAAGATGTTCATGTTGATTTGGAGTAGAAATCTCATCGTAACCGTGGAAGAAATTTGAGTTGGGCAGAGGACTCAGCTGGTGTTACTCCCTCAGAGTGACGCTCGGTTTTGGAGGAAGAACAAATTGGAGAAACGGTGGTTAGGGCTGAAACTTTTGAGGTTAGTAAGTTAACTCGATTTTTAGCAAGTTTCATGAAGGATGCTTGAGCTGAAATTGTATAAATGTGTGTCAAACTCAGGAAGAAGAGATTAGAGCTGAATTGCCGGACGATTAGGGGTAACTCGGAGTTGTTGAAGGGTATATCCTAAACGGAGAGGATGTTCTTCATGAAATTTGGAGGTAAGATGAAGGACTTACACCTTAACAAGTTTGTAGAAGGAAGAAAGTTCTGAAATTGACCAAAACGTAATGTTTAGCAGGTTGAAGAAGGAAGAAGAAAGGAAGAAGAAAAGGTTCTGCTGCAGCGGTAGTATCGCTGAGAGAGCGAGAGACAGGGCAGCGAAGCAAGTATCGCTGTAATGCAAGAGAGGCTTTGCGTCTCACGATTCTTGCTAGAGTATCGCTGGGTGTCGCTCCTCAAGTAGTCTCGCTGGTTACATCCAACTCAGTGTCGCTAGTACAGTAGTATGTGATGAATAACGCTGGTAGCTTTTAATTGTCTAAAGAATAACGCTATAATGGTTTGTTAAAGGAAAAGGGAGATTATGAAAACTAAACATGAGGAATATGTGTTTTCAGGCCAGGAAGAGCTCGGGGAGGCTTATAATCCACTTAGAGCCGAGACCAATCGTGGTGACTATTTGTTATATCTTGTGATAAATTTAGTATGTTTATTTGATGAGGAAATATGATCCTTTGTAGTATTCATTATGAATGTGATGTGTTAGCAAGTTAAAAGGGTACTAATGCTAATGTCTACATATAATAGTGGCTGAGGGACCTTATGGTGAAAGCTTATATGTAGGTGAGCATGAAGTTAAGTGCTGAGGGACTTGTGAAGGCACTTGAATAGCTATAAGGAATGGATTACAATGCTCAGGGACTATGAGTGAAAGCATGTAGTAATCCATCACATACTAGCTCGTGCTAAGGGACCATGAGTGAAGGCACTTGAGTGAAGATAGAATTGGTTACCAGTGCTGAGGGATTTCATGTGAAGGCACATGGTAATGTTAATATAATCGAATAGTGCTGAGGGATAGAATGTGAAGGCACTAGCTAGTTGCAAGTTTGTGAGACATGAGGACTTGACATTTATATGTGTAATTTGGAAAGAGAACCTTAGTAACTCTCTGGGATGTGATACGTAATGGTTACTAATAGACAAACTGACTCATATTTGCTAGGGATAGTTGAATAGATTTAGTCACTCACTGAGCTTTCTGCTCATTCAGTTTGTTGTTGTTTGTCGTTTCAGGTAGCGAGCGTGTCCGGGACGCCTAGCCTACAAAAGAATCTCGTTTGGGCCTATCTGAAAGCAAACCTCTGGGATAGTTGTAAATATTTAGTCTGTACATATGTCTTGTAATGTGCATGTATCTTAGAAGTGAAAGGGGGATGTGTTGTACTTTATATGTATATATGCAGAAAATACTTGTGAGAGGTTGCATGTTTTTCTAATATTTCGATAGAAATGTTCTTTTGAATTGAGATTTATCTAGTATCTATTCTTAAATATGTACGTAAGGGGAACAGTATCACGCTCGATCCTAGGTATAGAGTGTATCTGGGATGGGGTGTGACAGCTAAACATCGTAATCCAGCCAAAATCAGATCTATCTTTCTTCTACAAACTTATAAAGAAGTGAGTTTCTAACTTACCACGAGATTTCCAACTCTATCTTTTCTTCGCTAAGGAAACCATCTTTGAATAACTTCAATTGCTTCGATCGGCTAATAGCTTTTACAGTAGCACAAATTTCGAATGTTTCCTCCTTCAAAACTTCGCGGTAGCTTCAACTTCCCAGCTCATTCGTCTTCAGAACACCATATGATGTTTAGATTTTCCTCAACCGTCAAGCTTCTGGTTTCAGCTTCAATTTCACCATGAAAATGTTCTGGTTCTTACTAACTTCGATATAAACTGTTTCTTCGACCTCTCCTCATTGTTCTTCTGTAAAAAGGAGTAAATCTGGGTTCGAATTATGTCTAAAAGTGTTGATTGAGTCAGCGTACTCACTTATATATATACATACCACCAACTCACCAATACGGCCATCACCTCCTTACTTAGGTTGGCCAACTCAACCTTCCGTGCAAAGCTTCAACAGCGCATAGCTTACACTTGTTTTACAATTGTTCAGCGCCCAATCGTCGCATAGCTACTTAACGCATGATTCTCTCGGCCCTTCTTTTAAGGTACCAATACATACCAACCTTCAACGCATAGTGACTTCCAACACCTGGTGGCTGTCAACGCCTAGTGACCTTCAGCAAATTCTCAACGCATAGCTCCACTAACGCATGGCCAACACTTAGCCACTTCCGCTCCATACTATTTAGGCCACTTTTCTAACTACTGCCCATTTCATAGTTTCTTCTCAACTTGCCAACTTCGCAAATGTCAGGTAAGGCTTGCTGCGTTTCTCTACCGCATAATACTATACGTTTGCCTCATTTACATGCCGTCAAGCGATTCTACCATGCGTCCAACACGGTTTGTCACTAAGTATGCGTCCAACTTCACTTACTTCTCAACTATTCTTTTTAACCCTGCCCATCACTTGATGAGGTTTCCTTTCTTCCAAAGGCCTTACTTCTAAGCTTAAAATCATGGTTGCGTTCTCCCGATCTGTTTATCCTACTTAAAATAATTCTTAACTTCAAGAATTACTTTGATTTCAAAATTCAAGATTCGTTCAACTCAGCCTTTCTATCAAATCCTTCTAATTCAAATTCCCTCTGCGGCCTATGTAAACTAACACTCGAGCACAACCATTCTTGTCCTACTTCTTTCCTTAATAAGCTCTTCCACGAAATGATCTTAGAAAAAGGGTGTGACATGATTTGTCACACCCCCTCCCGGATTATCCTCCATAACTCGAGAAGAGATGTGAAGATAGCAGTTACCGACTACCCTGTCACGTAACCCACTGTCAACCTCTCCATCCACAAGCTCTTGACAAACCTCGACTTCGACCGGCAAAGGGAACTGTCATGCTACCTGAAAATGGAAAACATATGAAAGCATGAGCTAACAGCTCAGTGAGTAACAGTTTCTGAGAAACATTATACTTTAAGTATAAAACTGATTGAACTCGTATGAAACATCACACTGAAATTCAGTTTATAACATGATCAATTCTTGGTTATATCATGTGTACACATTCGTTCATTTCAAATACTTCTTCCCTAGTTGAGGCGGAGCAGTGCTCAACGCTCCTCAACGTCGATTATCCTTCGCTGTGTGGAGTAATCTCAACACCTCAGCGTTGTATATAAATATTCTTCTATGAGCACACAGATATTATTACTCGGGCTGCCCATATGCCTTCCTTTTATCCTTGAGCATTGGGTCTCATTTCTATATTCCGGTTACCCATTTGCCTTCATCTGGTTCTTGAGCATTGGGTACCTTTTATAACTCGGGCTGCCCACAATGCCTTCTACGAGTCCTTGAGCATTGGGGTCCCTTTTTAAAGCTTTATAAAACACCATATATATTTTGGGAACATTATATTAATAGCTCAAACTTATCCGTTTCCAAATCTTTCATGAAAACATCATCAACATGCTAAATTCATTTTCCAGCTTTAATATCAACCAACATGCTCTTCATACTAGTCTATCTTCAAGTCTTTCTGGAAATCATATAACACCATGCTTTTAGAAAAACCATGAATACAAGTTTCGATCAATCGCCATGCGTTAACCAGCATTCTAGAAGTTACCATGCGTTACTCAATTTTCTCAAAGTTACAAGTAAAAGGGATATACATGTCTCTAAACACATACTCATGTTTCTAAACGCATGCTCATGTCTCTACAAATCACATATTCGTATGCTTTACATATATGAAAACGCATGCATTATTTTATTCAAAACCCATAGAATTACATTCATAAAGAACTCATTTATTTTTATAAAACGCAGGTGTTACTCACCTGTACTTGCCAAAGAATACTTCTTTTTCCTTTCCTCTTTTTCATCTTCCCGAGCTTTCTAGACGCAGCGTTCTAACTCAGGCTCCATTTTCCTCTGTCAGCTTGGTTGAACGCAACCCTGCCCTTCAACGCAAGGTTGGTAACGCAAGGCTGATTACTTCTGCAAAGTGCATCCCGACTCTTCTTACTTCCCCTGCGGATGCGTCGCCCTCTCTTGGACGCAAGGTCCACCTTGAACGCATCATCTAGCTTTGGACGCCACGTTCACCTTGGACATTATGTTTGTCCTCAACGCATAGCCGACCATTTTCAACACCAGACAACTTCTTTACATAAAATAACTAAGTTGTCAAATACCTTCTTTCTTGGCCGCATACTTGATGCGCACTTTTAGTGTTAACCGCAAGTGTACGAGTCAAGTTATAATATAAAACGGTTAAGTCCGAATATCGTTCCACTGGAGATTCAATTGGGAAGGTTTAAGTTACTTAGCTATTCTAGAATTGAATCAATTTTATTTAAGGATTAAAATTGAATTTTATAAGTTATGGAAAAATACAAATCAAGTAAGAAAAGTATCAAAGGGAGAAACACAAGAGTCAAAGAGAATTCTAGGGTAATGAATCCTTGTTTATTTCATCATGCAATATTATAGATTTCATGGATTTTATTGCAATTCATATGCCTAAGTCTAGAAACTTAATTCCAAGTTATTTTCTCTAAAAAACAACCCTTTCTCATGCAACTTGATTGATGATTAATCTCTTAAAACCAACACAAAATTACATGGCATTAAAAATAGTCTTTAGCAACTTTTATTGTCAACCTAACTACTCTCGTGATAGATTAACAATAATTCATTGTTATAGATCAAGTTAAACATACAATCTCTCAATCATACATCTAACCTAACATGTGAAGATGGCCAATCCACAAAAATTAAACACAATAACAATGAAAAACATAATCATTCCAACAAAACCATGAGTCTATAAAATTAACATGAATTCATAAACAATTCATCAAAACCCTAAAACTAAAGTGTTTAGCCACTCATAGCTTGAAGCAACATGTTTAAGAAAAATAAACAAAGAAAGAGTGTAAAGAAAGGGAAACTCTACTGAAAAGAGGCTCTTGATTGAGGTAGCACCGTCATGATCTCCTTGGCTCTCACGTCGAACTTCGAAGGGCACCAAGACTATCTCGAACTCTTTTCCTCTTCCTTGCAACTAACTCACTCTTTGAACTCTCACTTAATTCTCTCCTTTTTGTATCTCTTTAGGTCTGCAACTTCCTTGCTTTGCGTTGATTTTTCTTGATGATTTGGGCTGCTGGAAACCCCCAAATTTATAGACTTTGGCCGCCCAAAGATTTTCCAAAAATACAAAATTTTCATTTAAGGAAAGCTGGCGCCGCGGCGCTAGGGCTGCATCCGAAAAAGTTTGCTCTCGGTTTTAGCGCCGCGGCAGCGCCGTCCAAGCGCCGCGACGCTGTCATGCGTTAAACAAGGATGCGTCGAGGTAGCGGCATCCCGGCACCGCGATGCTACTCTGCGTCCAGAACTATGTGTTGATGTCTCAGCGCCGCGGTAGCACCGTCTCGGCGCCACGGCGCTATCCCTAAAATTCGCCCTTTTTGGTTTTTCAACTCTTTTTCGCCGTATTCTTGCTCGGTTTTGATCTTTTAGTCGTTTGTTCTAATTTTCCTTGTTTTAACCTGTAAATCACTAGCAAACAAGTGAAATCTAATATAAACTCCCTTAATTTGAGAGAATAGAAAGCACTTTTCAAGTGCTTATCAATACTCCTACCACAAACGTCCTTGTTGCCTTCTTCTCTTTTTCTCTCCAGAATTTTTCTTTTAGAGTCATCAGTCGCTCCTTTTCCCTCAAAGTTCTATTTATAGGGAGCTTGCCATCCAACTTCTTCTCTCCTTTTGCCACTTGTTTGCCACATGTCACGCTGCATGCTAAATTAACCATGCATTAATCCAAGTGTCACCTTGCATGAAACACTTGACATGCCTTCAACACCTCCTACTAATAAGGTGTCAAATCTATACCAAGCCACATGGCCATTATAAGCTGATCTTATGCATCAAACATTCCCAATGAACAACTTTTATTTAATACAACGCCCTCATGCGTTAGTTGAATTTCCTTTAAGGTTTGAGCTTCACTGCTCACTTTTCTAACTCTCAGCCAACTATACTACTGTCTTTGACGCATAGAGATAATTCTGTCTTCAACGCATAGGGACCTCAACGCATAACAACCTTGCCAACGCATCGTAAGCCAAGTACGGTCCTTTCCCCCGCCAACACGGCGACTGCTTCAGCTCACAACACCATTTGTAATTTCACCTTTAACGCATAACCGCACTATTATAAATGATAAGCAGTTGAAAAGTGCTTTATATTATCTCAAATTAAGGGAGTTTTATATTAGATTTCACTTGTTTGCTAGTGATATTCAGGTTAAAATGAGGAAAATTAGAAGAAACGACTAAAAGATCAAAACCGAGCAAGAATATAGCGAAAAAGAGCTGAAAAACTCAAAAGGACAAATTTCGGGATAGCGCCGCGGCGCTGAGACGGCGCTGCCGCGGCGCTGAAGCATAAACACATCAGTCTGGACGCATAGTAGCATCGCGGCGCCGAGACGGCGCTGCCTCGACGCATCCTTGTTGAACGCATGACAGCGTCGCGGCTGAGACGACGTTGCCGTGGCGCTGAAGCATAAACGCATCATTGTTGAACGCATGACAGCGTCGCGGCTGAGACGGCGCTGCCGTGGCGCTGAAGCATAAACGCATCCTTGTTGAACGCATGACAGCGTCGCAGTGCTTGGACGGCGCTGCCGCGGCGCTAAAACCCGAGAGCAACTTATTTTTGGTCGAAATCCTAGCGTCGCGGCGCCAGGGTTACTTAAAAGAAAAATTTGTACTTTAGGTTAAATTTTTGGGCGGCTAAACTCTATAAATTTAGGGGTTTCCAACAGCCAAAAGGAGGGAGAAATATCAAGAAAAGCAAGAAAGTTGTAGACCTAAAAAGAGATACAAGAAAAGGAGAGAATTAAGCGAGAGTTGAAAGAGTGAGTTAGTTGCAAGGAAGAGGAAAAGAGTTCAAGATAGGTTTGGTGCCCTTCGAAGTCCGACGTGAGAGCCAAGGAGTTCGTGACGGTGCTGCCTCAATCAAGAACCTCTTTTCAGTAGAATTTCCCTTTTCTCTACACTCTTCCTTTGATTATTTTGACTTAAACATGTTGCTTCAAGCTATGAGTGGCTAAACTCTTTAGTTTTAGGGTTTTGATGAATTGTTTATGAATTCATGTTAATTATGTAGACTCATAGTTTTGTTTAAATAATTATGCTTTTCATTGTTATTGTGTTTAATTCTTGAGGATTGGCCATCTTCACATGTTAGGTTAGATGTATGATTTAGAGATTATATGGTTAATTTGATCTATAACAATGAATCGTTGTTAATCTATCACGAGAGTAGTTAGGTTGACAATGAAAGTTGCTAAAGACTAGTTTTAATGCCATGTAATTTTGTATTGGTTTTAAGAGATTAACAATCAATCGAGTTGCATGAGAAAGAGTTGTCTTTGAGAGAAAACAACTTGGAATTAAGTTTCTAGACTTAGGCATAAGAATTACAATAAAATCCATGAAATCTATAATTTTGCATGATGAAATAAACAAGGATTCATTACCCTAGAACTCTCTTTGACTCTTGCGTTTCTCCCTTTGATACTTTCTTTGCTTGATTTTTATTTTTCCTTAATTCATAAAATTGAATTCCAATCCTCAAATAAAATTGATTCAATTCTAGAATAGCTAAGTAACTTAAACCTTCCCAATTGGATCTCCAGTGGAACGATACTTGGACTTAACCGTTTTATATTATAACTTGACCCGTACACTTGCGGTTAACACTAAAAGTGCGCATCAAGTTTTTGGCGCCATTGCCGGGGATCCAAAGAACGGTTTTTGTTATTTAATATTCATTAGAATTGATAGATCTTAATTTGAGGTATATATTATTTGATCGTTTATTTATTTTCTTTACTTTGATTTTTTATTATTTGGTTGGTTTATGCCTCGCAATAATACTAACCTCCTCCCTCTTGATCCCGAGATTGAAAGGACGTGTAGAAGAAATCTAAGGGCTCTACTTAATCAAACCACGGAGATGGCGGAGGAGATACCCAAGGCAATTCGAGACTACTTCCAACCCACGCTACCGACAAGTCAACCCGGAATAATGAATGTGCCTATCAATGTCAACAATTTTGAGTTGAAACCGGGATTGATCCAAATGGCTAGAGAGCTAGCCTTTAGAGGAAGGACCAATGAAGATCCTCACAAGCACTTACGATCCTTCTTGGAGATATGCGGAACGGTAAAGATGAATGGCATTTCTAATGATGCTATTAAACTAAGACTTTTTCCTTTCTCTTTACAGGACCGTGCTAAGGATTGGTTGGAAACCATACCTCCGGATAGCATCACAACATGGGAGATCTTAGCTCAAGCTTTCTTGAATAAATATTTTCCACTGGCTAAATCTCAAAGACTAAGGACAGAGATTGGAACATTCCGCCAACTTGAGGATGAACAATTATATGAGGCTTGGGAAAGGTATAAGGATCTCTTGAGAAGATGCCCTCAACATGGGTACCCGGATTGGTTGCAAATTCAATTCTTCTACAATGGATTAGCAAGCTCAACCAAATCCATCTTAGATGCAACCGCCGAGGATCAATTTTTTTAAAAAATGCTCAAGAGGCCTATACCATACTAGAAGACTTGACCACTACATTGTACAATTGGCCATGTGAACGGTCTTCTCCAATCATCCCAAAAGCCACCGGACGATATGAGATGGACGAGGTAAGTTCTCTAAAAGCTCAATTGGCTTCTCTTACTAATGCTTTATCTAAATTTTCTCAAGGAAGCCAAGTGCAAGCAAGTTCATCATCCATAGCTTCCCTTGCGGCCATGGCAAGCCAACAAGAGCCAAGTGAGTTGGAGGTAGCCAATTATGTAGATAGAGGACAATACCGAGGTCAACAACAACTTCCAACTCACTATCATCCCAACTTGAGGAATCATGAGAATTTTTCATATGCTAACAACAAGAATGTGTTGCAAGCACCTCAAGGATTCAATGGAGCGGGGAATGCAAAGACATCATCACTAGAGGACATAATGCTTGACTTTGTCATAGAGTCAAGATCAAGGACAACCACTTTGGAGAATTCGGTCCAAGCAATTGCAAGCACCGTTCAAAGCTAAGGTAAGGCACTTCAAAACTTAGAGGTTCAACTGAGTCAAATGGCAACTTCCCTCTAAACAATGCAAAAGGGTAAGTTCCCTAGTTGTCCCGAGATAAACCCAAGGGAGGAGTGCAAGGCCGTGACTTTGACGAGTGGGAAAAAGCTATCCACTCCCTTGATTAATGATCAAGATGATGAGCTCCTACAAGAAGAAGATGAAGCCATCATAGAGTATGTTTAGCAAAAAGAGAGTGCATCTAAGGAAAAGGAGAAATCAAAGTCCAACATAGGGAGTACTTCTAACTCTACTTCTTTTATCCCTAATACTTTATCTTTTCCTCAAAGATTTCAAAAGAAAAAGATTGATGCTCAATTTTCAAAATTCTTAGACATATTCAAAAAGTTAAAAATTAACCTTCCTTTTGCAGAGGCATTAGAACAAATGCCTAAGTATGCTAAATTCATGAAGGATGTATTATCTAAGAAGAAAAGGTATGGAGATTATGAAGTGGTTGCACTAATCGAAGAATGTAGTACGGCACTACAAAGGAAATTGCCTCCAAAACTAAAGGATCCAGGGAGTTTCTCTATCCCTTGTCATTTAGGCAACAATAAAGTTACTAAAGCACTTTGTGATCTTGGAGCTTCTATTAACTTAATGCCTTTATCCATGTTTAGGAAGCTCAATGGAGGAGAGGTGCAACCAACTACCATATCTTTGCTTTTGGCCGATCGATCATTTCTTCATCCCTACGGCATTGTGGAGGACGTCTTGGTCAAGGTAGACAAGTTTATCTTCCCGGCGGACTTTGTGATATTAGACATGGAGGAAGATGCCGAAGTCCACATAATCCTTGGGAGACCATTCTTGGCCATCCGAAGGGCCCTCATTGATGTACAAGATGGAAAGCTCACATTCCGCCTTAACGATGAGGAGGTAACATTTGACATCTATAAAACCCTTAAGCATCCGGATGTAGAAAGGTATGAGCATCATGAGCCAAGTACAAAGATAATATCGCCTCTCCCTTCAAATAAAAACTTTATGCATGATGAGCCCCCTTTGAATGGTAAGACTAATGACATGCTTGATGTTAAAGTAGAAAATTCTATGAAGCATGTTTCTAGTTGTGATATTTCTCCAAGTTCTTCATACATGCCTCCCAAACCTATAATGAATTATGAACAAATTATGGAGAAGCATGATAAAAATGAAGTGGTGAGTCCGTTAAAATCTAAGCATGATGATTCTTTAATAAGTCTTGACCACATTAGAAACGATGATGTTCAACTTGATAATGATTTATTGACTAACTCACTAAATGCTAATGAATATGTGTGTGAGTGTCAATGTGGGCGAATACTAAAAGTTGTAGGTGATCCAAAGCATGAAAAGAAGAAACCACCTTGGGATCCACCATGATTCGAGAGCCCCGTCTAGCTAGAAGACGTTAAACCAAGCGCTTATTGGGAGGCAACCCAATTTTATTGCTTTCTTTACTTTTCTTTTTATTTTATTTTTCAATAAATCTTGGAGTCACTCATATGCTTTATCTCTCAGGAACGTGGTTTATCACACAAAGTGAAGGTTTTGTTCAAATAAATATGCTTTTCATTGTTATTGTATTTAATTCTTGAAGATTGGCCACCTTCACATGTTAAACGATTAGATGTATGAATCGAGAGATTATATGTTAATTTGATCTATAACAATGAATCGTTGTTAATCTATCACGAGAGTAGTTAGGTTTACAATGAAAGTTGCTAAAGACTAGTTTTAATGCCATGTAATTTTGTATTGGTTTTAAGAGATTAACTATCAATCAAGTTGCATGAGAAAGAGTTGTCTTTGAGAGAAGATAACTTGGAATTAAGTTTCTAGACTTAGGCATAAGAATTAAATCCATGAATTCTATAATTTTGCATGATGAAACAAACAAGGATTTGAAACCCTAGAACTCTCTTTGACTCTTGCAATTCTCCCATTGATACTTTCTTGGCTTGATCTTTCTTTTTCCCAAAAACAAAATTTGAGTTCCAATCCTCAAATAAAATTGATTTAATTCTAGAATAGCTAAGTAACTTAAACCTTCCCAATTGGATCTCTAGTGGAAACGATACTCGGACTTAACCGTTTTATATTATAACTTGACCCGTACACTTGCGGTAAACACAAAAGTGGCACATCAATGTTGATTGCCCATGATGAGATTCGAATTTGCATGATAGATGACTTATTATGGAAATAGAATAGCACTATCTTGAGTTAAATTCATTTAAGTCCCTCTTAAAATCTCTTATATTCTTGAGCACGTAGCCACTTTTATTTAGAATCTTTAACTGAAAAAAGGATTAAGTTGGGTGTATTTAGTTGTCACTTCGAAAGGCCCCATCGGTTAGAGAGTGAAATGCATGATAGCTTGTAATCTTAGACTAAGGAAAAAGAAAAAGAGTATACATACCTTGAGAAAAGAAAAAGTGTACACAAAATATATGAGCTTTATTTGTCTTTCTTTTTAAATGTTAAACTTGTAATGAGTATGCATGGATAGGGGTAAAAAGAGCTGCCTTTGCTGTGATCAGTAAGGACGCCTGGGAATTGACTAGGTACGAGTCCGTACAGTGGATGTGTGAAAGCTAGTGCCTCTAGGTAAAAGAATGCAAGTTTGGGCCCATGAAAAAATATATATGATTGAAAGGTACCTTAGTAGACATATTACTCACTTCAATGCATGAAAGCTTGAAGATTGGTGCATGAGCTAGAGTAGGGGGAAAACTAAAGAAACTCTCTTAAGTCCTAATTTGAGCTCGAGTATTTTAAATTGAAGGAGGCTTGCACACACACACATGGGAGATAGCAAGATTTGGCCTTGAATGATTATAACAATATAGATATGCTTGCATGTTTCTACTTAAGCTCTGAATGCTATTCTCTGAGACATGAGTCAATTGCACACTTCTTCATCTAAAACTCCCTATTATTTGATCTTATTCTTTGCTCGGGACTAGCAAATTTCTAAGTTTGGGGTGTTGATAAGCACTTGAAAAGTGCTTTATATTCTCTCAAATTAAGGGAGTTTTATATTAGATTTCACTTGTTTGCTAGTTATTTTCAGGTTAAAACGAGGAAAATTAGAAGAAACGACTAAAGGATCAAAATTGAGCAAGAATACGGCGAAAAAGAGCTGAAAGGAAAAATTTCGGGATAGTGCCGCGGCGCTGAAGCATAAACACATCAGTCTGGACGCATAGTAGCATCGCGGCACCGAGATGGCACTGCCTCGACGCATCCTTGTTGAACGCATGACACCGTCGCGGCTGAGACGGCGCTGCCGTGGCGCTGAAGCATAAACGCAGCCTTGTTGAACGCATGACAGCGTCGCGGTGCATGGACGGCGCTGCCGTGGCGCTAAAATCCGAGAGCAACTTATTTTTGGTCGAAACCCTAGCGCCGCGGCGCCAGCGTTACTAAAGAAAAATTTATATTTTAGGTTAAATTTTTGGGCGTCCAAACTCTATAAATTTGGGGGGTTTCCAGCAGCCAAAATGAGGGAGAAATATCAAGAAAAGCAAGTTAGTTGCAGACCTAAAAAGAGATACAAAAAAAGGAGAGAATTAAGTGAGAGTTGAAAGAGTGAGTTAGTTGCAAGGAAGAGGAAAAGAGTTGGAGATAGTCTTGGTGCCCTTCGAAGTCCGACGTGAGAGCCAAAGAGTTCGTGACGGTGCTGCCTCAATCAAGAACCTCTTTTCAGTAGAATTTCCCTTTTCTCTACACTCTTCCTTTGATTATTTTGACTTAAACATGTTGCTTCAAGCTATGAGTGGCTAAACTCTTTAGTTTTAGGGTTTTGATGAATTGTTTATGAATTCATGTTAATTTTGTAGACTCATAGTTTTGTTTAAATAATTATGCTTTTCATTGTTATTGTGTTTAATTCTTGAGGATTGGCCATCTTCACATGTTAGGTTAGATGTATGATTTAGAGATTATATGTTTAATTTGATCTATAACAATGAATCGTTGTTAATCTATCACGAGAGTAGTTAGGTTGACAATGAAAGTTGCTAAAGACTAGTTTTAATGCCAGGTAATTTTATATTGGTTTTAAGAGATTAACAATCAATTGAGTTGCATTAGAAAGAGTTGTCTTTGAGAGAAAACAACTTGGAATTAAGTTTCTAGACTTAGGCATAAGAATTACAATAAAATCCATGAAATCTATAATTTTGCATGATGAAATAAACAAGGATTCATTACCCTAGAACTCTCTTTGACTCTTGCGTTTCTCCCTTTGATACTTTCTTTTCTTGATTTTTATTTTTCCCTAATTCATAAAATTGAATTCCAATCCTCAAATAAAATTGATTCAATTCTAGAATAGCTAAGTAACTTAAACTTTCCCAATTGGATCTCCAGTGGAACGATACTCGGACTTAACCGTTTTATATTATAACTTGACCCGTACACTTGCGGTTAACATTAAAAGTGCGCATCAATAAACCGGTGCTTACATATGCCACTAGGCGTCAATGACAAACGTGCAATACTATGCGTTTATACCTCATCGCATCATACCATGCGTCCAACTCTTATATTCATAATGAATAAATTCTTCTTCATTTCTTCCTCTATGTGTTTCACATCTTTCCCTTCTCGGTTTACTTCCATGCGTCTACCCTTACCATGCATTACCTAGTCCTGACCATGCATCCAACATGGTCTTTTACCTCATTTCTTCATAGACTCTTCAACACTTCATTTTCTTAAAAAGTAGGGTGTGATATGATTATCCTCATAGTGACTAATTTTTCAACGCAAAGATAAAAGTTGAGAATAATTATACATGTGCTTAGAAAAAATTTACCGCAAGGAACACGCAAAGAGGTAATTAGAAATTCCATGTGGCGAAGAAATGATGAACGCATACAATTATCGCATACAAAATACTGATGAACGCATGGTTTTTAGTTCAAAGTATGCATTGGGCGTTTTAAGTATTATGCGTTTGAAAAATTACATCTCCTAATTTCATCTTGATAAACACAGAAATCGTTTATCGCTGAACGCATAGTTCCATGATGCGTTGGATGCATGCATGAATTACAGAATATGCGGTGAAATCAAATAGTTTACATTAAAGCTCGACGCGTACTTTCATGCTTATCTAATTTACTCTACTCCTAAAACTGAATTCAACGAATTACAGACAAATACTGAAAACAAGGTAAGAAAGACAAGGGTAAAAGAAAGCGTCCCTGAAAAGAAAAGGCATTCGGCAATCGCAGGGACCTTTCAACGCAAGCTCAGTCATTACACTCGCGTAGATCAATGGAGGTTTTGTCGATTTCGAGCTCTCCAATGTGGTAGGGTTTTACCCTTTGTCCATTGACCTTGAAGGAAGTGGTTCCGTCTTCATTTGTTAGCTTGACAGCACCATGCGGGGATACTTCCTTGATTATGAATGGTCCAGACCAGCGAGATTTCAGCTTACCTGGAAATAAACGCAACTTTGAGTTAAATAATAGGACCTTTTGGCCGACGTATAGAGTTTTCTTACTAATATTTTTGTCGTGCCATTTCTTGGTCCTTTCCTTATACAGCTTTGTGTTTTCGTAAGCTGAATGTCTCCATTCTAGGAGTTCGTTTAATTAAAGCTTTCTTGCTTCGCCACTTGCGTCCTGGTCTAGATTGAGCTTCTTCATAGCCCAGATGGCCTTGTGTTCCAGCTCAAGCGGGAGATGGCATGCTTTCCCAAACACCAACGCATATGGTGACATGCCTATAGGTGTTTTGAATGCCGTTCTGTATTCCCATAGAGCTTCATCTAATCTCTCCGTCCAATCTTTCCTTGATGTGCTCACGACTTTTTCAAGTATGGACTTGATCTCCCGGTTTGTTATTTCGGCTTGGCTGTTTGTCTGTGGGTGATAGGCAGTTGCTACCCTGTGCGAGACATTAAATTTTGTCAGTAAATTAGTGATTATGCGATTTATAAAATGTGTACCTTCATCACTAATTATCGCCGTTGGTGTCCCAAATCGAGAGAAGATTTGTTTCTTTAAGAACTTGGACACTGTGTTTGCGTCGTTCTTCACACAGGCTGCTGCTTCTACCCATTTTGATACGTAGTCGATCGCTACTAGGATATATAGATTACCGCAAGAAGGAGGAAATGGTCCCATGAAATCAATTCCCCATATGTCAAACAACTCAACTTCCAACATTGAGTTTAGAGGCATCTCATTTCGGTTGGAAATGTTGCATGTTCTCTGACAACGATCGCAAGCTACCGCATATGCCCTTGCGTCTTTGAATAATGTGGGCCAAAAATACCCACTTTGTAGCACCTTTGCAGCTGTTCTTTGCCCCCCAAAGTGTCTTCCATAAGGTGCTTCATGACAGCTTCTCAAAATGCTATGAGTTTCACATTCTGGAACGCATCGACGCAGTATGTGGTCCGGGCCAAGTCTGTATAGATATGGCTCATCCCAGCAGTAGAACTTACTTTCATATTGGAGCTTTTTCTTTTGTTAAGCATTGAATTCTTCAGGCCATTGGTTGCAGACCAAGTAATTTATTATGTCTGCATACCACGGTTCCTGACTCTCTGCGTTCATGATGTGCTCATCTGGGAATCGTTCCTCTATATCACTCCAACTTTCCTGGACCTCTTTATTTTCCAACCAAGATAGGTGGTCTGCAACCTGATTCTCGGTTCCCTTTCTGTCTTTAATCTCCAAGTCAAATTCTTGTAATAGCAGGACCCATCGGATGAGTCTAGGCTTTGCGTCCTTTTTTGCCATCAAATATTTGATCGAAGAATGATCGCTATAGATGGTCACCTTTGACCCTATCAAATATGCTCTGAATTTATCAACCGCAAAGACTATGGCTAACATTTCCTTCTCAGTAGTAGTGTAGTTCTCATGAGACGCATTCAATGTTTTACTCGCATAATAGATGGTGTGCATTATTTTCTCTTTTCTTTGCCCCAATACTGCTCCCACTGCATGGTTGCTTGCGTCGCACATTAGTTCAAATGGGAGAGACAAGTTTGGTACAACTAAAATTGGTGCTGAAATTAGAGCTTACCTTAGAGACTCAAACGCATATAGGCATTTACCGTTAAAATTGAATTCCTTATTGGCTTCCAGTAGCTCGCTCAGTGGTTTTGCGACTTGCGAAAATCCTTTGATGAATCTTCTATAAAAGCCCGCATGGCCTAGGAAACTTCGTAAAGTCTTTACATTTGTGGGGGCTGGGAGCTTTGCTATCGCATCTATTTTTGCTTAATCAACTTCCAATCCAACCTTAGAAAACTTATGTCCCAACACAATACCTTTGTGACCATGAAGTGGCATTTTTCCCAGTTGAGGACTAGGTTTGTGTCTTCGCATCACTTTAACACTCATTCCAGGTTGGTCAAGCATTCATCATATGATTTCCCAAATACTAAGAAGTCGTCCATAAACACCTCTACTGAATGTTTCAGATAGTCGGAAAATATTGCCATCATGCACCTTTGGAACGTTCCTGGTGCGTTACATAGCCCGAATGGCATGCGTCTGAACGCAAAGGTGCCATATGGACATGTGAACGTTGTCTTCTCTTGATCTTCCGGAGCTATCATGATCTGGTTATAGCCGGAATATCCGTCAAGGAAGTAGAAGAATTCGTTTCCTGCCAGCCTGTCTAGCATCTGGTCAATGAATGGCAATGGGAAGTGATCCTTCTTTGTTGCCGCATTCAGCTTGCGGTAGTCCATACAGATGCGTCAACCAATGACTTTTCTTGTTGGTATCAACTCATTTTTACTGTTCATAATCACTGTCATTCCCCCTTTCTTAGGTACACACTGAACTGGGCTTACCCAGCTGCTATCGGAGATTGGATAAATGACCTTGCGTCGAGCCATTTGATGATTTCTTTCTTTACCATTAAGTCTGCGTTGCCTTTCTACTAAACCGTCCTTACCTTCTTCCAACCGAATTTTGTGCATGCAGTATGAAGGGCTTATTCCTCTAATGTCCGCTAGGGTCCACCTAATGGCTTTGATATGATTTTTCAATATCTCCAGCAAAGCCTTTTCACAGTCTGTAGTCAACGCAGAGGATATGATGACCAGTAGCGTGCTCTCTTCTCCCAAATATGCATACTTTAGATGCGTCGGCAGTGTTTTTAACTCAAGGGTTGGCGGTTCTTCTAGGGATGGCTTTATTTTCTCTGTGGGCCGATTGCTTAATTCTATGCGTTCAAAGCTTGCGTTGGAGATTACACCGATCTCTGCCTCTCTTTCCTCATCCATTTCATCTTGCATTGTTTCGTCTTCTGACCATGCGTCTATGATGCTTACCTTTTCTTCAATTATATCTTCGATCATCTGGCAAGAATGAAAATCATCAAGATATTTCAACGCATTAAAGACATTAAACTTCACCTGCTGGTCGTCCACACTAATTGTTAACTCCCCTTCCTGGACGTCAATCAGGGCGCGTCCAGTAGCTAAGAAAGGTCTTCCCAGGATGATGGGTACCTCTCTGTCAGCTTCATAATCCAGAATTATGAAGTCAGCTGGGAAGATGAATTTGTCTACCTTCACAAGAACATTCTCAATTTTTCCTTCGGGATGCTTAATGGAGCAATCAGCGAGCTGAAGTGTGACTGTGGTGGGCCGTGCTTCCCCTATACCCAACTTCTTGAATATAGACAGTGGCATTAAGTTTATGCTGGCCCCTAAGTCGCATAATGTCTGAGCTACGTCCATTCCCCCTATAGAGCATGGCAATGTAAAACTCCCTGGATCTTTCATTTTGGCAGGTATATTGCTTTTGAACAACGCACTGCATTCCCGCGTTAATGCTACTGTCTCAAACTCTCCAAGCCTTCTCTTCTTGGATAGTATGTCTTTTAGAAATTTGACATAGCTTGGCATTTGTTCCAGGGCTTCCACCAACGAAATGTTGATGTGAAGTTATTTGAGAACGTCCAGGAATTTTCTAAATTGGCCCTCATCATTTTTCTTCTTTAGGTGCTGAGGGAAGGGTGGACGCATAGGGAGAGTGGTGTTTTGAGATACCGACACAGGTTCTACCTGCGTTGCTTTTTCTCTCCCTTTTCCGTTCTCCTGTTCTTGAGAGCTGTAGTGGTTGATGATGGCTGCGGATCATTAATTGGTGTAATTGGAATTGGTTGTGAAGTGATGTGAGGCTGCAGATTTCCTTGCGTCCTCATGTCTTGCGTTTCAGTGGGAAGAACCTTCCCACTCCTCAATGTCACAGCTTGACATTATTCTTTATCGTTACCTCATGAGGCTTCGATATTACTGGGCAATGCTCCTTAAGGTCTGCTTGTGCGCTCACTTGCCATCTGTCCCAATTGGGCTTCTATATTGCGAATCGCAGCGGCTTGGTTCTGGACCATTGCATCGTTTTTACTTATATAGGCTCGTAAGAGAGATTCCAGGGACGACAATGAGGATGATGCGTCCGCTTGCTGGTTTCTTTGTGATTGATGCTCTTGAGCACCTTGGTTGTAAACAGGATTGTTGCTTCTCTACGGTTGTTGCCCAGTTCCCTACGTCTGTGGTTGATTTCCTCGCCATCCAACGTTAGGGTGGTTCCTCCAACTCGGATTATAGGTCTTAGAGTACGGGTTATTTTGAACATAGCAGATGGATTGTGGATTGTAGGGACCTATATCGTACAGATGGCCCTCACTGCATTGCACACAGCTTACTGATGTTGTTGCGTTCACCGCATTCATTGCGTCCCTTACCGCAGCTGCTCCACCTTGGTTGTTCAATACTAGTGTTTGCAGCACGAATGCCATATTGGCGATCTGCGCTGCCATGTTAGTGGTAGCATCAGTTTCAATCATTCCAGCTTGTGTTCGTCTCTTATCCATGTATCAAGAACTATACTCATCATCCACCCATTCCAATGTGTTCCTTGAAATTCTGTCGAGAATCTCCTTGGCCTGCGTATAGGTCTTGTCCATCAATCCCCCTGCCGCAGAGGCGTCAGCCACTGATTGTGATGTTTTATTTAATCCTCCGTAGAAAATCTCCATTTGTACACAATCAGGGATACCATTGTGGGGGCAATTCCTTACAAGCCTTTTAAATTGGGCCCATGCCTCACTAAGGTCTCCGAGTCCTTTTGTTCAAAGGGGACAATGTCTCGTCGCCTCTTTGCGCTCATCGTCGGAGGGAAATATTTTTGCATAAATTTTTCAACCATTTGCTCCCAAGTTGTAATCTCGCCAGATTCAAATGAATATGCCCATTGTCTGGCCTCATCTCTGAGAGAAAATGGGAATAGCGTCAGTCTGGTGCTGTCTTGCGGTACTCCAGCTGTGGGGAATGCGCTACATATTTCCATAAAGCTTTTCAAGTGTGCATGTGGATCTTCACCCTTTGCACCCCCAAATTGCCCTGCGGCTTGCAACATCTGCAGCATAACTGGCTTCATTTCAAACCTTCCAATACCCTCAAAGGTTGGTTGTAAAATTCCTGGTGCGAAATTATATAGATTAGCAACGCATACTTCCTCATTGGGCGATTTCTATCATGTGCCAAGAGAATTAGGTTTACATCATTGTTTGCATGCTCTTGCGCATCTGCGTTCTGCCTAACCCCAGCTTGAGGAGTTTGAGGTTGATTATATTGAGCGTCCATATTTTCTTCAGTAGTTTGATTGCTTCTTCTTTGTTTAATTTGTCTTATCCTTCTTCTGAAGGTCCTCTCAATCTTTGGGTCAATATCAAATGTTGGGTTGTCCCCTTCACTCATATACTGTTAGAAGCTTCTGATAGAAGAGAAGCTTACTATACTCCGTCGACTGAGGAATTCTACAACACAATAATCCAAATAAAATAAATTAAATCAATGAAATAATCCCCGGCAACGACGCCAAAAACTTGTTGCGTATGATGATTGTGGAAATGGAAATTACAAACGCAAGGTGTGAGTAAGCTATGATTATGCGTTTTACATATCATGCGTTGAACATGCTATGCGTCTTACTATTATGCGTTGGTGATCTTGTCAAGTTTTCCTATCCTTTACCCAAGTATAAGCAAAGGAGCAGGTTTTCTCGGTGAGTCCGAGGTCGAACACAGGGATTATGTTGATTCAATATTTAGATGGATTTCATGCGTTGCAGTTGTAACCAATAAATAATGCGTTGAGTTTGTTTCTAATCTAAGGAAAGCGATAACATGTACACTATATTAAATTGTGGAAGATGGAAAGCATGCGACATAGCAAATTCAGCTAGGTGAGTTTAATGAATGGATAAAGAAAGGGCTCGGGTTGGTTAACATCTAACATCGGAAATGTCACACCCCCTCCCAGATTACCCATCTAACCTAAGGGGGAGTGGGAAGACAATAAACATCACCCCTCTTGTGACGCATATTGCCCTAACTTTTCCTGCACTTACATTTACTTATATACAGAACATAAAACACGGTTATACATCGCATGCTTATAACCTGATACACTTTCCTGTAAGGGTACACCTTTAATGCATATCATGAATTCATCCGCAAATCCCAAAATACAACATTCACAGCACCATTGACAGTACCCATTCAAAACTATATGTTCTACATGCCATTCACATAAGTATATTCAACGTACAACTCCCAAATTTCATTAAATCTTGATGATCGAGGCTTAGGCAGGATGAGCTGTATTAGGCGAAGCACCAGGAACGTCCTTGCTACCTAGGGAGGGAAAAAGAAAACATTTGGAAACATAAGCTAATAGCCTAGTGAGTGACAATTCTTTATAAAACGGCATTCATTTAAAACAGGCACGTTTCGTATAATGAGTAAATCAGAGTTTAACATTTATTCAGATGTAACATGCTTTTCACGAAATTCATCATTCTCATAAATCAATACTAAAATCACATCAAAGTGTTTTCAAGAAATTTATCAACATCAAGCAGTTTTCAAACTTTTCCCTTAGTTGAGGCAGAGGAATATTTCTACGCACCCAACGTCGAAATCATCCCTGGCTTCAGGCAGAGCAAGCTCGATGCACTAACCAGCTTAACCTCTATGTGCACATAGGAATAGGTCGGGTTGCCCATGTACCTTCTCATGTCCTTGAGTACTGGGTCCCGGGGAAACTCACGTGCGTTCTCATGTCCTTGAGCACTGAGCCTCCTTTTAAAACATTTTAGAATTTCTTTCACATAGTAGTTCATATAAAAATCTTTCATGAAAATCAATTTATCACGATAAACAATATTTCAAAACATGCCATTGCACATCTTATAGAAATGCATAAAACATGCCTTATAAACATCATCAATCATCAAGTTTTTTTAAGAAAACATTCATCTCAAAGCCATAATTAATAAGAAAACTAAGCCAAACATTTCAATAAATTTCATTTTAAATCAAGAAAAGTGTCACTCACAACTCTTTCTAGGCTTATGCGGTTTATACACTGTTCCTATCTCTTCTCGGCCTGCACAAGAAACACACCCTGTGTTAGACAACACTAACTTCCTTTCCTTTCCTCTACTAACTTATAATGAGAATCTTAGCGACACCCGCCAAGAATGACTGTTACTATCGATACCCAATAGAATAGCACAGTTGCTAGCGATACTTGATAAAACAGCACCAGCGTTACCTACCTGAGCAACGATACTCAGCGTTATCTAGCGATACTTGTGAGACGGAAAGCTCCTTTGCGTCTCAGCATTACCCGTCTCGCTGCAAATTCTTAGACAGTGTGCCGATACTTGATTTTTCCAACGGCACTCTGCACTGTACTCCTTCCTTTCTTCTCGTCCTTACTTCAACCTATGAAAAACCACATTTCCATACAGATTCAAAGTTTCTTCCCTTCTGCATACTTATAGGAAATCACGTTCTAAAGCTTACCTTAAAATTTCAGGGTTTAGCTCTTTCTCATTCTCGCGATATTCCGAAATTACCTCCTGCTGTTCCGGATTGCGAGACAGTCTTGTAATCACTGATTTCCTAAGGATTCACATAGTAAAACTTTGGTTTCAGCAACACCATCCTTTACAAAAGTTGTTAGGAATTGCATTAACTTACTAACCTTAAATTTTCAGCTCTGATCTCAGCTTATTCCTCACGTTCTGTCCCGAATATCAGTCACTGCTCAACCAACTAAGTAGCTTCGGTCATTCCCCCGTTCCAACTTTGTTTCCAGCTTCGATGTGAACCAAACTTCGTCCAGAACCCTCAAGAACACCCTCCTCAATCTTCTTCTGGAGTTTATCTGAAGAGTAGAACCGACTTAAGCTCTCGAATTGTCCTTAAAATGATTAAACATTTAATTAATCCAGCTATTTATACTGCTGACCTAACCTTATCAACACCAGGACTCAGGCTGCTACTTACGTATTTCCTCTGCAGACTAGCGCAGGGTTCTTCTCTTCCAACGCATAGTAGTTGTCCTCACACGCCTCCTATTTTGAACGCATTCCTTTCCATCTTGAAATTCTACTTTCGATGTGTGTAGACCATTCTGTCTTCAGCACAGGTGCCTCAACGAATATCTGTCTTCGACGCATCAACTTCAACACCATTCTGTCCTTAACGCAAAGTGACTTGGACGCATGGTTCAAGTGCGTTTCTCTCCCGTTCAAGACTACTTATCAATCAATACAGTAACTACTTCCGCTCACTGACTTCCATAAGTTAACCACAAACGCATAAACTTAGTCAATACTCAGTCGAAGTTTTACTTTGCCCTTGCTCTCGGCCACTTCTCCCTTTAAGACGCATAGCCACAAACGCATGGTCGTGCCTCAATTCTTGGCAACGCAAACCAGTGCTTACAGGAAACGCATGGTAGTATTCTATTCATACTTGCGACTCTTCTCCCGATTGTTAGCCGCTATGCGTTATATGTCTATAACGCATAGGAAAGTGTTAAAAACCAAGGTTATTCCTATACATAGGTAACACTTCTTGGCCCTTGCCAATTGAGTTCCACAATCACTTACCCTCTCGAGCAGTTTGATTATTACTACTTATATCGATTAGCTAGATGGACATAAGCATCGAATTAAGTTCGCAATTGACAAGATGAAATAGTTACACTATGGTTCTTAGTTAGATGCTAACGCAACCCTAGACCCTTGAGTGATTAGTTACTCATGGTTTCAAAGTAAAAAGCGGAAAGTATAGAGAAATGAGTAGACATGAAAGATATATATATTGATGAAACGGAATACAACTTTAGATAAGCTCAATGTCTTGACACAAATCTAAAATCAAGATAGAAACAGTAAGAAGGAAAGTAGGAAAGGCGTCAATGTCTTGAGTCGCCCGGATGGAAGGTGAGGTTCTGTTGTGAAGTGGTCCAGCGGAGGGAAGACTCTTCTCTCTCGAGCTATTCGTCTCCGGTTGAAGTCTGAAAGAACTCTGCTATCACTTATAGAATTCTTCCGAGAATCAACAACCCTTTCTCATCTTATAGAGTTGCCCTTTTATAGATGATGCGTTCGCAATCAATGGCAAATCTGCTTGATTGGCGGCGAGATTGATATATGCGTCCATCTCGCCTGATTGCGTGATTCTCGGGTCAATTAAGATCCACCACTTTAGCCACAAATCATGTTCGTCAATCATCCGACAATCTCTCAAGATTCTGATTTGATTCTCGGCGCCTTGTGTTGATGGTCGTCTATGCGTCCATGGATAGTTTGGCCGATGTTAACGCGTCGTAGGTTGCTGACGCATAGTCTTGCGTTGAGTAGTTGTTAATGCATCGTCAGGTTGTTTGCGTTTCGTTTAGATCATGCGTCCACGAAGAACATATTGCTATAGAGTCGTCCTGCGTTAAGAAGTCATCAACGCATCGTTTGCATTCCTACGTTAAAACATGCGTTTTAGGCTCAACAGGTGGTAAAATCATTATCTTCCTACAAATACAAGAGTGTAACGCAAAGGAAGATTTCTTATTACAAATGAACATAAACTGCCGCATGCTTCTCTATTTAATCTCTATTTATCTAAGAAAAAGGCTATCGTAACTTGTATTTCTACAAGTTATCAAATACATAAAAGGAAGAATGAAAATAATTTTATACTTTCATTTTTCAGACGCATAGTTTAAAATGAAAAACAAAAATGTGTGGAAAATAAGTAAAGAGGATTGAAAAAAGAGCTTGTTGCGTTCAAACTAGAAACTGTCTCTAAAGGAAGAAAATAAAGCTAGGTGAGTAGTTGTAACCTTAGGGTAAACATTAGAGTGCAGTATACTAAAAGGCTAATAAATGCATTGACAGAAAAGCAAGGTTGAATGAATTTCCTTAGTAAGAGATATGCTTGAGAACAAGCATTATTCTAAATCTGGGGTTGTGATAACTAGTAGAAATACAAGATATTGTAGCTTTTTCTTAGAATAATGGAGAAAAGTTAGAGGATTATGTGGTAGTCTTGGATTAAATTCATTGATAAAAGCCTTCTTTGCGTTTTACACCTTTGATTTGTTGAAGATGAATGTTTTGAAGTAAGTTATCTCTAAAACGCATTGTTTAGTGCAGGAACGCATGACTCAGCATTGGCATCTTCTAAATCATAGACGCAAAGTCGTAATGTATCAGACGCAAGCTTTGGAATCTTTGACAGTTGGAGATTGATCTGCTTAATCTGCGGCACAATGAGCAGTTACCAATTTAGCCAAGAATCACGCAATCAATCGAGAATGACTCAAGGGATCAAATAAACCAATAATGAAACAAATTTGTTATCGTTACAACGCAGCCTCTATAAAAGGGCAGATTCATAGGCTGAAAAGGTTATTGAATTTCCTAGGAATTCCTTTGTTTTTGTAGCAGAGCTCTTCCAAGAAGGCAGCCAGAGACAGAATGCTCGAGAGAGTAGTCTCTTTTCTGATCACCCACATCACCGCAGCAGCCATAACGCAACCACCGTTGGTGGAGTCAAGAGATTGATCAACAACAAACCATTTCACTTTTTTCTATCTCTATCTTTACTTTCTTGTTGTTTACTGTTGTGCTGATTTTGTATTGTGTAAATTGTCCTAACGCAAAGTGCTAAATGATGTGTTTATGTGTTCAACATGTCATGCTTTGAACATGCTATGCGTTCTATTACTATGCGTTGGTGGTCTTATCAAGTTTTCCTATCCTTTACCCAAGTATAAGCAAAGGAATAGGTGTTCTCGATGAGTCCGAGGTCGAACACAGGGATTATATTGATTCAGTTTTTAGTTGGATTTCATGCGTTACAGTGGTAACCAATAAATATTTGAAAGTTGTTTTTTATCTAAAGAAAGCGATTGTTTGTACACTAGATTAAAAGTTGTGAAAGATGGAAAGCATGCGACACATCAAGTTCAGTTAAAGATGTGTGTGAATGGATAAAGAAAGGGTTCGGGTTGATTAACATCTAACATCGAAAAAGCACAGTAGTATTCTATTCATACTTGCGACTCTTCTCCCGGTTGTCAGCCGCTATGCGTTATATGTCTATAATGCATAGGAGAGCGTTAAGAACCAAGGTTATCCCCATAGATAGGTAACACTACTTGGCCATTGTCAATTGAGTTCCACAATCACTTACTCTCTCGAGCAGTTTGATTATTACTACTTATATCGATTTGTCAGATGGACATAAGCATCGGATTAAGCTCGCAATTGACAAGATAAAATAGTTACACTATGGTTCCTAGTTAGATGCTAACGCAACCCTAGACCCTTGAGTGATTAGTTACTCATGGTTTGAAAATAAAAAGCGTAAAGTAGAGAGAATTGAGTAGACATGGAAGATGATTATATTGATGAAACGGAATACAACTCTAGATAAGCTCAATGTCTTGACACAAATTTAAAATCAAGAAGAAAAACTAAGCAAGAAAGAAAGGAAGGCGTCAATGTTTTGAGTCGCCCGGATGGAAGCATGAGGCTCTGCTGTGAAGTGGTGCGGCGGAGGGAAGACTCTTCTCTCTCGAGCTATTCGTCTCTGGTTGAAGTTTAAGAGAACTCTACTGTCACTTATGGAGTTCTTCCGAGAATCAACAACCTTTCTCATCTCGCAGAGCTGCCCTTTTATAGCTGATACAATCGCAGTTAATGGCAAATCTGCTTGATTGGTGGCGAGATTGATACTGCGTCCATCTCGCCTGATTGCGTGATTCTCGGGCCAATTACGATCCACCACTTTAGCCACAAATCATGTTTGTCAATCATCCGTCAATCTCTCAAGATTCTGATTTGATTTTCAGTGCCTTGCCTTAACGGTTGTCTACGCGTCCATGCATAGTTTGGCCGATGTCAACGAGTCGTAGGTTGCTAACGCGTAGTTATGCGTTGAGTTGTTGTTAACGCGTTGTCAGGTTGTTTGCGTTCCGTTCAGATCATGCATCCATGAAGAACAAATTGCTAACGTGTTGTCCTGCGTTAAGAAGTCATCAACGCATCGTCTGCATTCCTACGTCAAAACATGTGTTTTAGGCTCAAAAAGTGGTAAAATCCTTATCTTCATAAAAATACAAAAGTATAACGCAAAAGAAGATTTGTTAATAGAATTTAGCATAAACTACCGCATGCTTCTCTATTTAAGCTCTATTTATCTATGAAAAAGGTTATAATAACTTGTATTTCTACAAGTTATCACACCTCAAATTTAAATAAATGCCTGTCCTCAAGCATAACTTCTATCTAAGAAACTTCAATTATCCTAACCATTTTCTCAACGCATTGACTAGTCTCTCAGAATGCTATACTCAATCAGCTACCCGTTAGTTATATTATTTCTCTACCTCTATATTCTTTTCTTTATGATGGGTCTAATTTGTATGCGGCAAGTTTTCTTTTCAAAACTCTTTAACTCATTATTCACAAAATTTTTGTTTCTTCTTTTAACACTGAGTATGAAAAGATGAAGATATAAAGTTCCTTTTTCTTTCATTGGTTTTATTATATGGTTGTTAAGCATGCGTCAAGTAGGGTTACCCACCTTCGTTCTGACATACCAACGATAGGGTGCATGGAGGCAGCCAACTAAGAGCAAGTGCCCTTCTCGACTAAACACTTATCTAAGCTTGGTTTCCTCACTAGACATTGGAGTTTGTTATTTATCTATGCGTCGCTGATTACGATTACCCACCTTCGTTTTGACACACCAACTATGGGGTGCATGGAGGTGGCCAACTACGAGCAGGTGTCGTTTTCAACTAAACTCTTAACAAGATAAATATATTAGTCTTGCCAGCGGAATTTTGCGTTTAAAAGAATAATTTTTTTTTATTTTTTTTTTTTTAGACATGATTGAAATAAGCTCCTCATATTTTTATCTTTGACAGTTCAAACCTCTTCCACCCCTAAACTTGAGAGGAGCAAGGTCCTCATTGCTTAAATCGTAAACAAAGATTAAGTTGCAAAATTTTGTAAAAGAGGTTTGAATTGGCTGCTTGCATACATTCAAAGTAGGTTTCCGTTTCTAAGGAATAGTATGCAGACGCATTGAAAGTAATTTAACTTAAAGAGTGTACAAAAAGTGTAAGCATGATTATCATCACAATGACCAAATTTTCAACGCAAAGATAAAAGTTAAGACTAATTAAATGTACTTAGAATAAATTTACAACAAGGGACAACGCAAAGAGGAAGTTAGAGATCCATGTGATGAAGAAATGTTCATTCTATTAATTTTATTATCACCAACGCATCAATTGAATATGAAAATACAAAATTGCAAGAAAAATTACAACTCTTGACTACACCCCTAAATTTTTTAACATCAGTCTTGTCTTTATCAGGTCTGCGTTGCTGCTCAGGTGCAGGGCGCTGCGGTACTGGGAAGACAAGGGGCTGTTGGAGGCGTTCTGGAATGTTAGGGGGCGGGATTTCCAGTCGGATCGAGAGCAATTGATGAACGTAATTCAATGTGAATTGGAACTGCTCCATCTGCCGGCGTGCTAACATATTCAATGAGTGCATCACTGGACGCAAGATTGATTGCTGCAGATATGTTTGCACTGTCTCCCACTCGAGGTCAAGTTGGCCTTCTTGCGGTTATGGTTGCGTTGGTGGTTGAGGTGGGTTTGGCTGAGGCGGGGGAGTTGATGGAGTTTCGTCAAACGCAGGGGATGATGGACGCATAAAAGTCGCGCCAAAATCCCCAAAGTGTGAGTCATCAACTCTTATTGGGGAGGAGGGTTTTGTGGAAGGTTGAGGTTTTGGATGTTTGGGGCGATGCGTTTTAGGAAGAGGTGGAGGTGGCTTAGGTCGATGTGTCTCAAGAGGAGGTGGAGGTGGAGTTGGTTCCCTTCTGGTTTTTGGAAGTGGCGGTGAAGGGCTTGAGGTTAGGGAAGGTCTAATGGTGGCATCAGGACTTGCCACGGCTTGCGTTTCAGCTTGGACGACTTCCCCTTCTTCTGCGATTGCGGCTTTGGATGCGGAGTGGGTTGATGAAGTCTTTTGGTGGCCTTGGCAGGCTCTGGCAGATATTGTGATCCTCTCATCAACCGACGCAGAGTCTTGTGGGCGATTACGCCACTAACTTCGATCATCTTCTCTACGTCTAACACTTCCGTTGGCCCTCCGATGGAAGCATTGGTGTACAGGTTCATGATAAGAGTGGGGAAAAAGAGTTGGCCCCTTGGCTTGTTGAACACCCCTCTTATCTGCGCCGCAATTATGCGTCCAACATCAAGGGTGATGCGACGCATAATGCAATATGCTGCCATCACCCGATCCCTTGACACTGTCTTGTCATGCGTTGTAGGGATCAGCCGCTTCTTCACCAAGTACACCGACGGGTTTGTCTCTGGTCTTAGGCTGCTAGCTGATAGCATTTTAATACCTTTGGGTGAAACATCCCACTTAGCCCCTGGCTTCGCCAATACCCAGATTGCGTCCTCCATTAATTCCGTTGGAGTTGATTCTATAATCTTGTTTCCTTCCGCATCCGGGTTGTCCCTCAGCTGATATATTGCGTTGATTTCCGTTGCGTTGAATGGGACTTCAGTTTCATCCACCACCACTACGTCTTCCTCTTCGTCTATGCATCCATTGTAAAAACTTCGAACTACGTCAGGTAGGATCCAAGAGGTGCTGGAACAGAAGTTTCTCCAGCCGTGGTGGTCAATAATTTCGGTGATGTATGGCGGCACTGGGGCTTCTTCAGGGAAAAATCCCACCTCAATCATCAAGTCAGGGAACGCCCTGCGTCTCCCTTTCCTTCCTTCTTTTGTGGAGACGCATCGACCACTTTTGCTTTTCCTTTGGCCTTAGCTGGAATCTCATCCACAGTTCTCTTTTTGCTCTCGGCCACTTCAACTGGTGTCTGATGTGCACTTTGTGTGTTTACAGCAAGTGTACGGGTCAAGTTATATGATGTGGCATTTTTGTGTGTTTACTGCAAGTGTACGGGTCAAGTTATAATATAAAACGGTTAAGTCCGAGTATCGTTTCCACTAGAGATCCAATTGGGAAGGTTTAAGTTATTTAGCTATTCTAGAGTTCAATCAATTTTATTTGAGGATTGGAATTCAAATTTTGTTTTTGGGAAAAAAAAAAGATCAAGCCAAGAAAGTATCAATGGGAGAATTGCAAGAGTCAAAGAGAGTTCTAGGGTTTCAAATCCTTGTTTGTTTCATCATGCAAAATTATGGATTTCATGGATTTAATTCTTATGCCTAAGTCTAGAAACTTAATTCCAAGTTATCTTCTCTCAAAGACAACTCTTTCTCATGTAACTTGATTGATAGTTAATCTCTTAAAACCAATACAAAATTACATGGCATTAAAACTAGTCTTTAGCAACTTTCATTGTAAACCTAACTACTCTCGTGATAGATTAACAACGATTCATTGTTATAGATCAAATTAAACATATAATCTCTCGATTCATACATCTAATCTAACATGTGAAGGTGGCCAATCTTCAAGAATTAAACACAATAACAATGAAAAGCATATTTATTTGAACAAAACCATGAGTTCCCAAAATTATCATGAGTTTACAAACAATTCATCAAAAACCCTAAAACCAAAGAGTTTAGCCACTCATAGCATAAAGCAACATATTGATCAAAAAGAATCAAAGAAAGAGTATAAAGAATAGGGAAACTCTACTGAAAAGAGGTTCTTGATTGAGGTAGCACCGTCACGAACTCCTTGGCTCTCGCGTCGAACTTCGAAGGGCACCAGAACTATCTCGAACTCTTTTCCTCTTCCTTGCGGCTAACTCACTCTTGGAACTCTAGCTTAATTCTCACCTTTTCGGATCGTTCTCTTGTTCTGCAACTTTCTTGATCTTCTTGATATTTCTCCCCCTTTTTTGGCTGCTGAAAACCCCTAAATTTATAGAGTTTGGCCGCCCAAAATTAAACCTAAAATACAAAACTTGCGTTTAAATTAACGCTGGCGCCGCGGCGCTAGCGTTGCGACCAAAATTAAGTTGCTCTCGGGTTTTAGCGCCGCGGCAGCGCTGTCCCAGCGCCGTGATGCGGTCTTGCGTTCACCAAGTACACGTCGAAGCAGCGCCTTCCCAGCGCCGCGTTGTTGCTCTGCGTCCATGCTGATGCGTTTCTGCCTCAGCGCCGCGGCAGCGTTGCCTTAGCGCCACGGCGCATCATGCGTTTCAAGCAAGGATGCGTCTTTCAGCACTTTTTCGCCATATTTTTGCTCGGTTTTGATCTTTCAGTCGTTTCTTCTAATTTTCCTCGTTTTAACCTGAAAATCACTAGCAAACAAGTGAAATCTAATATAAAACTCCCTTACTTTGAGAGAATAATAAGCACTTTTCAAGTGCTTATCAACACCCCAATCTTAGAGATTTGCTAGTCCCGAGCAAAGAATAAAATCAAATAATAGGGAGTTTTAGATGAAGAAGTGTGCAATTGACTCATGTCTCAGAGAATAGCATTCAGAGCTTAAGTAGAAACATGCAAGCATATCTATATTGTTATAATTATTCAAGGCCAAATCTTGCTATCTCCCATGTGTGTGTGTGCAAGCCTCATTCAATTTAAAATACTAGAACTCAAATTAGGACTTAAGAGAGTTTCTTTAGTTTTTCCCCTACTCTAGCTCATGCACCAATCTTCAAGCTTTCATGCATTCAAGTGAGTAATATGTCCACTAAGGTGCCTTTCAATCATATATTTTTTCATGGGCCCAAACTTGCATTCTTTTACCTAGAGGCACTAGCTTTCACACATCCACTGTAGGGACTCGTACCTAGTCAATTCCCAGGCGTCCTTACTGATCACAGCAAAGGCAGCTCTTTTTACCTCTATCCATGCATACTCATTACAAGTTTAACATTTAAAAAAATAGACAAATAAAGCTCATATATTTTGTGTACACTCTTTCTTTTCTCAAGGCATGTATACTCTTTTCTTTTTCCTTAGTCTAAGATTACAAGCTATCATGCATTTCCACTCCCTAACCGGTGGGGCCTTTCGAAGTGACAACCAAATACACCCAACTTAATCCTTTTTTCAGTTAAAGATTCTAAATAGAAGTGGCTACGTGCTCAAGAATATGAGAGATTTTAAGAGGGACTTAAATGAATTTAACTCAAGATAGTGCTATTCTATTTCCACAATAAGTCATCTATCATGCAAATTCAAATTTCATCATGGGCAATCAACATCAAGGCACACAACCATAAACAACATTCCCATTAACTTTGAAAACTCCAAAATTGTCAAAAAAAAAAATTTCAAAAATTGTTTCAAAAAATTTGACATGCATATGATCATTAAAACCTTCGCTAACATGCATAGCAGATAAGAAAACACACAAAAGTACGAAAGACACCCCCCACCCCAAACTTAGAATCATGCATTGTCCTCAATGCATAAGAACATCTAACAAGGAAAGAGCAAGCCTGGGAGCAAGCGGGAAGCCACCAAACAGGCTTGGTGTAAGGAGTACTTTGTGTGATGAGCTATGTTCCTGAGAAATAAAGCATATGAGTGACTCCAAGATTTTAAAAAAATTTAATAAATAAACAAAAGTAAAGAAAGCAATAAAATTGGTTGCCTCCCAATAAGCGCTTAGTTTAACGTCTTCTAGCTAGACGGGACTACTGGATCATGCAATGAAAGTCAGGTTCTCAAGTCCGCGTTCTTCATCACCGATGTAGTGCTTTAATCGTTGACCATTCACTTTAAAGGTTGTTCCATTGTTACCTTGTAGTTCCACGGCTCCGTGTGGGGATACCTTGACAATAACAAAGGGTCCCGACCATCTTGTCCTAAGCTTACCTGGAAACAAGCATAAACGTGAGTTAAAAAGTAATACTCTTTGTCCTGGAAGGAAGGTTCGTGATGTGATCTTCTTGTCATGCCATCTTGCAGTGCGTTCTTTATAAAGTTTGGCATTCTCATAAGCTTGAGCACGGAACTTCTCCATCTCATTGAGTTCTAAGAGGCGTTTCTCACCAGCTTTCTCAAAATCCATGTTCAGCTTCTTAATGGCCCAATAAGCTCTATGCTCGAGCTCTACCGGTAAGTGACAAGCCTTTCCAAACACCAACCTATACGGGGAAGTACCAATTGGGGTTTTGAAAGCTGTGCGGTAGGCCCACAGTGCATCATCGAGCTTAAGGGCCCAATCCTTCCTATTGGTCTTGACTGTCTTTTCCAAAACTTGTTTGATTTCCCTGTTAGATAACTCAGCAAGGCCATTAGTTTGAGGATGATAAGCTGTAGCAATTTTATGATTAACATTATATTTCTGCATCATAGATTTAAACAGTTTATTGCAAAAGTGAGAGCCCTCATCACTAATAATAGCTCTAGGTGTACCAAAACGTGTGAAAATGTTTTTATGCAAGAATTTTACAACAGTGCGAGCATCATTGGTCCTAGTAGCTATGGCTTCTACCCACTTAGATACATAATCTACTGCAACTAGAATATATAGGTAGCCATTATAAGAAATTGGAAAAGGTCCCATAAAGTCAATACCCCAAACATCAAATAACTTCACTTCCAAGATAGGTTTCATTGGAAGCTCATGTTGTCTAGAAATATTGCCAGTACGTTGGCACCTATCACATGACTTAACAAAGGTATAACAGTCTTTAAAAAGGAATGGCCAATCAAATCCTGACTGAAGTACCTTAGCTGCAGTTCTGGTGGGTCCAAAATGACCTCCATAGGGGGAAGCATGACATGAATTTAGAATACTTACCACTTCCTCTTGAGGTACACATTTTCTTATCATATTGTCAGCACAAACCTTGTAAAGAAGTGGGTCCTCCCAATGGTAAGACTTAACTTTGTGCAGGAATCTTTTCTTTTGTTGATAGCTCATGTCAGGTGGCAAATGTCCTCCTGCAAGATAATTAACTATGTCAGCAAACCAGGGCAAACTATCTTTTACCTGATACAGTTGTTCATCAGGGAACTTCTCAACAATTGGGGGCCATGATTTAGCTTCCTCATTCTCAATTCTAGATAAGTGGTCTGCAACCACATTTTCACATCCTTTCCTGTCTTTGATTTCTAGGTCAAATTCCTGTAACAATAATATCCCCCTCATTAGCCTAGGTTTAGAATCTTTCTTAACAAACAAGTACTTTAAAGAAGCATGATCAGTATGCACTACTATTTTAGAGTCAAGCAAGTATGATTTAAATTTATCAATGGCAAACACAATAGCTAGTAGTTCTTTTTCAGTAGTAGTGTATTTCTGTTGAGTATTATCAAGAGTCCTACTAGCATAATAAATTGCCCTGAACATGTTATCTCTACGTTGGCCTAAAACAGCTCCTAAAGCATAATCACTAGCATCACACATGATCTCAAAAGACTGACTCCAATCTGGTACAACAATAATAGGTGCAGCAGTTAGTCTTTCCTTCAGAGTATTAAAAGCTAGTAGACATGCATCATCAAAAATAAATTTAGCTTCCTTTTCTAACAAATTACTCAAGGGTTTAGCAATTTTAGAAAAATCTTTAATAAATCTCCTGTAAAACCCTACATGCCCTAGGAAGCTTCTGACTCCTTTCACATTGGTGGGGGGTGGTAGTTGTTCAATAGCAACTATTTTAGCCCTATCCACCTCCAATCCTTTTTTAGAGACTTTGTGCCCCAGGACGATGCCTTCCGTCACCATGAAGTGACACTTCTCCCAGTTTAGAACAAGGTTAGCATCTTGGCACCTCTGCAAAACACGAGTTAGATTAACAAGACAAGAATCAAATGAAGACCCAAATACAGAAAAATCATCCATAAAAACCTCCATTATGTCTTCAATGAGCCCCTGAAAAATAGACATCATACAACGTTGGAAAGTAGCAGGGGCATTACATAAACCAAATGGCATTCTTTTAAAAGCAAATGTCCCATAGGGACATGTGAATGTCGTTTTTTCTTGATCCTCAGAAGCAATGACAATTTGGTTATAACCTGAATATCCATCTAGAAAGCAATAATGAGAATAACCTGCAAGCCTATCAAGCATTTGATCTATAAAAGGAAGGGGAAAATGATCTTTTCTAGTAGCTTTCTTCAACTTCCTATAATCAATGCATACACGCCATCCTGTCACAGTTCTAGTGGCTATCATTTCATCTTTTTCATTTTTAACCACAGTCATGCCACCTTTCTTGGGTACCACTTGAACAGGACTTACCCATGGACTGTCAGATATGGCATATATGATTCCTGCATTCAAAAGCTTGAGCATTTCTTTCTTAACTACCTCCTTCATGGTGGGATTGAGTCTTCTTTGGTGCTCTATTGATGGTTTAAAGGTATCTTCCATCAAGATTCTGTGCATACAGACCGACGGACTAATACCTTTAAGGTTCTCAATAGACTAACCAATAGCAGATTTATGATCCCTCAATACTTTCAATAACTTTTCTTCTTCCACAGAATCAAGATCAGAAGATATTATAACAGGTAAAGAAGATAAATCATCTAAGAATGCATATTTTAAATGAAGAGGTAATACTTTTAATTCAAGCTTAGGCTTCTCAATATCATTCACAACATGCAAGGGAGCTAAAGGTATAGGTTTATCTACTTTAGAACATATTGGTAACCTATCTAACCACCTAGCATAAAATGCTATTTCATCAGAGATTGTATCTGCATTTTCAACGTCTATCATGATTTGTTCTAGATGATCATTAGCTAACATAACCTCTACATGCTTATAAATAGTATGATCAATTATGTCTATAGCATGGCAAGGACTACTCTCATCATGATGACTCAAGGACTTGTAAATATCAAATTCAACATTTTCATCATTTACCCTTAAAGTCAACTTCCCTTGTTGGACATCTATGATAGCCTTTCCAGTTGCTAGGAATGGCCTCCCAAGTATGATAGGAATCTCAGAGTCCTCCTCCATGTCCAATACTACAAAATCTGCAGGGAAGATAAATTTGTCAACTTTAACTAATACATCTTCAACAATACCTTTGGGATAAGCTAATGATCTGTCAGCAAGTTGCAGGGTGATGGTGGTAGGTTGCACCTCTCCATTGTTGAGTTTCCTATAAACAGATAAAGGCATTAAATTAATAGAAGCACCAAGATCACAAAGAGCTCTAGTAACATTTAAAGAACCAATAGTGCAAGGTATAGTAAAACTCCCTGGATCTTTTAACTTTTGTGGTAGCTTCTTTTGTAACACTGCACTGCATTCCTCAGTCATGCTAATCATCTCATATTGCCCAAACTTTTTCTTTTTAGATAAGACATCTTTCATGAATTTCGCATAGTTGGGCATTTGCTCTAAAGCCTCAGCAAATGGAATGTTAATGTGCAGCTTTTTAAATAACTCAAGAAATTTAGCAAATTGTGAGTCTATTTCTTTCTTTTTAAAACGTTGAGGATATGGCATAGTATTAGGTACAAAAGGTAGAGGGTTAGATGACTTACTTGAAGAATTGGCTCTTGGTTATTGGATCTTTGGTTCATCTTCTAGAATTGGCTCTTGGATATTGCCATCTACCTCTTGCTCTTCATCCTCATCAATGATCAAAGGAGTGGACAGCTTTTTCCCACTCCTCAAAGTCATGGCCTTGCACTCCTCTTTTGGATTTATCTCGGGACAACTAGGAAATTTTCCCTTTTGCATTGTTTGAAGGGAAGTGGCGATTTGGCTTATTTGTACCTCGATGTTTTGAATGGCCTTACCATGACTTTGTACGGTGCTTTCCAATGCGGTTGTCCTTCCTCTTGATTCTTTTATGAACTCTATCATCAAATCTTCTAAGTTGGACTTCTTTTCAGTGTGGGATGGACCTACATTGGATAATTTAGAAGAACCTTGCAAAACATTCCTTTTGTTAGCATAAGAAAAATTTTCTTGGTTCCTCAAACAAGGATGGTAGTGAGTTGGAAGTTGTTGATGTTGGTAATTCCTATAATGTCATCTATCAACATAATTAGCCGTCTCATTATCTCCATGAACGCCCATTTCCGATGCCAAAGCGACAAGAGAAGCTATAGATGGTGGATTTTGAGCTTGGCCTCCTGCAGTTAATTTAGAAAGAGCATTAGTAAGGGAAGCCATTTGAGCTTTAAGAGAATTTACCTCATCAACTTCATATAATCCGATGGCTCTTGGGATGTTTGAAGAAGACCGTTCACATGGCCAATTGTAAGATGTATTGGCCAAGTCTTCTAATATGGTATAGGCTTCTTGAGCATTCTTTGAAAAAATTGACCCTCCGGCAGTTGCATCTAAGATGGATTTGGTTGAGCTTGCCAATCCATTGTAGAAAAGTTGAATTTGCAACCAATCCGGATACCCATGTTGAGGGCATCTTCTCAAGAGATCCTTATACCTCTCCCAAGCCTCATATAATTGTTCATCCTCGAGTTGGCGGAATGTTCCAATCTCCGTCCTTAGTCTTTGAGATTTAGCCAGTGGAAAATATTTGTTCAAGAAAGCTTGAGCTAAGATCTCCCATGTTGTAATACTATCCGGAGGGATGGTTTCCAACCAATCCTTAGCACGGTCCTGCAAAGAAAAAGGAAACAACCTTAGTTTAATTGTATCGTTAGAAACACCATTCATTTTTACCGTTCCGCATATCTCCAAGAAGGATCGCAAGTGCTTGTGAGGATCTTCATTAGTTCTTCCTCTAAAGGCTAGCTCTCTAGCCATATGGATCAACCCAGGTTTCAACTTAAAATTGTTGACATTGATAGGCACATTCATTATTCCGGATTGACTTGCCGGTAACGTAGGTTGAAAGTAGTCTCTAATTGCCTTAGGTATCTCCTCCGCCATCTCCGTAGTTTGATTAAGTTGAGCCCTTAAATTTCTTCTACATGTCCTTTCAATATCGGGATCAAGAGGGAGGAGGTTAGTATTATCGCGAGGCATAGACTAACAAAATAAATAAAATACAAAACAATTATATACAATAAACTAAATAAATAAACAATCAAATAAAAAAATCAAAAAATAAACAATCAAATAATATACACCTCAAATTAAGATCTGTCAATTCTAATGAATATTAAATAACAAAAACCGTTCTTTGGATCCTCGGCAACGGCGCCAAAAACTTGATGTGGCACTTTTGTGTGTTTACCGCAAGTGTACGGGTCAAGTTATAATATAAAACGATTAAGTCCGAGTATCGTTTCCACTAGAGATCCAATTGGGAAGGTTTAAGTTAGTTAGCTATTCTAGAGTTGAATCAATTTTATTTGAGGATTGGAATTCAAATTTTGTTTTTGGGAAAAAAAAAAGATCAAGCCAAGAAAGTATCAATGGGAGAATTGCAAGAGTCAAAGAGAGTTCTAGGGTTTCAAATCCTTGTTTGTTTCATCATGCAAAATTATGGATTTCATGGATTTAATTCTTATGCCTAAGTCTAGAAACTTAATTCCAAGTTATCTTCTCTCAAAGACAACTCTTTCTCATGTAACTTGATTGATAGTTAATCTCTTAAAACCAATACAAAATTACATGCCATTAAAACTAGTCTTTAGCAACTTTCATTGTCAACCTAACTACTCTCGTTATAGATTAACAACGATTCATTGTTATAGATCAAATTAAACATATAATCTCTCGATCATACACCTAACCTAACATGTGAAGGTGGCCAATCTTCAAGAATTAAACACAATAACAATGAAAAGCATATTTATTTGAACAAAACCATGAGTTCCCAAAATTATCATGAGTTTACAAACAATTCATCAAAAACCCTAAAACCAAAGAGTTTAGCCACTCATAGCGTAAAGCAAAATATTGATAAAAAAGAATCAAAGAAAGAGTATAAAGAATATGGAAACTCTACTGAAAAGAGATTCTTGATTGAGGCAGCACCGTCACGAACTCCTTGCCTCTCGCGTCGAACTTCGAAGGGCACCAAAACTATCTCGAACTCTTTTCCTCTTCCTTGCGGCTAACTCACTCTTGGAACTCTAGCTTAATTCTCACCTTTCCGGATCGTTCTCTTGTTCTGCAACTTTCTTGATCTTCTTGATATTTCTCCCCCCTTTTTGGCTGCTGAAAACCCCTAAATTTATAGAGTTTGGCCGCCCAAAATTTAACCTAAAATACAAAACTTGCGTTTAAATTAACGTTGGCGCCGCGGCGCTAGCGTTGGGACCAAAATTAAGTTGCTCTCGGGTTTTAGCGCCGCGACGCTGTCTTGCGTTCACCAAGTACGCGTCAAAGCAGCGCCTTCCCAGCGCCGCGTTGCTGCTTTGCGTCCATGCTAATGCGTTTCTGCCTCAGCGCCGCGGCAGCGCTGCCTTAGCGCCGCGGCGCATCATGCGTTTCAAGCAAGGATGCGTTTTTCAGCACTTTTTCGCCATATTCTTGCTCGGTTTTGATCTTTCAGTCGTTTCTTCTAATTTTCCTCGTTTTAACCTGAAAATCACTAGGAAACAAGTGAAATCTAATATAAAACTCCCTTACTTTGAGAGAATAATAAGCACTTTTCAAGTGCTTATCATTATAATATAAAACGGTTAAGTCCGAGTATCGTTTCCATTAGAGATCCAATTGGGAAAGTCAAGTTACTTAGCTATTCTAGAATCGAATCAATTTTATTTGAGGATTGAAATTCAATATTTCAATTTTGGGAAAAAGAAAAATCAAGCAAAGAAAATATCAAAGGGAGAATTGCAAGAGTCAAAAAGAGTTCTAGGGTTTCAAATCCTTGTTTGTTTCATCATGCAAAATTATAGATTTCATGGATTTTATTTTAATTCTTATGCCTAAGTCTAGAAACTTAATTCCAAGTTATCTTCTCTCAAAGACAACTCTTTCTCATGTAACTTGATTGATAGTTAATCTCTTAAAACCAATACAAAATTACATGCCATTAAAACTAGTCTTTAGCAACTTTCATTGTCAACCTAACTACTCTCGTTATAGATTAACAACGATTCATTGTTATAGATCAAATTAAACATATAATCTCTCGATCATACACCTAACCTAACATGTGAAGGTGGCCAATCTTCAAGAATTAAACACAATAACAATGAAAAGCATATTTATTTGAACAAAACCATGAGTTCCCAAAATTATCATGAGTTTACAAACAATTCATCAAAAACCCTAAAACCAAAGAGTTTAGCCACTCATAGCGTAAAGCAAAATATTGATAAAAAAGAATCAAAGAAAGAGTATAAAGAATATGGAAACTCTACTGAAAAGAGATTCTTGATTGAGGCAGCACCGTCACGAACTCCTTGCCTCTCGCGTCGAACTTCGAAGGGCACCAAAACTATCTCGAACTCTTTTCCTCTTCCTTGCGGCTAACTCACTCTTGGAACTCTAGCTTAATTCTCACCTTTCCGGATCGTTCTCTTGTTCTGCAACTTTCTTGATCTTCTTGATATTTCTCCCCCCTTTTTGGCTGCTGAAAACCCCTAAATTTATAGAGTTTGGCCGCCCAAAATTTAACCTAAAATACAAAACTTGCGTTTAAATTAACGTTGGCGCCGCGGCGCTAGCGTTGGGACCAAAATTAAGTTGCTCTCGGGTTTTAGCGCCGCGACGCTGTCTTGCGTTCACCAAGTACGCGTCAAAGCAGCGCCTTCCCAGCGCCGCGTTGCTGCTTTGCATCCATGCTAATGCGTTTCTGCCTCAGTGCCGCGGCAGCGCTGCCTTAGCGCCGCGGCGCATCATGCGTTTCAAGCAAGGATGCGTTTTTCAGCACTTTTTCGCCATATTCTTGCTCGGTTTTGATCTTTCAGTCGTTTCTTCTAATTTTCCTCGTTTTAACCTGAAAATCACTAGGAAACAAGTGAAATCTAATATAAAACTCCCTTAGTTTGAGAGAATAATAAGCACTTTTCAAGTGCTTATCATTATAATATAAAACGGTTAAGTCCGAGTATCGTTTCCATTAGAGATCCAATTGGGAAAGTCAAGTTACTTAGCTATTCTAGAATCGAATCAATTTTATTTGAGGATTGAAATTCAATATTTCAATTTTGGGAAAAAGAAAAATCAAGCAAAGAAAATATCAAAGGGAGAATTGCAAGAGTCAAAAAGAGTTCTAGGGTTTCAAATCCTTGTTTGTTTCATCATGCAAAATTATAGATTTCATGGATTTTATTTTAATTCTTATGCCTAAGTCTAGAAACTTAATTCCAAGTTATCTTCTCTCAAAGACAACTCTTTCTCATGTAACTTGATTGATAGTTAATCTCTTAAAACCAATACAAAATTACATGCCATTAAAACTAGTCTTTAGCAACTTTCATTGTCAACCTAACTACTCTCGTTATAGATTAACAACGATTCATTGTTATAGATCAAATTAAACATATAATCTCTCGATCATACACCTAACCTAACATGTGAAGGTGGCCAATCTTCAAGAATTAAACACAATAACAATGAAAAACATATTTATTTGAACAAAACCATGAGTCTACAAAATTAACATGAATTCACAAATAATTCATCAAACCCTAAAACCAAAGAGTTTAGCCACTCATAGCGTGAAGCAACATGTTGAGCAAAAAATAATCAAAGAAATAGTGTAAAGAATAGGGAAACTCTACTGAAAAGAGGTTCTTGATTGAGGCAGCACCGTCACGAACTCCTTGCCTCTCGCGTCGGACTTCGAAGGGCACCAAAACTATCTCGAACTCTTTTCCTCTTCCTTGCGGCTAACTCACTCTTCGAACTCTCACTTAATTCTCACCTTTTTGGATCTTTCTTTAGTTCTGCAACTTTCTTGCTTTTCTTGATATTTCTCCCCCTTTGGCTGCTGAAAACCCCTCAATTTATAGAGTTTGGCCGCCAAAAATTTAACCTAAAATACAAAACTTTCGTTTAATTAACGCTGGCGCCGCGGCGCTGTCGCATAGCTTCGCGGCGCTAGGGTTGCGACCAAAAATAAGTTGCTCTCGGGTTTTAGCGCCGCGACGCTGTCTTGCGTTCATCAAGGATGCGTCGAGGCAGCGCCATCTCGGCGCCGCGATGCTACTCTGCGTCCATGCTGATGTGTTTATGCTTCACCGCCGCCGCAGCGCTGTCTTAGCGCCGCGGCGCTACCCTGCGTTCAACAAGGATGCGTTTTTCAGCTCTTCTTCGTCGTATTCTTGCTCGGTTTTGATCTTTTAGTCGTTTCTTCTAATTTTCCTCGTTTTAACCTGAAAATCACTAGCAAACAAGTGAAATCTAATATAAAACTCCCTTAATTTGAGAGAATATAAAGCACTTTTCGAGTGCTTATCAGTACCTCAATCACCTTCTCCTTTCCTTTGCGTTTCTCATTATGCGTGCTTGGGAGTTTGGTGACTGACACCTCCTTTTCTTTCTTCTTCTTCTTCTCTAAGGTGCTAACACCTTGTTCTTCCCTCGCATCCTCCCCGATGCGTTCCTTCTTACTTTTCTTCTTCATTTTCTTCTTACCCTCCCCTTCTTCTTGGGCTTTTATTCTAGCAGCCAGCTCTTCATCCTCTTCAATTTGTAGCTCTCTCTCAAGCTCCTCGGCTGCTTTTTCTATTCTTTCTTCTTCCCTCATTTCCTCTTCAAAGGCCAATGCGGCTTCTTCTATTTAAGGATCAGGAAGGCCTTGTGTCTCCCGCTCTTCTTGAGGCCACATTTCCTTGCGCGCCTTCTTGCCTGACAATGCGTCCTTGGCAATTTTCTCAACTCCTTTTCTTAGGTCCCTAAGCTCTTTCCTCAACTTGGCCCTCTTCTTCTTCATCTTCTCTGCCAGCCTATCAAAGGATGTGGCCGCAATTCGGGACTCAGGTCTGTCTCCTTGCTCTGTGCTTGTGGGCTCTTCATCCTTGGCAGTTTCTGGTGATACCCTTCGTTTCTTCCTCAACAGGGGTACCACTTCCTCTTCTCTTCTCTTCTCTTTTTCTCTTGGCCTCTACGGCCATCACAACTTTTCTGATCGGTCCTTCATTGGAGTCCAGGGTCATCTCCTCAGGACAGATAGACGCAGGGACAGACCTTTGCGTTTCACGTGGCTCGCCTACGTCCTCCTTGCTGTAGGCGGCCTCTCCTTCCTTATCTCCCCCACTCTGTTCACCCTCTCGAGTCTTTTTTCAATTGACTCTGGACCTCTTTTATCGGCGAGGGTGATTCCCTTCTTGCGTCTGATATGGTTGCGTCCATTGGGTCACGCAGTTCGCTCAGAATTTCGGCTATCCACTCGTCTGGGGATTTTGCGGAGTTCACTTCCCCCACTGTGACAGCCACCTCTTCTTCTTCTCCTCTTCCCATCTCTTCCGTCCCTCTCGTGCTGGGTGGACGTGATAAGGGCAAGGGCTGGTTGACCGCCCCGTCATCCTCCCTACCCTTCGCCTCCCTTTCCTCTTGAGCTATTCGCTCCAAAATGTCGCCGAATACGTCTCTTTCTTCCCTTTGGCGTACTTCACTGCTTCCGTGCAGTGTGTTGGCTTCATTGGGAACCGTTCCAGGAACCGGTTGCTCTGCCTCGGAGTTTTCTGTGCTTAACCATTGGCTTCCGACATTAAAGTTCGCGGCGGAAAACTCCCTCATGTTTTTCATTCTAGGCCGTGAGATGCAAGATTTGACCCGACTTTTGGGTTTTGGGTTAGGTATTAGGTCGATTTGGCTCAAGGAGTGGATATTTAGAACTTCCACACAGTCGTCGGAGTCGTCGACTACTGGTGGACGGGTTGGGGTTCTGGCGAATGGCCGGAAAAATGGATATATGGGTGGTCTTTGGGCAGTAGCCCGGATTCTAGATGCAGAGAAGCTTGGGATAAACGGTGAGCTGGGATTTGGAAGTCTTGGTCGGACCAGAGAAGCAAAAGGCCTCACAGGTTTGGTATGCTAAAATGTTGGTGGAGAGAAAAATGGAGATCGAGGGTTAAGAAATACCTCGGGGACTGGTGTAGATGATGATGAAGGTCTAGGGGAAACGTTGCCAGCGAGGTGTTCTTGATTTTGTGGGTTTGAATGGCTAGACATATGAGGTTCTGCTAGAACACAAATCGCCGGAGGTTAAAGAGGTGAAAGGTTTCGAAAATGGCAAATGGGAAATCGAATCACGTTTATAAAGGGCTAATTTAGCCATCGGTAATAAATGCGAATACGCGATATCCGGAATTTCATTGACCAAGGCAAATTTTATTGAGCCGCACACCCATCAAGTGTGATGGGCGGCTAATTAACGCACATAGAGCACTTGAGTGTTTTAGCACTTGAGTGTTTTTCTGGGAAAAACGCGTAGACTGAGAAGACATGTGCGTTTCACCTATTGCTCTATCTAAAACGCAGTAAACTAATGATAAACGCATAGCTGATGAACGCCTTGTTCTCAGATTAGATTATGCGTTGTAAGTTAATTATTATGCGTTTGACAAAATATGTACAGCTCTAACCTTACCTCTAACCTTAACTCGATAAACACAGAAATCGTTTATCGATGAACACATAGTTTACTTATGCGTTGGACGCATGCATGAATAATAAAGTATGCGGTGAAATCAAATTGTTCATATTAAAAACTCTACGCCTACTTTCATGCTTATCTCATTTACATTATTAGCCTGAAATTAAAGAAATAAATAAATGCTAAAAACAAAATATAAATAGAAGATAGAAAGTTAAATACAATAAAAATAAATACTAGAACAAGTTCAAATGAAAATAACGCAAGGGTAAAAGAAAGCGTCCCTGGAAAAGTAGGCATTCGGCAACGCAAGGACCTTTCGACGCAAGCTCTGTTATTACACTTGCGAGCCTTTATCGCGGTCAGGGTTCAACGCAGAGGCAACAATGAAGTACATTATGACCTCCCTCATGGGTGCATAGCTGTGATGCGTTGGTCTGGTTTGAAGCTCATGCGTTAAAGGCTCTCTTAATGGCGACTCGATCTTTGCCGCGAATCGTTGCTCCGGTCTGATTGCTCGATTATACCATTGGAGAGTAATTTGATTTCATCATCTTCACCATCTTCACCGTCCTTGAGGATTTCATTTCTCAACGCCGCGTTCACGGGTCTTGCCTTTTCATTGATATCTGCGTTCATTGGACAAAATTAAAAATGATCAGGATCGTTTAACGCGTTAACTACATTAAATTTTACCTAATCACCCGCGCGGGGTGTTGAGATTTCTTCTTGGACGTCAATCAGGACACGTCTAGAAGTAGTATCTTCATATACAGACGCAGGTTCTGCCTGCGTTGCTTTTTCTCTCCGCTCTCTATTTTCCTCTTCTGATGCGGTGGATGATGATGGTTGCTGGACATTATGCACGGTATTCTCCATTGGTTGATTTGTTGGAACGTTTAGGGGTTGCCAGTTTACTTGCGTCCCCTCATTATGCACTGTGGGATTAATTTTTCCACTTATCAATTTCTCACCTTGACATTGTTCTCCTAAGTTCCCTCTTGGAACTTCGGTCGTACTTAGCAATGGTCCTTGCGTTTCATTTTTTCGCTCCTCTGCAATTTGATTTATTAGATATTGCGAATTGCAGTGGCTTGGCTTTTAATTTCTTCCCTTTGGCTTCGGATCATCGCTTTGTACGACTGGCGCGTTGCTTCAATCTTACTATTATATTCTCATAAAAGATATTCCATGGAAAACAATGAGGATGATGCATCCGCTTACGGATCCCTCGAAAACTGATGAAACGGGCCTTGATTCCATTCGTTAAAACCAAGAGGATTGCCCCTCTACAGCTGCTGCTCAGCCCGCTAGTGGTCGCATCAGTTTCAAGCATTCCAGCTTGCGTTTGCCTTCTATTGGTGAAGCGAAATTCATATTCGTCGTCCACCCACTCATTGGTGTTCCATGAATCTCTGTCGAAAATATTTTCGGCATAGTATTAAGTCATATCCAATAATCCTCCTGCTGACGCAGGCAATTTTCCTCACTAGCCGTGTGAATTAGGTCCAAGCAACTGGTCCTTCTTCAATTCTACCTTATCCTTCGGGTGAAGGTCCTCTCAATCTCTGGGTCAATATCGAGCTATGGATTGCTCCCATCACTCAGATACTATTAGAAGCTTCTGGCAGAGGAGAAACTTACTATATTCCTTCGACTGAGGAATCCTGCAACACAATAATCCAAATAAAATAATTAAATCAATGAAATACCTCGGCAACGGCGCCAAAAACTTGTTGTGCTGATTTTGTATTGTGTAAATTGTCCTAACGCAAAGTGCTAAATGATGTGTTTATGCATTCAACATGTCATGCTTTGAAAATGCTATGCGTTCTATTACTATGCGTTGGTGGTTTTATCAAGTTTTCCTATCCTTTACCCAAGTATAAGCAAAGGAATAGGTGTTCTCGGTGAGTCCGAGGTCGAACACAGGGATTATATTGATTCAATTTTTAGTTGGATTTCATGCGTTACAGTGGTAACCAATAAATATTCGAAAGTTGTTTTTTATCTAAAGAAAGCGATTGTTTGTACACTAGACTAAAAGTTGTGAAAGATGGAAAGCATGTGACACAGCAAGTTCAGTTAAAGATGTGTGTGAATGGATAAAGAAAGGGTTCGGGTTGATTAACATCTAACATCGGAAACGCACAGTAGTATTCTATTCATACTTGTGACTCTTCTCCCGGTTGTCAGCCGCTATACGTTATATGTCTATAATGCATAGGAGAGCGTTAAGAACCAAGGTTATCCCCATAGACAGGTAACACTACTTGGCCATTGTCAATTGAGTTCTACAATCACTTACTCTCTCGAGCAGTTTGATTATTACTACTTATATCGATTTGTCAGATGTACATAAGCATCGGATTAAGCTCGCAATTGACAAGATAAAATAGTTACACTATGGTTCCTAGTTAGATGCTAACGCAACCCTAGACCCTTGAGTGATTAGTTACTCATGGTTTGAAAATAAAAAGCGTAAAGTAGAGAGAATTGAGTAGACATGGAAGATGATTATATTGATGAAACGGAATACAACTCTAGATAAGCTCAATGTCTTGACACAAATCTAAAATCAAGAAGAAAAACTAAGCAAGAAAGAAAGGAAGGCGTCAATGTCTTGAGTTGCCCGGATGGAAGCGTGAGGCTCTGCTGTGAAGTGGTGCGGCGGAGGGAAGACTCTTCTCTCTCGAGCTATTCGTCTCCGGTTGAAGTCTGAGAGAACTCTGCTGTCACTTATGGAGTTCTTCCGAGAATCAACAACCTTTCTCATCTCGCAGAGCTGCCCTTTTATAGCTGATACAATCGCAGTTAATGGCAAATCTGCTTGATTGGTGGCGAGATTGATACTGCGTCCATCTCGCCTGATTGCGTGATTCTCGGGCCAATTAAGATCCACCACTTTAGCCACAAATCATGTTCGTCAATCATTCGTTAATCTCTCAAGATTCTTATTTGATTCTCAGCGCCTTGCTTTAACGGTTTTCTACGTGTCCATGCATAGTTTGGCCGATGTCAACGCGTCGTAGGTTGCAAACGCGTAGTTATACGTTGAGTTGTTGTTAACGCGTCGTCAGGTTGTTTGTGTTCCGTTCAGATCATGCGTCCATGAAGAATAGATTGCTAACCTGTCGTCCTGCGTTAAGAAGTTATCAACGCATCGTCTGCATTCCTGCGTCAAAACATGCGTTTTAGGCTCAAAAAGTGGTAAAATCATTATCTTTATAAAAATACAAAAGTATAACGCAAAGGAAGATTTGTTAATAGAATTTAGCATAAACTACCACATGCTTCTCTATTTAAGCTCTATTTATCTATGAAAAAGGTTGTAATAACTTGTATTTCTACAAGTTATCATTTACATCTTGTATCAAGAGATTATACTTTTTTTAACACTTGAACCATTTCAGTAATCTAAATATCATTCATTAATTCCATTTCTACATTTGTTTCTGCTTTCTTGTTAATGACCATGAATAGCTAAACCTCTTAAGGGTTGGGGGCAAAGTTATTGTCTGTTTAAAAAACAATGTTATACTATTTCATCTTGCTTAATGTATGAGAATCTATTGCTTGTTTCCATCTTGCTAATCAAGATAAGTAGCAATAATGAACCATTTGAGAAAGTAATTGATTGTGGAAATCGTTAAGCAGACTAAGTAGTGTTTCTAGACATAAAAGCAACCTTAGAGGTTGATAAAACTACACCCATGCATCATAGATATATGAGCATGCATTCTGTCCATCGAGAGGGGCAGATCATAAGTTGAGAACGTGAAATAATCAACCCTGCATTTTTTAAGATAGACAATAACGGTCCCCCTAACCCTATTTTCTCCCATTCATACATACTTTTGTTGATTCCAGCTGTAATGCATCATTCCCCATTTCTACCACTTGTTAGTTTAGGATTTTACTACTTTATTAGTTAAACGCAGCACAAACCTAATTATTATGTGTAAGAATAGCCAGTACGATTAGAGATTTTAAAATTTGCACAAGTCTCTGCATTGAGCCTAAGACTCACCGAGAAACCTAATTTCTGCTTATACTTGGGTTGAATTAGGAAAACTTGATTGAAATCATAACACATGCATAGCAACTGTAACACCCTACTCTCCGAGACTTATAAAGAAAAGGAACTAAGATAAATAAGGTGAAACTTGGATTACATACCTTATGAGCATCATGCGTTGAGATAAAGGGGAAGGAGAAAATAAGTTTGTGTCAACTTGAGTTTTGGATTGAGAATAAGTCGTAGGTGAGTTGGTGGTGAGGTGTGAAATGCATGGATCTTTATCAAAGGGAAATTTGGTTAAGTATTGGATGGTTTTGAGAGTTGAAAAGCAACTCTAAGGAGGAAGAAGTTGAGTTGGACGCATAGTATGAGTTGGTGAACGCATAACCTAGGTGTGGACACATAGAGACAGCAAGACTAGCGAGATTAGGCGAAAAATCAGTGAGACTAGCGACATCAGGTATATATTACCGAAACCAAGTAGTAACCAGTGAGATTGGTAACTAACGAAACCAGCAAGAGGAGCGAGACCAAGGAAAACCAGCGAGATTTGTGAGACAGAAAGTGGTCAACGAGACTTAGCGAGACTAATCTCGCTGCTCCTCTAGCGAGACCTGCAAAGAGAATCGGCAGAAAGCATTTTTCTACAATTTTGACCGAGTCTTTGATAAGTTTTGGCTATATTCTGGGATTGACACTTCATAAAGGGAGGTGTTGAACCGCATGGCCAAGAATACATGCAAGGCACCATGTGTTTTAATGCATGAAGAAGGAAGCATGCAAGTAGACATTTGGAAGATGAGATGTCAAATTTTGGGCTGAAGAATTGGCTAAAGTTTTTGGCTATAAATAGGGATCATTTGTGAAAGAAATTTCATCATTCCCAGCCGAGAGTACCTAAGGAGAGAAAGAGAGAAAGAAAAGAGAAAAGGAGAGAAAAGAGAAACCGAGAGGGAAGGAAAGAAAAGAGTGGCGGAAAGAGAGAAAAAGGTGGATCAAGAGATAGAAAATAGAGAAAAAGAAGGGAGAGAAGGAAAGAGAGAACGGAGTTGGAGGATTTCTTTTAAGGAGTTGGGGATTCTTAAGCGGGTGCCAGTCAATTTCTCTATTACTATTACTGTGAGTGGTTGATTTTCTTTTCATGAGAGAACGTAATTATATAATGAATGAATAATAGCACGTTATGAGCTTTAATTGATAAATATGGTTTACTGTATTATACGTGCTATGGTGAGATCTTGGATAATTTGTCAGTTGTTAGCATGATGTTGTAAGCATGATAGGATAACTATGATATATGTATCTATAAATATATCAAGCTACTTGGATAAATAGGATTTTGCGTATCGAGCTTGATTGATTGATAGTTACGTTTCTATGCCGAGGGCATTATTGTTGACGGTCATGAGTGGGCCGAAACTAGTTACCACACAAGATGATCAGGGGGTCAAACGGACCTAGCTTCTGAGCCCACGGTAGGTGCCTGAGGGGATGGTCAGGTGGCCGACAAGCCTAGCTCCTAAGCCCCAATGGTAGGTGGTAGGAACTATGTGTGCACGTAGAAGTCTAGATGTGTGTGAATCGTTGACTATCGTGATGAGTTTGGCTTTGTCGAGGGCCAGAGGGAAAAGCAGACACTTGAGATAACCCTACAGGGGGAGGTTTGATTTAATAAGCTCGATATGGTTTGATTTATATTTGCTCATGAACTTCGTTGTGAGAATTATTATTATTATCGTTATTGTTTTTTAAAGGGTTAGTGAAACCCTTGTCGTATCGATCACTCACTGGGCTTTGTAGAAGCTCATTTTTTTCTTATGTTTTCTTTTCAGGTAGCAAAAAAGTTCTCGTTGCCGGTCAAACTCGAGATTTGCAAAGAAATAATATGTTCTTCACCGTAGGCAGCATGTTTGAATAAAAAACTAGAGTCATGTCTCTTGTAAAAGAAATATGTAACAGTTGTAATATTAAATTTCATATGTATATAAAGTTAGGCCTAATATTATTTATTTCGGTCTTATGTGTTAGCTCGAGAAAAAGGGCAAGTTTACGATAGTTGGAGTGAGTCGAGGTGTGACAACATGTGACATCCAACTTTTAACAGCCGATGCGTTGAAAAGTCTGAAGGAAAGGAATAAAAGACCATGTTGGACGCATGGTCAAGACTAAGGTAATGCATGGTAAAGGTGGACGCATAGGAAGTACCTGAGAACTTGAAGGGAAAGAAGTGAAACGCATAGGAGGTAATTCTGAAGAGATTGAAAGCTTTGGCGATGGTAAGACGCATAGACTTCTATCGTAGGATATTTTCAAGTGTTGGAAAGTAGAAGGTTGTGAAGTAAACATAAAAACTGAAGCATGTGGTGGATGCATGCTAATCTATCTTAAGAGAAATAGTTTAACTGCAAGGAAAAGGTTAAAAGAATAACCTTGGGAATAATCAAGGAATGTCCAAGGATAGGAAGATGGTTATAGACGCTGGATGAAAGTAAACACAATAGGACCAACGCATAGAGGAAGAGCTTGAGAAGGATTTGTTGTTATGGACATAAGGAAGGAGTTGGACGCATGGTATGATGCGATGAGGTACAAACGCATAGTATTGCGCGTTTGTCATTGACGCCTAGTGGCATTGTGTAAGCACTGGTTTATAATAGTGCGGCTATGCGTTGAAGGTGATCACGAATGGTTGTTGTGAGCTGAAGTAGTCGCCGCATTGGCGGGGGAAGAAACGTACTTGGCTTACCATGTGTTGGTAAGGTTGTCATGCGTTGTGGTCTCTATGCGTTGAAGACAGAGTTGTCTCTATGCGTCGAAGACAGTAATGTAGTTGGTCGTGGTATGCGTTGAAGATAGGAGGCGTTCAGGGCGCCATGCGTTGAGTGTGGTCGATTGCTGAAGGCGTTAGGGTAAGTGGCGTTATTGGTGCCTTGCATTGAAGTAAGAATGAGAACCCAGAGCGCCAGCCTGCCTTTGAGGGTTAAGTCGGTGGTATATATAAAGGTAAACGAATTAAATATTTGATCATTCTAGACACTTCAAGAACTTAAGTCGAAGGCCTATATAAAGATAAATGAATTAAATATTTAATCATTTTAGACACTTCGAGAACTTAAGTTGTCACACCCCCTCCCGGATTAATCTCCATAACCCGAGAGGAGATGTGAAGAAAGCAACCTTGACTCCTCTGTAAGGTTCACTGTCCAACCATTTTCACCAAAGACGGCCCAAACGAGGTTCTTGCGTAGGCAAAGCATCCCGAACTCGCTCGCTACCTGGAAAATTAGAAAAAACTGGAAAATGTGAGCTAAAGCCCCGTGAGTGACAAGTTTTGTAAACGAGCTTTATTTCAAAACAGGCATGTTAGATTTGCACATATAAAACAAGGATTTAACACGATTATTCAACAGAAACATATTTTCCACAAAACTTTATCAAGCTCGTAAATCCGTTCCAAATCAATAAAATCGTTTTCCAGAATGATTAAACAGAAAACCGTTTGGTTTTTTAATCTTTTCCCTTAGTTGAGGCGGAGCAAGACTCAACGCTCTAAACGTCGAAAACAACCTTAGTTGGGGTGGAGCAAGACTCAACACACCCAACGTCGAAATTATCCCTGGCTCGATGTGGAGCAAAACTCGACGCACTAGCCAAATCAACCTCTATGTGCACATAGGAACATAGCGGGTTGCCCAAGTACCTTCTCATGTCCTTCAGTATTGGGTCCCGAGAAAACTCACGTGCCTTCTCGAGTCCTTCAACACTGAGCCTCCTCTTAAACATTTTATCAATCAGTTTACATAAATAGTTCATCTAAACCCTTTCATAGAAAACAATATATTTCTTGATAAACAACATTTCACAACATGCCTTTCAATATCATAAAGCAATCAAATAAAAAAAGCCTTTTTGAACAATATGGTCAAACATCATGCGTTTCAAAATATTTCATCACAAAGCCATATCTTATAAGAACATTTCCAATAAAACCGATTTGAAGAAGAAAGGTGTCACTCACAAATCACTTAAGAAATTTCTTCTTTTTCCTTCAAATCCTGCTTTCCCGAGCTCCTTGAACGCAAGGCTTGAGCTTCTAGCCCGCAAGGTAACTGTTTTCACTCTCTGGTAGCTCAGTTGGACGTAGTGTTCTAACTCTGCAAGACTGACATTCCTCTATTAGTTCGGTTGGACGCAACCTTGCCCTTAAACGCAAGGTGCAGCCTAACTCTTCTACTCTTTCGGATGCGTCGACTTTTCTTGGACGCAAGGTCTAACTTGAACGCATCATCTATCTTCGAACGCGGCGTTCACCTTGAACGTTGAATTCGTCTTAAACGCAAGGTCGACCCCTCTTCGACACAAGACAACTTCTTTAACACCAGATGACAAAGTTGTCAAGAATGTCTTCTTTCTTGGCCGCAGACCTCCTTTTACAGACGCAAGGGGTTCCTTCTTTCTGCCTTCGTTCTCCTCTTTCTCTCAAGGATTTTTACTTCAGAATCATCAATCGTTACTCTTCCCTCAGGGTCCTATTTATAGAGAGCTTGCCATCCTACTTCTCCTCTTTTTTTGCCATTTGATTGCCACATGTCACGCTGCATGTCTGACTAACCATGCATTAGTCCAAGTGTCACCTTGCATGAAACACTTAACATGCCTTTTTAACACCTCCTACTTTTAAGGTGTCAAGTCTATATGAAGCCACCTGGCCTTTATAAACTTATCTTATGCATCCAACGTTTTTCAATAGACAACCATTCATTCAACACAACGCCCTCATGCGTTCGTTGAGTTTCCTTTAAGGTTTGAGCTTCACTACTCACTTTTCTAACTCTCAGCCAACTACACTACTATCTTTGACGCATAGAGATAACGCTGTCTTCAACGTATAGGGACCTCAACGCATGACAACCTTACCAATGCATGGTAAGCCAAGTACGTTTCTTCCCCCACTAACGCGGCGACTACTTCAGCTCACAACAACCATTCGTGATTACCTTCAACGCATAGCCGCACTATTATAAACCAGTGCTTACACAATGCCACTAGGCGTTAATGACAAACGCGCAATACTATGCGTTTGTACCTCATCGCATCATACCATGCGTCCAACTCCTTCCTTATGTCCATAACAACAACTTCTTCTCAAGCTCTTCCTCTATGCGTTGGTCGTATTGCGTTTACCTTCATCCTGCATCCATGACCATCTTTCTATCCTTGGACATTCCTTGATTATTCCCAAGGTTATTCTTTTAACCTTTTCCTTGCACTTAAAATATTTCTCTTAAGATAGATTAGCATGCGTTCACCACATGCTCCAGTTTTTATGTTTACTTCACAACCTTCTACTTTCGAACACTTGAAAATATCCTATGATAGAAGTCTATGCGTCTTACTTCTTTCCCTTCAAGTTCTCGGGTATTTTCTATGTGTCCACCTTTACTATGCGTTACCTCAGTCTTGACCATGCGTCCAACATGGTCTTTTATTCCTTTCCTTTAGACTTTTCAACGCATCGGTTGTTAAAAGTTGGATGTCACATAAGTCGATTCCACTTTTCCGACGAACTACAAGGGGAGGTAGAAGAGGGTGTTCTGGTGGATTTTGGACGGAAGTCTGCTCACCTTCGTGTTGAAATCTAAGCTGGAAAAGAAAGTTGGTGGTGGACGCACAGACGGGACGACGTCTGATGTTTGGAGTAGAGTGAATCGAGGAAATCGAATCTAGGGCTGAAATTTTAAAGTCAGTAAATTAACAAAATTCTTAACAATTCTTGTGAAGGATGGAAAAGCTGAAATTGAAGTTAAATATGTGAAGGTTTAGATAAAAGCAAAGGTTTCTGAATTTCTGTGCAGTCTGGAGTAATGCAAGGTAATTTTGGGATAACTAAAGAACGAAGGAGAGTTAAGTCTTGAAATTTTGAGGTAACCTGTGAAACTCAATTCTCTACAAGTTTGTAGAAGGGAAGAAGTTCTAAATCTGTCTAGATGTATGACTTTTAACAGATAAGAGTAAGAACAAAAAGGAAAGGAAGAGATCTCGATTGTCGGGTGCTGCTAAGAAGCGAGTATTGCTGAGTAGACAAGGTGAAGGTAGTGAGACGAGTGTCGCTGAGACGCAAGGGAGCTTTCCATCTCACAAAACTCGCTGGGTATCGCTGGGTATCGCTCCTCAGGTAAATCACGCTAGTCCCGCTTACCCGGGTGTCGCTAGTATCGTGCTATGTTGGGTAGTTTCGCTAGTAATCTCGCTGGGAATGTGAAATATCATTAGATATCTTGCTAATAACACAAATCTTACTTATTATATCACTTTGGAAAAAAGGGAGGCTCGGTGATGATTTAGGATTAGTGTAATACCCTATCTCCAAAAACTAGGTATTCAAAATGGCTAGTAAGGATAAAAGGACAAAAGATGTGGATTAACGGGACTTTTAAGATGGAAAAGTTAAGTTTGTGAAATTATTGAATAATGGCCAAGAAATTCTATGCGTTGAGATGAATGATATTAGGAAAAGGATGGATGTCTCGCCAAGGGTGAGAATGAAGGACTAAAGGTATAGTTGGAATTGGTTGAAGTTAGATGTATTTTAGAAATCAGGTTAATGCGTAGATGGTTAAGCTCTAACGCATGGTGTTTAATATTGAGGAGTTACCAAGCTATGAGACTAGGTGTTAATGATGGCAAGTTAAATGAGGTGAAGTACCATGCGTCGATGATGTAAAGTGGAGTAGAACCATCGCGTGGGAAAAGTACCTTGCGTTGGAAAGGTTGGCAACGCATCGGGAAGTGAAGTGAAGGAAAGTGATGTGTTAGGCGTTGTGAAGAGCAATAGTACGGAGGAAAAAGGAACAAGAACTATTGAGTATTGATCACGACTATGTGTTGGTAAGCCATGCGATAAGCTGTAACTATGCGCTGAAGGTTAGCGATGGATTGGAAAACTATGCGATGAGCAACAGCTAGGCGTTGAGAAGGTTATCAGCTAGGCGTTGAGAAGGTTAACAACAATGCATTGAAGAGTTCATGTGTTAAGGACGGCTATTAGCTGTGCGACGAGGGGCTTATGAGTTGTAGGTGGCTACCTTTAGTAAAAACTGGAGTATGAGGTGAACGCATGCTAATCTATCTTAAGGGAAATAGTTTAAGTGCAAGGAAAAGGATTAAAAGAATAACCTTGAGAATAATCCAGGAATGTTCAAGGATAGGAAGATGGTCATGGACGCAGGATGAAGGTAAACGCGATAGGACCAACGCGTAGAGGAAGAGCTTGAGAAGGAGTTGTTATGAACATAAGGAAGGAGTTGGACGCATGGTATGATGCGATGAGGTACAAATACATAGTATTGGGCGTTTGTCATTAACGCCTAGTAGTTTTGTGTAAGCACTGGTGTATAATAGTGCGGCTATACGTTGAGGGTGATCACGAATGGTTGTGAGCTGAAGTAGTCGTCGCGTTGGCGGGGGAAGAAACGTACTTGGCTTACCATGCGTTGGTAAGGTTGTTATGCGTTGAGATCCCTATGCATTCAAGACAGAGTTATCTCTATGCGTCGAAAAGTAGTGTAGATGGCTGAGAGTTGGAAAAGTGAGTAGTGAAGCTCAAATCTTAAAAGAAACTCAACGAACGCATGAAGGGTTGTGTTGAATAAAAGTTGTTCATTGGAAAATGTTGGACGCCTAAGATAAGCTTATAAAGGCCAGGTGCATATAGATTTGACACCTTAAAGTACGAGGTGTTAAAAAGGTATGGTAAGTGTCTCATGCAAGGTGACATTTGGACTAATGCATGGTTAATTAAGCATGCAGCGTGACATGTGGCAAACAAGTGACAAAAGAAGAGGAAAAGTTGGATGGCAAGCTCCCTATAAATAGAACTTGAAGGGAAAAGGATGACTCTCAGAGAAGAAATCTGGAGAGAAAGAGAAGAAGAAGGCAGCAAGGACGTCCGTTGTAGGAGTATGCGGCCAAGAAAGAAGGTATTTGACAACCTAGCTAATTTATGAAGAGAAGTTGTATTGCGTTAAAAGGGGGTCGGCCTTGTGTTGAGGACAAACATAATGTCCAAGGTGAACGCGTTGTCCAAAAGTTAGGTGATGCGTTCAAGTTTGATGCGTTCAAGTTGGACCTTGCGTCCAAGTGAGGGTGACGCATCCGAAAGAGAAGTAAGAAGAGTTGGGATGCACTTGCGGAAATAATCAGCCTTGCGCTACCAACCTTGCGTTGAAGGGCAAGGTTGCGTTCAGCCGAGCTGACAGAGGAAAATGGAGCCTTGCGTTCCGGAGTTAGAACGCTGCGTCCAGAAAGCTCGGGAAGAGGAAATAGAGAAAAGGAAGAAGAAGTATTCTTTGGCAAGGACAGGTGAGTAACACCTGCGTTTTACATAAAAATAAATGAGTTCTCTATGAATATAATTTTGTGGATTACTAATGAAACAATGCATGCATTTTCATATATGAAGCATATGAACATGTTGTTTATAAAACAAAGAGCATGTGTTTATATATATATATCAAAGACTATGAGCCAGCTAAGAAGCATGCGTTTTACTTGAAAACTTGAAAAAGCTGGGTAACGCATGGTGATTGATTGAAACTTGTATTCATGGTTTTTCTAAAAAGCATGATGTTATATGATTTCCAGAAAGACTTGAAGATAGACTTGTATGAAAAGCATGTTGGTTGATATTAAAGTTGGAAAATGAATTTAGCATGCTGATGATGTTTTCATGAAAGATTTGGAAACGGTTAAGTTGTGAGCTATTAATATAATGTTTCCAAAACATGTATGGTGTTTTATAATGCTTTGAAAAGGGACCCCAATGCTCAAGGACTTGTAGAAGGCATTGTGGGCAGCTCGAGTTATAAAAGGTACCCAATGCTCAAGGACTAGATGAAGACAAATGGGTAACCGGAATATAGAAATGGGACCCAATGCTCAAGGATAAAAGGAAGGCATATGAGCAGCCCGAGTAATAATATGCTTGTGCACATAGAAGAATATATATATATACGACGCTGAGGTGTTGAGATTACTTCACACAGCGAAGGATAATCGACGTTGAGGAGCGTTGAGCACTGCTCTGCTTCAACTAGGGAAAAAGTATTTGAAATGAATGAATAGGTACACATGATATAACCAAGAATTGATCATGTTATAAACTGATTTTCAGTGTGATGTTTTATACGAGTTCAATCAGTGTTATACTTAAAGTATAATGTTTTTTTCAAAAATTGTTACTCACTGAGCTGTTAGCTCATGTTTTCATATGTTTTCCATTTTCAGGTAGCATGACAGTTCCCGTTGCCGATCGAAGTCGAGGTTTGTCAAGAGCATGTGGATGGAGAGGTTGACAGTGGGTTACGTGACAGGGTGGTCGGTAACTGCTGTCTTCACATCTCTTCTCGGGTTATGGAGGATAATCCGAGAGGGGGTATGACAATTAGAGTCTAATTATGCATACAATCATGTAAAGGAAGTTTAACAAAAACGTAGCGTGAGGAATGTGTGTTTACAGGCCAAGAAGAACTCGGAAAAGCATATAATCAGCTCAAAGTCTAAGGATAAGTTGTGAGTGACACCTTTCTTTCTTCAAATCGATTTTATTGAAACTGTTTTGTTCATCTTTCTGATTAAATATGACACTGTGATGGATTGTTTGAAAAGCATAATGTTTAATTTTATTGTTCGTAAGGCATGTTATATGTTTCTTTAAAGGTATTGGAAAGTATGTTTATGAAATGTTATTGAACTATGAGTTGCCCTATTATTTATGAAAGGATTTTCAAATAAATTATCTAAATGTTTTACAGGAGTCTCAGTGCTGAAGGACATGAGAAGGCATGTGAGTTTCCCCGGGACCCAGTACTGAAGGACATGAGAAGGTACTTGGGCAACCCGCCATGTTCCTATGTGCACATAGAGGTTTATTGGCTGGTGCGTCGAGTTTTGCTCCGCATCGAGCCAGGGATAAGTATGACGTTGGGTGTGTTGAGTCTTGCTCTGTAAGCCCCGTACTTGACTTTGTGAGAAGGCAAGATAAGAAGAGATCAAGAGATGAGCGTTTGGTAGGAATAGTTGGCTGAAATGTGTGTGGGGGCAGAAAAATGGCTAAGTATCGGCCATGCGTTGGTGGCACTATGCCTTGATGAAGGTAGTTTTGGCGTGGACGCAGAGGTGAGGGAAGGCCATGAGGCGTTGAGGCCATGAGGCGTTGAGAGCCACTCTGCGTCGAAGGTTATTATGCGATGAACGCATTGAAGGCCACAAGGCGTTGAAAGTTGAAGGCCACGAGGCGTCGAGAGCTAATCTGCAATGAAGGTCACTATGCGGTTAACGCTACCATGCGTTGAAAGTGGGTATGCATTAGTGCATAGAAGGTTGGCCGAGAGAACAATGCCTTCGTCAGCTAACCGGCAAGGGAGTTGGGAAATTGTAACATACAAAGTCGAGGCTGTGCGTTGCTGAAGCCAAGTGCAGAAGGTATGCGTTGATTAGATTATTATATAGAGACGAAGTGGAGTTTAAGTCGGTGGTATATATATAAGTGGACCGAGAATTCAATTGTTTTGATCACATTTCAGAGCTCGAGTTGATTCCATTTCGAAGCTAAACAACGGAGGGAGGTAGAAGAAGGTGTTCATGTTGATTTGGAGTGGAATTCTCGTCGTTTTCGCGGAGGAACCTTGAGCTGGAGCGGAGGACTCAGTTGGTGTTACTTAATCAGAGTAACGTTCAGTTTTGGGGGAGGAACGAACTGAGGAAACGGTGGCTAGGGTCGAAATTCTGAGGTTAGTAAGGTTAACTCGATTTTTAGCAATTCTCATGAAGGGTATTTGAGCCGAATTTGAGTAAGTGTGTATTAAACTCCAAGTAAAGGAGATCAGAGCTGAATTGCAGGATGATTAGGAGCGATTCGGAGTTGTTGAAGAATATATCTTAAATGAAGAGGACGTTCTTTATGAGACTTTGAGGTAAGATGAAGGACTTATGTCTTTATAAGTTTGTAGAAGAAAGGAAGTTCTGAATTCGGCCAGAATGCGATGTTTAGTAGGTTAAAGGAAGAAAGAAAACTGTTCTGCTACGGCAGTAGTATCGCTGAGAGAGCGGGAGACTGGGCAGCGAAGCAAGTGTCGCTGGTAACACAAGAGGGGCTTTGCGTCCACAATTCTCCCTGAAGTCTCGCTGGGTGTCGCTGCTCAGGAATCTCACTAGTTTTGTTCAACCCGGTATCGCTAGGTGCAGTGTTATGTAGTGTAGTTCCGCTGGTAATCTCGCCATAGAATGTGGAGTAACGTTATTTGAGAGTGTCTTGAGGAAAAGAGAGTTTGGAGATGAAACGAGCATAGGGTTTAATTATGTATATTTAATGAGTATAAAGAAAAGGAAGTCTAAGGAAAACTTAACATGGAAAATGTGTATTTCAGGCCAGGAAGAGCTCGGGAAGGCATATAATCCACTTAGAGCCGAGACAAGTTGTGAGTGACTCTCTACTATATCTAGTGGTTACTTTTAGCATAGTTATTTGGCAATGAATGTGTAGAAAGTAATGGTACGGTGTAGCAATTGAAGTAATTATGTTGTGTTGATATGTTTAATGGAAACTAGATATACTATCTAAATGTAACCATGGTCGAGGGACTTGTGTGAAGGCCTAAGTGAATATGTAATATGATACTCAATGCTGAGGGACCATGTGTGAGGCACCTGAGTAGTTGGGTGGAGTGGATTTCCGTGCTGAGGGACCTTGAGTGAAAGCGTGTGGAAATCCATCATATGTTAGCTCGTGCTAAGGGATCGTGAGTGAAGACACATGAGCGGTGATTGGGTTGGTTACCAGTGCTGAGGTACCTCGTGTGAAGGCATATGGTAATATTGACATAGTTAAACTCAGTGCTGAGGGACGGAATGTCACACCCCCTCCCGGATTATCCTCTATAATCCGAAAGAAGATGTGAAGTCAGTAACCTTGACTCCTCTGTAAGGTTCACTGACCAACCATTTCTTTTACCAAAGACAGCCCAGACGAGGTTCGACGTAGGCATAGCATCCCGAACTCGCTTCCTACCTGGAAAATTAGAAAACATGGGAAAACGTGAGCTAAACCCCGTGAGTGACAAGTTTTGTAAACTATCTTTTATTCGAAAAGAGGCATGTTACAGTAAAACGCATTAAAAGAAGGATTCAACAAGAACAGATTTTCCACAATTCTTTGTCATTCACGTAAATCCGTTCTAAATCCATAGAATCATTTTCTAGAATATTTATAGAGAAAACCGTTTGGTTTTTCAATCTTTTCCCTTAGTTGAGGCGGAGCAAAGCTGTAAGCCTCGCATCTATTTTTATGAGAACGCAAAGTAAGAAGGGGCCGAGAGATGGGTGAATGTGTAAAAGTAGTTGGCTGGCTTGCGTTTGGAGTGGAAAATGGCTAAGTGTAAGCTATGCGTTGATGGCAACCTGATGTGGAGGAAATAATTTTGTTGTAAACGCAAAGGTGAGGGAAGCTGATCATGCGCTGAAGTTGAGATGCATTGAGGACATAAGGCGTGGAGGATCACTTGGTATCGAGGATCATTATGCGTCAAACGCATTGAAGGCAATGTGCCGTTGGAAGTAAAGGCCACGGGGAGTTTGGGAGCTGATCTGCAGTGAGGTTGTTATGCGGTGAACACTACCATGCGTCGAAGGCGAGTATGCATTGGACAAGGAGTGTTGGCTGAGAGAAGGTAATGCGTATGTTAACTATTTGGCGGGAGAGTTTGAAATATTATCAGAGGCCGTGTGCGTTGCTGAAGCTGAGCATAGGAGGTATGCGTTGAACGGATTATAGTATAGAGTTGAAATGGAACACAAGTCGGTGGTATATATATATAAGTGGACTGAGAATTCAATTGTTTTGCTTGCATTTCAGAGCTCGAGTTGGGTCCATATTAAGGCGAAACATCGAAGGGAGGTAGAAGAAGATGTTCATGCTGATCTGAAGCAAAAATCCCATTAAATTCGTGGGAGAAACTTGGGTTTGACAGAGGTTTCGACTGCTGCGGTCTCTTCAGAGTGATGCTCGGTTTTGGAGGAAGAACAAATTGAAGAGACGAAGGTTAGGGCTGAAACTTTGAGGTTAGTAAGTTAACTCGATTTCTAACAGGTTTCATGAAGGATGCTTGAGCTGAAATTGTTTAATTGTGTGTCAAACTCAGGAAGAAGAGACGGGAGTTGAACTGTCGAATGATTAGAGGTAACTCGGAGTTGTCGGAGGATATGTCCTAAACGGGGAAGATGTGCTTCATGAAATTTTGAGGTAAGATGAAGGACCTGTATTCTAACAAGTTTGTAGAAGGAAGAAAGTACTGAAATTGATTGAAACGAAATGTTTAGCAGGTTGAAGAAGGAAGAAGAAAGGAAGAAGGAAACGGTTCTGTCACAGCGAAAGTATCGCTGAGTGAGCGAGAGACTGAGCAACAGAGAAAGTAACGCTGCAACGCAAAGATAGGCTTGCATCTCACAATTCTCGCTAGAGTATCGCTGGGTATCACTCCTTAAGGTAGTCTCGCTGGTTTTAATCAACGCAGTGTCGCTAGTACAGTTTAAGTAGCTTTTGAGTAACGCTAGTAACTTACAATTTTCTATAGAATAACGATGCTATTGTATGCTAAAGGAAAAAGGGAGATTATGGAAACTAAACTTGAGGATTATGTATTTTCAGGCCAAGAAGAGCTTGAGGAGGCTTATAACCCACTTAGAGCCGGGACCGATTGTGAGTGACTGTTTGTTATATCTTGTGTTAAACTTAGTACGTATATTGATGAGGAAACGTGATTAATGGTAGTATGCCTTATGTGTGTGATGTGTTAATGATTTAAGAGAATATTATTACAAATGTCTAAGCACATAAGTGGCTGAGGGACCTTATGGTGAAAGTTACATGTGAGTAATCGTGAAATTAAGTGCCGAGGGATTTGAGAAGGCACTTGAATAACAGTAGAGAATGGACTACAATGCTCAGGGACTGTAAGTGAAGGCATGTAGTAACCCATCACAACTAGCTCGTGCCGAGGGATTCTGTGTGAAGGCACTTGAGCATAGATAGAGTTTGTTACCTGTGCCGAGGGATTTCATGTGAAGGCACATGGTATTGTAATTGTAAATGAGTAAGTGGTGAGGGACGGAAAGTGAAAGCACTAAATAGATGAAAACTTGTGAACCATGGGAATTGATAGTTATACATGCATAGTGGAAAGTGAATCTTGGTAATTTATTGGGATGTGTTACGCGATGGTTATTATCTTACAAACTGGATTTAAGTTGTCATGATTAGTTTTAGTAGATTTAGTCATTCACTGAGCCTTTTGCTCATCCAGTTTGTTGTTGTTTGTTGTTTCAGGTAGCGAGCGTGTCCGGGACGCCTAGCCTACTGAAGAATCTCGTCTGGGCCTATCTGGAAGCGAACCTCTGGGATAGTTGTAAATATTTAGATTGTTCATATGTCATGTATTAAACATCTTTCATGAGAGTGTAGTGAAAGGGGGACGTGTTGTACTTATTATGTGTATATACAGACATGTTAGTTAAAAGTTTACACGTTCTTCTGATGTGATAATGGGATTGTTGTATGATTTGCTATTCTTTTATGGTGTTTATATTATAGAGTCTTATGTTGGGAATAGGATCATGCTCCTTCCTAGGTACAAAGTAAATCTGGGTTGGGGTGTGACAAAAGCTCAACGCTCTCAACGTCGAAATCATCCCTGGCTTTAGGCAGAGCAAGCTCGATGCACTAGCCAGCTTAACCTCTATGTGCACATAGGAATAAGACAGGTTGCCCATGTACCTTCTCATGTCCTTGAGTACTGGGTTCCGGGGAAACTCACGTGCCTTCTCGTGTCCTTGAGCACTAAGTCTCCTCTAAAACGTTTTAGAATTTCGTTCACACAATAGTTCATATGAAAATCCTTTCATAGAAATCATACAAACTTTATTCAATATTTCACATAAAACCTTTCATAGAAAACAGGAAGTTTCTTGATAAACCGTTTCTTACAACATGCCTTTCCATATAATAAACAATCCGATAAAACCATGTCAAATAAAAATATTTTCAGCAAAGTTCAGTTTAGAAAGAAGAAGAGTCACTCACAATTTCTTAAGATATTTCCTCTTTTCCTTCCAATCCTTGTTTTCCCAAGCTCCTTGAACGCAAGGGTTTGGTCTTCTACCCCGCAAACTATTTCTGATAACAAGTTGGACGCAAGCCTGCCCTTAAACGCAAGGTGCAGACTAACTCTTCTTACTCTTTCGGATGCGTCGACCTTCCTTGAACGCAAGGTCTAATTTGAACGCATCGTGGCATTCACCCCTTTATGTTGAATTCGTGTAAAACGCAAGGCTTACCCTTCTCGACGCAAGCCAACTTCTTAACACCAGATGACTTAGGTGTCAAGGTTGTCTTCCTCTTTGGCCGCAGACTTCCTCTTACAGACGCAAGGTTTTCTTCTTTCAGTTCTCCTTCTTTCTTCTCAAGAATTATTATCACCGAATCATCAGTCATTACTTTTCCCCTCAAGGTCCTATTTATAGAGAACTTATCATTCTACTTCTCCTCTTTTGCTGCCACTTGTTTGCCACATGTCATGTTGTATGCTTAATCAACTATGCATTAGTCCAAGTGTCACTTTGCATGAGATGATTATCATGCTTTCTAACACCTCCTACTTAATGAGGTGTCCCAATCATGTGTAACCACCTGGCATGTAGGCTTACCTTATGCGTCTGTTATGTTTCAATATACAACTACCCAATCATTCCTGTGTTCCTATGCGTTTATAGACCTTTATTTCCATTTCTCTACCATATTCAATTAGGTATACAAATCTTAAACGCATGCTACTATGTGTTTCAGCTTATCATAAAATATCATACATCAATCTTAATCGCATACTATCTGCGTTCAACTTTCTTTTCTTATATCCATTCACAGCTACAAATCCCTCTTTTGTACAATTACACCCTTCTGACCATGTGGTTTACTCTTAACTTCCACATTCAACTCAAGTTCTTTCTTTATGCATTTATCCTCTTGCATTCAACTTTACATCATTCCGCGTTCATGACCTTCCTTTAAGTCCCTTGATTTTACCCTCTATGCGTTCTCGAATCATATACCAAGGTTATTCCTTTAACCATTTCCTGCTTTAACTTTTCCTATGCGTTTACCCGAGATCTTGATAACATTTTTCATTTCTTATAACGTTAAGCTCATCCGCGTATAACTTATTAACCAATGGTAGTCACCTTCTACTCATAAACCCCTCGTCGCATAGCTAATGGCTGTTCTTAACACAGAACTCCTCAATACGTAGCTAATGGTTCCTCACCTCATAACTTCCTCATCGCATAGTAAGACCTTACTAATCACTGAAGTCCTACTAGCATATAATAATCCTTTAACGTTTATCATCTCAATTATTAACTATTTAGAATTTCAGTTTCCTCAACGCGTCGCTTTGCCATCGCATAGCAAACTCCCAATGCCTAGCCGTTGCTCATCGCATAGTTTTTTTCAATCCATCGCTAACCCTCAGCGCATAGTTACAGCTTATCGCATGGTTTACCAACGCATAGTTGTGATCAAAACCCAAGTTCCTTTTTCCTCCATACTGTTTCTTCATAACGCCTAATGCATTACTTTCCTTCACTTCACTTTCCGACGCATTGCCAACCTTTCCAACGCAAAGTACTTTTCCCACGCAATGGTTCTACTCCATTTTACATCATCGACGCATGGTACTTCACCTCATTTAACTTGCCATTATTAACATTTAATCTCGTAACTTGGTAACTCAATATTAACTATTACATGCGTTATAATTATCCATTCATGCGTCAGCCTGATTTCCAGAATTATGTCTACCCTCTTCTTAATACCATACATTTCAACGCACAGAATTTATTGGTCATAATTTAGTAATTACACAATCTTAACTTCTCGTTTACACGTTCCGCTAATCCACACTCTTTATCCTTTTATCCTTACCAATTATATAAATACTTAGGTTTTCAGGAACAGGGTGTTACACGAAATGTGAAGGCACTCGAGAGTTTGAAAAGATGAGGAACATTAAGTTAAGGCATTTTTATGTGATTAGAAATGAGAATTTGTACTGGAGAGTAAATGAGTTGAGTTTTGCTTTGTCACAGCAAGGGTTAGATAATTGCCATGAAATTGTATGGATGTTGGTATGGTTTGTGATCTATAAGATAAGAGGCTTAGAGATTTCTGACGTACGATTTGTGATGGTTACTATGGTTTATATTAACTCATGAATGTTAGTAATATTTGAATGAATTTAGTCACTCACTGGGCTTTAGGCTCACTCAATTTGTTTGTTTGATATTTGTTTCAGGTAGCGAGCGTGTCCGGGACGCCTAGCCTACAGAAGTTTTTCGTCTGGGCCTACTTCGGAGCAGACCTCTGGGATAGTTGTAAATACTCAGTTTATGTCCATGTTTTGTGATGTACATGTTCCACGGGAGTGTTGGGAGGATCGTTTTGTATTACATATATATATAGAACACTTGTTGATAGGTTGTTATATTATCGCATGGCCTAATAGTAAAGGTGCTTTTATTTGAGATTAAGCTGGCATTTAGTTGAATATTGAAGATCTGTATATGATTTATGCTTTAGAGATGGACTAGGGAGAGTGCGGTTTCACACTCACTCTTAGGGATAAGGAATATCTGGGAGGGGGTGTGACATGCTCCACCCCAACTAAGGTTGATTTCGACGTTGAGAGCGTTGAGCCTTGCTTCGCCTCAACTAAGGGAAAAGATTGAAAAACCAAACGGTTTTCTGTTTAATCATTCTGGAAAACGATTCTATATGATTCGGAATGGATTTACGAGATTGATAAAGTTTTATTGGAAAATATGTTTCTGTTGAATTATCGTGCTAAATCCTTGTGTTTATATGTGCAAATGTAACATGCCAGTTTTCTAATAAAAGCTCGTTTACAAAACTTGTCACTCACGGGGCTTCTCATGTTTTCCATTTTTTCTAATTTTCTAGGTAGCGAATGAGTTCGGGATGCTTTGCCTATGCAAGAACCTCGTCTGGACCTTCTTTGGTGAAAATGGTTGGACAGTCAACCTTACAGAGGAGTTAAGGTTGCTGTCTTCACATCTCCTCTTGGGTTATGGAGGATAATCCGGGAGGGGTGTGACACAGCAACTCTAACCACGCAACAGCTCTTGAACACCTACGATGTTATTTTTAGTTAGAAATGTAAAATGGTAACAACTATTAACAAAATAAAGTGGTCATCTTTGGCCAAAATAGTGCCTTGGTACATGGTACATGTGGCTCGACATCATCAGCCATCACCCATTCCATGATCACACTGAAAAGATCCTAGGGCACGAGATCTGTCGAATCGTAGAGCACTATATTGGGAGCGATATACTTCTTCGCGCTCTTCGCATCCAGTGGAGAGGTATATGGTGTGACTTCTCTCCTTTCCCTCGTTGTTCGTCGTGGTGCTTTTGTTTGGCTGGCCCCTTCGACTTTGTCTTCAACTTCGCCTTCGGTGGAGGAACATGACGCACCTTGACGTCACAATCCTTGTTGTAAGAGAGTGTCTTGATCGCGGTGGTAGGATTGAGAATGGCCACTAGGTAGGCTAGATGGAGGTGGTGGCCAAATTGGTGGTGGTGAGATCAGTGGTGGAGGGATCAGGATGGGTCTTGATCTGGGTGGTGGTAAGATCGGTGGTGGTGAGATCGATGGTGGTGGGATCAGGATGGGTCTCGACCTCGATGGTGGTGGGATCGGGGTCAGTGGTGGTGAGATTGATGGTGGTGGGATCAGTGTCACACCCCCTCCCGGATTATCCTCCATAACCCGAAAAGAGATGTGAAGACAGCAGTTACTGACTACCCTGTCACGTAACCCACTGTCAACCTCATCATCCACATGCTCTCGACAAACCCCGACTTCGATCGGCAACGGAAACTGTCATGCTACCTGAAAATGGAAAACATTTAAAAGAATGAGCTAACGGCTCAGTGAGTAATGGATTTCTGATAACAATATATTTTAACTAAAAAACTGGTCAAACTCGCACAAAACATATCACTTCAAAACATATTAAATTATACTCAAACATCATTGCGAAAACATGCTTGACCGTTTCAGAATAAATACTCAAAATTCTCATTCCTATAAAATACTTCTTCCTTAGTTGAGGCGGAGCAATGCTCACGCTACTAAACGTCGATTTTCCCTAGCTGTGTGGAGTAATCTCAACACATCAGCGTCGTATATACCTCTATGTGCACATAGGTACTAGAACTCGGGCTGCCCTCAATGAGCATTGGGTACCTTTATAATCCGGGCCGCCCACAATGCCTTCTAGGAGTCCCTGAGCATTGGGGTCCCATTTTAATAGAACGGCTACCCTTTGGCCTTCTCCAAGTCCCTGAGCCTCGGATGCCTTTTCAAGTTTAATATAGCACAAAACATATTTGTAAACGTTATATCAATAACTCATGAATTTACAGTTTCGAAATCTCATCTCATCAGCATGTTAAATTTAATTTCACATTTTAATATAAAACCGCATGCTTTTCATTAAGTTTACTTTCAAATCTTTCTTGAAATCATATAATACCATGCTTTTCAGAGAAGTCATGAGAACAAATATCAATCATTCACCATGCATTTTATAACTCATAGCAAGTACCCAACATTCTCAAAGTTCTCAAGTAAAACGCATGCTCTTGTCTCTAAAACACATGCTCAAATCTCTATTAATCACATAACCGTATACTTTATATATATGAAAACGCATGCATTATTTCTTTCGAAACTCATAGAATTATATTCATAAAGAACTCATTTATATTTTGTAAAACGCAGGTGTTACTCACCTGCACTTGCCACAGAATACTTCTTTTCCTTTCCTCTATTTCCTCTTCCTGGGTTTTCTGAACGCAGCATTCTAACTCTGGAACGTAAGGCTCCACTTTCCTCTGTCAGCTCGGTTGAACGCATCCCAACTCTTCTTACTTCTCCTTCGGATGTGTTGCCCTCTCTTGGATGCAAGGTCCATCATGAACGCATCATTTAACTTTGGGCGCTGCGTTCACCTTGGACATTATGTTTGTCCTCAACGCATAGCCGACCCTTTTTAACTCCAAACAACTTCTTTACATAAAATAACTAAGTTGTCAAATACCTTCTTTCTTGGCCGCATACCCCTACCACAGATGTCCTTGTTGCCTTCTTCTTCTCTTTTCTCTCCAGAATTCTTCTTTGAGAGTCATCAGTCGCTCCTTTTCCCCTCAAAGTTCTATTTATAGGGAGCTTACCATCCACCTTTTCCTCTCCTTTTGCCACTTGTTTGCCACATGTCACGCTGCATGCTTAATTAACCATGCATTAGCCCAAGTGTCACCTTGCATGAAACACTTAACATACCTTTAACACCTCCTACTGATAAGGTGCCAAATCTACACAAAGCCACCTAGCCTTTATAAGCTTATCTTATGTGTCCAACATTTTCCAATAAATAACCATTTATTCAACACAACGCCCTCATGCGTTCATTAAGTTTCCTTTAAAGTTTAAGCTTTACTACTCATTTTTTTTCTAACTCTCAGCCGACTATACTACTCTTTGACGCATAAAGATCTCAACGCATGACAGCCTTACCGACGCATGGTAAGCTAAGTATGTATCTTCCCTGCCAACGCGGCGACGACTTCAGCTCACAACAACCATTCGAGATCACCTTCAGCGCATAGCTGCACTGTTATAACCCAATGCTTACACAATGCCACTAGGCGTTAATGATAAACGCACAATACTATGCGTTTGTACCTCATCGCATTATACCATGCGTCCAACTCCTTCCTTATGCCCATAACTTCTTCTAAAGTTTTTCCCCTATGCGTTGATCCTGATGCATTCACCTTCATCCTGCGTTCAATGACCATCTTCCTATCCTTGAACATTCCTTGATTACTCCCAAGATTATTCTTTTAACCTTTTTCCTTGCACTTAAACTACTTCTCTTAAGAACAGATTAGCATGCGTCCACCACATGCACCAGTTTTTATGTTTACTTCACAACCTTCTTCAACACTTCGCAACTTAACTTTATTCTTTTCCTGCTTATTCGCTTCACTTCTTTCCATTCTCGGTTTACTTCCATGCGTTACCTAGCCCTGACCATGCGTCCAACATGGTCTTTTACCTCTTTTCTTCATAAATTTTTCAACGCATCGTTTCTTAAAAAGTAGGGTGTGACAATCAGGGTGGGTCTCGGTCTGGGTGGTGGGATTGGGGTTAGTGGTGGTGATCAGGATGGGTGGTGGTCTCAAGATTGGGATCGGGATGGGTGGTGGGATCAGGATCAGGATGGGTGGTGGTCTTGATATTGGGATGGGTGGTGGTCTCAGTATCGGGATCGAGATGGGTGGTGGTCTCGGGATCGAGATGGGTGATGGTATCAGGAATGTCCTACAAAAATTCACATATTATAATAATTGCTTTAAAAAAAATAAATTAATTAAGACATTTCATTTATTTAAATTCATACCTGATATAATGATCTCAGTAGTGTCGTGATGGTCAGCGACTGGGATTTCACCTTGTGCAAGACAGACCTCATATCGGCTACTTTCCACTCCACTTTTGCAACTCGTTCATCAAGTGAAGTCTGGTCGTGCCTGAAAAGCACCTAAAAAGTGTTTTTTTTTTTTTTTTTTTTTGTCTTTAATTTAGGGATGTTTCTATTAGATTTAATGTGTTTGCTAGTGGGTTTTAGGTGATTAAGAAGAAATTAAGTTTCCAAAGCCAAAAAAACCAAATCGAGCCAAAACCGAGCAAAAATCAGAAGAAGAAGTGGAAAAATCCTAGAAGACCGGGCAGCACAGTCAAGAGCGTTGCTGCACTGCCCCGTTGCATTCTAAACTTGAGAGCATCGAAAATCAGCATTTGTTGGAGCGTAATTGAGCTTGCCGAGAGCATCGCTACGCTGGGCGAGGAGTGTCGCAGTGTTGTGCTTAAAATCGGGCAACAATGTCAGATAGTGTTGCAACGCTGCCCAAGAGCGCCGCTACACTGCCCCTTTGATGACGATATCTTTCATTTTTTGTAGATTTTGTAAATTTGGAAAATATTTTGGGCAGCCACTTCTATATATTGAGGGATTTCTAGCAACCCTAGACATTAAAAATTGGAGAATTAGACACCCAGAGTGAGGGTTAAGTGCAAGATATGATGATTCCATGATACCGTAAGGTTCGAGAATTGTTGGAAGGCCAAATCCATCCTTGAGATAAGCTTGGAAGCCGGATAACTTTTCTTCCCTTTCTTTATTCTTGGTTTATTTGTTGTATTTTGTGATTCTAATGTGCGTTTTGTCTATGAAAGCCATGTTAGGCTAAACTTCTCATAGTTTTAGGGGTAAATGAATTATTAGGTTTAAGTTGTTGAACATTTTTCTTCTTGAATGTTAATTTGCATTTATTGTCACACCCCCTCCCAGATTACCCATCTAACCTAAGGGGGAGTGGGAAGACAATAGACATCACCCCTCTTGTGACGCATATTGCCCTAACTTTTCCTGCACTTACATTTACTTATATACAGAACATAAAACACAGTTATACATCGCATGCTTATAACTTGATACGATTTCCTGTAAGGGTACACCTTTAATGCATATCATGAGTTCATCCTCATATCCAAAATACAACATTCACAACACCATTGATAGTACCCATTCAAAAGTATATGTTCTACATGCCATTCACATAAGTATATTCAACGTACAACTCCCAAACTTCACTAAATCTTGATGATCGAGGCTTAGGCAGGATGAGCTGTATTAGGCGAAGCACCACGAACGTCCTTGCTACCTGGGGAGGGAAAAAGAAAACATTTGGAAACATAAGCTAATAGCCTAGTTAGTGACAATTCTTTATAAAACGACATTCATTTAAAACAGGCATGTTTCGTATAATGAGTAAATCAGAGTTTAACATTTATTCAGATGTAACATGCTTTTCACGAAATTCATCATTCTCATAAATCAATACTAAAATCACATAAAAGTGTTTTCAAGAAATTTATCAACATCAAGTAGTTTTCAAACTTTTTCCCTTAGTTGAGGCAGAAGAATGTTTCTACGCACCCAACGTCGAAATCATCCCTGGCTTCAGGCAGAGCAAGCTCGATGCACTAGCCAGCTTAACCTCTATATGCACATAGGAATAGGTCGGGTTGCCCATGTACCTTCTCATGTCCTTGAGTACTGGGTCCCGGGGAAACTCACGTGCCTTCTCACGTCCTTGAGCACTGAGCCTCCTCTTAAAACATTTCAGAATTTCTTTCACATAGTAGTTCATATAAAAATCTTTCATGAAAATCAATTTATCACGATAAACAATATTTTAAAACATGCCATTGCACATCTTATAGAAATGCATAAAACATGCCTTATAAACATCATCAAATATCAAGTTTTTAAGAAAGCATTCATCTCAAAGCCATAATTCATAAGAAAACTAAGCCAAACATTTTCAATAAATTTCATTTTAAATCAAGAAAAGTGTCACTCATAACTCTTTCTAGGCTTTATGTGGTTTATACACTGTTCCTATCTCTTCTCGGCCTGCACAAGAAACACACCCTGCGTTAGACAACACTAACTTCCTTTCCTTTCCTCTACTAACTTATAATGAGAATCTCAGCGACACCCGCCAAGAATGATTGTTACTAGCGATACCCAATAGAACAGCACAGTTGCTAGCGATACTTGATAAAACAGCACCAGCGTTACCTACCTGAGCAACGATACTCAGCGTTATCTAGCGATACTTGTGAGACGGAAAGCTCCTTTGCGTCTCAGCGTTACCCGTCTCGCTGCAAATTCTTAGACAGTGTGCCGATACTTGATTTTTCCAACGGCACTCTGCACTGTACTCCTTTCTTTCTTCTCGTCCTTACTTCAACCTATGAAAAACCACATTTCCATACAGATTCAGAGTTTCTTCCCTTCTGCATACTTATAGGAAATCACGTTCTAAAGCTTACCTTAAAATTTCAGGGTTTAGCTCTTTCCCATTCTCGCGATATTCCGAAATTACCTCCTGCTGTTCCGGATTGCGAGACAGTCTTGTAATCACTGATTTCCTAAGGATTCACATAATAAAACTTCGATTTCAGCAACACCATCCTTTACAAAAGTTGTTAGGAATTGCATTAACTTACTAACCTTAAATTTTCAGCTCTGATCTTAGCTTATTCCTCATATTCTGTCCCGAATATCAGTCACTGCTCAACCAAACTAAGTAGCTTTGGTCATTCCCCCGTTCCAACTTCGTTTCCAGCTTCGATGTGAATCAAACTTCATCCAGAACCCTCAAAAACACCCTCCTCAATCTTCTTCTGGAGTTTATCTGAAGAGTAGAACCAACTAAAGCTCTCGAATTGTCCTTAAAATGATTAAACATTTAATTAATCTAGCTATTTATACTACCGACCTAACCTTATCAACACCAGGACTTAGGCTGCTACTTACGTATTTCCTCTGCAGACTAGCACAGGGTTCTCCTCTTCCAACGCATAGTGGTTGTCCTCACACGCCTCCTATTTTGAACGCATTCCTTTCCATCTTGAAATTCTACTTTCGATGTGTGTAGACCATTATGTCTTCAGCACAGGTGCCTCAACGAATATTTGTCTTCGACGCATCAACTTCAACACCATCCTGTCCTCAACGCAAAGTGACTTGGACGCATGGTTCAAGTGCGTTTCTCTCCCCTTGAAGACTACTTATCTATCAATACAGTAACTACTTCCGCTCACTAACTTCCATAAGTTAACCACAAACGCATAAACTTAGTCAATACTCAGTCGAAGTTTTACTTTGCCCTTGCTCTCGGCCACTTCTCCCTTTGAGACGCATAGCCACAAACGCATGGCCGTGCCTCAATTCTTGGCAACGCAAACTAGTGCTTACATTTATGCTTTCTAGCATGATCGTTCTTAATGCTTTTGGATGTTTGATAGACATTTGAATGATTCTATGGTTTTAATCTTACTTGGAAAAGTATGTTTAAGTTAGATCATGCATGCTAAACTATTGTTTGAAACACAGAAAATAGTTGGATAACGGTGGAGATTGTTGATGAAGATTCTTAACGCTTTGCTTAATCACCTAGTTTCAAGAGCTTAGTAATTAGGGTTTGAATAAAAGAAAAGATTATTTTTTAAAAATTCAATCCAGATAAAAGACTTCTAGAACTAGGTGTTTTGTTAATTACTTCAAGAGTCAAGCAATTGTGTTTAATAATACCTTTGATGAAATCTATTCCCTAAAACGACTCTGAGTTAATAATTTCCATATCTTGATCACTTTTATTTGCTTTCTTAGATTAGTTCAATTTAAGTGTCATTACAATTTGGTCCCCTAAATAAAATTAAAGCGATCTTTGAATAGCTAAAAGAATAATTAAACCAATTCCCTGAGGATCATACTAGACCTTACCAGCCGTTTTAATTATATTATAACTTGACCCGTACACTTCCGGTAACACCAAATTTTGGCACATCAATGCCCACCACTCTCAACCCTCCTCTTCTCAAATACCACCAAAGGATCAACATGATCTAGATGTTTGGGGTGCTTGATAGATGAGAAAAACTCTCTCTAAGAAGAAGCGTCGTAAACCTCTCTCCAACTATCAAATACAATTTAAATCAATGAAGTACTATTACTACCACAGAACGTAGAATAATGGTAAGAATGGGGTTGAAGTGCACGGAGCTTGTGACTTGCCTAAATCAATTGTTGAATTCTTTTAGGTTTGGGAGGGAGTTTTTGGTTATCATCGGAAAATATAGAGTGTGAAAGCAAAATAAGCAATAAAATAGACGCAAGTGAGCAAAGAGATCAAACGAAGAGCAAAGAAGTCAAATTAAATGAATACTCGGGGATAGGAACGGGTTTGGCTAAATCTCTATCATTGAATACTAAACATCAAAACAAATTACCTATGAATGCACAATTAAATGACATCAAATGTCACTAGATGCTCCTAATCATCAAATTAAGCAAGCATAATTTGAACTAAACTTGATTCAATTATTTAGAACGATAGCGCATTCAACAACAAACCAAATTTACATTAAGCGAAATGGAGTTTAATTGTGATGAATGAAAGGTCGGAAAGCGTAGGCTAGCTTTCGGTTATAAATCAAATTCAATTAACTTATAAAAACCCAGTTGATGGAAAAGTCCTCAATTAAAGCCCCCTAAAGAGGCTAAAGCAAGACCTAATTGAAAATGAAGCGAATTATTGATTCCCGGGCTGAGACCAGAACATAGAAGACATCACCATAAGTCTCAGGAGGAGCCCCTACCCCTATTTATTGTGTTTACTTACTGAACTTGTTAATTAACCATGCAACCTAATTCGAAATCATGCTCAGCGTCAAATGAATTTTGCAATTAAAGAGGAAACTATCAAGAGTTGTCAATTCAATCTAATAATCTCAATAAAGAGTAAAATCAAAACCCAATCAATTCATGGTAATCAATCTAATACAATTTAAAACAAATTCTCAAGAAATTTAAGCCTAAAATCCTATCCCCAAGTACACTTACCTTAGCCGATCATCCACATTAAGCACAATCTACAAGTCTTGGAGTGATTACAAATGGAAATGGAGAAGAAAAATAGAGAAGAAGATGAAGAATGAAAACAAAAATGATCTGAAATGGTGGCTGAAGGTCGGGTTCTCACTTAATGACCTTAAAAAAAATAACGAGTATTTATAAAGATTTTCGGAGCATTGTTGTGCTTCCCAGCACCATCAAGACGCTTGATAACTTGTAGAAATACAAGTTATTATAGTCACTATTTGATTTAATTACAGTAACTTTGGAGCTAAACGCATGATTTTGGTAGATGAATGATGTAAAATGTATCACCATGCGTTGGTGCTATTTACAAAAGAAAATACCTGAAAATTTGAGCTTTTCTATTCCTAACACAGGGTTAAGAAGAAAAGAAGCACAAATAACCCAAGCACTAAGAGACAAAGCTGCTGCGAGAACAAGTGGAAACCCATGCGTCGAGTCTATGCGTTGAGACCATGCGTCGAGAAAAAGTAGACACAAACGCATGGGCAAAAAGCTGTCATGTCATTATGAAAAATAACAACACTTTATCAAATCATGGCAGAACCTATGGGCTGACAATGTAAAAAGTCTACGCAGCAGGGTAGGGAATTTAATGCAAAGGTGTCAGATCATCATGAGTATCAACTTTTCAACGCCTATAAATAGCCCAAAGCTTCTCCATGAAGAGGGAGAAGAAAGACGAGTTCAAGAGGCGAAAGCTCTACACAATTTCTTCCTCACCATAATCAGCCTCCATCCCAAATACACTCTATACCTAGGATTGAGCGTGCTACTGTTTCCCTTACATATAAGTTTATAGGAAGGATACCATATAAATCTCTATTCAAAACAACAGTTCTATTGACATATTAGAAAAAGATGCAGCCTCACAACAAGTATTTCTGCATATATGCATATAAGGTACAACACATCCCCCTTCCACTTCTAAGAAACATGCACATTACAAAATATGTGTACAGACTAAATATTTACAACTATCCCAAAGGTTCGCTTCCAGATAGGCCCAGACGAGATTCTTCTATAGGCTAAGCGAGGCGTCCCGGACACGCTCGCTACCTGAAACAACAAACAACAACAAACTGGATGAGCAGAAAGCTCAGTGAGTGACTAAATCTATTAAACTATTCCTAACAAATATGAGCCAGTTTGTCTATCAGTAACCATTACGTATCTCATCCCAAAGAATTACTAAGATTCCCTTTCCCAAATTACACATATAACTACCAAGTCCTCATGTCTCACAGACTTGCAACTATTTAGTGCCTTCACTTTCCGTCCCTCAGCACTTATCCAATTATATTTACATTACCATATGCCTTCACATGAAATCCCTCAGCACTGGTAACCAATTCTATCTTCGCTCAAGTGCCTTCACTCATGGTCCTTCAGCATGAGCTAGTGTGTGATAGATTACTACATGCTTTCACTCATAGTCTCTGAGCATTGTAATCCATTCCTTATAGTTATTCAAGTGCCTTCATAAAGTCCCTCAGCACTAAACTTCATGCTTACCTACATATAAGCTTTCACCATAAGGTCCCTCAGCCACTATTATATTTAGACATTAGCATTAGTGCCCTTTTAACTTACTAATACATCACATTCATAATGAATACTACAAAGGATCACATTTCCTCATCAAATAAGCATACTAAATTTATCACAAGAAATGACAAATAGTCACTCACGATTGGTCTCGGCTCTAAGTGGATTATAAGCCTCCCCGAGCTCTTCCTGGCTTGAAAACACATATTCCTCATGTTTAGTTTCCATAATCTCCCTTTTTCTTTAACACACAATAATAGCGTTATTCTTTAGACAATTAAAAGCTGCCAGCGTTACTCATCACACACTACTGTACTAGCGACACTGCGTTGAATGTAACCAGTGAGACTACGTGAGGAGCGACACCCAGCGATACTCTAGCGAGAATTGTGAGACGCAAAGCCTATCTTGCATTGCAGCGATACTTGCTTCGCTGCCCTGTCTCTCGCTCTCTCAGCGATACTACCGCTGCAGCAGAACCGTTTTCTTCTTCCTCTCTTCTACCTTTTTCAACCTGCTAAACATTACGTTTCGGTCAGTTTCAGAACTTTCTTCCTTCTACAAACTTGTTAAGGTATAAGTCCCTCATCTTATCTCTAAATTTCATGAAGAACATCCTCTCCGTTTAGGATATATTCTTCAACAGCTCTGAGTTACCCCTAATCGTCCGATAATTCAGCTCTAATCTCTTCTTCCTGAGTTTGACACACATTTATACAAATTTCAGCTCAAACATCCTTCATGAAACTTGCTAAAAATTGAGTTAACTTACTAACCTCAAAAATTTCAACCCTAACTACCGTTTCTTCAATTTGTTCTTCCTCTAAAACCGAGCGTCACTCTGAGGAAGTAACACCAGCTGAGTACTCTGCCCAACTCAAGTTTCTTCCACGGTTACGATGAGATTTCCACTCCAAATCAGCATGAACATCTTCTTCTACCTCCTTCCGATGTTTCGCTTTGGTATGGACCCAGCTCAAGCTCTGAAATACAATCGGAATAATTGAATTCGCAATCCACTTATATATATACCACCGACTTATTCTCCATTTCAACACTATACTATAATCTGTTCAACACATACCTTCTTTGTTGAGCTTCAGCAATGCACACAGCCTCTGATGATGTTTCTTTTCAAAACTCTCCCGCCAAATGGTTAACAAACGCATTACTCTCTCTCGGCCAACCTTCTTTGTCCAACGCATACCCACCTTCAACGCATGGTAGCGTTCACCGCATAATAGCCTCATCGCAAATCAGCTCCCAACTCCTCGTGGCCATTAACTTCCAACGACCCGCTGCCTTCAATGCGTTTGCCGCGAGACAATCTTCGGTACAAGGTGATTCTCCACGCCTTATGTCCTCAACGCGTCGTGGCTTCAATGCATAACAGTCTTCCCCCACCTTTGCGTTTACTCTAAAACTGTTTCCATTAAAACATGTTACCATCAACGCATAGCTGATACTTAGTCATTTTTTTCCGCCCCAATCACAATCCAGCCAACTACTCTTACCCAATCATCCATCTGTCGGCCCCCTTCTTACCTTGCGTTCTCACAAAATTAGGTACGGGGCTTACATGCGTTGCTGAAGCCATGCGCAGAGGGTATGCGTCGATTAGATCAATATATAAAGATGAAGTGGAGATTAAGTCGGTGGTATATATATAAGTGGACTGTGTATTCAATTATTTTGATCACATTTCAAAGCTCGAGTTGATCCCATTTCGAAGTTAAACAACGGAGGGAGGTAGAAGAAGGTGTTTATGTTTGTTTGGGGTGGAATTCTAATCGTTTTCGTGGAGGAAACTTGCGCTGGAATGGAGAATTCAGCTGGTGTTACTTAATCTGAGTATCGTTCAGTGTTTAGGGAAGAATGAACTGTGGAAGCTGTGGCTAGGGTCGAAATTTTGAGGTTAGTAAGTTAACTCGACTTCTAGCAATTTTCATGAAGGATACTCGAGCCGAATTTGAGTAAATGTGTGTTAAACTCCAGGTAGAAAGATCGAAGCTGAATTGCAGGACGATTAGGAGCAATTCGGGGTTGTTTGAGAATATCTCTCAAACGAAGAGGACTTTCCTTATGAGACTTTGAGGTAAGATAAAGGACTTATGTCTTTACAAGTTTGTAGAAGAAAGGAAGTTCTGAATTTGGCTGGAATGCGATGTTTATCACGTTAAAGAAAGAAGTAGAAAAGAAGGAAGAAAACTATGTCGCTACAACAGTAGTATCGCTGAAAGAGCGGGAGACTGAGCAGCGAAGTGAGTGTCGCTGGTAACGCAAAAGGGGCTTTGCGTCTCACAACTCTCGCTGAAGTATCGTTGGGTGTCGCTCCTCAGGTAATCTCGCTAGTCTCGTTCAATCCGGTCTCGCTAGTGCAGTGTCCTATTGTGTGATTTCGCTGGTAATCTCGCTAGAGACGTAGAGTATCGCTATTTGTGAATGTTTTGGGGAAAAAGAGAGTTCAGTGATGGAACGAGTATAGAGTCTAATTATGTATAGTTAATGGACATAGAAAGGAAGTCTAAGGAAAACTTAACTTGAGAAATGTGTGTTTTCAGGCCAGGAAGAGCTCGGGAAGGCATATAACCCACTCAAAGCCAGGACAAGTAGTAAGTGACTTCCTACTTTATTTAATGGTTACTCTTAGCATGGTTACTTGGTAATGGGTGAGTAGAAATTATCGTATAGTGTAGCTATTGAATATTTATGTTGTGTTGTTAAGTTTAAAGGATGTTAGACATACTACCTAAATGTAACCATGGCCGAGGGACCTTGTGTGAAGGCTTATGGGGATATGTTATATGATACTCAATGCTGAGGGACCACGTGTGAAGGCACATGAGTGAAGGCGTATGGAAATCCATTACATGATAGCCAAGTGCTGAGGGACCACGAGTGAAGGCACTTAAGCAGTGGATTGGTAGAGAAACCAGTGCTGAGGGACCACGTGTGATTTAACATGGAAATTTCGATACAGTTAAACTCAGTGCTGAGGGACAATATGTGAAGGCACTTGAGGGTTTGAAATGCCGAGGGACGAAATGTGAAGGCATTTGAAAATGTGAAAAATGAGAGTTTGTACAGGAGGTTGAGTGCGTTGAGCTTTGCTCCGCCACAGCTAGGGAAGGATAATTGTATTGCTATTGTACGGATAATGGCACTGTTTGTGTTCTATAGCATGGGTGACTTAGAAATTCCTGATATATGACATGTGGTAGTTACTATGGTCTACATTAACTCAAGAATTTTAATAGTATTTGAATAAACTCAGTCACTCACTGGGCTTTAGGCTCACTCAATTTGTTTGTTTATTTGTTGTTTCAGGTAGCGAGCGTGTCCGGGACGCCTAGCCTACAGAAGATTCTCGTCTGGGTCTACCTTGGAGAAGTCCTCTGGGATAGTTCTAAATACGCAGTTTATGTTCATGTTTTGTTGATGTACATATTCCTTGGGGGTGTTGTGAGGACTGATTTGTAGTATATGTATAGAACACTTGTTTGATAAGTTGTTATTTTATTGCATGAAATTTGAGCAGAAGTGTCACACCCCCTCCCAGATTACCCATCTAACCTAAGGGGGAGTGGGAAGACAATAGACATCACCCCTCTTGTGACGCATATTGCCCTAACTTTTCCTGCACTTACATTTACTTATATACAGAACATAAAACACAGTTATACATCGCATGCTTATAACTTGATACGATTTCCTGTAAGGGTACACCTTTAATGCATATCATGAGTTCATCCTCATATCCAAAATACAACATTCACAACACCATTGACAGTATCCATTCAAAAGTATATGTTCTACATGCCATTCACATAAGTATATTCAACGTACAACTCCCAAACTTCACTAAATCTTGATGATCGAGGCTTAGGCAGGATGAGCTGTATTAGGCGAAGCACCACGAACGTCCTTGCTACCTGGGGAGGGAAAAAGAAAACATTTGGAAACATAAGCTAATAGCCTAGTGAGTGACAATTCTTTATAAAACGACATTAATTTAAAACAGGCATGTTTCGTATAATGAGTAAATCAGAGTTTAACATTTATTCAGATGTAACATGCTTTTCACGAAATTCATCATTCTCATAAATCAATACTAAAATCACATCAAAATGTTTTCAAGAAATTTATCAACATCAAGTAGTTTTCAAACTTTTTCCCTTAGTTGAGGCGGAAGAATGTTTCTACGCACCCAACGTCGAAATCATCCCTGGCTTCAGGCAGAGCAAGCTCGATGCACTAGCCAGCTTAACCTCAATGTGCACATAGGAATAGGTCGGGTGGCCCATGTACCTTCTCATGTCCTTGAGTACTGGGTCCCGGGGAAACTCACGTGCCTTCTCATGTCCTTGAGCACTGAGCCTCCTCTTAAAACATTTCAGAATTTCTTTCACATAGTAATTCATATAAAAATCTTTCATGAAAATCAATTTATCACGATAAACAATATTTTAAAACATGCCATTGCACATCTTATAGAAATGCATAAAACATGCCTTATAAACATCATCAAATATCAAGTTTTTAAGAAAGCATTCATCTCAAAGCCATAATTCATAAGAAAACTAAGCCAAACATTTTCAATAAATTTCATTTTAAATCAAGAAAAGTGTCACTCACAACTCTTTCTAGGCTTTATGTGGTTTATACACTGTTCCTATCTCTTCTCGGCCTGCACAAGAAACACACCCTGCATTAGACAACACTAACTTCCTTTCCTTTCCTCTACTGACTTATAATGAGAATCTCAGCGACACCCGCCAAGAATGACTGTTACTAGCGATACCCAATAGAACAGCACAGTTGCTAGCGATACTTGATAAAACAGCACCAACGTTACCTACCTGAGCAACGATACTCAGCGTTATCTAGCGATACTTGTGAGACGGAAAGCTCCTTTGCGTCTCAGCGTTACCCGTCTCGCTGCAAATTCTTAGACAGTGTGCCGATACTTGATTTTTTAACCGGCACTCTTCACTGTACTCCTTCGTTTCTTCTCGTTCTTACTTCAACCTATGAAAAACCACATTTCCATACAGATTCAAAGTTTCTTCCCTTCTGCATACTTATAGGAAATCACGTTCTAAAGCTTACCTTAAAATTTCAGGGTTTAGCTCTTTCCCATTCTCGCGATATTCCTAAATTACCTCCTGCTGTTCCGGATTGCGAGACAATCTTGTAATCACTGATTTCCTAAGGATTCACATAGTAAAACTTCGATTTCAGCAACACCATCCTTTACAAAAGTTGTTAGGAATTGCATTAACTTACTAACCTTAAATTTTCAGCTCTGATCTCAGCTTATTCCTCACGTTCTGTCCCGAATATCAGTCACTGCTCAACCAAACTAAGTAGCTTTGGTCATTCCCCCGTTCCAACTTCGTTTCCAGCTTCGATGTGAATCAAACTTCATCCGGAACCCTCAAAAACACCCTCCTCAATCTTCTTCTGGAGTTTATCTGAAGAGTAGAACCGACTTAAGCTCTCGAATTGTCCTTAAAATGATTAAACATTTAATTAATCCAGCTATTTATACTGCCGACCTAACCTTATCAACACCAGGACTTAGGCTGCTACTTACGTATTTTCTCTACAGACTAGCATAGGGTTTTCCTCTTCCAACGCATAGTGGTTGTCCTCACACGCCTCCTATTTTGAACGCGTTATTTTCCATCTTGAAATTCTACTTTCGATGTGTGTAGACCATTTTGTCTTCAGCACAGGTGCCTCAACGAATATCTGTCTTCGACGCATCAACTTCAATACCATCCTGTCCTCAACGCAAAGTGACTTAGACGCATGGTTCAAGTGCGTTTCTCTCCCCTTGAAGACTACTTATCTATCAATACAGTAACTACTTCCGCTCACTAACTTCCATAAGTTAACCACAAACGCATAAACTTAGTCAATACTCAGTCGAAGTTTTACTTTGCCCTTGCTCTCGACCACTTCTCCCTTTGAGACGCATAGCCACAAACACATGGCCGTGCCTCAATTCTTGGCAACGCAAACCAGTGCTTACAAGAAGTGTTTATATCTTGAGGTTAAGCTAGCATATAGTTAAGTCTTAAAGATCTGGAAATGATTTATGTTATAGTATAGGGGTAGACGGTATGCAGGTTCGCACTCACTTCTAGAGTAGAAGGGTATCTAGGAGGGGGTATGACATTTTTGCTCTTGGGTCTTCAGCGTAAAGCTTAGAGCAGTTGCACTCTCTAGGGGCATTTTGGTCATTTTGACCCCCTCGCTTGGTCTATTTTTTCGAAGCTTTGTTTTAACCCGTTTTTGCATCAAATCGACCCTGATGGTTCGTCTCACTATCTTAACATTCAAAACCTGCAAATTTCAAAAAATAACACGATAAAATGACAGAACAGGTTCAAATAAAGCTAGGGGAGATAACTCTTTTTACGAGCTATCAACGCTCCTCATGATGATCTTGATCGACTAGGCTCTCCTCGTTGTCATCAACATGCTCATGCCTATGAGCATCCACATGATCCTCACCATCATCACTCGAGTCTAAATCAGTGAGACTCGGACTAGGAACTCTATCCTCCTTTGGGCGGTCCACACACACAACCTGTTTATTTATTGAGCTATCTTGATATTACCTCTCTGCATCAAACAGTGTGAGGACTGCAATGATAACCATCTACATCAGGAATAGGGAATGCTTTGTTACGTGTAAACCAGTACTAAAGACAAAATACAAAATACAAAATATACATGTAAATAGTTTATAACTCACCATAGAAGAGTTAAAAACATCTCTCTGCAGTGTTCTGTTGGAGAGCGAGTATGTGCATGTCCAACGTAGAAAACTGGGCACCGCATTTTCGTTTAGCCAAATTGCAGTTGTACCAAAAATCGTGGATATCGTCTCGTATGCCCAAACCTAACAACATTCAAATAGTTAGTTGGCACGAGCCTAAACAACAATAAATTATTCAAATGGTCAATACCTGGAACGTGTGAGGGGAGCTCGATAGGTGATAACTTGTAGAAATACAAGTTATTATTGCCTTTGTTTTAGAAAAATAAAGTTTAAATGGAGAATTATGCGGTAGATTGGGTTAAATTCTATTGATAAATCTTCCTATGCATTTTACTCTTGTAAATTGACGAAGATAAATGTTTTAAAGCTTTTTGAACCTAAAACGCATGCTTTAACGTAGGAATGCAAGCAACCTTTGAATGCATTATCAATCTGAAACGCAAAGCAACAGATAATCATACGAGAATCTTGAGAGATTGTTGAGGGATTGATGTGCTTGATTTGCGGCTAAAGTGGTGGATCTGAATTGAACCGAAAATCACGCGATTATGCGAGAAAGACGCAAGGCAGCAATTAAGTCTCCAATCATGCAAATTTGCCAGCAATTACAATGCAGCATCTATAAAAGAGCAGAGCTAGAGGCTGAAAAGGTTGTTGAATCTCTCGGAAGAATTCCTAAGTGACAACAGAGTTCTATCCAAACTACAACCGGAGACAAATAGCTCGAGAGAGAAGGCTCTTCCCTCCGCTTGACCACTTCACAGCAGAATTCACGCTACCACCTCAGCGAGCTTAAGAGATTGAGTAGTCACACTATTTCATGTTTTCTATCTTGTTCTTACTTACTTGTGTTTTAGTTTATTGACAAGAGATTGTATTTTCTAAGACATTTGTTTCGTTCATCAATCTATACTACTTCCATGGCTATCCATTTCTTATTACTTTTCATTTGCTGTTTATCATCCATGAGTAACTAACTTTCTTGAGGGTTACGAGTTGTGTTATCATCTAACTAAGAACCATAGTTTTGGTTGTTCCATTTTGTTGATTGCACTTTAATCTAATGCTTATGTCCATTTAGCTAATCAATATAAGTAGTAATAATCAGACTGCTCGAGAGAGTAAGTGATTGTGGAACTCAATTGACAAGGCTAAGAAGTGTTTCTAGACATAAAAATAACCTTGGTACTTAACACTCTCCTATGCGTTATAGAGATATAAGCATAGTGGTTGACAACCGAGAGGTGCAGTTCAGAGTTGCTGGTATGAAATAGATCTCACTATGCATTTCTGAATTTAGATGATAACCAACCCTACCCTGCTTTTACAATTCATATAATTCCATTAGCTGAACTTTGTTGTGTCGCATACATATCCACTCCATCAATTTAGTTTAGTTTTACTGCTTTTTATTTTCATAAAAGCATCACTTCTCCCCATTTTCTTGTGACGCATATAACTTAGATAATCCAAAGAATTCTAGAATCTGCATAGTCCCTGTGTTCGACCTTAGACTCTCCGAGAAAACCTCATTGCTTATACTGGGTGAAGAATAGGAAAACTTGATAAATTAAGAATCGCATATATATATAGCACCGTTAGGCATGCACAACAAGTTTTTGACTGGCGATGTTAACCACAACAGTAGGTTATTCTTAACCATATACTTCTAGTTGGCACGAGTCTTCTGCTTGTATGCAGACACCTTGTCCCTCAAGGCTTTCTGAAGGCCACTAAAGCTTTGCTCCCATATACTCTCCCCCAGTCCCGACTTTTGAAGAAGTCCAATTATCCACATCATCGAGCAACGACTTATCAATGTTGTTCTTTGTCTTGTCCTTTCCACTCAACTCAAGCTCATACATGTAGACAAGACTAACCTTCACTGCATCTAGGTTAGTCTCAAACTGAAGTCCCTTTAATGCTCTTCAAAGGCGGTTAGGTGGATCTCCCACGCAGGTTGTGGAAGTACTTAGTCCTAAGCGCACTAGTCACTTCAGCAGTGCGAGAAACTATCACAAGTGACCTCTAAAGTCCAGTAACTAGTAAAATTCATCCTTGAAGAACTTTACTGTATGTCCATTAAGGTCGAAGTACATGGACTTAGCATTACTGTTCTCGACATGTACCTGCCTCAGTATAATGTGGTGGACTAGTGGACTGTTGCAAACTATGTCCATGTCCACAAACCTCCAAATTAGAGATAGTCCTCCTAAACATATTGAGCTACCTATCTGTCAGCTTCTCTTTGATTAGCTAGTTCACAACCCCAATATGAGATGAAAAGCTAGTAGCTTGGGCAGAAAAACGGTATTCAGCAACAATCTTGAAGTTAGCCATCTACAAGTGCAAGTAAAAAACATAATCAGATAAAGGAAAAGAAACATATATCTCAAAAAAAAAAAAAATATATGTTAAACTCTCGACAGAGACTCTCGACCCTCGCTTGCTCTTGGCTCTCGATTTGTCTATAACCCTAGGTCTCGATACACGGTATCAGTACACTCGACTCTCGACCATCCATCGAGAGCACCCCATAACCCTCCCACAACCCATTACATATCTACTTTACTCGCACCTCATACGAATTGAATACCGTCTCCTACAGTCTAGAAAATACTTTCTTCTCTTACACTCGATCTCGATGCATTCTCTCGTGCCTTAGTCCTCTTCGTCTCCTAAACCCTAATCTATTGTACAATTTGGGCACTTTTACAAACCCTAACAACAACACATGCAGCAGAAAACCAAGCGAAAAGAAGATGAAACCGAACAGGACCAAAACCAAAAGCAAAATGCAACTGAAATGCAAAAGAACGTGAAATAAAGGCATACCTTTGGCAAAATAATAGTCTGAAGTTGTGAGGGAGAAGCGCGAAGAGTCGGTCGTCGGAGAGTTGGTAGTCTAGTGATGTTCATTAGTAGGTCGAGAGTGAGAGAAGTGAGAATTGAGAGAGGTAGAGAACCGGTGAGGTCAGTCGTGGGAATATGGTACGACTTTTCAAATCTATTACAATGGTTGAGTGCCTGCTTATTCAGACCGAGAGCGAGATACGAGAGCCAAGAGTTGATAATTGAGGACCAAGATCGTGATCGAGATAAGTTGAAAAAGTGAATGTATTTGACAGACGTGGATCAAGATCGAGTTCTGAAAATGGGGTACGAGTCTCGAGAGCGATATCGTGTAGAAAGTCAGCTAGGGTTGACCGTCATGGATCGAGATCGAGGGTCGATAGTTGGGACAAAGAGCCGAGAGCGAGAGTCGAGAGCGAAACCCGTGTGGGTGCCTTTGAATAATGTTTTTAGGGGCAGTGCGGTAATTCACATATCGCTAACACCAGCAGAAGGCCATATTTCATTGAAAATTTAGAAAGAGGTCAAATTTCATTTGGGCCCTTGAATTTGGCCATGCATACAAATTTCCCAAATTAAATTAAGGGGACCTAAAAGATGAGCCAACTGTTTGGCTTCTCATTTCATCAAAAGCAGAGTGAATTCAACAACACATGATTCCACTTTCTCTCATAAACGTGTTATGTTGTTGTATTGCATTTTCAAAGGTTTTGAGGTTAATGTAGGGCAGTTAATCAAAGATGAAATTCTCTCATGTTAAAAGAAGGAAATAGGAAGGTTGTTTTTTCCCTCCCTCATTACCATGTTGTGCAAACACGCAAAAAGTCCACTTCGGAAGCCATATTTGGACTCCAAGCCCATTGATGCAACAATTATAAAGAGCCTAAAAGAGCACAATCGGAAAAAGGCGATATGAAGGTCCAAAACACCATTGAAGACCCCTGCCGCTTCGCCATCTAAAGCTCCACCAAAGAGCTCCTTTAGCGCTGAATTAGAATTGATTAAAAATCAGAACAAAGTGTATTGGGAGTATGTTAAGGAGCAGCATCTTGCTCTTCAACGAGCACAATCTTCCATCTTCAAGGGAAAGAATTGTCATTTCCCTGACTTTCCAAAATACCTTCTTAATGATCCTAGTGCTCCACAAGTTGTCCAAACACAATTTCTTTGTCTGCTTAGGGGAGTACTTTACTTTTAAACTAATTATTTGATGCTTAGCTTTTCTGTTTTATTGATTCTGTGATAGTTTTGGTTATGATGAGTCTATTTAATTTTGATGAGCATTCCAACTATGGAACAATGACACTATGGCATTTTTGTGTGTTGAATTCTCATTCTTGTCAAAAAAGGAAAAAAAAAATGTGAACTTGTGTGATGAGATTGGAATGTGCTTTAATCATTAAATGTTTTCCACACAACTTGTTTTTTTCCTCGTACCATGCAATTTCATTATTCCATTTCTTTGCAAGGCACTCAATCTTAAAAGTCGTCTACATTTGCATGCTTATTTTCACAAATGAGTCTTACCTTTTTGTTGCACAAAAAGCACTTCCAAATCCCTTTTTGTGCCACTTATGTCAATGTGGATATTGACCATCTTAAAGTTCCACTACTAGAACTTTGGCTTTTGTTGATGGCCAAAAAATATCAAGAAAGACATATATTGATGGCCAAAAACATTAAGAAAGCTCATATCAAGAAAGTCTGACCATCAAGAAAAAGATAATTTTCTTGATGGCCAAAACACGTCAACACAAATCCTATCTTAATGGTTTTGCCATCAAGATAGGTTAAGTTAATGTTTTTTGCCCATCAAGTATTGGAGAAAACCATTAAGATAGATCGTCTTGTTGATACTTTTTTAACGTAAAAGTAGGTTAATATTGATATTTTTTGTTCATCAAGTATTTGTAAAAATCATTAAGTTGACCATTTTTATTGACGTTTTTTGGCCATCAAGACAAATGTATTACTGTATGTTTTTATTGACGTTTTTTGGCAGTCAATTATCAACCTTTCTTGACACTTTTTTACCGTCAACTATAACAATTTGAGGAAAAAAATTCGGGTCATTGTGACCCCCCATAAACAACTTGTAATCGATCCCAAGCATGCTTTATACCTGCAATTTGCATTCACTCCAAACAACTAACTTTCGAAACAACTTTACACATCTCTTGCAAGCCACCAACTACACAACTCCAATTTTTCAATCACATTACTTCATTAGAATCAGATAATTACACTAGATCATTTCTACTAACACCATCAACTACACGATTACACAACTTCAACAACGACATAACTCCAAATTTTCAATCACAATATCTAAATTGACAGCATCAGACCATCTCATTGAAACATCATAGCACAACATAATGAATCAAGTAATTTTGACGTAACTTACATACTTTTCAATCAAGAAAAATATTTTTCTTGATGTACATACATACACATCAAGTTAAATATAAATTTTTCTTGATGTTCTAAGACCATCAAGAAATGTAAACTTAAATTAATAATAATTTTAAAACTCTAAATTAAGGTTTACTTGATGGTATCTTTTCATGACCAGCAAGAAAAGAAAAAATCCGTGCGTCAAGAAAGGCCAAAATTGTAATAGTGTTCGGGATTGAGATCTTTATACTACAATATGCATTCTTAAGTTTGATTTAATGAGGCATATTATATTTTATGATCTCCCCTGTATAATGATACTAGTTTGAAGAAGAGGAAGAAGAAGAAACTCTTCCTTTCAAGATTAGCTTAGTAATTAGAAGGTAATCATAATACACGTGATTGCCTTTACATGAAAAGTTGATTTAGAAATAGAATATGTTTGTAGACTTAGCAATGACGTGTGCTCATAGTTAGATGTCTCTCATGTGCCCCATGTGGGCAAGTTGGAACGAAGGTGCAACTGATGAAGAAGAAGAAGATCGGAAAAGAGGGGGTGCAAATTCTTAAAATTCCTTTTGGTTGTGCTTTGAGTTGATTTACAAAACGAGTCAAGATTAGTTTAGCACATAAGTATTACAAACATAGCATGAGATTTAAGGAAGTAGTGCTTTTTTAATACTTTAGAATTATTTTTTTGTTGCATGTGATTAGAAATAGCAAATTTTTGGAGTATTATAAGCAAATGACCTCCCTTGAGAAGAGTTATTTATGAACTATATGCTTGTTGTGAATTTTGTTTTATATTTATGCTTGAGGACAAGCAAAATCTTAAGTTTGGGGGTGTGATAATTCTCATTTGTTAGAATTATTTATCTTCTAAGCCTAAGGATTTTGATATAAAATGCAAGCATTTAGTCTTTCGTATAGAAAAATCAAGTTCAAATAGCAAATAAGTCATATATGACAATTATCCATCTTAGTTGTGAAAATGAGCTAAATTTGGCAACACTCTTTAATTTTGATGCATTTTTGTAGAAAATTACTTGAAGCCAAATTGCTACAGCATTCAAGAAAAACAGATTGCTACAACAATCTTCCATAATAAAAAATTTATTACATATTCAATCTTGGGGTTGAAATTAAGGAATTCCTTCCTCCAATCATGGCAAGCTAGGGCACCCACAAGCCTCCCCATCTTCTTCAGCAGCCACCTCCATTGGGACTCTATAAATAGACCTCAAAATGCTCTCCAAAAGACATCCATTCTTCCTTCAATAATCCATATTCTTCCTTCTCCAACAAAGAAAATTTTTTGCAGCTTTGTTCTTATTTATCTTACTCTTTTTAGTCTATTCTTGAAGCTCTAAATTTCTATTCTTGTGTTGACCCAGTCCCATTGGAAAGTTTTGGGTTGTAGATTACCCGATTCTCCTTGATAAGGTTTAAATCGAGTAAGATCTATAACTTATTTCTTCATGTTTTCCTCTTTATTTCTTGTAAATTTTTTTTTTGTTCTTTAGAACTTTTATTTATTCAAATCTTGTTTTTCTGCGCATTTCTCCTTAATTCTGCACTAATTTTCAGCACTTTAATGTTATGTTTTTGCTAAACTTTTATGTCATTTCCTTGCTAATATCCCTTACTTATGCATTATACTTCCCAAATTTGGATACCATTAAAACTCTTTCATTGTTATTTTTTCCATTTAGATTTTATTGTTTATCGCTATTTCCTTAATTATCTTTTTTTCATATAAGTCATCCATTTTCCTAATGAGTATGTAGAAATGAGTGTCAACAAATTAATTGTTGAGCAATTTGTTATGAAATGACCGACATGATTTTAATACCAATCGTTGTACCCTGAGTGCTCCCCGAAGTTAAAACAATACTCATGATAGACAAACACCCATATAAAAAGAGTGAGAATCAAGGAAAACCTCGCTCAAAGAAAAATAGAGTTGAAAAACCAAAGAGAAGATGACATTTGTGTATATCCATACATGTATAGGAAAAATCCAATACGTTTCAAATTTAAATTTTATATCTAAAACGTTTGTCATTAAATCAAAAACATTTGTAACAGTAAAAAGCTTTGCAATGGTTAGAATATCAAATCTATAATGCTTTGGTCAAAATATAACGTTAAACGTTTTAATACTTCCACTGTAAGATACTTTTTGACAAAATCATTTCAATGAAAGCATCCTTTATTTTTGACAATACACTCCATAAGTTGTAGCCCAAATTGAAAATATGATGACTTAAAAATCTTTGTTATCTTAGTTTTAGGTCAGAGAGCCCCTTTAGAAGAGGACCAATTAGACTATGTAGGATAATGTTATTTGGAGCTTTAAGTAACACCAGTCATATTTGATACTTGAACAAAAAAGAAAACAGGAAATCTAACCCTATGATTCACAAAGATGCTGCTCTCCTATGTGCAACTAAAGAATGTGAAACCAACACACTACTTATGATGATTCTGATTCTCCATCAGCAGAATCTGAAACCGAATTCACCAGTAACTCAGAACGATATTGCTGCACCACCAAAACCGACGCTGAAATCGTGAAGTTCGGTGAAGTCAACAGGTTCCCAACTGGACCAAGCTCCGGACAGTCACTTCTGTTTAAGACAAAGGTTGAATTGACATCCGGTGTTCGACCAACAAGATACAGATTGCAGTTTTTCAGCTCCTGTACTGTATCCATTGCTTCTGCAGCACTTTTTATGGTTTTCTCTACATATATGACGGAATCGTTATTGCTCACATTGTTCCTGAACTCAGAAAGAAATTCATCATCCTGAGAAACCATCTTCGCAGAAGAATTCCCAACAGTATCAGCACTGACTATCTCCCCAACAGGCTCGGGTTCAACAAAGAAACGAATAACCATCAACCTAATGCCAGGGTGCTCAGCCATACGAACTCCATAAGAAAGTGCTTCGCGATCATCTCCACCACCAAAGAATAGAACAGCAATGAAAAGTGAAACATTGCTCGAAGAAACATGGGTTGTTCCACCCAACCCCCGATCAACGAAAATTCCAACTGAACATTGAGCATGCTCGAGGACATTCTGATTAACAACACGGATGCTGCTTTGAGTAGTCTCCAGGGAACCATCCACCCTCTGGTGCTTGTGGAATGGAAGAATTATGATTGCAGTTCTTTTCCTCTCGGCAGTAGCACAGATATCTTCATGTATGTCAGACATGGAGGAAATGGCGGTCATCGCTCGGATGAATACTGTGCTCAGTTGTTGATAAGCTTCAAACGCAACAATAACATGGTTGGAATCTGACCTCTGGCCCTTATTCCAGAAAGGCAACCCATTTTTCCTGGCCTTATGTACCATTAAAATGGCTGAGGACCGCTCGGACAGCTCCATGAGATGCATTGCATATACACAAAGTTCTTCTCCCTTCTGAATTCCTCTCGAGGCCTCAAGCAGATTTATAATTGATGGAATGTTTCCTGCACTATGGAAACAGGTCAACATCCGAAGCTGCGTATTCTTGTTTTTCCGTTCGATTTTCCTATGTTTATAATCGGCTAATTTGGCACTCCTTGCTGGCTTGTATACAGCAATGACAAGGGGAGTGGTAATGAAAGTAGTAAAAAGAGCCATTAGAATCATTATTGCAAAGGTCTGATCATTCAAAACCTGCAGAATTAAACAACGATGCAAATCAGATCTCCAAAAAACCAAAAAAAGAAGAGAAGGCAAATCAGTCATGAAAGTGTCTTTGATAAGTGATAGTAGAGGCTTAAACAATCTTACCTTTCTATCTTTTCCAATATTGAGAACAATAAGCTCCACCAAACCTTTTGTGTTCATTAGAAATCCTAACGCGAGAGCCTCACGAACGGGTACTTTACAAAGAAGGGACACTAGAAAAGTGCCAAGGATTTTTCCAGAACAGGCGGTGACAATAACTAAAACTAGAAGACCCCAGGACTGTGCTCCTTGAATTGTGGCTACATTAGTCTTCAATCCACTTGAGACAAAGTACAGAGGCAGGAATAGACCAGAAACAAGATCCTCTATTTTCTCTACCAAAGCACCCACTAATGGTCCATCCTTTGGAACTAATACTCCAACAACAAAAGCTCCAAACATAGCATGTATCCCAATAAAATCCGTGGCAAATCCAGCAGCTAGGACAATAGCTAATGTGGCGCATATGTAGATTTCCCGTACAGGCTCCCCTTGAAAACATTGCTTGGTCATCCATTTGAAAACTGGGGATAAAATGACGACAGCAGCCACAACAAAGCCGCAGCCAGATAAAAGGACCCAAACCGCAGTTAGGGGAGATTTATCAGAACCTGATAATGCAATGGCAAGAGCAAGGAGAATCCAGGCAGCTACGTCATTTACTGCTGCAGCAGACATAGCCATCCTGCCAACATCAGTCGTCAGTAGTTTAAGCTCAGCAAGAATGCGAGCTAAGACGGGAAAGGCTGTTATCGAAAGTGCAACACCCATGAATATGAGAAATGCAGAAGCATTTACACCTTTGGATATGGTTCCTCGGAGGACAAATGATGATCCAATTCCTAATGCAAAGGGAACGCAAATTCCAGTAATGGCAATGCCAAAGGCCTTCTTTCCAGTACGACGTATTGACTTTAGATCTAACTCAAGACCCACAAGAAAGAGAAAGAATAACAACCCAATGTTTGCTATGGTATCTAACAATGTCATACTATTGGATGGAAATATCGTATGAAGAAAGTTCTTGTTACGTCCAAGAGCTGATGGTCCTAGAAGTATTCCTCCCTGCCAAAATAGTAATAAGAGGTAACTCAGAAGAGTGATCACTAGCACTTGAAATAAACCAATAGTTCAATTAATAGCAGCTTCAATTTCAATTCAAGAGTAAAAAAGCATTCCTCTAAGAAGAACCAAAAGAACAATATGCAAGGTTTATTATAGTTCATGCAACAGTCTATTTCACATAGATTTAAAAATTTTCTAGACAATAGGCAAACATCTCGAAACGAACACCCTTAGCGTCAAAGGAACAAAAAGACTTACAATAATTTCTCCAATCACTCGTGGCTGTTTTAACGGCCTGAGAAGAAAAGCAAGACCACGAGTAAGTGCGACTACCAAACATATCTGCAGAATGACAAGAGGGAGAGCAAAATCAAGAGGATTATCGCCTTGGAAAATCCCGTTTGATGTTGCTTTCATTGGAGTTGGACATGTGGTCACTGCCGTAGCATTCGAAGCCATTCCGTCGCCCAAAAATTTAGAAAGAACAGCTTACTTTCTGTTCAAAAATAGGCTTCCTGTGCAGTGTAAAATTCTTCTACAGTCAGAATGGATAAAACTGAGGACCTAGAACTGTCGAGAAAAACAGACAAACAAAGACATTTTCAGTATATGCAATGCTCAAAGGCGTATACAGACATAAAAACAAGTCAATATATTTAACAGAAACTGAAATTCCCCAGCTGGGTTGATTTCAATTTAGCCGATCAAATTACTTGGCAGTAAAGAAAACGTCATTCACCAAACTTCGACTTAAATATGAATCAAAGCAGAACCGCACAAAATGAATAAATAAAGGAATGAAAAGTTTGCTTTTGATCAGGCGCTGGCACTGAAGGAATAATTTAAACTTTGGCTTTTTGACGTGGGGTCATCAGTTTCAGCACCAAAGATATCTAAGGAGAGCGATAGTATACAGGTCATAGAGCAAAGGAATCACAGTTTCAAGTACAAGAATAAGGAATCTTCCTCAAATTTTATTAGTATTAAACCTTAGAAAGGAGAGATATCAACATAGCAAAATCTTGAAGAGAGATCGCATATATTCCAAAAACCAAAACCAAAACCAAAACACCAGTAATCTCGAAAATAAACAAACCACACAAAGAATGTGTGGATGAAAAAGCAAATTTCCAAATTGGAACCAAACTGAAAAGTGATAACACAAGAAACAGAGCAGAAAGTTGAATACCCAGGAAGGTTTCTGAATCAGAATGATGAAAACTTGGGTGCAATTCGTTGGCGGCAGAAGATCGGACTGCAACTCATCATGCAATGGAAAGAAAGGGAAAGAAAAAATGGTGGATTAGCTATCGGGGGTTATTGACTGACTCTACAACTGGATTGGGGTAGCAGAACAGAACTGAACCGAACAGGGGATTGATGGAAGAAGAAAGTAAATGCAATTACAAGAGAAGAAGCCATTTGATATAAATAACAATGCGAGTGGGACCTGATCCTAAGAGGAAGAGGAAGAAGAAAAAATCTCCATTGCCGTTTGAGTTTTGGACTTTGAAGACAAATTATCGGCGCCTTTGGATACGGAGTCTTCATTAAATTACAAGTTTACTCCCTCAAATCTCAGGTTCTTTAAATCTCAAATATGTTTAATTTTGTGTTCAATATTAAAAAAAAAAAATTAAACGTAGATATAAGATTGAATGTGATGTGAAATTGCATCCTAAACTTTTAATAAAATGACACCTTAAACTTTTAATTTAGTGTATTGTACATCTATGAGTTTTAAATTTTTTAGTTGGGTGAAGTGGATATTAGGCACAAAATTAAAACTTTTAAAATTTATTAAACATACCATTAAAATTTTTTAAGTTAAAAAATTTATTGAACACAACATTGAAAATTTATAAATTTTTATTAAATAGATTTAAAATTTAGTGACTATTAATAAACAATATTGAATGTTTAAGGATTAAACTTCAAAAAAATTATTATAAATAGAAAAAATATCAAACTGTTTATAAATATAACAAAATGTTACTTTCTATTTATAATAGATCGCAATAGATCTTGATAGAAAGTAAAATTTTGCTATATTTGTAATTATTTTTAATAATTTTTTTATTTTTGAGAACATTTCTTACATTTGTGGTTTTTTTTTTTATATTAATTGCAAGTTTTTTCGTTTAATAAATACCACAACTTTAAAATTTTCTTTCATTTTATGTCTAGGATATCGTATATATATCAACTTTTCTTTTTGACATTGGTCTATTGTATTCATATGAATTCAAAATTAGGATTCTTATCACTAGATTTTTTTTTGATACTCTCCCTTTTTTAAAAATAAATAAATAACTTGTGGGAGTGAGATTCAAACCTTTTAACATTTTGGTAGATGACATATATCAATAGTCACTAATTACATTATGCTCAAATTGGTTGCTTCAAACATTTTATTCAGCTACGTTTATCATATTCAAATAGCTTTTAAATAGTGTTAAAACTGACTTTCCTAAATTTGTCTATAATTGTAAAGAAACTTGCATTTATAAAGAAAATTTTGCATATTTATATTCATGTACACTAGGCATATACAAATAAGCCTAGATATTTGACTTAAATTTTAAATTGTGGCTTAGATCTTTCGAGCAAGAGCCAAAACATAAGTAGATCAAGATTTAAATTATCTTTAATGTCAATAGATACTTTTGAAAAATAATAATAAAAATAAAAACAATTCAAATAATATTTTTGCTAATTTTTTTTTATGTTTTATAAAATTTTTTTACAATGTAATGGAAATGTGAAGATGGCAATCATCATAATATCATAAATAATATATAACAAAAGTAGAATAATATCTAAAAAAATGTTTTTTTTTTTTTTTCAACAAATACAAAATTGCCACTAACAAAAAGAGTGGATGTTGAACCGCTCAAAATGATACGTTAAAGGGAAAGAAAAAAGAAAAGGTTGCTTTTGATTAATAGCTAGTTTGGTATCGAGGAATAAATAAATTTTGGCTTTCTGATGTGCGATCATGGGAGCATAAGATTTATGGAACCAAGGAGAAAAAAGAGAATGGAAAGTGATAACCTAATGTCTTTCTTTTTTTTTTAAAGGTTACTAGTACCGTAATTTAGAGGTTGGAGACATATTTGATAATTATTTTAAAATTGTTAAAATTATTTTTTTTATTTTCAAAATCATAACAAAAAGTAAACTATTAGCTGAAATACACACGGCATATCAAATAAGCCTATATATTTGAATTAAATTTCAAATTCTTAGCCCAAAATATCAATGAAAACGTGGATATCAATAAATCTTTCTAAAAAGTAATTAAAAAAAATAAATTGTTTACACCATTTTAAACAAATTAACATTTTTTTATTTATCTTAAATTGATAACATTTTTTTTACTATATAATGAAAATGTCAATTCATTCTTGTCTACGATAATTTTATAATATAATAAAAAATTAGAATAATACCCAAAAAAAAAAAAAAAAAGAATGCCACATTTTCTTTCTGTTTATATAGACAAATGTGCCACTTACAAAAAGAGTGAAGTCAAACCACTCAAAATAATAGGTTAAAGGAAAAGAGAGAATAAAATATTTTACTTTTGTTTACTTACTAGTTTGGTATAGGGAGGAATAATAAATAAACTTTGTGTTTCTAATTTGCGATTATTAGAACCATTGCATTTGTGGGACAGGGAGAAAAAAGGAGAAGGGAAAGTGGTGATATCCTCGAGTTTAATAGTAGCAAAATTTGATATTAAACCATCCATCGTGTAACGAGTATGGTAACAGAGTGAAAAACTTCATAAAGAGTTGAGAGAAATAGAGAGAGATAAAAATATTGGAGATTCATAGTAAGATTTTTCACAAGAACAAAAACATACTTAAACACTTAGTAGTAAAGCCCAAAATGGACTCTTACATATGAAATAAACTAAACTAAATTAAATAATAAAGTGTAAAATGCTATTACATTAGAGCTTGAACATGTAGTTGATGAACAAATTTTATGAGAACGAGAGATAAGAATTTGGAGAAAAAGAAAAAGAGTGAAAATTAGGCATAAATTGATATGGGTCGGTAGAAAGGGAAAAATAAAATAAATAAATATATCTTGTAATATTTTATATTTTAGGAGGGGAGAGAAGTATAAGAACATTAATTGGAGGGATTTTTTTGTTATGAAAAAGGGAAGGGGAGTGAGGGAAAAGACAATAATAAATGAAGTGAGAGGAAATTGTATTTTGAGATGAGTTATCATATGAATGAAGAAAACAGAAAATTTGGGGACGATTTTGAACATTTTGAAGGAGAAGAGACAATTAGTTGAAGTGAAAAAGAAAATTATTAGCATTTGAGGCAGTGCCAGATATTGTAGGATTTTCTTATTTAAAAAAAAAAAAAAAAAAAAAAAAAAAAAAAAAAAAAGAAGAGAGAAATTTAAAAATGTAGATTTTGAAGATTGTGCAGATGAGAGAGAAAATGTACGGTGTGTTCGAGAGAGAAGAAATATTAAAGAGGATTATTGTGTACTGATAACTCACTAAATGAGCTATCTTTTTCGGCCTAAATTGTGCTAATGTTTATTCTAATTCTTAGATAGGTTATCAAGCATAAGAAGCCATTAGAATAGTTTGGAAGGAATTCGAGCTTAAACGAAGCAATTAACAAGCAAAACGGAGAAGTCGAGCATTGGAAGCCATGGCACCATGCAACATTGTGACGCTCATGTACGACGCTTGGGATAGAAGCAACACAAAGCAACAACAATGCTCATTATATTCGTGTGCAAATATGATGATGCATAGCGTTGCGACGCTTCAAAGTGCTATGGTACAACGTTGTGCCTAAAGGCCAACAACACTGAGGCACTATCCTATAGCAGTCGTGGCATTGCCATAATTTCTATATAAGACATCTCATTTTTTAGGGTTTGATATGCAAGGATTAAGGGGGAGGCATTCATTTCAAGTTATGGGCCTTTTATTGAGTTCTTCATCTTCTTACCTCCTTTCTTACTTTAGGTCGTTCCCTTTAATTTGTAACTTAGCTTGATGTTGGTGATTCTCGATTTCTACTTCAATACTACATCAACATCTTCTTCTTGATCCAACTTCAATCAACCCACTATTAAGCTCTAAAAATCTCTTTGAGCAACCAACCTCTTTGCCTATGTGGAAAACCCTAAGTGATCCCAAGTCAGACTCCCCTTCAAATGACAACAAAATAAACTTCAAATAGGCAATAGTCAACATAGTTTTGGATTGTTATAAGTGGGCACCACAGTGCTCTTCAAAAACTTTATGTTTTCGACAATCCGAAATGTTGCGGCACTACTCTACTTTTGGCCTTATTGGGTTTAGGCACCGAGCACGATGCCATAGTGCACCATGTAACCTTCCTCCGCACTTTTTGATCCCCTCTTACAACTTTGACCTATTATAGGGGAATTTGGTCTTTTTATATCATATTTGGCCCATTCCAATCCAAGTGCTTGTTTCTTACAAAATAAACATATAAAGCATCAATTAACTCATTTAAGCACTTAAATTAACCAAAATCTAAGCCTAAGAAAGTACTTTTTAGGTGTTTTTTTGTGCCAACCACGACATGAATTCATCACCAGTCTTGATCATGCTTACCTCTTAAATCAATTTGGTGCACTTGGTAGTCTGTATAATACACTAGTGGTATCGTTTGCGACAATTCAAATTATCTTAACACTTGATTTAGGTAATGTCACTATACGATATGGAAGCATATTAGAGGGCTCGCCACCAACCAAATGTCTTGACCATTTTGACAGTAATCAAAGAATAATGTCATATTCTCTTGTGTATACGACATCCAATTGATCTAAAATTCTAAAAATGAATAATTATAACCCAATTGTGCATTAATATTTAATTTTTATTTTTATATGAAAGATATATGCTCTTGCTTGATTATGCATAAGTCGATCAAATGATAATCGGTATACTAGTAACATATTTTCTAATATATTTGTATGAATATTTTAGAAGGTACTAATTTATTCTCATTTTGCGCATTTGAATCTCCAAAATAATTCACAATTTTTAACTCAATATCATCGTCCCCTCCATTTCCAGGTTTATGTTAGGTCCACAATTTCACCATCTATTTTTGTCAAATCTTTTCTTTCCACACTATTTTTGTCGTTACTTATTAAAATAATATTATTTTTGAAAAAAAAAATCTTAACAAAATATAACATTCTAAACAATTATTTATAATTATATATTATAAGAAAAGAAAATTTTAGTAATAGATCTATTTTAGCTATTATAACTATAACAAAATAATTTTGTTTTTGAAACATTAATACCTACTTTCTTAGGTTTCAAGCTCAAATTTACTTTATGTCATAGTTGATTTTTCTAAAAGCACGAATGCCATCAATACACAAAAAAGCTACAATAATCCAAACAAAATCTAAATTTGTTCTATTTTAGTTATTGAACTTTCAAAATGTTCATTTTGGATCTCTTAACTTAAAAGTTGGTTTTATTTTTGTTCTAAATTCTTTAATTGACTATTTTAGTCTCACTGCAGTTTTATTATTAATTATAATATTATTTTCTCCTATTAGTCCCCCACATTGAGATTTGTGTTTTATTTGGTGTGTGAATTTTGAAAGAATGTTTAATAAGTTTATAAACTTTTAATTTTGTGCTTGGTTTATGTGCTAATACACCTAACTTTTAGTATCTTATAAGTCATTTGATAAATTTAAAATTTTTAAGAACTAATTATTCTATTGCACATACATTTGGTTTTTATATTTGATGAAATCTTACCATTAGTGTAAAGAACTTTGTGAAAATTCAAAAGTTTAGGCCCGTTTGATAATCATTTGGTTTTTAGGCCTTGTTTGGTAGCTATTTTATCTTTTGTTTTTTGTTTTTGAAAAATAAGTCTATATTCACTCAATTTCTTATAGTGATTTGCATTTTTTTAATTGCTAGAAGTTGATTTCTTAGCCAAATTCTAAAAGCAAAAACAAGTTTTTAAAAACTACTAGTTTTTCTTTTTTTCAAAATTTGGCTTGGTTTTTTAAAACACTAGTAAAAAGTGGATACAAATCAATATAATTTAGAAGTAGTGAGAGTGTTTACAAGCTTAGTTTTCCGTTTTTGGTTTATGAAAAAATGTTTATGGTTTTTAGATTTTTAAAAAACAATAACAATAAGTGTTTGATAACTATGTTTGGTTTTCTGTTTTTTAAAAGCAAAAAACCAAAACACATGTTCTCTAATTGCTTTTTGTTTTTAGAAAAAAATTGAAAAATTAAAAGCATGTTTGGTAATTGTGTTTTTGTCCTTTGTTTTTAAAAATTCAAAATAAGTTTAATGACTTTTTTTAATTATATATTTTTTATACAAATAAAATTGAATTTTTTTTGTAATATTTCTTTGATGATATATATAATTATAATTATATATTGTTGTAAAATTGAGGAGCAAAATGACGGAAAAATAGGAGTACGAAAATCGAAAAATTATAATATTAAAATAATAAATAATCAAATAATATTAAAGTAATTAAAGTAACTAAATTAAATAAAATAAACTTAAAATAAACTAAAATAAAGAAAGTGAGATTTTATGGAAAATGGAATTTAACCAATGTTTTCTCTTCTTTTCTCTCTAATGTGTGTGTTACAATATCTACAAAAAAAAACCTTTTTTTATATGCAATTTGACGGGTAGGTAGTGACATTTCATGGCCATTAAGGATATGTCTTTAATAGACACGTGACCTTTAGCCACTAAGCACATTTATATAATGGACATCTAATGTGTTCTAATATTTACAATATATACTTATTTTTAACTTTCTTGAAAATTCCATATTTGATACAACAATATCAATAATTTGAATGTACTAATTAATCACAAATAAAATGAAGAAATTTTTTTTTGTAGATTGACGAAAAGATAATTATAAGAGAATAAAAAACTAATTTAAATAATTAATATGACCCAACAAATCACAATACTACCTCGTGATAATTTTGTTCTCTCTACAATGTCTTAATAATTATATATATATATAAATGATATTTGTGACAACCCAAAGTTTTAGGTAAGTTTTTACTTGATTAATTTGATTATCTTAATTATTTGGGTGTTATTTTGAGGTTGAGGTTAAAATTGAGTTACCTTGATTTAGACAATTCGATTTTAGTTAAGTGCTCAAAATCTGAAAATTTGGATTTGATTCAATTGGTGAAATTTTAATTTGATTGGGAGATTTGAAGTTTTAGACTTTATTCTTTTTTATTAGAGAAATTGTTTTAATGTGGAATTTTAGAAAGAAGGGGGAACTTGTTTATTAATAGGCTAGAGTTTCAAGTAGAAAAGTAAAGGGTGAATTTGTTTAGTATATCTTGGGCTTAATTTGAGAGGTAAGTAATGTTACTGTTGGAACCGCCCTTGAACCAGATGATTTCGACCATTTTAATGGTTTGTTTAGTTTGGGTGAAATTGAGATGTCTAGTTTAGAACTGCTTTGTGAGCATGATGGTATTTGCATATGTTTGATATGATCTATTATGTGAATGTGTTATGAGCATGTTAAAACATGAGTTAAAGTGATGGCTTATCCTCCTAGCATTACTATGTTACCGGGAGCCTAGGGGTTTCCTTCTATGTTATCAGAATCCTATGAGTTCCTTGCAATGTTCCAGACATCGACGGGTTTCCTACTATGTTATCTGGTGCCGAATGATGCCCTACTATGTTTGTGAGCCTTCAGGCCACCAGATGCTTGCTAAGTTGGGTTAAATCGCTCACTAAATAACCACCCAGGATTAGTTTATTTATGCATGTCCCATTAGTATGATATACTTATTGGATATAAGTGCTTTGTCTGATCTTGTTAGTGGGGTTACTTACTGCGTATTTTGTACTCATCCTCTCCATGTTATATTTTTTAGGTAAGGGCAAGCGCACCTCAGTGAATGATAGAAGAAATCCATAATCGTGTCATTGGGACTAGACAAATGCTTCCGCACAAGTTTTCAAGTTTTCATGTTTATGTTTTTGGTCTTGTCATTTGAATTCAGAACTTGGTTTTTTTTTCCTTCCTCACTGCTAAATGTTTTATGCAAAGTTTCCTGTTCTATTTAATTATTTAAAGGGTATCTTGATCAAATATTTTCAGTTATTTAGTTTTTAGTAAATTTTATTTACCTTAATAAAATTCTTTGGTTTTAGTTGAAATTATGAAAAAAAAAAAAAAATCATTTGAAGTGTGTGCATGAATATAGTGACGACTTAGTTCAAGTTCTAAGGAGTTGGGTCGTTACAATATTTATAAAAGAAAATAGTTTCATTTTTGCCAGAGAAAATTATAAAGCATAAGAAAATACTGAAATACAATGGATGTCAAGTCAACAATTTGTTTCCTTAAGACAATTTGTAAAAATATTTTTGATAATTATTTTTAATTTAATTCTATATAAAAAGTATATATTATTATTATATCGTGAAATGGAAAAGAAATAAAAGTAATAAATATATACACACACGTACGTACATAAAACCTTTTAACACAATAGGCAGCTAATGACCATTGGACCAAAATATATAAAAATTTCTAGAAATAGAACAATTTTTAAGTAGCAAAAAACTGGAGAAAGAAAAAAAAAAAAAAAAAAAAGATAATGCACACTTCAGAGGTTGAAGTTAGACACCACTAACTCTAAAGCAATGAGTGTGCATGCGTTTTGTAGAAACAGAAACGTTTTTAAAAATGCCTTTTTCTTTTTTTTTTTTTTCTTTTTTCCTGAATTCTTTAACCTTTCTAGAAACGAATTTAAAATTGTAAAACCAGAAAACTCAATTGATTACTAAATACATCTATTTTTCAAAAACTAAAATTTAGAAACTAAAATTGAAATGATTGCCATTAAAAATACTAAAAATTTATAATTTTAAAAATCGAGTGGATAGCAGCAACACTTATGGACGTTTTATCTTTGTTTATTTTTTAAAAGTAGTGTATTCCCACTTTGATTGAATTCTTTTTGTGCGGCGCTGACATTGGAAGGACGAAACCTTTGGTTCCCATTTTCAACCTTCGTGTGGGCACCGATCTTGATTCGCATTTTGGCATAGAGACAAAAATATATATTTTAAGAGAAAATAGTAAAAACGACTTTTAAAAGTATGTAGTTGCACTCAATACTTTTCAACTTTTAATTTTAAAATTTGAAAAAGTATTCCCACCTCAATTCGTTAAAATAAAGTCAAATTGAAACTTCAAACTTACGTGTAATTGTATAAATAATAATATCTTGATATATTTGAATGTTCAATTTTTATCATTTGCAAGTCCAATTTCTATAATTATCGTGAGTTTGAGGGTCCAATTTTAACATTTGTAAAAATTTAGAAGCTCAATTTTTGCAATTGAAAGTTTGAGAGTCTAATTGCAATTATAACCATACTTCATAAGTGGTTTTTGTAATTTACCCTATATTTTAATAATACCTATTTTATCCTTCATCATGATTTAGATCAAAGTTTTAATTTTTTTTTTTATGAGTCCAATTTGGATCATAAATATTGAGCATCATACCAATCTAGTGGTAGAGATATGCTTGAATGTGTAGTCGCGTCATTTGTCTCATTACAATTATTCAAATCTAAATGGTTACACAACAAAGTGGTGTATACTCTCGTGTATGAATGTGATCTAAACCATAAATGTGAAACGTTACAATCAATGATATGCTTGAACGAAAAATCACATCTTTAGATTTGGAAATTTTATAAATTTCTATTTTATCTTTGTCTTTAAATAGTTTAAATTTTTGCTCTCCTATTTTGTCTATAAAATTTTTACAAAACTATCAAATTTCACATACGTCCCACGTATTAAGGCTAGTATAATTATATATCATCAAATAGTTAACATGAATATGGATCTACTAGCATAAAAATTATACTCTTCATCAATTTAAATTTGAATCTTCCAAACTAAAAAGAAAAGGAGTTAAAAAAGGTTGGGTCCCTACATTTACATTTGATATCTATTTGGTTAGCCAACATAGAATTTAAATGACTTTTATTCTGAAAAATTATGGAGGATGAGGACAATGTACAATGTATAAGAACTAAGAATAACTATGCTTTTAGAAACAAACGTCTAGGAACTAAACTTACAATGTCTTATAAGCTAGAAAGAATACCATTCTAATAGTTAATTAAATATAAACGATGCATGTAAGATTTAAACTTATTTTAAAAGTTTAATAGATTTCCTTTTAGTTGGTACAACTTTAATGTCATAACCCCTCACATGTTATGGTTCAATTTTCAACCTCTTAAAATTTTATTGTCTAAATTAACTTAGCTCAATGGTGTTTGGCATGATCTTGTACCACTATGCTAGAGGGGGAAGGTTCAAATCCCTCAATTCTCCATTGTTGTACTAAAAAATATATATGATAAATTATATTTTAAAAGCATGTAAGACTTTTCAATTTTTTTTTTATCATGAATAAAAAAATAGAGATGGTTACAAATATAGCAATGAAAAGTTTTTTTTTATCATGAATAAAAAATAAGGATGGTTGCAAATATAACAATTAGGTCTAAAATATTTGCAGATATAATAAAATGCAAAAGAATTTGCAAATATAGTAAAATTTAGATTTTGCCTTCAAAGTCTATCCTGATAAATCATATCAATAGTAAGGTCTATGAATGATAGATTATATCACTGATAGGAGTCTATCAATGATAGAGTTTATCACGATAGATTTTGCTATATTTACAATTTTTTAAAATATTGTTATACACTTAGTTATTATCTCTAGATGTCATATTCAACCCAATTACCCTACAAAATAACAAATTCAAACTAAGTAACAATTTGATATACAATACTAATCTAAACATATAAATAAGAAAAATCAAATTAATATTTAAAACTACTAAGTTTGATCTGGTTTATTTTTATCTCACCTTGTGATACCGAATACCATAAATCTTGTATCCATAAACAACTCTACAGTAATTTAAATAAAACATTGTTAAAGTAACAAAAATCAAATTAATAATAAATATATATATAAGACAATCAAAATACATAATTGATATAATATATTAATATTCTGATTTTCATACTATAGTTTTACTTTTAAATGGATGTGTAAACTTAGAATTTTTTTTATTAAGTTGAGAACTTATTTGGCTTGAGAGAAATAGTGCACCCCGGACCTCGAATCATATCTATTTTTGTGTGTTCCATAAAATTGTTCGATCATAATTGGTTATATGAAAATTTTTTCATACTCCTTTTTCAAAATATTTTCTTTTTTTATTTTTCTTTTATTTATTTATTTATTTATTATTATTAATTTTTTTTTTTGTGATAAGAGTGGATGCATAAAGATGGGTGCATCATGTCATGGTCATGTTTGTCACAAGGCGCGTTGCCCATGGCTGCATGTCCATCTCTATCTCTTTTTATCAGTCTTTCATCACTATTACAAATCTAGGCTTCAATGTCAGTTGAAATAAATAGGCACGGATGTACAATATCGATTTTGACAAAAGAAAAAAAAAAGATCTTTAATGTTGGTTTTAAACCGACATTAAAGATCTAGTTTAATGAGGCTACAATGTTGGTTTAAAACTTACATTGTTGTTGATCATCTTTTTTAATCTCAAACAAATTTTTTAATTTTCATTTTTATTTCCCTCTCAAATTTTGTTCCCCAATTACCAAGTAAAATAGGAAAAATAAAAGGGATAATATATATATATACTTTAAATTGGGAATAGGTTTTGGATTTAATATATTATTATAAACAAAAGAAAAGAAGGAAAAAAAAACCAATTGTCTTCTAAAATGTTGTATTAATAAAAGTGCATATTTAAGTACGTTAAAATTAAGGGAGGGACAAGAAATGCTTTAAAAGGTAATATATTCGGCCTGTTGTAAGAATTTTTTGGTTAGACATATGGAATTAGCTAAACATTTTGTTCGAACAAATATAGAATTCGAATGGATGGTTTTATGTCTATTACTACTAGTGTATCCTAAATCTATTGGGTATTGTAGTTTTGTAAATTGTAAATACATTTTATTTATTGAATAAAATAAGAAGTTATTTTATCTATCACATGAATTAAACTCAATCCAATAAACTAAGTTTCTATGGTTATTTTATGTAAACTTAAACATGTATATGGTTGACATACAAGGTTGGATCATGTTTAAGTAATAACTAAAAAGTTCTGTAGTATAGGAATAAGGTTGGGTGCCTTATTTGGTAACACTACGGATACGACCCACTTTGTAATTGTTACAAGGAGTTGTAAAGTGTTACAAACTATTTGATCCTAATCATTCATGTGGAGACATGTGAGTGGCGGTATCCTATACAAAGAGTTTCTATAAGACTGGACCACAAAATGTTTAATTTCTTTTTGTAACGCGGTTAATTGTAGAAATTAAAATTTCACAGGATGACTATAGAAATTAAAATTTCACAGGATGACTTTGGTTAACTCGACCTAAATCCTAAGTGAGTTATGAACTCTTGTCTATGAGGGCAATCCTTTGATCTGTATGGGTGAGAGTGGCCAAATCATCTACTCAATAAGCCTACCTTTTTGGACATTTGTCTGATTAGGGAGTTGGGAATATATCATTCCTTCTCATGTTTAAGGTAAGTAGATACATTACTCCCTTAAAGGTTGATTCTGAGTTTGAACAATGAGGCATCACCCTCTCACTAGTCCGAGAGGGGTTAGTTTATAGTTGGACTATAAATAGTTTGTTCATTAGAGGGATCAGTGGTACTTAAAGAGTTACGTATAACTATAGGGTAAAGCAGTAATTTAACCCAGTTGTAGTTATGAGTAATTTGTGAAGGGTCGACTTACTGTTGATTAACAAATTCAGTGGAAACAGAAATATATCTATAGTGCGAATAGTGCAAGTGTGAGTCTTTAGTGGAGGGACCCACCATTAATGAATATTGTTTAATCTAGTTAAAGAGTTTAATTGATTAATCTCATATCATTGGAGCTTCTAATTATAGGTTCATAAGGTCCCCTCACTAGCTCATAAAGGATTAGTATTAGAATCAAACATTTTGGTTTAATTTGAAACGTTTAAATTAATAAGGGAATTAATTGTATGTGATACAATTAGCATAATGTATATAGATACATTATAATATAAAATTTATTTTGAATGAGATTCAAAATCTACTTTATATTATAAAAGAGATAAATATTTAATGAGATTTAAATATTAATTATATGAATGAGATTCATATAAAACTAGAGGTTAAAATTAATATGAATGAGAGTCATATTAAAACTATAGATTATGTGAAAGAAGGTTATTTGAATATGATTCAAATTTAAATTAAATATGAGATATATAATTAATTAATTACTTAATTTTTAATTATTAATTTTATTTAATTATATTTATTAAATATGATTTAATATAATTTAATTAATTTATAAACTACAAGACCACGAGGTGACCCTCAAACACTTTAGCCATGAGAACCTTTGTAAACGGATCAACAACATTGTGCTTATAGCGATCTTCGCGACGATTACATCCCCTCAATGAACAATCTCTCAAATGAGATAATAGTATTGTTGGAGTTCACCGCAACACTACTACTATCACAATAAAGAGTGATGGACATTAACATGTCTCGAACAACTTCTAGATTAGTTAAAAACTTCCTAAGCCATACAACCTCTTTGGCAGCTTCACAAGCTGCTACATACTCTGCCTCTGTAGTAGAGTCAGCTATGCAACCTTGCTTTATGCTTATCCAAACTACAGCTCCTCCGTTAAGAGTAAACATCGATCCTGATGAGGATTTCCTAGAATCCCTATCAGTATGAAAATCAGAGTCAATGTATCCTGTAAGGATCAAATCCTTAGACCCATACACAAGCATATAGTCCCTCGTTCTCCTAAGATACTTGAAGATGGTTTTAACTAATGTCCAGTGATCTAATCCTGGATTAGACTGATATCTACTGACTATCCCTACTATATAGCAAATATTAGGTCTAGTGTCACACCCCCTTTCGGATTATCCTCCCTAACCCAAGAGGAGATGTGAAGTCAGCAACCTTGACTCCTTTGTAAGGTTCACTGACCAACTATTTTTACCAAAGACGGCCCAGACGAGGTTCTTGCATAGGCAAAGCATCCTGAACTCGCTTGCTACCTGGAAAATAAAAAAAAAACATAGGAAAATGTGAGCTAAAGCCCCGTGAGTGACTGGTTTTATAAAACTATCTTTTATTCAAAAACGGGCATGTTACATTTATAAATATAAAGCCAGATAGGTACATCAATACAACAGGAACGTATTTTCAACATCTCTTTTAAACCATATCAAATCGTTCCAAATCAATAGAGTCGTTTTAGAACAATTATACGAAAAAATCGTTTGGTTTCTTAATCATTTCCCTTAGTTGAGGCGGAGCAAGACTCAACGCTTTCAACGTCGAAATACATCCTTAGTCGGGGTGGAGTAGGGCTCAACACACCCAACGTCGAAATCATCCCTGGCTCAATGCAGAGCAAGCTCGACGCACTAGTCAGATTAACCTCTATGTGCACATAGGAATATGACGGGTTGCCCATGTACCTTCTCATGTCCTTGAGTACTAGGTCCCGGGGAAACTCACGAGCTTTCTCAAAGAGATAAGCACTGAGCCTCCTCTTAAACATTTTATCGATCAATTTGAGTAGATCATTCTTATGAAACCTTTTATAGAAATCAGGATGTTTCTTGATAAACTATATCTTGCAACATGCCTTTCAATATAGTAAAACAATCAGATAAAACATGCCTTTTAGACAATATGATCAAACATCATGCGTTTCATGAAATCAGTTATCACAAAACCATATCACATAAGAACATTTCAACAAAGTTCAGTTTTGAAAGTAGAAGAGAGTCATTCACAATTACTTAAGAGATTTCCCTTTAAATCTCTGCTTTCCCGAGCTCTTAAACGCAAGGCTTGAACTCTTTAGTCTGCTTTCACCCTCTGGTAGTCTAGTTGGACGTAATCCTGCAAGGTGCAGACTAACTCTCCTTATTCTTTTGGATGCGTCGACCTTCTTTGAATGCCTAACTTGATCGCATCGTGGTGTTCACCCTTTATGTTGAATTCGGATAAAACGCAAGGCTCACCCTTCTCGACGCAAGCTAACTTCTTAATGCCAGATGACTTAAATGTCAAGGATATCTTCTTCCTTGCCCGCAGGCTTCCTCTTTCAGACGCAAGATTTTTCTTCCTTCAGCTCTCTTTCTCCCCTTCTCTCAAGGATTCTTACCACCGAATCATCAGTCATTACTTTTCCCTCAAGATCCTATTTATAGAGAGCTTGTCATCCTTCATCTTCTCTTCTGTTGCCACTTGTTGGCCACATGTTATGTTGCATGCCTAATTATTCATGCATTAATCCAAGTGTCATCTTGCATGAAATACTTATCATACCTTTTAACACCTCCTACTTGATAAGGTGTCACAATCATGTGTCACCACCTGACATATAGGCTTACCTTATGGGTCCATTATGTTCCAATACACAACTACCCAATCAACTGTGTTCCTATGCGTTCATGGATCCTTCTTCCAAATTTAACTTCTTTACTCCCTTTTTCTACTCTCAGCTTTACTATCTTAATTTTTCATTTCTCCTTCACATTCAAGTAGGTGTACAAATTCTAAACATCATACATCAATTCTTGTTGCATATTGTATGCATTCAACTCCCTTTTCTACAATTCCTTCTTTTATACAATTACACCCTTCCGACCATGTAGTTTACCCTTGACTACCACATCCAACTCAAGTTCTTTCTTTATGCGTTTATCCTCTTGCATTCATCTTTACTTCATCCCGCGTCCATGACCATCTTTCTTTAAGTTCCTTGGTTTTCCCTCTATGCGTCCTTGAATCATATACCAGGGTTATTCCTTTAACCATTATCATGAAATTAAGCTCTTCCGCGTATAACTCTATAACCAATGGTAACCATCATCAACTCATAAACCTCTTGTCACATAGCTAATAGCTGTCCTTAACACAGAACTCCTCAACGCATAGCTAATATTTTCCCACCACATAACTTCTCAACGCATAGTAAGACCCTACTAATCGTTGAAGTCCTACTAGCATATAATAATTCTTTAACGTTTAACATATCATAGCACTTTAACACTTAGCGACCCCTTTGGCACTTGCGGCACTAAAGAACTTCCCAATCAGCACCATGATCCTTTATAGTAAACCTTCAGCGCATAGTTATTGTCCATTTCATGGCTTATCAATTTATTATTAACCTTTAGCCTATCGCATACAACTACTCTTCACTTCAAGGCATTCTTCTCAACGTAGCGTAAGTTGAATACAACCCTTGGTCAGGCTCCATCTTTACCTCCAAACACATCATAACACCTTTCAACGGCTGACATACCTATCAAAATAACGACCCATCTATCAAGGCTATGGTAACGGTCTACTTTCTTCTCTTTACACTAGCTTCCCATACAAGGCTTACCAACGCATAGCCATAATCCATACTCAATTCTTGTTACTTCACCTCCATTCACTATTGCTCTATACAACACTCAACGCATTACTTTTCTTAGCTTCACTCCCCGACGCGTTGTCAACCTTTCCAACGCAAGGTACTTTTCCTACGTGATGGTTCTACACTTTGCATCATCGACACATGGTACTTCACCCTATTCAACTTGCCATCATTAGATCCTAATCTTACAGCTTGATAACTCCTCAGTATTAAATACCATGCGTTTGAGCTTAACCATCTACGCGTCAACCTAATCTCCAGGGATATGTCTACTCTTTTCTTAATTCCATTCATCTCAACGCACAGAATTTATTGGCCATAATTCAGTAGTTACATAATCTTAACTTTTCATTTAAAAGTTCCGCTAATCCACACACTTTTATCCCTTTATCCTTACTAGTCATAGGAATACATCTAGTACATAACATTGCATACATTGGGCTGCCAACAACTGATGCATAAGGGATACGTCTTATTTCCCCAACTTCTTAAGGAGTCTTAGGACATTGTTCCTTAGATAAGACAATTCCATGTCTAAAAGGTAATAAACCTCTCTTGGAATTTTGCATTGAATATCTTACAAGCATTTTGTCAATATATGATGCCTGAGACAAGGTTAGTGTTTTGTTCTTACGATCCTTGAAGATCTGGATCCCTAAAACAAATTGCGTGTCTCCCAAATCTTTCATTTGGAATTGAGCTGCTAAGCATTGTTTCACATCCGTCAGTAGACCTACATCATTCCTAATGAGTAGAATATCGTCCACGTATAACACTAATTAAGAAAGCTACTAAACTATTGATGATTTTCTTGTAAACACAAGGTTCATCAACATTCTGGTCAAAGCCATAAGATTTGATCGCATTATCAATCTTATATTCTAAGATTGAGATGTTTGTTTCAACCCATAAATGAACCGATTAAGCTTGCAAACCTTTTCCTCTTGACCTTTGTAAATGGATCCCTTTGGTTGTTGCATATAGATGGTTTCCTCAAGATTACCATTCAAAAAGGCAATCTTGACGTCCATTTTTCATATCTTATAGTCATAATATGCGACAATGTAGAGGAGTATCCAGATAGACTTTGACATGGCAATAGGTGAGAAAGTTTTCTCATAGTTCACTCGTTCAACCTGAGTATAACCATTTGCCACCAATCTAGTCTTAAAGGTCTGCACCTTACCATCAGCACCCATTTTTCTCTTGTAGATCCATTTCCAACCTATAGGTTTTACCCCATCAGGTTGATCTACGAGATCCCAGAACGAATTGAAGTACATAGACTCCATTTCGAGATCCATGACCTTGATCTGTTCATCCTTGTTCACATCATCCATTGCCTGTTTATAGGATAATGGATTCTCAACGTTGCCCTCAGATATGATGGTTAGAGTTTCTATTAAACCCATATAACGAGTATTGGTGACCCTCCCACTATGTTGAGGCTCCATCAACTGTTGAGGTGGATGTGTTTAACTAGATGAACCCACATCAACAATTTGTTGATGTGCCATCTTCTTCATCGACTCTTGTTGAAGTTTCAATAGTTTTGTTGGAAAACTCATTTAACACAATTCTACTGTGGGGCTTATGCTCCCTAATGTGATCCTCTTCTAAAAATGTAGCGTTTGTTGCCACAAATACTTTATTATCTTTAGGATCATAGAAGTAACCACCCCTATTTTCCTTGGGATAGCCTACAAATAGGCATACTTTTGAACGAGATTCCAATTTCTTAGGATTTGCCTCAAGCACATGTATTGGGCAACCTCAAATATAGAAATGACGTAAACATTATGACCATTCCATAATTCCAAAGGTGTTTTAAAAATACTCTTGGACAACACACAATTCAAAATGTAAACTACAGTTTGTACTGCATAATCACAAATGAATCAGGTAAGTGAGCATAACTCATTATCAACCGAACCATGTCCAACAAAATTCTATTTCTCCTTTCTGATACACCATTATGCTGAGGTGTACCAGGTGTTGAGAGTTGAGATGCAATTCCATATTTTGGTGAATTTTAGATCCATGTACTATCCACCTCAATCAGTTTGAAGTGTATTAATGGGTTTACCTAATTAATTCTCAACCTCAGCCTTGAGATTGGTGTGTCCTAAATCTCTTAGATCTTGTAGTTTTGTAAATAGTAAATACATTTTATTTATTGAATAAAATAAGAAGTTATTTTATCTATCTCATGCAATAACTCAATCTAATAAAATAAGATTCTATGATTATTTTATGTAAACTTAAACATTTATGTGGTTGACATATAAGGTTGGATCATTTTTAATTAACAACCAAAAGGTCTGTAGTTTAGGAATAAGGTTGGGTGCATTATTATGGTTACACTATGGGTACAACCCACTTTGTAATTGTTACAAGGAGTTGTAAAATGTTACAAATGATTTGATCATAATCGTTCATGTGGAGATATGTGAGTGAGGGTATCCTATACAAAGAGTTTGTATAAGACTGGACCATGAAATGTTTAATTTCTTTTTATAACGTTGTTAATTGTAGAAATTAACATTTCATAGGATGACTATAAGTAACTCGACCTAAATCCTAAGTGAGTTATGAACTTTTGTCTATGAGGGCAATCTTTTGATCTGTATGGGCGAGAGTGGCCAAATCGTCAACTCAATAAGCCTACCATTTTGGGGATTTGTCTTATTAGAGAGCTGGGAACATATCTTCACAAGATGAAATTCATTCCTTCCCGTGTTTAGGGTAAGTAGATAAATTACTCCCTTAAAGGATGATTCCGAGTCTTGAACAATGAGACCTCACTCTCTCACTGGCCTGGGAGGGGTTAGTTTATAGTTGGACTATAAATAGTTTGTTCACTAGAGGGATCAGTGGTACTTAAGGAGTTACATATAACTACAGGGGTAAAACAATAATTTAACCTAGTTGTAGGTATGAGTAATTTGTGAAGGGTTGACTTACTATTGATTAGCAAATTCCATGGACACAGAAATATATCTATAGTGTGACGAGTGTAACTGTAAGTCTTTAGTGGAGTGACCACCATTAATGAATATTGATTAATCTAATTAAAGAGTTTAATTGATTAATCTCATATCATTGGAGCTTCTAACTATAGGTCCATAAGATCCCCTTGCTAGCTCATAAAGGATTAGTATTAGAATCAAACATTTTTGTTTAATTTGAAATGTTCAAATCAATAAAGGAATTAATTGTATGTAATACAATTAACATAATGTATATAGATACATTATAATATAAAATTTATTTTTGAATGAGATTCATAATTTATACTTTATATTATAAGAGAGATAAATATTTGAATGAGATTTAAATATTAATTATATGAATGAGATTCATATAAAAACTATAGGTTAAAATAAATATGAATGATATTTATATTAAAACTATATGTTATGTGAGAGAAGATTATTTGAATGTGATTCAAATTAAATTAAATATGTGAAAGAAGGGGGTCGAACCACAGGAAGCCTAAGATATGATATCTATAAGCTAAATAGGTCTATGGAAAAAAGTAAAAACGAGGTTTTTTTTTTTTTTTTTTTTTTTTTTTTTTTTTTTTTAATGAAATGCAGGAATGTAAATGGTAGAATTTAAATTGCAGGAAAATAAATGTGCAGTAAAAATAAAAGAAAACGCGTAGCTCAGGACTTAGGATCCACCCGATGTTCGATTTATCATAAGATTACTTAGGATTATCTCTCGTGATTTAATATGCTTAGCCAAACTTGCTTGGAAAGCCTAGAGCAAGCGCCCAAATTACTAATTAGTTACTTTAATTAAAACAAATGCTCAATTAATTGGGCTCAATAACGGTCATAGAAATCTCGCATTCTCTTTAATCAATTTATTAATTAGACTAATTGCTTAGTTATTTTGATTCAATAGCATCCATTACAAGCAAACAATCATATTAAGCTTGAAGGATTCAACTAAGACGATTAATAATCCGGACAGCCTAGAGTTACAAATCGATTTCGTTCTTGAAATAGTTAATCATGCAAGGTTTGTCAAAAGATTCCAAGCATGGTTTAACCTTTGCCCAAATGAGACTAAAACTACATTAGAGCATTCCTAATTTGCAGCAATCAAAGAATGAATGATGGTTGATCAAGTCTATCATATATTTAAGCATAGAAATTAAATCACATTCAAGAACCACAGAAAATCAAAGAAAAATATAGATTAAGAACAAAAATCCTCAAAATCAATCCATGGGTTTCATTTAGACCTAAGCTAGCAACTTACCTTAGCCACGAGGTCGGTTCAAGATGAGCTTTACAATCATCCAACACACCCAAAAATGGAGAAATACAGAGGGAAGGAGAAGAGAAGAAGAGGAAATAGGATTGAGCGCCGAAATCCCCATAGAATTTCGAAGATAAACGCTAAAATCTGCAAAAATACAATTTAAATCGAGAGGAGAGCATCCCTACACTCGAACGTGCGTTACACTTTCGTAAAAATTTGGAGTGTCGCTGCACTCTCGCCATTAGAGCACAGTGTAGTTGCGCTTGCCCTAGGGGCATTTTCGTAATTTTTACGTCTTTGAGCTTTAGGTGCTCGATTTCACTTCCAATAGCTCCAAATCAACCCCGAACAACTCATAGTGTCTCGAGGTGCATGATTTGCTCAAATCACTATAAAATAGCATAATAAACACATACAATGCACGAACGAGCTCAAATTAAGCTGGAAAAAATAACATTTTTACAGTGCTATCAGTTTTCTTCCTCCTCCGTGAGTAGCGTTGTCGACCTCTCTCTCTCTCTCTCCCCCTCCCTCCCTTCAACGTTTTCCTCAACCGACGACCACTCTTCTTTTCTGTCCTGATCGTCGGCAGCTGAATCGAGCGTTGGTACTTCGTTCGACAGATGCTCGCATGTTGGTTTCTTTGTTTTGCTGTGACACCACCATGCTTGGTTTCTATTGCCGGATCTTGCTACAACTAGTCAGATTTTGAGGTTTTGGGTAAGATTGTGAGTTTTGTAGTTTTCTTGGAAGATCTTGAATACCCATTGAAGTATGGGCCTAATTATTGGTTTACTCATGATTTTTTAGGTTGAGTTCATATTGGCAATTCTTGGTAGGTGGCTTAGGGTCGCGTTAAATTGGAGGTTTAGAGGTGGTTTCAATTCAAGCCACACTTTGGGGTAAAAATTAATTGGATTAAATTCTGGTTAGTTTGGTTTTGGTTGCGACCTAAAATTTGGGTAAAAGAAATTGGCTTTATTATAGGTTTTGATTCGAGATTTTGTTGAAGATCGATTGCTTGGATTACTTTTGGACTTAAATTCAAGGTAAGTAATCTTACTACTGGAATTGCCTTCATGCCAGGTGATTTAGTTAGTATGAAGTTGTTGGCTTTTATGAGGCCATCTATATGTTTTGCATGTGATTTAAATCATATAAGAGGACATAAGCATGATGATGTTTACATGAACACATTTCGTTAATTTATGTATGTTATCAATTATGTTAATATGGTGATAATTACTCTCCTACCCATAGATGTGTATTCACCAGATGTTCTGTGTTCCTATGGGATCACCAGAAGTTTTATGTTCCTACGGGATCACCAGAGGTTATATATTTCCTACGGAATCCACTAGAGGTTTTGTGTTTCCTTCAAGATCCACTAGAGGTTTTGTGTTTCCTATGAGATTCACCAAAAGTAAGTGTGAAACCTGAAATTTTGACATAGAACATGTATGCTAAGAAAAGAATAGACTGGTAGATTTTGGAGGGGAAAAGTGTAGCACAAGCCTGTGGAGTTAGAAAAATTTTGAAGTAGAATTTCTGGAAACATATCTTCACAAGATGAAATTCACTCTTTACCGTGTTTAGGGTAAGTAGATAAATTACTCCCTTAAGGGCTGATTTCGGGTCTTGAACAATGAGGCCTCACCCTCTCACTAGCCGAGAGGGGTTAGTTTATAGTTGGACTATAAATAGTTTGTTCATTAGAGAGATTAGTGGTACTTAAGTAGTTAGATATAACTATATGGGTAAAATGGTAATTTGACCCAGTTGTTGTTATGAGTAATTTGTGCAGGGTCGACTTACTATTGATTAGTAAATTTCGTGGATACAGAAATATATCTATAGTGCGAAGAGTGCAACTGTAAGTTTTTAGTGGAGTGACCTAGTTAATGAATATTAATTAATCTAATTAAAGAATTTAATTGATTAATCTCATATCATTGGAGCTTTTAACTAGAAGTTCATTATGTCCCTTTGCTATCTCATAAAAGATTAGTATTAGAATCAAACATTTTGGTTTAATTTGAAATGTTCAAATTAATAAGGGAATTAATTGTATATGATACAAGTAACATAATGTATATAGATACATTATAATATAAAGTTTATTTGGAATGAGATTCAAAATTTATATTTTATATTATAAGAGAGATAAATATTTAAATGAGATTTAAATATTAATTATATGAATGAGATTCAAATAAAAACTATAGGTTAAAATTAATATGAATAAGATTCATATTAAAACTATAGGTTATGTAAGAGAAGGTTGTTTGAATATGATCCAAATTAAATTAAATATGTGATATTTAATTATTGATTAATTAATTGTTAATAAATTAATTAATTTAATTATATATATTAAATATGATTTAATTATATAATTAAATTAATAATAATAATAACAATATTAATATTATTATATTATTGAATAACTCCCACATAGTGGGTAGTTATTATGTGCACTATCTCTCACAATTATCATGTAAAAGTAAAAAGGGAAGGGGAGGGAGTTAACAGGACCAACAACACAGAAAAGTTCTGTGAGATTTTCCTTCTACAATTCTCTCTTCAACACAAAAGAATTCCCTTGCCAAAATCTAAGGAGAGGCCACGAAACTTCTTTTTTATTCTACTTCGAGAATAGCAGGTTATCGTTGTGGTGGTGTTCCCAAGAGAAGAAGAGTTCTTGTGAATTCTTGGAGAAGTCACCAGTTCGTGATTTGGAAAAGAAGATTCCCACATCGAAGAAGGTCTTCAAAGGTAGGAAATCTTCTTCCTCCTAATTCTTGTAAAAGCATGCTAATTACTTTGTTTATCCATATGCATGTTCTCTGTAATGTTGTTATTCCAAAAACAAGTTTAATGTTACAAGGCGATCATTCGCTTCCGTTGGGAATTCGATCCCTTCACTATCTTCATGTCTCTTCTTGGGTTTAAAAGGGAAACTCAGGTGGGGTGTGACAGTAAGTGTTTCCTACGAGATTTACTATAGGTTTGTGGATACGACATACCTATGGTAGGACGAGTTTAATTATTCACAGAGATGGTTATGTATGAAAAGTGGAAGTAAGAGCGTGCCCCAATAGTATGTAACATTTATTGGGCATAAATGCATAGCCTGATCTGGGGGTTACTTACTGAGTATTTTAATACTCACCCTTTTCCTATGTCATTTTTTTCAAGTAAGGGAAAGGATGCACCGATGCATGATAAGAAGAATCTGTGAGTGTCATGGGACCAGAAGTAACTTCTACATAGTTTTCATGTTTTAAATTCCAGTCTTGATATTTAAATTCAGAACTCTAGTTTTGTGCTGTCAAATGTTTTACAAAAACCTCCAGTTTTGTTTTCATATTATTTCAAGGGTATCTAATCAAAGATTTTTAGTTATATAGATTTTACAAAAGTTATCAACTATACTAAACTCTTTTGGTTTTAGTTAATTTATAAAAGAGCCGTTTGATTTGTATGCATGCATGTAGTAATAGCCTAGTCAAAGTCTTAGAAATTTGGGTCATTACAGTTGGTATGAGAGCCCAAGTTTTTTGGTTTTGACTTACTATGTAAGTCCAGAGTATCCTTATGACCATTAATAGATTCTTCACCATCGCTAATTATGCTTTCTAAGTATATGTTCCTAGTAACATATGCATGAAATCTTGTTGGGATTACTACTTAGGTAGACATGTTGCTTTTAATGGTGAACTTAGTAGAAAGTATTTGTGTGTGAATGTTAGGAAATAGCTCGAAGAGATAGAGGAGGGTAGAGAGGGTAGAGTTGGTTGAAATAGGAGCGGAGGGTTACAAAACCCTCAGGTGCAAGGTCTTGTAGTTCAGGATCCTCTTATACCACAAGATCCTTCTGAATTAGGGGAACACGGAATTGGAATGAGAAGACGATCCCGTAATGTACCAGTGCCACCACAGATGTAGGCTCCACCTATGGCCTAGGGCAATTTTGTTGCAATAGTAGTAGTTGATAATACATACATACATACATTGTAGAAAATTGAATTTTCTTCAAGAGAGCGGGTATAAATGCACCTCAACATAATTGTTTCTTAGGTTATTTGTAATTTACCAACACAAGTATAAATTTTTTTTTTGATACTGATGACTATTAGTAAATGTATCAGTTTATCAGTTTAGTGATCTAATGAACATTCTTCGTGAATGTACAAAATTGATCAATGATTTGATTGTAGGATAACCATAAATTTATATCAATCTCTTTTATACTAAAAAAAGATTAATCAACAATAATATGCTAGTTTTGAACAATGACTTTATTTGTAATTAATTCCTTTTGAAAAGTGAAAGGTTTACAAATAGTTTAAAGAAATACATGTGTACAAGAAAGAAACCTATCCATTTAATTTCTTTAAGATTATCAAATACACATGGTGGGAAAACGATCTAGTCCAAGTCAAACGGCAATTTTAACAACTTTCGCTCTGTATGAGTACAAAAATAATTAAAGCATATAAAAAACGACTTTTTGAATATTAAATTTTAATAAAATAATAGTAAATTATTTTAGATGATAAAATTGTTAAAAATATTTACAAATAATAGTAAAATATTACGATCTACCTACGATACGTCGCAATAAACTACTATTTATATCTATCATGATATAGATAAATGTAGATAATAGTCTATCGCGATCTATCACAGATAGATAGTAAAATTTTACTATATTTATAAATATTTTGGTTTATTTTTCTATATTTGAAAATAACTATAAAATAATTTTAATTATTTTGGCATGTGATTCTAAGATTTATTATAGACAATATCATACTATTATAAATATAATTAGAAATTTTGTTGTGTCGTTGTCATTTTTAAATAAAAAATTCTCTTGACATATACCACAAATTAATTGTAGCATATCAAGTGAAATTGAAGGGACTAAATCAATTATGCACATTAGTATATATAAAAACTTGCTTATAGTTTAAATCCAAGTACGTATTATAAATTTATATATTGAGATGTTTTTTGGTTTGGAGGTTGAATTTGGTGTACATGTGTAAAAAGAATGTAGTGGTTTAATATGTAGTTAAATATAGTTGTCCGTTTACTTATGAATTTAATATTAGTCAATTAAATTAGTAATATTGTTGGGGATATCAATAATTTTGATTATTTTAGTTCTATAACCACCATATTTCTTTATACATAGCCCTTTGTAGATGGGCAATTCTATTATTTTATACAACCACTGTAAGTATGTCGATGGGATATCAAGGTGCTTATTTTACCAAATTTTTTATGAAAATATCGATAAAATATATATTTTAATAGATATTTTTTTTGAAAAGTTATAAAAACAAAAAATTAAAAAAATAAATTTAAATTAGTAAATAAACGTTTTATGATTTTTAAACAAGTTAATAGGTATATTATGTTTTGATTCATCTCTCATGTCGATATCGAACCCAAAGAAACATGAAAATATCGCTAGAAATATCGACATCTCCACGAAAACTTAATATTAGGGTAATAATACATGTTGTGTGAATCTAAGTTATTTGTAGGGTATTATTTATATGTATTTTGATTTTCTGAACTGAATTATGATATACAAATTACACTTTTATACCATTATAAATAGTTGATTTCTTCATTGGAGAAGAATTATCTCTTCTAGTTTTGCTTTTGATCTTAATTTTGATGAGAACATGTGTGAAAGAGTGTTTTTGAGAAGTTGCTATTTTATGGAAATTTGTTATTGTATTTTAGTTGGATGATGATTATATAATTATCTACAAACAATTCATACAAAAGTGACCATCATTATCTTTCATCGAACTAGTTAATTTTCATTGGTTCTGATACTATGGTTGATTTGTACAATTATTGCAACTTCTTTCCTTCTCATATAATCGATCAAGTTATATTCATTTTTTTTTCTTGTATTTCTATTAAATATAGTGTACCCTCTTATTTACTCTATTAGTATCATTACAATAAGTTTTATCTCTGTTGATGCTTTTTTCTACCAACGCAACAAAAAATGTTAACAGAGCTAATTTATGTCAACGAATTTTCAATGCATGGACATAATATCGTTTTTGCCTACGAAAATATATGTGTGAGCAAAAAGTTGTGTGGTCTTAGTGAAATCACTAAATTGGATCTTTGTCGACGCTTATTTTAGTTTCTCCTCACGCAAAGAGCATGGGCAAACATTTTTAGCTTCTCCCCACGCAATGTATGTAGCAAAGAACTTTTTAAATCCTACATTTTTTGCCCCACTCTTTCTTAAAATTTTATCCCTCTTTTATTTTCCCCCACATTTTCTTTCTTCCCTTATTTTCTCAAACGTAACATTGAGCAAATAGGTTGCCGACTCTCGAACTTCCCTATGCGCATGAGACCCACGCTGCTACTCGCCGCTGCACCACATCATCTTTTCACCGTCGCACACCATCATCTTCTCGCCGTGAAGGTAAACGTTGTTCATTATTTTTTTCTTCTTTCTTCTTTGTTCGTTATGCAATCTAGCTGGCAAGACCTTCTCGTCGTATGCCCCCCGACTACTGCTATTCGTTTTCTTTTTCTTCCATGTTTTAATTTGTCTATGACCTTTGGAAGCCCATTAGGTGTTCGATGAAATGTATGTTATAAGTAAACTTGGATCTTTTGTTTGTTTTTGTGTGTATGTTTATCAGCTAGATTGCATCTCATTAATTGTTTGCTTGCTTTGCTTTGTTTTTCTCCAACTTATTTTTAGGCTTTTTATTGCTTTGCATCACTCTTATCTTTCTCACTGTCTCTCTGTCTCACTATCTTGCTGTCTCGCTGTCTCACTCTCTCACTCTCTCTCTCGCTGTCTCGCTGTCTCTCGCTCTTGCTCTCGGTACTTTTTAGTTGGTTTTGAATATAAAAAAGACACTTAAGAGTTATTTAGGTTGTTTTTGGAGTTAACAAGTCTCTTGAGAGTTTACACACTTTTTAGACATTTTTAGTTCGTTTTAGAAGTTAAGGTGTCATTTATACACTTTTTAGGTACTTTATCTAACTTCTTGCCCTAATTCTTACAGGTTTTAATTTTGTCTATTTTATTTGAAGATGGATAGGGATTGGATTAAACTAAAAAATAGATTTTCAAGAGATTATATTGAAGGAGTTTCCCAATTTTGAAGTGTCATGGTACGTTCGGAATAGGCTGTTAGATACCTTCTTCCCTGCACACAAAATGTATCTAACAAGCAACCCAAAGACAGAAATCCCAGCCAAAAGCTCAAAGTTTATTTATCAATAAGGATCATTCATAGAAGAAACATCTTAGTTCAGTACCACAGTCACAAGATAATAGAAAGAAGAAATAGATGATAAAAAAAAGAAAGGTAACAAGATGGGTAGATTCAAGAGTGCCTCCTCTCCAAGCTTCATTCAGCTCCTCAAAATTTCCATGCCTCCAAATGCTCCCCCAAAATCCTTCATAAACCTCTCAGTTGTTGGTCCCACTGGCCCTCCCTTCCCTAACTGAATTTGCAGCCACAATCTCTTGGTTATTTTCACTTTTACCCTTCCTATGATAGGTGTGTATGATCGGAGGTCTAACAATACCCCCCTCGATGAAACCCACCTTGTCCTCAAGGTGGAATCTAGAGACTGTTATTTAGAAACCTCTATTTCCACCCATGTTGCATCTATTTCTGGTTGATTTTCACACTTGACGAACACTTCTTCTTTCCCTCCTTTCGTGTTCCAGCGTCTCCCTATAATTATCTTAAGATGAACATTCATTTCAAAATCTTCACTTAACTCAAGCAGAATAGGTTAAACGGTCAGATCTTCTCCCACTTTCTTCTTTAGTTGCAAAACATAGAAAACATTATGTATAGTTGTTGTTAAAGGTAGCTTCAACCTATAAGCCACTTCTCCAATCCTCTCCAAGACCTTGTAGGGACCGAAATATTTAGGGGCGAGCTTTTCATTTCTGTGTTTCGCCAAAGACCTTTGTCGATAAGGTCTTAATTTCAGGAACACTTCCTCCCCAACTTCAAACTGTACTTCACATCTACTTCTACCCGCGTATTGCTTCATTCGATCTTGTGCCCTCTTAAGCTGCTCCTTTAAAGCTAAAAGCGCCCTATCTCTTTCCATCAATTGTTGGTCTAAGGTATCATTCGTAGTTCTCTTGTCTTCATATGCCATCAAAGGTGGAGGCTCCCTTTTATACACAATGCAGAAATGTGTAGTTTTGATTGCTCCATGGAACGTCATGTTATACCAATACTCAGCCCATGGTATCCACTCACTCCATCTTCTCGGCTTCTCGTTACAAAAACAACGTAAATAAGTCTCAAGACAACGATTTACTCTCTCCGTTTGCACATCCGTCTGGGGGGAAAAGTTGTGCTTTGTTTCAAAACCGTGCCTTGTTGTGTGAACATCTCCACTCAAAAATGGTTTAAATATACCCCGAATATCCTCCAATCACTGAATCGTGATACAATTGGAGAAGTGAGGGGATCAAGGTGGAAGAGGAGGAAATAATTAGGCTCCCTTTGTAAAACAACCTCCCATGCTCCCAAGTGAATTTTAGCATCCCTTTTAGATCCTCCTGAAGTTTGGCAATAATCAACTGTAACTCCTCATCTTGTTCAACCTCCTTCTGCACCATTTCACTTTCTAGCAAGGCAGGTGCTGATAATATTCTCAACTCAGCTTCATGTGATATTCGAGACAAGGCATCGACTGCTTATTATTCAGCCCTGGTTGATACAGTATCTCAAAATCATACCCAAACAATTTTACTAACCACTTTTGAAATTTAGGTTGGACTTCCTATTGTTCTAATAAGAATTTGAGAGCTTTCTGATTCAAAATCACCACGAACTTCTGTCCCAATAGATAATGCCTCCATCTTTGCACCGAAAGAACAACAACCATTAATTTGCGTTCATATATTGATTTGGCTCGCGCACGTTCAGACAGTTTGCGTCTGTCTCAATGATGAATGTCTTGGAAAAACTAGGAAGGCCTAAAATGAGGATAGTTACCATGGCTCTCTTAAGCTTATTAAATGCCTTAATCGTTGTTTTACTCCACATAAACGCATTCTTATGCAATAACTGAGTTAAAGGAGCAGCAATGACTCCATACTCCTTGACGAACCTCAGGCAATACCCTGTCAGACCCAAGAATCCCCTCAATTCAGTTACATTTCTGGGGATCAACCATTCCACCATTGCCTGAATTTTGCTCCCATCGGCTTGCACTCCCTCAGTTGATACCTAATGTCCCAAGTAAGGAATTTGAGATTGACTAAAAACACACTTCTTTTGATTAGCAAACAACTGGTGGTCGCTCAACGCATTGAACACCATATTCAAATGCTTCTCATGAGAATCAAGATCTGGGCTGTACACCAAAATGTCGTCAAAGAAAGTCAATACAAAACGTCGTGAAAATGTTCGAAATACCGAGTTCATCAATGATTGAATGTGGTTGGTGCATTAATGAGACCGAACGACATCACCACAAATTCATAATGTCCCTCATGAGTTCGAAACACCGTCTTGGGTATATCCTCTTCCTTCATTCGTATTTGGTGATATCCCAAACATAAATCCAATTTGGAGAAATAAGTTGATCTGTGCAACTCATCGAGTAACTCTTCGATAGCCAGAATGGGAAATTTGTCTGCAATCATAGCTTGATTCACCTTCCTATAATCGACGCAGAAACACCATCCTCTGTCCTTCTTTCTTACCAAAAAAAGAGGACTAGAAAACGGACTCTAACTAGGCCGTATAAATCCTGTTGCCATCATTTCTTTGATTAGTTTCTCAATCTCATCTTTTTTATTATGGCCATATTTATATGGTCAGACATTGATTGGTCTTTTCCCTTCCTTCATAACAATTTGATGATCAATGCTTCTCTTTGGTGGAAGTTGGGTTGGTGTTTGAAAAATGCACTCGTACTCTCGAACCAATCGTTCTATTACTAGATGTACTGGTTCCTCTTGTAACTTCGATGGATCAACCTTCCTTCCATCTTCATTTTCTATTGTGATGTTCTGAAATTCAATGAAAAAACCTTCATCTCCTTCCTCCCAGTTGCTGACCATCGTTTTCATTGTAACCTCGGCTTTGGTCAATGCCGCGTCTCCCTTGAGTAACAACTTCAAATTTCCCCGGGTGAAAGTCATGGCGAGATTGGACAAATCCACCCCCATATACCCCATCGTATACAGCCATGACATACCCAAGATAACATCAATTCGTCCCAAATCTACTGGTAGAAAACTTTCCAACACAGTAACCCTGGGCAGTTCGACAATCACTTATTTACAGACCACTTTTCGTTGCAACATCGTTCTGTCTCCAATCCCTATCCCATATTTCGTTGTATTTGTCACCGGTAGCTTCAACTCCTCCACCAACTGCCGATGTATGAAATTGTGAGTGGCGCCACAATCTATCAACACAACCATTTCTCTGTCTCCGATTTCCCCCTTCAATTTTATGGTGCCTGGAGAAGAAAACCCTAGGACCAAACGAAGAGCCAGCTCCACCTTCTCTGTTGTCTCCTCTATTTTCTCTTCTCCTTCGAATTCATCTAACTCTTTGATCACCTGACGCTTGGTGGCGATATAGAGTCGCAACTCTCTCTTTTTTCTAGACTTGCATCGGTGATCAGGGGAGTACTTTTCATCACATTCGAAATAGAGCCCCTTATCATGTTTTCCTCTAATTTCTAAGTCTGATAGCCGTCGGGTCGAACCTTCTCTCCTCGGGGCCTCGATTTTCTCAAGTAGTTAGATATTAGTCATGTTGGGACGATAATAATTTCCCTGGCCCGTTTTCTCTGCCCCATAGGTTCTTCCCTCTCCCTTTGCGTGCCCCAGACCAAACGTCCCTTCAATTTCCATTAACGCCTGTGTTTCTTCGTCGATAGTCTGAGCTTCCCTCATTGCTTCCTCCAACCCTATTGGATTTCAACTTTCCACCTTCGCCTTCAATTTCAGATTCAATGCATTGATAAACATACCCTCCAACACTGATTCGATACCTCGGGTATCAGCGCTGAGTATCGTTCAAATTGTTTCTGGTACTCTGCATAACTTCCTTTTTGTTTAATTGCCAAAATCACCTTATCAAATTCCCTTCCCTCGACGATCGGAATCGAATGAACATTCTCTTCTTCAACTCTTCCCAAAACTTGATAGGATGTCAATTGTGACTCCATCGATACCAATCCACCATGTTATGGTCGAAGCTGATTATTGCCACCTTAATTTTCTCTTCTTCTATCAACTCGTGAATCTCAAAGTAGTGCTCAGCTCGATAAATCCATGAGTCGGGATGATGCCCCTTGAAGATCGGCATTTCCAGCCTTTTATACTTACTTTTGTCTCCTCCCCCTTTTGTCTAGGACACATAGCAATCGATCAACCGATCAATAAGGATCATTCACAAAAGAAATATCTCAGTTTAGTACAACAGTCACAAGATAATAGAAAGAAGAAATAGATGATAGCAAAAAAAGAAAGGTAATAAGATGGGTAGATTCGAGAATGCCTCCCTCTCCAAGCTTCATTCAGCTCCTCAAAATTTCTATGCCCCCAAATGCTTCCCCAAAACCCCTCATAAACCTCTCAGTTGTTGGTCCCACTAGCCCCCCTTCTCTAACCGAATTTGCAGCCATAATGTCCTGGTTATTTCCTCTTTTACCCTTCCTATGATAGATGTGTATGATTGAGGGTCTAACACAGGCACAGATGGCATTGATTGAAGCTGAACATGGAAACACTCCACAAGTTGATTCTTCCACTAGGCAGGACAAATGTAGTGCATCAGGTATTAATATGATATGTATGTTTACTAACAATTTGTTATTTAAAGTATCTAAAATTTGTATTTCTTTTACGATCTCAATCAATATCTAAAACAGTAGGTAGGTGTGCAAGAGGACTTAGTCGGAACATAAAATTGGATGGATATGTAGCTACCCATGGGAGATCAAGATTGACATTGACGATGATGTGGGAAAACCAGTATGTGCTTTTGCCACCAAGTTTGCTTTGGCTATTGGTACTTTAGTACAAAACACCATTCCATTGAATTGTGAGACTTGGAGGGCTGTACCTCTAGGAGTACGTGAACTCATGATTGATCGGTTGGAGGTAAGTTTGTGTTTCTTTTATGCTTTTTAAGTTTTTCAATATGTAAGAATAGACTTATACTTGTATTATTGAATGTTCAGATATATTTTGAGTTTGACTCAACAAAGAGGGTTGTAAGGAAGTACTTGGAACGACAGACGTAGTCATCTTTTCGAGAATATAGAACAGACTTGCACAAAGAATACTGTAAATTTGAGGATCTTGTTGAAGCTCATGCCAATCCACCGATACGACTAAAGAAACCAGAAGATTGGAATATTTTGTGTGATAGATGGGAGTCGGATGCATGAAAGGTATGTTTTTCTCAATTTAACCTATAGTTTTATAAGAATTTGGTGTAATAATTCCCATCACTGTTTGTATTATAAAAAACAAGAGATGAATAAAAGAAGTCGCTCCATTGTTCATTTCAACCACATAACTAGGGCAAAGTCATTCATCCAAGTTCAACATGAATTAGTAAAGTGCAATGTAATTATTCTTTTGTACCATCATCTCATATTTTTTAGACTAATCTTAATTGTATTCTTTTTATAGAAAAAAAGGGTAGTGATGTTGATGAGGTAGAGTTGTTCCATGAAAGTCATTTTGTGTGAAAAGGGAGGATGGATCAATGATAAGGCGAGAGATGCATATGTAATTTTTATTATCATGGCTTGGTGAATTCATGTATTATTTAATACATTCAATCTAACTAGGTCTTTCATATAGTTGGAAATGCAAAAAATTTTTGAAGCATCAACTAAAGATGGTGTCCAAACAATCTCAAGTGCAGAAGTGTGCAAGAAGGTATTGGGTAGTCAATGGTTTGGAACCCAAAATCAATAGCATCACCAACTAATGATGAGTCTTTTGCACATGAAAAAGAAGAGAGGACAAAGATGATAGATGAACTCACTAAAAAATACGCAAAGATGATGGAACAAAATGAGAAGTTAGTTAGTCAAATTTCCAAATGGGAAGATAGATGGACCAACGTTCAAAAATTTTTGGGGCAAGGACATGGAGGGGATGGACCTTCAAATACTTATGTATTTTTCTTAAAAAAATTAAAGTTTAAAATTATGTTGTGGCTATCCTGTAGTTATGGTAGCCAATTCATGCCTTTAGTACCTTTATTTTATGTTTAAGTTGTAATGTGTGTGGCTATCCTGCAGGTATGGTAGCCAATTCATGCATCTTAGGTTTGGTTGGACTTTTATGTTTGTTTGATTGTTTTTGGAGTTCAATTATCTTTTTAAACCTATTTATGTTTGCTACGTTGTTTTGAGAACCAAGTTGACTCATATGAATTGTTTTCGTTGTTTTGAGAGTCAAATTGTCTTTGTAAACCTATTTATGTTTGCTAGGTGTTTTGAGAACCAAGTTGACTCACATGAACTATTTTTGGTTGTTTTGGGAGTCAAATTGCATTTTGTAAATTTTTTTTGTACATTTTATGTTTGATTGGTTGTTTTGGGAGTCCAATCGTCTTTGTAAACCTTTTTTACACTTCTTAAGTTGGTTTTATAATGAAAGTGTTACTTTAGACACTTTTTAAGTTGCTTGAGTTTGAAAGTCATACTTAGGCATTTAGACACTTTTTAGGTGGTCTTGAATATCAAAAAAGAAACTTAAGAACTAGTTAGGTTGTTTGGGTTTTAACAAGTCTCTTAGACACTTTTTAGGAACTTTTTAAGTTGTTTTGAGGGTGAAAGTGTCACTTAGACACTTTTTAGATTGGTTTTTGAGTTTGAAAGTCATACTTAAGCATTTTGAAGTTGTTTAGGGAGTTAAAGTGTCATTTAGACACTTTTTAAGTACTTTTTAGTTGGTCTTAAATATAAAAAAGACACTTAAGAACTATTTAAGTTGTTTTGGGAGTTAACAAGTGTTTTGGACACTTTTTAGGAACTTTTTAAATTGTTTTAAGGGTGAAAGTGTCACTTATACATTTTTTAGATTGGTTTTGCGTTTGAAAGTCATACTTAGGCATTTTGAAGTTGTTTTTAGGTACTTTTTAGTTGGTCTTGAATATCATTTTGAAAGTAATGCAAATGAATTTTCTTTATTAATTTTGAGCATGTTATGCTTATTGGACTTTAATATTATGCTTTTCATGTCTATATATTTTGAAGAAGGCCAGAAATGTCATTTTTTGTGAAGATCAGCTGACCAAGCAAAACATTTTTTGTGAAGACCAACCAACTAATCAAAGCATTTTTTGTGTATTTAATATTATTTTGGTCATTTTGTATAGCCAAAATGAAAGCTAATAGCTTAGGAAACAAACAATAAGAATAGTTTTTCAGATTTTATATAGTCAATGAATTAGGGGTTGAATACATTGTCTAAACTTGTTATTATGATGTTAAACATATTTTGTTACAAGAAATTGAAATTATTTTTATTTTAAATATTGATCCCCAAACATATAATATACTAATAATAAATGCGTTGACAGTTATAGAGCTATGGCGATGTTTCGTGCGTGGGCAAAAATGAATCTTTTGTTCACATTTACATGTGTGTAGGCATAAAACACTATCTACCGACATATCACGTGTGAGCAAAAATCGAGTTATGCCAAAAGGAGTCGTAGGCCACGTTTACGTGTGTGTAGGCATAAAACACTCAAATTGTCTATCAAAATCTTTCCATGCCTCACCATATGCAGGTTGTCTTAAAACTCCATCCATGTTCAATCTTTTTTCCTTATGTCATCTCATATTACTAGCAGTATGCTTGAAATGAAATAATCTTAGTAATCTTGGTTTCAAGGGAAAATGTTTTAAAATCTTGTGTGGAACTTTTTTCTTTTTCTTATTACTTATTTTGTAGCGAGGTTCATCGCATTGAGGACAAATTTATGTATTATCATTTTCTTTCCAAAATAGCATACCATCATTCTTACAAGCATGTATGCATGTATAACCTAAACCCAAATCACGCAAGGTCTTGTTTCATAATAAGATTTTGGCATTTTGGTACCCTCAAGTAAAGCTTCTTTCAGTAATTCTAATAACATATCAAATGAATTATTGCTCTAATGATTAAGTACTTTGATATGCATTAATTCCACGAAAAAAAAAAAGTAAAGTAAAAATCTTAGTACATCCAGGATATAATTCTTCATTAGCCTCATCAAACATTGATTGAAACTTACTACTTTATCTCCAATGTTCTCACTTGTTTCAACTTTGATATAGTTTTCGTTACCACAATGTTCAGCTTCAATGTTTCCCCTACGTGTCAAATCATTCAACAATTCAGACATTTCATTTGCATTATCTAAATTTTGATGAGAAACCTCTACATGTTAATTAAGTGTTTTATCCATTTTTGTAGGTTTCAAAAAGGACATATCTGGGTTTTCGCCATGATATATCCACCTATTGTAGGTGATAGCCATTCCTTGTGTATAAATCACATTCGACATCACGAGGTTGTTTCATTATGACATTTTGACACTTTTTACATGGACAACGTGTAAACCATCTCTTATCAACATGCTTCTCTGCAAAGCTAATAAATGCTCGTATTCCATCAGTATATTCTTTGCATAATCTATTTCAAAGTTTTATCCATAATTTATCCTCTGAAAAACAAATCATATAGAAACTTATCATAAACTTATTTAAAGTAAACAAAATTATGTGGAATATATATATAACTTTCAGCATTCCATAATAATAACAATCAAATACTTTCAACACAATAGTGTTGATCTACAAACTTTTAAGTAGCTTAACCAAGAATAAAATAAAGCTTAGAATGGTAACTTCCAATCACACTAATCAAATTACATACAATTTAATTACATACAATCACACATTTACTTCCAATCCACACTTCATCGAAACAAAGATTTCACTATGCAACCGTTCTCCAAATTATATTTTAAATACATATTAAACTCAAATATCTTATGAAAAAACATCAAATGGCATATCAAATTTTCATCATGTTAATCAAACATCTCCAAATGAGTTCGAATCACATAAATAACATCCAAATCACTGTTTAAATGTCTAAGTTTCAATTAAAAATTAAAAAGCATGAAAATTTAAAGAATTGCATTGTGTTACATACCTTCAAGAAGCTTAACCAAGAAGAAAATCAACCTCCAAACATAATCTCTAAACAAAAGAAACAAAATTATGTTAATGACTAATCATAAATAATAACAAAAGAATAATAACAAAAGCTTTTGTTATTCTCCAAAACTTGGGATTCCTTTTAGTGTTGAAGTACAAATATACCAAGAAAAATCATCCCAAAATCAAATCTCTGGTTTCCAAGCTTTTGGTTGTTTTATAATCCCACACACAACATAAACCAGAAATCAAAACCTTCCAAAGAAAAATTAAATCTTCTCTTCCTTTTAGGGAAAACTTAGTTTTCAACCACAGTTGCAAAAACAAAATAGAAAGCAATGGTAAACATGCAAGAGCAGAATATGATAATAGAGCTCTTTACTTCATATAAAACTCCATATTTACACTACTATACAAAACAAAAAATTGATCCAAACTTAAAAACACAAGAAAAAGCAACACACACTCAAAATAGGAGAGAAACATAATAGAGAGAGATAAATGAAAAAATCACCACAACAGTGACAAATTGTGATGGCAACGGACGGTGAATCGAGGATGACGATGGCAAATAGAGGAGGAGAACGACAGCGAATGGACGGGAGGATGACGACGGCAAATGGACGGGAGGATGACGACGGTGAATGGACAGGAGGATGACAACGACGAATGGAGGGGACGACAATGATGACGAGGAATCGAGGAGGAGGACAACGACAAAGTAATCGAGGAAGAGGACAATGACGACAACTTTTCTTTTTCTCCTATTCTATTTCTGAAAATCGGAACTTGAGCAAATTAATGGTTAAACCCTATTTGCGACTAAAATACATTTTGTCGCAAAAAATCCCATTTGCGATGCAAAACAATTCGTCTCAAGAAACTGCGACGAAAGTTCTTTTTCATTGCTAGATGCGACGTAATTGGTGATCATCACACGTTTGGCTACGACGAAGACCCATTTAGTTGCAATTTTGCGACTTAATTTCGTTTCGTTGCAATGGTAGCAACGAAAATACAAAGTCATCTTTAAAGTGGAACTATTTTAGAATAGTCGCTAAAAATTCATCGCTAAAGACCTAATTTTTTGTAGTGTATAATTTAACCATTAATAGCTAAAATCCATTATAATAATAAAATAATATAAATAGAAACATGGCAAAAGGGAGAACCTAAACATTTTTTAAACATACATAAACTAAACTTCTGTAGATATAAATAAATTTAACTTTAGAACTGAAGCCAATTTTTCTTATGTTTAACATGATGATAGTATAGATAGTTAACATGATGATAGTATAGATAAGTGATAGGTTTGAAAATTTCTGCTAACTATATAAAATATGATTTTTATTTTTGAAAATCAAAATTATTAGATAAAAATAGATTTAGAATTTTTTATAAAAAAAAAAAAATCTTATCACTTAACATGAATATAGTTTTTTTAAAAACAATTTTCTATGCATTTAACTTGAAAGCAAACAAAATTCAAATAAAAAATGATAGAACTTTTCTTTTAAATCAAAATATTAAAAAATAAATAAATAAATAAATTTGAAACCAATAAAATCTAAATAAAATATTAGAAAAACGTTAAAAATTAGAAACCAACAAAATTCATGCACGTGAATGATAAAATTTTTAATGAATAATTTAATAATGATTTAAAAGTCATATTACTCAAAATAATCTTATAACCATCCTCGAAAAAGGGGTAAAAAGGAAAATCAAAGGTTTCTCTCCATAGCCCATTTTAAATAGCCTATTTTAATCTTATAACCATCCTGAATAATTAAATTGACTAGAGAAAAAAAAATTATTTTCAAAAAAGTCATTATTATTTAAATTATTTTGATAAAATTATTTAAAATACATTTGAAAGTATTTCAAAAATTATTTTAAGTGGTTGTTAAATATTTGAACTTTTTTCTTATAAAATGATTTATTTTCAAAATTAAACATTTGAAAGCTGAAATGAATTACGCCTTAAATATAATTTAACAAAAATTATTGGTCAACCCTAATCTATAAATACATCACTTTCCTTAATTATTAGCATATAAAATATTGGTATTTAATGGTATTTCAAATGGATCTTTCACTTTATTTGAGTAACTCAACAACATGAATGTTTTGATTTTTTTTTTTTAAAAAAAAACGAACTTTTAATCTCGTAATCAAAATGAAGACATATACTTTAACAAGTACTCACAACTATGCGCAAAGTTTCATTTGTTATATATATATATTTTTTCTTTTTTAATACAAGTTGTTAGTGTTACCATTATTTTAATACTAAAGAGTTTGGTTTATTTCCTATTTTTTATTACAATAATTGCAATAATAGAAAATTCAACTTAGATCTCATATATCTATATATATTGCAATAATAGAAAATTGAATTTATATCTCCCATATATATATATCAATTATCATAAAATTAAACTCATTTTGACTCTTTGTCAACTTTAAATTCTATTTTTTTTTAAAAAAAAAATATTAATTTATAAATTTGATTTTCTTTGGCACTCAGAAAAGATGAATTGTTTTCTCAATTATTTTGTTATTAATATAATATTAAAATTATCTTAATTCATTATCTTAAGTTTAAGTTTTAGGTGAATTGATGATTCAAGGTGGCTGTTTGTGTCAATTTGTGTTATTGAATGCATAAATTAATGGGTAACTCATCCATGTTCATTGAATCTTTAGGATATTCATGGAATGAGTTAAATTGAATGCAAAAATTTAGTCAAATGGACATTATATAACAATATAATAATACTGTCAAACTTTCTCACCACCAGGATGTTGATGCAAAACGAACGTGAAAGCTTCTTTGTTCGAAAAACTGTTCTAAAAATAGTTTTCTATTTTTATTCTCGCTGTCACCAAAATGAAAAAGTATCTGAGGAGGAGGTTGTAATAATGTGACTAATAATTTAGAAAAGAAAAATTATAAATTATAATTTAATGCTTAAATTGTAAATTGAATCCCTATACTTCTTTACACAGTTCTAATTTAATTTTATAATTCGTCTCTATTAGTTTGAAAAAATAAATCCCGTTTTTGTGAAACTATAAAATTATTGGATGAAATTTTAACTCTTAAAATCACATGAATTAAAATTTGGTACCACATTTTAACTCTTAATTTGTGAGTTTTACTGAAGTTCTTTAATTATTAATTTTTTATTAATCAAATTTAACTTTTCTAAAACTTTATATTGTTAAGATCACTGTGTTTTCTGACCATTTTAACTTTTTATTTTAAATAAATTAATAGTAAATTAACCTTTGCAAATATAACAATTAAACTCAATATATTAGTAAATATAACACAATGCAAAATAATTTAAAAATATAACAAAAAATTTTAAATTTAATTCTTAAAATTTATCGGTGATAGAGACCATATAATTAAGTGGTCATGATAGATCATATTACTAATAGAAGTCTATTACCGATAAAATCTATCCCAAATAGATTTTACTTTATATTTATAATAATTTTTTAAAAGTTTTACTATGCACTTACTTATTAACCTTTAAAATGTTATCCATTGCAATTATTGAAGCTATTAAAACTAATTGAGCCCTTTGAACCAGTGTCCATCTGATCTTTAAAATCTCATTTCCATTCTTAAATTCATGATCCTAAAGTTTTTGTTTTGTATTTTTTCTTTTATTTTACATTTTTTTTCCTGGAAAACACTAGAATACTTTTGTGATAAATGTTACATTTAATTTAAATTGAGAAAATATCTGTAATAAATAAAGAATCCTCAAATAGTTCCAGAAAGAAAAAGAAAAGTAAAAGTCAACGCTGACTAAATGTGAATATATGGCATTTTGGATATTATCTGGCCCACATCTCAAGATTGTACCAGGAATAGGGACAAGTCTTGTGTCTTATTCAATTACTAAAAGGCCAACTTAATTTTCGTATTTGTTAGCAATTAACATAGCTAATTCTCTATCCTACTCCAAAATCTCGCCATCTTTACTTTTTAAGTTAAAATCTATAAACTAAGATAATGATAGCTTAGTTGGAAGTTTATACCGTCGCAATTTTACGTCAAATATTCAATTTTTCACACCTTATATTACAAAAAAAAAAAGTTATATAAAGAAAAATAAATCTTTTCGAAAGAAATTTGGAGTTAGTATTTATTAGGCCTTTAAAGTTTTGAAGGGACATTTTTTTTGTTTTCAATTTTTGAAAAATGATTTTAAATGGTTATTAATTTTTTAAAGTTAATTTACGGTAAAGACTCGACCTTTTAGAAATAGAGCCAGATTGTTACTATTTATTTAGAGTTTAGAAAACCCAAATTTTTTACTTGATTTGAAAAACGAGAAGAATCAGAAATTCTTTATTGAAAAAAAAGATTAATTTAGCTTAAATGGATCCTTAAACAATAAATTTAAAACAAAGTATAAATTCCAAAACACGACATTTGACTAGATAAGAATCATAATTCGAAAGTTTGACTCATATAGTAGCACCTTGTGAATTGTCTCACACGCTCTTAGCTTACCTGAGGAAAAGAAAAGTAAAAAATTTGAGTATTACAAAAATACTTAGTAAGTGACCCCCAACTAGGTCCACTGATAGCACCCAAAAAGTGCTACATTCCTTAGCTTAATTTGGGTTTGTTCTAAGATTTTGCACGTTTATTCCTATGATTTTGTAGGTTCTGAGCACTAAGAGGTAGAATTGACCCCAGAGTCAAAACAGAACGAAAACTAACAAAAAAGAGCTCCGAAGCATCAACCGTGAAGAAGGAAAAGGAATAGAAGCAAAATGGGGCAGTTGCCAGGCACTAAGCACCCAAAAGCACTCATCAGGCAAGCCCCTAGGCACTACCTTGGAGTGTCTAGGCGCTCCAAAGATTGGCAGACGAAAGTTGCATGCGTGCACGCGCTAGTGCCCAGGCGCTTCAATATCTCAAGCAAGTGCTTAGACACTCCGACCAAATTTAAATACAAATTTTGCAAAATCTAGGTCATTCTATGCTCGATTTTTTAGCGTCCACACTCAAATCCTCTATGTTTTCCACTTCCCAGCCTTAACTTCTTTGTACTTTTCATTTATTTCTTCTCCAAGACTCATCTCACTTCATTCTGAGTGGCTAAGGTAAGTTCTTCTAATTTAGGGTAGGTTGAATTTCATTTGGTTTGGTTGTGAGAACTTGTAATCAATGGTTTGCTGTTGACTTTTCTATGTATTCTTGATATATTTGAACTTCTATGCTTAAAGACTTTTATGGCTTGATAACCCTCATCTTTGTTGGCTTTTTGGCCCTTAATCTACAGTTAATTAATTTTAATTAATTGATTAATTAGTGTTTTGACGATAACAAACCTGATTTTATTTATTAACCATTTGAGTGTTTTGAAGTGTCTATTGTGTGGAGTTTGGAACAATGGTTCCAATGCAATTTGAATCACTCAAATCGGAGTTCAAACGAAGAAGATATGACCAAAACAAGTTTAATGGGAAAATTCCGAGTTGATGACGTGGCAGATTTTTTTTTAATCAAAGTGGACTAATTGAAAGGTGCCACTTGGAGCAATGGAGAAGTGACAATTTGTGGGTTTTTCATTTTTGGATTGATGTTAAAAAGAAAATGATTTTAAAAAGAAAATGAATTTAAAAAGAAGATGAATTTAATATTATTATATATGTTTGTGTCTAACGGCTGGTTGCTTTTTAAAAAGATTAATTTAATATTATTATATGTTTGTGTCTAACGGCTAGTTGTGTTTAAATCTCCACCATTCAATTTTCTTTTACAAAGATCTAATGGTCCAAATTAATTTGGTTTTCACCCACTTTCATTTCTTTTTAAATACTTCATCTTCTCCAAAATTAAAAACAACTCTTATTATTTTCAATCCTCCATAATTCACCAAGCCACCATTGTTGCTCTCTCTTCAAGCTTTCAATTTTCTTCTTTTCATCTTATTCTTGAGAGAGGTATATTGTATTGTGAGGATTTATTTGTGAAGTGCTTAAACTTGTAAATTCACTCTATTTAGAGAGTTTGTCAAGTGTGCTTTTTGTTTTTTCCAAAATTTTGTTGGGTTGGCTCTTGATCTCGAGAAAAAGAGTTGTTGTAACGGTTTGATCCTTAACCGTGGAAAGAATCGGGTTTGTTCTTGCGCCCGGAAAAAGAACGTTGTAGCGGTTCGACTCTAAGCCGTGGAAAGAGTCAAAGACTTCTAGTGAAGTACCCAAGAGAAGCTTGGGAAGTGGACGTAGGCCGGTTTTGCCGAACCACTAGAAAATTCACAGTGTCATTTTCTCTATCCCTCTCCAAATTTATTTTTGCAATTAATTTTTGTTAATATATTTTATTGCATAAAATTAATTGCAATTTTTAATTCTTGAAATTAATTGCTCATATTGGTTGTTCTTAAATTTCTATATTCATTACCAATCTTTTTATTAGAATTAAACAGGGTGCTTTAAAGTGTGATTGTTAATTTCTTGTTTAATTCAAAGTGAATTTGTTTGCATAAAAATTATTGTTTAAACTACTTATTTGCAAAGAGTTTATTAATTCGCTTAATTGGGCCCACATAAGCAAAAAGTTTAAATTAATTTTAATAAACCCTATTCACCCCCCCTCTAGGGTTGCCATACCGATCCTACAATCTTTTCTTTGCTTTGCTAGAGATAAATGCATGGTAGTGTGTGTGAATCTCATTGGAGCACAATTAGAGCATGTTTGTATGGAATTTGGGGATGGTCTTAGATAATCCCTTGTTGTTGCCATGATGTCTAGATGTTCAAGAATCACGAGTAGTTAGTAATTAGGGCTAACCTAGTTGCTAATAAACTTGGCTAGACTACCTTGTTTTAATGCGGTGTTTAGTTAATTAGGTGTCACACCCCACCCCAGATTACCCTACCTAAATCTAAGACGAGATGTGATGATAGTAGACCCTAAACATGCAATGGAGTCTATCATGAAACTACATGCCTAAAATGTAACATACTGATTGGACCCTGTATTGAACTTTGGAACATGTCTTTATTATAACTTATATGATACATTAAACTACTGAGAAATATAAACAACACTTGAAAACTCCAGTTATTTACAATACTTTTACTTTTAACATAAACACGAATTCATTAAAAAAAAAAAAAAAAAAAAAACGTGTGGAACTATACAAAATAGGTGGCAGACGTCACATAATCAGCTAGAAACTCAGGAAGTGCTACTTGGTAGGAAAAAAAATATAGGAAGAAAGGTTGAGCTAACAAGCCCAATGAGTGGTGGTTTATCTAAAACATGCTTTAGTAAAGGTATAAAATCCATGAGACAATGACAACATAGTTTTCATAAATCTATTCTAGAGAAAATAATCATGAATAAGCATTGTTAAACGCATAAACATGAATATCAAACTTGCCACCAAAATTTGTACCCAAACATGGTCAAACTATATACAAAGAAACTCGACGTATCTAGCTGAGCAATATGGTCATACTATATACCGAGTAATCTTAAGATGTATAGCAGAGCAAATGTGGTCATACTATTCACTAGGTAAACTCAAGGCAAATAGCAGAGCAAACATGGTTATACACGTAGAGCAGCTCCCATAAGGCAAAACACTCCGACACACGGCCTAAAGCCTATGTGTGTGCCGAAGTAGGTTCTAAAGACCTCATGTATCTCATGGCTATACTATGAAAACACATTCATGTGAGTGCAATGGATAAGCACCATGGGTATAACTTTAGTGATCTAAAAATCAAACCTTGTAAGACACATGAAAAATCATATCGAGCCAATACACAATTTCAAAATAAACATAAAACATCTCAAACATGTATGAAATAGAATTTATATTCAAAATCACGAAAACTCTATAAAAATTATAGCATAAAACGTGAAATCATATATATAATTATCATTTCTCATGAAACTTGTAATATCAATTTAATTATAATATTTTATAAAATACACAAACCGAACTTTTTGGAGTGTAAAATTTGGATCGTACTATTATTATTGTTAGTATTATATTTCTTAAGGTTACCTTTGAGATTTAACCAAGCTTCACATCTATCAACCTAATTTCTACCTTCAGCTTCACCTACAGTCCACAATTTGAAGAAAAAACAAATTCAGCCAACAAACCGATTCTTTAATTCAAACCTTTAGTTGAACTTACCAAAGTTTCAATTTAGTCCATGCTTCATAAGTTGGAATTTATTCACCAAGAATTCAAGCTTCAAATTTCCAAAAAATAAAATAAAATAAGTGATAGCACCTAAAACATGCTATCTTCCTTAACTTAACTCTGGATCGTTGTGCTATTTAATGTGTCTATTATGTTATTTTGTAGGTTTCGAGCACTTAACAGGTAGAACGGGGTGTTAGCAACAAAATTCAACTAAAACGGACCAAAAAGGAGTTCCGCGGCGTCAACCGGGAAATAGAGCTCTAAAATTACCAAAATGCCCCTAAAGCCACGGCGCCGTGGCGCTTTTCCCGAGACGCTCTGCTGAAGAAGTGTAGCAGGCGCCGCAATGCTCTGAAAATATTGTGTGTGCAAAATTCGCGTCAGTGCCGTGGCACTGCGATTCTTTAAAATGAAATTTTCGTTTTCTAGGTTAAATGAGAGCTCGACCAGCCGACTTTTGGCTCCATTCTCTCCTCTTTTCTTCTTTTCTTCTTTTCATCCATAGGAACTTGAACCCAATAATCGGCACCGATTATTGGCTAAGGTAACGTTTTTCTAGCTTGGGTATTAGGGATTTTCCATTGTAATTGATGTTCTTTTGAGGTTTTGAACTTAATTCAAGTGTATCCATGAGTTAATTCCGAGTTTACAAGAATTATGATCAATTTGTAATGCTGGTGTTTATTTTGATTATTGCTTTGGTTGTATTACAATTCGTGACAATTTGTTGTATGTCAATCATAGAAAGTAATAGGTTAGGTTAGCTTGCAAATCTAGATGGTGATGCACATTGTTCTAATCAACCTAGGGTAAATCGATAGAACATTCAATCTAGGTCTTTCCAGTTGAATGTTCTGCCTAATTTTCCCTTGAACTTAATGCAGTTACGTTTAGTCAAATTTTGCATGCTTTTCATCGATTTGCTTAAATCTAACTTGTCGACTAGGGCAATTCAATTTTGCCCTTTCCAGTTGAATTGATTAGGTGCTTGCTTCAATCAATTTAGTAATGACGAACCAATGAAAATGACATCGAACAAAGGAAATCCCGCGTAACCCAAGCTAGGGCTTTCTCCAATTGAATTTTCTTTCTTTTACCTCCACATTTTATGTTCATGCAATTTAAGTTTCTTGCAATCAACTGTTTTTCAAAACACCCCCTTTTGTTACCTTGAATTCTAAACTTTCCAACTGTGAAATTCGAGGGTTCCCTGTGTTTGACCCGACTTGCCACTACTACTGTGGGTAAGTTAGGAAAATTTATTTTGCACGGAATTGGGTGACAAACTCCGTCTGTCAATAAGATAAAATAAATAATACTTAGCAAGATTGTTGAGCTCACCATCCCATAAGTCTTCAACCAATCTGCAATTTTGGTTCCGTTTGATAACTTTCTCGTTTCCTATTTCTTGTTTTCTATTTCTTGTTCTATTTTCCTGTTTCTTCTTTTTTTTTAGAATAAGAAACAAACTATATTTGACAACTATTGCTGTTTTCTATTTCTTGAAGAAAGAAATAGAAATAGAAATTTCTTTGTGCTGGGGACTTGATGCGCACTTTTAGTGTTAACCGCAAGTGTACGGGTCAAGTTATAATATAAGATGGTTAAGTCCGAATATCGTTCCATTGGAGATCCAATTGTGAAGGTTTAAGTTACTTAGCTATTCTAGAGTTGAATCAATTTTATTTGAGGATTGAAATTGAATATTATGAGTTATGGAAAATACAAATCAAATAAGGAAAGTATTAAAATGAGAAACACAAGAGTCAAAGAGAGTTCTAGGGTAATGAATCCTTGTTTATTTCATCATGCAATATTATAGATTTCATGGATTTTATTGTAATTCATATGCCTAAGTCTAGAAACTTAATTCCAAGTTATTTTCTCTCAGAAACAACCATTTCTCATGCAACTCGATTGATTACTAATCTCTTGGAACCAATACAAAATTATATGGCATTAAGAATAGTCTTTAGCAACCTTTATTGTCAACCTAACTACTCTCGTGATAGATTAACAACAATTCATAGTTATAGATCAAGTTAAACATACAATCTCTCAATCATACATCTAACCTAACATGTGAGGATGACCAATCCACAAGAATTAAACACAATAACAATGAAAAGCATAATCATTCCAACAAAACCATGAAAGTCTACAAAATCAACATAAATTCATAAACAAATCATCAAAACCCTAAAACTAAAGAGTTTAGCCACGCATAGCTTGAAGCAACATGTTTAAGCAAAATAAACAAAGAAAGAGTGTAAAGAAAGGGAAACTCTATTGAAAAGAGGCTCTTGATTGAGGTAGCACCGTCACGATCTCCTTGGCTCTCATGTCGGAACTCGAAGGGCACCACGACTATCTCGAACTCTTTTCCTCTTCCTTGCAACTAACTCACTCTTTGAACTCTTTTATGAACTCTCACTCAATTCTCTCCTTTTTATGCCTCTTTAGGTTTGTAAATTGAATGTTGATTCCTCCTTGATTTGATTTTATGATTAGGGCTGCTGGAAACCTCCAAATTTATAGAGTTGACCGCCCAAAAACATACAAAAAATAACAAATTTTCATTTAAGAAAAACTGACGCCGCGGCGCTGCCCTAATTTTTGTTATTTTGTGTTTTTCATCTCTTTTTTGCCGTATTCTTGCTCGGTTTTGATCTTTTGGTCTTTTCTTCTAATTTTCCTCATTTTAACTTGAAAACCACTAGCAAACAAGTGAAATCTAATATAAACTCCCTTAATTTGAGAGGATAGAAAGCACTTTTCAAGTGCTTATCAGTTTCTTGAAGAAAGAAATAGAAATAGAAATTTCTTTGATAAATATTTCTTGTTTCTTGTTTTTTTTTTCTTGTAACAATATAATATAAAAAAAGAAGTTATGTCGTACATTAAACATCGAAAAAGATATTATCAAAAGTTTATGTTATTTAATAGAAGTAAAGTCTTGATGACAATTAAATATAATAACAAAGTTGTATCATATTCTTCGTATGTTGCCCAAATTTGATTGACACTCTCATCTGTAACTTGGTTCATTTGTCTTAAATGATGTCGAGTTAAATCCAACTTAATTATATAATTATGTAAATGTCGTGGTACTAAAATATTAAAGGTAAGTTAAATGAATGTCTTAGTCAACAAAATTTATATATTGTAAAATTCTACTCAGTTTCAGATATATTAAAAATATTAGAATTAAAATAATATATAAACACACATATTGCAAAATTTAATACTTAAAAGTTGAAATATAGAAAAGATTAATATACATATTGAAATTAAAATAATATACCAATCTAAATATTGGAGAATTTTAAAATTCAAAATTAAAATAAAATATAAATATAGTAGAATTATTTTTGTAAATAGCAAGATCAAATAAATAAATAAAATATAAAAGAAAATAGTGTCCATCTTGGAAGTTGAAATTTGAAATATAAAAACATTAATATACATATTGAAAATTAAGATAATATATAAATCTAAATATTGGACAATTTTAAAATTTAAAATTTAAATAAAATATAAATATAGTAGAGTTATTTTTGTAAATAGCAAAATTAATAAAAGAAATAAATAAAATATAAAAGATGAGAAAAAATATAAAAAGAAAAAATTGCCCATTTTGGGTGTTGAAATTTGAAATATAAAAAAATTAATATGCATAGTGAAAATTAAAATAATATATAAATCTAAATATTAGAGGATTTTAAAATTCAAAAATAAAATAAAATATAAATATGAGAGAATTATTTTTGTAAATACCAAAATTAATTAAAAAAATAATAATAAAAACAAGAAATGTAATGAAAAAACATATTGTTAAAAAAAATAAAATAAAATAAAAATCCAAAATATCCAAAAAGAAAATTGTTTCAGGTAGGATGAGTTGGATTCAGAAGTTAGTTATTATGGGTGGCTGATACCAAATTACCAAAAGTTGAAAATGATTATTTATGGAAACGGGAGGATAGAAATAGAAACATGAATAGGATAAACTACTTTTTTATTGTTTTTCAATTTTGACCTATATTTTAGAAATGTTTCTCAAAATTTAGAAACAGTAAATGAAACAGTTATCAAACAAATTTGTTTCCTAAAAAATAAAAAACAGAAACAAGAAATACGAACATTACCAAACCAGCGTTTGTTTCCCTTCCCAGTTCTGTAAAAAAGATTCCCTTCAATTTCTTTCTTTTCTGTTGCAAACCCTCGTCTATTCTTTTTATTATTCTTATTTACTCCCCTCTTGTGCCCCATTACCCACACAACACAACCACATCACTCAACACTTGCCAACAACCCATTCTCCCTAAATTTCGGCCTCTTTCTTTTTCCTTTTCTTTCTTTTTCTTTTTAACAAAATGTAATAGAATGACAAATATACCCTTTAATTTATAGTTATTTCTCCTCTTCTTTTACCCTTCTTTCTCAATTCCAATTAAAATTTTCCCTTCACCAAAAGAAGATCAATTGGCTCTTACATTAGGCCTCTATATGAAATCAGTAAATTAAGTATTTGGATTAATTAAGAGATTAATTAATTTAATAAGACATTAATTGAATCTTATAGTCAATAATAGAATTGAGCATGCAAATTATTCCAACCAAACAAAATGAATGGATTCCGAGTCCCTCGACTACGCTTTTTAATCAAATCAATTTTCGTTCTAATTTCCGCTTTTACATTTGCACACTTTAATTCCAATTGCAATCAACAACATACAACCCCCCCTGTGACCATACAAATTCATTGATTGGCTTAAACATTCAAAGATTCCCTATGGAGACGACCCGCTCTTACCACTTATACTACATTGTAGTGTAGGTACTAGTGATTGGAGTTTTGCAAGTTTATTTGATTTTTAGTGTTTTACGGATGATGGTAAAAGGCTAGGTTTCCCCCATACACAAACACGTCACACAATTGAACAGATGCATTTGACCACATTATACAAATATGTCGCATAGTCAAACAATGTATATGGTGTTCACACACTAGAAAAACATGAGCTTCGGTATTTGAGACACACGCTGTCATAGAGTCGTCATTATGCTCAACACTTTGGCATTAAATAGCCCATGAGTTTCACTTGAGTCACACAAGCATATCACACTGATTGATGTCCATAACTCATTGCAATTCATAAGATATGACACGTGGTCACATAGACACATCACATAGATGAGATATACATATCGAAAAGGTTTCAGCAATATAGTGACTTGTAAAGTTGAAAAAATGAACAACACAAATATGAGAAAAAATTTGTCAACTGAATCAATTGTTCTACACTGCTTTTAGACTTACTGTTATGTACAATTCCACTGACTTGAGAGGAAAACATAGGTATGAAAACATCCAAGAAAAATGAAAGTACATAAGGTATACAAATTAATGAAATATAAAAAGAAGAAAAGTGACATTGATATTGAGGAATTATCAATTTGCTGATTTAATGCTAACTAATTGATTCCTCAATATTTGTTATACTTGGGCCTAGTTCTAACTCATATTGCTGTGATTTGATTCCTTCATCCTTACTCAAACTGGAGTGGATGTAAGCATGAACACGAAGTTTGATTCAAAAAGTTTGAAATGAAGTTTTCGGTTGACTAATAAATTTTAACCAACCACAAATTGCCACAACATTAATTTAAATTAATTATAGATAAGTGATAACTTGTAGAAATACAAGTTATTATAGTCACTATTTGAATTAATTAGAATAACTTTAGAGCTAAACACATGATTTTGGTAGTTGAATTATGTAAAATGTATTACCATGCGTTGGCACCATTTATAAAAGAAAATACCTGAAAAATTATGAGCTTTTCTATTCTTAACGCATGATTAAGAAGAAAAGAAGCACAAATAACCCAAGTACTAGAGAGGAAGCTGCTGCGAGAACAAGTGGAAATCCATGCGTCGAGACCATGCGTTGATGTGAAAAGTCTGCTCAGCAGGGCATGTAATTTAATGTAAAGGTGTCAGGTCATCATGAGTTCAACTTTTCGACGCTTATAAATAGTCCAAAGCTTCTCCATTCAAAAGGAGGAGAGAAACGAGTTCAAGAGGCGAAAACTCTGCACAAATTCTCCCTCACCATAACCAACCTCCATTTCAAGCTCCTGTGAGAAGGATTCTGAGAATTTTCAGAATCGTCTCCCAGTGAGTGAGAACCTTCACCCTATGCCATTTATGTATTAGATAGCTACCATCTCAAGCCTCCATGAAGCAAGACGTTACCAGTGGTGGCTTGGCGTCTTCCATTTCTGTTTTATCTCCATTTCCCTCCTTCTTACTTATGTTTTGTTAATGACATTCGAGAGAATGATTTATTTTCTTAATATAAGTTCGATTGACGATTATCTTCCATTTATTTCCATATTGAATACTTTACATCACGTGTTTGCAAATTAAATGAGTTAGATGTTAGAAGCTAGTTTTTTTCTCCTAAGCAATACTAAGTATGTTACATCTTGATTAATGCATATCATTAGCTTGCATAACTTTGTCTGACAAACAAATGTAACAAGCACGACTATCTAGCTTGAGAGAGTGGATGGTTAATTTTTAGCATTTATCAAGACTAGATGAGGTTCAGAGATGTAGTTCATCTTTTGCTAACGCAAACTTACCATGTGTCTTAGAGATAAGATTAATGTGGCGTCGAAACATCGAGAGATGGATTCACAAACTCCAAGTTTGTAGGTATGTAATTATATTTAGATATGCTTAAGTAAGCTCCTGCGTTAACTCTATTTTTATCGCATGGTTCCACCATCATTCTCAACGCATGCTATCTGACACTAAATGACATTTGACTAACCCTTGCCGCATCCACCTCATTGTTAGTTGTAGGAAATTTTATTAATTCTTTATGTATAGTTTTAGGTACATACAACTCATGCAAATAATAGCCGTAGAGTCACCACATAGTCTTGTATCTATTCTCAACGCCTAGTTATTACAAATCCCTGCGTTCGACCTTGGACTCACCAGGAAACCTATAAGTGCTTATACTTGGGCTTTATAGGAAAGCTTACTTATTAATGATCATACTTTAGTAATTTTCGATGCATCTTTCTACGAAAATTATAACATCTAATATACTTTATGCAACAAGCTATGAAACTCAAATCAAACAAATATCCCAACAACAATAAGTTTAAGACCAATTGAAAATTTACACATATCCTCAAATTAAATTTAAAGACATAAAAGTTGGCAAATCAAATTACGGCACATATCTCAGCATTGATCCATCAGACAATGTCAACTCAACCAGTTAAATTATGCCACATGACAATTGGGCCTGAAACTAAGTCAACCCCCATTGATTGAATTCAATGAATCAAATTTAAATAAAAGTCTATTTAATATAGATTAAATTAAGTCCAAGCCCAAAAGTTAGGTCCAATGTCAACCAGGCCTAAGTCCACATGGGGCCTCCCAAAACTTTATAAATAGGGAAGACTATCCATCATTTGAACTATTTAAAAACCAAAGATGTCAAAGCATCTAGAGAATTCCAACATTTGAAATTCAAGAGAGTCCAAGATTAGAAGACTTCTTCAACAAATTGAGCACCACTTCTTCAACGGATTGATCGTCTGTCACACCCCCTCCCGGATTATCCTCCATAACCCAAGAGGAGATGTGAAGACAACAACCTTGACTCCTCTGTAAGGTTCACTGTCCAACCATTTTCACCAAAGACGGCCCAGACGAGGTTCTTGCGTAGGCAAAGCATCCCAAATTCGCTTGCTACCTGGAAAATTAGAAAAAAAAAACATAGGAAAACGTGAGCTAAAGCCTTGTGAGTGACTAGTTTTGTAAAAATATCTTTTATTTGAAAACAGGCATGTTACAGTAATATGCATTAAAACAAGGATTTAACACGATAATTCAACAGAAACAGATTTTCCACAAAACTTTATCAATCTCGTAAATCTGTTCCAAATCAATAGAATCGTTTTCCAGAATGATTTAACAGAAAACCGTTTGGTTTTTCAATCTTTTCCCCTTAGTTGAGGTGGAGCAAAGCTCAACGCTCTCAACATCGAAAACAACCTTAGTTGGGGGTGGAGCAAGGCTTAACACACCCAACGTCGAAATCATCCCTAGCTCAATGCAGAGCAAACTCGACGCATCAGCCAAATCAACCTCTATGTGCACATAGAAACATGGTGGGTTGCCCAAGTACCTTCTCATGTCCTTGAGTACTGGGTCCCGGGGAAACTCATGTGCCTTCTCCTATCCTTGAGCACTGAGCCTCCTCTAAAACATTTTAGAAATCCGTTCACATAATAGTTCATATGAAAATCCTTTCATAGAAAATCATACAAATCTTTATTCAACAACATTTCATAAAATTGCTTTCTATCAACTTTAGAAAACATATAACATGCCTTGTGAGTAATACAATCAAACATTATGCATTTTAAACAGTTCATCGCAAAGCCATATTTCATAAGTGTTGGGTTGTATGTCCTAAAACTCGTAGTTTTTGTAAATAGGTGATTTTTAGTACATATGAAGTTATTCAAGTGAATTAATTATTTATCAACTCTAAATCCAATTAAACTACGAACCCTTGGCTACTATCATGAGTACTTGGACTTTATGTGGAGACATAAACAGGATCAGGTTTGAGTAAGTAGCCTCAATAGTCAATAGTACATGGATTAGGTTGGGTACCTCTTCCTGGAGACACTATTGAATACGACCTGCTTCATGATTGTTACAAATATTGTAAAGTGTCATAAATGAAGTGATTCTGATTTGATCATGTAGAGACATGTGAGTGGGGGTATTCTACATAATGAGATTGTGTAAGACTGACCCTGAAATAATTACTGTTACGTATTAACACCGTTTACGATTAACACTGATTAATTTCACTTATCGATGACCTAGATAACTTGATCTGAATCTTGAGCTATCTATGAACTCCTATTTATTCAGAATTATCCCTTGATCTACATAGGTAAGAGTAAGCTCAATAGCGCTGCTCAACATTCCTCCTATTTCAGGGATAAGACTGGGTAGATAGTTGGGAACATAGAATTTGCAAAATGGAATTCACTCCTACCCAACTTAGGGATAGAAGAGAGGTTGTTCTCTTAAGTGTTGTTCCCAGGACTTGAACAAGGGGCCCGATCCTCTCACTGGCCCGAGAGAGAATGGATTTAGTGATTAGATCCTAAATTAATTGTTCATTAGAGGGACAATGGTACTTAAGGAGAAAAGATGTAACTCAGAGATAAATCGGTATTTGACCTAGCTGAAGTTATGAACAACCTGTGAAGGATTGACATATCGATGACGGTTATATCAAATGGACACAAATATATCTACAGTGAGGAGAGTGCAACTACGGGCTTTAGTGGAGTGTCCCGTTAGTTAACAAATGTTGGTTAACTAGGTTAAAGAGTTTGGCCGGTTAATCTCGGATCGTTGGAGCTCATGATCTGTAGGTCCATTAGGTCCCTCTACTAGCTCATAAATGGACTAAAATCTTAGATAATGTGGTGAATAAGTTTGAATCATTCAAATCTTGGCTTAAGGAATGAAAGTTAGATATATACGATATATCGGCGTTTAATTACGAATTAAACGTACAAATAGAGTTAATTATAATATTTAAATATAATTTAAATATTAATCATATGAATAGGGATTCATATCGGCTTTTTTTAGAAAAATCGAGACAAGTGGGAAAAATAATATTATTTTATTATTTAATATTAAAATAATATTTAATTAATTAAATATTAAATTATTTTTTATTTAATTATTTAATTATCTTTTTGAAATTGAAAATCAATTTTAATTCAATTTTGGGAATTCATTGAAAATTGATTTTAAAATTGATTTTTGAAGATTGGATTTTCCCACTAACTAAGCTAGGAGCTTGGTTGTCTTCTTCACAATTAACCAACAAATTAACCATTTTGTATTGTCAAATTTTGATGCAATTGGATTGCATGTTATTCTTTAATAAATAGAGATGATTTTGACATAAAAATGGTTAAGAATTTTGTGAAATTAAGGGTTAATTTTGCAAAATTCTATCCATTGTTCATCTTCTTCCCAACCTTCATTCTTTCTCAAATTCACCACAAATTTGGATCCCACTATCCAATCTAAGCCTAGAGAATAGTAGAGAAGACTCTTGCTGTGGTCTACAACCAAGTGGTGCTGAAATTCATCAAGAATTGTAGGAGAATTTGGAGCTTCAAGGGTAAGTGTTCTTGAAACTTTGGTTTTTCTTCTTAATTGCATGTTTAATCCTCTAAATTAAGCATCTTAGAGTGAAAATTGATCAAATTAACTTCTGCTGCATGCTCATTAATCCTACAATAAGAATATTTTCAATAAAAATCAAATTGAAGAAGAAAGGAGTCACTCACAAGTCACTTAAGAATTTCCTCTTTTCCTTCTGAAATCCTGCGTTCCCGAACCCTTGAACGCAAGGCTTGCGTTTCTAACCCGCAAGGTTGCTCAGATGAGCGCAGCGGGCAAGATCTTCTGGACGCGTCGATCTTGTGCAAGATTTTCTGGATGCGTCGATTTTCTTGGATGCAAATCTCCTTTTACAAACGCAAGGGTTCCTTCTTCTGCCTTCGTTTCCCTCTTCCTCTCAAAGATTCTTACTTCTGAAACATCAGTCATTACTTTTCCCTGTGGGTCCTATTTATAGAGGGCTTGCCATCATACTTCTCTCTTTTGCCACTTGATTGCCATATGTCACGCTGCATGTCTGACTAATCATGCATTAGTCCAAGTGTCACCTTGCATGAGACACTTACCATGCCTTTTTAACACCTCCTACTTTAAGGTGTCAAGTCTATATGAAGCCACGTGGCCTATATAAGCTTATCTTAAGTGTCCAACATTTTCCAATAGACAACCATTCATTCAGCACAACGCCCTCATGCGTTCTTGAGTTCCCTTTAAGGTTTGAGCTTCACTACTGTCTTTGACGCATAGATCTGTCTTCAACGCATAGGGACCTCAACGCATGACAACCTTACCAACGCATGGTAAACCAAGTACGTTTCTTCCCCCGCCAACGCGGCAACTACTTCAGCTCACAACCATTCGTGATCACCCTCAACGCATAGCCGCACTATTATAAACCAGTGCTTACCCAATGCTACTATGCGTTTGTACCTCATCGCATCATACCATGCGTCCAGCTTCTTTCTTATGTCCATAACTCCTTCTCAAACTCTTCCTCTACGCGTTGGTCCTGTTGCGTTTACATTCATCCTGCGTCCATAACCATCTTCCTATCCTTGGACATTCTTTGATTATTCTCAAGGTTATTCTTTTAATCCTTTTCCTTGCACTTAAATTATCTCTTAAGATAGATTAACATGCGTTCACCATATACTCCAGTCTTTATGCTTACTTCACAACCTTAATAACCAATGGTAGCCACCTTTAACTCACAAGCCCCTCGACGCATAGCTAATAGCCGTCCTTAACACGTGAACTCCTCAGCGTATAGTTGATAACATTTTCAATGCGTCGCTTTGCCAACGCATAGAAATTCTTCAACGCATAGAAATTTTCCCAATATAATAACCTTCAACGCTCAACGATCTCTTCTGTACATGCTATACCATATTCGGGGACTTTTTGATCAGCCCAATGAACCTTCATAGCACATAGTAAACTCTCAACGCGTAGCCGCCGCTCATCACATAGTTCTCAATCCATCGCTAACCTTTAGCGCATAGTTCCAGCTTATCGTATGGCTTACCAACGCATAGTCGTGATCAATACTCAATAGTTCTTGTTCCTTTTTCCTCCATACTATTGCTCTTCACAACGCCTAACGCATTACTTTCCTTAACTTCACTTCCCGACGCGTTGTCAACCTTTCCAACGTAAGATACTTTTCCTACGTGATGGTTCTACTTCACTTTACATTATCGACGCATGGTACTTCACCCCATTCAACTTGCCATCATTAAAACCTAATCTCATAGCTTGGTAACTCCTCAATATTAAATACCATGCATTAAAACTTATCCATCTATGCGTCAACCTGATTTCCAAAATACATCTAACTTTAACCAATTTCCAACTATACCTTTAGTCCTTCATTCTCACCCTTTTTCCTAATATCATTCATTTCAACGCACATAATTTCTCAGCCATTATTCAATAATTCCACAAACTTAACTTTTTCATTTTGAAAGTTCCGTTAATCCTCAGCTTTTGTCCTTTTATCCTTACTAACCATTTTGGATACCTAGGTTTTTGGAGAGAGGGTATTACATCGTCTCTCTTCTTCACCAAATTGATCATCTCTTTGCCATCTACAAATTGAAGACTGATTTCCCTTGATTTGAGAACAAACTTGTCAATCCTCAAATCAAAGTTAACATTTGTGAGAAAGCATCAGAAGATTTTATATAAGAGACTGTAACACGCATATTACAAATCAATAAAATCAAGTTCATTTTCACAAATTAAATTTCCTTCATCAAAATCTTGTGTGAACAAATTGGCATGCCCATTGGGACCGTTTCTACCTCTCATCTCTTTCTCTCCAAGTAGCAATGACATCCAAAGAAGTTTCTTAAAAAATATATGCTTCAACTATCTTCTATATAGGACTAGTTACACATAGTCGCTCCAAAGAAGTCCAACACACAGTGAGTCAAACACATGTCAATGCAAACAAGATGATGGGATGCATGACATATTCTACTCAAATGAATACCACCACTATAGAAGAACTTGTATTTGGCAAGCTTGCTCTTCCTTCTCAAGAAACCAAATAAACATCTAATCCCGGGTGGTGTCTGTCATGATGACTAATGCAAACATTAGTGAAGAAATAATGGTCGAAATAGAAAGGGCGATCTACATGCTTTGAACACTAGAAGAAAGAGATCAAGAGATTGCTTCTTTAAAGAATTAGATCGGAAATCGTAATGTGATTGAGTCAAGTCAGATTCCTATCATGAAAGGCAAGGAAAGGAATATTGTGCATGAAAACCAGTTACAACATTCAACTTCGATTGCCTCACTGTCTCTCCAGTAACTTCAAGATAAGATTATCAACTCCATTGGAGCTCAATATGGTGAATCTGCTCAAAAATCCCTCTTGTATTCTAAGCCCTATACTAAGAGGATTGATAATCTCAGGACGCCAAATGGATATCAATCGCAAAAGTTTCAACAATTCGACGGGAAAGATAATCCCAAACAACACGTTGGTTATTTCATTGAGACTTGTAAAAATGTTGGCACTAGAGGAGATCTACTAGTCAAGTAATTTGCTTGAACATTGAAAGAGGATGCCTTCGATTGGTATGACATGGAAATGATTAGGCTTCCATACAGTGTGCTAGCTTCATCACGAACCTGCATTTCAGGAACAGGTCGCTCAGCTTCTGAGTTCTCTGCGCTTATTCTTTGGTTTCCTTTAGCGAAGTTCTCAGTCGAGAATTCTTTGAAGTTCTTCATTGATGGTTTAGAAACACAAGATTTAACTCACTTGACAGGGCTTGAGGAAGGTGTTGGGAAGATTTGCTTCATGGCTGGACGTTGAGCACTTCCATGCAATCGTTGGAGTTAGATGTTACCTCAACAACTGGAGGACGGTTGGGTGGAGTAACGGTGGCTGGTTGGAAGAATGGGCGAAAGACAGGGGAAAACGGTTTAGTGGTGGAGGGCGGACCAGTGAGGCGAAAGGCCGCACAGGTTGAGTATAAGAAGGTCAGAAAGAAACATGTGAAAATGAAGCTCAAGGGTTAGAAAATATCTCTGGAGCAGGTTGTGGCGCACTCGGAGATGAAGATGATGATGGAGTAGAGTACTGAGTACGGTAAGACGAAATAGGTGAAGAATCTCCAGCGAAATCTCCTTGGTTTTGTGAGTTGGAAGGACTAGACATAACCCAATGTTTAGAGCTTTTGGGAGATTTTATCACTGGCGAGTTTGAAAAGTGGGAAAATAGAACGACTTATGAAATCGAATTGCGTTTATGTAGGCGTGAATGATGTAATCGACATTAAATGCAAATATTCATTATTCGATATCCTACTGATCTAGGTAGATTTCTTTGAGCCTCACACCCAGCGTGCGTGATTGATGCGCACTTTTAGTGTTAACCGCAAGTGTACGAGTCAAGTTATAATATAAGACGGTTAAGTCTGAATATCGTTCCACTAGAGATCCAATTATGAATGTTTAAGTTACTTAGCTATTCTAGCGTTGAATCAATTTTATTTGAGGATCGGAATTGAAGTTGTGATTTATGGAAAATATAAACCAAACAAGGAAAGTATTAAAGTGAGAAACACAAGAGTCAAAGAGAGTTCTAGGGTAATGAATCCTTGTTTATTTCATCATGCAATATTATAGATTTCATGGATTTTATTGTCATTCATATGCCTAAGTCTAGAAACTTAATTCCAAGTTATTTTCTCTCAAAAACAACCCTTTCTCAAGCAACTCAATTGATTACTAATCTTTTGAAACCAATACAAAATTACATGGCATTAAGAATAGTCTTTAGCAACCTTTATTGTCAACCTAACTACTCTCGTGATAGATTAACAACAATTCATAGTTATAGATCAAGTTAAACATACAATCTCTCAATCATACATCTAACCTAACATGTGAAGATGGTCAATCCACAAGAATTAAAAACAATAACAATGAAAAGCATAATCATTCCAACAAAACCATGAAAGTCTACAAGATCAACATAAATTCATAAACAAATCATCAAAACCCTAAAACTAAAGAGTTTAGCCACTCATAGATTTGAAGCAACATGTTTAAGCAAAACAAACAAAGAAATAGTGTAAAGAAAGGGAAACTCTATTGAAAAGAGGCTCTTGATTGAGGTAGCACCGTCACGATCTCCTTAGCTCTCATGTCGGAATTCGAAGGGCACCCCGACTATCTCGAACTCTTTTTCTCTTCCTTGCAACTAACTCACTCTTTGAACTCTTTTATGAACTTCCACTCAATTCTCTCCTTCTTGTGCCTCTTTAGGTTTGTAAATTGATGGTTGATTGATTCTTGACGATTAGGGTTGCTGGAAACCCCCAAATTTATAGAGTTGGCTGCCCAAAAATTTACCAAAGATAACAAATTTTCATTTTAGGAAAACTGGCGCCGCGGCGCTATGGTTGTGTCCAAAATTGTTGCTCTCGGGTTTTAGCGCCGCGGCAGAATTGATGTTCTCAGAATTTAGCGTCGCGGCAGCGCCGTCCAAGCGCCGCAATGTTGTAATGCGTTCAGAATGTTGCGTTGGATTTTGGTGCCGCGATGCTATGATGCGTCTAGAACGTTGCGTTCGGGTTTTAGCGCTGCGACAGCGCTGTCCAGGAGCCACGGCGCTATCCCAAAATTTTCCCTTTTGAGTTTTTCAGCTCTTTTTCGCCATATTCTTGCTTGGTTTTGATCTTTTAGTCTTTTCTTCGAATTTTCTTCATTTGAACCTGAAAATCACTAGCAAACAAGTGAAATCTAATATAAGCTCCCTTAATTTGAGAGGATAGAAAGGACTTTTCAAGTGCTTATCAGTGATAGGCGGCTAGATGAAGCAAATAAGCACTCGAGTGCTTCAGGGAAAAAGCATAGACTCAAAAGACGTATGTGTTCCACGGATTGCTTTTTCTAAAACGTTGTGAATTTTATTGATAAACGCATGACTGATGAATGCAATGTTCTCAGTTCAATTATGCGTTGGACGCAGGCATGAATACGAGAGTATGCGGTGAAATCAAATAATTTGCATTGAAGCTCGACGCATAATTTCATGCTTATTTAATTTACACTACTCCTAAAACTGAATTTAAAGAAAGAAAAATAAATACTAAAAACAAAGTACGAATAAAAGAAAGAAAGCAAGAGTAAAAGAAAGCGTCCCTGGAAAATTAGGCGTTTAGCAACGAAAGGACCTTTCAACGCAAGCTCAGTTATGCTTGTGTGGGTCATTGGAGCCTTTATTGTAAGCCCCACACTTAGCTTTGTAAGTTGGCAAGCTTAAGGTGGTGATGTATTATGTGTTGGTGAAGAGAAAGGTGGGCCGAAAACAAGAGTGTGAGAGCTAGAATGTGTTGGAAGCTATATTACGCGTTCAAGAGCAATACTATGCGTTTATGGGTAATACCATGCGTTCAAGAGCAATGCTATGCGTTTATGGGTAATACCATGCATTCATGAGCAAAGGCTATGCGTTCATAAGCTACATTATTCATTTGTGGGCTAAGGCTATGCGTTGGTGAGGTTGAGAAGAGGTGCTATGTGTTGGTCAACTCGTTCATAAAGGAAAAAATGAGTAGCGGTTAAGTCGACGACCTATATAAGTGAGTAAGCTAAGAGTTTAATCATTCTAAACACGACCAAAAGCTCAAATCGGTTCTATTTTATGGCTGAGAGACAAAGAGAGGTAGGAGAACGTGTCTAGGGTAAAGTTGTGGAGAGTTCGAGTCGTTTCCATGGTGAAACTGAAGCTGGAATAGAGAGCTTGGCTGGTGTCGCGCAATCCGAGCATGGTCTGGTGTTTAGAGAAGAGTGAGTTGAGGAGATTGAGTTTCGAGCTGAAATTTTGAGGTAATAATGACACTCAGTGCCGAGGGACAATATGAGAAGGCACTTGAGGGTTTGAAATGCCGAGGGACGATATGTGAAGGCATTTGTGCCGAGGGCCTCGTGTGAAGGCATTTGATTATGTGAATGATGAGTATTGATACACGAGGTTGAGTGCGTTGACCTTCGCTCCACCACAGCTAGAAAAGGATAATTGTATCACTTATGTTCTTATGGTATTGTTGACTTAGGAATTATTATATATATATATATATACATGTGATAGTTTTATGATGATCCATGTTAACTCAAGGAAGTTTATTAGTAATTAAGATGTGAAGGCACTTGAGTATCCAAGGGATCCAGTACTGAGGGACTGGGAGATGGTACTTGGATAGCCCGTGAACAAATTATGATTGACTGATGCTAAAGTGTTGAGAGTACTCCACTCAGCTGAGAAATATTGACGTTGGGTGCGGTGAGCTTCGCTCAGCCTCAACTAGGGAAGGAGATTTAAGGAAACGGTTTTTGAATAATGTTTCCATAGATAATCAGATGTGGTTAAACTTTAATCTGACATATACTAGTGATAGACATGGTTGGGTTTTATATTTTTATACACTGTTGAGAAAAACTTTAATTAGTCACTCACTGGGCGTTTAAGCTCACGTTTTCCTTGTTTTTCTGTTTTCCAGGTAGCGAGCGAGTTCGGGATACTTAGCCTACGCAAGATCTCGTCTGGGTCCACCAACAGTGTTTAGTATTCTGAAAATTGTAAATAATTCAACTGGAGCATGTGTTGTACATATAGAGAGGTTTAAGGAAGTAGTTGTGTATTTATTCTATTATATGACTGAATGAAAAGGATGTGCATATGACAAGTTAACTCTAGTGTATGTGTGAATTAGTTTATGGTTTATAACTGTTTATTAGGTAAAGACAGAGTTATGGTTGACAGTGGATGTAGTAAGAGGGTCGGTGTCTGTTGTCATCACACTTCTTTTTGGGTTAGGAGGGTACCTGGGAGCAAAAGCTTGATGCGCACTTTAGTGTTAACCGCAAGTGTACGGGTCAAGTTATAATATAAAACGGTTAAGTCCGAATATCGTTCCACTAGAGATCCAATTGGGAAGGTTTAAGTTACTTAGCTATTCTAGAATTGAATCAATTTTATTTGAGGATTGAAATTGAATATTATAAGTTATGGAAAAATACAAATCAAATAAGGAAAATATCAAAGGGAGAAACACAAGAGCCAAAGAGAGTTCTAGGGTAATGAATCCTTGTTTATTTCATCATGCAATATTATAGATTTCATGGATTTTATTGTAATTCATATGCCTAAGTCTAGAAACTTAATTCCAAGTTATTTTCTCTAAAAAACAACCTTTTCTCATGCAACTTGATTGATTATTAATCTCTTAAAACCAACACAAAATTACATGGCATTAAAAATAGTCTTTAGCAACTTTTATTATCAACCTAACTACTCTCGTGATAGATTAACAATAATTCATTGTTATAGATCAAGTTAAACATACAATCTCTCAATCATACATCTAACCTAACATGTGAAGATGGCCAATCCACAAGAATTAAACACAATAACAATGAAAAACATAATCATTCCAACAAAACCATGAGTCTACAAAATTAACATGAATTCATAAACAATTCATCAAAACCCTAAAACTAAAGAGTTTAGCAACTCATAGCTTGAAGCAACATGTTTAAGCAAAATAAACAAAGAAATAGTGTAAAAAAAGGAAACTCTACTGAAAAGAGGCTCTTGATTGAAGTAGCACCGTCACAATCTCCTTGGCTCTCACGTTGGACTTCGAAGGGCACCAAGACTATCTCAAACTCTTTTCCTCTTCCTTGCAACTAACTCACTCTTTGAACTCTCACTTAATTCTCTCATTTTTGTATCTCTTTAGGTCTGCAACTGTTGTGATGTAATTGTATGTGTAAATTAGCCTAACGCAAAGTGTTAAAGGATGTGTTTATGCGTTCAACATGTCATGCTTTGAACATGCTATGCGTTCTATCACTATGCGTTGGTGGTCTTGTCAAGTTTTCCTATTCTTTTACCCAAGTATAAGCAAAGTAATAGGTGTTCTCGGTGAGTCCGAGGTCGAACACACGGATTATATTGATTTAGTTTTTAATTGGATTTCATGCGTTACAGCGGTAACCAATATATATTTGAAAGTTGTGTTTCTAATCTAAAGAAAGCGATTGTTTGTACACTAAACTAAAAATTGTGGAATATGGAAAGCATGCGACACAACAAGTTCAGCTAAAGATGTGTGTGAATGGATAAAGAAAAGGGTTCAGGTTGATTAACATCTAACGTCGGAAACGTACAGTAGTATCCTATTCATGCTTGCGACTCTTCTCTCGGTTGTCAGCCGTTATGCGTTATATGTCTATAACGCATAGGAGAGTGTTAAGAACCAAGGTTATCCCCTTAGACAGGTAACACTACTTGGCCCTTGTCAATTGAGTTCCACAATCACTTACCCTCTCGAGCAGTCTGATTATTACTACTTATATCGATTTGTCAGATGGACATAAGCATCGGATTAAGCTCGCAATTGACAAGATAAAATAGTTACACTGTGGTTCCTAGTTAGATGCTAACGCAACCCTAGACCCTTGAGTGATTAGTTACTCATGGTTTGAAAGTATAAAGCGAACAGTTGAGAAAAGTGAGTAGACATGGAAGACAATTATATTGATGAAGATAAGATACAATTTTTGATAAGTTCAATTCCTTGATACAAATCTAAAATTAAGAAAGAACAGTAAGAAAGAAAGCAGGGAAGGCGTCAATGTCTTGAGTCGCCCGGATGGAAGCGTGATGATTTGCTGTGAAGTGGTGCGGCGGATGGAAGACTCTTCTCTCTCGAGCTATTTGTCTCCGGCTGAAGTCTGAGAGAACTCTGCTGTCACTTATGGAGTTCTTCCGAGAATCAACAACCTTTCTCATCTCGCAGAGCTACCCTTTTATAGATGATGAAATCACAGTTAATGGCAGATCTGCTTGATTGGTGGCGAGATTGACACTGCGTCCATCTCGCCTAATTGCGTGATTCTCGGGCCAATTTAGATCCACCACTTTAGCCGCAAATCATGTTTGTCAATCATCTGTTAATCTCTCAAGATTCCGATCTGGTTCTCAGCGCCTTGCCTTAACGGTTGTCTATGCATCCATGCATAGTTTGGCCGATGTCAACGCAACGTAGGTTGCTAACGCGTAGTTATGCGTTGGGTTGTCGTTAACACATCGTCTACTTCCTGCGTTAAGGAGTCATCAATGCATCGCTTGCATTCATGTGTCAAAACATGCGTTTTAGGCTCAAAAAGTGGTAAAATCATTATCCTCATAAAAATACAAGAGTATAACGCAAAGGAAGATTTATTAATAAAATTTAGCATAAACTACCGCATGCTTCTCTATTTAATCTCTATTTATCTATGAAAAAGGCTATAATAACTTGTATTTCTACAAGTTATCATACCCCCAAATTTAGATAAATGCTTGTCCTCAAGCATAACTTCTATCTAAGAAACTTCAATTATCCTCAACATTTTCTCAACGCATTGACTAGTCTCTCAGAATGCTATACTCAATCAGCTACCCGTTAGTTACATTATTTCTCTACCTTTATATTCTTTTCTTTAGGACGGGTCTAATTTTTATGCGGCAAGCTTTCTTTTCAAAACTCTTTAACTCATTATTCACAAAAGTTTTGTTTCTTCTTTTAATACTGAGTCTGAAAAGATGAAGATATAAAGTTCCTTTTTCTTTCATTGGTTTTATTATATGGTTATTAAGCATGTGTCGAGTAGGGTTACCCACCTTCGTTCTGACATACCAACGATGGGGTGCATGGAGGCAGCCAACTACGAGCAAGTGCCCTTCTCGACTAAACTCTTATCTAAGCTTGGTTTCCTCACTAGAGATTGGAGTTTGTTATTTATCTATGCGTCGCTAATTACGATTATCCACCTTCGTTTTGACACACTAACTATGGGGTGCATGGAGGTGGCCAACTACGAGCAGGTGTCGTTTTCAGCTAAACTCTTAACAAGATAAATATATTAGTCTTGCCAGCAGAGTTTTGCGTTTCAAAGAATTATTTTATTTTATTTTATTTTTTATTTTATTTATTTTTTTCTTTTTTATTTATTATTATTATTATTTTTTTAATGATTGAATTAAGTTCTTCATATTTTTATCTTTAACAGTTCAGACCTCTTCCACCCCCAAACTTGAGAGTAGCAAGGTCCTCATTGCTTAAATCGTAAACAAGGATTAAGTTGCAAAATTTTGTAAAAGAGGTTTGAATTGGCTGCTTGCATACATTTAAAGTAGGTTTGCGTTTCTAAGGAATAGTATGCAGACGCATTGAAAGTAATCTAACTTAAAGAGTGTACAAAAAGTGTAAGCATGATTATCATCACAGGGACTAACTTTTCAACGCAAAGATAAAAGTTGAGACTAATTAAATGTACTTAGAATAAATTTACAACAAGAGACAACGCAAAGAGGAAGTTAAAGATCCATGCGATGAAGAAATGGTCATTCTATTAATTTTATTATTACCAACGCATACAATTGAATATGAAGATACAAAATTGCAAGAAAAAAAAATTACAACTCTTGACTACACCCCTAAAAATTTTGTTTTTAACCATCAGTCCTGTCTTCATCAGGTCTGCGTTGCTGCTCAGGTGTAGGGCGCTGCGGCACTGGGAAGACAAGGGGCTGTTGGAGGCGTTCTGGAATATCAGGGGGCGGGATTTTCGGTCGGATCGAGAGCAGTTGATGAATGTAATTCAATGTGAATTGGAACTGCTCCGTCTGCCAGCGTGCTAACATATTCAATGAGTGCATCAACGCATCGCTTGCATTCCTATGTCAAAACATGCGTTTTAGGCTCAAAAAGTGGTAAAATCATTATCCTCATAAAAATACAAGAGTATAACGCAAAGGAAGATTTATTAATAGAATTTAGCATAAACTACCGCATGCTTCTCTATTTAATCTATATTTATCTATGAAAAAGGCTATAATAACTTGTATTTCTACAAGTTATCAGCAACTTCCTTGCTTTGCTTTGAGTTTTCTCAATGAATTGGATTGCTGGAAACCCCAAAATTTATAGAGTTTGGCCGCCCAAAATTTTCCAAAAATACAGATTTTTCAATTAAGGAAAGCTAACGCCACGGCGCTAAGGCTGCATCTGAAAAAGTTTGCTCTCGGGTTTTAGCGCCGCGGCAGCGCCGTCCAAGCGTCGCAGCGCTAAAATGTTTCAGAAATATTGCTCTCGGGTTTTAGCGCCGCGGCAGCGCCGTCTAAGCGTCGCAGCACTAAAATGCGCTTCAGCAAGAATGCGTCGAGGCAGCGCCATCCCGGCGCCGCGATGCTACTTTGTGTCCAGAACTATGCGTTGATGTTTCAACGTCGCGGCGCTATCCCAAAATTTGCCCTTTTTGGTTTTTCAACTCTTTTTCGCCATATTCTTGTTCGGTTTTGATCTTTTAGTCGTTTCTTCTAATTTTCCTCATTTTAACCTGAAAATCACTAGCAAACAAGTGAAATCTAATATAAACTCCCTTAATTTGAGAGAATAGAAAGCACTTTTCAATTGCTTATCAAGAGGGTGTGACATTTATCGCGTTCAGGGAGACAATGAATTGCAGTATGCTCTTCCTCAAGTGCGCGTACTTGGGATGCATTGGTCTGGTTTCTAGCTCATGTGTTGAAGGCTCTTCTAATAACGGCTTGATCTTTGCCGAGGATTTGTTGCTCCGGTCTGATTGCTCAAATATACGATTAGAGAGTAAATTGATTTCTTCCTCTTCACCATCTTCATTGTCTTTGAAGACTTCATCTTTTAACGCTGCGTTTGTGGGTCTTGTCTTCTCATTGATATCAGTGATTATCTGACAAGATTGAAAGTCATCAGGATCTTTCAATATGTTAACGACATTAAATTTTACCTGTTGATCACCCACGCAGTTTGTTGATATTCCTTCTTCGACATCAATCAGGACGCGTCTAGGAGTGGTATCTTTATATGCAGACGCAGGTTCTGCCTGCGTTGCTTTTTCTCTCCTCTCTCTAGATTTTCCTCTTCTTGTGATTTGGTGGAAGATGATGGTTGGTTCACTTTATTTACACTACTCTCCATTGGTTAACTCGTTGTTGGAGCATTTACAAGTTGCAAGTTTCCTTGCGTCCCTAATTTTGCGTTACAGTGGGATTAATTTCCCACGTACCAATGTCACATCTTGACATTGTTCTTTTCCGTTCCCTCTTGGAACTTCATTTGTACTTAGCAATGCTCCTTGTGTTTGATTCTTGAGCTTAACTGCAATTTGACCCAATTGAACTTCTAAATTCATGATTGCAATGGCTTGATTCTGGAGCCTCGCTTCATTTTTATAAATGAATTCTAGTAAAAGAGATTCCATGGAAGACGATGAGGATGATGCAGCTGCTTGCGGATTCCTCTGAAACTGATGATACTGGCCTTGATTCCCTTGGTTGAAACCAGGAGGGTTGCCTCTCTGCGGCTGCTGCTCAGCCCTCTGCGTTTGTTGTTGATTTCCACCCCATCAGAAGTTAGGGTGGTTCCTCCAACCCGGATTGTACATCTCACCGTAGGGGTTGTTTTGAACATCGCAGATTGATTGGGGGTTGTAGGGACACATGTCATACAAGTGCCCCGCACCACACTGCATGCAACTTACAGACATTGTCGGATTCATTGGGTTCATCGCGGTCATCACAGCAACTGATCCACCTTAATTATTCAAGGCTATCATCTTCAACAGAGATGTCATGGTTATCATCTGCGCTAAGAGATTGGTGGCAACATCAGCTTCAAGCATTCCAGCTTGCGTTCGCCTTCTATCAGTGGAGCGGAATCCATATCCGTCGTCCACCAACTCATCAGTATTCCACGAAATTCTATCGAGAATATCTTCGGCATGCGAGTAGGTCTTATTCATTAATCCTCCTGTTTATGTGGACAATTCCTCACTAACCATTTGAATCAGGTCCAAGCTACGATTGGTTCTTCTTCGATTCTGCCTTGTCCTTCAACTGAAGGTCCTCTCAATCTCAAGGTCAATATGAAATTCTGGATTGTTCCCGTCACTCAGATACTGTTTGGAGCTTTTGACAAAGGAGAAACTCACAATACTCCGTTGACTGAGGAATTCCTAGAACAAAAATAATCCAAAAAAAAAAAAGAATCAATACAAAAATCCCCGTGTAGGTCATATCAATACAAAAATCCCCGGCAACGGTGCCAAAAACTTGTTGTTTGCAGTCTAAAGTCCAAAAACTTGTTGCGTTTATCTTTATTAAGCTTACTATGCGTTCAACATATTATGCGTTTAACATGCTTAATATTATGTGTTAGTGATCTGTCAAGTTTTCCTATCCTTCACCCAGGTATAAGCAAAGAATGAGGTTTTCTCGGTGAGTCCAAGGTCGAACACAGGGACTATGTAAATTCCATAATTAATTGGATTATTTGAGTCATGCATTTAAAGAAGGTGATGAGAAGTGATGCGTTTAACTAACTAGAAAGCAATAAACCTAAGCTAAAGTGGTTGATGGAGAGGTATGCGACACAAAAGCAGCTAATTGAATTGTATGAATGGTAAAACGTAGGGCTAGGGTTGGTTATCATCTAAAGTCGAAAACGCATAATTGGATCTATTTCATACCATCAACTCTTCTCTCGGTTGTTAGCCGCTATGCGTTATATGTCTAAAACGCATAGGAGAGTGTTAAGTACCAAGGTTATTCCTATCCCTAGGTAACACTTTTTAGCCTTATCAACTGAGTTCCACAATCACTTACTATCCAGAGCAATCTGATTATTGCTACTTATATCGATTAGCTAGATGGACTTAAGCATTTGATTAAAAATACAATTGACAAGATGAAATAGTCTTCTACGGTTCTTTATTTAGATGATAATGCAACCCGTTATCCTTGAGAGAGTTAGTTACACATGGACGATAAACAACAAATGGAAAGTGATGAGAAATGAATAGCCATGGAAGATGTATATATTGATGAACAGAATAACTGTTTTAGAAAATACAATTCCTTGCTAATTGATAACTTGTAGAAATACAAGTTATTATAGTCACTATTTGATTTAATTAGAGGAACTTTAGAGCTAAACGCATGATTTTTGTAGTTGAATGATGTAAAATGTATCACCATGCGTTGTCGCTATTTACAAAAGAAAATACCTAAAAAACTATGAGCTTTTCTGTTTTTAACGCAGGGTTAAGAAGAAAAGAAGTGCAAATAACCCAAGTACTAGAGCGAAGCTGCTGCGGGAACAAGTGAAAACCCATGTGTCGAGACCATGCATTGAGACCATGCATCGAGAAAAAGTAGATACAGACGCATGGGCAAAAAGCTGTCATGTCATTATGAAAAAGGACAACACTTTATCAGATCATGGCAGAACCAATGGGCCGACAATGTAAAAAGTCTACGCAGTAGGGCAGGGAATTTAATGCAAAGGTGTCAGGTCATCATGATTATCAACTTTTCAACGCCTATAAATAGCCCAACGTTCTGCTATACATCACAGGCTGCGACGTATTTATGCTTTTTGTCGCTATGTGCGACGTTTTCGAAGGGGATGTCACAAAATCGTTTCACCGACGTGGCTTTAGTGACGAACGTGTGCGACAAAAGATTTTACATGGTAAATCTTGTTAGCAACGAAAAGTAACTTTTAGTAACGCAAATAATTCGTCGCTAAAGGCTATTTTTCTTGTAGTGACTGGCTAAACTCTTTAACCTAGTTAATTAGCATTCGTTAACTATAGGGACACTCCACTATAGCCTAGTATTTGCACTCTCCTAACTGTAGATATGTTTTTGTCCATTTGATATAACCGTGATTAGTAAGTCGATCCTTCACAAGTTGTTCGTAATTACAACTGAGTCAAAAATTACTGCCTCTAATTACATCTCGTTCCTTAAGTTCCACTAATCCTCTAATGAACAATTGGTTTGTGGTGCAACTATCATACCAAGTCCCTCTCAAGCCAATGAGAGGGTTGGACCTCTTGTTCAAGACCTGAAGTTAGCACTTAAGAGAACAACTTCTCTACTAACCTTAAATAAGGTAGGAGTCAACTCTATCTTGCAAGACTATGTCCCTAGCTATCTACCTAGTCTTATCCCTAAAATGGAAGGCTTATTGAGTCGACGAACTCAGGTAATTCTCACCCATGTAGATTAAAGGGTAATTGTAAACCCTACTTTCTTTTGTTAGTGTTAAACATAAGTACGTAGTACCGAAGTGGACTAAGTCGTTTTTCTCTTGTAGATCAAAGGAAGAAGGGGAGAAAGCCAGAAGTAATTTGCGGTAAGTTGCATATTTAAGTCAATTAAGAGGGAATCGAGCTAAAATTTATCTTGATTATTAAGTGGGGCGTAAAAGCAGATTATTTATTTATTTATTTAAATTAAAGCGAAAGAAAGAAAGAAAAAGAAAGGAAAGAAAAGGAAAAATGAAAGAAAGGGAAATTATAAAAGAAAAAAAAAGTGGGAGTGGAAGGAGCTGGTGCTTTAAAGGTGAAGTGGCTGAGTTTGCCAACAGGTTTTCTTCCATTTTCCAAGTTCAAATCGATTCTACTCTTCAGCTGAACATCGAGGGGTGGTAGAAGAAGAGATCTAGGGCAAATTCGCGTACGGTTTTGGCCGATTTCATGGTAAAATTGAAGCTGAAACAGAAGCTTCGTTTGCTCTCGTGCAGTCTGAACAAGGTTTGGTGTTTGGTGAATATCGAGCGGAAGAGTTAGAGTTTGAAGCTGAAATTTTGAGGTTAGTAAGTTAACTACATTTATAACAACTCTTGTGAAAGATGATTGAGCTGAATATGAAGAGAAATATTTTAAATTTTAGGTGGAATTGACTAGTTCGAATTTCTCGACTGATCTGGAGCAGGGCATTTCTTCATGGAATATAGTCTCGGTGATGGTTTTCTTTAGGTAGTTTGGTCTTAGGCATAAATATTAGACATATCTAAAGCTTGTTTCTTATGTAAAAGGGATGTTAAGGAAATCTAACAAAGGGAAACGTATTATTTCAGGCCGAGAGGAGCAAGGGAAGGTGTATAATCCGCTCAAGGCCTAGGACAAGTTGTGAGTGACACTCGATTCTAAAAGAGTCTATTTCAAGCATAGTTTCTTGTTTGAATATATGTTTGAAACTTGATTATATGGTACATTTCCATGAGCTTTACATGTATGTCATGTGTTATATAATGAGATGTATCTGAAATATATACTAGTTGTGCTATGAGTTTGAGTAATGCATGCAGTTTATAATTAATGAAAGCATTTAAGTATGCGAATAGTGTTGTGATGTAAAGAATGTCTTAGACTCATGAATTTATGTTATGTTATAACTTTATTTAAATAACTCCCAATGCCGAAGGACACGGAGAAGGCATATGGGTAAATTATGTATGGAAATGACTCCCAATGTTGAAGAACTTGGAGAAGGCATATGGGTAAATTATGTATGAAAATGGCCCCATGCTGAAGGACTCAGAGAAGGCATGAGAGTGGTCGGGAATTTGTTAAGGGGCCCTGTACTGAAGGACTCAGAGAAGGTACTTGGGTGACCCTGGTTATGAAATATGTGTATAGACGTTAGGTATGTTGAGAATACTCCGCCCGAACTGAGGTTAATTCGATGTTGAGTAGCGTTGAGCTTAGCTCTGCCTCAACTAAGGAAAAGTTTTAAATAAACTAGATTATGTGTATCTGTTTCACAGATGATTATGTATGTTTAAGCTATGGGTTACACACGTTATTGTTAGTTATGGTTGGAATCTATGTTTTGCATATGTTGTTTAAGGAAAACTTAAAATTAGTCACTCACTGGGCAATTTAGCTCATGTTTTCCTTGTTTCTCTGTTTTCCAGGTAGCGAGCGTGTCCAGGGTGCTTAGCCTACACAAGATTCTTGTCTGGGTCTTTCTTCAATGTTTAGTATTTTGAAACTTGTAAATATTTGAACTTATTCAAGTTTTGTACATATAGAGAGGATTAAGGAAGTTATTTAGAAACAGTTGTAATAGTATCTCGTTTTGAGATAGCTTGGCTGACGTGATAACTTAACCCTGGTTTTATTTATGTTGTTAAAATATTGTGTAACTGTTTATCAGGTAATGGTTAAGGTTTAGGATTGGCAGTAGATGTCGTGAGAGGGTCGGTGTCTACTATCTTCACACTCACTCCTGGGTTAGGAGGGTACCTGGGATGGGGTGTGACAGTAATCCCAAATAAACAGAAGTTCATAGTTAGCCCAAGATTAAGATCGAGTTACCTAGGTCATCATGTCGAAATAATCAGTCTTAACAGTAAATGACATTATAAAGTAAAATTGATTATTGTTGGGCTTTATGCCCTAAAATTCATAGATAGTAAATTTAATAATTTGACGTAATTAAATGATTAATAAAGAGTTATTGATGTGTTACTTCAATAAGTGTTATTGATTGTTTTTTTTGTTTGTTTTGTCTTAATAACCCTAAATCCAATAAACTAACATCCTAGGTTGTTTTATGAGTCTTGAACGGTATGTGGGGACATATGGAGATCAATGTTCAAGATACAGTCTAAAGGGCCTATAGTATAAAGATAAGGCTGGGTACCTTATCCTGGTGACACTATGGATATGACCCATTTTGTATTTGATACAAACACAATGATCTAACGCGTTCAAGTAAGTGACATGCGAGTGGGGGTATCTTATACAATGAGTTTGCATAAGACCGAACCACGAAATAGAATCTATAGATGTAACTTTGTTGACTAGTTAGGTTTCTATTTCAATAGGATGACTTAGGCAACTTAGTCTTAATCCTAAGTATATTATGAACTCCTGTCCACAAGGGATTGTCCTTTGATTTCTATGGGTGAGAGTGGCCATTTGCCGACTCAATATGCCTACCATATTAGAGACAAGACTGAGTCGGGAGCTGGGAACATAATTATACAAGATGAAATTCACTCATTCCCATTTTTAGGGTAAGTAGATAAATGTTCCCTTTAGTGGTGTCTTCGAGACTTGAACAAAGAGCCCTACCCTCTCACTGGCTCGAGAGAGGTTTCTGTTTATTGGTTGAACCATAAACAAGTTGTTCATTAGAGGAGCACTGGTATTTAAGGATTTAGAAGTAACCCAGGGGTAAAACGGTAATTTTACCCAATTGGTGTTACGAACACTTGTGAATGACTAATTTGCTATTATTGGTCTATATCCATGGATACAGAAATACATTTGCAATGAGAAGAGTTCAGCTGTGGGTCTTTGGTGGAGTGTACCCATAGTTAGTGAATATTGATTAATGTGGTTAATGAGTTTAGCCGATCAATCTCATATTGTTGGAGCTTCTGATCTGTAGGTCCAGAAGGTCCCCTTGCTAGCTCACTTCAAACCAACAAGGATCAACTACATTGAAATAAAAATTGGAAATGTTCAAATTTAGGAAGGAAAATATTAATTGTATTGAATATAATTAATTGCATGATTTATTATAAATTTTATTTGAATGCGATTCAAATGATAACTTTATAATATGGAGAATTAATTTATTTAAATATGATTCAAATAGTTAATTATTTTTTGGATAAAATTCAAATAAATAAATGGAGGGAGAATTAATTAATTAATTTGAATTGGATTCAAATAATTAATTATTTTAATTTGGATGAGATCCAAATTAAAGATTCTACAAAAAATAAATAGAGGGAGAATTAATTAATTGATTTGAATTGGATTCAAATAATTAATTATTTAATTTGGATGAGATCCAAAATTAAAGATTCTGCTAAAGATAAATATTTAAATAAGAGTTAAATATTTTAAACCAATTAATATGAGATATTATTTAGGTAGATATTTATTAATATTGGATATTATAAATATTTGAATTAAAACATCTACTGATAGGTTATCCTAATAGAATTAGGCCCATAGAGTTCTATAAATAGGGCCCTTGAGGGCCTTCATAGAACACATTCTCTACGATTACTCTAAAAATCTTCCTCTACTAATTCTCCCAATTTTCTTAGAAAAATTCTAAGAAAATTCTTCTTCCCATTCTTTGAAAGAAGCTGTTCCCACAAACCGGATCCTTTCCAGAGTCATAGCGAGGAAGATCTCTTGGAAGGAGAAGACTATCGATTCGAGAATTATAGATTAGCAAATGTATAATGCTTAACATTTTTCTTTATTTTTTGTATTTTTAATTCTTTCAATAAATCAAAGAACGCAATCACACATTTCTGCTGGGATTCAATCCCCTTCAATTGGTATCAGAGCAAATCTTTGATTCTTGATTTGAATTAAAAATCTTTTATGGAAGGTGTTTTAACTGTTCATATATGAGATATGTGAAGGTTTGCAAAATTGATTGTTTAGGCATATTTGGGCATTAGATTTTAAAGTTTTGATTAGATCAATTGTAAAACTCTCAAGGGTTAGAGTTTTCTTGAAATCTTTTTTATGTAAAAGTGCTGTAAATTCTTGAAGAAATGTTGGTTTTCCCGAAATATTGAAATCTCGAAAATCTGGAATTTTTTCAAATCTGGAAATTTTGTTGTGCCTAATCAAAGCATCTGGCAGATTTCTTCAAAACACGTGCAGCTGAAATATCAAAGGATCAAATTTAGGTGTTTCAAACCCTAAATTTTGATGGCCAAAGAAGAAATTGAAGACCGATATGTCTTGGAAAGTCAAATTATTGTAATATTGTTTTTTTTCTTTACTTTCTAGGATATGCCAAATATGTCGGTCAATTTTGCTTTATTTATTTAATTATACTTGTGATGTATGTTTTAAATTAAATTGAATGTTGCATAAAGTATGTCATTTAAATTAAAATCCCACCATAGGTTAAGCATGTTCATGCATCTTAGTATATTATAAATGTTATATTATATGGTTTTAATTAATGATAATAATTTCATGAGTTATTTAATGGACATTGATATATTAAATATATGAAATTGGAAAAGTATGATGTATGACATTAATTAAATAAATATAAATAATTATATTTATTAATGTTTTGTTAATGTATGATTGATTTATTTAATATAAGTGTTATATTTTAAATGAAAATTAATTTGCATTGAGCATGATACATCCATAGATTAATATAATTGTTATATTATGTTATGAAATGCATGTAATATGGTTGATTAATTAATTAGAATTTGATTGTTAATTAATGAAACCATATAAAGCATGTTATAAGGCTAATCATTAAAATTCATAATAGTTATAAAATTTATGATTAGTAATTGCCGTGTCACACCCCCTCCCGGATTATCCTCCATAACTCGAGAGGAGATGTGAAGACAGCAACCTTGACTCCTCTGTAAGGTTCACTGTCCAACCATTTTCACCAAAGGCGATCCAGACGAGGTTCTTGTGTAGGCAAAGCATCCCGAACTCGCTTGCCACCTGGAAAATTAGAAAAAAAAAAATGGAAAACGTGAGCTAAAGCCCTGTGAGTGACAAGTTTTGTATACGAGCTTTATTTGAAAATAGGCATGTTACATTTGCACATATAAAACAAGTATTTAACACGATTATTCAACAGAAATATATTTTCCACAATACTTTATCAATCTCGTAAATCCGTTCTAAATCAATAGAATCATTTTCCAGAATGATTAGACAGAAAACAACCTTAGTTTTTCAACCATTTGGTTTTTCAATCTTTTCCCTTAGTTGAGGCGGAGCAAGACTCAACGTTCTCAACGTCGAAAACAACCTTAGTTGGGTGGAGCAAGACTCAACACACCCAACGTCGAAATCATCCCTGGCTTGATGCAGAGCAAAACTCGACGCACCAGCCAAATCAACCTCTACGTGCACATAGGAATATGGCGGGTTGCCCAAGTACCTTCTCATGTCCTTGAGTACTGGGTCCCGGGGAAACTCACGTGCCTTCTCATGTCCTTGAGCACTGAGCCTCCTCTAAAACATTTTATCAATCAGTTTACATAAATAGTTCATATGAAACTTTTCCATGAAAAATCAGATATAACACGATAAACAACATTTCACAACATGCAATTCAGCATCTTATAGAAAACGGATAAAACATGCCTTGTGAACAATGTCATCAAACATCATGCTTTTCAAGAAAACAGTTCATCTCAAAGCCATATCTCATAAGAAAAACCAAACTAAACATTTTTAATAAATTCAGTTTCAAAGAGAGGAAAGTGTCACTCACAGATTACTTAAGAAATTTCCTCTTTTTCCTTCAAATCCGGCTTCCCCGAGCTCCTTGAACGCAAGGCTTGCTTCTAGCCCGCAAGGTAACTGTTTCCACTCTCTGGTAACTCAGTTGGACGCAGCGTTCTAACTCTGGAATGCAAGGCTCAATTTTTCTCTGTTAACTCGGTTGAATGCAACCCTGCCCCTCAACGCAAGGTTGGTAACTAGCGCAAACCCCTGCCCTTCAACGCAAGGTGGATGACTAACGCAAGGTGCAGTCTAACTCTTCTACTCTTTCAGATGCGTCAACCTTTCTTAGACGCAAGGTCTAACTTGAACGCATCGTCTATCTTCGAACGCGGCGTTCACCTTGAACCTTGAATTCGTCTTAAATGCAAGGCTGACCCTTCTTTGACGTAAGACAACTTCTTTAACACCAGATGACTAAGTTGTCAAGAATGTCTTCTTTCTGCCTTCGTTCTCCTCTTTCTCTCAAAGATTTTTACTTCGGTATCATCAGTCATTACTCTTCTCTCAGGGTCCTATTTATAGACGGCTTGCCATCCTACTTCTTCCTCTTTTTGCCACTCGATTGCCACATGTCACGCTGCATGTCTGACTAACCATGCATTAGTCCAAGTGTCACCTTCCATGAAACACTTATCATGCCTTTTTAACACCTCCTACTTTTAAGGTGTCAAGTCTATATGAAGCCACCTGGCCTTTATAAACTTATCTTATGCGTCCAACATTTTCAAATAGACAACCATTCATTCAACACAACGCCCTCATGCATTTGTTGAGTTTTCCTGTAAGGTTTGAGCTTCAATACTCACCTTTCTAACTCTTAGCCAACTACACTATTGTCTTCGACGCATAGATCTGTCTTCAACGCATAGGGACCTCAAGGCATAACAACCTTACCGACGCATGGTAAGCCAAGTACGTTTCTTCCCTTGCCAACGCAGCGACTACTTCAGGTCACAATAATCTTTCGTGATCACCTTCAACGCATAGCCGCACTATTATAAACCAGTGCTTACACAATGCCACTAGGCGTTAATGACAAACGCCCAATACTATGCGTTTGTACCTCATCGCATCATACCATGCGTCCAACTCCTTCCTTATGTCCATAACAACTCCTTCTCAAGCTCTTCCTCTACGTGTTGGTCTATTGCGTTTACCTTCATCCTACGTCCATGACCATCTTCCTATCCTTGGACATTCCTTGATTATTCCCAAGGTTATTCTTTTAATCCTTTTCCTTGCACTTAAACTATCTCTTAAGATAGATTAGCATGCGTTCACCACATACTCCAGTTTTTATGTTTACTTCACAACCTTAATAACCAATGGTAGCCACCTTCAACTCATAAGCCCCTCGTCGCATAGCTAATAGCCGTCCCCCTAACACGTGAACTCCTCAACGCATAGCTGATAACCTTCTCAACGCATAAACTATATCAACTCATAGTAAGACCTTACCAACACTTTATCCCGTACTCTGCTATTTCACTTTTCACTCTTGGCCATTAGTAAATATTTCCTTTAACTTCCTATACATCGCTGTACTTCCAGGATGTATAACGTAAACCAAGTTATAATCCTCTAATTCAACCCTTTAGATTTCGAGGTTACCCTTCTACGCGTCCACTAGGTATACCCAACGCTTTGCTTCCAAATTCTCCCATACTTAGCTATTTCCTTTAACAATTATTCTAATATCCCTCCTTCTATTGTTTCCTTTTATTAGGTTTGCTTTCAACTCTATAGCATATCTAACGCCTGAACTTAGTTTCCTTTTTGTTAGCTCATAAGACCGTTTCTAAGTAAGGTTGTTTCTCAATTATTAACTATTAAGAATTTCAGTTTTCTCAACGCGTCGCTTTGCCAACGCATAGCACATTACTTTCCTTAACTTACTTCCCGACGCGTTGTCAACCTTTCCAACGCAAGGTACTTTTCCCACATGATGGTTCTACTCCACTTTACATCATCGACGCATGGTACTTCACCCCATTCAACTTGCCATCATTTAAAACCTAATCTCATAGCTTGGTAACTCCTCAATATTAAATTCCATGCGTTAGAGCTTAACCATCTATGCGTCAACCTGATTTCCAAAATACATCTAACTTCAACCAATTCCCAACTATACCTTTAGTCCTTCATTCTCACCACTTTCCTAATATCATTCATTTCAACGCACAGAATTTCTTGGCCATTATTCAATAATTCCACAAACTTAACTTTTCCATTTTAAAAGTTCAGTTAATCCACATCTTTTATCCTTTTATCCTTACTAGCCATTTTAAATACCTAGGTTTTTGGAGATAGGGTATTACATGTCGACCTATAATTAAGAATTGCATGCAAACATAAGATCTTAGGAAATTGGTTTAAATTGTTTAAAATTAATTTAGATTTAAGATCACATTAACTCTAATAAGATTAGAATTTTGTCTTACTTTGTTTTAAAATAGTTTTAAAATATGATTAAGTAGGACAAATAGGACTTTAAATTATAAGAGAACTCTACCACTTCAGTTCTGTCAAGATTGGGATATTTAAGTTGACGGTTTATAGAGCACCTCCTAATTGGGAATTGAATTGGAACTTGAGTTGAATTAACCTAAGACCTATTAGTATGCATTGTCACTAGGTTAATTAAATGATTTAATTCACCTAGAGCATTAGTGTAAAGACCTTTTATAAGAGTTATAATAGGCATAGACTTAGATAGATTAACTTAGCCGAATTTATCTAAGTTAAATAACCCTAAGATAAGGTAGGACATTTTAGTGGGAGAAAAATTAAAAAACGAGATATTTATATCATGTTTTTCCCTTACGTCCCTGATTATTCACACCATGAGATCCATACTCGGCTTCGTGTTACCCTGGGAGTGGCCTCCCTTCGGAAAATGTTTGTATGGTTCAGTAACAAGGTGAATGGGAAAATGTCTATAGTAAGTGGGAGCGGAATGAGTATCAACGTATCCCTAGGACTCCAACCCTAGGTCGTACCGTAAGATTCTTATGATCCGCTTGCATGTCGTCCTGGAGCGACCATCCATTTGGACGACCTGATCATAGATTTTGAAATACTGCAAACTCCTAAAAAGGATAGGTTCACTTAGGTTAACTACCAACAATTGTCTTTCCTAACGGTAGCTTGTTGGTGTGTACCTCTAGGATCTGAAAGTGGGAGGGTTACACTTACAGGGATGAGTTAAGAGTTAACGAATCCTTGACCAAACAACAGTGGCTAATGTCTATATGAATATGAGTTATTCTAGCATTAGAATTAGCTGAGAATTGTCTTATTTCAAAGGAGAAGTGGCTAATCACTCTTCGGTGGCTGTTACTCTAAACCTCTGAAACATCGTTACAAAAACTAAATCAATAATTTATTAGGGTTTCTTTGATTGCTTGTTTTTGCTAAATTGATTGGATTACTTGCAATTTTGTTTGCTTGTGTAATGGGTTAAGGCAAAGGTAACTAAAACGGATAATTGTTTAATAATATTAGCATGTCTTTCTCAATCGTCACACTGCTTAAAAATAAAAACTAACCGATGAAAACTACACAACGTGGAAATCTAACTTGAATACGATTCTGGTTATAGATGATCTACGGTTTGTCTTAACGGAGGAGTGTCTCATCCCTGCTCGTAATGCATCCCAATTTGAATGCATATGATCGTTGGACAAAGGCCAATGACAAGGCCCGAGTCTATATCTTGGCGAGTCTATCTGACGTACTCAACAAGAAACATGAGGCCATGATGAATGCATGACAGATCATGAAGTCCCTCTAGGAAATGTTTGGACAATCATTGTCACACCCCCTCCCTAGTTGCCTACTTAACCTGAAAGGAGATGTGAGGACAATAAACATCACCCCTCTTGTGACACATATTGCCCCATCTTTCATAACTTCCTGTATAAACAATCCATACATATTCAATCATAGAATCCAACCATACTAACGCATGATCATAATATAAACAATCCATCCTGTACGGCGTACACTTTTACAACACACTCTCACAACCCACTTGTATGCAGCTAAATCTACGTGCCACCAGTGTTAAGTTATTTACACGTACAACAACAAAAAAAAATAAACTGTTTCTGGAAACTTGAAGCTTAAGCAGGGCGAGCTAGAGTAGGCTAAGCACCAGGAACGTCCTTGCTACCTGGGAGGAAAAGAAAACATTGAAAACATGAGCTAATAGCCCAGTGAATAACTAGTTTTAACAAACTTCTTTTAGTTCGAAAATCATTAGGATAAAAACTAAGTTCAACGTCATGTGTAAAACATGGAATCAATTCATATTCATTGGATAAAACATGCTTAAACGCCCTTATCAAATCATACATGATTTTTCAGCAGATCGTAAAGAAATCAGTTTAGTTGCAATACTTCTCCTTAGTTGAGGCGGAGCAAAACTCAACACCTCAACGTCGAAAACAAATAAGGCTCGATGCGGAGTAGAACTCAACGCACCAGCATGGCGGGTTGCCCAAGTACCTTCTCTATGTCCCTTAGTACTGGGTCCCGGGGAAACTCACGTGCCTTCTCAAGTCCCTCAGCACTGAGCCTCCTCTAAAACATTTTCCTTTAAGGAAAGCAACACTTTATACAAACAAATCATATGCAAATCTTCATAAGAAAACGGCAACTCTTAAATCAATAACATTTCATAAACATACTTTTCAATACCTTTTAAGAAACATAAAGTATGTTTTGTAAATTGATTGATCATAAAATCGTATTCAATTAGAAAACCAAACTAACATATACAACAAAATTGTTTTAAAGTAAGAAAAGTGTCACTCACAACTCTTTCTAGGCCTTGAGTGGATTATACACCTTCCCTATCTTCTCTTGGCCTGAAATAAACATATTTCCTTAGTATTCTTCTTTTCCATTCACTTTAACATAAACAACAACTAAACATATGCACAATGTCTTTAATTTCATCATGCGGCTAGGTTTCCATTGGTTCATTCTCAAGCCTTAAACACTAATGCTATTGCTACAAGGCTGCTCCTTAACCTTTCTGTTATACCTTGATTTCAAGAAGAATTTGTGTGCAATGCAAGCTCTATGCAACATAAACGTTTCTAGCTTACTTTCCTCCTTAACAAAGCTGACTGCTGCAGCTTCGGTTCTTCTTATTCATCCCTGCTAAAAACACATTTCCAGCCCAAACTAAGATTTCTTCCCTTCTACAAACTTGTAAAGAATTGAGTTTCACAGATTACCTCAAAATTTCAAGGTTAAACTCCTTTTCATTCTTCAGTTATTCCAAAATCACTCTGTGTTGCTCCAGATTGCATAACAATTCTGTAACCGTTGCTTTTACCTAAAAATTCACATAATTAACTTCAATTCCAGTTTTACCATCCTTCACAAGAATTGTTAAGAATTATTTTAACTTACTGACCTTAAAATTTCAGCCCTAGACTCGATCTCCTCGATTCGTTCTACTCCAAACATCAGACACTATCCAGTCTGTGCGACGACAAACAACCTTCTGTTCCAGCTTTGATTTTAACACCTAAGCGAGTAGAATTCCGCCCAAAATCTACAAGAACACCTTCTTTTACCTTCCCTTGTTGTTCGTCTAAAAAATGGAACCAACTTAAGCTCTCGAAAGTGTCTAAAAATGATTAAACATTTAATTCATTTACCTATATATACTGCCGACTTAACCCTCAAAAGCAGGCTGGCGTGCAGGGTTCTCACTTCAACGCAAGGCACCCAAATTTTCTCTTACTTCAACGCAAAACACCCATGGCGCAACCTACTCTAACGCCTTCAGCAATTATCCACACTCAACGCATGGCGTGTAAGCATTGACTTGTGATACCAAGTGTTGGGGTGCGGCAATGCGATTGTGGCTATGCGTTGCAAGGGGAGAAGTTGTCGTGAGTGAGAGCAAGAATTTTTGGAAAGTAGAATTTTGGCTAAATGTTGGCCAAGCCCATGCGTTGTTGATTGACTCACGAAGGGTTGTGAGCTGAAGTGGCTGCCGCATCGAAGGATAAGTAATTTTGGCGGGGGGGAGGGGGGGGAGGGGGGGAAAGAAATGTGCTTGAACCATGCGTTTAAGTCACTCTGCGTTGAGGACAATCATGCGTTGAAGACGCTCCGCGTCGAAAGCAGAGTGGTCTTGACGTGACGAAGATGGTGGTGTATGACTGAGATGTATGTGTCAAAAGTAGGAGGCATTGAGGACGACGCCATGCGTTGGGTGTGGCTAATTGCTGAAGGCGTTGGAGGAGAAGTTTAACATGGGCGCCTCGCGTCGAGGTGAGAACCCTGCGCCAGCCTGCGGGTGAGGGGTAAGTCGGCAACACAAGTCTTGGTGTTTGTGAAGGCTAAGTCGGTAGTATATATAGTTGGATTAATTAACTGTTTAATCATTTCTAAGACATTTTCGAGAGCTTAAGTCGGTTCCATATTTCAGACAAACTTCAGGAGGAGATTGAGGAAGGTGTTTTTGCAGATTTTGGGAGAAATTCTACTCATATTGGTGTTGAAAACGGAGCTGGAACAGAAGATTGATTGAAATCGCACAGACTGAACAGGGGTTCATATTCGGAGTAGAACGTATAGAGGAAGCCGAGTTTAGAGCTGAAATTTGGAGGTCAGTAAGTTAACATAATTCCTAACAAATCTTGTGAAGGATGGTAAAGCTGAAAGTGAAGTTAATTATGTGAATCTTTAGGGAAAAAGCAGCACTTACAAGATTGTTAAGCAATCTGGAGCAGCGTGAAGTGATTTTGGAATAACGAGAGAACGAAGAAGAGTTAAGCCTTGAAATTTTTAGGTAAGCTATAAAACTCAATTCTCTATAAGTTTGTAGAAGGAAAGAAGTTCTAAATCCGTCTGAAATTATGACTTTTAATAGATTGAAGTAAGAACAAGAGGAAAGGAAGAAATCACAGTGCAGAGTGCCGCTAAGAACCAAGTATCGGGCGCTGTCTAAGTATTGGAAGCGAGACGAGTGTCGCTGAGACGCAAAGAAGTCTTCCATCTCACAGAACTCACTAGATATCGCTAGGTGTCACTGCTAAGGTAAGGTAACGCTAGTGTCGCTCAATCTAGTATCGCTAGTAACAGCTTCTGTTGGGTAGTATCGCTAGGATTCTCGCTTATGATGATTAGTTTGAAAAAGGGGGAGGTTCAATGTAAAGTAACGCATGGTGAAATGTTAATTGCAGGCCAAGAAGAGATAGGGAAGGCATATAACTCGCGCAAGAACTAGGAAGAGTTGTGAGTGACTTCTTTATTCTTCAATTCGATTTTTATTAAAAATGTTCTTATGAAATATGGCTTTATGATGAACTATTTAAAATGCATAATGTTTGATTGTATTACTCACAAGGCATGTTATATGTTTTCTAAAGTTGATAGAAAGCATTTTTATGAAAAAATATTGAATAAAGATCTGTACGATTTTCTATGAAAGGGTTTTTAAATGAACTGTTATATGAACGGATTTTCTAAAATGTTTTAGAGGAGGCTCAGTGCTCAAGGACATGAGAAGGCACGTGAGTTTCCCCGGGACCCAGTACTGAAGGACATGAGAAGGTACTCGGGCAACCCGTCATATTCCTATGTGCATATAGAGGTTGAATTGGCTGGTGCGTCGAGTTTGCTCCGTATTGAGCCAGGGATGATTTTGACGTTGGGTGTGTTGAGCCTTGCTCCACCCCCAACTAAGGTTGTTTTCGACGTTGAGTGCGTTGAGCGTTGCTCCGCCTCAACTAAGGGAAAAGTTTGAAAAACCAAACTATTTACTGTATCACTTCTTTTGGAAAACAATCACGTATGATTTGAAATTGAATTTATGTGATTAATGGGTTTGTGGAAAGTATGTTATAGTTGGATAATATGTTAAATCCTGGTTATCTATTTATATGTAACATGCCTGTTTTCAATAAATGTCCGTTTTACAAAGATTGGTCACTCACTGGGCTATTAGCCTATGTTTTCAATGTTTTCTTTTTCTTCCCCCAGGTAGCAAGGACGTTCCTGATGCTTAGCCTACTTCAGCTCACCCTACCTAAGTCTCGAGTTCTTTAAATTTAGTCAAGTCTGAGAGTTGTACGTTGTATATAACTTTATGTAGATGGCATGTAGACCTAGTAGTTTTTGAGTGGGGATTGTACTGAAGTTTTGTACAATGTATGATGGATGTGAAAGTTTAAATTATGTTATATGACAAAAGTGTACTCTGTACAGGGAGTAATGTTATGTTATAAGCATGTGTAGTATAATTGAGTTCTATGAATGTATATGAGTAAATGTGTGCACAGGAAGATGAGCAAGATGAGACAATATGCGTCACAAGAGGGGTGATGTTTATTGTCTTCACATTCCCTTTCAGGACAGGTAGGTAATCCGGGAGGGGGTGTGACAAGTTGGTATCAGAGCGAAAGAGTCTTGGGAATAGGATCATGCATTGTAGTGTAGGAACATATATTGTTAGTAAATGATAATGTCGTATTGTCCTATAGGAAACATGCCACCTCGAGGCAGGCGAGCTAGGCAAGCAGTAGCCAAAACTCCTGAAGCTAGTGGGAACCGTGGAGATATGTCTGAGGGTGAATCTAGTCATCCTCAAGCTGAGGTCAATGTCGAGGAACAACTATTTACTAGAATTGCTCAGAGACTGGCTGCAAGCATTGGATCAGTGGAGTCAGATCCAGAAAAGAAATACAGTATTGAAAGATTAAAGGCTTTAGGTGCTACTTCTTTTGAAGGCACCGTAGATCCTGTTGAAGCAGAAGCATGGCTAAATTTGCTCGAGAAATGCTATCGTGTAATGAGATGCTCTAAAGACGGAAAAGTGGAGTTGGCAGTATTTTTGCTCCAAAAAGGGGCAGAAGATTGGTGGAGGATTGTGGAAAGCAGAAGAGGAGAGACATAAGAAATAGACTGGAATGAGTTTAAGAAGGCCTTCCAAGAAAAATATTGTCCAAGATCATTCCGAGATGCTAAACGGAATGAGTTTTTGAGGTTGATACAAAGATCTATGTCAGTGGCAGAATATGAGAAGAAATACACAAAACTGCCTAAATATGCCACGACGATTATTGCAAATGAGACTGACAGATGTAAGAGGTTTGAAGAAGGATTACGGGAGGAGATACGAACTCCGGTGACCGCCAGTGTTGAATGGACGAATTTTTCCAGATTAGTGGAGGCAGCTATGCGGGTGGAAAGGAGTTTGATGGAAAAGAAGATGGAGCGTGATTCATCTAAAAGTGGACGTGTAGTCCACTCTTCTGGTGTTACTCCGGGATAGTCAGGAAGGAGATTTGTACCTGGCGTGTTTAAAGGAGGAAACTTCAAAACTAGATCGAGTGGATAGACTACTTCCAAGACCAGTACTGGTGGAGGTACATGAGGGCAAGGACCAAAGAACTTTGGTGGTCCAGCACAGTCAGTAGAAGGTTCTCGAAGTGGACGACCTGGTGAGTCCACAGCTAGTTCCACGCAGAAACCGTTGTGTCCCACCTGCAGGAAGTATCATTGGGGACAGTGTAGGGCCAATGCGTGTTATAACTGTGGACAGATTGGTCATTTTAAACGAGAATGCCCCCAACTGATGCAAGAAGATAAACCTGAGCAGAGAACTGCCTCACTTGTGGTTGATCAGCCACAAAGATCCACTGGAAATGTTGATGAGGGAACTAGTGGAACAAGGCAGAAGGGAGCTACGGGACAATCAAGACAACAAGGAAAAATCTTTGCTATGACTCAACAAGAAGCCGATGATGCTCCTAATGTGGTTACTGGAACTCTTTCTATTTGTAATACTTCTGCTCACGTTTTAATAGACCCTGGTGCTACCCATTCTTTTATTGCTAAAATGTTTGCTGTAAAAGTAAATAGTACAATAGAACCTTTGCCTGAGGAATTATCTGTTTATACTCCTGTTGGAGATGTGTTGGTAGCTAGTAAGGTGTATAAAGATTGTATGATAGAAATGGATGGTGTGGCCATGACAGCCAACTTGATACCCTTAGATATTCAGGAAATTGATGTTGTTGGGTTGTATGTCCTAAAACTTGTAGTTTTTGTAAATAGGTGATTTTTAGTACATATGAAGTTATTCAAGTGAATTAATTATTTATCAACTCTAAATCCAATTAAACTACGAACCCTTGGCTACTATCATGAGTACTTGGACTTTATGTGGAGACATAAACAGGATCAAGTTCGAGTAAGTAGCCTCAATAGTCTATAGTACATGGATTAGGTTGGGTACCTCTTCTTGGAGACACTATTGAATACGACCCGCTTCATGATTGTTACAAATATTGTAAAGTGTCATAAATGAAGTGATTCTGATTTGATCATGTAGAGACATGTGAGCGGGGGTATTCTACATAATGAGATTGTGTAAGACTGACCTTGAAATAATTACTGTTATATATTAACACCGTTTACGATTAACACTGATTAATTTCACTTATCGATGATCTAGATAACTTGATCTGAATTTTGAGCTATCTATGAACTCCTATTTATTCAGAATTATCCCTTGATTTACATAGGTAAGAGTAAGCTCAATAGCGCTGCTCAAGATTCCTCCTATTTCAGGGATAAGACTGGGTAGATAGTTGGGAACATAGAATTTGCAAAACGGAATTCACTCCTACCCAACTTAGGGATAGAAGAGAGGTTGTTCTCTTAAGTGTTGTTCCCAGGACTTGAACAAGGGGCCCCATCCTCTCACTGGCCCGAGAGGGAATGGATTTAGTGATTAGATCCTAAATTAATTGTTCATTAGAGGGACAATGGTACTTAAGGAGAAAAGATGTAACTCAGAGGTAAATCGGTATTTGACCAAGCTGAAGTTATGATCAACCTGTGAAGGATTGACTTATCGATGACGGTTATATCAAATGGACACAAATATATCTACAGTGAGGAGAGTGCAACTACGGGCTTTAGTGGAGTGTCCCGTTAGTTAACGAATGTTGGTTAACTAGGTTAAAGAGTTTGGCCGGTTAATCTCGGATCGTTAGAGCTCATGATCTGTAGGTCCATTAGGTCCCTCTACTAGCTCATAAATGGACTAAAATCTTAGATAATGTGGTGAATAAGTTTGAATCGTTCAAATCTTGGCTTAAGGAATGAAAGTTAGATATATACGATATATCGGCGTTTAATTACGAATTAAACGTACAAATAGAGTTAATTATAATATTTAAATATAATTTAAATATTAATCATATGAATAGAGATTCATATCGGTTTTTTTTTTTTTAGAAAAATCGGGACAAGTGGGAAAAATAATATTATTTTATTATTTAATATTAAAATAATAATATTTAATTAATTAAATATTAAATTATTTTTATTTAATTATTTAATTATCTTTTTGAAATTAAAAATCAATTTTAATTCAATTTTGGAAATTCATTGAAAATTGATTTTAAAATTGATTTTTGAAGATTAGATTTTCCCACTAACTAAGCTAGGAGCTTGGTTGTCTTCTTCACAATTAACCAACAAATTAACCATTTTGTGTTGTCAAATTTTGATGCAATTGGATTGCATGTTATTCTTTAATAAATAGAGATGATTTTGACATAAAAAAAGGTTAAGAATTTTGTGAAATTAAGGGTTAATTTTGCAAAATTCTATCCATTGTTCATCTTCTTCCCAACCTTCATTCTTTCTCAAATTCACCACCAATTTGGATCCCACCATCCAATCTAAGCCTAGAGAATAGTAGAGAAGACTCTTGTGGTGGTCTACAACCAAGTGGTGCTGAAATTCATCAAGAATTAAAGGAGAATTTGGAGCTTCAAGGGTAAGTGTTCTTGAAACTTTGGTTTTTCTTCTTAATTGCATGTTTAATCCTCTAAATTGAGCATCTTAGAGTAAAAATTGATCAAATTAACTTCTGCTGCATGCTCATTAATCCTTCAGATGTGATATTAGGAATGGATTTCTTATCCAAATATCGCGCCACTATGGATTGCTTCCAAAAAGAAGTTGTGTTTAAAAGATTTGAAGGGACTGAAGTTATATTTAGAGGAGACAGGAGAATTCTTCCTACTTGTGTAATATCTGCAGTTAAGGCTAGAAAGTTGTTAAGCAAATGTTGTTCAGCATACCTTGCTTATGTGATTGATACACAGGTCAGCAAATTGCGACCAGAGGATATTCCAGTAGTAAGTGAATTCTTGGACGTGTTTCCAAATGAGTTACCTGGATTGCCACCTGATAGGGAGATAGAATTCTCCATTGAATTAATCCCAGGAACCGCACCAATTTCACAAACTCCATATAGAATGGCACCAAAGGAGTTAAAAGAACTGAAAGTACAATTGTAGGAATTGATTGACAAGGGATATGTACGACCTAGTGTGTCACCGTGGGGAGCACCGGTGTTGTTTGTGAAGAAGAAGGATGGCACACTTAGATTATGTATTGATTACCGTCAGCTGAATAAGGTAACAATACGTAATAAGTATCCATTACCTCGCATTGATGACTTATTTGACCAACTTAAGGGTGCTTCAGTATTCTCCAAGATTGATCTACGATCTGGATATCATCAGGTGAAGATTAAAGAAACAGATATACCAAAGACTGCATTTAGAACGAGGTATGGACATTACGAATTTCTAGTAATGCCTTTTGGATTGACTAATGCTCCAGCTGTATTTATGGATCCATGAATCGCATATTCCACCCATACCTTGATCAATTTGTTGTGGTGTTTATCGATGATATACTAGTATATTCTGAGAACAAGGAAAAGCATACAGAACACCTTCAAGTGGTATTACAGACATTGCGTAATGAGAGATTGTATGCTAAATTCAGTAAATGTGAATTTTGGCTTGACCGTGTTATGTTCCTAGGACATGTAGTGTCGGCCGAAGGGGTAAGTGTAGATCCACAGAAGATAGAGGCAATAGTTAACTAGGAAAGACCTACTAATGTGACGGAAGTTTGTAGTTTTTTGGGATTAGCAGGTTATTATCGCCGATTTGTGGAAGGATTTTCGAAAATAGCACTACCCTTATCGAGCTTAACCAAGAAGGTAGCCAAATTTGAATGGACAAATGAATGTGAACAGAGTTTTCAAAAGTTGAAGGAAAAATTAGTGTCAGCACCAATATTGACACTGCCTACCCCTGGAATAAAGTTTGAAGTGTATTGCGATGCGTCGCGACAGGGGTTAGGATGCGTACTTATGCAGAAGGGAAAGGTGATTGCCTATGCGTCGAGGCAGCTGAAGAAGCATGAATGTAATTATCCGACGCATGATCTGGAGCTGGCAGCAGTTGTGTTAGCCTTGAAAATTTGGCGACATTACTTGTACGGAGAAAGGTGCCATATTCTTTCCGATCAAAAAGTTTGAAGTACATCTTTGATCAGAAAGAATTGAATTTACGACAAAGAAGATGGATGGAATTGATTAAAGACTATGATTGTTCGATAGAATACCATCCAGGAAAGGCTAATGTGGTGGCTGACGCATTGAGTAGGAAGTCAGGGCAAACCAAGGCTTCATTGAACGCTATTAATGCGGAATTAACAATGGAGTTTAGGCGTTCAAACACATCTTTATCGGTGGATGAATTAGGAGGTTTGTTTGCACACTTCCATCTAAGACCTACTTTGACAGATGAAATTGTTAATAAACAGATGGAAGACTCAGTACTTAGAAAAATAGTAGAAGAAGTGAATCTTAAGAAAAGAGCGGATTTTGAAATAAGAAGTGACGGAACTCTATTGAAACAAGGAAGATTGTGTGTCCCAAATGACTTGACACTGAAAAACGCCATTCTAGAGGAAGCTCATAGTTCTGCTTATGCAATGCACCCCGGTAGTACAAAGATGTACAGAACTTTGAGAGGATATTATTGGTGGCCAGGAATGAAACGAGAAATTGCCGAATGTGTAGCAAGATGCTTAATATGTCAGCAAGTTAAGCAAGAAAGACAAAGACCTGGTGGACTTTTAAAACCACTTCCTGTACCTGAATGGAAATGGGAGCATATCACAATGGATTTCTTATTTGGACTTCCTAAAACTCCTAGTGGTCATGATAGAATTTGGGTGATAGTAGACAGACTTACTAAAACCGCACGATTCCTTCCAGTCAAAGTGACCTTTACTTTGGATCAATTGGCCAAATTGTATGTTGATAGAGTAGTAAGTCAATATGGAGCACCGGTATCAATTGTCTCTGATAGGCATCCGAGATTTACATCTAAGTTCTGGCCAAGCTTGCAGCAAGCATTGGGAACTAAACTCAAATTTAGCACAGCCTTCCATCCTCAAACTGACGGGCAATCGGAAAGAACAATTCAAACTTTAGAGGATATGTTGCGTGCGTGTGTGTTGCAATTTAAAGGAAGCTGGGATATTCACCTGTCATTGATGGAGTTTGCCTATAATAATAACTATCATTCCAACATTGGAATGGCACCTTACAAGGCGTTATATGGTAGGCGTTGCAGAACTCCTATATGTTGGGATGAAGTAGGAGAACGGAAGTTAATAGGGCCAGAATTAGTTCAAATCACATTTGAAAATGTGAAATTCATAAGAGAAAGGCTAAAGACTGCACAGGATCGACAAAAGAGTTACGCTGATAAAAGGCGTTGAGATTTAGAATTTGAAGTCGGGGATAAAGTCTTCTTGAAGTTATCTCCTTGGAAAGAAATATTGAGATTTGGAAGGAAAGGAAAATTAAGTCCAAGATACATTGGACCTTATGAAATTTTGGAACGCATAGGACCTTCAGCTTACCGATTAGCATTACCTATGGAATTGTCCAAAATACATGATGTATTTCATGTTTCTCTATTGAGGAAATATATTCCAGATCCTACGCATGTTTTGGAAACTCAACCTATCCAGATAAATGAAGACTTATCTTATGAAGAGGAGCCTGTGCAAATTCTTGACCGCAAGGAACAAGTATTGAGAACAAAAACGATACCGCTTGTTAAGGTCTTATGGAGAAACCATCAAGTAGAAGAGGCGAATCTTTATGGTCTAATGAATTTAAAAGCTCGAGGAGGGTATGAATACTTCATCTCTTTTATAGATGATTATTCGAGGTATAGTTACTTATACCTAATGGAACATAAGTCTAAAGCACTTTAAAAGTTCAAGGAGTATAAGGCAGAATTTGAAAACATGTTAGGTAAAACAATTAAAACACTTCGATCTAATCGAGGTGGAGAGTACATGGATTTAAGATTCCAAGACTATTTGATAGAAAATGGAATCTAATCCCAATTCTCAGCACCTGGTACACCTCAGTAGAACGGTGTATCAGCAAGGAGAAATAGAACCTTGTTAGACATGGTTCGTTTTATGATGAGCTATGCTCAATTGCCTAGCTTATTTTGGGGGTATACAGTAGAGACTGCAGTTCCTATCTTGAGCAATGTTCCCTCGAAGAGTGTTTTTGAAGCGCCTTTCGAGTTATGGAGGGCATGTAAACCTAGTTTGCGCTACTTTAGAATCTGGGGTTCTTTTGCACATGTGCTAGTGACAAATCCTAAGAAATTGGAACCTCGTTCAAGATTATGTCAATTTGTTGGTTACCCTAAGGAAACGAGAGGTGGTCTCTTCTTCAACCCACAAGAAAACAAAGTGTTTGTATTGACAAACACTACATTCTTGGAAGAAGATCACATGAGAGATCATAAACCACGAAGCAAAATGGTATTAAATGAAGTTACTGAAGAGTCAACAAGAGTTGTTGATGAGACTGATCCTTCATCAAGAGTTAATGAAAGAGTCAGTTCTTCTGGTCAGTCTCGTCCTTCTCAATCGTTGGGAATGTCTCGACGCAGTGGGAGGTTGTATCAGAACCTAACCGTTACTTGAGTTTAACTGAAACTCAGGCCGTTGTGCTAGACGATGGTGTTGAGGATCCATTGTCCTATAAACAGACAATGAATGATGTAGACAAGGACCACTAGATAAAAGCCATGGATCTTGAAATGGAGTATATGTACTTCATTTCAGTATGGGAACTTATAGATCCACCTAAAGGGGTTAAACCTATAGGGTGTAGATGGATCTATAAACGAAAGAGAGATGTAGCTGGGATGGTACAGACCTTCAAAGCTAGACTTGTAGCAAAGGGTTACATCCAAAGGGAAGAGGTTGACTATTAGGTAACTTTTTCCCCTGTTGCTATGCTTAGGTTTATAAGAATTCTCTTATCCATAGCCTCATAGTATGACTATGAAATTTGGCAAATGGATATCAAGAATGCTTTTTTGAATGACAATCTTCAAGAGAGTATCTTCATGTCTCAGCCCGAGGGGTTCATAGCCCGAGTTTAGGAGCAAAAAGTTTGCAAGCTAAATTGATCCATTTATGGGTTGAAACAAGCATCCAGATCTTGAAATATTAGGTTTGATACTGCAATCAAATCTTTTGGTTTTAAACAAAATGTTGATGAGCCTTGTGTATACAAGAAAATCATCAAAAGTAAAGTAGCTTTCTTAGTGATGTTAAAAATTGGCTAGCAGCCCAATTCCAAATGAAAGATTTGGGAGAGGCGCAATATGTACTTGGGATCCAAATCATTAAGGATCACAAGAACAGAACGATGGCCCTGTCTCAAGCAACTTATATCGACAAAATGGTGACTCGATATTTGATGCAGAACTCTAAGTAGGGTTTATTACCTTTCAGGCACGAGGTTCATTTGTCTAAGGAACAGTGTCCTAAGACGCCTCAAGAAATTGAGGATATGAGATGTATTCCCTATGCCTCAGTTGTGGGCAGTTTAATGTATGCTATGTTCTGCACTAGGCTAGACATTTGTTATACAGTGAGAATAGTCAATAGGTACCAATCCATCCTAGGGTTAGACTACTGGACTGCGGTTAAGAACATCCTGTCTTAGGAGAACGAGGGACTACAAGCTAGTGTATGGAGCTAATGATTTGATCCTTACGGGATACACCGACACTGATTTTTCAAGCTGACAAGGATTCTAGGAAATCCACGTCAGGATCAGTGTTCACCTTAAACGGAGGAGCTGTAGTATGGCATAGCATCAAGCAAGGATGCATTGCAGACTCTACTATGGAGGCTGAGTATGTAGCTGCTTGTGAAGCAACAAAGGAAGTAGTTTGGCTCATAATGTTCCTAAATGATTTGGAAATCGTTCCAAACATGGAATTTCCCATGACGTTATACTGTGACAACAGTGGGGCAGTAGCCAACTCTAAAAAGCCTTGCAGCCACAAATGAGGAAAGTATATTGAAAGGAAGTATCACTTGATACGGGAGATTGTGCAACGAGGAGATGTGATCGTCACAAAAATCGCTTCGAAACATAACATTGCTGATCCATTTACGAAGGCTCTCTCGGCTAAAGTGTTCAAGGGTCATATAGAAAGTCTAAGTCTACGAGATATATATATTGTGTAATCTACGGCAAGTGGTTGATGTGTAATGGGTATATGGATGCCTTAGTTTATTGTATTTACATACTTACCATTATCACTTCTCTTTATGTACAACCCACTAGAGTTTTAGTTCAAGTGGGAGTTTTTTGGATTTTATGCCCTAAAACTCATAGATATTAAATGTAATAATTTGACCGTAATTAAATCATTAATAAAGAGTTATTGATGTGTTACTTCAATAAGCGTTATTGATTGTTTTTTGTTTACTTTGTCTTAATAACCCTAAATCCAATAAACTAACATCCTAGTCTTGAACTATATGTGGGGACATATGGAGATCAATGTTCAAGATATAGTCTAAAGGGTCTATAGTATAGGGATAATGTTGGGTACCTTATCCTGGTGACACACTATGGATACGGCCCACTTTGTATTTGATACAAATGCAATGATCGAACGCATTCGTGTAGGTGACATGCGAGTGGTGGTATCCAATGCAATGAGTTTGCATAAGACCGGACCACGAAATAATAATCGCTAGATGTAACTCCGTTGACTAGTTAGGTTTCTATTTCAATAGAACCTAGGCAACTTCGTCTTAATCCTAAGTATATTATGAACTCCTGTCCACGAGAGATTGTCCTTTGATTTGTATCAATGAGAGTGGCCGTTTGCCGACTCAATATGCCTACCATCTTGGGGACAAGACTGAGTCGGGAGCTGGGGTCATAATTATGCAAGATGGAATTCACTCATTCCCATTTTTAGGGTAAGTAGATAAGTGTTCCCTTAAGTGGTATCTCCGGGACTTGAACAAACGGTCCTACCCTCTCATTAGCCCAAGAGGGGTTTCTGTTTAATGGTTGGACCACAAACATCTTGTTTATTTGAGGAGCACTCATACTCAAAGATTTAGATGTAACCCAAGGGTAAACCGGTAATTTGACCCAGTTGGTATTACGAACACTTGTGAAGGACTAATTAGCTATTTTTGGTTTATATCCATGGACACAGAAATACATCTGCAATGAGAAGAGTGTAACTATAGGTCTTTAGTGGAGTATACCCATAGTTAACGAATATTGATTAATGTGGTAATGAGTTTAGCCGATTAATCTCATATCATTGGAGTTTCTGATCTGTAGGTCCATAAGGTCCCCTTGCTAGCTCACTACAAACCAACAAGGATCAACATAGAAAAATTTGAAATGTTCAAATTTATGAGGAAAAATATTAATTGTATTGAATACAATCAATTGTAGGATTTATTATAAATTTTATTTGAATGCGATTCAAATGATAACTTTATAATATGAAGAATTAATTTATTTGAATGTGATTCAAATAGTTAATTAATTTATTGGATAAAATTCATATAAATAAATAGAGGGAGAATTAACTAATTAATTTGAATTGGATTCAAATAATTAATTATTTAATTTGGATGAGATCCAAATTAAAGATTCTGCAGAAAATAAATAGAGAAAAAATGAATTAATTAATTTCAATTGGATTCAAATAATTAATTATTTAATTTAGATGAGATCCAAATTAAAGATTCTGCAGAAAATAAATAGAGGGAGAATTAATTAATTGATTTGAATTGGATTCAAATAATTAATTATTTAATTTGAATGAAATCCAAAATTAAAGATTCTGCTAAAGATAAATATTTAAATAAGATGTAAATATTTTAAACCATTTAATATGATATATTATTTGGGTAGATATTTATTAATATTGGATATTATTAAATATCTGAATTAAAATATCTATAGAGGGGTTATCCTAATAGAATTAGGGGTAACCCATAGAGTTCTATAAATAGGGCCCTTAGGAGCATTCATAGAACACTCTCTAAGAGAATAATCTCTAGATTACTCTAAAAATCTTCCTCTACTAATTCTCCCAATTTTCTTAGAAAAATTCTAAGAAAATTCTTCTTCTCATTCTTTCAAAGAAGCGGTTCCCACAAACCAGATCCGTCTTAGAGTCATAGCGAGGAAGATCTCTTGGAAAAGGAGAAAACTATCAATTCGAGAATTATAGATTGGCAAAGGTATGATGCTTAACCTTTTTTACTTTTTTTGTATTTTTAATTCTTTCAATAAATCAAAGAACGCAATCACACGCTTCCATCAGGATTCAATTCCCTTCAATTATTTCATGGTCCGATCTTATGCAAACTCATTACATAGGATGCCCTCACTCTCATGTCTCTAGATGAACGATATAGGATCACATGATATATCATATACAAGGTGGGTCGCATTCATAGTGTCCCCAAGATAAGGTACCCAGCCTTATCCCTATACTATAGACCGTTTTGGCTATTACCTAAACTTGATCCAATTATATGTCTACACATAAAGTCTAAGTATTCAAACTATAGTTAGGGGTTCTTATTTTATTTGATTTAATAAATGCAATTCACATATTTAATAATAAGTTTACTAAATAAATCTCAATAAAAACTTTATTAAGAATAAGTTCCAAAATTTACAAACTACGAGTTTTAGGACATAAAACCCAACAAAGGTTTTGGGGGATGCATCTATGACCTCTCCCTAAATGGATAGTTATGGCAATTAAATATAAATTAAGTTTGATTAGGTGCCAAATTGAGGTTAAAAGTGACATGGAGAAGCCGGAGGTGGCCGGCTTAGGTTTTGCATGAAGTCCTAGTGAAGAGTATAAATAGTAAATCGGACGTTGAAAGAAGGTTTGCGCAATTTACTCATGCTATCTGAGAAATTCTTTGACTAAAATTCTCCTATTTGAGTCCAATATCAAAGAGAGGGTTGTCGGAAGGAAATTCAAAGAGGAAGAAGCTGAAAATCGCCAGAGATTCAAGGTTATTCAGGCTATTGAGCAAACTAGAGCAGAGTGAGAAGATTGGTTGATATATGGCGAAAGAAAATAAATTAGGAGCTAAAATTTTGAGATAAGCTAGTTAAAAGGTTTATCTACAAGTTTGTAAGAGGAAACAAAGTTTAACTTTTGCTAGAAATATTAATTTTGGCAGCTTGAAGTGTAGATAATGAACTGGAGGTTATTAGGTGTGTTTGAGCCAAAGTTGAAGAAGGAAGGCGTGCAAGAAAGGCCTGTTGGTAGCCAACGATAAGTTTCCTTCGAGGTTATTTTGGGTGTTTTGGATGGCCAGTGGGTGTGGTGAAATGCAATCGGCTATGCGGGCGTGTAGGTTGTTGGGCGAGGCATGTTGGTGTGCAGAGTAGGCGTACGACGCGGGCATCAGACAAGGCGGGCATCGACAGACAAGGGATTGACGCCCTATCGATGTGTGCAGAAGATCGACACCCCAACCGAGGAACGAGCGCATGCCCTGTCACGCCCCCTCCCGGATTATCCTCCCTAACCCGAAAGAAGATGTGAAGACAGCAACCTTGACTCCTCTGTAAGGTTCACTATCCAACCACTATCACCAAAGACGGCCCAGGTGAGGTTCTTGCGTAGGCAAAGCATCCCGAACTCGCTCACTACCTGGAAAATTAGAAAAATATGGGAAAGCGTGAGCTGAAGCTCCGTGAGTGACTGGTTTTGCAAAACCAACTTTTGTTCGAAAACAGGCATGTTAATTTTGTATGCATAGAACAAGGATTTAATACCACAATTCAGCAGAAACATATTTTCCGATAACTCTATCAAATCACATAAATCCGTCTAAAATCGTAAAGAATCATTATATAGAAAACCCATTTGGTTTCTCAATCTTTACCCTTAGTTGAGGCGGAGCAAAACTCAACGCTTTCAATGTCGAAAACAGCCTTAGTTGGGGTGGAGCAAGACTCAACACACCCAACGTCGAAATTAATCTTGGCTCGATGCGGAGCAGAACTCGACGCACCAGCAATATCAACCTCTATGTGCACATAGGAATATGGCGGGTTGCCCAAGTACCTTCTCATGTCCCTCAATACTGGGTCCCAGGGAAACTCACGTGCCTTCTCATGTCCTTCAGCACTGAGCCTCCTCTAAAACATTTTAGAAACCAGTTTACATAAATAGTTCATATGAAACCTTTCATAGAAAACATAATATTTCTTGATAAACAACATCTCGCAACATGTCTTTCAACATCGTATAGAAATTAGATAAAATATGTCTTGTGAACAATATAATCAAACATCATACTTTTCAAGAAAACAGTCATCTCAAGCCATATCTCATAAGAACACCAAACTGAACATTTTTAATAAATTTCATTTTAAAAGAAAGAAAAGAGTCACTCACAAATCGCTTAAGAAATTTCCCCTTTTTCCTTCAAATTCCGCTTTCCCGAGCTCCTTGAATGCAAGGCTTGAGCTTCTAACTCGCAAGGTAGCTGTTTCCCCTCTCTGGCAGCTTAGTTGGACACAGCGTTCTAACTCTGGAACGCAAGACTGATTTTCCTCTGTCAATTCGGTTGGATGCAACCCTGCCCTTGAACCCAAGGTTGATGACTAACGCAAGGTGCAGCCTAACTTTTCTTACTTCTTTCGGATGGGTCGACCTCTCTTAGACGCAAGGTCCAACTTGAACGCATCGCCTATCTTCGAACGCGGTGTTCACCTTGAACGTTGAGTCCGTCTTAAACGCAAGGTTGACCCCTTAGCCACAAGACAACTTCTTTAACACGATAGCTAAGTTGTCAAGCATATCTTCTCTCTTGGCCGCAGACTCCTACTACGGACGCAAGAATTCCTCCCTTCTGCCTTCTTTCTCCCCTTTCTCTCAAAAATTCTTACTTCAAAATCATCAGTCGCTCCTTTTCCCTCAAGGTCCTATTTATAGAGGGCTTGCCATCCCACTTCTTCTCTCTTTTTGCCACTTATTTGCCATATGTCACGCTGCATGCTTAACTAACCATGCATTTATCCAAGCGTCACCTTGCATGAAACACTTGAACATATCTTCTAACACCTCCCACTTATAAGGTGTCAAATCTATATGAAGCCACCTAGCCTTCATAAGTTTATCTTATGCGTCCCACATATTCCAATATTCTAACTATTCATCCAACATAATACCCCTATGCGTTCATTGAATTTCCCTTTAAGGTTTTAGCTTCATTACTTTCTTTCCTTACTCTCCGCCATACTACCTTTGAACCCATTTCTCCACCGCGTACTACTAGGCGTCAATGACTCAAAACATACACTACTATGCGTTTGTACCCTACCGCATAATACCATGCGTCTGCCTTAACCGCATACTATCATGCGTCCAACTCTCCTTCCTTATGTCCATTCTTAGCTACAAATCCTTCTCTTGTACAATCACACTTCTGACAATGCGATTTACCCTTGACAACCAAGTCCAACTCAAGTTCTTCCTCTATGTGTTTGTCCCCTTGCGTTTACCTTTACTTTATCCTGCGTCCATGACCATCTTCCTATCCTTGAATATTCCTTGATTATCCCTCTATGCGTCCTTGAGTAAATTCCCAAGGTTATTCATTTAACCTTTTCCTTACACTTAAACTATTTTTCTTCAGATAAATTAGTATGCATCCACCACCTGCTCTAGTCTTTAAGCTTACTTCTCAACCTTCTACTTTCCAACACTTAAGAATATCCTACGGTAGAAGTTTATGCGTTACTCAATTTGCTACAGTATTCTTTCTTTTCGAGACTTAGATCTCTTCCAACACTTCACGACATAACTTTATTCCTTTCTTGCTTATGCGTCTTACCATCACCAATGCTTACATTTTCTTCATAATTACCTCTTATACATTTCACTTCTTTCCCTTCAAGTTCTCGGGTTACTTTCTATGCGTCCACCTTTCCCATGTGTTACCTTAGTCCTGATCATGCGTCCAACATGGTCTTTTACTTCTTTTCTTTTTAGGCTCTTCAACACATTGGTTTTAAAAAGTAGGGTGTGACATGCCCTATCTCTTTTGAGGTTATTTTAATAGTGTCTGTGTGGGAGCTACCGCCTAGGGGGTGCCTGTGTATGCGGGGTAATGAGCCTATGCTTGATCTACCATAATGTGGGGCTAAGCAGACTGTGCGTCAGCTGTATGGGGATAAAGGACACGCCTAGAGACAGTTGACCATACTTAGCATTTTTATGAAGATTTTGAGCATTCGTGAGTTATTTTGAGTTCAAACTCCATATTTACGGTTCAATTGACATAAGTTATGAATTAAAAGGATTTCGAGGAGCTTAATAAAGGAAGTTAATTCATTTTCAGGCTAAGAAGAGCTAAGGGAGATTTATAACTCATTAGGAGCTCGGGACAAGTAGTGAGTGACAATTTTACTTAAATCAAGTTTTATTTACTCAATGCTTTTAGTATGCTCAAACATGTTATGAGGCATGATTTAAAATCTATCTGATAGGCTAGAATTCTCCTCGGTGTCGTTTTATTCCCAAAGAGAACCCTATTAACAAAAATTTATAATACCGAATCCTACTCCTATTACTACAATGGCGTAGCAACAGTGGCAAGTCCAGGCCAAACCACAGGGACAATAGTATTTGTTTCATTGAGCTAATTTTCTAATTAAAGCAATAAATGTGGGGGGTTTTGTGTGGATTAGAAATAGGCATGCAAGGAAAATTAAAGGCAACGGATAAATCTAAATAGGGATAGGAAAATCAAGCATTCGAGCAATTGGATTCCTATGCAATTTCTATGACCAACTTATTTTTTATTAAACACATATTCGATTGTTTACACACCGACCTATTTAACGTAATTATACTCGCCAATGCTATAGGAAACCAACCAATCTAATTAAGATAAATAAGCGCCTTAATTATCAATTAAAGCCTAAGGCTCAATTAAACTACAAGCCTTGAATCCTAATTGGGTTCGATAGCGATCAATTAAGGCCAAGAACAAGTGCATTAAGCTTAAGAGTTCCAATGCGCGTTTAATTAATGGAAAACCCTAACTTAATTTATTTAATTTTCATTGAACCTAGGTTAATAATACATTATAAGCTCATGAACAGCCAATATACCTAGCATGCATACTAAGACCCTTGCTACTTATTGATTTAAAGCATAAACAAACACGAAAGAAATGAGCAAGCAGAATCGATTAGTTAAGACATACATTCAAGGGGAGGGGTGTCAATCCATCCAAAAACATACATCTAATTATAAACGAGATTCAAAGAAACACAATCACAATATAGAAATTTATGCAAAAATGAAGTCTCAAGTGATTACATAGGTTTACTCTCAAGAACAAGAAATCAACTTACCTTAACATCTTCATAGGCAAAGAAATTGAGGAAGAGAGCATTCAATCCATGGCTGCAACCCAAAATAAAATGAAAATCCTAAGCTAAAAGGGTAGAATTATGAAAAAGAAGAAGAATTTGGGTGAACTCCTCGACCTCCATGAAATCCCGCCTCCTTTTGCCCTAAAAATGAAGAGAGTATATATAAAATTAGGCAGAGCATCGCTGCATTCTTGGAGAGCATCGCGACACTCTAGGTAGAAGTCAAGCGCCTACCTAGAACGTAGTGACGCTGTGCGTTATGCTTCACGCGCCCGCGACTTCACTGTTTAGTTAATTTTCGAAGCACAGTTGCACTCTAGGGGAGCGTCGCTGTCACACCCCATCCCAAACTACCCTCCCGTAGCCCGAGACGGAGTGTGAGGACAGCAGTTTCCGACTACCCTGTCACGTAACCCACTGTCAACCTCACCATCCACATGCTCTTGACAAACCTCGACTTCGATCGACAACGGGAACTGTCATGCTACCTGAAAATGGAAAACGTATGAAAGCATGAGCTAACAGCTCAATGAGTAACTTGTTTTCTAAAAAACAATATATTTTAACTATAAAACTAGTCAAACTCGCATAAAACATAACACTTCAAGTCATATTAGATTATACTCAAATACCATTGTGAAAACATGCTTGTCCGTTTCAGAATAAATACTCTAAAATCTTAATCTTATAAAATACTTTTTCCTTAGTTGAGGCAGAGCAATGCTCAACGCTCCTCAACGTCGATTTACCTTAGCTGTGTGGAGTAATCTCAACACATCAGCGTCGTATATACCTCTATGTGCACATAGGTACTAGAATTCGAGCCGCCCTCAATGCCTTCTACGAGACCCTAAGCATTGAGGTCCCATTTCTATATCCAGGTTACCCATATGCCTTCTACAAGTCCCTGAGCATTAGGTACCTTTATAATCCGGGCCGCCCACAATGCCTTCTACGAGTCCCTGGGCATTGGGGTCCCATTTCGATATAACGGCTACCCTTTGGCCTTCTTAAAGTCCTTGAGCCTCAAGTGCCTTTTCAAGTTTAATATAACACAATACATACTTTGGAAACATTATATCAATAATTCATGAATTTACCGTTTCCAAATCTCATCTCATCAGCATGCTAAATTCAATTTCTAGTTTTAATATAAAACCGCATACTTTTCATAAAGTTTATTTTCAAATCTTTCTTGAAATCATATAATACCATGCTTTTCAGAAAAGTCATGCAAACAAGTATCAATCATTCACCATGCGTTTTATAACTCATAGCAAGTACCCAGCATTCTCAAAGTTTACAAGTAAAACGCATGCTCATGTCTCTAAAACGCATGCTCATGTCTCTATAAATCGCACATTCGTATGCTTTATATATATGAAAACGCATGCATTATTTAATTCGAAACTCATAGAATTATATTCATAAAGAACTTATTTATATTTTGTAAAACGCAGGTGTTACTCACATGTACTTGCCAAAGAATACTTCTTCTTCCTTTCCTCTATTTCCTCTTCCCGAGCTTCTTGGACGCAGCGTTCTAATCTTAGAAACGCAAAGCTCCATTTCTCTCTGTCAGCTCGATTGAATGCAACCCTGCCCTTCAACGCAAGGTTGATAACTACCGAAAACCCTGCCCTTCGACGCAAGGTTGATTACTTCAGTAAAGTGCATCCCACCTCTTCTTACTTCTCTTTCAGATGCGTCACCCTCACTTGGATGCAAGGTCCAACTTGAACGCATCACCCAAACTTTGGAAGCCGCATTCACCTTGGACATTATGTTTGTCCTCAACGCAAGGCCGACCCCTTTTAACGCAAGACAACTTCTTTACATAAAATAGCTAAGTTAAGTTGTCAAAATACCTTCTTTCTTGGCCGCAGACTCCTACTACAGACGCAAGGTTTCTTCCTTTCCACCTTCTTCTTCCCTTTTCTCTCCAGAATTTTTCTTCCAGAGTCATCAGTCGCTCCTTTTCCCTCAAAGTTCTATTTATAGGGAGTTTGCCATCCAACTTTTCCTCTCCTTTTGCCACTTGTTTGCCACATGTCACGCTGCATGCTTAATTAACCATGCATTAGTCCAAGTGTTATCTTGCATGAAACTCTTAACATGCCTTTAACACCTCTTATTGATAAGATGTCAAATCTACACAAAGCCACCTGGCCTTTATAAACTTATCTTATGCATCCAACATTTTCCAATAGACAACTGATGCGCATTTTGAGCGTTAACTGCAAGTGTACGGGTCAAGTTATAATATAAGACGGTTAAGTCCGAATATCGTTCCACTGGAGATCCAATTGGGAAGGCTTAAGTTACTTAGCTATTCTAAAGTTGAATCAATTTTATTTGAGGATTGAAATTGAATATTATAAGTTATGGAAAATACAAATCAAATAAGGAAAGTATTAAAGTGAGAAACACAAGAGTCAAAGAGAGTTCTAGGGTAATGAATCCTTGTTTATTTCATCATGCAATATTATAGATTTCATGGATTTTATTGTAATTCATATGCCTAAGTCTAGAAACTTAATTCCAAGTTATTTTCTCTCAAAAACAACCATTTCTCATGCAACTCGATTGATTATTAATCTCTTAAAATCAATACAAAATTACATGGCATTAAAAATAGTTTTTAGCAACTTTTATTCTCAACCTAACTACTTTCGTGATAGATTAACAACAATTCATTGTTATAGATCAAGTTAAACATACAATCTCTCAATCATACTCTAACCTAACATGTGAGGATGGCCAATCCACAAGAATTAAACACAATAACAATGAAAAGCATAATCATTCCAACAAAACCATGAAAGTCTACAAAATCAACATAAATTCATAAACAAATCATCAAAACCCTAAAACTAAAGAGTTTAGCCACTCATAACTTGAAGCAACATGTTTAAGCAAAATAAACAAAGAAAGAGTGTAAAGAAAGGGAAACTCTACTGAAAAAAGGCTCTTGATTGAGGTAGCACCATCACGATCTCCTTGGCTCTCACGTCGGAATTCGAAGGGCACCACGACTATCTCGAACTCTTTTCCTCTTCCTTGCAACTAACTCACTCTTTGAACTCTCACTTAATTCTCTCCTTTTTGTGCCTCTTTAGCTCTGTAACTTCCTTGCTTTGCTTTGATTTTCTTTGATGATTTGAGCTGCTGGAAACCCCCAAATTTATAGAGTTTGGCCGCCCAAAAATTTACCAAAAATAACATTTTTTCATTTAAGGAAAGCTGGCGCCGCGGTGCTAGGGCTGCATCCAAAATTGTTGCTCTCGAGTTTTAGCACCGCGGCAACGCCGTCCAAGTGCCACGACGCTGTGATGCGTTTCAGAAATATTGTTCTCAGGCATTAGCGTCGCGGCAGGGCCGTCTAAGCACCGCGACGCTGTCATGCGTTCAACAAGGTTGCGTCGAGGCAGTGCCATCTCGGCGCCCCGATGCTACTATGCGTCCAGAATGATGCGTTTATGTTTTACCGCCGCGGTGCTACTATGCGTCCAGAATGATGCGTTTATGTTTTAGCGCCGCGGTGCTACTGGCATCCAGAATGATGCGTTTATGTTTTAGCGCCGCGACGCTATCCCAAAATTCGCCCTTTTTAGTTTTTCAGCTCTTTTTCGCCGTATTCTTGCTCGGTTTTGATCTTTTAGTCGTTTCTTCTAATTTTCCTCGTTTTAACCTGAAAATCACTAGCAAACAAGTGAAATCTAATATAAACTCTCTTAATTTGAGAGGATAGAAAGCACTTTTGAAGTGCTTATCAACAACCATTAATTCAACACAATGCCCTCATGCGTTCGTTGAGTTTTCTTTAAGGTTTGAGCTTCACTACTCACTTTTCTAACTCTCAGCCCACTAGACTACTGTTTTTTATGCATAGAGATAACTCTGTCTTCAACGCATAAGGACCTCAACGCATGACAACCTTACCAACGCATGGTAAGCCAAGTACGTATCTTTCCCCGCCAACGCGGTGACTACTTCAGCTCACAACAACCATTCGAGATCACCTTCAACACATAGCCACACTATTATAAACCAGTGCTTACTTAATGCCACTAGGCGTCAATGACAACAAATCCTTCTCAAGCTCTTCCTCTATGCGTTGGTCCTGATGCGTTCACCTTCATCCTGCGTCCAATGACCATCTTCCTATCCTTGGACATTCCTTGATTATTCCCCAGGTTATTCTTTTAACCTTTTCTTTGCACTTCAACTATTTCTCTTAAAGATAGATTAGCATGCGTCCACCACATACTCCAGTTTTTATGTTTACTTCATAACCTTCTCCAACACTTGTGAACATTCCTTGCTATAAGTCTATGCGTTACTCAGTTTGCTACAGTATTCTATCTTTCCGAGACTTAAATCTCTTTCAACATTTCACAACATAACTTTATTCCTTTCTTGCTTATGCGTTTCGCTTCTTTCCCTTCTCGGTTTACTTCCATGCGTCCACCCTTACCATGCGTTACCTAGTCCTAACCATGCATCCAACATGGTCTTTTACCTCTTTTCTTCGTAGACTCTTCAACGCATCGTTTCTTAAAAAGTAGGGTGTGACAATTCCACTCACCTTAGAAAAATTTCGTCCTCGAAATTTAGGTAATATAATAAGATATGAAAACGAAGAATACTCTTATTCATATACGTTGTTTATACAGATCTCACTTAAACAGTACCTTTAACTATATTAACTAAAATACTTCTTTCCATTCTTTCCTCTTCTTAATACTTGAGCCTTCCTGTTTCTGTGGACAATCTTTGTATTAATATCTCAGTTGCTCACACGTATAACAAACATCTTTCCTTTCATCATGTCCTCTTCCACATTTCTTATAGGGAATCACTCTTTTCATCTGCTTAGATAATTTGTCCCCCTTGGACACTTTTAACCTTACTTAAATGTATTATGTTTTCCTAGTAGAAACCACAAGAAATTAATTTATAAGAACACTTTTCTGAAAATTATTGTAATTTTCATCTAGTTATAGTTTCAATACTATGGGCCTATCCTTTACATTTTACTTGGAAGCGTAGTCCGCCAACGCCTTCTTGATTACAAACCTGAGCGCATAGTTCAGCTGCTAACTTGAACGCGTCGCATCCTACGTCAGTCGCATAATTCAGTTCAACGCAACTTCCTCAATCACTACCAGCGCATAGCTTCTTATCCCAAACCTCATAAGTTTTAAACTTTTACTCACGCTTACCTTCAAAAATGCATACCTTCCCAGTCGGCTCTTTCTCTTTTATACTTAAGTCCGCTTAATTCCTTGTTTCGTCAACGCATATAAGCCTTCACAAACATATAGAACTTTTATCTACACCTTACTTTCAACTTAAACAATACTATGTGTTTTCTGTAGGTTATGACTTCACCACGCTTCCGCTGCGCTACTCTGATAGTCAATGCTCCTACTTTCCCTTCTTTCTGATTACTTTGGTGTTATAGTTTTCCCTTCAATACTCAATTTACTTAACCATTCTTTTCTTTCACATATTCTTATACATCTTTTTAGCATGCCTATGCGTTTTAATTTTTCTCAACACCAAGTACATATCAAATTTTCTCTTTCTCTAATCCGTTGGTGAATTTCCTTTTCTTCAGATCACACTTCCAAATTTAGTAGTTTAGTTCTTTTACTTATAATCATTTCAGGATTATAGAATTCAAGTGTAAGTCTTTTAATCTTCAACGCATACCTTTTTGCCGATTTCAACCAACGCATGTTTGCTGATCCATCAATCTCATCAACGCATAATCCTTAATATTTACACTTGCTCAACTCTTGGAACACATGTTTCAACCAACCAACATTTCATCTTTATGCTTAAACTTAGTTACGCAATTCCTTTACTATTTTCAGGTATTACCCATGCTCATTCTTATGGACTTCTTATTTCATTCCACCAACGCATGGACACTTAAACCCAAAATCTTCCGGCCAACACTTCTAATTACCCGTCTACTTGCTTGCCATTCTCCAAGCTAAGAGTAAAACTTCCAACTTACTATTTCCTTATAACATTTTCGTCTTAAAATTTCTGTGGGTTGTTAGTCTTTCCAGAACAATTGTGAATACTGTTTTTATCATTTGTTGCTTGGGCTTAACTTCCCAAATAGCTTCCTCTTCACAACTCTTCAGCCAATGAATTCAACATCTTATTACTTACTCCTTTTCATCAAATGAACATTTGAATCAATTCTTTCTCATAATCTTAACTCATCTCTTAGCTCCATTGGTTGCATATAAAGCATACGAGTAGGATCAAAGACATATTCCTTAAACATGAAGCATTGTTTTCCATAGACGCAATACTGAACTGCGACTTTATTTATAAGCTTGTTGTAAATCTTTCAGAATTTAGAACTTATCTCCATGCATCTGTATCATTCTATCCAGGATACATGCTTCTTTGATAGGCAAGAAATGCTCTATCTTGCCAACTTCCACCATTCACTAAATATTTTATCAACATTGGCTGATATCTTTGGTAATCCAAAGAAGAAAACCATTATAACATATCCATTTCCACTTCAAAATAGAAAGTGAGTTTGGTATCTTTACCTACGGACCCATCCAACACTTAATTCTGTACTCTTCTATTTCACTTTTCACTCTAGGCCATTAGTAATTATTTCCTTGACTTCCTGTACATCGCTGTACTACCAAGGTGTATAACTTAAACCTAGTTTTGAGTCTCTTATTAAACCTTATGAATTTCGTGGTCATCCTTCTATGCGTCCATGATACTTAACACTTGGCTTTGCTTTTACACCTTTCTCATACTTAACCGTTTCCTTAACAATTGTTCTAATATCCATCCATCTCTTGTTTCCTTCTTTTAGCATTGTTTTCACCTTTATAGTACATCAAACGCTTAACCTTAGTCTCTTCTGATTAAAAACCCTTTCTTATTTCTCAATCCTTAACTATTATGAACTTCAGTTCTCAACGCGTCACCTTGCCAACGCATAAAAATCCTTCAACGCATAATATGTTTTCCAATTACAGCAACTTTCAATGCTTAACGACCTCTTTTGCACATGCTATACCAAAGGACTTCCTGATTAGCACAATGATCCTTTATAGCAAACCTTCAGCGCATAGCTGTTGTTCATCGCATACCTTATCAATACATCGCTAACCTTCAGCGCATAGTTACAACTTATCGCATACAACTACAACCTTTGGTCAGGTTCCATCTTCACTATGCGTTCACTTCCAACGCCTGACATAACATTAACTACTCTTACGTCTTGCTATGGTAACAGTCTACTTCCTTCTCTTTACAATAGCTTACCATATTAAGCTTACCAACGCATAACACATTACTTTCCTTAGATTGCCATTTTCTGACGCATACTAACTTTTCCAATGCAAGATACTCTTCCCACACATGATAATTCTAACCAATCTCTTATCATCAACGTATTCTACATTACCCTATTTACCTTGTCACCATCTGAGTCTATTTTCATCGCTTGGAAATTTCTCAAACTACGCGTGAACCATGCGATTAACTCTTCCCTTAAATCATCATTTTTCTTTTCTAGCATTTCAATACTAAATCAATTTTCCTTCAACCAGAATATCATGCGTTCATACCATACCATTCGTGGTGATATTCCTTCCAAGAATGTCTAACTCATAATTAATTTTCTAACTATCCCTTCAAATCTTCATTCCTTTATGAAATGCCATGCGTCCATCTAGCCTTCTTTATTGCATACTTTTGCTCCCAAGCATAACTATAATACTTGAACTCTCTTATATTCTTAGATCATTAAATTGTCATCTAAGATTCCAAAACGCCTATCATGATTTCTATCAAATTAAGTTATGGCTTAGGTTTAATCCATAACTTTCACTAACATAAACACTTTCTCACTTTCCTTTCATCTCAACGCATAGAGCTCCTCAATCTGACCAAAATTTACACAGGCTTATATTTCTTCTATTCTCTATTCTCTTCCTGGGATTTTTCTTATACCCTCTTAACATCATTTAGTTAACCTCCGAATTACTCAATAGTCTTTTAATTTAAATTCAAACCTTCTAAATTTACTTTTAAACTTTTCCAAGTCTTATAATAGCTTACAAAATTTTGGCATAAACCTGCCTTAACTTGCCCGATTACTCATATCAATTTTCCCGCAATCTTACTATATTGCGACTTTCGGCTTACACTTACCACACTGAGTCTTCCTCTCAAAACTGCAGGTAGAATTCCAAGTTCCGCTTACACGTTTCCGTCGAGGTTTGTCGCCTAAACGTCCTAGTACTTAAACTTTACTCTTGATTTTTCCTTTCAAGCAATCACTAAACTTCACCTGACTTCCCCAGGTTTTCGTAAACCATGCTCTGATACCAACTTGTCACTCCGTCTTGGGCTACGAGAGGGTAGTTCGGGATGGGGTGTGACAATCGCTGCACTCTCATATTTTTGCTCTTGGGCCTTCTGTCACACCCCCTCTTAGATACCCTCTATATCCACGAGAAAGTATGAGGACAGCAGACACCGACCCTCTTATGGCATCACTGCCAGCCTTATACCTTGACCAAGACCTAATAAGCAGATGTACACAATAATTGAACATCCAACTATAACCAAGATTAAGCTATCATGATAATACAGATTTACTTCAACCTTTAATTTACACAAGTTTACTAACTTTTGCCCTTAGCCTTTTATATGTACAACACAAGTTTAAGATCAAATATTTACAATTCTCAACAAAATAGATGATGGTGGGCCCAGATGAGTTTTTGTGTAGGTTAAGCACCCCGAATTCACTCGCTACCTGAAAAACAGAAAATAGAGAAAAACATGAGCTAGGTTGCCCAGTGAGTGACATATTTAGAAAAACATGAGCTATGTTTCCCAGTGAGTGACATATACATTTATATGGAAACACATACTTTTTTAAAGCAAATAAGCATCATAGCACATTTAAAACCTGTGAAAAGCATAAACATAATAACATGTTTCCAAACAACGGTAAATAACATTAAAACTTTGTATAAAGCATGTTTATTTTAAATAAAATTGTCACTCACTACTTGTCCCAGGCTCTTAGTGGGTTATACGCCTTTTTAGCTCCTCTCGGCCTAAAATAATACGTTTCCCTTTGTTAGATTTCCTTAAAATTCCTTTTTACATAGGAAACAAGCCTCAGGCATTCATATTATTCACCACTAAGACCATACTACATAAAGAAAACCATCACCGAGACTATATCCCATGAAAAAATATTCAACCGAGGCTATATTTCATTAAAGAGTTCACTAATGCACGAGATTCAAACCATTAGCGAGACTAAACCAGTGAAAACAAGCAAAAACTAATTGTACCAGCGAGACTGTGGACGAGCGAGACCAGCGAGACTGTGGACGAGCGAGACCAGCGAGACCAGTGAAACCAGTTAGATCAGTGAGATTTGTGAGACAAATTTGACCAGCGAGACTTGTCTCACTCTCGCTCCTTCACATTCCCAGTGTCATCCAACTTTCCAGCGAGACTCGCCTCCTTCTGCTGCTATCTTAGCTATTGTCGTAACTTCTAACTGTTAAAAGTTGCATATCCAGCCCGAATTAGAATTTCCTCCCTTCTACAAACTTGTAGAATAATATGTTTTCTAACTTACCTCAAAATTTTAGAGCTTAACTTCTCTTTGTTGGTCAGATATTCCCAATTTACTTCACCGTGCTCCAGATCACTCAGGAAATCCATATCAGTCACTTCAACCTAAACTTTAACATGTTTCTCTTCATATTCAGCTCAACCATCCTTCGCAGAAGTTGTTAAGAATTGCGTTAACGTACTAATCTCAAATTTTCAGCTTCCAAATTGGTCTCTTCAGCTCGATATTCACCAAACACCAGATCTTATTCAGACTACGCGACAGCAAGCAAACCTTCTGCTTCAGCTTCAATTTCACCATGAAACCGACCAAAATTCTATACGAATTTGCCCCTGGTATATTCTTCTACCTCCCCTCAATGCTCAGCTGAAAGATAGAGTTGGTTTGAGCTTGAAAATGAAAGAAAACCAGTTGGCAACCTCACCAATCTAAAAGTAAATCCCAACCGACTTCCTTCCACTATCTCTTTTCTTTCTTTCTTTTTTTAATTTGTTTAGTAATTTTCCTTTTCTTTTCTTTTCTTTTCTTTTCATTTCTTTTCTTTTCTTTTTCTTTCCTTTCCTTTCTTTTCTTTCTTTCTTTTTTAATTTCGAAAAAAAAAAATCCTCTTTTATGCCCCAATTGATATTCAAAGTCAATTCTAGCTCAGTTTCCTCTTAATGACTTAAAAAATTCAACTTACCAAAAATTACTTCCGGCTTCCTTCACTTCTTTCTTCAATCTACAAGAGGGAGAACAAGTAAATAAGTTCACAGCGATACTACGTACTTATGTTTAGCAATTACAAATGAAAGTAGGGTTTACACCTTCAGCATAAAGCTCAGCGCAGTTGCCCTCTCCAAGGACATTTTCGTCCTTTTTTGTGTCCTTGAGCTCTAAGTGTCCAATTTCACTTCTGATAGCTCCAAATCAACCTCGAACGGTCTGTAACACTCTGATGTGCATGATTTGCTTGAGTTCCTACAAAAATAAACATCTAAATCCATTATACTAAACAAGTAAGTGAGATTAGAGACAAAAAAATAACTCTTTTTCGAGAGCTATCACTATCTTTTCACACAAGTTTTATTGATCAAGCATGAATTTCCAAGCATGAGTTTGGAACAAGATTTACACTTGAAATTGAGTTTGAAAGCATGTGGTTTTACGATCTTAAGCTTTATGAACCATGTTGCTTGATGATTGATTTAAGAAATTCTGAGATTTCATGAACTCATGTTTATTATCAATTTATTTTCAAAAGCATGCTAGTTTCTAAAATATGTTTGAAAAGGGACTGAATGCTGAAGTGTTGGAGTTAAAACGTGCAGTGGAAGAAAAAACGGATGCAAAGCATTCTAATTACATCAATTTAAAGGAAAAACATGCTTGGAATAATTGAAATACAAAGGAAGTAACACTTACTTGTTGTAGCTCAAAATTGTCCCCAAGAACCTCCAAAAACTGATCACAAACTTTTCACGGACCACCACTGGAGTTTCCTCGTTATTCTCAGGCCTTAGAACGGATGGTGGGATCCGAATTTTGATGAATTTTTGGAGTAGATTTGAGAGAAAAAACACAGTTTTGAGAGTTGTGGGTTTTCTTCAATTTTCAGCAAAATTGAAACCAAAACCTTCCTCTCTTTTTTCTCTTAATCAATTCTTCTCCTATTTATAGAAGATGCTTATTTGAACTTCTTAGCTAAAAAATTGACCCATCAATCTTAGTCATTAAGACAAAGAAGAAGGAAGAGGTGGAGGAAGAAGAAGTGGAATGAAACACCTCATCCTTTTTCTTCAAAAAATTGGAAGTTCCAATTTTCTTATTTTAATTAATTTCACAAATTAATTAAATATTAATTTAATATATATAATTAATTTAAATAATAATTAATTAAACAATTTAATTAATTACATTAAATTAAAATATTGAATTAATTTTCCACTCGTCCTGTCAATTTTCCATCTGGTGAATCTCTATTCATCCGATCGATATTTAAATCTATTATTTAAATATCTCAGACACTCCAATTTTGTCTAATTCATAATTAAACGAATAAACCGTAAAATGCTCCATTTTCTAAATTTGAACACTTCAAATTGTCTCAATATACTGTTCTAAGGTTTAGTCCACGAGCTAAAAAGGGGACCTAATTAACCTACAAATCATGAGCTCCAACGATCCAAAATTAACTGGTTTAAACTCTTTAACCTAGTTAATTAATATTTGTTAACTACCGGGTCACTCCACTAAAGCCTAGTAGCTGCACTCTCCTTACTATAGATATATTTCTGTCCGTTTGATATAACCATAATTAGTAAGTCAATCCTTCCTAAGTTGTTCATAATTACAATTGGGTCAAAATACCGTTTTACCTCCGTAATTATTTCTTGTTCCTTAAGTCCCATTGATCCTCAATGAACAATTGGTTTGTGGTCCAACCAACAAATCAAGTCCCTCTTGAGCCAATGAGAGGGTGGGGCCCCTTGTTCAAGACCTGAATTCCGTACTTAAGGGAACAACTTATCTACTGTCCTTTAATAAGGTAGGAGTGAATTTCATCTTGTAAGCACGTTGCCAAGCGTTGAGATGCGGCCATGCGTTTGTGGCTATGCGTCTCAGAGGGAGAAGCGGTCATGAGCGAGAGCAAGAATTTTTGGAAAGTAAAATTTTGGCTAAGTATTGGCGAAGTCCATGCGTTTGTGGTTGATTCACGGAGGTTAGTGAGCTGAAGTAGCTACCCGCGTTGAAGGATAAGTAACTCTGGCGGGGGAAGAAATGTGCTTGAACCATGCGTTTAAGTCGCTCTGCGTTGAGGATAGTTATGCGCTGAAGTCGATGCGTCGAAGACAGACATGTGTTGGAGTCACCCCGTGTTGAAAACAGAATGGTCTTGACGCGACGAAAGTAGTATTGAATGACGGAAAGATATGCGTCAAAATGGGAGGCATTGAGGATGACACTATGCGTTGGGTGTGGTCAGTTGCTGGAGGCATTGGAGGAGAAGCTAACATGAATACCTTGCGTTGAGATAAGAACCCTGCGCTAGTCTGCGGGTGAAGGGTAAGTCAGCAACATAAATCATAGTGTTTGCAAAGGCTAAGTCGGTAGTATATATAGCTGGATTAATTAAATGTTTAATCATTTTTAAGACATTTCGGGAGCTTAAGTCGGTTCCATATTTTAGACAAACTTCAGAAGAAGATTGAGGAAGGTGTTCTTGAGGGTTTTGGACGAAATTCGACTCATATTGATGCTGAAAACGAAGCTGGAACAGAGGAATGACTGAAGTCACTTGGTTTGGTTGAGCAGTGCCTAATAATCGGAGTAGAACGTGAAGAGGAAGCCGAGTTTAGAGCTGAAAATTTGAGGTTAGTAAGTTGACATAATTCCTAACAACTTTTGTAAAGGATGGTGATGCCGAAATTGAAGATTTACTATGTGAATCCTTAGGAAAAACAGAGTTTATAAGATTATCTCGCAATCCGGAACAGCAGGAGGTGATTCCAGAATACCGTGAGAACGAGAAGAAGTTAAGCCTTGAAACTTTGAGGTAAGCTATAGAACTTAATTTCCTATAAGTTTGTAGAAGAAAGGAAGTCCTGAATCCATATGGAAATGTGACTTGCAATAGATTGAAGTTAGAACGAGAAGAAAGGAAGGAATAACGGTACAGACTGTCGCTGAGAAGCAAGTATTGGCACACTGTCTAGGTATTGATAGCGAGACGGGTGTCGCTAAGACGCAAAGGAGCCTTCCGTCTCACAAATCTCGCTAGATAACGCTAAGTATCACTGCTAAGATAAGGTAACGCTAGTGTTGTTCCATCGAGTATCGCTAGTAACAGTCCTTATCGACTAGTATCACTGGGATTCTCACTTATAAGTCAGTAGAGGAAAGGAAGAAAATTTATGTTAATTAACGCAAGTTACATGTCTTTTGCAGGCCAAGAAGAAATAGGAAAAGTGTATAACCCACGTAAAGCCTAGAAAGAGTTGTGAGTGACTATTTTATTCTTCAATCCTATTTTATTGAAAATGTTCCTATGATGCATGATTTTCAATGAATTGTTTAATATGAAAAATGTTGATTGCATTTCTTAAAAGGCATGTTACATATTTCTAAAGTTGATAGAAAGCATTTATGTGAAATGTTATTGAATAAAGTTTTGTATGATTTCTATGAAAGGATTTTCATATGAACTATTATGTGAACGAAATTTTAAACCGTTTTAGAGGAGGCTCAGTGCTCAAGGACACGAGAAGGCACGTGAGTTTCCCCGGGACCCAGTACTCAAGGACATGAGAAGGTACATGGGCAACCCGTCATATTCCTATGTGCACATAGAGGTTGATTTGGCTGGTGCGTCGAGTTTGCTCCGCATTGAGTCAGGGATGTTTCCGACGTTGGGAGTGTTGAGCTTTGCTCCACCCCAACTAAGGTGATTTTCGACGTTGAGCGCGTAGAAGCATTACTCCCCCTCAACTAAGGGAAAAGTTTGAAAAACTAAATTGATATTGATAAATTCCTTGGAAAACACTCTTGTATGATTTAAGAATTTATTTATGAGATTAATGGATTTTATGGAAAGCATGTTTAATTGAACAAATGTTAAACTCTTGCTTATACGTTATACGCAACATGCATGTTTTCAATGAATGCTCGTTTTACAAAGATTTGTCACTCACTAGGCTGTTAGCTTATGTTTTCTAATGTTTTCCTTTTCTCTCCCCAGGTAGTAAGGACGTTCCCGGTGCTTAGCCTACTTCAGCTCACCCTGCCTAAGTCTCGAGTTCTCAAGATACAGTCAAGTCTGAGAGTTGTACATTGCATATGTTTTATGTAAATAGCATGTAGATCATATAGTTTTGAGTGGAGATTGTTGGTGGAGTTGTGTACATTGTATTATGGATATGGAAGTGAAATTATGCTATGTAATAAAGTGTACCTTATACAGGGAATTGTATCAGATTATAAGCATGTGTAGTATGACTGAGTTCTATGTATGTATATGAGTAAATGTATGCACAGGAAGGAAGGTAAGAAGGGACAATATGCGTCACAAGAGGGGTGATGTTTATTGTCTTCACATTCCCTTTCAGGATAGGTAGGTAATTCGGGAGGGGGTGTGACACATCTTGTAGGGCTATGTTCCCATTTATCTGCCTGATCTTATCCCTAAAATGGGAGGCATATTGAGTCGGCAAACTGGCCACTCTCACCCATATAGATTAAAGGATAATCTCAAACTAACAAGAGTTCATAGTTAGTTTAGGATTAAGATTGAGTTATTTAGGTCATTAGGTTGAAATAATCAGTTTTAACAGTAAACGGTGTTATAAAGTAAACGTGATTATTTCTTACTCCAGTCTTATGCAAACTCATTGCATAGGATACCCCCACTCACATGTCTCTACATGAACGATTTAGGATTACATCGTTTGTATCATTAGTGTAAGCACTGAATTGCGTTGTCAAGCGTTGAGATGCGGCCATGCGTTTGTGGCTATGCGTCTCAAAGGAAGAAGTGGCCGAGAGCGAGAGTAAGAATTTTTGGAAAGTAAAATTTTGGCTAAGTATTGACTAAGTCCATGCATTTGTGGTTGATTCACGGAGGTTAGTGAGCTGAGGTAGCTACCCGCGTTGAAGAATAAGGAATTCTAGCGGGGGAAGAAACATGCTTGAGCTATGCGCTGAATTCACTCTGCGTTGAGGACGGCCATGCGCTAAGGCCGATGCGTTGAAGACAGACATGAGTTGAAGTCGCTTCGCGTCGAAGACAGAGTGGTCTTGATGCGACGAAGATAGTGGTGTATAACTGAGTTGTACGCGTTAAAAGTAGGAGCCGTTGAGGTCGACGCCATGCGTCGGGTGAGGTTAGTTGTTGAAGGCGCTGGAGGAGAATTTTAACATGAGCGCCTCGCGTCGAAGTGTGAATCCTGCGTTAGTCTGCAGATGAAAGGTAAGTCAGCAGCATAAGCTCTGGGTGTGAGAAGGTTAAGTCGGTGGTATAAATAGCTGGATTAATTAAATGTTTAATCATTTTTAAAGACATTTCGAGAACTTAAGTTGGTTCTATTCTTCAGATAAACTTCAGAGGAAGATTGAGGAAGGTGTTCTAGAGGATTTTGGACGAAGTTTGACTCATATTGATGCTGAAATCGAAGCTGGAACAGGGGAATGACTGAAGTTGCTTGGTGTGGTTGAGCAGTGACTGATATTCAGAACAGAACGTGAGGAAGAAGCTGAGTTCAGAGCTGAAAATTTAAGGTTAGTAAGTTGACGTAATTCCTAACAACTTTTGTAAAGGATGGTGATGCTGAAATTGGAGATTCACTATGTGAATCCTTAGGAAACCAGAGTTTGCAAGATCAACTCGCAATCCGGAACGGCAGGAGGTAACTCCGGAATATCGCCAGAACGAGGAGGAGCTACACCCTGAAATTTTAAGGTAAGCTATAGAACGTGATTTCCTATAAATTTGCAGAAGAGAAGAAGTCCTGAATCCGTATGGAAATGTGACTTTTAATAGGCTGAAGTAAGAACGAGAAGAAAGGAAGGAATTACAGTGCAGAGTGCCGTTGAAAAAGCAAGTATCGGCACACTGTCTGGGAATTGTTAGCGAGACGGGTATCGCTGAGACGCAAAGGAACCCTCCGTCTCACAGATCTCGCTAGATAACGCTGAGTATCGCTGCTAAGGTATGTAACGCTGGTGCTGTTCTATCGAGTATCCCTTGTAACAGTATTATTCGGCGACTATCGCTGAGGCTCTCGTTATAAGACAGTAGAGAAAAGGAAAGGGAATTAATGTTGATTAACACAAGGTATATTTCTTTTGCAGGCCAAGAAGAAATAGAGAAAGTATATAACCCACGTAAAGCCTAGAAAGAGTTGTGAGTGACACTTTTCTTGCTTGAAACGAAATTTATTGAAAATGTTTAGTTTGGTTTTCTTATGAGTTATGGCTTTGAGATGAAATGTTTTCTTAAAAGCATGATGTTTGTTGATGTTGTTCACAAGGCATGTTATTACGTTTCTATAAGATGTTCAATGGCATGTTTTAAAATATTGTTTATCGTGATATATTGATTTTCATGAAAGCTTTTCATATGAACTACTATGTGAATTAAATTCTGAAACGTTTTAGAGGAGGCTCAGTGCTCAAGGACATGAGAAGGCACGTGAGTTTCCCCGGAACCCAGTACTCAAGGACATGAGAAGGTACATGGGCAACCCGTCATATTCCTATGTGCACATAGAGATTAAGCTAGCTAGTGCATCGAGCTTGCTCTGCTTGAAGCCAGGGATGATTTCGACGTTGGGTGTGTTGAGCCTTGCTCCACCTCAACTAAGGTGATTTTCGACGTTGAGTGCGTAAAAGCATTGCTCCGCCTCAACTAAGGGAAAAGTTTGAAAACTAGTTGATATTGATAAATTCCTTGGAAAACACTTTTGTATGATTTTAGTATTGATTTATGAGAATGATGGATTTCATGAAAAGTATGTTACATTTGAACAAATGTTAAACTCTTATTTATTTGTTATATGAAACATGCCTATTTTATATGAATGCCGTTTTACAAAGATTGTCACTCACTAGGCTGTTAGCTTATGTTTTCCAATGTTTTCCTTTTCTCTCCCCAGGTAGCAAGGACGTTCCTGATGCTTAGCCTATTTCAGCTCACCCTGCCTAAGTCTCGAGTTATCAAGATACAGTCAAGTCTGAGAGTTGTACGTGCATATGTTTATATAAATGGCATGTCGAACATGTAGTTTTGAGTGGGGACTGTTAGTAGAGTCGTGTATATTGTATTATGGATATGAATATGAACTTATGCTATGCATTAAAGGTGTACCCTATACAGGGAATTGTATCAAGTTATAAGCACGTGATGTATGACTGTGTTCTATGTTTGTATATGAGTAAATGTATGTACAGGAAAGGAATGTAAAGTTAGGACAATATGCGTCACAAGAGGGGTGATGTTTATTATCTTCACACTCCCCCTTAGATTAGGTGGGTAATCTGGGAGGGGGTGTGACAATTAGGATCACATCGTTTGTATCAAATACTAAGTGGGCCGTATCCATAGTGTTCCCAAGATAAAGATCCCAACCTTTATCCATATACTATAAGACCATTTTGGCTATTACTTAAACTTGATCCACTTTTATCATATAAAGTTTAAGTATTCACCATATAGCAATGGGTTCTTAGTTTATTGGAGTTAAATGCAATTCACATATTCAATAACGACTTTATTGAATAAACCTCGATAACAATTTTATTGAGAATAAAAATTAAAATTACAAACAATGAGTTTTAGGACATAAAACCCAACATGAAGGACATTGAGAAAACATATGAGCAACCCTAATATTATTATGGAACTCAACACTGAAGGACATTGAGAAGGTGATTGAGTATCCATTGGGACCCAATACTGAAGGACATGAGAAGATACATGGGCAACCCGAGACTAGATATTCCTATGTGCATATAGAGAGAAATTCAACGCTATTGTGTTGAGATTACTCCACATCAGCTAAGGTTATTTCGACGTTGGGTGTGTTATGATTACTCCACCTCAACTAAAGTTGTTTTTGATGTTGAGTAGTGTTGAACTTCGCTCCACCTCCACTAAGGTTGTTTTCGACATTGAGTAGTGTTGAGCTTCGCTCCACCTCAACTAAGGTTATCTTAAGCTTCAAAGAACATGTTTTATGAGATTTTATGATGAGTTACTCATGATTTATTACTTGATTATTCAAGCATGATCTATGCTTTTATGCTAAGTTTAAGTTTTTCCAAGAATGTCACTCATTGGGTAACCTAACTCACCTTTTTTCTTTAAATTTTCTGTTTTCTAAATAGCGAGCAAGTTCGCGGTGCTTAGCCTACACAAACCTCGTCTGATCCAGCTACTCTTAGTTTGTAGACCTTGTATATATTTGTAATTAGACTTTGGCATTGTACATAAAGGGATTGTGAGTGGGAAACTTGTAGTTGTGTGAATGTTTAAGTTTGTTGTATAATATGAAGTATGTAAATTATTTATGGCATGTTTATGAGTTGAGGAAGTTTTCGTGGATTATGAACTGTTTATCAGGTGTTGTATTTTATGAGCAAAGGAGTACAAGTTGACAGAGTAGGTGTCGTAAAAGGGTCGATATCTACTGTCCTCACATTCTTTCCTACGTTAAGTGGATAACTTAGGAGAGGGTGTGACATTAGGGGTATTGAATTCCCAAAATAACCAATCAAAAACAATTTATAATTATCGAATCCTACACTACTATTACGATGACGTAGCAAGGTCGATCCACAAGCAAGCATGAAGTCTATTTTGATTAGCTAATTTACTAGTTATAGCAATAAACACGGGGTGGTAGTGGGGGGGGGGGGAGAGGGGGAGGTTCATGTTGTAGGATCGGTATGGCAACCCTAGAGGGGGATGAATAGGGTTTAATTAAAATTATTCTTAAATATGCTCAAATTAAACTAATTGAATTAATTTTTGAATTAAATTAATAAAAACCTTAATTGATGCTAAATATCAAGATATAAAAAATATATGAAACACAAGATTCAATCAATCTCAACAAAGAAAGATAGTAATCTATAACATGCTACTAAAAATTGAATGCAAAATAAATTGAGAAAGAGTTGGAGAAGAAGACACCGTGATTTTTATAGTGGTTCGGTCCAACTCGACCTACATCCAATTTCCCAAGCGCCTCTTGGGATTTCGATTAAAAAATCTCCTTTGACTCTTTCCACGGATGAGAGTCGAACCGCTACCTTGCTCCTTTTTCGGGTTCAAGAGCAAACCCGATCCTTTCCACGGGTTAGGATCCAACCGTTACAATATTTTTGAAGTTTTAAATCACACACTAAAACTCTATAAAAAGAGTAGATGTACAAATTTGAACTCACAATACTCAATCCTCACAATACAATGAAAGTATCTCTCTAGAATAAGATGAAAAGAAAGAAATTTGAAAGCTTGGAGAGAGAGCAACAATGGTGACCTTTTTCAATTTTTGAGGATTGTAAAATTGTAAAAGTTGGGGTAACTTTTTGGAGAAGATGAAGTATTTAAAAAGAAATGAAAGTGAGTGAAAACCAAATTAATTTAGACCATTAGATCTTTGTAAAAGAAAATTGAATGGTGGAGATTTAAACTCAACTAGCCGTTAGACACAAACATATAATAATATTAAATTAATCCTTTTAAAAAGCCAACTAGCCGTTAGACACAAACATATATAATATTAAATTAATCCTTTTTAAAAAAGTAACTAACCGTTAGACACAAACATATATAATAATATTAAATTCATCTTCTTTTTAAATTCATTTTATTTTAAAATCATTTTCTTTTTAACATCAATCCAAAAAAAAAAAAAACCACCAATTGTCACTTCTCCATTGCTCCAAGTGGCACCTTTCAATTTATCTACTTTGATTAAAAAAAATCTACCACGTCATCAGCTCGAGATTTTTCCATTAAGCTTGTTTCGGTCATATCTTCTTCGTTTGAACTCCGATTTGAGTGATTCAAATTGCATTGGAACCGTTGTTCCAAACTCCACACGATAGACACTTCAAAATACTCAAATGGTTAATAAATAAAATCAGATTTTTTATCATCAAAACACTAATTAATCAATTAATTAAAATTAATTAATTGTAGATTAAGGGCCAAAAAGCCAACACATGTAACGTAGAGATAAAACGTGAAAATAAAAGATAATGTGGGTGAATATAATTTAGGAATTGATAATCTCGTTTTAGGGCAAGAGAAGTCTTATGGAATTTTTGGTTATTGAATATTTAAATTGACTATAAACATGATTTATTTGCACAACAACTTGCTTGGCATGATCAAACATGACAACACTATTTGCAGTCAACTAGTCGAATTGAACCAACCAATTGCCCTAAGTATTAATTAAAACTTGAGCCTTAATTAAACTCGATGTTTGAGTCCTAATAGGTTCATGAGTGTCCATTTAGAACCAAAAACATTTGCATTAGGATTTAGGGTTTAATTGTGTGATCAATTAATTAGTTAGCATAACCAATCAATCATAGTTGTTCTTGGACCTAGATTGAGCAGGCAATTTTAGGGACATTGGTAGAATATGTTCCTTATCCTACATATTCACTCCTTGTTACTTAGGTAATTAAATCTAGACGGACTAGTAAAGAATGTGCAAGCTACAATTCTATGGCGAAGATACAAATACATGGGTTTGGGAGGGGTGTCAATCAAAACTAGGATATCAATTCAAACTAACATATGGATCTAAATTAATTCAAATCCAGAACAATAAATCGTTAATATAAAATTCAATTCAATAAACTTACAAAAATTACACAAGTTCATGTCCCATAAACTAGGAAACTACTTACCTCTACAATCAATAGACAAATAGAAGAGGGTAAGCTTCCAATCTATGAGTTATAACCCAAAAAGTAAAATAAAAATTAAATCTTAAGCTAAGAGATAGAAAAGAAGAAAAGAAAAGTGTTGGTGGCTGCTATCTCTCTAGATTTTTCATCCTTCCTCCCTCTCTCTTTTGACCTACAATTTAAGCAGATATATATAGAAAGACTTAGGCGTCGTGGGCCTACTGCACAAGCATTCCCCATTTTTTTCGTCAATCTCTAGAGCATTGTGACGCTGCTCAAAATGCCAGCTTTCTGGAAATTACGCCAAGCACGACATCAAGCATGGCACTACTGCGCGCAGGTTGCCTTAGGGGTGTTTTCGTCTTTTCGCCTCTCGATTGATGTTGAATGCTTCGTTTCGACCCAAAATGCACCCAAAACGTCCCTACGGTCTCCTTTGCTCGAATTCTTGTCTAAACACTCATATTAATGTTAAATTCCTAAGAACTAACTAGATTTAGACCGAGATAAATAGCTCTTTTGGAGAGCTATCAATATGAACTCCAGACATCATATCTCATCTTAGCACCCCAAATAATTAACCCAATAATAAGTTAGCAACAATACTTGATTTTTTCTAAATTAAATTATTAAGTAATGAGAATTTAAATAGCATTTTATCCACGTATTGAAGATACTTTAAATAAATAAATTACAATATATATTAACTTTACAACATGCTCACATATATATATATATGAAATAAATGGTTAACAATATGCTTAGATAAAAGTGAGATAACCATTTAGATCAATGCTATAAATGACACAAATATAAGTTTAATTAAAATAAGAACCTCATGAATAACATATCTCATAAAAGATGAACAATCAGCTTATTGATGAGCACTTTGAGTGTTAACCGCAAGTGTACGGGTCAAGTTATAGTATAAGACTGTTAAGTCCGAATATCGTTCCACTGGAGATCCAATTGTGAAGGTTTAAGTTACTTAGCTATTCTAGAGTTGAATCAATTTTATTTGAGGATTGGAATTGAATTTGTGATTTATGGAAAATATAAACCAAATAAGGAAAGTATTAAAGTGAGAAACACAAGAGTCAAAAAGAGTTCTAGGGTAATGAATCCTTGTTTATTTCATCATGCAATATTATAGATTTCATGGATTTTATTGTAATTCTTATGCTTAAGTCTAGAAACTTAATTCCAAGTTATTTTCTCTCAAAAACAACTCTTTCTCATGCAACTCGATTGATTACTAATCTCTTGAAACTAATACAAATTACATGGCATTAAGAATAGTCTTTAGCAACTTTTATTGTCAACCTAACTACTCTCGTGATAGATTCTCAACAATTCATTGTTATAGATCAAGTTAAACATACAATCTCTCAATCATACATCTAACCTAACATGTGAAGATAGCCAATCCACGAGAATTAAACACAATAACAATGAAAAGCATAATCATTCCAACAAAACCATGAAAGTCTACAAGATCAACATGAATTCATAAGCAATTCATCAAAACCCTAAAACTAAAGAGTTTAGCCACTCATAGCTTAAAGCAACATGTTTGAGCAAAATAAACAAAGAAAGAGTGTAAAGAAAGGGAAACTCTACTGAAAAGAGGCTCTTGATTGAGGTAGCACCGTCACGATCTCCTTGGCTCTCACGTTGGAATTCGAATGGCACCACGACTATCTCGAACTCTTTTCCTCTTCCTTGCAACTAACTCACTCTTTGTACTCTTTTATGAACTCTCACTCAATTCTCTCCTTCTTGTGCCTCTTTAGGTCTGTAAATTGATGGTTGATTCATTCTTAGGGCTGCTAGAAACCCCCAAATTTATAAAGTTGGCCGCCCAAAAACTTACCAAAAATATCAATTTTACATTTATGGAAAACTAGCGCCGCGGCGCTAGGGTTGCGTCCAAAATTGTTGCTCTCGGGTTTAAGCGCCGCAGCGCTGTGATGCGTTCAGAATTGTTGCTCTCGAGCTTTAGCACCGCGACACTGTGATGCGTTCAGAATATTACTCTCGGGTTTTAGCGTCGCAACAGCACCGCAATGCTATGATGTGTTCAGAACATTGCGCTCGGGCGACGCTATCCCAAACTTTTGCCATTTTGAGTTTTTCATCTCTTTTTCGCCGTATTCTTGCTCGGTTTTGATCTTTTGGTCTTTTCTTCTAATTTTCCTCATTTTAACCTGAAAACCACTAGCAAACAAGTGAAATCTAATATAAACTCCCTTAATTTGAGAGAATAGAAAGCAATTTTCAACTGCTTATCACTTATACATAACATATTATTTTTCATACATGAATAATAAGAAAAATCGTAAATTAAAAAATAAGATGAATTCAATCATAAAATTATGACAATCAAATAATAAATTTATAAGTATAAAATACAAAAAAAAAAATGTCAATGTACATAAAGTAATATGTTGGCAACGTTTAAACTACACACAGTGTATATATAAGGTATTTGATACATATACATTGTATACGTTCATAACTCAAAACCCAAAAACAAAAACAAAAGTAACATACCTTTTGCAAATAAATGTGATAAAGTTGTGCTGATAACGTGTTATAAAATAAGAACAACACAAAAACAGATTAAGAACAAAATAAGCAAATTTGAGAGGAAAATAAAGAAAAGAAAGTAGAGGGAACAATTGAATCCAATTGTAGTGTGTATTACAATGACGCCATCCAACATTATTTATAGGACATGAATAATATATGTTACTAGATGGAATTTAATAGGTTATAAAATTTTGTAACCTATATAAGTTATGGATATCTACTAAATATTATATTTATAATACTTATTACTTACTATAAAAGATATAAAATTTTATTTAAAGGATTCATTTGTAAATGTTCAGATATATGGGTAAAAATAGGACACAACAATTATTTACAACAGAATCCAAAAGATATAACAAGGATAAAAATAAATTAGAAAAATCAGAAAATAAAAGAGAATATGGGTTGATCTGAGAATATAAAAACATAATAGAATTCTTTCCTAATTTAGAATTTATATTGTTTCTAGGTTTAAACTCTATTTGGTTCTCCTTCTATTTCTTTTATTTAATTATCTTTACATTTTCTATAGTTTATTCTTTATAATCATCAATAATATATCAAAATTTTATTTATCACAGTTTAGTGCAAATAGATTATAATATTTTAATATTTTATATTTTTTTTTTTTTTTTTTTGAAAGATTTGTCATTGAGAATAATTTATGTTCAAAATTCATTAAAGATCTAATTAAGGAGAAAAAAAAGCTTTCTGAAATCAATTAAAGCAAAAAAAAAAAAAAGACAAACTTATCTTTATTTTTCCAAGTTCAAATACTGAACTCAAATCTAATCAATAACACTCTAATCTCAAATCTAAAAAATGAAATGATTTAATAAGGCATAATAATTCCAACATAAATCTTGGAATCAAATAAATATTAAATAAAATCATTTTTGAAGTTGATTCTTTAACGATCGTCTTCGGTTGATTCCTCTCGAGTCGAATCCACCGGCGACTGTGACTGTTCACCACGAAATTGCTGCACCACCAGCACCGACGCCGTCGTCGAAAACTCAGCCAATGCCAACACCCCACCGACGGGCCCAAGCTCTGAAGCTTCCCCACCGTTCACATTCAAACTCCTCACCACTTCCCCCTCCGGCATTCGTCCGACCAAAATCAAATTGGATTTATTGAATTCCTTCATCGCTTCAACCGCGTGGCTCCCTTTGCTCACGTTCCTCTCTTCGTATGCAATCGACGCTAGCGCTTTTTCGTCACCGTCGGAATCCATCGAATTGTTCTTGTTTATGTCCACGGCGACGGATTCCACCGCGAAATCAGCGCTGGGTGTGAATCGGACGACGTGCAGGCTGATTCCGGGATGTTCCGCCATTCTTTTCCCGAACGCCAGAGCTTCACGGTCGTCAGGTCCGCCGAAGAAGAAGACGGTGATTGTGGAGGAGACATTACTTGCGTTGACGTGAGACCCACCGCCGAGTCCTCTGTCGATCAAAATTGCGACGGAGCAGGGGGCTTGTTCCAGAACTTTCCGATTGACAGACCGGTAATCAGTCCTCGTCGTTTCAAGAGATCCATCCAATCTTTGGTGTTTGTGAAAGGGGAGAATTATAATGGCGGCCCTTTTCGCTTCAGCACTGCTACAGATATCTTCGTGCATGTTGGACAGAGCAGAAATGGCAGTCATCGGCCGGATGGAAACCCGGCTGAGTTGTCGGAATGCCTCGAAGGCAACGACGATCTGGTTCGAATCGACACGGCCTTTGTTCCAAAAGGGAACGCCGTTTTTCCTTGCTTTGTGAACCATAAGAATGGCAGAGGATCTCTCTGTTAGCTCCGTTAAATGCAGAGCATAAACACAGAGCCCTTCTTTCTTTTCAATCCCTCGAGAAGCCTCAATAAGGTTAATCGTCGCCGGAATGTTTCCGAAGGAGTGGAAACAGGCCAGAATGCGGAGCTCGGAATTGGGATTTTCCCTCTCCAGTTTTCTATGGTGGTAGTTAGATTTGCTGTGTCTTTTCGCCGGCTTGTAAACAGCCATAACAATTGGGGTTGTGATGAAAGTTGTGAAGATTGCCATTAGAACCATAATTGCAAATGTTTGATCATTCAAAACCTTCCTGTCTTTGCCGATATTCAGAACGATTAATTCCACCAAGCCTTTCGTGTTCATTAAGAACCCCAAAGCAACTGATTCTTGAAGTGGCATTTTGCACATTAGGGAAACAGAGACAGTTCCGACGATTTTACCGAAACAAGCATTGAAAATGACTAAAACGAGAAGACCCCATGATTTACCTCCTTTAATTGTTGCAACGTTTGTTTTCAACCCGCTGGAAACGAAGTATAAGGGAAGGAAAAGACTGGACACAAGATCTTCAACTTTCTCCACCAGAACTCCGGCGAATGGGCCTTCTTTCGGAATCAAAACTCCGACTACGAAAGCTCCAAACAGAGCATGGATTCCGATCAAATCAGTCATGAACCCAGCAGCCAAAACGATGGAAAGAGTGGCACAAATGTACAATTCCTTCACCGGCTCTCCCTCAGAGCACCGTTGCGACATCCACCGAAACACCGGCGGAATAGTGAAGGTACAAAACAGGATAAAAGTAGCGCCAGATAGGAAAACCCAAAGGGAAACCAGAGGGGAGTGGCCGGTGCCAGAGAGTGCAATTGCCAATGCCAGAAGGATCCAAGCTGCAATGTCGTTAACGGCAGCGGCGGACATAGCCATCCGTCCGACGTCCGTGGTCAAAAGCTTGAGCTCCGCCAAAATACGAGCAAGAACAGGAAAGGCAGTGATGGAAAGAGCGACACCCATAAAGACGAGCAATGCAGCTTCATTGACGCCCTTGGAGATGGTTGATCGAAGGATGTAAGAAGTGCCGATTCCGAGGACGAAGGGGAAGGTGATCCCAGCAAAGGCAATGCACATGGCTCGTTTTCCGGTGCGGCGGAGGGATTTAAGGTCCAACTCCAAGCCGACGAGAAAAAGGAAGAAGAGAAGACCCAAATTGGCCAATGTGTCCAATACGGTGAGACTCCTCGCCGGGAAGATTGTGTGTAAGTAATTCAAGTTCCGCCCAAGTGCCGATGGACCCAGCAAGATTCCGCCCTGCAAACCGCCATTAACACTACTTTTAAATCTATAAACAAAGTTAATTTACATATTCCACAGTGAAAAATTGCAATAAATACTTCAATAATTTTTTTTTAAAAAAAAAACAGCTCTAATAATCAAAATATAATTAAAAAATTAAGCTCTAATAATCACTTTTATATATTTTAAAAAAAAATTCTAATAACCACGGATACAAATTCAAGAATACATCAATATAGTCAAATAGAACAAATATACAATAGAAATACAAATTTTAATCTATTGTTTTCATGTCTATCTTCCTAATGTTCAAAATTATCATGAGAGAGCAAAAATTACTTCTTCTATCTTGGTTTTCTCACTATATATAACACCGACTTGCGTATAGAAAATCAATAATAGTGACAGACAGACACACACAGACAGGAAAAAAAAAAAAAGAAAAAAAGAGAAAGAAAGATATCTCATGGTCTTAGACGAAGAAAATTATATACATACAAAGAATAATAAAAGAAAGTCATAATATAATAAAAAAAAAAAAAATACCAACGTATAATTTAGTGAATAAGATATGAAAAGATGATAATAGAAGGAAGAACATACGACGATCTCAGCAATAACACGAGGTTGTCGGACAGGACGAAGAAGGAAAGAAAGAAGGCGAGTGAGAAGGACGACGAGACAAATCTGAAGAATTGCAAGAGGGAGGGCATAATCCAGAGGATTATCGCCTTGGAAAATGCCGTCTGAAGTGGCTTTCATCGCCGCCGGACATGCACCACCCATCGCCGTCGCATTGTTCATCGTCGCCATTATTATTCTTATTCTTATTATTATTATTATTATTATTATTATTATTTGGTTGTAGGGTACTTATAACTAATAATTAAGCAAGAACTCAGTTCCCGTTTTGTAGCCTTCTACTTCTCTTTTCTCTCTGTGTGAAGAAACTTTTTCGCTAACTTATGCCATTTTAATGGTCAATAATTGCCTTTAAAAACTTGGTCTCAATTCCACGTTTGTTCTTATTGTTTTTCGTTTGGAATACCGAAACACTCCCCATTCCCATTCCTATTCCTATTCTTTTTTTTCTTTTCTTTTCTTTTCTTTTCTTTTTTTTAATTTTATTTTATTATTTTCTTATTTTCTTACTTTCCAACCAACACAACACATTAATTACCTACTTATCCTTTACCTTTTCAATTCAATTCATCCTTATCCTATTCCAAATCTTAATTAAATTACCAACATTAATACATCCATAAATAATTATATTCTTTTTATACCAGATTGATTTCCAATTTTATTTTTCTAGACATATATATTCCCTTTATTAACGTATCAACAACTTTCAAATTTAGTTTAAAGAATTATTAGATACATTCTAAAACTTTAGAAAAAAATTATGGGTAAAATTATAGTTTTAACTTTTTCTTTAAGGAAAAAGAAATCAATTTTGATACTAAACTAATTAAGTTGTATTAATTTTAATTATAACCTTTCAATTTTATTAAATTCCACATCTCAAAACCTAAGGGAAGAACTCAAATACTAAACACCTAAATGTTAAAGATTTAGTTCGAACTAAAAAATAAGCTAATAAAGTTTTATTCTTATTGGTTTTCATTATCTTTTAATTTCCTTCCTAAAACCTTTAATAAAATAAGTGGATACACTTTAAACTTTAGAAAAATCCTAACTTAGAATTATGAAAAATTCATCTCATCCTTATCCTAAGAGAAAAAATAAAACTCTATTTCATTCTCCCTATAAATACATCATTATAACTTCATATGATCATTATGATTTCATGAGGAGACTTCAACTAAGAACTTCTAACTAATTTCTTCATTCTATTATTCTCATGCTGACTTAGTCGTCACAGCCATTTTTCTTTGTTTTACAGATTCTCTCTTTTTTAAACTAAAAATTTATTGTTGATGTCACGTGAAATTTAGGTGCATTTTCTCTTAGCCAAAATTTGGTATCAACAAAATATATCTAATAAATTATTGATTATGAATTTTTATTTAATTATCTCATCGATTTTATTTTTCTTTAAAAAAGATAAATTATTCCATCAATATGGAAAATAAGTGTTGGTGATAAGTACGAAAATTTAGTTTGCTACCTTTGTTGTCAATTAGTTTTTTTTAGTTAAAAAAATTATCTTTTAGTCGATCATATTAGTTAAATTTTACTCGTCCATTAGTTAGTTAGGTTTAAGTAATATAGAATTTCTATAAGAAACATTACATATTTGAACTCTAAAACTGAAAAATAAAAACATTAGAGATCTGTTTAAATATCTAAATTTAGGTTTTCCAACTTTTTAAAGAAGGTTATCATTTACTAAAGATATATATATATATATATATATATTTTTCTTTTGAAATTTCCATTTAAAGAACTATATATGCATGTTCTCTCTTTGCACATGCATATTTAACTATTAAGACACCGTTGGAGAACCAATTAGTTTTTGGTTTTTGATTTTCAGTTTTTAATTTTAAAATACGGAGTTTTTTCAATTTTAAAAATGTTAATAAATTTTAAAAAAATGTCTTCAAAATAAGGTGTTTATTTTTTAAAATGCGTGTGTTTCTTTCAATATAAAGTTGAACTACCATGTGGTTCTTCGATTTCGATATGAACTTACTTCCTAGCCCACTTAAGCTCTAATCCTACCTCTGTTATTTTTTTATCTTTATTTTTACTTTTCTCTTTGTTATTCGTTACAAATATTTCTTTTCTTTAAGACTATTTATTTTTTTCCTTTTTTTTTGGAATATTTATTTTCCATTTTATAGTAACGATGTCAACCTTTTATTTGAAATTGAATGGTATGTTTTTTTCTTTACTTTTTCTTAAATTATAATTTTTTTACACTTCGATTCTACAGGCATTTTCAAAAAATTATTTTTAATGACAGAATTACTGAAAATATTTATAAATAACAGCAAAATATCACAATTTATTTGCGATAAACTGTGATAGAATACCATCTGTGTCTATCATAATAAAGATAGATTATAGATAGCAGTATATCGCAATCTATCATAGCTAAACGCAAAATTTTACTATATCAAGAAAGATTGATTTTTTCTACTTTAGTTCCACATCCATTCTTGTTTTTTCAAAAAAAAAACTTTTTTTTTTATTATAATAAGACCATTTTAAGTTTTTTAAACAATATTAAAATCAAAGTTAAGAAAACATGTATACTTATTGGATTCGAATTAATTGTTTTGATTGTTTTCTAATTCACCTAGACCTTACTCTTACAAAAATGAAACCATTTTTTTTCCTTTGGTAGATTTTATAGATTTTTATTATTTTTCTTTATTTGATTTGTAATCAACCAATGCATTCAAAATATTCATATTATTTTATCAATAGGAAGTTTAAAATAAAAGTTAAAAATAAATATAATTTTATGATTATTATATTAGATGAAAAATATTGTAAATATAGTTTGATTTGTATTTTATAGAAAATATAAAACTAAAAAAAGTCATAAAAACTTAAAAAACAGAAAACCAAAATAATAACCAAACATGAATAGTTTTTGTTTTTTAAAATTAAAAACTAAAAACTATTTTTTTTTTTTAACAAGTCAAATGGTTATAAATAGGGCATACGACATCATAGCCGCCGTTTGGTAACTATTTTGTTTTTTTTTTTTTTTTTTAAATTAAGCCTATTAACTCTACATTTTTTACCATGATTTGCATCTTTTTTAAGTACAATGGTTAAATCTTAGCCAAATTCCAAAAATAAAAACAAGTTTTTAAAAGCTATTTTTTTTAGTTTTGAAAATTTGGCTTGGTTTTTTAAACCAACGGTAAAAAGTAGATAACAAATGAAGAAATTTGTTGGTGGAAGTAGTGTCTATAGGCTTAATTTTCAAAAACAAAATAAAAATCAAATGGTTACCAAATGGGGTTGTAATTTTCTGTTTTTGAAATATACGTAAATAAACACTTGAATATATAACTAAGTTATTCACATGAAAGTTTTTTTATTTTTTTGTAATTTTCAAAATTTGACTTTTTTTTTTTAAAAAAAAATTTGTAAATGAAAGTGGTGAGCTTAGTTTTTAAAAATAAAGAGCAAAAACCCAAATGAATATGATAAACACAAATTTTAAAAAGTTTTGATTCCATACTTGAACACCAATTATCTAATTTTACTAGGACTCAATTATTAATAATATTATTTAAATATAGACATGACACAGTAATTAGAACAAAAAATGAATGAGCAATATTTGGAATAAGAGTGAATCATCCAACAATAAAGGTACCATGATTTGAAATAGGAATTTTGACGATGTATTTTATTTATTTCTTTATTTCTTTATTTATTATTATTATTATTTGAAAAAAGAACTTTTGAAAGTTACTATGATTTGAAATAGGAATTTTGAGAATAAATCAAAGGGAGAAAAGAAATGAAATAACTAGGCACACGTTTGAAACAGAAAAACCAAAAAGAAATACTCCTTTTTTTGGGGATAAAAAGTAAAAAGAAAGCATGTCAATATTTAATTCATCAACATAGTATCAAGGTTAATGAGTTAAATAAAGTAATCTTGGGATGCATAGAAGGCTAATTTTACATTAATTTCCATTTTTTTTCAAAAGTCCATAGTTTGATTATCTATCTTACACTTAGTTAAAACAAAATTAAAAAAAAAAAAATGGAGGTGAAAATTCAAACAAAGGTGGGTCAAGTCAACCTTAATATTGTGAGAGAATTGTGAGCTAGGTTTGATGGGTAATTTTCTTATCCTAGCTGGTAGCTACTAGTGGCTGTCAACTCCAAGTTTCCAATCCACAAACCATACAAATTTAGATTATATAGATATATTGAAGTTCATCACAAACATTCTTTTTGTATTATAAATAATTCACGTTTTCAAATAAGTTTACAAACTAAATACATATAACAAGAATTTAACTTTGCATAACTCAAAAGCACATTTAATTATCATTTTATTTTTTTAATATAAGAAATATGTAAGTATCCTGCAATGAAAGTAAATGTTATTAGTGGACTAAAAGTAAGTGTAACTAATAAGCAAAACTAATCAATGAAGTTAATTGAAACACTAAAATTGTTAAAGAATGCAACACAACATGCCAACACATTCTAATAAGTCATACCATCTATAATTCATTATCATTGACTATCCAAGTGCCATTACAGTCACTTCGAATATAGACTGAATCATCTTCATCCATGTCCTCAAATGCATTTGAAGCAACGACATTTTTAGAACCACTGTAATTTAAAGTTATGTCACCTAACTCATCTTCGTTTATATGATTTTCGTAATCCCTATTTGGAGGGTGCAACACAACATGCCATCGAGTATCACTTGGGTCTTCAATAAAAAATACTTGTTTCGCTTGTGATGCTAGTATAAAAGAATCAGACTTATATCCAATGCGTTTAAGATCAACTAGTTTAAATCCCAAATCATTCATTTTGACACCATTGGCACTATCAACCCAATTACATTTAAACATTAGAATCTTAAAAGTAATATAATTCAACTCCCACATCTCTTGAATCACGCCATAAAATGACATGTTCGTCACTATTGGATTTTTATCTTTTGCACTAGCTATCTGCATTGCCTTCGCTACTAAACAAACGCCACTATTTTGCACATTACAAGCACTATCACGGTTCTCTGTATTGTAACGAATTCCATTTACAAAATAACTAACATAAGTTATCACAGTAGGCGAAGGGCCATGTGATATCCACCTCACTATATCAGATACCGTGTTGTTCGGTAACTCAAGCTCTGTAGCAACCTATGAGTGTATAAGCATAAGTTATAAGCATGAAACTAAAAATTTGTAAAAATACGTAATAAAAACACAATAGTCATTGTCTTTCGAAGCATACATGATCACGAATCCAAGAAATGAAAGTTCGATTATGCTCATCTTGTAGCCACTTTTGGTTCCTTGACTTTGATGGATACAATTTTCTCAAATGGTTCATATGTTTCCTAAAATGACATATAATTCACCACAGATGTTATAAATATCAAATTATTGGCAACATGATAAAAAACATGAGCTTAAGATTAAGTCAACATACTCTATGTAAGGTTGTACGTCATCTGTATTTTCCAAAACATACAAATCAGCCTACATTAGTTGTTCTTTTTCGGGATTCATGTGTGAAGCTGCAGATGAAAGTCGTCCTACTTCATTGATCTGACTTCGGTCGATTGCCTTTCCAAGTCTAATTGGCATCCCATCGTGTAAAAATTATGTACAAAATTCTACAGCTTCCTCAACAATATATCCTTCAACAATACAACCCTCCGGTCGATTTCGATTTCGAACATATCCCTTAAGAACTTTCATGTAACGTTCGAAGGGATACATCCATCGAAGATACACCGGACCACAAAGACGAACTTCTCTGACTAGATGTACAATTAAATGCATCATTATGGTGAAGAACGACGGAGGAAAGTATTTTTCAAACAGACACAATATCACTGCAATCTCGTGCTCCAAGACGATTAAATGTGTAATGTCTACCACCTTACTGCATATAGCGTTAAAAGAAGAACAGAATCGTGTGATAGCATTTCTCACGTGCTTAGGTAGTACACCGCGAAGTGCAACGAAAGCAATTGTTGCATGAGCACGTGACAATCATGGGACTTTAACCCTGTCACTTTTAAAGTGTCAATTGATACAAGACTTTGTATGTTAGAAGAATACCCTTCAGGAACTTTCATTTTTGACAATGAATAACAAACAACCCCTTTCTCATTTTTGGATAACATGTAACAAGCAGGAGGTATGTATATCCTTCTCCCCACGACCTTTGGTGCCAACTTAGGACGAATTCCTAGTTGTTCCAAGTCACGACGAGTCTGCAATCCATTCTTTGTCTTGCCAAGGATGTCAAGCAAGGTACCAATCAAATTCATGCATACATTCTTCTCAATGTGCATAACATCTAAACAATGTCGAACGTGCAGCTTTTTCCAATATTCAAGTTCAAAAAATATAGAATTCTTTTTCCAACAATTGCGCAAAGAACTTATCGGATTCTTATCTTTCAACGAATCAAACTCGTAAGGAGAAACATTATTGATGAACATTTCAAATATACTTTCTCCAGACAGCAGTTGTGGAGCCATCCCAAGTTCTTTTTCATTATTGAATGCCTTCTTTTGTTTTTGAAACGGATGGTCAGGTGATAAATATTTTCTATGTCCAAGATATGCCATCTTTTTTCCAAATTTTAAATGTATAGCAGATGTGTTTTCACCGCATATTGGACACGCACAATACCCTTTAACTGTGCAACCCGCTAAATTACCATATGCAGGAAAATCATTAATAGTCCACAACAATACTGCCTTTAATGTGAAAACTTCACGTCGATACCCATCATAACATGGTACACCATCATTTCAAAGAATTTTCAAATCATCTATTAAAGGGGCCAAATACACGTCTATGTTGTACCCCGGTTGCTTTGGCCCAGAAATTAGCATGGTTAACATCATAAATTTGCGTCTCATACATAACCAGGGTGGGAGATTATATGTTGTCAAAATCACAGGCCAACAACTATACTTACTATTCATCTCGCTATGAGGATTTATCCCATCAGTTGATAAAGTAAGGCGAAGGTTCCTCTCTTCATTTCCAAACTCAGGCCATAAATGATCGACCAATTTCCAAGATGGAGAGTCAGCTGGATGGCGTAGGTTTCCATCAACCAATTTTTCATTAGCATGCCATGTTAGGTTCTTTGAATGTATCGGACTATTGAACATTCTTTGAAATCGTGGTATTGGTGGAAAATACCATACAACCTTAGCAGATACTCCTTTTTTCACTTCAGAAGAGTTCTTACATTTCTTCCACCTTGACTCGTTACAATGAGGACAATTAGATGCATTCAGCAAACTCTTTTCTATATAGCCCACAATCATTGGGACATGCATGAATCTTTTCATAGGACATTCCTAGAGTAACTAAAACTTTTTTTGCCTCATACGTAGATTTTGGCAATTCGTTATTTTCGGGTAATATACTTTTCAACAATGTTAACAGTTCTGTAAAGCTAGTATCGCTCCACTCAAATTTTGCTTTCAAGTGATACAATTTGACTAATGTACCCAACTTAGTCAATTTTTCACATCTAGGATATAGAGGTTTCTTAGCATCTACAAGCAACTTATTAAATTGTCTGGGATCATCACCACTATGTTGTTGTGTTGCTTCAACCATCTCAACAATGTTGTCATCAAAATCATCATTAAACACTTGTTTGTCAAGGTTTTTGTCTGATTTTGGTATTATATTCGATGGAGAATACCTAACAAGATTTTCTCCATGCCATATCCAATTATCATATCTTAAGTCAATACCGTATATTAATAAGTGGTTTTTCACTTCTTTAGTGTTCAACATCTTGCAATTTCCACACTTAACACATGGACATCGTATAAAAGTTTTACCACTCAAATGTATTTGAGCAAACTCAATAAAACTATCAACGCCTTCTTCGTATTCGTTAGATAATCTATCTTTTTTCATCCATGTTTTATCCATTATGTTAAAACCTGAGCAAATGAAGTGAATAAGTCATATCATATTATACTAATGAGACAATAAGGACATATAAGAAACTGAAATATAATGGAGTACACATTTCACTTAACTAAAATTATAACACATCATATAAGTGACTACCATAGCTGCAGGATAGTCATCCACCTTATAGTAATTAACATAATACATTATACCCAGAAAATATAGATAATCAGACTCAATTGATTCAAAAAAATTTTATTTCAAAACTTACTCGAATTTAAGGGTTCCTAATTCTCATCTAGTTAACCTCTCCTTTCATCACGTTTTCCAAACACACACCTCTTTTTATACCTTGGTAGATAGTTGAGTTTAGTGAATTATTTATATGCCCACTAATAATCTAGAAAATTATTTTTGGGTCATCACTATACTCTAAAAAAACATAAACAAAAGATTCTTAATTGTGTTTGAATAGTTATTAATTTTATTAGCTTACAAGAAAATTAAACCTAAATCTTACAGCAACCAAATACCAAAATTAAAATACAAAAATTCAGAATTCATAGTGATAATAACGAAATTTTAACACTCACAAGAATCGGATGACGAGCAGCAAATGAACACCGACTGCTACCAAGAACTAGTGAACCCAAAAACTACCATGAACCGGCGATGCAAAGTTGCTACAACGAACCATGAACCGGTCAACCCAAAAACTACCACAAACTGGCGGCGACGAGAAAGGATATGCGGAGGCGGCGGTGGAAGGATATGCACGAGGCGGTGGCGAACTGACTTGCACGATGTGGCGGCGAACAGACCTGCATGATGCGGCACAGAAGTTCTTGCACGATGCGATGGCGGTTCGTGGATCTGCTCGACGCGGCGACGGGGACGGATCTACGCGATGCAGTTCGTGGATCTACTCGACGCGGCGCCAGGGACGGATCTGCGCGATGCGGTTCGTGGATTTGCTCGACGCGGCAGCGAGGACGGATCTACACGATGCGGTGTTCGTGGATCGGCTCGACGCGGCGCTAGGGACGGATCTGCACGATGCGGTGTTCGTGGATCTGCACAATGCGGCGCAGGGGACGGATCTGCGCGATGTGGTGATTCGTGGATCTGCTCGACACGGCGGCGAGGACGGATCTGCACGATGCGGCTGCGGGACGGATCTACATGGTGTGGCACCGGGGACGGATCTACGCAATGCGGCGACGGACGGGTCTGCATGACGCGGTGGCGGAATGATCGAGATTGAGGAGGCCGCGGATGGATCTGCAAAGGTGCGGCGGACAGATGAGACCACGAACCGGTGGTGGCGGCGGTTGACGATCCTTCAGGAACCGGCGGCAAACGGCTAACGATACAACTGGTTAATGCTTTCGGCGACGACGAACTCAAAGGAATGGATATGGAGAGGTGGCGGCGAATCTTATGAAGATGTGAATTTCCAAACCCTAATGTAAATAGGGTTTTAGTAAGAAACGTTTTCTTGATGGGCATTGACCAGTAAGGAAAGATGGACCAAGAAGGTTTAGGCTTTTTCTTGATGGCCAATTAGTGACCATCAAGAAAGGCTTTTCCTAGAATTTATTTTTTGAGTTTTTTTCTTGATGGCCAAGTAGTGACCATCAAGAAAGGCTTTTCCTAGAATTTATTTTTTAGGTTTTTTCTTGATGACCATTAGTGACCATCAAGAAAGAGTTTTCTAATTTATTACACTCATTGTCAATATTTCGATCCTCGCCTATTTTACTCATCATTGAATTAAAAAAAAAAAAAAAACCCCTTACAACTGATAAATTAATTTTGTCTAGTCTTTAAATTTATTAACAAGTATATATATATAGTTTTGAATGTTATACCCCATTCATAACTATTTAATTTTTTATTTTTAGGATTTCCGAATCAGGTTTATGAACATTAAATATACAATTCGTTTGTCTTTCTAATCTTGTTGCTAACCATATTTTAGAATAAAATTTTTTAATTTCTAAAACATAATGTCCTATAAAATGGGGTTTTTCAAGTTTTTAATTTCTAAAACATAAGGCCTTCACACAAGATCCCTCAACCATGGGTTGCATTTAAATAGTACGTACAACATCTTTAAAACTTATAAACACAACACAAATGTTTAATAGCTACACCATACGATAGTTTCTACTCACTCATTACTAAGTAACCATGCTAAGAGTAACCATTATATAAAATAGGAAGTCACTCACTACTTATCCTGGCTCTAAGCGGATTATATGCCTTCCCGAGCTCTTCTTGGCCTGAAAATACACATTTCTCACATTAAGTTTTCTTTGGACTTCCTTTCTATGATCAATAAGTATACATAATTAGTCTTTATACTCATTCCATCACCGAACTCTCTTTTTCCCCCAAAATATTCACAATTAATGATACTCTATGTCAATAGCGAGATTACCAGCGAAACCACACAATAGGGCACTATACTAGCGAAACCGGCATAAACGAGACTAGCGAGATTACCTGAGGAGCGACACCCAGCAAGAATCCAGCGACACTCGCTCCGCTACTCAGTCTCCAGCTCTTCAGCGATACCACTGTCTAAGCGACATCTAACGACCACTGTTTTCTTCTTTCCCTTCTACACTTAATCTACACTTCATCTCTATACATTTAACTAATCAACGCATACCTTCTGCGCAAAAATTCAGCAACGCATAGCTTCAACTTACTGTGTTACAATTGCCCAACGCCCCATCGCCGATAGCCAACGAACAAATGGTCCTCTTGGCCACTCTTCTATGCACCAACGAATACCACCATTCAACATAGCCATTCTTGGCCACTCTTCTATGCACGAACCTTCAACGCATGGTAGCGTTCAGCGCATATTGGCCTTCACATCTGCGTCCACGCCGAACTACCTTCTTCAACGCATAGCTACCAGTGGTCTCGTCAAGCCTCAGACATACTTCCAACGCATAGCCCCACCAACGCATAGCCAACACAGCCATTTTTTCTCCCACACAACTCGACCAACTTTCTCTACTTAATGCTCGTCTCATAGTCTCTTCTTAACTTGCCTTCTCACAATGTCAAGTACGGGGCTTACACATAACGTCTCGTAAAATGTGTTTTTACGACTTTTTCTTGATGGCCGATGAATCCAAAAACTTATCCCTTTTCGGGATGGGTAGTGACCATCAAGAAAGACTTTTCCTAGAATTTATTTTTTGGGTTTTTTCTTGATGGCCAATTCGTGACCATCAAGAAAGAGTCGAGTTTTTTTTTTATGATTTTTGACCATCAACGAATCCAAAAACATATCCCTTTTCTTGATGAGAGTGTCCATCAAGAAAGTGTTTCCCTAGAATTTATTTTTTGAGGTTTTTTTTATGGGTAATTCGTGTCCATCTGTGAGTTTTTTTTATGGTTTTTGACCTTCAACAAATGTTACAACTTATCACTTTTCTTGATGGCCAAATCGTGACCATCAGGAAAGAATTGAGCTTTCCTGATGGTTTTTGACCATCAACGAATCCAAAAACATATCCATTTTCTTGATGAGAGTGAACATCGAGAAAGTGTTTCCCTATAATTTATTTTTTGAGGGTTTTCTTGATGGGCAATTCGTGACCATCAAGAAAGAGTTGAGTTTTCTTGATGGTTTTTTACCATCAACAAATGTAACAACTTATCACTTTTCTTGATGGGCAATTGACTTTCAAGAAAGAGTTTTCCTATAATTTATTTTTTGAGTTTTTTCTTGATGGCCAATTAGTGACCATCAAGAAAGGGTTTTCATATAATTTATTTTTTGGGTTTTTTCTTGATGGTTACTAATTGACCATCAAGAAAGAGTTTTCTAATTTATCACACTCATTGTCAATATTTCGATCCTTACCTATTTTACTCATCATTAAATTAAAAAAAAAATGCACATAACTGATAAATTAATTTTGTCTAGTCTTTAAATTTATTAACAAATATATATATATAGTTTTGAATGTCATACCCCATTCATAACTATTCAATTTTTTATTTTTAGGATTTTAGAATCAGGTTTATGAACATTAAATATACAATTCGTTTGTCTTTCTAATCTTTTTGCTAACCGTATTTTAGAAGAAAAGTTTTTAATTTCTAAAACATAACGGCCTAAAATGTGTTTTTTCGACTTTTTCTTGATGGCCGATGAATGGCCATCAAGAAAGAGTTGAGTTTTCCTGATGGTCTTTTACCATCAACGAATCCAAAAACTTATCTCTTTTCTTGATGTGCAGTGACCATCAAGAAATACATTTCTTGATGGTTTTTGCCCATCAATGAATCCAAAAACTTATCTCTTTTCTTGATGTGCAGTGACCATCAAGAAAGACATTTCTTGATGGTTTTTGCACATCAACGAATCCAAAAACCGGGAATTCATTATTTGGTATTTTTCGTAGATACTTTGCAATCAAGAAAAATATTTTTCTTGATGTACATGCACATCAAGAAAAATATAAACCTTTCTTGATGTTCTAAGACCATCAAGAAATGTAATTTTAAATAAATAACAATTTTAAAACATCCAAATTATGGTTTTCTTGATGGTTTCTTTTCATGACCATCAAAAAAGCAAAAATACCGTCCATCAAGAAAGGCCAAAATTCTAGTAGTGGTTGTATAATGTATTAAGTATTATTCATTGTTAAGATGTGCATATCTCAATTGATATAGTGTTAGTACTATAATTTTAAATTAAAAAAGTTTGATTCTCCTATTTTATATATGAAAAAAAAAATGTATTATAAAAATTAAAAATATAATTTGAAGAAACATAATTAAGTTTCTGTTTTGTAATAAAGGGCAATAACTGCAATTGAGCTTAAGATGGTTTACGGGTCTATTTTAGGATTTTTCTTTTTTCTTTTCTATATTTCTAATGATTCGTTTCTTCAAAATCACTCTATAAAATCCATATGGTCTAAGAAAGAATCTCCGTAAGAGTTTTATTCTATATTCTATTTTTTTCTTAAGAAAATAAGCATCAAAATAGTCTCACTAACCAAAAAAACAAAAAAAAAAAAATGTAATTAAAATTTTTAGGACAAATATTAATTTATACCCTAAATTTTGGGTTGTATCAATTTATATCAATTTAAATCCTAAAATTTGGAGTTGTATCAACTTAAACCACAAACAAATGATTGTATCAATTAAAAGAGAAAAAACCTTATCTTTTTACAAAGTTGTCAAAAATAATATAGAAAAAATATTTATCTTTCACAAATAACATTCTTTTTTTACCAATTATTTTAATAGCACGTTGTTATCTCTGCTAGAATTGGTACAGAGACTAAAAAAAGTTTTAAAACTAGCACATTTGAACCATCATTTTTGTCTATGGTGATTGTTCATGATAAAGATCAAGACGAAGGACTAGGATGAGGACCAAGATAAGACTTATAGAATATAAGCTTTTAAGATTTTGTTACTCCGATTTTCTATGTGAAGTTTGGAAATATTTGAGAGATTTGAAGAGTTTTTGATATTTATGTTTGGCCAAAAAGTAGATGTGAGAATTTTTTTTTGAAATTTAAATTAAAAAATAGTTAAAATATCGAATCTTGTTCAATTCTAATCTCTATACTTTCAATTGTCCAATTTTCGTATGTAGTTTCAATAAATTTTAAAATGAATTACATAAATTAAAATTGAAGAAACTTTAAGGTTATCTAGTGTAAATGACTAGAAACCAAATTTAGAGTAAACAAAAACTAGAAGAGAATAAGTCATCCCTCCTCTCACGAAAGTTGACCGTCTAGTAAAGAATAATCGGCCAAAACTTTCACTTCTTTTTTCTCTCCATTTTTCTTCAATCTCGGTCGTCATATCCTAACAAAGATTCTATTGAAAAAGTCCAAAAGGTTGGTGATTCGAATGTGTTATTGAAAGAAGTTAAAGATTTTATTTTAGTATTGGTATCGATCTTGGCAAAGATACACCGAGATGTACTATTAAAATAATTGTCCGACTTATTTATAAAAGATAAAAATTTTTGTGTATGTTATTTCCGACGATTACTCCATCTTGTTGGGTTAGTTCTCAAAAATTAATTTAGATACATGAATATTTATCACATATATAACACATCAAAACAGTTAAAGAGTTTTAATGTTTTGTGTAACTTTTTTTACTGAGATCCGTTTATCTATTCTGTATGATTATGTTTACTTCATTTATAAGATTTATAAAGTTTTGATTCCATCTTTGAACTTATAATAATAATTTAATTTAAATGAGACTCTGTCATATTTTATAAAATTGACATGACACATTAATTAAATTAATCGGTGACACTTTTTTTTAAGTACGATCGATGACACTTGACTCAAGGACAATCGTATGAAAAGAAAGATGCAAAAGACACCAATATTCTTTATTATCCTTTTAGAAAAAGAAGGTTTAAATTTATCTACAATTTGAAATAGGAATTTGACCGTATAATCAATGGAAGAAAATGAAGGCACACATTTTTAGAACAGAAAACCGGAAAATTCTAATCTAAAATAGTTTTCTAGGAAACAAAACTAACCTATTTTTCAAAAACTTTTTTTTTAAAATTATTTCTTACTTTTTTAGATTTTAAGTCGAGGAACTCTCATACTAAAAATATTATTTTATTTCTTAATCAAGTGCTTTCAATTTTACATTTATCTAATACAATTGTTCATACTAACTACATTTATAAATTTAAACTTTAGTATTCTAATTTGTTTGTTTCGATGTTTTGTAAAGTTTCAAATGGTAGATTTATTGTTATCTTAGAAAGAAAAATTTTGTTAAAGAAAATTCATAGGCATTTCGGTAATTGGAAAATAAAATTTTTTCATAAATTTAATTGGAATTGGTTAAAAAAGATTAAACTAAAGCTTATTGGTTTGTTTTTTTTAATCAATTAGGTCAAAAAAAAAAAAAAAACTTACAAGGAAATTATATTTCTTGGTAAGATCCTAACTAACTTAAAATCTAATTTGTAAAATTATTTTTAAAAAAATACTAAGAAATTTTATAGAAAGTCTTTTTTTCTTTTATTCCTTTTACAAATTAGATTTTTTTTTTTAAAACCTTACCAATAAATAAATTCATGTTAAAATCCTAATTAACTAAATGTTGGGACTGTTGTGCTCTAAATCTATTGGTTGTCGTAGTTTTGCAAATTGTATATATATTTATTGAATATAATATAAAGTTATTTTATCTATTTTATGCATTAACTCAATCCAATAAACTAAGATTCCATGATTATTTTATATAAACTTAAACATGTATGTGGTCAACATACAAGGTTGGATCATGTTTAAGTAATAACCAAAAGATCTACAGTTTAGGAATAAAGTTGGGTGCCTTATTCTGGTAACACTACGTATACAACCCACTTTGTAATTGTTACAAGGAGCTGTAAACTGTCACAAACGATTTGATCCATATTGTTCATGTGGAGAAATGTGAGTGGGGTATCCTATGCAAAGAGTTTGTATAAGACCGGACCGTGAAATGTTTAATTTCTATTTGTAACGCCATTAATTGTATAAATTAACATTTTCATAGGATGACTATATGTAACTCGACCTGAATCTTGAGTGAGTTGTGAACTCCTTTCTATGAGCCAATCCTTTGATCTATATGGGTGAGAGTGGCCATATCGCCGACTCAATATGTCTACTATATTGGAGATTTGTCTGATTAAGGAGTTGAGAACATATCTTCACAAGATGGAATTCACTCTTTCCTAAATAATTTAGGGTAAGTAGATAAATTACTCCTTTAAAAGCTGGTCTGGGTCTTGAACAATAAGGCTTTCACCCTCTCACTCTCTCACTAGCTTGAGAGGGGTTAGTTTATAGTTGGACTATAAACAGTTTATTCATTAGAGATACGGGTGTACACAGATTGGGTTGAGTTGGGTTGGAGGTATTTTTTGGACCAACCCAAAAATTCGAGTTCGTCGGTTGGCTACCGAATAACCCGAATAGGATACTCAACCCAACCCTTAAAATTCAAGTTGGGTTGGGTTGGGTTGTCGGGTTGTGTGTGTGTGTTTTTTTTCTAAATTTTCTTTTCCTCCTATTTTTTGGTAAAACACATTGGCATATCCATGAAATACTAATTGACATATCCATTGATCCAAGATAAAGTATAAAATACATTGATCCAAGAAAAGAGTACAAAAAAAAAAATTCTTAACACTAACTTAAACTATATATATATATATATATATATATATATATATATATATATATATATATATATATATATTTTAATATTAATATTAGAAATTCAGGTTGGGTTAGGTCAACTTGAATTTTTCAAAATTGCAACCCAAAGCTCAACCCAACCCAACCCAACCCCAAAATACAAAAAAATTAACCCAACCCAACCCAAAATTTAAACTAACCCAATCCAACCCTTATTATTCAAGTTGGGTAGTCCAGGTTATCGGGTCATTTGAACAGCCCTAATTAGAGGGACCAGTGGTATTTAAGGAGTTAGATATAACTATAGGGATAAAACGATAATTTCACCCAGCTGTAGTTATGAGCACTTTGTGAAAGGATCGACTTACTATTGATTAGTAAATTCTGTGGATACAAAAATATATCTTATAGTATAAAGAATGCAACTGTAAGTCTTTAGTCGAGTAATCTACAGTTAATGAATATTAATTAATCTAATTAAAAATTTTAATTGATTAATCTCATATCATTGGAGCTTCTAACTTGTTCATAAGGACTCTTTGCTAGCTCATAAAGGCTTTAAGAATCAGGGGTAATTTGAAGAATAATGCATTTTTAAAAAACAATGACAAAAATAGGGTGGTTTAGAAACAAATGTGAAAAATATGGTGGTTTGAAAACATATTTGAGAAATGTGGTAGTGAAATTGTCACACTCTACTTTTAAAACCAATGTGTTGAAGAGCCTATAAAGAAAAGAAGTAAGAGACCATGTTGGACGCATGGTCAAGACTAAGGAAACGCATGATAAAGGTGGACGCATAGGAAGTAACCCGAGAACTTGAAGGGAAAGAAGTGAAACGCATAGGAGGTAATTATGGAAGAAGATGTAAGCATTGGCTTAAGTAGGACGTATGAGTAAGAATTAAAGTTGAGTAGTGATGCGTTGAAAGGAAATCTAAAAGAAGGATAAAACGCATAAGGTAGAATCGAGGAGAGATACTATTATAATTTAAGGTAAACACATGACTTCTATTAAGGAAGATTTTGAATTGGATAAGTTAGAAGGTTGAGAAGTAAGCCTAAAGGAAGGATTTGTAGCAAAGACTTGAAATAAGAAAGTTGAACGCATGGTATTATGCGGTACGGTACAAACGCATAATAGTGTGCGTTTGAGACATTGACGCCTAGTAGTATGTGGTGGAGAAATAGGGTCAAAGGTAGTATGGCCGAGGTAAGGAACGGGAGAAAAGAAACTAAAACCTGGAAGAGGATTATATGAACGCATAGGGAACACTATGTTGAAGGAATAGTTTGTATATTGGGATATGTTGGATGCATAAGATAAGTCTATAAAGGCTAGGTGGCTTCATTTAGATTTAACACTTTAAAGTAGAAGGTGTCAGAAGGCATGCTGAGTGTTTCATGCAAGGTGACACTTGGATAAATACATGGTTAGTTAAGCATGCAACATGACATGTGGCAAACAAGTGACAAAAAGAGATGGAGAAGTAGGATGACAAGCCCTCTATTCCAAAGTTATAAATAGGACCTTGAGGGAAAAGGAGCGACTGATGATCCTTTAGTTTTGAATTCTTGAGAGAAAGAGGAGAGAGAAGGAAGAAAGAAGGAATCCTTGCGTCCGTAGTAGAAGTCTGTGGCCATGAGAGAAGATATTCTTAACTTAGTTACCTTGCGTTAAACAATTGTCTTGCGTTTAAGGGATTAGCCTTGCGTTTAAGATGAACTCTACGTTCAAGGTGAACGCTGCGTCCAAAGATAGACTCTGCATTCAAGTTGGACCCTGCGTCCAAGAGAGGTCGACGCATCCAAAAGAGAAGCAAGAAGAGTTAGGCTGCATCTTGCGTTAGCTGTCAACCTTGCGTTCTAGGAGCAAGGTTGCGTCCAACCGAGCTGACATTGGAAAATAGGTTGCCTTGCATTTCAGACTTCAAAACGCTGCGTCCAAGAAGCTCAGGAAAGAGAATTAGAAGGAAGGAAAAAGAACTATCTTTGAGAAAATATTATGTGAGTAACACTAACGTTTTTCAAAATATGAATGAGTTCTTTGTGGTTAATATCATTGGTTTGGAATATGAATTCATGAGTTTTCAACGAATAATGCATGTGTTTTTATTTGAAAAGCGTTTGAGTATGCTGGTTATTTGATATAAGTTTATAAAACGCACGCTAATTGAAAATATATGATTTCATGATTTTACTGAAAAGCATGATGTTTGATGTCATATGATTTCATGAAAGATTTGGAAATAAGCTTTGTAAGGCATGTTGTTTGATATTAAAGCTTTGAAATTGAGTTTACTGGAAGCATGTTGTTTGATATTATATGATGTTTCCAAAACATATTGTGTATTTTATAAAACTATGAAAAGGCACCAGAGGCTCAGGGACTTGGAGAAGGCCAAAGGGTAGCCGGGATATAGAAAAAGGTACCCAATGCTGAGGGACTCGTAGAAGGCAAATGGGTAACCTAGATATGAATATAGAAAAAGGTACCCAATGCTGAGGAACTTGTAGAAGGCAAATGGGTAACCTGGATATGGAAATGGGACCCCAATGCTCAGGGACTTGGAGAAGGCATGTGGGCAGCCTGGATTATAATACCTATGTGCACATAGAGGAATATACGACGCTGATGTGTTGACATTACTCTACATAGCTAGGGATAATCGACGTTGAGAAGCGTAGAGCATCGCTCCGCCTCAACTAGGGAAAATGATTTTGAAATGAATGAGATTTTTTAGTATTTACTCTAAAACAGATATGCATGATTTAACAATGGTATTTGAGCATATTTTAATATGATTTGAATCGTTATATTTTATGCGTGATTGAGAATGTTTATATTATGACCAGTTTTATAAGTTAAAGTTAGATGTTTTTAAAAACTGTTACTCACTGAGCTATTAGCTCATCCTTTCATATGTTTTCCATTTTTCAGGTAGCATGACAGTTCTCATTGCCGGTCGAAGTCGAGGTTTGTCAAGAGTTAAAGGTATCACTATCCTAGGAAGGGTAGTTAAATGGGAAATAAGGTAAGTTTGACGGTGGTAATCGACCGAGAAGTCGATGACTATTGTCCTCATGCTCCGTCTCGGGCTACGGGGAGGCTAGTTCGGGATGGGGTGTGACAGAAATCGTGTACCCGGTACACGATTTCCCTTTGGATTGGTCAAACAACTAGTCACTTGCTGACTGGGCAGCTGACGGGGATGAAACTTGTGGACCCGGTCCACGAGGGATTTTTTTTATATAAATAAATTAACTAATTAATTATGCACTTGAATGAAAATTTGTTTCTTACTTGTGTTTTTTGTTCTTATTCAATCATTGTATTAGTTTCATTGATTCTTAATTCTGAAAATGTAATGGAAAATTATTAATTCATTTAGTTAAAGATAAAAGTTAATACAAATCAGAAAGTTTAAAATACAAGTCAGGTGCAACATGATGGTCTTCTTCGCGTATGTTGTCCACGGCGAGGCACAGACACTTCAAAATGTTGCTGATGGTGAATTACTTCGTCAATATCCTTTTGGGTGACAACAGATGGAAATTCATCGTGCGCATAATACTCCTGTTGATGACTATAACTGGATGCAATGTCTGTATGTACTCCCAATTACTGTCCAGGAGAAGGTGGAGCTAAATTATGTAATATGTGAGGTTTCTGGTCATCGGGTTTGTCACACCCCCTCCCTGATTACCTACTTAACCTGAAAGAAGGTGTGAAGACAATAAACATCACCCCTCTTGTGACGCATATTGTCCCATCTTACATAACTTCCTGTATAAACATTCCATACATATACATTCATAGAATCCAGCCATATTAACGCATGATCATAATATAACAATCCTTCCTGTACAAAGTACACTTTTATAACATACTCTCTCATAACCCACTTGTAAACAACTAAATCTACATGCCACCAGTGTTAAGTTATTTACACGTACAACAACGAGAAAATAAACTGTTTCTGGAAACTCGAAGCTTAAGCAGGGTGAGATGGAGTAGGCTAAGCACCGGGAACGTCCTTGCTACCTGGGAGGGAAAGAAAACATTGGAAACATAAGCTAACAACCCAGTGAGTGACTAATTTAACAAACTATTTTAGTTCGAAAATCATCAGAAATAAAACTAAGTTCAACGTCATGTTTAAAACATGAAATCACTTCATATACATTAGTTAAAACATACTTAATTGCCCCTATCAAATCATACATGATTTTCAGCAAATCATAAGAAAACAGTTTAGTTGCAATACTTCTCTTTAGTTGAAGTGGAGGAAAACTCAACACCCCAACGTCGAAAACAAATAAGGCTCGATGCGGAGCAAGACTCAACGCACCAGCATATAACCTCTATATGCACATAGGAATATGGCGGGTTGCCCAAGTACCTTCTCATGTCCCTCAGTACTGGGTCCCGGGGAAACTCACGTGCCTTCTCAAGTCCATCAGCACTGAGCCTCCTCTTAAACATTTTCCTTTAAAGAAGCAACACTTTATACAAACAAATCGTATGCAAATCATTCATAAGAACACAGGGCAACTGTAACAACCCCAAACCCTTGAGGTAATTTTCCCCTAACCAATTAAATTAAGTTATTTTGCATAAAAAGTAATTTTTAATTATTTATTTATATTATGGTAATTACTTAAGTTAAATAGGAAAGTCCCAAGGATTTTATTTATGGTGATAGGAGAATTGAAGATGGGATTAAGGAAAATGTTAGATTTGGTAAAGAATAATTTATTCTTATTCTATTTTAGGGCAAATAGAATAAAAATAAATTAATTTGGTAAATGAAGGATAATATTTTTACCTTATTGAGTAAAAGGGGAGAATTGGGAAAATTTAGGGTTTAAGGGGGAGAGGAATTACCTCGTTTTTCGTGCAGTCAAAAGAAAAAGAAAGAAAATAATAACTTTCTCTCTCTCTCTCTCGTTCTCTCCGCTGCACCTCCTTTCCTCTCCCTTTCGCCGCCGCCACAGCCGCCGCCAACTTCCTCTACCGCGACATCTCTCTCTCTCTCTCGCTCTCCTTTAGTTTTCGGGAATCTCCGGAGGTTTCACGCATCGGGTGTCGCGGGTTTCGCCGTGAGTGTCGCTGTCGGCATTCAACTCTCGCTAACCGTCTCGCTCTCCCGCTCTCACTTTCTTCCCATCGCCTCACGGTCTCCCGCGCCCAATCGCTCAGTCACTCTCGTGGTGTCGCTCTCTCGCTAGCTCTCGCTCTCCCGCTGTCTCGTGCTCTCGCTCTCCCGCTCGACTCACGTTTTCCCATGCGCCAGTGTCGCCGCAGCCTGCAGACTCTCGCTCTTTCGCCGGTTTCGCTGTCTCGGCTCTCGCGCTCTCGCTCAGGTCTCGCTTTTCACTCGGGAGCCATTTTCTCTCGGATTTTGACTCTCGGCAGCGGTGCTTCTTTTGTCCGGCCAGAACAGTACCTTTAAGTGAGTATCCCAAACTCGTTTGGACTAGTTGCTTATGTTTTGGATGGAGATTTGAGAATTTCGAACTTTACTTGGTATATTTCAATAGGTGTTCGGTAATTGTTAGTCCGTAGGATCGGGGGAAGCTACGAGTTGGATCGCGTTCGGGTAAGGACTCTCTCGGACAAATAATTTTAGGTTACCCACGATAAACTAGACTTGTAGACTAACGTATATTGACAGAAATTTTATTTTCGGTTTATTCAGGAACTAAATTTTTACAAAAGAAGCCGTATAGTAATTTTATGGATCGATCACCAGGTAAGTGATCTTACTACTTGAACTGCCTTCGGGCCACACGTTTAGTTACCATGAAGTAGGAAATAACCAAAGTCTTATGATTTAGCATGTTCGTATGAGATCCCTATGCCTAAAGATAGAAAATTATCAAAGTCCTTATGATATAGTATGCTTATATGAGATTTCCATGCTTAAAGGTAGAAATTTCAAGACCTTTATGATATAGCATGCTTGCATGAGATTACCATATACTAAGTTGTATGTGCTTACTAAAGTATGACCCTATGCCATGTTACGTAATGAATGGAACTGTATTTTAATGTATGTAGTCATGGAATGGAATGAGTATGATTATGACTGTTTACGCTCTAGGAGTAGGGTTACCTCCCCTTTTTTGGTTGGGTGTTCACGGAGGTTGTGTACCTTCGAGTCCACAGGAGGTTGTGTTCCTTCGGGATCACTAGAGGATGTGTATCTTCGGGTTCACTAGAGGTTGTGCTCCTTCGGGTGCACTAGAGGTTGTGTTTCTTCGGGTTCACAGGAGGTTGTGTTCCTTCGGGTTCACCAGAGGTTGTGCTCTTTCGAGTACATTAGAGGTTTGTGTTCCTTCGGGATCACCAGAGGTAAGAGCTCCCTTCGGGGTTCTAGAGGTTGTGAACATCCATAACCAATTGTAGGGTGAGTGTAAACTATTCCCAATGAATGAATGATAGATATGTATGCCTTAGGTTGATGCACTTAAAGGACATAGGTGCTTAGCCCGACTCCAGGTAGTGGGGTCACTTACTGAGTAATAAATTACTCATCCTTTATCTTATATGTTTTTTTTTCAGGTAAGGGAAAGAACGTGATGGCGAATGACAAGAAGAGTCCTTGATGGGATCACGGGACTCGTAGTAGCTTCCGCTTAGCATTTTTATGTTTCATGGAGTTTTGTCAAATTGTTGGTTTTTGAGGCTTTCGATATGTGGCTTTTTTTCTTTCATGAATTTTATTAATTTCTTTAGGGGTACCCCGAACCAAAACCTCTCATTTCATGTTTATGGATGTTTTCTTGAAGTTTATTAATAGAAATTGCCCAGAAAAGTTTTGTTCCTTCTCTTTACTAAGTTGCATAATGTTTTCTAGAATTTTAGATGCATTGAGTAATGGTCCGGTTAGGATATGTAAGTTGGGTCGTTACACATTTTCCTTTAAAGATTTTCCTTTAAAGAAGCAACACTTTATACAAACAAATCGTATGCAAATCATTCATAAGAACACAGGGCAACTATTATATCAATAACATTTCATAAACATACTTTTCAATAACTTCAAGAACATAAAGTATGCTTCATAAATCATTTGATCACAAAATCGTATTCCATGGGAAAACCGAACTATCATGTACAACAAAGTTGTTTTAAAGTAAGAAAAGTGTCACTCATAACTCTTTCTAGGCCTTGAGTGGATTATATGCCTTTCCTATCTCCTCTTGGCCTGAAATAAATACTTTTCCTTGTTATACTTCTTTTCCATTCACTTTAATATAAACAACAACTCAACATATGCACAATGCCTATGGTTCAACATGCGATTAGGCTTCCGTTGGTTTATTCTCAAGCCTTAAACACTAAAGCTATTACTACAAGTTGTTCCTCACCATTCTGTTATACCTTTACTTTAAGAAGAATTGTGTTCAATTCACGCCTTCTGCTACACAAACGTTTTGAGCCCTCTTTTCTCCTTAACAAAGTCGACTGCTGCAGCTTCGCTGCCTCTGATTCATCCCTGCTAAAAACACATTTCCAGTCCAAACTCAGACTTCTTTCCTTCTACAAACTTGTAAAATATTGAGTTTCACAGCTTACCTCAAAATTTCAAGGCTTAACTCTTTTTCTTTCTCTAGTTATTCCAAAATCACTCCGCGTTGCTCCAGATTGCATAACAATTCTGTAATCGTTGCTTTTACCTAAAGATTCACATGATTAACTTCAATTTCAGCTTTACCATCCTTCACAAGACTTGTTAAGAATTATGTTAACTTGCTAACCTTAAAATTTCAACCCTAAACTCGGCTTCCTCGATTCGTTCTACTCCAAACATCAACCACTGTTCAGTCTGTGCGACTACAATCAATCTTCTGTTCCAGTTCTGATTTCAGCACCAAGTCGAGTAGATTTTCGCCCAAAATCTACAAGAACACCTTCCTCTACCTTCTTTTGTTGTTTGTCTGGAAAATGGAACCGACTCAAGCTCTCGAAAGTGTCTAAAAATGATTAAACATTTAATTAATTTACCTATATATACTACCGACTTAACCCTCATCCGCAGGCTGGCGCGGGGTTCTCACTTCGACGCAAGGCACTCATGTCAAAATCCTCCTGCAACGCCTTCAGCAACTATCCACACCCAACGCATGGCGCCCTCAACGCCTTCTACCTTCGACGCATACAACTTAGTCATTCACACCACTATCTTCGTCGCATCGAGACCATTCTGTCTTTGACGCAAAGTGACTTCAACGCGGCAAAGTGACTTCAGCACATGGCCTTACCAACGCATGGTGGTTCAAGCACATTTCTTCCCCCGCCAATGATCACTTATCCTCCAATGCGGGTAGCTACTTCAGCTCACAACCCTTCGTGATTCCATCAGCAACACATGGCCATTCAAAGAGTTCAACTTTCCTCTTCATTCACCAACGCATAGTCTTGTCCAACACTTAGCCAAAATTTTGCTCTAAAAATTTTGCTCTCCTTCTCGGCTACTTTTCCTCTAGCAACGCATAGCACAATCTCACTTGTCTCTTCCCAACACTCGGCATTACAAATCAGTGCTTACAGGGTTGCTCTGAACCAGCTTTGTCATGTTGTCTCTGTTGTCTACGACGAATACGTTTTTTTATCAGTGTTAGCAACATTGAGTCTCCATGTATGTTGAATGATATTTTCAACATTTACCATGTTTTGGCTACACATTGAACTCAACTCTGGTAAATTGTGTTGTAACTAGTAATTGTGCACATCGTGGACAAAATTATTCTGTATGATAAAAAAAATATATATATATATATATATATATATATATATACACACACAAGTATAAAAGAATATTCTTAGCATATAATTGAAAAAAACTACATAATGAGATGCTTACCATGCAGTAATAATAAGCACTGTCAGGTGTGAAATCTTCTTGTTATGGAGTTGTACTAGGACAAGTAATTATTTGACACATCTGACTCATGTATTATTTCTCCTTATGCATAGCGGTCATGACATGCATGCTAGAAGGATATATATTTTGCATGAATTTGACGCCAGTTTTTGTCGTGTTTACCTCTTAAATCGATTTGGTGTAGTTGAGGGAGTGTATTACACAATGTCGGTACCGTTTACCTCAGACCGAATTGTCTCAACACTCGATCTAGTTGATGTCACTCTACGATATGAAAGCATATAAATGGGCTAACCATCAACAAAATGTCTTGTCCATCATGACAATAATCAGGCAACAACGATATAATATCTGGTGTATATGACGTCCAATTGATTTGAAACCATGTACAAGAATAATTAGAACCCGAAAATATATGTAATATTTAGTTGTATATGCAACATATATATTATTACTTAATTCTGCATCAAATGGTCAAATATTAAGTGATATACCAACAACATGTTTGCTGATTGTTCAGATGCAGCTAAGACACCGCTCCATCTATCACATGGATTTAAAATAACTAAAATACTTTACTACTTATATTGACAAAAAAATAAATATATACAGAAAATAATACCTGACACTGAGTGGAAGTCCCAGAAAATAATAGCTTGTAATTGGACTTGTGGTGCAACAATGTTAAATCTATCATAGGCTCATACTTGAAGTAGTATCAATGGGCCTGCTATATCCAAAACTTGTGCATGACTAGCTTAACACAATTCTCTGTACAACCATGCAAATCAAGCACCACTCCACGAGTAATTACCAGCTCGCTCAAAACTGGCTAATAGTGAGAGGAACATTAAGTGCACCAGGGTATTGGACTTGTCAGCAAATAGAAAGCCTCCAATAAGCTGCATGATATATGCTCGTGCATATCTCTGTATACTGACGTCATCGACATTAGAAGATAATTCTGTAAACTAAGAGGCTAACTACAGGAGACTCAACTTTAAGCCTTTCAGGTCAAGTGGTCGAACGCCTAAATAATCTTCACAAACCTGTTTCCAATCATGTTGCAACAATCCAGTCATAGGTTCTCCGTCCACTGGTAGTCCAAATTGAACTGCAATGTCTTGTAGCGTAATTGTGCATTCCCCACCAGGCATATGAAATATGTGCGTCTCTGGTCTCCAGCACTCTACTAGAGCAGTAATGAGCTGCTAGTCTAACTGTATGAATTTGGAGCAACAAGGTGAAGAACTCACTAGTTTTTGAGTTTTTAGTTTGAGAGAATTTCACACAAATTAGCCAAAAAGCTTAACCTATTTCCTTAATTCATTTCTTCTATTTAAAGAAGAAGATATGCAAATTGCATTAACATGCACAATGCCAAGAAATTGGCTGATTAAGGAGGTAATTAAGCTTGAGAGGATGAGATTGAAGAGGAGGCTTACACCTCCTTCTTCAACATGCACAAGGTGGAAATTTCCAACTTTTCTTATTTTTTTATTTTTACAATCAATTTCCTAAATTGATTTTAAATCAAAAATTAATTTCTAAAATTAATTTTAAATAAAAATAATTTCTAAAAATAATTTCTATATATTTATGCCTAGTACTTTTATTCTTGTAATTACATCTCGTTCCTTAAGTCTTGTAATGAACAATCAGTTTGTGGTCCAACCAACAAACCTAATCTCTCTAGGGCCAATGAGAGGGTGAGGTCCCATGTTCAAGTCTCGGAGTCAATACTTAAGGGAACAACTTATCTGCTAACCTAGAAATAGGTAGGAGTGAATTTCATCTAGCATGGAAGGCATATTGAGTGGGCGTACTCGAGCCACTCTCACCTATGCAAATTAAAGGATAATCTTAAACATACAAGAGTTCATAGTTAGTTTAAGATTAAGATTAAGTTACCTAGGTCATCAGGTTTGAAATAATCAGTTTTAACAGTAAACGGTGTTAAAAAGCAAAAGTGATTATTTCATGGTCCGGTCTTATGCAAACTCATTGCATAGAATGCCTCCACTCATATGTCTCTACATGTATGTTATAGGATCACCTAATTTGTATCAAACACAAAGTGAGCCACATCCATAGCATCCCGAAGATAAGGTACCCAGCCTTATTCTTATACTATAGACCATTTTGGCTATTTACTTAAAACTTGATCCACTTTTATGTCTATAGTCTAAGCATACAACCTATAGCCAAGAGTTCTTAGTTTATTGGATTTAATAAATGTAATTCAAATATGCAATAACAACTTTACGAAATAAATCTCGATAATAACTTTATTGAGAATAAGTTACAAAATTTACAAACAATGAGTTTTAGGATTTAAAACCCAACACTAGGAACACTATGGATGCGGCTCACTTTGTATTTGATACAAACGATGTGATCCTATATCGTTCATGTAGAGACATGTGAGTGGGGGCATCCTATGCAATGAGTTTGCATAAGACTGGACCATGAAATAATCACTTTTACTTCATAAACACCATTTATTGTTAAAACTGATTATTTCAACTTGATGACCTAGGTAACTCGATTTTAATCCTGAGCTAACTATGAACTCCTGTTTGTTTGATATTATCCTTTAATCTGCATGGGTGAGAGTGGCCCAGGTTTGCTGACTCAATAAGCCCCACATTTTAGGATAAGACCAAGATATAGCTCGGGACATAGTTTTGCAAGATGAAATTCGCTCCTACCTAATTCTAGGTTAATAGAGAAGTTGTTCTCTTAAGTGTTGACTCCGGGTCTTCAACAAGGGGTCTCACTCTCTCAATGGCCTAAGAGGGACTCAGTTTGGTAGTTGGATCACAAACCAATTGTTTATTAAAGGATCAGTGGGACTTAAGGAACAAGATGTAATTATAGGGATGAAACGGTAAGTTTGGCCCAGCTGTAATTATGAACAACTTATGAATGATTGACTTACTAATCATGGTTATATCAAGTGGACAGAAATAAATCTACAGTGAGGAGAGTGCAGCTACTGGGCTATAGTGAAGTGTCCTGGTAGTTAATGAATATTTATTAACTAGGTTAAAGAGTTTAGCCAGTTAATTACAAATCATTGGAGCTCATGATTTGTAGGTCCATTAGGTCCCCTTGTTAGCTCATGAACTAAACCTGAAAGAATTTGATATGTTCAAATTCAGTTGAGGAACAAAATTTTATGGTTTGTTTGTTTAATTGAGAATTAGATGAAATTGGAGAGTTGATAATATTTAAAATTGATTTAAATGTTATTTGGATGAATAGAGATTCATCGGATTTGAATTTCTGGGAAAAGTGAAAAATTTATTAATTTAATATAATTAATTATTTAATTAATTTATTATTAAATTAATATTATAGAAATGAATTAATGTAACTAATTTAAAATTAGAAATTCAACTTAATATGAATTTTGGAAATTCATATTTAATTAAAATTGGATTTCTCCACTTTGCATGTTTAGTAGGAGATGTTCCATCCTAAGACATGCTTAATTTTCTTCCTACCACCTCTAAATTGAATGAGATTATCAGCCAATTTGGTGTCAATCTGCATACTAATTGGATTTAAAGGAATTGAGAAGAAGGGTTGATCTCCTTGGCCAATTAATGTAATTGTTTGTTCTTCACAAATTTGTCCAAAATTCAACTCAATTTGGATCCCGCAATCCGTTATAAGACTAAAGAATAATGACGAAGACTCTTGTGGTGGTCCACAAAGTGTTCGTTATCAAAAGCTTGTAGGATTTCAAATCAATTTTGAGTTACAACAAGTAAGTGTTTTTGTCTCTATTTTTCGGTTTTAGAATAGGCATGTGTAATCTTCAAAATTGATGTAATTATAGTGCTTTATATCCTAATTACTTCTGCTTTTACGTTGCTAACTCCTTTAGCATAGGCATAAGTAGTGAACATGGAGGCACGCAGTCATAGGTAGTGAACCCGAAGGTCAAAGTCACAAGCATAGGTGGTGATCCCGATGACACCCAATCATAATCATAGTTAGTGAACCCGAAGGTCAAAGTCAATAGGGAGTACGGGGCCCGATAAGTAAGATAACCATCACCGTCATTCCAATATGCATACAATAATAGGCATCACAACTTAATCATAATGTCCAGTCCATATTAATCAAACAATATTCATGCATAGAACCATAGACCAAACTTATACCCAACAAATACAGTAAATCCAACATACTCGTAACATCTCTTACGTTCATGAGGCCTAACAAGATAACGCAAGGAACTACAATATGTTTATAGGGTATGCATACACTTAATCATGAATAATACAATTAGTGCACTGACAAAATAGTAGTAAATCACAGTCCAAATAGAAACTCAAGCAAACAAATCACACAGAGTCCTTGAATTATAACCTAGAGTATAAATCCATATTTAAATTATGTTCAGGCAACTCCAAAACAATTTACAACAATTGCCCAAAGAGCAACTGGGTCCCAATATTCTTCCAAACTTCAAGCAGTGAGTCTAACCTATCCAATTTCAAGAATTAAGGGTAAGAAAAAAAATACCCCAATTTTCAGCCTATCCAACAACAATAACACAGTACTCTTGCTCACCATAGTTTGGTCCAAACTCGACCTTGTTTTCAATTCCAAAGCCCCTTCCAAAATCGAATCTAAAAATCCAACACAAATGTATCAATGACCAAGCCAACAACGATGGGTAATCACGTTAAAACAAGAGGAACCAAAATTCTTACCAAAATCCCACCAAAAACCTAAGAACCTAGCAAAAAAACAATCTGTTGGCGGTGGCGACAACTAAGTTGTGATGGTAGGAGGTTTACAATCGACAGAAGACACAGACATAGTCAGCAGTTGGTGGAGGCGACGACGCACGGCTGGGTGTCGGTGCAGGCACTACCAGACGACAATGCACGACTATGGCACGGTGTGCAGACGGCGGGATCAGCTTCTAGTGGGTCGCGGCGGCGACGGTGCAGAAGGCAGGCAACGCGAAGGCTGGCAGCGAATTGCTGTGAACAAATAAGGGAGGGAGGTGCTCTCGACGGTTAGGGAGGAGGAAGAAGAAGAAAAAAGAAATGATTTTTCTCCTTTTTATTTGGTTGGGCATGCACTTCAAGACCCTTCAAATAAATAAATAAACTTATCAAACCCTCACACACCCTAAACCATTTACTATAAATATATCTATTTATTAACTCTCATTTTCCTTTTCCCTAAAACAATTACCACTTAATTAATATAAATTCCAACAATCAAATCCAATCTTTTCCAAATACCCTAAATAAAATTCAACTTCTAGATCTCAAATTAAATTGAAATTTCACCAATTAAATTTATTTCCCACGACTTTGATCACATTAACTTCGAATGAATTATTTTTTCACATAATTCAATTAAACCTTATAAGTCCAACAATTAACCAAAATAATTCAAAATAATTAACTTAAAATTACCTAAAAATTTTGAATGTCACACAATGCCAATGAAGTAATAATCTTGGAGTATTCTAAGAGTTGAATCCCATGAGACTAGCTATCTAATTAGGTTTGTTTTAAAGCTATGCAATCAAGTGACCAAAGTAACCAAGATGAAATTGTTGTGAGTTGATGTGAATAAAGCTTAAAAAGATAAAAGCAATCAATGACGACAGTAGGGTTTCAACTATATGTTTTTTTTTATTTTGACTCAAGTGATGCGGTTGCATAATACTAGTGCATTGCCTAACTCATGGACAAAATATTCACCTATTCGGTCTTGTATCAAGTTTATTTAGATGTCTAAGGAGCTAAACCTATATGCCTATGATTAGCTGCTACTTAGATTAATTCTTACTCTTATTTTTTATCTTATGATGTCTCTTATACCTAAAGTGACGTGGTACTCCTATACCTAGGCTATTACCCAATATTTCCTTGTGAACTCCGCTTACATCCTAACCTTCTCAATATTAGATCTCTACTGGAATGCTAAATTAAGTGGCTAGTTTAACCTAACATTATTTAACTTTAAACTCGACAAAAGAAAAGAGCAAGCAAGCATGGTATGGCAATTAAGCATATGATCAAGCTATCAATCCCTAGGGCATCCACATAGTTGAACCCCTTAGTGAATTTAGTTCATATTAAATAATGAAGGAAATACTTTCATTACTTCCAAAGTCATAATTACAAGATGAATATGAATGGAATAGTTCTTAACAAAAGAGAAATGAAAGTAGATGCTAGAAATATAGTAAACACTTTCTTAGAATGAGTCTCATCTCTCACTCTTTTTAACTCACTAGGAATGAATTGTCCTTTCCCAAGGTCCAATCCTTACTCTCTACACACGCTTTTGTGGTATAGGGGTCTTAGCTCTAACTTCTCCAAGAGAACGCTCGTTTTTTGGAGAGAGTCTGAGATTTTGAGTGAGAAATCTTCTAGGAATGGTTGTATTTTGTGATGGGAGAGCTATATGCTTGAGGAGAAGGCTTCCTTCCTTTATATAGGCTTCAAGGATGGTAAAGAGGGTCAAAATCCACAAATTCGGAGCTTTCCAGTCAGTTTCGACGTTGAAAAACAACTGAAGACCGAGTAATTCGCGCTTGCGACGATTAGTTAATGGAAGACACGGATTCCCTGTAAGCACTGGTTTGCGTTACCAAGCGTTGGGGTGCGGCCATGCGTTTGTGGCTATGTGTTTCAAAGGGAGAAGTGGTCGTGAGCGAGAGCAAGAATTTTGGAAAGTAAAATTTTGGCTAAGTGTTGGCCAAGTCCAAGCGTTGTGGTTGATTCACGGAGGTTAGTGAGCTGAAGTAGCTACCCGCGTTGAAGGATAAGTAATTCTAGCGGGGGAGGAATTGTGCTTGAACCATGCGTTTAACTCACTCTACGTTGAGGACAGTTATGCGCTGAAGTCGATGCGTCGAAGACAGACATGTGTTGGAGTCACCCTGTGTCGAAGACAGAATGGTCTTGACGCGACGAAAGTAGTATTGTATGACGGAAATGTATGCGTCAAAAATAGGAGGCGTTGAGGACGACACCATGCGTTGAGTGTGGTCAGTTGCTGGAGGCGTTAGAGGAGAAGTTAACATGAATACCTCGCATTGAGATAAGAACCCTGCACTAGTCTGCGGTGAAGGGTAAGTCGGCAACATAAGTCCTAGTTGTAACACTCCCACCCAAGATATTAAATATACTTCTATATCAATACCTAGGAGTGAGTGTTATCTAATCTGTATTCTATTATACCCTGTTGTAAATGCATTAGTAAATCACAACTAGACAGTGAAATGCTCGGCCTTACAACATTATAACAAAATTTCTTAATAAGATTACATCATAAGTAAGTTTTTAAAGACTATGTTTAGAGTTTACAGATTTCCAAATTAAAAAATTCTATTCTGGCACAGACGGATCTTGATGGTAGGCTAGGCACCCCGAACACGCTTGCTACCTGGAAAAGAAACATCAAAGAAACGAAATCTATGAGCTACATTGCTCAGTGAGTGACTACTAAAATATAAATTCAATAACATGATAACTATAATCTTTGATATGAACTGTTTAATCATGCCTTTTATCACGTTTCATAACCTTATAGATGACTGTAACCTGTAAAACGTTATCAGTACATAAATGATTTTCTTTTCATTAAACCTTTGTTGAGGCGGAGCGAACTCAACGCACCCAACGTCAATAAGCCTTAGCTGTGTGGAGAAATCTCAACACATCAGCGTCAAACCTTTCTATTCTGCTCATAAATCTATCTGGTCTCGGGCTGCCCATGTACCTTCCGATGTCCTTCGGTACCAGGGTCCCAGGAAATTACTCACTCACCGTCATTAAATCCTTAGGTGAGAGTTTCACATAATTTATAAATAGGGCTGCCCATATGCCTTCATCTAACCTTTAGCATTGGGTCCCATTCAACTCTTTCTTTACTACAGAAGCACATATAATACATTTAACATAAATTAACTGTAATCATGATATCTCAGAGTTCTTGAACATTCATCTGATAACTATCTTGATTAAACTCAGAATGTTATCTATTATGTCTCAAGTTAAATCTCACATCTAACAAGATATGTGTTGGTTCATATGCAAAAGTACATTTCAATACCTACTTTAAAGATAACATTAAACATATAGAAAATGATACTGAATTTAAGCTTATCTCAAGTCATAAAGTCACTCACGACTTATTTCGGGCTCCGAGCGGGTTATACACTTCCCTTAGCTCCTTTTGACCTGTAAACATACTTTTTTCATGCTAGACATTTCTAACATCCCTCCTTATATTCTTTATGTTTACTTAGATATCTTAGATATGGGTTCCTATCACAAATTTCCTTCTGTTTACAACTTCCTATTATGAGCGAGATTTTAGACTATTTGCGTCTAACCATGCGGCACCAGCGATACTCAGCCTCATTAGATTAGCGATATTACCTTAATAAGCGATACTAAGCGAGAGTCAGCGAGAGTTGTGAGACGCAAAACCCCTTGCGTTACCAGCGACACTTGTCTCGCTGATCACCCTCCAATCCTTTAACGATACTTCTTTCCTAGTGACCCCTGATGGTTATTGTTCTTCTTCCTCCTTCTCTAACCTGTTCTCAACTGCTAAACATCGAATTCCAGCCAAAGAATCAGATCTATCTTTCCCCTACAAACTTATAAAGAAAAGAGCTTCTTACTTAGGTTGGCCGACCCAACCTTCCGTGAAAAACTTCAGCAACGCATAGCTTACTCTTGTTTTACAATTGTTCAATGCCCAGTTGTCGCATAGTTACTTAACGCATGATTCTCTCGACCCTTCTTCTAAGGTACCAATACATACCACCCTTCAACGCATAGTGACCTCCAACACTCCGTGGCCCTTAACGCCGCATGGCTGTCAACACCTAGTGACCTTCAGCAAATTCTCAACGCATAGCTCTACTAACGCATGTCCAACACTTAGCCACTTCTGCTCCATACTATTTAGGCCATTGTTTTTAATTACTGCACATTTCATAGTTTCTTCTCAACTTGCCAACTTCCAAATGTTCGATAGGCTTGCCATTTTTCTCTACCGCATAATACCATACGTTTCCTCAACTACATGGCGTCAAGCGATTCTGCCATGCGTCCAACATGGTTTTTCACTAAGCATGCGTCCAACTCCACTTACTTCTCAACTATTCTTATCCTACTTCTTTCCTTAATAAACTCTTCCACGAAATAATCTTAGAAAGAGGGTGTGACACTAGTAGTTGTAAAGGCTAGGTCGGTAGTATATATAGCTGGATTAATTAAATGTTTAATCATTTTTAAGACATTTCGAGAGCTTAAGTCGGTTCCATATTTCAGAAAAACTTCAGAAGAAGATTGAGGAAGGTGTTCTTGCGAATTTTGGGCGAGATTCGACTCATATTGATGTTGACAACGAAGTTGGAACAGAGGAATGACTGAAGTCGCACAGTTTGAGCAGTGATTGATATTCAGAGTAGAATGTGTAGAGGAAGCTGAGTTTAGAGCTGAAAATTGGAGGTTAGTAAGTTAACATAATTCCTAACAACTTCTGTGAAGGACGGTAATGCTGAAATGAAGATTTACTATGTGAATCCTTAGGAAAAGCAGAGCTTACAAGATTGATACGCAATCCGGAACAGCATGAGGTGATTCCGGAATACCGAGAGAACGAGGAGGAGTTAAGCCTTGAAACTTTGAGGTAAGCTATAGAACTTAATTTCCTATAAGTTTGTAGAAGAGAAGAAGTCCTGAATCCTTATGGAATGGTGACTTTTAATAGATTGAATTAAGAACAAGAAGAAAGGAAGGAATAACGGTGTAGACTGCAGCTGAGAATCAAGTATCGGCACACTGTCTGAGTACTGATAGCGAGATGGGTGTCGCTGAGACGCAAAGGAGTCTTCTGTCTCACAGATCTCGCTAGATAACGCTGAGTATCGCTGCTAAGGTAAGGTAACGCTAGTGTCGCTCCATCAAGTATCGTTAGTAACAGCTCTTGTTGGTTGGTATCGCTAGGATTCTCGCTTATAATGTTAGTTTAGAAAAGGAAGAAGATTTAATGTTAAATAACACAAGGTAAATGTCTCTTGCAGGCCAAGAAGAAATAGGGAAAGCGTATAACCCACGTAAAGCCTAGAAAGAGTTATGAGTGACTATTTTATTCTTCAATTCTATTTTATTAAAAATGTTCTTATGAAGTATGATTTACAATGAACTGTTTAATATGCATAATGTTGATTGCATTACTCATAAGGCATGTTATATATTTCTAAAGTTGATAGAAAGCATTTTTATGAAATGTTATTGAATAAAGTTTTGTATGATTTCTATGAAAGGATTTTCATATGAACTATTATGTGAATGAAATTCTAAAACGTTTTAGAGAAGGCTCAGTGCTCAAGGACATGAGAAGGCACGTGAGTTTCCCCGGGACCCAGTACTGAAGGACATGAGAAGGTACTTGGGCAACTCGTCATATTCCTATGTGCACATAGAGGTTGATTTGGCTGGTGCGTCGAGTTTGCTCCGCATTAAGCCAGGGACGATTTCGACGTTGGGAGTGTTGAGCCTTGCTCCACCCCAACTAAGGTGGTTTTCGACGTTGAGTGCGTAGAAGCGTCGCTCTGCCTCAACTAAGGGAAAAGTTTGAAAAACTAAATTGATATTGATAAACTCCTTGGAAAACACTCATGTATGATTTAAGATTTGATTTATGAGATTAATGGATTTTATGGAAAGCATGTTTAATTTGAACAAAATGTTAAACTCTTACTTATTCGTTATACATAACATGCCTGTTTTCAATGAATGCTCGTTTTACGAAGATTTGTCACTCAATGGGCTGTTAGCTTATGTTTTCAAATGTTTTCCTTTCCTCCCCCCAGGTAGCAAGGACGTTCCCGGTGCTTAGCCTACTTTAGCTCACCCTACCTAAGTCTCGAGTTCTCAAAATTCAGTCAAGTCTGAGACTTGTACGTTGTATATGATTTATGTAGATGGCATGTAGACCATGTAGTTTTGAGTGGGGATTGCAGTGGAATTTTGTACATTGTGTGATAGATATGGTACTGAAATTATGCTATGTAATAAAAGTGTACTCTATACAGGGATTCATATAATGTTATAAGCATGTGTAGTATGACTGAGTTCTATGTATGTATATAAGTAAATGTATGCACAAGAAGGAATGTAAGATGGGACAATATGCGTCACAAGTGGATGATGTTTATTGTCTTCACATCCCCTTTCAGGTTAGGTGGGTAATCCGGGAGGGGGTGTGACATTCCCAATCCTGTTCCAAATATTTTTACCATACCTACCAAAACTAGCAGTAGTAGTGGCAAGGCCAGGTCTAGCATAGGGAACACTAGAATTTCCCAATTAAACTGTTGACAGTCCAAGAGCAACCAAAGAGCGGTTTTGGGGTTTGATTGCAATAAAATTTAAATAGCATAAAATAAACGTGACGAATAAAAGAGTAAAAACTTACATGAAAAATACCTAACTTGGGTTGTAACAGATTATCCTATTCAATATAATTGGTCATTGATTTTACATTAACAAAATTTAATAATTGCCTATACCTAACCAAATTAATTAGGAAGGCTAATTAATTTGTCCTAAGCCACTAACTAGCCCAACTTGAAAAGATAAAAGCATGCATATTTAAATTGATCTAATATCATTCAAGTCTAGAGACCGTTAGGATGAATGTTTAATTTTCAAGCGCCTAATTAATCATTCGTTTGGTTCAATTCTAGATTGGTTAGATCAATACTCTTCTAATTTGATACGCAAGTTAACCTAACCTATTGCTTTCTATGATTAACATGCAATCAAATGTAAGGAGTTGGACATTAATCATAAAGTAGTGATGATAACATTCTCAAACATCCAACAAAATGACCGTAATACAATGAAACTCGGAATTGAATCAACAAATACAATAGACTTCGGTTTGGAATCTAACAATTACAAGAAATAGGGAAAATCTTAGAAACCCAAGCTAGATGAGCGTTACCTAGCCAATCGTCAACATGTCAATCAATGGAATAGAGTTTAGGTACAAGAACAGATGAAAAGAGAAGAAAAGTGGAGAGAAAATCTTGAGGTAGTTGGCTGGTGGCGAAATTCTCTATAAAAAATCTAGGGTTTCTTTTTATAAAATGGTTGGAGCACCAGAGCGTTGTCGCGAATTTTTTCGTGCCTCAACTTCGAAGCGCCGTCGCTGCACCGTGACTTTAGGGGAAAAATAGTAAATTTGGCATTCTCTTTTTTGGTTGATGCAATTAAGCTCCATTTCGCCACTAATCCCCCATTTTACCTATTAGGTGCTCGATATTCGTAAAATAGCAAAAAAAGCAAGTAAAACCAATGAACAATCTCGAATTAAGTAGAGTAAGATAACACATTTACGGTGCTAAGATAACACATTTATGGTGCTATCAGTTATGCAAGCACATCATATTTTGGCGATACGGGTGCATCAAAGACACCGTTTCTACAAAATAGCAAAAAATCAATGTAAAAGCTCCCAAAACGGGCCCAAAATGATAGAATTGCACTTTTAGGAACCAAATACCTTATATTAATTAATTTGATCCATTTAGAACACAATTTGTGGATTTTAACATGCAAAAGACTAGTTTTCATAAGAAAATATAGTAAAATGAGCCTTAAAAACATACATTTTATGGCATGTATAAAAAACACACATAAATCAATCTATAATCAAAAAAAAAAAAAAGAAAAAAAGAAAAAAACTCTGATACTTTCATTCTTTCGTGCTTGATCCAAAACACATCAGCCTTTTTCGACCAATACAACTTAAATATGAACCTTTTATAAAAACAAGCCAAAATAATGAAAAGAGCACAAAAGTACGAATAAGAAATAGGTCACACGCACTCTTTTCATCCAATTTTACTAGTAATGATAAACGAAATTGAGATCAAGAGACAAGTAAGAAAAAGTATTCAACAGATGTAGCAAAAACATCAAAAAACTCATCAACAAAATAAAATAAACAACAATAATAATAACCCCCACCATCTTGTGTAACATGTAACAAGAGGATAATTTGAAGCCCCCGAGGTCAATAAACCAATCCCAATAACCACCTTCTGAGAGCAAAATCGCCGCCGCTTGCAATGGCCATCATAGTTGGGCCTCAATAAGTAACAAGATTAGCCTTAGTGATGACTTTCACATTCCCAAATTTCTTTAAAATGAGATGATTCTAAACATAATTTTTCAGATCCAGCCACTCCGACGACGACGATTTGAGGTCCAATCCGAAACATACTCATTATATTAAGAAAAACCTTTCATTTAAATGGGAAAATCTTTTGTTTAAATAAGGTACCATCTTTTTTATATATTAGGTTTGTTAAAATCTAACCATCCAATATTGCAATTACGCTGTATGTGTAAAAATTTCTCCAAAACTCATTGAGGGCAAACTCAAAAATATGAAAAAGTCTATGCATGTGGATACCAACCGTTTTGCTAAATCATAATTTGACATTACAATTATAGATGTATGTGTAAATGTAGACTAGTTAAATTTCATAGCTTCATATTATTATTACTGTATATGTGTAAATGTGTATTAGTTAATTACTTGAACTCGTCAAGAATAAACTAGAAATATGGATAAACGGGCATGTGTGGGGCACATATTTTGCCAAAATTCTGACTGAATTCACATTTTGTAAATCTCTAAAATATATCTCAAATCTTGCTATATAGTCCAATTTTTTAAAAAAAAAGAAGAAATACATCATTTAGATTAAATCAATTTGTAGCAAAGCTAAACACTAATAGGTGACGTGTTCAGTTCCCTACCTAGACTTGTTGATTCAGAAGAAAAATAATAAGGAATCATATTAAATTCAAAAAGAAAAAAGATTCAATAGAGATTACAAAAGTTAAATTATAGAAAATACTCCTTTTCAACAATATACTTTGCTTGAAAAATGTACTTTGAACGAGCAAACTTTTTTTTTTAAAAAAAAATAAATAATACTTTCACCATTAATTTGGGAAGAAAATAGTTAGTATTCTGTTTAAAAGGTTGTTTTTAAATATAACAAAATTTTACTGTCTATTGGAGATAGATATAAAAATTTTCTATATTTATAAATAGTTTTGATATATTTTCCATTTATAATAATTTTTCTTGTTTAAAGAATAATCATAAAAATTTTCATAAGTTTCTATAATACCCCTAAACTTCAAAACAAAAGAAAAAAGAAAAAAAAGAAAAATACCAATATACTTAGTATATGGATAAATAGTGAATGTCATGTTTCAAAAGTTGCATTTTAGTACTCTAAACTTAAGAAAAAAAAAAACTCTTACGGTTAGTATATATGGTCAGTATATATATATATTTTTTCTATATATACTTTCATTTTTTTTTCTCTCTATTTGTTCAATTCTTACCCCAATTTTATTAAAACCAAACAAAACCTAAATTATCAAATTAAGCATAAAATCCTACAAAATCCCACAAAGTTCCAAAATCAAAATTTCTCATTACAACTCAATAAAATGATGAATTATCAAATACAAAAAGATTATAAAAAATGAATATCATCTTTGATAATGAGGAACCTCATAGACAGGTCACAACACATTTATTTAATTTGAACATAATTTGATGAATACGATACCCTAATTATCAATTAAAAAGTTGGTACTTGGATTACTACATAAAAAATAATAATAATAAAATTAACCTCTCAAACTTTTAAAAAATGTACAAATTATACCCCCAAACTTTCCACTAGTGTAAAATCAAATTGATAAATATAAAAATCAGACAACGAAATTAAATCGATAGCTCGCTCCATAATGAAGTTGAGACGAAAGTTCTTCCTTGACATACATTTTCAAACGCTTCACATTCTCAACTTTCCCAGATTGAAGATGAATTGCAGGAGTTCTTGATTGAACACAACTATTTGGAATCACAATCCATGGAGCTAAATCCTCAAGAAAAATAAACTTCTTATCACAAGTCCCAACCAAGATTAGATTATATTAACATCTTCAATTTTGAGCTAAATCCTCACAATTATAAATGTGCAATTTAATTGCCCTAAACATTAATCTCAAACCTAGGTAGTTGGGTTGACAGATCATACAACCGATATTCCAAACATATATTATTTGATATCTAGCAAGCATACAATATTTTATTAGTTAAAAAATATTTTTGGTCCCTAAACTTTCAAATTTATAACAATTTAGTCCCTAACGTAAGAAATTCATCAAAATTAGATGTTGATTTTTATTATTTTATGATGTAGACTTTGTATAATATAAAAATATTGAGTTTCTAATCTGTTTATAGTTTATTTATGCAAAAAATTTGATCAAATCTCAACACTAATTTCTACAATAGAGACTAAATCATTACAAATTTTAAAGTACAAAAACTAAATTTTTACATAATAAAGTTTAGGGACTAATATGTTACAAAATTGGACGTATAGGAACTAAATCGTTACAAACCAAAGTTCAAGGATTAAATTGTTATTTTTATGAAAGTTTTAGGGATTAACAGTGATTTTTAACCTAAAATATTTAGTAAAACAAACTACTCTTCAAATCACTAATCACTCTTAGCGTCAATTTCCTATAACGACTCGACTTTTCATTGGGAAATATTTTCTAATAGTCTGTGAAACCCGAAAATTTGACCTAGTAACTTACCATTAAGAGAAGAAACTAGGGAAAATAGGGGAGAACTTGAATACAAGCATGTGGAGTTAGAAAAATTTAGGGGCAATAAATATGGGCTGGTGAAGTTAACCAAATTTTGGTTCTGTATGGAGGTGATATATGTTGAAGGTAGGGAAAGGAAGAAATGAGTTTGAGTGCAAACTTGAGTTTTGGGAAGAGAATAAGTCATAGATGAGTTTGGGAGGAAACCACGATAGGTGATTTTTCGAGTCTTAGACCACAAAGAGGCAAACAAGTATAGATGCATACACCTATGAAAGGAAGGAAAATGTCACTAAGTGTTGAAGAAGGTTGAGTTTGTAGCATAGTTGGATGATAGTTGAGAGTTAGAAACACATCTTTTGGGAAGAATCACCATGATGGATGCAAAGGACATAAGCTCAACGCATGGTGGGACATTTTTGGGAAGATTTCTGACTAAGTGTTGAGGTTTGGAAGTAATCCTAAGTCATTGAGAGAAAGGTCGAACGCATGGTGCATTATTGGAAAGGTAGCTCACCAAATCTAAGGGTTGTACGCATAGGGCATACTCCGGGGAAGCTTTGGCTAAGTGTTGGATGACTTTGAGAGTTGAGAAGAAAACGCTAAGGAAGAAAAGGAAAACTTGGACGCATACCCTAGGGTTTTGGAGAAAATACTTGGTGTTGATTGATTCATGTTTGAGGCAAAGGAAGTGTAAGCCCTACTTCTATCTTTGAAAAATTGCCAAGTTAAGTGGGCGGGTGATTGAGTGGGAGATGGTCGATAGCCTTTGGCTTGAGTGTGTGTAGCCGACAAGAAGGGTTGGGTAGGAGGTAGTCGAGCCCAAGTATGAGGGTTGGTGTGTTGGGCAAGCTTGGCTATGTGTTTGAGGTTAATAGGAAGGTTGGTGTATTGGGCAAGCTTGGCTATGCGTTTGAGGTTAGTAGAAAGGGTGTTCCGTTTGTCAGCATGGTTATCCGTTGGTTGAGGTTAGTAAGGGGGTTGCATTGGAAAGTTATACGTTCAAGAAGGCCTATGGGGTGACGCATGGTGCTACGCGTCCAAGCAAGTCGGCCAAGGGGGTTGTGAGCAATGGTAGCTGAGAAAGGAAGCTACTAACCTCAAAAGGGTGCATGGAGGAGGCCTTGATGCGTCTACCATTCCTTCTTGATTAAGCAAAACCTAGACTTAAGTATTAAGCAATCTAGATTAGGTGTCAAATTGAGGTTAAGTGCAGCATGGACATGCATGCAAGCATGAGGTGGTGAGCTGGGAATTTGCATGCAGAATTCTAGAAAGTCTATAAATAGAAGGTGTCACACCCCATCTCAGATACAATCTATACCTAGGATTGAGCGTGATACTGATTCCCTTACATATAAGTTTATAGAAAGGATACTATATAAATCTCTATTCAAAGCAACAGTTCTATTGACATATTAGAAAAACATACAAGCCTCTCAACAAGTAATTCTGCATATATGCATATAAGGTACAACGCATCCCCCTTTCACTTCTAAAAAACATGCACATTACAAAATATGTGTACAGACTAAATATTTACAACTATCCCAGAGGTTCACTTCCAGATAGGCCCAGACGAGATTCTTCTGTAGGCTAGGCGTCCCGGACACGCTCGCTACCTGAAACAACAAACAACAACAAACTGAATGAGCAAAAAGCTCAATGAGTAACTAAATCTATTAAACTATTCCTAACAAATATGAGCCAGTTTGTCTATCAGTAACCATTACGTATCACATCTCAAAGAATTACTAAGATTCTCTTTCCAAATTACACATATAACTATCAAGTTCTCATGTCTCACAGACTTGCAACTATTTAGTGCCTTCACATTCCGTCCCTCAGCACTTATTCAATTATATTAACATTACCATGTGCCTTCACATGAAATCCCTCAGCACTGGTAACCAATTCTATCTTCGCTCAAGTGCCTTCACTCATGGTCCCTCAACACGAGCTAGTGTGAGGTGGATTACTACATGCTTTCACTCACAGTCTCTGAGCATTGTAATCCATTCCTTATAATTATTCAAGTGCTTTCACAAAGTCCCTCAGCACTTAACTTCACGCTTACCTACATATAAGCTTTCACCATAAGGTCCCTCAACCACTATTATATTTAGACATTATCATTAGTACCCTTTTAACTTACTAACACATCACATTCATAATGAATACTACAAAAGATCACATTTCCTCATCAAATAAGCATACTAAATTTATCACAAGATATAACAAATAGTCACTAACGATTGGTCTCGGCTCTAAGTGGATTATAAGCCTCCCCGAGCTCTTCCTGGCCTGAAAACACATATTCCTCACGTTTAGTTTCCATAATCTCCCTTTTTCTTTAACACACAATAATAACGTTATTCTTTAGACAATTAAAAGCTGCCAGCGTTACTCATCACACACTACTGTACTAGCGACACTGCGTTGAATTTAACCAGCGGGACTACCTGAGGAGCGACACCCAGCGATACTCTATCGAGAATCGTGAGACGCAAAGCCTATCTTGCGTTGCAGCGATACTTGCTTCGCTGCCCTGCCTCTCGCTCTCTCAGCGATACTATCGCTGCAGCAGAACCGTTTTCTTCTTCCTTTCTTCTTCCTTCTTCAACCTGCTAAACATTACATTTTGGTCACTTTCATAACTTTCTTCCTTCAACAAACTTGTTAGGGTATAAGTCCTTCATCTTACCTCTAAATTTCATGAAGAACATTCTCTCTGTTTAGGATATATTCTTCAACAACTCCGAGTTAACCCTAATCGTCCGATAATTCAGCTCTAATCTCTTCTTCCTGAGTTTGACACACATTTAAACAGTTTCAACTCAAGCATCCTTCATGAAACTTGCTAAAAATCGAGTTAACTTACTAACCTCAAAGTTTCAGCCCAAACCACCGTTTCTTCAATTTGTTTTTCCTCCAAAACCGAACGTCACTCTAAGGGAGTAACACCAGCTGAGTCTTCTGCCCAACTCAAATTTCTTCCACGGTTACAATGAGATTTCCACTCCAAATCAGCATGAACATCTTCTTCTACCTCCTTTCGATGTTTTGCTTTAGTATGGACCCAACTCGAGCTCTGAAATGCAATCAGAACAATTGAATTCTCAATCCACTTATATATATACCACCGACTTATTCTTCATTTCAACACTATACTATATTCTGTTCAACGCATACCTTCTTTGTTCAGCTTCAGCAACGCACACAGCCTCTGATGATGTTTCTTTTCAAAACTCTCCCGCCAAATGGTTAGTAAACGCATTACTCTCTCTCGGCCAACCTTTTTAGTCCAACGCATACCCACCTTCAACGCATGGTAGCGTTCACCGCATAATAGCCTCATCGCAAATCAACTCCCAACTCCTCGTGGCCATTAACTTCCAACGGCCCGCTGCCGCAAGATAATCTTCGGTACAAGATGATTCTCCACGCCTTATATCCTCAACGCGTCGTGGCTTCAACGCATAACAATCTTTCCTCACCTTTGCGTTTACTCCAAAACTGTTTCCATCAAAACATGTTGCCATCAACGTATAGTTGATACTTAGCCATTTTTCTGCCCCAAACACAGTCCAGCCAACTACTCTTACCCAATCATCCATCTCTCAGCCCCCTTCTTACCTTGCGTTCCCACAAAATTAGGTATGGGGCTTACAGAAGGGCCGGTAAAAAAGGTTGGTGGGTGCAAATTACTCGTGCAATCTGTGATTTTCTTCGACCAGATTCTCTTAATTTGAGTCTAGTTTTATTGAGAAGGCTGCCAGAAAGAAATTCTATGAGGAAATACTCGAATTTCATCAAAAACTTGAGCTTGCTCTAGCTATCAGGTAAACTGGAGTAGACCGCGAAGTTTCGAAGATATCTACCGATAGAGAAAAAATTAGAAGCTGAAATTTTGAGGTAAGTTATCTATCTACAAGTTTGTAACAGGAAGTAAACTCTAATTCTTACTAGAAATATTATTTTTAACAGCTAGAAATGAAGGGCGTGGGTTTGAGGCTCCCGGGTGAGTTTTGGAGTGGGTGTGCGTGTAGTTAGGCGTGGGCTGTGGGCGAAGGTGAGAATTCATTCAAGGTTATTTTGACAAGTTTTGGACGTCCAGGAGGTGGGCTGACACGCCACAGGCCATGCGGGTATGGATGTTGGCGGGCAGGATACGTTGGTGTTGTGTGCAGGCCGTGGGGGCGTCGTAGGTGTCGTTGGTTGCAAAGGGCGACGTTGTGTGCATGCAAGTGTTGAGCGAGACACATCTCACTAACCTCGCAAGGACGAGCGACGCAGGCTAACGACGCGGGCAACGCAGACCCGCGTGCGCCCTACCTCTTTTGAGGTTATTGTCGATTGTTGGTGTGCGGGGACTACAGCCTACGAAGAGCTGTGTGTGCGAGGCAGCGTGCTATGTGAAGTTTGCTGCTCATTTGAGGTTATTTTCAATTAGGTGAGTGTGCTGGAAGGCTGTTGGACACGCTTAAAAGTAGTTTTCCATTTTTAGATATTTTGGCTAATTTTTGCTTATTGGTAAGCCTTCTCGAGATATACTATAAAGGGAATTTTGAGGAATTTTGACAAAAGGATTATTTATTCCAGGCCAGGAAGAGCTAGGGAAAGTATATAACCCATTAAGAGCGCATGACAAGTTGTGATTGACATAAATTAGTTTTAAATGATTTGTACTCACAGTATTTTTAAATGTTTCGTTTATCTTGAAAATATGAGATTTCTGGTGTGAGTTGAATTTGATAAGCACATATTTTCTCAATATGATTTTTAAACATGCTTTTGCATATTTTTTAGCATGATGCTCTGGAATGCCAGAATTTGTGAAAAGCATGTTGTTTGAAAATATTATGGAAATTCTGAGAAATTGTTTAAACTCGTGTTCGTAAACGATTTGCTTTTATTTAAAAATGGTCCCCAATGCCGAAGTTTTGGGAGAAGGAATCTGGGCAGCTTGAATATGATCTCCAATGTCGAAGAACTAGGAGAAGGCATCTGGGCAGCCTGAATTGGTCCCCAATGCCGATGGACTTGGTGAACACATCTAAGTAGCTTGAATATGGTCTCCAATGCCGAAGTATTGGGAGATGGCATCTGGATAGCTTGAATATGGTTCCCAATACCAAAGAATTGGGAGAAGGCATCTAGGCAGCCTGAATTGGTCCCCAGTGCCGAATGATTTGGTGAAGGTATATGGGCAGCCTGAAAATAGTCCCCAATGGCATCTGGACAACCTGAATTAGTTCCCAATGTCGATGGACTTGGTGAAGGCATATAGGCAACCTGAATTATAATTCCTATGTGCACATAGAAGGAGATTTGACGTTGTGGTATTGAGATTATTCAACATTGGATATGATGAGGTTGATTTTGACATTAAGCAGCATAGAGATGACTCCGCCTCAACTAAGGAAAATCTTTTAAGCATATACAAATGTTTTAAGCTTTCAATGCTTTACTATTTGAATGACAAGCATGATTTTATTGAGCTTTTAAGCCACAAATAGCTTTTCAAAACCTGTTACTCACTGGGCTATTTGGCTCATGCTTTCAAATGTTTTCTACTTTTCAGGTAGCGAGCAGAATTGGGGTGGTTAGCCTACTCGTGAACTCGTGAGGATTTGTTGTTTAGTGTTGAGATTTATAAATATTTTATACTTAGACCTAGCATTGTACATATTGGGATCTAAGAAAGCGGTGTTGTGTATAAAACTCTGTTGTTTATTTTATAAAGGTTTATAATTTTGAGAATATCATTTGTGGCCTTGATGTAAGTTAAAATTTATGCTTGGTTGAGTTGTGCTTAGGAAGTTAAGTGACAGTAGATGTCATAAGGAGTCGATGTCTGCTGTCTTCACGCCTCTTTTCGGGTTAGGAGGATAACTCGGGAGGGGTTGTGATAGGAAGTGTGCTTGAGGAAACAAGGGTAGGACTCATAGGTAGGGTTGGCAAAAAAAAACCCGCGGGACCCCAACCCGATCGGGTCATGGAATCCCTGATTTGATTGGGGATGAGGGTCAAATCGGGGAGATTCTCTGAGTACTCATCCGAGGTCGGGGTGGGGACAGGGAGAGGGTATCCCCCGACCCTGGCCCCAACCCCGCCCCGATATATCCCCGACCACCCCCGTATATATATATATATATATATATATCTCACTCTCGCTCTGTCTCGCTCTATTTATTGGTAGTAATTGGGTCCTGCATTTGAACTCGCAATCTCGCTATCTCTCATAGTCTCGTTCTCTCTCAGTCTTGCTTGCTCTTCCTGTCTCGCTGTCTTGCTTTTTCCCACCTACAAATGACGGGGGCAGGGGCAGGGATGGGGGTAAATTCCCCCCACGGGGGTGGGGACGGGGAACCTCCACCCACCTTGCCCCACCCCCATTGCCAACCTTACTCATGAGAAAGGAAGAGTTGAGAACATAGGATTGAAGAGAGCCTTATGGATGCATAGGTGAAATTTAGGTGAGGTTCAAAGAAGTCCATGAGGATAGGAAAGGAAGCTTGGACGCATAACTTAAAGATGTTGAGCACATACATGAGAAGTTACAAGTAAAAACCTAAGTTGAAACACATGACGCTTATGACAAGCAAGAGTTGGACGCATACCGTTTGAGGAATTGAGAATTTTGGCTAAGTATAGAACCTCCAGAGGCATGTTGAATGCATACATATTGTTGGAAAGGAAGTTGGCTAAGTGTTAGATAGTTTGGATAGAGTACAACGAAACAAAAGAGGACATACCCTACACTTCACAAGTTGGACGCATAGTAATGAAGGGTTGGACGCATGGACCCTATTCTGGGCAAGGGGTTGGATGAGGTGAAAAAAGTGTGTTAAGTGGCATGCTACGAGTTGAACACCCCACAAGTAGGAGGTGTCACTATGTATGGCCATAAATGCATGTAATAGGACATGTGACAAGCTTTATGTCAAGGAATATAAATAGGGTCGAAGTCACTTGTTCACTAAAAATCATCTTCTAAAGCTTGTTTAAGAGAGTTTGAGGGTGTTTTCGGGAAGAACAAAGCGTCCAATTACATCACTAGACGTCCAAGGTGAGCAGTTAGGCGTTCAACAAGGGAAACCCTGTGTCCAAGAGACTGTGTTGCGTCCAACAGTGTTTGTTCTGTGTCCAAAAGGAGCTACCCTGCGTCCAAGGAAGGTTTTTTACGTCCAAAAGGGTGTTTTCAGGCGTTCTAGAAGAATATTTAAGGTTCTGAAGGTTTTCTCATTGCTATTTTCTTAGTTCTAGAAGCTAAGGAAGAACCGAAAAGCCTAGACCAAGCTAACTTGTGTTCAAAATAGGAAAAGAAGGCTTTAAAAACTTACAACTACTTTTCCTGTGAGTGGTTATTAGTAATTCGTTTACGTTGTATGATGTTACTATTAAGTAAGTACGCGTACTAGTATAGGATTATGATTATTATCTATTGCTTATAAGTTATGATAGAGTTTTGAGTTATAATGTGTGTTAAGGATCTTAGGACTGCACAGAATGGTCAGAAGATTTGAGGATCTAGTTCTGAGCCTGCCCTGGATTTTAACCTCACAAGATGGTCAGGGGTGTCAGAAACCTAGTTCCTGATCCTGTGAGAAGTATCTCTTGTGGGATGGTCAGAAGACCGATAGGTCTAGCTTCTGATCCCTCAGAGGAAAGGCTATGTGCACATAGAGCTTGGATGACTTGTTGTGCTAGAGTATGCCAGCTGAATAGTTCGGTATCAAGGTTAAACTAAAATGGGAGGTTTGAGGTTAACTTTGTTATAGTTGTGATTATTATTGAATGATACAACGTCTATTACGTTTAAGGGTCGTGTGAACCCTAGTTATATGTTGACCAGTCACTGGACTTCGTGAAACTCATCTTTTTCTTATGTTTTCTTTCTAGGTGACAACCGAGTTCCCGTTGCTATGCGAAGTCGAGGTCTACCGAGATATAATGTTATTATTTCTTATAGGTAGAAACTTGTATCGAGCTAGGGTTATGTCACCTGTAAACAAACTCTATAAATAGTTGTGTAAATAAATCATGCATGTATAATATGAGATTAGTAATAGAAGTTGTAAAAGAATCCACAATCTCACATCTCTTTCTAAGTTAAAAAGGTAACTCTGGTTAGGGTGTGACATAGTCTTTGTAATTTTCATTTTTGTATATTTTTTTCATCTATTTTGTGGTGTGATTTGGAAATTTTATTTTAATATTGTAGTTTGACAAAATAATAAGGAAAATATAGTAGTTTCGAAAATATTTAGAAAAGTATGATAGTTTTTAGCAAATTTAGAAGGTCTAGTCTTTGACTCGCGATCAATTAATGAAAAAAAAATAAATAAAAACTCAACCAAATTAGGTCGAGAGTTCGACACTCAACCAAACTAAGTCAAGAGTCCAACACTCGACCATCTGCCTGCGTGCTTTTGCCATCTGACGTTGCCTGTCGCTTGTCTTGTCGCACCAGCAGCGTCGCTCATTTCATCACATCAGTAGGGTGTCCCATGAGCCTAGGCCAAGATTTCAACCTTCAACCATTTTCTTTTTAAACCCCCTCCTCATCTTCTCCCACCATCATTTTCTTCTCTTCCGAATACCTCTCTTCCCCACAAGTTTCTCTCCACTTTCTCACATATTAACCAATTTTTTCAAATCCAAATTCTCATATTATTCTATTTTTCCGTAGTTTTTGTTGCTATTTGGATAACAAATAAGAAAAAAGGAGCAATCGTTGTCACTTTGAGGAAAAAAAGTAAGATTGTTGCTAAATTTGTGAGTTTTCTTTTCATTAACTACTAGTTTTTTTAAAAAAATATTTCATGATATTTATATTAAGTTAGACATACCATTTTATTGTTCTTATTTTATATTATGCTAGACATACCATTTAATGTTCCTTTTTTTTTTTTTATGGTCCTTGAATTCAAGAAGTTTTTCTCTATAGTTTAATGATCTTATTTATATTATGTTAGATCTACCATGTTATTATTTTCTTTTGTATTTTAAATAATATTAGTTTTTTTTAGTACAATATTTTTGTAATTTGAGTTTTATTTGCATTTTAAATAATATTAGTTTGTTTTTTAGTACAATATTTTTGTAATTTGAGTTTTATTTGCATTTTATATTTATAGTTTTGTAATACAAAAGGTTTAGTATTCTTGTTTGTTTGTTTTTTTTTTTTTTAATGATATTAGATTTTTTTAGTATTAATTTTTTAATTGAAAAAACTTAGGTTAGGGTTTTCTTAAAAAAAAAAGTTTAGTTTTAGAGTTTGTTTTTAAAATAATATTTGATTTTTTTTTAGTATTAGAGTTTGTATTTTAAATCATATTTGTTTTTTTTTTTTTTTTTTGTATTAGAGTTTTTAGGGTTTAGTGTTTTTTTTTTTTTTTTTTGAAGTTTAGTATTAGATTAAATTTTTTAGTACAAATTTGGATAAAAATCTTTGCATTTTAAATAATATTAGATTTTTTAGTATTAGAGTTTTTAGTTAAATAATTAGTGATATATATATTGTTGTTATTTTTTTTAGAAAATGGCAGACAAATGTTTGAGATTTATATTATTTAAATACAAATGATCATATGATTGATGTTGTTGATGGAATTGAATTTGTTCTGTCGATTCTTCTTTTTGACTTTTTGATTTATGGTCTAGCCTTTTTCAACCTCTGATACTCCACCTGTATCAGAATATAAGCCTTGTTCAACTGTGCCCACGAACCCATAAGCCCTCGAGGCAAGGCGAAAAGGAAGAGATGCTCTGGCTTTCTTTGGTCTTGAACTCGCTCCCCGCTCGAGAATGAATGTTGGAAACTCTTCAATGACATGCTCCTTTTTTGAGTGCAAAATTATTCCTTAGTTGTGCCTATTTGGTACCAAGCTCTTTGAGGGTCTTTCTTTATCCATTCATGCTAAAAGGTAGTGAGTGGAGTCAGGCACAAAGCGATCCTCAGTTGCCGAAAGAAGCCTTGTTTGATCTCCTGTTGAAGTGGTGACCCACCTGCAACATAAGTTTTTCAAACCTGGGTTCATGTCATGATTTTGACTCCAAAAATTGACTAGAATTGGTTGGGTGGGTATCCCAAATAGAAGAAGTATTACTAATTTCTTGATTTTGTATGGGAAAATAGGAAAATTTTCATATGTAATTCATCTACAAAGATAAGACATTAGCGATGAACCAAATCAAGTGGCCAATTACAAACAATACAAATACAACAATAATGAGGAAAGGAAAACGATTCTATTTTTCATTATTAATAATATAGGGCTATATGGACTCGAACCGTAGACCTTCTCGGTAAAATAGATCAAACTTATTATTATCAAAATGATTTGAACTGTTTCAAAGACCCAACATGCATTTTTTTGCATTGGGCTCTTTCATTAACTGCTATAAATATAAGTAAGTTAGTCTACCATAATTTTTCTTAACAGAAAGAAAAGGAGATGGTTCCATGTGCTCTGATTCATTATTTTGATTTGAATCTAGGAGCACTACCAAAGTGTTTCAAAGAAGGGTTATCCTGACGTAGGTCTGCTTCTTACCTAGATCAACTTAAGTTAAATGGAATCTCTATCGTCCTACTTCTGCTTAAAGAATCAAATATGATGAAACTTCATACAGGACAAAAGAGAATTTTTTTGGAGGTCCTGATACTTATTATGCCTAGCATTGAATAGACTGGGTATTCACCTTATCAATATCTCAAATCAATGATGGATTTTTTTTAGTGCCTAACTAAATAGGGCACTCGATTCGGACCGAACTTTTTGTCAGGCTACTGTTATCTTGTTTTGTTCCCTAAAAGTAATAGAGTAAGACATCGATTTCTTAATAAGATCAACTTTTTTGATTACATGATGTACTTCTCTGAAAAACATTGGCGCGTGTGTAAACGAGGTGCTCTACCAACTGAGCTACAGCCCTTGTGCTTGTGATACATATCTTATCATGTAGATAATTTCTTGTCAAGATGAATATTCTATGATCTATTTTGTTGATTTGTTTGATTGGTATTGCTTATTTATCAATAATATTCGATTTAGAATCTATCGATGTGATAGGGCCCATTTGGTTTTCTTTGTGATGATAAATGACCTACTTAACTCAGTGGTTAGAGTATCGCTTTCATACGGCGGGAGTCATTGTTTCAAATCCAATAGTAGGTAGAACTTATTAGATACCACAGAAGCAATGGTATCTAATAAGTTTTTCTACTCAACTTTGTTCTATTGATTTTCTATCTTTTCCATCCCACTCTATATTTATCTATATTTATTTCATTTCACTTGATTATTTAGACGCATTAACTAGGTACGCCATTGATAGCCTCTACTTGTGTCCTAGCTCGTCTAAGAGCGGAATTTGCCTCGATTTTTTGTCTCTTGCCCTGAGCTTTCCTCAAGTTAGCTTTCGCTATTTCAAGAGATTGCTGAGCTTCTTGTGGATCAATGTCACTAGCCTTCTCCGCATCATTTACTAAAATAGTGACCTCATTATTGCCTATTCTAGCAAAACCACACATCAGAGCCATCGTTAACCATCTGTCATTAGCAGTAAGGCGTATTCTCAAAATACCTATATCTACAGTTGTGGCAATAGGTGCGTGATCTGGTAATACACCAATTTGTCCACTATTTGTAACTAAAATGATTTCTTTCACTTCTAAATCCCAAATAATTCGATTCGAAGTCAGGACACTAAGATTTAAGGTCATTTCTTCAATTTTCTCTCCATTTCTCAATTCGTAGCCTTCGCAGTAGCTTCATCGATGTTACCTACCAAATAAAAGACTTGTCCGGGAAGACCATCTAATTCTCCGGAAAGGATTAATTTAAACCCTCTAATTGTTTCTGCTAGGCCAACATATTTCCCCAGGGAACCAGTAAATACTCCTGCTACGAAAAAAGGTTGTGATAAGAAATGCTCAATTTTTCGTGCTCGTGCTACAGTTAAGCGATCCTTTTCGGATAATTCGTCTAACCCAAGGATAGCTATAATGTCCCGCAGTTCTTTGTAACGTTGTAAGGTTTGTTTCACTCTTTGAGCAGTTTCATAATGTTCTTCACCAACGATCCGAGGTTGTAGCATAGTTGATGTTGAATCTAAAGGATCTACTGCTGGATAGATACCTTTGGCAGCTAATCCTTTTGATAGTATGGTAGTAGCATCCAAATGTGCAAATGTGGTGGCAGGAGCAGGATCGGTCAAATCGTCCGCAGGTACATAAACAGCTTAAATAGAAGTTATGGACCCTTCCTTGGTAGAAGTAATACTTTCTTGTAAGGAACCCATTTCGGTACTAAGAGTGGGTTGATAACCCACAGCCGAAGGCATTCTATCTAGTAACGCGGATACTTCGGACCCCGCTTAAACAAAACGAAAGATATTGTCGATAAATAGAAGCAAGTCTTGTTCATTAACATCTCGAAAATATTCCGCCATAGTTAGGGCAGTTAAACCAACTCTCATACAAGCTCCCGGCAGTTCATTCATCTGACCGTAGACTAGAGCCACTTTTGATTCTGCAAGATTTTCTTCATTAATTACTCTGGATTCGCATTTCCATGTAAAGATCATTTCCTTCACAAGTACGTTCACCTACTCCTCCAAATACGGATACACCTCCATGAGCTTTGGCAATGTTGTTGATCAATTCCATAATGAATATTGTTTTACCCACTCTAGCCTCTCCGATAAGGGGCTAAAAGATCTACTACTTTAATTCCTGTTTCAAAAATCGAGAATTTTTTATCTAACTGTATAAAAGCGGGGGCGGATCTATGAATAGGAGATGTTGTGTGAGTATCTACATGACCATAATTCTCAATAGGCTCTCTAAGCACGTTGAAAATTCGGCCGAGAGTCATTCCGTCGACTGGAACACTTAGAGGAGCTCTCGTGTCAATCACTTCGATTCCTCTCATTAGACCATCTGTAGCACTCATAGCTATAGATCTAACTCGATTATTTCCTAATAATTGTTGTACTTCACAATCACATTAATTTCTTGACCAGCAGTATCTCGACCTTTCACTATCAAAGCGTTGTAAATATTAGGCATTTTTCCCAGGGGAAAAGCTATATCTAGTATCAGACAATGATTTGAGTGACACGTCCCAAGTTATTTTTTTTCAAGCGTGGAAACTTCCGGACCAGAAGTAGTAGGACTTATTCTCATAATAAAATGAAATATGTCGAAATTCTTTTGTTTCGAAAATTATTGAAATCCAAAATCAATGTTCGATGGCGGTTAATTCAATAAAAAATGAAATGGGAGTTCGCACTCATTTCATTGGTACCGTCCAATGGAATCAAATTCCATTGTTGACTTATGCCATTTGAATGAGTCAATTTAAAAGTTCAACCAACCCCATTTTCCAAATATCAAGTGGATGGATAAAAATCTTTCGAAAGTCTTTCATTTTCCTATCATTATATACATTACCATCCATATTATCTATGGAATTCGAACCCAAACTCTATTTATGAGTCATTTTTTTTCATTTCATTGGTCCTTATTTCTTATTTCAGCATATCGATTTAGGTCTAATTTATTAGTTTTTTCTTTTTTTTTTTCATTCTTTGGTTTGTGAATAAGTGATTGTCTGATAATGAGCTAGGAATTCTGCATATTTTCACATCTAGGATTTACATATACAACATATATAACTGTCAAGAGTGAATTGATTTTGGATTTCAATATTTTGAGGTGGATTACAAACTTAAAAAAAAGAAAGGATTGGGTTGCGCCATACATATGAAAGAGTATACAATAATGTTGTATTTGGTGAATCAAATACCATGGTCTAATAACGAACCATTCTAATTAGTTGATAATATTAGTTGAGAATTTTATGAAAGGATTCTTATAAAAGGTTTCATTAACTCCTAATTCATGTCGAGTAGATCTTGTTGTTGCGAGAATTCTTAATTCATGAGTTGTAGGGAGGGACTTATGTCACCACAAACAGAGACTAAAGCAAGTGTTGGATTCAAACCTGGTGTTAAAGATTCTAAATTGACTTATTCGACTCCTGAATATGAAACCAAAGATACTGATATCTTGGCAGCATTCCGAGTAACTCCTCAACCAGGAGTTCCACCCGAGGAAGCAGGGGCCGCTGTAGCTGCTGAATCTTCTACTGGTACATGGACAACTATGTGGACCGATGGGCTTACCAGTCTTGATCATTACAAAGGACGATGCTATGGAATCGAGCTTGTTCCTGGAGAAGAAAATCAATTTATTGCTTATGTAGCTTATCCCCTAGATCTTTTTTAAGAAGGTTCTGTTATTAACATGTTGACTTCCATTGTGGGTAATGTTTTTGGATTCAAGGCTCTGCATGCTCTACGTCTGGAGGATTTGCGAATCCCTACTGCTTATGTTAAAACTTTCCACAGCCCGCCTCATGGTATCCAAGTTGAAAGAGAGAAATTGAACAAGTATGGTCATCCTCTATTGGGATGTACTATTAAACCAAAATTGGGATTATCCGCTAAGAATTATGGTAGAGTAGTTTATGAATGTCTACACGGTGGACTTGATTTTACCAAAGATGATGAAAACGTGAATTGCCAACCATTTATACGTTGGAAAGACCGTTTCCTATTTTTTGCGGAAGCTATTTATAAATCACAGGCTGAAAGAGGTGAAATCAAGGGACATTACTTGAATGCTACTGCAGGTACATGCGAAGAAATGATGAAAAAGGTTGTATTTGCCAGAGAATTGGGAGTTCCTATCGTAATGCATGACTACTTAACAAGTGGATTCATTGCAAATACTAGCTTGGAATTAGCCAAAGTGACAATATGAGTAGGAAGCAATGCATGAAATGAAATTCATCCATCTGCCATAGCCCCAACTGGGGATGCCTAATATAAATCTATAAATCGAAAAAGAAGTGAGTTCAGTTTCAGGCACAGACCGTTCAGAATTCACTTTTCCTTCGCACTCGCCTTCCTTCTAACGATCGAACTGGAGTCTGAGCTCCTGAAAGAAGGATGCCTCATGTTCCTTCCTCTCTTCCTAGTAGCGAGGTAAACGCTCTTTCTCGATCAGAAGAAAAGCCTACGGCAGTATATCCGAAAGCGCGTCCTCGAAATTCCCCCAAGGAAAATCAAAGTCTTAGTCTCGAGGGACTAATAAAGAACCAAAGCTTGAATGAAGGTAACGTTTGCTCTTCAAGATTTTTCTACCCGTAAATAGCTTCAGCAATCCCAGTTTTTCTCCATAAGGTCACATAGGGAGATCTCTAGACTGATGCTAGATCTTTGAAGTCATCGTTAGCCTTCTCTTCTTCCTTTATAAAAAGAAAAAATAAAGGCAGGGTCGGCAAGTTCCACCCAAAATGACTCTTAGTGGTGACAAAATCAATTCGAACTGTGTTTTTAGGGAGCTAGGCAGCCAAAAGTAACTTAACTTTTGGTTTCGTTCGCACTCACTATTGAAGTGAAGATCAGATACTAAAAAAGGAAAATTATAGAATATTCTAAAAGGGAAATTGGATAGAATCGTCTTTTTTGAGCCCAGATAAGAGATAGGAAGCCCGCTGGTGGCACCTCTAAGATGCCTCTAATGTTGCCATTAGGGGCTTTTACTTTTGCTTGTTATTCCCTTTTCTAGTTATATAGACCAATATAAGATATAAGAGCTAATCGGGAACGAAATCGGGCAGTACCCAGTTGCAAGTAATATGAATAAGACCTCTTTCCACCCAATAAGACCCTTCCCCCGAGAGGAGAGTACTCATTGGAAAATCAGGCCCGTAGCTGGATAGTCTCACTAGGCACTAGAGTACAGGAGTGGGGATTCTTTAAGGAGCTTTCTGTTGTAGATAATCCAACTTCTGCCACAGACTCAGTATCATCCCTTTCTTTAGTACTCAAATTGCTTTGACTTCATCAGATGCTTCACCACTTTTTGTTGCCCAATTATCTGCTATTGCCGCTGTGGATGAGAGCGTGACGCCATGCCATGTTCCGCGCGCAGATCGAAAAAAAAAAAAACAAAGGCAAGATGGACAAACCGAGCCAAAGCCCAGCAGCTCATACTCGAGAGCCTTTCATCTACCATGCAACCCCCAGTGATCAAAATCTCGCAAGACAAGCTCCCAGGGAGATGAGAGAAAGAAAACGAGAGGCTCATGAACCTCCTCAGGGACAGTTCCAGCCTGATAACTACTGGAAAAGCAAGCCCAAGATGCGAAATTCAAGAACAATCGGCTTCGGGGATAAACGGGATCTCTTGGAGAAAGAAGAAGAACATCCGAAAACGGATTCTTATGAATCTTCGGGGCTAACCCATCTTTATCGATGAGGAAAGAGTCCTATACTTAATGAAAGAGAAGAAAAGAGGCTAAAGTGGTCAAAAAGTGCTAGCAGACATTTTTTTTATATAAAAAAGTAAAAAAAAGGGTGGCAAGAGTTATTCATTTTCCCCCAACCTTACTTAGGCATCTTAATCTTATCTTACTTATCTTAATAGGCATTGGTAGGAGTTGCCCCAAGAAACTAGTATAAGTTTCTTGCCTTAGGAAGATGTATGCGTAGGCTCTTCCTTTAACTTGCTTTCTTACTCTCTTACTCTTTGCTCCCGACTACAAACTACACTCTTAGCCTTCTCTCGTAACTTTGTCTCCACTACCAAAAATTCTAGAATTCTCCAAAGCGACTTTCTATTTCATTACACCCAAATCCCTGCGCTGCGCTACCACCTATTGAACCTCACCTCTCCCATGTTGGGAATTATCTTCTGCTCGTGGATATCTAATGCTAGAAGTTCGAGCAAATAAGGAAGCCGCAAGCTTAGGTTTGTCATTTATTGACGGATTTTCCGGGCTTCAATTTTTCCTTCTACCAATCCCAGTTCGGCTAACATGAGGCAATGTATATTGTTTTAAGTGGCACGAGCTTCTTCTTGTGATGACACTTTGGATCAAATCATTTGAACCAGGTCCAGGGGTTGACTCTATGGCTATTGCGCTTTTTTCGATAGCTACTAACTCACTGGCACCCTTAACGCCCTTGCGCCTGATCTTTCAAAGCCTTGGACTTGAGCAACGTTCGAATTTCGGGTTTTATATATAAAAGGTGGAAGAACTCCATTCTTCCTTGCCTCTCTTTGAAAATGCTCTTAAATAAAGAGCGGTTACGCCATCAATAGCGAAATCGATGGCACTCGCCTTCTTTCAGCATTGAATAAGTAACTTCCTTTCCCACCTCTCCCTTCCGCTGCTAAGCAGAATAGCTCTTCTTTCTCCTGGGTGACTGAAACTACTTTATGCTACCTCTTTTTCTCTCTTTCTGGTATAACGCGAAATGGCAGCTGGATTCCCTAGTTCCAATGTTCTTTTGATTGCTAAACTTTACTTGAGACTTTCCCTTTGAATCCCTTCTATCCTTCTCTCCTTACTAGACCCTGTCTACAGAGCAAAGCCATCTCAATGCGATTTAGCCTTAGACATCTCATTGGAAGTGGAATGCCTCTAATGAGCTCTTTCTGGCAGCAAGTCTCGGGTATTCTATCCTCCCATACATCCTTCCGACAACGCATTCAATAGCATAACATAAGGCTTCGCTACCTGACTTTTCAGCCATTCTATAAGAAAACGAAAGAGTAATAACCATCGATTCTTCGTAATCCAAGACTAGCATCTCATATTCCTTATTAACCTTGGCTACACCATCAGTCATTTCCTTTGGAACTACCCCATAACGTTCTGTTGCTTGGTCCTTCATAAGGTTCCAACCAAGCCGGCATCCCTTAAGGAGCGGGTAAGGTATATACACCAAGAAAGAGGAAATTTGGCTTGAGCCACAGAAGAGAAGACAAAGCATTAGCCTTTGACTATGCTCAGGCTGAACACCAAGTCAATCCTGTAAATTTCCTCTCGTAACACTCGAGCTTTGCCGCCCCCAACTAATTCTAGCTAAATATAATAGCTATGTATTTATACAAAACATTCATATTTGAAAATATTTATCAAAAGAAAAGTTTCATAACAGCATAGTAGTTAATAATGAAAATAAAGAAAAAAAAAAATAAACATAGTTTTCTTATTTGAAACGCCTTGTGATCTTCAACCAATTTTGGACTTCAATATAATTACCAGGAGTAAGTGTTATCGCTTGTTTCCAATACTCAATGGCTTGATTGAACCAAGCCTCTGCAATTTCAGAATCTCCCTGTCGAATGGCCTGTTCTCCCCGGTCGGAATAGGCAGGTAAATTCCTTCCCTTAGAATCGTACTTGAGAGTTCCCTACCTCATACGGCTCAACAGTCAATTCTTTTGTTGTCCCATATTTTAAAAAATTTACCATATCTAATCTAATTGAATGAAATTTTTCATAGATCTAGCCCATTTTTTTCTCGAGTTAAGCAAAAGAGGTTAATTATATAAGTTTCAAACTTCAATTTTGCTGAATAATTAAATAAGTTTTATCTTTTCTCCCACTTTCAGAAGAATAAAGCATAGACATTCCACTATCCTTACAATTTTCTGAAAGATAACTATCTCGATTTCATCTAGAAATTTATATAGAATTCTTGAAAAAGACTTTCCTTGATAAGAAAGAAAAGACTTACTGTCTTTGGGATCTGATGCTACACCGCTGTTCCATATCGTAGGGGATCCACCTTATTACATAAGTGGATTCCTTCATTTTGATCTTATATCATGATATAAGTAAGCAGTTTTTATTGTATCGGCTAAAAACCTGACTAATTGATCTTTACGGTGCTTCTTCTATCAATTAGATCCTTTATCCATAGAATAAAGTATCTAGGCATACCTATTTCTTCATATTTCTACTTCTATGAAGTTTCTTTCTTTGCTATAGATGATACAAATCGTTAGTTTGGACAATACATATGTAGAAAGCCTATTTTTTTAGTATTTATTAGTGAATTTGCTCTTTTTTTTCTTTCTATAGTGGAGATAGTAGCACGTAATGACAAATCACAGCCATATTATTAAAAGCTTGTGGTAAGAACGGGTTTCGTTCTAGTGCCCGAAAATAATATTCCAAAGCTTTTGTATGTCTCCGTTCCTTGTGTGGCTAAGACCTATGTTATAGAGTATATAACTTCGATCATAGGGATCGATTTCTAGTCACGTAGCTTCATAATAATTCTGTAAAGCTTCTGCATAATTTCCTTCGGATTGAGCCGGCATCCGTTAGGGTCGTTCGTTATTCCATTCAAAGAATCTCCGTTCCAGAACCGTACGTGAGATTTTCATCTCATACGGCTCCCCTTTTATGTGATGCGCATAATGAGATGAGAATAATATATGAAATCAAAAAAGATTGAAATACTCTCATTATGAACTCATGGGACTAGCTTTTTTATAAAAAATCTCTAGCCAACCTTCCTGTAAAAGATATTTTCTTAACATCAAGCATGGTGTTACTCGATAAAAAAAAAAAAAAAAAGGGTAACTCTAACAATTTCTTTGTCCTCAACGCCTCTAAATTTTCAGGAATTAGTCACTTCAACAGTCTTCAATGGTTCTACCGGTATCCAAAATACAAACGAGATGGATGTTTATTATCCCAACCATTTTTCTATGTTCCGATCCCGATAAGGAAAAGGGATAATTTATAACAAAGTTTTCGTGTTGTTGATTCCTAGGTGTAGTGCTTCTTCCCCTCTACTACCTATTTTTACTAGTGAATATTTTTACTAGTGGAGTACGGTTGACTTAATCCATAGGTTATACCTTTCGCTTAATGACAATTAAAGCATTTGAGGTTACATTAATTGGGGATACACGACAGAAGGAATTTTTTTGTTTTCAAATTGCACCTCCAAGAAGCGTAGATTTATTTCAATTATTGTTTTCTTTCTATCCTGAATACTGTGTCTTTCTACTAAGATGGAGAGCGGTAAAGAAAATTGAAAAAAAAAAAAAAATCAAATCACACCATCTCTGTAATAGGTGAATGCCTCTTTTTCCCCGGAAGTTGTCGGAATTATTCGTAATAAGATATTGGCTACAATTGAAAAGGTCTTATCGATAAAATTTCCATTTATCCCACCAGATCTAGGCATCGGTACCAACCCCATTCTATAATTTCTTTTAATTACCTCTCGTGAGAAAATGATCCTACAAACAAAGGAATTGCATAGTACGAAATAACATAAAAACGGATTCATTAAAAAATCCCACTCGATATTCAAATTGTTTCTTTTTGATTTCACAGGAATCAATAAAACAGAAGAAATATTTCAATCCGGTTAAATTTCATCCAAATGTAGTAGGATCAGAATGAAGAGAACTATTCTGATTTCAACGAAGTTGAAGAAAAAAAGAATTTTATTTATCTTACAGATTGGGGTAATTCTAGAAGTTTTTTTATTGAATTATGATACAAAGAACAAAAAGAATCGAATAATTATTCTATGATTCATAAATTTTGACTAGATCTATGTATAGGATAAACGGTTGTTGGTGAAAAATCGAAAATTGTAAAAGTCGAATTTTTATAAAAACCAACCAGCATGTGGAGGTTTTAGCATAAATGTTAACATTAGACTTGTTTTTAAACAATTTATTTAAATGATAGGGATGTCACTTGGTGTATACCATCAGGATTGGTAAAGTATATATGCCCCATTCCTAATGAACAAGGAACACATTAAATTACTGTATTAATATTGACATTTTAAATTACATTTTATTATTTTCCCATTGTGAACAATAATTTTAATGAAATTTTATGTTTTTTTTAAAATTGGTTTGAATAATTTCTTTGTAAAACCATTGGTTATTAATAAAATACATCTTTTTTATTATTAAAAAAGATAACTCTTCTAAAAAAAGTTAGGTTAAAATGTTATTAATAAAATTGATCTTTTCAAATATAGCAAAATGATTCAAAATATTTACAAATATAGCAAAATCTCATTGTCTATCTACGATAGACTGCTAAAGACTACTATCTGTGTCTGACACAGACAGAGATAGTAGTCTATCGCGGTCTATCTTTTAGCAGTTTTGTCATTGAAGATAATTTCCCTTAATAAAATGTATTTTTTATTATTAAAAATATAATTGTAAAAAAGTTTATTTTAAAATTTTAAACCGACGAAGGTTGAACTCTTGACCAAAATTATATTTCTCAAATTATTTTCAAAAAGTAAAATTTATTTCTAATTTTTATGTGTAATTTAGGTCTACTCAATAATATATTGCATGTAAATTATTAATTTAATTATCTTAAATTATTTTAGTGTTATTTTGAGTTTTTAAGCTAAAATTAAATTATTGGGTTAAGATAATTCAATTTAAATTATTTTAGTGTTATTTTGAGTTTTTAAGCTAAAATTAAATTATTAAGTTAAGATAATTCAATTTAAATTAAGTGATGAAGATTTAAAAATTTGAATTTAATTTAAGAAAGTTAATGGAGATTTAAAATTTTGGATAAGTTATTGTGAAGTTTAAATTTTAGTTGACAGATTTGTGGAGATTTAGGAAGAAAAGTGGGAAAAGATTATATATATTACCTCGAGAAGCATGCTAACTCATCCTCTTCTTTCTCTTCTTCATGAGACCAGGCTGTTGTCAGCCACTCCATCCGTTCAGAGGTTCGCCGTCGGTCGTCATTCGTTTAGTGATTCATCGCCGCTTGTGATTTCGTCGGCCGTCGTCATCTCTGTCGTGCACACCCATCGGAACCTTGAGGTTTTAGGTAAGATATTAGGTATTTTTGCGGGTTTTCTCAAAATATCTTGAATGCACATTATAGTTTGGGCACTTGTTTGTTGATATCCCCTAATATTTTGCCCTAATTGGATTAACCCATATGGTTTGAGTTTTAGATTCAAGATTTGGAGGACATAACATTGTTCATCAAGTGCTAAGGACTGATTTTAGATGAATTTTGGTAAGTACTAGAGTTTGGAACCCATTTGGACCAATTATAGATGTTGTATTATGGGATATTAATCCTCAGTTTTGGTTATTTGCTCATAATCGTATTGTTGGAGTCTGGAAGCGGTTTTGGATCAAACCCCACTTTGAGCAAAGTTGATTAGACTTTTTGGTTAATTTGTGATTGAGATTTTCCCCCTTAATGTTGAAATTAAATGTTGGCATTTTACTACCGGTTTGCCTACGAGTCAGCGCCCTAACTATCTTATTTAAGATAAGATAAATGAAAACCTTGAAAGCATGCTATTGATTGATTGAATTTTCATGCTATGTCTCATGAACTTATGGACTATTGTGGGTGTGCTGGATGCTAACAAACTATAAGGGCATAAACGTATCTTAAGACTCTGTATATGTTTTGTATGCTTTTTATGATGGATATGAAGAATAATTATGATACGAAGTCTTGTGGTAGATGGATGCATGTTAGATTAAAGGTGTCTGTTATCTTTCTTATTGGGCCATGTACACTCTATGTATGTAAACCTTCGAGTTCACTACTTCTGTCTATGACAGTATGTTTCTTTTGAAATACTACTTATGCTTATGATTGTGACCTTTTGGATTCATTGTTTATGATTGCGTGCCTTCGAATTTACTACTTATACTTATGTCTATGCTTATGTTATGTACACTTATGTCATGATAACAGAAGAGTGATTCACTTGGAGCATTTAAACACTTTCTGACATTAGTTCAAACACGATCATATCAGACAAATATTTGGAAAAATGATTAAAATAATTCAAATTATGTAGAACCGTGGGAGGAATATCTAGATTTTCTTGCCCATATACGTCTGCTCATAATGGACGGGCTTAGAGAAAACATTGGCATGAAGTTGAAATGGGTCTCACATTATTACCACAAGCTACAATGGCCTAATGTTTTTGGTGTGTTATGTATTCCTAACTGCTGCAATTTTGATAAATGGATTGCCTACACCAATTTTACAAGGTAAATCTCCTCTTGAAATTTGGTTCATTCGTCAAATGAATTTCCTCTCATTTAAAAGTATTTGGTTGCATGTGTTTCTCATACTTGAGGGCATATCAGACAAATAAATATCAGTTTCACTCTGAAAATGTGTTTTATAAATTTCCATCTCCAATATATTTCTACTAAATTTCTAATATGCTATTTTATATTTATTTAATTTCTTAGTATGCATCTTAATTTTATTTTTTTGCTTATATAATTTCTCACCAAATTGATGTTTTTCCTTTAAATTAACATTTCTTCACGTTTTTAATTTTTTTAAAAACTCTTTTAAAGTCATTCAAAGATTTCTTAAAATTATACTTTTTTTTTTGTGTTTTCTTTGGAGGTTTAAAAACTAATATATTATTTTATCAAGTTTTGTAACATGTTTTTTGAGAATTTGAATTTTGAGACCGTTTCTTAAAAAAAAAAAAAAAAAAAAAAAAAAAAAAAAAAAAAAATCCTATGGTAGAATTTAAGAAATTTAAGAAACTTAAGAATTCAATTTTCTAAAATTTTTGAGATAAGGAATCGATTCGTCGAAGTCGGAGATCAACTCCAATATGTTTTCATTAAATTTTTAATATGCTCTATTATATTTATATTTATTTAATTTATTATTATTTTTTAATTATATTTTTTGTTGTATAACGTGACTTCAAATTGATTTTGATTTATAATTCACATTTCTCTAGGTTGTTAAATCTTTTATTAAAACTCTTTTAAAGCCATTTAAATATTTCTTTAAGTTACATTTTTATGTGGTTTGAACATTTTAAAAACCAATATATTATTTCAAAAAGCTATCTAACAATTTGGTTTTTAATATTTTTTTTTTCTTTGAAATTCTTATGATGAGATCTAGAAATACCTCGGAGTCTGATTTTTTAGAATGTTTGAGGTGAGTGGTTAGAATGTTTGAGTGTCCAACATTTGGTTCAAAAAAAAAAAAAAAGAATTTAATTAATATTTTTAAAAAAAATTCCTTTATTGAAATGTTATCCTATGACAATTGTGATATTTTCTCACATTCTCGAGGTAATGAATTGTTTCCCAATTCTAATTTAACTTAATTAATTGAATTGTTTCCATTTATTTTATGGAATCATTACTTCAAATATTGGAAAAATTAGAGATCAAATAAAACATTATTTTAAATTATTTTTTAAAATATATTTTCAATCCAAGAGATAAAATTTGGCTACCGTTTTCTGAACTGGTGTTGTGGGGTGCTAATACCTTTAGATTCCGAATCTAACTCTAGTTTTCATAGACCAATTTTATTTTTTTATTTCAAAATATTGTTAACTTTATTTTTGTGTCTAATCACACCATAAAAGAAGATTGGTGATAACTACTTTTCTTTTCTTTTTTTTTTTTTTTAAAATTTAACCCTTTCGAAGACGCCGGCCGCTTCACATCGTCTTGGGCACGTGCAGACATTTAATATGATTAAGAGAGAAATAACCATTTTATTTCAAAAAAGCATAGAAATTGGGTTCTAAAAAAAAAAAGAAGAAAAGAAAAAACAAACTCTACGTACACTTTTCTACATATTTACAGAATAAGTAATTAAAAGAACCTCAATCTTTCTGTGAGGCTAATTTTTTCAAATGGAACGACAATAGCCATATTGTACACTACTATCTAACCATAGTTTACCACGTGGTACATGGTGAAGGGATAGAATATTTATCTAACTGTATAGTTTACCATGGGATGTCATGATCGTTAACATATTTAGAGTGAAAGTTGAGTTATATTCGCTTTGAAACATGAATTGGATTTCTAAGTGTTTAAAACAATTTTTTTTTCACTCAATTTTTTTTTTTTAAAAAAAATTAACATCATTTAAATAGTTTAAAAAAATTTTTTAACACACTTAGAAAGCCAATCCAAACAAGCCTTTACTCAGTAACTTCTTCCGGCAATACCATGGCTGTAGACGTGGATGAAGAAGACAATAATGGACCACGAAATTGTTGCACCACCAACACTGAAGCTGACATTGCGAGCTCAGATGATATCAACAAGTTGCCAATGGGACCCAACTCTGAGCACTCAACACCTTTGAAATGAAGACTTTCCACTACTTGGCCTTCAGGGGATTGACCCACCAATATCAAATTGCATCTACTAAATTCTCTTATTATTTCAATGGTCTCATTGCATTTGCTCACTGTTCTCTCTTCATATCTAATTGACTCGTCCTCTGTTTTTTTCACATTCAACTCCATCAATACTTTCTGATCCATGAGTGCCGAAATATTGCTATCGTCTTTATTCATGTCAACTATAGTTGATTTTGTAGCCATGTCAGAGCTTGGAAGAATACGAACGACATTTAGGGTTATTCCTGGATGTTCAGCCATTCTTCGACCATAGGCTAAAGCTTCGCGATCGTCACGACCGCCAAAGAAGAAGACAGTTACGATGGAAGAAACGTTACTAGCACATATGTGTGAACCACCTCCGAAACCTCTGTCGACTAAGATCCCAACCGAGCATGGTGGTTGTTCTAGAACTTTTTGATTCACCCATCGAAAATCAGTTCGTGTCGTCTCCAAAGATCCATCAAACCTGCCCATAAGTTACCAATTGTGTCAACAACCTTACAAGGAGGAGGAAATTAATAATCTATGGCTTTGATTTTGTTTTAGTGTCTAAGGTTGTTGTTGATAACCGTTTTTTTTTTCTTTTTTTTATTTTGCCATTCTTGAAAACTCATGTGAAGTTCTTAATTAATTACGATTTTTATTTCCATAAAAAAAATTTAAGACTATTTCTTTAAGTTTTAAATGTTGACTTAAATTTTTTAAAATTTTAATTATTGCTATATACTAAATTATTAGTCTAAAAGTACTCCAATTGCAATTATCTAAAAAAAGAACACCCAAGGAAAATTATAAAACCAAAACAAAATTGAAAGAAAAAGAAAAGTATAGAAACCTTTGGTGTTTGTGGAATGGGAGGATGATAATGGCGGCACGTTTTCTGTCGGCACTGTTACAAATATCCTCATGCATATCTGAGAACGCAGATATGGCCGTCATTGGACGTATTGACACTCGACTAAGCTGCTCAAAAGCCTCAAAAGCCACCACTATTTGATCCGAATCTGACTGCCCTCCTCTTTTATTCCAAAACGGCAATCCATTCTTTCTAGCTCTATGAACCATTACAATCGCCGACGACCTCTCCGTCAGCTCCATCAAATGCATCGCATAAACACATAACCGCCGACCACGACCCTCCCTCCCACGAGAAACCTCTATCAGATTCAATATCGAAGGAATGTTATTAACAGAGTGAAAGCAAGCCAAAATCCGCAGCTCTGAATTGCCCTCCTCTCGCTCGATTGTTCTGCATGTGTATTCTGATTTGCTCTTTCTTTTTGCTGGCTTGTAAACCGCCATTACGACTGGGGTTGTGATGAACGTCGTGATTATAGCCATTAGAACTAAAATCGCAAAGGTTTGGTCATTTAAAACTTTTCTGTCTTTCCCTATGTTTAGGACAATTAATTCCACTAGCCCTTTGGTGTTCATTAAGAATCCTAAAGCGATTGATTCTTGGAGTGGCATCTTGCAAAAGAGTGCTACAGAGATTGTGCCGATGATTTTCCCAAAACAAGAGGTGAATACCACCAGGACGAGGAGACCCCATGATTGAGCTCCTTTGATTGTGGCAATGTTGGTTTTTAATCCGCTTGATACGAAATAGAGAGGGAGGAATAGACCCGATACAAGATCTTCGACTTTCTCCACCAGGGCTCCAGCGAGTGGGCCGTCTTTTGGGACGAAGACACCGACGACGAAAGCGCCAAACAGGGCGTGGATTCCAATTAAGTCGGTGATGAATCCAGCTGCCAAGACGCTGGATAAAATGGCGCAAATGTAGAGTTCGCTTACTGGCTCGCCATTGGAGCAGTGGCGGGAAATCCAACCGAAGATGGGCGGGAGAGTGAAGAAGCAAAACAGGACAAAAGCAAAGCCGCACAGGAAGACCCAGAGGGAGACGAGAGGGGAGCGGCCGGTGCCGGAGAGGGCGACGGCGAGGGCCAGGAGAATCCAAGCGGCGATGTCATTGACGGCGGCGGCAGACATGGCCATGCGACCGACGTTGGTGGTTAAGAGCTTGAGTTCGGCGAGAATGCGGGCAAGGACGGGGAAAGCGGTAATGGAGAGAGCTACGCCCATGAAAACTAGAAAAGGAGGGCCATGGACGCCTTTGGAGATGGTGGAACGGAGGACATAGGAGGTTCCAATGCCGAGGATGAAAGGGAGGGTGATTCCGGCAATGGCTATGGCCATTGCACCCTTTCCGGTACGACGGAGGGATTTGAGATCTAACTCCATCCCCACCAAAAATAGGAAGAACAGAAGACCCAGATTTGCCAATGTATCCAACACCGGTAGGCTTCTTGCCGGAAAGACTCTGTGAAGAAATTCTTGGCTCCGCCCCACTGCCGACGGTCCCAACAATATTCCTCCCTATAAATCATCAACAAATGACACAATTCAAACACAATAATAATAAGAAAAATCTTCCCATAATAATATTTAGCTACTAACCTGGCTTGTTTACATTTTATATATTTTTTTTTTATCGATAAATATGCTTTAAATGGACTCCCCAAAGTCAATGTTTAACCGACTCAATTTAGCTCAGCGCAATTATTAATTGAATTGGATATGGATCACTATTTTTATAACAAGAAAGCCAATCCATATTAGAATTGGCCCGTTAGACTTGCATAGTAAACTACATTAGACCAATCCAAATAGATATGCATCCTATATTATATTTTATATATTAAAAATAACTTTTGTAAAAAATCCTTTTCAAAATATATTTAGATTTTTAGTAGTTTTCGGTCCATATATATTTTTCAAAACCATTAAAAACTAATAAAACTTTTTAAGACAATTAAACATTAAATAAAACTTTGATAGAAATACAATTCTAATAAGTTTTGATAAGTTTTCATTCAGAAAATCTAAAATATAGATATACATAGAGGAAAAAAAGAATTTAATTAATTTTTTTATAAAATGAAAGAAATTAATTATTAATTTGATTTCTTATAAATTATTTAATTAATAACTAATGATATCGAATAAGGTTGTTTTCAAATATAGCAAAGTGAACTAAACTATTTAGAAAAATTTCAACGATAGACTGCAATAGACTTTTATCGTTTCGTGATAGAAAATAGTGATAGAAGTTTATCACGATCATCGGTGAAATTTTTCTAAATTTATAAATAGTTTAATATATTTTTCATTTATAACAACTTCCTTATCGAATATCCATAAAATTAAAACTTTAGTATCGACATTGATATCAATATTTAAATGTTAGACTAGATGAGAATATGTGATTTGACTATAAAGCTAGGGGCTCGAAAAGATGGTTTGACACCTACGGCTACAGGAATGATTCTAATCATTTCATACATTCAATTTCTTTGGTAGAATTTATTTATTTTTCATGATTGTCACCCATTTAATATTAACAAGTAATAAAAATAATAAATTCAACCATGATAGATGGACATAATAACTATGTCTAAACATTAATTAAATTAGTACAGTTTTGGCTAGAAAAACGAATCTATACTAAATATGTGGCTACATCCATCATTCTTTAGTTTTCATTAAATTTTCCTCAACTTTGATAATAACTACAATTACATGTTCAATTCCATATCTTTTAAATACTGTAAATTAAATCTTAGTCGCAATCCTCAAAGAAACAAACGCTAAATAGTGACAACTAGGATAATAAAAAATAAATAAATAAAATCCATTAATATGTTAAATGTTAAATAAAATGAATATGTATTATTAATATATGTGGGTAAAAAAAAAAAGCGAAAATTGAAGGTAAAAGGATGGTTTTTAGTGAGAGAGAAAGAAAGATACTTACGACAATCTCAGCGATGACTCGAGGTTGTCTGAGTGGTCGGAGAAGGAAACCAAGAAGACGAGTAAGAACAACCACTAAACATATTTGAAGAATGGCTAAAGGGAGAGCGAAATCAAGCGGGTTGTCGCCTTGAAACACGCCGTTCGACGTCGCTTTCATCGCCGCCGGACAGCTACCCCTTCCGGTCTCATTCACTGCCATTTCTGACCAGCAAAAAAACTAACTACCGCCATTCAAATTCAGATCTCACAATAAATAAAAATATATAAATGTTTTTTTTTTTTGGTGGGAGAAAAAAAAAAAAAAAAAAAAAAGCATCATGATTGAGACTCCTTGTGGGAGAAACAAATATGTCCTCTTTATCCGAATGCTTCGGAACGTTTCTGATGTTGGTAATATAAAATATAAAAAAGTTATATATATAATATATATTTATATATCAGTTTTTAAATACGTAACAATTTGAGGTTTTTTACAACTTCGTTGACGTTGATTTAAAACAAGTAAGATGAGGATAGAGAGAGTACTTTGATAAGAAAAACTAAGGAAGAACAATTATTCCTTTTATTAAAATTGTAACTTTTTTATTTTTTACATAGGCTCAAAAATCTTCTTGTTATAAAATTAAAACCTTAATAAATGATTTCATAAAATAAATAATAAATTTCTTTTGTGGGTTAACTAAAACCATCTCTTCATCCGATAATTTAAGTGCTTTTAACTCATTAGTCAACGAAATATATATTAATATTATTAAATAAAGTGGGAATAGAGAAATAAATAATCACCTGAATTTTGGTGGACAGAAGTTCTTGATTGGAAAATGAGATATCAATATATTTTGTATCTCCAAAAGAAAATTTTTCTGATGAAAAAACACAAATGGAAAGAAGAAATGGGATATTGGGTGGGATGAAGAATTTTGGCACTGCCAAATCCCCCTTTTATATCCAAACCACACCTTCATGTGCATGCCTATGTTGGAACTAGGGTTCTTTTGGTAATTTGGAAATACAAATATTTTTATTTTGATAGCTACTCCTTCTTATAAATATTTTGACATTTATCCATCACAATTAAGAAACTTATATTATGTCAAATAAGATAACTTATGAATCTAAAATATTCTAGGTAGCATTTTAGGTTTAGAATTCAAATTTTGGATTCGACAATTGATGACTCTAACATTCTTTTGCATCTCCTACAACCTGATAATATCATCTTTACTTGTATTGAACGGTTTCTAAGAATGGAAATATCCCTACAAATGGATACATGTCATTTTATTAACATGTTTTGTCTTTACATGTTTCTTAGAAAAAATTTCAACAGATCACGTATATGCTTTGTCCTTACGTCTCCGACAATCCCTTTAATTCATTATTACATGAAAATAAGTTGTTCTTCATTTAAGATGAGATGTTTTAAATCTTTTAATTTAGAGGTTATTAAGATTCGAATTTCTTGCTAATATTTACTTACAAAGACAAAAATGGAAATCATGCCATGGTTTTTGGAAAATAAAAAAAGTTATTCCAAAACAAAATTCTATAGCATAAAAAATTATTTAAGGAGTGTGTCACAAAGTGGCTTTCTCTTAATAATTATTAGGGATATATTAAAAACTTTGCATCACTCATATAATAATCTAAGATATGCACAAATTTGAATTATTTTTGCAATTCTCTCTCATATAGCAAAAATGCTAATCGTATGGTAGTGGCAGTTTTAAAAATATTATAAAAATTTTAAAAATATAAGATTCTTTTCAGCAAGTAAAAAAAAAAAAAAAATTGGAATAAAAAGAAAATTATCTGGCAAAATTGCTGAAATTGCAAAATATATCGTGTATCTGCGATAGACCGATAGACTACTATCTGTATCTATTGTAATACAGATAATAGTCTATCGTGATCTATCACGGTCTATCATAGATGTACACTGAAATTGCATTATATTTGTAATTTTTTTTTTTATTTATTTAACTACATTTGAAAAAGTATTAAATAAAATTCATTTTCTTTTTAAATTAAAAATTCACTATCGATTTTTGTGAGAGAGTTACATGATGATTATTGACGAGAATATTCCAAACTTTGGGTGATTGCATTTAATTCCATGAAGATGAATAATGATGAAAAAAGAAATCAATTCATTTTAAAAAATAATAGTGGGATTCCTTGGCACGACTTTTACATATTGAAATTTTTCTTGGCCTTCGTTGCATGATTAAAAATAAATTTTACATTCATTTGTCTAAAAAATTAGCACACTAATTTTAAAATGAAGTGGATGATGGCTCTCCACCTCATATCTGAATAAGGTATTAAAGAAAATTTGACTAAATAAATAAATAAATAAAGTTATATTTTAAGTAGTCAACTAAATTCGCTAATCAAAATGCATCAATTTGCTAAAGGTTGGAATGTTCAACAAGTTATTGCTACCGTTTTTCAAAGAAAAAGAAATTATTGGAACTTAAAAAAAGTTAAAAGTGTTGTAATTAAATTTCTTATAGGATCCATTCGATAATATTTTTTATTTGGGATAAAATTCATCTTTGATTTGTTCAAGATTTTGTCAAATTAGTTCTTATATTTACAAATGTAATAATTAACTCTATAAATGCTCGATTTTGGTTTCTCTTTAATAGAAACTCACTTGGAAAATTTTTAAAATAAAATAAAAGCAATGATAATTAAAGTAATAAACTATTATTATTATTATTTTGAAAAAAAAAAAAATGCTCTCCTCTTGTTGTCCTCCCATAACCAAAGACAAATGCTTTGGACCTAATGGGCCATTTTTAAAATTTCCCTTTTGTTGAACAATAAAAGACAGAGAATCTAATAAAGTTTGATAATCACTTCCTGTCTTCTATTTTCAACAAAATGATAATAATATAACAATATAAGAAACACAGCCACATTTGATAATGCATTAAAAAAAAAAAAAAGACAATTGATAATCTTATCTCTTTTTTTCCAAAAAAGAAAAAAAGAAAAAAGAAAAGAAAATATAGGTAGATATTTTTAATAATATCTTTTAAACCATTATACAATAAAGGGTCAAATTATAATTTTATTTCCAAGGAAAAAAAATATAGATAAGTTAGATACTTTTTTTTTTCTATGTTTAAAATTAGAAAATAGAAAATAGTTGCCAAACAATTTCTTTGCTATGATTTGTTTCTTTTGTTGAAAAAAAAACCTAGCTAAATTTCAAATTTCAAAAGTTAAATTTTGCATTTTGAAACTTTTTTAGAAATATTATGGAAAGAAAAAGTATATATGTCTAATTTTTAAACATCAAATGATATTTAATACTAAAACTTAATTATTTCGAAGTATTGAAGTTTTTTTTTTCTATGTTTATGAAATTCTGATTCTCATTAATTTTTCCACTTTTGGAAAATAATGTTCGTTATATATAAACATCTCTTTGTTGTTTAGTCAAAATTTGAGGGTTGGTTTGATAACGAATTGAATTTTAGTTTTTAGCTTGATATCTCATTGAGTTTTTTGTTTTTTATTTTAATTTTAAAACATTTTTAAAATTGTTGAGAAAATTTTATAAAAAAAAGGCAAATATCCATATATACCTCTAAACTTTGGGGTTGTATCAATTTAAACCCCAAACTAATAATAATTGTATCAATTGAAACCCTAAACATTCATAAGTGTGTCAATTTAAACCCCAAACTAATAATTGTATCAATTTAAATCATAAACTTTCATAAGTGTATTAATTTTAAACCCTCTATTATGTTTTAGGGTTTAAATTGATATATTTGTGAAAGTTTAATTAGGTTTAAATTGATATACTTATTAGTTTGGGGTTTAAATCGATATAACTCCAAAGTTCAGGATTTAAATCGATACAACTATTAGTTTGAAGTTTAAATTGATACAATATCCAAAGTTTAGGGTATAAATTGATATTAACCCAAAAAAAGAGATATATGGTTTTTAAAAACAGGTTTTGGTTTTAAATAAACATGTGTGGGTTCTTTGGTATGGAAGTTCCACTAGAACAAAACTAGGATTTCAAAATATTTAAAAACTGTTAAATTTAAAATTCGTGACAGTTATTTTCAGTTATTGTATCCCCAAAGGTAGGAGCTTCAATTAATAAATGTCATAATTGGTCTTCTTATGACAATAATTAATTGTCAACAACAATTACTAACAATCATAGCTTGTCATTTTCTTACTATGATTTTTTATCTTTGTCACCAATTGACTCAAAATTAGGTATTTTCTATATTGTTATGGATACAAATGACAATTATTCAATGTCAAAAAAGAGAATGTAGTGGCATTTTTCTACTGTCAATAATATCTAAACCATGACTTTTTTTTCTTTTTTTTTTTTTTTTTTTTTTTTTGTCAATAGTAACTTAACCATGATATTTTTTTTGTCAAGAATATATGAACCATCACAAATGTTTTTTTGTCAATAAACGTTCTATCATGACACATTTTTTCTATGACCCAATTTCATACTACGATAGTCCTGTTTTGTCAATAAAAAACATATTTTGATATTTGTTATTTCTTTCAATCATGTAATTACACATATGATTTCCATAATCAAGTAATCCTAATTAAACCCAAAAAGAAGAACATAACCATAAAATACCTTAATATAAGTATGATAAAGTTGATAATACTTTTACAAAAAGATCGACTAATTACAATTGGTGAAGGTTTTACAAGAATCTATAACTATTTAGGTACAGTAAGTACATTGCACCCAAATTTTGCCACTAACCCTAAAAAAAAAATCTTATAAACGTATCAATTGCTCCATGGCTTCACTACCCCAATGCATTCTTGCAAAACCTAGTAAGAAAACAAAAAATCATTTTAGAGTTCAACTTTACACATCAATATTGACAATGATAATAATGAAAGAAGGTTTTACATTTCCAATGTCAACAACTTATCCAACTCAATCGATATTGCCCAAAATATTGATGTCATAACCTATACCCATAAGTATGAACACCCATAATTAAATTGGGTAATAACCCATACCCACATTACATCAATGTCAATGATCATAACAATTTTAATCTTACGAAAGTTTGTCTACTCAAATCCAAAAGCTACGAGAATTTCATTTCAAACCATTTTTTTTAACAAAATACCAGAGAAGATGGATCAGTAGGCTCACTGGGATATCTCAACTAGGTTGACACCCCCTAGCGCCCTCATCATACTCCTGAGTCCATATATTCAACCAAAGGAAAGAGTCTAAATGTACAAAGAGAGCTATAGGGAAGCTCAATACAAAAAGAGAAGAGCAAGATCTAGAGGAAAGCTCTCTAATTGAGTGAAATAGTAGCCAAATCATAATTACAAAAAAAAGAGTAAATTTAGAGCACCAAGAGGGCACAAAAGTGATAATGTCTTCTTTCAGATGGCTAGCTTTTTAGTGTCTTGGAAGGTCCTGCTATTACGCTCGAGCCAAATACACCAGAGGGTCGCAAACATGATGTTGCTCCTCATGATGTTGGAGTAAGAATTTGGCTTCAAACCTTTTAGATAATCCACAAGAGAATTTGTGTAAGGTAGCTGTGCAGTGTCTATGAGCTAGTTCCAAACAAGGGAGGAATAGTCACAAGTGAGGAAAATGTGCTCCATCGATTCCGAGTTATGCTTGTAAAGAACACACCAATTTGGATTAAGATGCATATTGGAGTCTCTAGATTGGTATTTATCCAAAGTGTTAAAGCCTGTTGTTCAACATGGTCCAAATAAAGAATTTGCATTTTTTAGGCATAACAGCAGAAGAAAGGGATTCAGAGTTGATGTGAGGGGTAGTGATGGAGGAAGCACGGATATGGTTCTTTAGGGAATTTACACTGAAAAGCCAATTGGAGGAAAGGTTCCAGGACACTATGTCTTTGCCTACATCAGATGAGTGGGGCGACCAGTGATTGGATAAATGGAGGAGAGATTGAAATCATAATATACTCTAGACGCAAACAAATACAAGAATACTAACAAGATTCAACAAAACGGTAGTAAACACACCAAAACGGTAGTAACAAGATTCCAAGTTATTCCTGCAAAGAACACACCAATTTGGATTAAGATGCATATTGGAGTGTCTAGATTGGTATTTATCCAAAGTGTTAAGCTTGTTGTTCAACATGGTCCAAACAAAAAATTTGCATTTTTTAGGCATAACAGTAGACCAAAAGGATTCAGAGTTGATGTGAGGGATAGTGATGGAGGAGGCATAGACATGGTTCTTTAAGGACTTTACACTGAAAAGCCCGTTGGAGGAAAGGTTACAAGACACCATGTCTTTGCTTGCATCAGATGAGGGGGGCGACCAGTGATTGGATAAATGGAGGATAGATTCAAATCATAATATACTCTAGAGGCAAACAAATACAACAATACTAACAAGATTCAACAAAACAGTAGTAAACACATAATATTAAACAACAAATAGTATAGTGTTTCAAGGAACAAAAGTAGGAAAGCTAAAAACTTCATCACAAACAATGATTTTTTTTTTTTTTTGGTGGGGTGGAAGGGGTTGTAAACATAATTAACATGTACAAAAATCATATACCTATTAGCCAAAGCAAAAAATATTCCTTCAACCTATATATACTTTTCGTTAAGTATTGATCACATTACATCTTCCTACGATAAAATGTAAATACTCAAATTAGCATATAATATAGTGAGATAGATCTAGCGTCCAAAAACTTGTACATACTCAAAGTATTGCACTATTAACATCAAATTATTCGCTCAAGCCAAATTGTAATTACTTGGAAGTATTATGTTTAAAATGTCACTTATATCATGTATGCATCGAGACAAGCAGTTGATATTTGACGCATATAACAAAAATCCGTTCCATGAATATTTCAGACATGGGCATATAATTGAATTGGAACCATTACCATGACGTAAACCAAATTCAATGAATATTTCCACTCCTAACTCATATTCACTGGACATCCTGTTTTTCGTCGTCCATGACTTGTCCATTGTACAATAATAGAAAACTTAATTCTTGGTAATTAGTCCCTAAACAAACCTAGTAAACAAGCTTGGCAACAATAGAATTTTCAAATTTGAAGTAGGCATTGGAATTTAAATGCAACTCAATTGTTTCTTCACGTAAAAGTTTATACTATATTCATAAAGGTCAATTCTATCCCCCAAGCAAGTGAAGAAAATGAGTGGGACAATTACAAAAATAAAAATTAGGAACTAAGATAAACCTATTAAATGGTAAAAAACCAATGTGAAATAAATCTTTAAGCAAATAATTAATTGTGAACTCAAAATATGATATAATTTAAATGATCTTTTCTTTTAGTTAATATATTTAAAATATTGAACACTCTAATCTTAATTCAATATATAAAAATAGGAAAATAAACCCTTAAAAAAATGTTATCTATTCTACAAGTTTTTCAAGAAATTTCTACAATTTTCTCAATCTTTTCAAGTTTAAACTAAATGTGAGGAAGGATGGAGCGTGTCGCAAACGGTCAAAAATCGAAGCCAAACGATCGGACGGTGGCTTGTGAACAATCGGACGATGATACTGTGAAAGACCAAATGTGGGGCAACGACGATGCATTCGAACGACAAGACGACGGGGTGAACGGAACAACTGGACTACTAAGAAGAAGAACGACGACGTTGCAACTGGATGACTAAAATCAAGGACAATGGGGAAGACGACGAAGGGCCAAAGATGGATGGAGAGGGATGACGGGCAAAGGGTCGAAAACTACGAAGGATGACCAACATATTGAAGATGAATGAAGAAGGCCGAGGGGCTGTGCTGGAGGGTTCTCGTGTACACACTTCAAAACTAAAAAGTTTATATTATTTTATATCATTTATGATAAATTCTATTTCTAAAATATCTATTTCTATATTATTTTATATTACTAAATAGAATTTAGTAATATAGAATTTGTAAACCACACTTTAAATAATCAATTATCTTTAATGACATTTAATTAGTGTTATAAATTGATGACATTTAAAACTGTCTTAAATGAAAAAAGTTCGAAAATTGCGTTTTTTCCCGCAAAAAACATGCGTTTTTTTGTCATTTATGACACAGTTTTTTCTTTCCCTCAATTTTCACCCCAGTTTACTACCCCTTATGTCATAAAGACCCAATTTTTGTTGTAGTTTTCCCTTGTCATGCAGTGGTGTGGAGATTTGCTTCACGTTGCAGGTGTCGGTTGAATTCTTAAAAATTACAATTTTTTTTTTTTAATTTTCCATTTTACAATAATAATTTTTTATATAAATATAAATTATAATATTTTTTATTTTGATTTATTTTTTATTTTATAATAATGTCAAAAATATTTTCCTATTTTACGGTTTATTCCCACGTCAATTCTCATTTTTTATTTTAACAAACATATTTAATTTTTTTTAAAGAAAAACAATGCTAAAATTAAAAGTTAAAATGGTTGAAAGATATGAATAAACTAAAATATTTATGATTTTTATTTTTATTTTACAACTCCCCTGAGAAAGTATGTTTTTGGAAATGATCCTTGTTTTTTCCTCAAATGATATTAATAAATTAAAATTATTATTATTATTATTATTATTTTCTTAGTTTTTGTTGATATAGTTATTTTTATTATTTTTTTTCATTTCATTGGTATTAATCTGAGTGTTTAAAATATTGATAATGTTGAATATAAATATTTTTTTAAAGTTAAAACAAAGATTTAATTTTATAACTACATATAGTTGTTCGCACGAGGTTGTCGAAAAAATTTGATTCGTAGATTTGAACTTAAGTTGATGTAGATTTGATATAGATGTGATTCAACAGTACTTAAATCATCTGATTCTCTCCTAGTTGAATGTACAGAAGCGGAACGCGTGAATTTTCTTGAAATTGGAGTTTTGGGAGAATGTCTGTCTTCTAAAGAGCTTCAGTCTTCAAGTGTGGTTCAGAAAATTCTACACTTAAAGAACCTAGAGAGAATTCTCGAATTGAACCACACTTGAAGACTGGAACTCTTTGGAACACAAACATTCTTCCAAGATTTCAACTTCAAGAACATCCACACATTCCACTTTTGTACATCAAGCGTACGCATTCAACTGAGAGAGAATTAGATGATCAAGTACTAGAGATTGAACTACATCCACATCAAATCTACATCAAAAATTTAAAAACATATTTTAAAAAACGAAAAACTAAAAACCAAATAATTAGTTCTCGTTTGCTAACTATTTCGTTTTTTTTTTTTTAAATGAAGCCTATAAACACTACTCCCACTTCCAAATTTCTTCCTCTGTTGTTTATTTTTTACCAATGGTTTAAAAACCAAAGTAAATTTTGAAAACTAAAATGTATCTTTTAATAACTTGTTTTTTTTTTTTTGCAATTTGGTTAATAATTCAATCATTGTATTTAAAGATGTAAATTGTTGTAAGAATTGTGAAGAAAATAGGCCTAATTTTTAAAAATAAAAAATAAAAGACAATATAATTACCAATTAGGATCCTAAGTCGTGTCTAATTAATTTAGAATTAATTGAGTTTCTATGTTTTGGATTGATTTTTGAATTTTGACCAACTAAGGTGTTCAAATATTATTGTTATTTTATAATCTTCCGGGCATTATTTGATTTAATTTTAATTATATAAGTTTAATATAATTATAAGGTGGAGGATATGGTGGTTGGATGGGAGAAAAAGAAGGTTGAGAGTGACATTAATTAAGAGAGAAAAAGAAGATTAGGGCGAAAGTTAGATTAGAAAATTGATGGAGCCATAATAATCATACATTATAATAATGGTTAAAGTACTTCCATTTTTGTTTCCATTCATTTCATTTTATTTTAGTTCTTAGATTTTCATTATTAATTTTTAGTCCAAGTAAATCTTAAATTTGAGTTCATATATATTCTTTTTAATCAAACTTAAATTTAGTTACAAGTAAAATTGATCTTATAGACTAAAATAAAATTTTAAATTAAAATAGTATTTTAATCCAAAATTAATATATTTTTTCTTTTTCAAAAATGATTTCAATAATCAATTAAGATTTTTTATTTTTATTTTTAATGTCTCCATTATAATATATAGCGTAAAAGTGATGCATGTATGATTTGTTCATCAATATTTCTCTTTACAAAAATTGGGTTTATTAAATAGAGAAATATTTGAGTGTTGTGTGGGTTGCACTCAACTCCACCTTTCAATTAAGAAAGAAAAAAAATATCTAAAAACATATATTTTTAAAAAACTTAAAATTTGCCATGACAACTTATAATTAGGCGGTTGATAGGCTATATAAATAAAGTTGCAATATGAAATATATAAAAATATATTTATATGAAGTATCAAAATAAGTTGTGTTATTAAAATATGTAGCTTAAATTTTAATTATGATTCTTTTCATTTGATATGCATTGTATCCAAAATATTGCATCAAAACTTATTTTCACTCTTGTATACTGAAAGTATGTAATTCAGCAAGGCAACTTTTAATATTAACATCGTTTACAGATCATTTGTTTTTGTGCAAATTCAAGATTTCTGTAAGATGGACATTTAGATTATTCTTATTTATTTTGCAAAAATTTAATATGTCTAGGCATCTTAAGATGTTTTTATGAGGAGCATCTCAAGAGTGTCGGATGTCCTTTTGAAAAAATTAATAGATTTTCGAGATTTTTGTGTTAAAAGACATCTTCATTTACTTTTTTGTCATTCCTTATTTTTAACGGAACCTATAGAATGTCCGAACATTTTTGGATGCCTATACATATTACAACTCTATGTAATTATTGTTAAATCAACATATTCATGTAGTAACAAAGAACTCTATGCAATCAATTGTAGGGCTCTTTTTAAATATAACAAAAGGAACCAAAATACTTACAAATATACTAAAATTTTTGTCACGATAGACATAGATAGTAGTCTATTGCGATATATCGCAATCTATCGCAGATAGACTGTGTATTTTGCTATTAGCTGTAAATATTTTCAGGAGTTTTACCATCTAAGATAATTTCCCTCCATCTTCGTATTTATGTTTTCCATTTACATATAAAGTAAATTCTATGTAAATTGTATAAAATATAGCTCAATCTATTTCCAATTGAAATATCAAGTGAAATTTTTTATTTATTTTACTTTTAATGATCATCCAGTACTATGTATATATGCATATCATTTCTCTCCAAGTTTCTCTATTTTGATAATGGATAGTTATAATCCACCAAAACAAATACTATCAACTATATAATTATCTTCCCTTCAAATTAGTTCAAGTATTTCAGATCTAAATTGAAATTAATATGTACTATCATTTCTTTCCATAAAAATTTCAAAATAATATTAATGAACTTGTTTTAACATATTAACAAGTGAAATCAATATAAATGTATTTTAAAAAAGCAATATAAATTTAATTCATAACAATAAAATATTATATTATTATAGACACTAAAACATTATATAAATTTAATTATATTAAATAAAATTGTAAATTATCTGAAAATATAGGATATTGTTGGAATAATTTAAAATTTTGAAAAGTGAGTATTGAGTTAAAAATTAAAGTTTACAAGTGCAAAACTTAAGAATCAAATTGAACATAACTCAAAACTATGAGTAAAATTATAATATTTTGAAATTTAGAAACTATATTGAAATCAAATTAAAGAAGAAACTTAATAACTAAAAATATCACAGTTTGAAACTTAAAAGAGATATAAAAACTAGGTCTCAAACTCTAAAAACGAAAGAGGTCGTATTTTCTCCAATATTTCTATTAACCAAACCCCTATTCATTGAAAAGGAACCTAAAGGCATCCTATAGGTTAAGGAAATACTAGATTATGTCTTTGTCGTCCGAATATAGAAATTAATTAAATATTGATATTTGAAAAGGATTCCTCATATAGAAGATAATATGGACACCACAACTTCCCTTTGGCTATGGCTTGGCTTGGCCCCAATATGACCAACTATGCACTGTTAAAGTATTCAATTGTGCTAATGACGTTGCTCTCACTACTCATGTGTCTTATGGGACAATGTCCCCCAAGTTTAGGGCCATCCATGGATCAAGTTGGAATAATAAGAACTATGAAGAAATTATATAAAAGTGTGCTTCTCTTCTTTGTAAGGTTGAGGCGACAAAAATAAATGTATGCTAAGAAAATCTACGAAAATTTGTAGAAAATAAGGTCAGACTTGTTAGGTGGTGATGGTGATGAAACTATAGTTTTAATAGTCATTTTCCTTTAATTTAACTTCTTGTTTGAGCAAATGAGTGTGTTTTAATAAAATAAATGCAAGGTAATTTGGTTCGTTGATGGTGATCACAATAAAGAAAACATGTCTTTAAATTTTTTTTTTTTCAATTTAATGTAGTTGGGTGTAAAAAGGGCAATTTTAGTATGAATTAACCTATTTTGACTTAGTAGCTATTTTGTTATTTTGTCAAAATGGAGTTGCATTTTTCACAGGCAAAATAGAATGTTGTCGCATTTCTCTTTGAAACAACCAAAGCACAATTTTCTTGGGGTCAAAATAAATAACGATACATATTTTTGCTCTAGTCTTCCTCTCCTTATTCCGAAACTATTTTAAAAAGTTGGTAGCATCAATTTTCGACCTTTCTCAACCACTTTAAAGGCTATAAAGGTGCTCTCAAACTTTATTTGAAGGGAACAATTGAACAAGCTCTGGCGAAGTTCATAGGTTTTCACTCAAAAATTAAAGTCCAATCCTTGTGTCAAGAACGAAAGTTCCTTTGACCTTTGAATACTTCCACTCCCTTTGCCTAGGGAGATGATGTGAAGACTCATTAGTTCTCCTTGAAAGAGGTTGAATTAAGTTAGAAGAAGGAACCCTTGAGTATGGAGATTTTCTTTAGCAAAAATGCCACTTAGCTCACTAATATGAATTGAAATAAAGGTTACCTAACACTCAAACAATAGATGTCCTTCAGAATGTTACAACAATTCAAGGCATATAACCACAATCACAGAAAGAGAGCAGAATAACAGAAACACAAGATTTGGTAACCCAGTTCGTCGCAATATCATATATGTATGGGAGCAGTGTGCTTAGAAAAGATAACTTCACTAATATAAATGTTAAACAATTACAACGTTGTACTTATTTGTAAATAAATGATGATTACGGTGACACATGTAGAACTTAACTCCTTGAATGATCACCTAAGATTTCCCTAGATGGGAGACTCCCTGTCAGTGTACCTTAGACTCCCCCTAAATATGTGAATATTAGTGAAGAACACTTAGACTCCCTCTCGTAGTGTCTTAGGATCCCCTAAGTGTGAGACCACTTCTGACTAAGACTTTATCTTTGTCTATACTTAGACACCCCCTAAGTTTGAGAATATCTTCTTTAGTAGCAATGAAATGATTCAATCGAAAGCTTGAGAACAAGTCAAGCCATACAACATCACAATCTTCACATACAAAAGATTTACACACAGTGACTTTTCTACACCTCAAATACACGACTCTAATCTTTCTGTTTGAACAAACAACCCTAATCAAAAGCCACCATCCCTTAAATATACACAACAGAAAAGGCAAGAGAATCTTTCAAAAGGCAAATCGACAATCTACTGAATAGGGAAAATTACTGCAAATAAGGCAGACATGATTTTCCCAACAAGGAAAGAAATAATTAGCAGAATCAACAATTCACCACACATCATCCTGTCTAAGACCACAAATGCAGAGACACCCCAAGAGGCAACTCACAACCAAAATACATAACAAGCTGCAACTACAACGGTCTTGAACAAATATAGCCAACACTAAAACCAAGTCTCAAGTCTAGACACTCTTCAGAAGCTTTTTAGTTTGTTTTGAGAGGGTGACTTTTAGAAACTTTTTAGGTTTTCTTGAGAGCCAAAGCGTCACCTAGACACTTTTTAGGAGCTTTTTAGTTTGGGTGGAGAGTGAAAGTGACACTTAGGAATTTTTTAGGTTGTTTTGAGAATCAATGTATCACTTAGACTCTTTTTAGGAACTTTCTACTTTGAGTTTGAGATTGAAAGTTACACTTTGGAACATTTTAGGTTTTTTTAACAATCAAAATATCACTTAGACACATTTTAGAAACTTTTTAGGTGTTTTGAGAGTCAAAGTTGTCACTTAGACACTTTTTAGGACTTTTTTAGTTTGAGTTGAAGAGTGAAAGTGACACTTGGGAGCTTTTTAGTTTGGGTCTGAGAGTCAAAGTGGGACTTAGCCATTTTTAGATTTTTTTTTTTTTTTGGAGTGAAATTGCCTCTTAGACACTCTTTAGAAGCTTTTAGTTGGTTTTGAGAGTTAGTGACTTTTAGAAACTTTTTAGGTTTTTTTTAGAGTCAAAGTGTCATTTAGACACTTTCTAGGAGCTTTTTAGTTTGGGTTGGAGAGTGGATGAAACACTTAGGAATGTTTTAGGTTGCTTTGAGAGTCAAAGTGTCACTTAGACTCTTTTTAGGAGCATTTTACTTTGAGTTTGAGAGTGAAAGTGAAACTTGGGAACTTTTTAGTTTGGGTTTGAGAGTCAAAGTGTCACTTAGACTCTTTTTAGGAGCTTTTTACTTTGAGTTTGAGAGTGAAAGTGAAATTTGGGAATTTTTTAGTTTGGGTTTGAGAGTCAAAGTTGCACTTAGCCATTTTTATTCATCTAATTATAAAAAAATTTGTTTGGAACTTAATTTGTTTATAGATTGTTGCTAGAGGGACTTGCAAACATTTGCTATAGTTGGAACTTAATTTGTTTATAGATTGTTGCCACACTAAAGGTCTTGGATGGAACCAAAAACTCAACTTAGCTACAGGTGGTATATCTTCCTCACAGTTTGAGAAAGAGATTGGGAATAAGTATGGAAAGCTTGAGGCAATGGTGACGAGCTTATAGGAGGAAAATGTCATGTTAAAGTCAAAACTTTCAAGTTTTCAAGATCAATTGATTGAAATCATGAGACAGTTAGGTGGGCAACAAAAGCAAAAAGATGAACCTTCAGACAACTAGGTATGTTATGATAACATTCTAACCTTGTTTAGGGATTTCTATGTTTTAAATTGTTGTGTGGCTATCTTGCAGTTATAGTAGCCACTTCAAATATATGTGTTTTAGTGGATTTATGAACTTAATTTGGTTGTTGGTTGTACCTATCCTGCAGTTATGATAGACATTTCAAATATGTGTGTTTTAGTGGATTTATGAACTCAATTTGGTTGTTGTGTGTGGGTATCATGTAGTTATGGTAGCCACTATAGATACTCTCAGTTCAACACTTTCTATCTTTTAGGTGTGTTTAAGACAAATTTTTAGTTTTATAGGAACCTTTTGTTGCTACTTTGAAGGTTTAAATAGCTTTTAGGTGGAATTAGGACACACTCATAGCTTGGGGGAGGGTGGTTCATGTGTTCTAATTATAACCATTTGAATAATTTTTTAGGTTTATATATATATATATATAGTAAAATGGTTGTTGTGCAACCTTTTAGAAAACTATCTTGTTACTTTGTATGTTTGGAGGGGAGGAATTCACACGTCCTAACCGTTATTTATATTGTTTTGAAAGTGAAAGATTTACTTGTGCACTTTTTATAGTAACTTTCTTTTGACTTATTTAGAGATTGCGAGAAGATTTTGAGATGATCGCTTATTTTGGTTTAGCTCTCATGTTAAACTTTTTTTGTATAGGAGATTTGTAAGAAGTTATTTTGGTTAAGCATATCACTTATTTTGGGTTAGGGAATACTAAACCTTTTTTTTTGTATAGGGGATTTGTAAGAAACTAGTAATGCTCAAACTTAATTATATATAATTTTTTTATTTTTATAATTGTAACAATTTTATTGAACATTAGTGTTATTTTTAATGTATAAGCTTATTTTTATTATATTTGTTTGAAGATTAATTTTTTTTTGGTGCATAATTAGGCAATAAGAAAATAAAAATTTGGTTATTTAATTATTACAAATTACAATAGAATAAAACGTCGACATAAATAAACCATAAATACATTTGAAAATTTTCATATTTTTAGAAGTAAGTTTTTGCCAACGCAAGTATATTTCGTTGGGATGAAGTATATGCCAACGCAACATATTGTGTCGACAAAAGTATACTTATGTCAATAAAACCAATTTTTGTCGGGAAAAGGTATTGCGTCGACAAAAGTATGCTTTTGTCGACGAAAATATTTTTTCGCTGGGAAGTACTTCTCCTGACATGGATACGCCGATGCAAAAAAATATTCTGGCATAACTTTTTCCAACATTTTTAGGACTTTTTCAGCCTTTTATTGCATCGGAAAAAGTGAAAATTATTGTAGTATCTCTAATAAAGAGATATAGGACTTAGACAGTAAAAAGTGAGAAGGTTGGATTAATAAACAAATCTCACAAGGAGATATAAGGACTTAGACCTTAGACATAGGGCATCATCATGTAACCTTAGCTTAGACATAAAGAACACTATAATACTAAGGATTGTGAGATTAATTCTACTTAAATTCGATCTAATTAGCCACATTAAAATGTAGGTTTAATTTTTTCAAAAGATGCTTAAAAAAAGGTTAGGTAGAAGTTGAATCCACACATTCATGAAATGCAAATTAATGCATTAACATTTTGTGCATTACATTTGCTTAGTTGTTGAAACCAACCTGAATCTCATGTTTTCCCATTGAATTATTTACCTTTTATCTACCAATCAACTATAACTTATTAACTTAGTTACCATATAATTACTTTTTAAAACCAATTTTTAGAATTAAAACTAAATTTGTCAATAGCCTTAAGAGATTTTTATATACTTGAAATATTTTCCATTATTTTAGATCACTTGATAACAGTACACGGTTGACTAACTAATTTTACACATACACAAACTGGTCATTAGATACCTAATCTAAATACCAAAATCTAAACATGAGTCGTTAGAATCTAGGAAGTATTTCTTTTCACACACCCTATTACAATTTAATTGTGCATAGTGAGGTCATGTAGTTGGTGATTTTGGGTGTTGCAAAGTATGGCCAAATGTTTGGTATCAAACAAATTTTATTTAAGAATCTTTTAGTTGAAATTAAAGGGGTTTCTTAAAGAAGGTGTTGATACATACACTCTTAGTAATTGTTAATATTCTTGTGGTGGACCAAGTTCATGGTATCACTATAGTGGATCTTAATAGTAATTCTTTGTTGATTAATTTCCAACTTAACACATGTCACATACTCTATATGTTTCTTAACAAGTTAGTAATATAGTATCATTCACTTTTTTCCAATATACTAAAAGGTACACAAAATCAAGATTATTATTATTATTATTATTGCCTATTGGTGTTTTTTCTTCACTATATATGGATTATGTTTACAATTTTTTATAACCACAAGTGCTATGTTGTTCAAGGAGGTTATATCACAAACATAGTCTTTACCATAATAATTACTCTTGCACTTAATTAACACCAACCTTTTGCTACCACAATCAAGCTGCATTCCATATTGTGAATATATTGACCTATGTATACAAAAGTTGCCCCACCAGATTTTCTTTCTTAAAAGTGATTTAAAACTAGCCACATAAATATATTAGTGGAGGGATATGAATGTTATTTCATTATTACACCCTTGCTATTTCAACTTCCAAACTATTAAAATAAACTAAAACAAAGCAACCCTTATAAAATTACTATTCAACACTCTGACAAAACAGTGATTTAAACTGCCCTCACAATGCTTCTTCTAGCTTCTTATTTTCCCAAGTACTCATAAAAAACATCGTGTAATAAATAGACGTTAACCTAAGAGTTTAAGTTGGTGAATAAAAGTAAATTTAATATTATATCATCTTCATTTCTCTTATTTGTTGAACTTAAAATATGCAAAGGTCCAACGACGATTGCAAATCAATAATAATTGAAGAGGAAATGACACTGCAGAAGTTTAAACATAGGACCTCGTGGACTATCTTCTCTATACCATGTTAAATCGTATTGACCTATATCATGCTTAATCACTAATTGACCTACAAGATTAAGTTGATGGATGAAGGTTAATTTAATATTATATCATCCAACAATAGTTAATTATTAATATTCTAATTTATCATACTTATTTAATTTCTTAGTAATTAAATTAAATAATTTAATAGCAATATCTTTAATGAATATTTGAGTTAAAATAACCATTTACTTTAATTTTAAATGATTAAATAATTAATTAATATAAGGATAACTATTTTAAATGGAAAAATTACGAGAAATGTTTTCAAATATAGCAAAATGTCACTGTCGATTAGTGATAGACACTGATAGATATAATGATCAATGACATTTTGCTATATTTGTAAATAACTGAACTCATTTTGCTATATTTAAAAATAATCTTTAATATAATAATATATATTAAATAATATGAAATTTAATCTGGACTACATTAATTATTTTTTTACATATAATTAATTTATTTTTTAATTTTAATTTCTGTATATAAAATTAGTTAAAGCAAATCTAGATATTTAAGTCCTAAACATTAATTATTTTACATATCTAAATACATACATTCAAATTTTAGATATTTAACCTGCATACCCATTAAACAATATTTATAATCCAAACCACGGTTAAAAATAACTAGGGTCCATAAATTATATTATTTAAAGAAGTGTCAAGATATGAGTAAAACTACTTACAATTTAAAATGTATCTAAGAATGGTGTGATATCTATTAAATAAAATAATGTATTATGTAATGACAAGTCAAATATTGAAGGGATGAAGTATATACTCCCGTAGTGATAAAAATTTTCACAGAAATTTTCATAGTAGTTTAACCTATAAAAAAGCAGTAATTGTAAAAATAGCAAAAAAGACATGAAAATAACAAATTTAGCAGTGACTTTTCAAAATTTGCAAATATAGTAAAAAAAACATTAAAGTATATATATATATTTTTTTTATTATTTCAAATTTATCCTTACTAGTGTATCAACATATATACAGTAGTATATATGATATACTTTATATTTGGTTTATTAATTGACTTGTATCAACAACATATAGTATATAAGTTATACAATTGATATATCAAAATTACAATGTTATACTTAAAATTTTATTTAGAATAAATGTTGATATACTAATGGTACACTAGTGATGTACTTGACATTAGTTTTTTATAAGCATTGATCAATATTGATAAACTACTTTATACTTTAAATGAATTTTGAATAAGTACCTAACCATCACAACTGATGCACTAATAATTTATATACTTGAAAATGCATTTTTAATGAGTATCAATATGCTATTAATACACCAATACAATTCTTAAAATAGATTTAGATCATCAATAATATACTAAAAATATACATGAAATGAATTTTTAATGACTACTGATATACTATCGATATATCTATGTTGCAGTTTATAATATTTTGAATGAGTGTTGATAAACTAGTGATACACCAATACAATACTTAAAATGGATTTAGATCACGAGTGATATACTATTGAGCCGCTAAAAATGTATATGAAATGAATTCTTTACGACTACCGATATACTATTGATATTACTATGTTGCAGTCTGTAAATGATATTGTTTTAATAAAATATATTTATTAATTAATATCTCAAATACAAAGTATAACAGTTCATTAATATACCAAAATATAAAGTATATTAGATATAGTTGTTGATAAACAAATGAGGATAAAATTGTAATGATAAAAAATCAGAAATCCAATTTAAATTTTTTTGCTATATTTGCAATTTTAGAAAATTGTAGGTATGTTTGCAAATAACCTTTTATATATATATATATATATATTCGCTATCCATGTTGATTTTTCTATAAAAAAAAAAAAAAAACAAATAATGTCATTTTCCTTTTAATATAATATTTTTAACAACTTAAATTGAACCTTCATAAATTCGAAGGGACCAGAAATTAGAGGTAAACTTTAGGAACTTCAATATTTTATAAAAATGCAAAATTGATTAAAATAATCAATTATTGCAATTGGTCGGTAGGTGTAATAAAATAGGTCGAGTGTGACGTGTGTGGGAATATTATTGAAAAGAATACGGTGGAATATGGCATCCAAAAAAAAAAAAAAAAAAAAAAAAAAAAAAAAAGAAAGAAAAAAGTGGAGTATGATACGGCTCCCTAAAGAGAAAAAAAGTAGAAAAGAAAAAAAGAAAAAGTCAACTAAATTAATGTTAACAAAGCACACGTCAAATTCTCTGGCGTTCACATATTACTAAGACCAGTCAACGGAAATATTTTTATAATAAAACTCCAAAACAGAATATTCCGAAAATATATAATTAAGAAAAACAAAACTGATTACTCACTGAAATTGTTGATTTGTTAATAATCTAAATCCAAATAAAGAAAACTAATGCAAATCTCAAATATTGCCCGTACTAGTGATGACTTAAGTACAAATCAATTTTCCTTTTATTTAATTTGTCACACTCTCGACATTTGTTTAAAAACAAAATTAAAAGATACTTATTTAAGTTTAGAGTTTTATTTTATTAAATTAATTTTTTTTTTTTTTGGTAAAAACTAATATACCTTACTTAGTTTTCTCTTTTCATACATGGATAATTGTTTTAAATGACAAAATTATTAAAAATATTTTTAAATATAACAAAAAATAATTTTTTTCAAAGTGATAGATAGTAAATGGCGACAACTATCATTGATAGACAATAATAGACTATTAGCATCTATCACTATTTATAAGTGATAGATATTCATAGATGTTTATCTGTGTCTATCTAAGAGATAGACTATTGGGCTGGTTGTACAAATAGCAATCATGCCTAAAATAATAAAAAAATATAGTACAAGGAAAAACATATTAGGGATATAGCACAAAATTAGGGCAAGATATCACTAATAGCAGCTATTAGTGATAGTCAAATTGACAAATGACTAAAAAGCTCATGTTCAACCCATCATTTCACGCTTCTTCTTTCGATTTTCTTAAATTGAAAGTTATCACTAATAGCAACTATCAGTGATAGCTTTCAATTTGAGAAATATTAATACAACCTTGAAATACTAACACTTGAAATATCCGCTTTCAATTTGCTATCATTTATTAGTGGCTATTATTGACACACTTTCATCAATTGGAATCAAACTTGAAATATTAACACTTTAAAGCCATAAGTGGTTATCAATGGTAAACTTTAATAAGTAGTTATCAACTTTGAAAGGAAAATATCAACTTTCAAATATTAACATTTAAAGCTATAAGTGATAGAAGTCTATTAATGAGAGGTTTATAAGTGATTATCACTGATATCTACCTAAGTCATATCACTGATAGCTTCTATTAGTGGCTATCACCGATAGCTTTTAGCAGTGGCAATCAATGATAGACTTTCATCAAATGGAATCGACTTTTATATCACTGATATCATTGGTATATGGATATCACTTAAGTTATATCACTGATATCACTTATATCGTGGTTATTGATGATAGTTTCAATCACTGATAACATGCTATTAGTGATAACTTCTCGACATGACACTTACACTTTAGTTCGAGATTCAACTTTATTAATTAATTCCACTAAGTTGGCTATCAATGATAGATTTCTATAAGTGGCTATTAACTGTGGAAGAAAATCATCAAAGATTAAGCTATCAATGATAAAAAATATTAGTGGTTATTTCTGATAGACTTTCATTAGTAACTATCAATTTTGAAATATTAACACTCAAAACTATCAGCGGCTATTATTGAGAAACTTTTATCATGATTATCAATAATAGATTTCTATTCACTGATATCTACCTAAGTTTGATATCATCGATACATAAATATGACTTATATCTATCTAAGTTTTATCACTAATATCACTGATAATTGATATTACCAATACACAAATATTTAGTAAATTCTTTTCTAACATTTAAAAACATGAGTGATAACTAGTGAGTTCTTCAATCAATGATAGAATTCTTTTAGTGACTAAGTCATAAGTATATTAGTGGTTATCACTGATAGCTACTAATAAATTCTATAAGTTTTAGACTTTTGGTTTTTATCTTGAGTATTTATTAATAATTTAGTATACATTAGTTAATAAAAGTCTATAAGTCATAAACTTCTATTGCTGATTGAAGTAGTCTGTCAGCAATAGAAGTCTATCATTAATAGACTATAATAGACTTAGTTTATTAGTGAAGTGATAGAAATTTATTACTGATTGATTTCATACTTTTAAGGTCCTATAAAAAGAAAAAAGTTATTGGTCTGTTTGATAACGTTCTCATTTCTCCATTTTTGAGAAATAAACTTGTTCAACAACCATTCTTGTTTCTTATTTCTAACTTTTAAAAAATGTTTCCAAAAATGGTGCAAATTTGAGGTCTAAAAAAATTAGTTTCTTTCAAATCAATTTTCATTGATTTGCTATTTATATTTAATGTTTTGTTATAATAATCAAACTTGATGATTGGTTTGTTGATGTTAAGTCACTTATGAATTATACACTTTCAAATCCAAAAAAAGAAAAAGAAAATATGAGGAGATCGAGAATATGGAAACAAAACTGGAAAAATAAAATGAAAGAAAAAGAAAGAGAATAAGAAAATATGAGGAGATTGGAAATATGGAAGAAAAATTGGAAAAAGAAAAGGAAAAAAAAGAAAGAGAATAAGAAAATATGAGAAGATTGGGGAGATGAAAGAAAAATTGAAAAAAGAAAAGGAAAAAAGAAAAACAAAAGGAAGAAGAAAATATAAAGAGATTGGAGAGATGGAAAAAAATTGGAAAAAAGAAAAGAAAAAAAAAAGGAAGATGAAAATATGAGAGAGATTGGGGAGATGGAAGAAAAATTGGAAAAAGAAAAGGAAAACTAAAAAAAGAAAAAAAAAAAAAAAAGAAGAAGAAAATATGAGAGAGATTGGGGAGATGGAAGCAAAAAGGTGAAAAAAGAAATTGAAAAAAAAAAAAAGAAAAGAAGTTGTGTAAGACAAGGGAGGGCAAAATTGAAAATCACAAAAATTCAAAATTAACATTTGCCATATTTGCAAATATTTTAGAGAGGTGGTATATTTTTAGATTATTCCCCTTATTTTGCTATCTATTACAATTATCCTAGACTAATTTTTTTTTTACCATTTTATTATTTGTAAATAAATTGGCGCATTTTGCTATATATAAAAACAACTTTGAATTTTTTTTTTTTTTTGAATAATTAATTCGTCAAAAAAACCTTGAAAATGTTTGGAAGCAACTTATGTATTTACCATTAACTATGTCTCTTAGAATCTAAAAATGATTTTGAAAGGATTAATATGTGTTTTTAGTAAATTAAAAACAATAATATTTATAGATTTTAAAAGTACCTTAATTAGAAAAGTCGTAATTATTAAAATAAAAAAAATTGTAAGTTTGACCTATGTAAAAAAATATTAAAATATAAGACTTGCGATCACTCAAAGAACAAACATGATTAGTGGCTCCTAAATCTATTGTCCAGACGAAATCATAATTCTCCACCAAACAAGTTTCTAAGACAAGTAAATCAAATTTACTTTCTTTGGCTTTCTTCTTTCAACCAAATACTTTGCAGTTCTTCTTCCAATGCCTGTCCTGGTTGCAATGGAAACAAATTCCCTTTACAATCTTCACTTTCTTGCCCTTTTGGGCAATAGTAGGAGGGGTAGCTGTCACACCCCCTCCCGAATTACCTACCTATCCTGAAAGGGAATGTGAAGACAATAAACATCACCCCTCTTGTGACGCATATTGTCTCTTCTTACATATCTTCCTGTACACACATTTTATACATATACATTCATAGAACTCAATTATACTATACATGCTCATAACATGACATTACTCCCCGTACAAGGTACACTGTTACCATATAACATAATTTAAACTTTTATAATCGCCATACATTGTATAAAACTTCACTACTATCCCCACTCGAAAACTACTAGATCTACATGCCATCCACATAAGGTTATATACAACGTACAACTCTTAGATTTGACTGTATTTTGAAAACTCGAGACTTAGGCAGGGTGAGCTGAAGTAGGCTAAGCACCGGGAACGTCCTCGCTACCTGGGGGGAGAAAAGGAAAACATTGAAAAACATAAGCTAACAGCCCAGTGAGTGACCAATCTTTGTAAAACGGACATTTATTAAAAACAGGCATGTTACATATAAACAGATAAACAAGGATTTAACATATTATTCAACTATAGCATACTTTCCACAAACCATCAATCTCATAAATCCAATTCCAAATCATACATGATTGTTTTCCAAAGGAAGTGATACAGTAAACAGTTTGGTTTTTCAAACTTTTCCCTTAGTTGAAGCGGAGCAACGCTCAACGCACTCAACGTCGAAAACAACCTTAGTTGGTGGTGGAGCAAGGCTCAACACACCCAACGTCGAAATCAGTCCTGGCTCAATGCGGAGCAAACTCGACGCACCAGCCAAATCAACCTCTATGTGCACATAGGAATATGACGGGTTGCCCAAGTACCTTCTCCATGTCCTTCAGTACTGGGTCCCGGGGAAACTCACGTGCCTTCTCATGTCCTTAAGCACTGAACCTCCTCTAAAACATTTTGAACCCGTTCACATAAATAGTTCATATAGAAATCCTTTCATAGAAAATTATACAAATCGTTATTCAATAACATTTCATAAAAGAAAATGATTTCTATCAACTTTAGAAAATGTATAACATGCCTCGTAAATAATGCAACCAAACATTATGCATTTTAAACAGTTCATCGCAAAATCATATTCCATAAGAACATTTTTAATAAAAATCGAATTGAAGAATAAAGGGTCACTCACAACTCTTCCTAGGTCTTGCGCGGGTTATATGCCTTCCCTATCTCTTCCTGGCCTGTAATTAACATTTTACCTTGCGTTACTTAACATTGAATCTCCCCTTTTTTCCAAACTAACATCATAAGCGAGAATTCTAGCGATACTACCCAACAGAAGCCGTTACTAGCGATACTAGATTGAGCGATACTAGCGTTACCTTACCTTAGCAGCGACACCTAGCGATATCTAGCGAGTTTTGTGAGACGGAAGACTCCTTTGCGTCTCAACGACACTCGTCTCGCTTCCAGTACTTAGACAGCGCGCCGATACTTGGTTCTTAGCGGTACCCCGCACTGTGATTTCTTCCTTTCCTCTTGTTCTTACTTCAATCTATTAAAAGTCATAATTTCAGATGGATTTAGAACTTCTTCTCTTCTACAAACTTATAAAGAATTGAGTTTTATAGCTTACCTCAAAATTTCAAGGCTTAACTCTTCTTCACTCTCTCGTTATTCTAAAATCACTTCATGCTACTCCAGATTGCTTAACAATCTTGTAAGTGCTGCTTTTCCCTAAAGATTCACATAATTAACTTCAATTTCAGCTTTACTATCCTTCACAAGATTTGTTAGGAATTATGTTAACTTACTGACTTCTAAATTTCAGCTCTAAACTCGGCTTCCTCTATACGTTCTCCTCCGAATATCAACCACTGTTCAGTCTGTGCGACTTCAATCAATCTTCTATTCCAGCTCTATTTTCAACACCAATATGAGTAGAATTTCGCCCAAAATCAGCAAGAACACCTTCCTCAATCTTCTCCTAAAGTTTGTCTGAAATATGGAACCGACTTAAGCTCTCGAAAATGTCTTAAAAATGATTAAACATTTAATTAATCCAACTATATATACTACCGACTTAACTTTCACAAACACCAAGATTTATGTTGCCGACCTACCTCTCACCCACAGGCTGGCGCAGGGTTCTCACCTCAACGCGAGGCACTCATGTTAAACTTCTCCTCCAACGCCTTCAGCAACTAACCACACCCAACGCATGGTGTCGTCCTCAACGCCTCCTATTTTTGACGCATACATCCCCGTCATACACCACTATTTTCGTCGCGTCAAGACCACTCTGTCTTCGACGCGGAGCGACTTCAACACATGTCTGTCTTCAATGCATCGACTTCAGCGCATAACTGTCCTCAACGCAGAGTGACTTAAACGCATGGTTCAAGCGCATTTCTTCCCCCGCCAAAATTACTTATCCTTCGACGTGGGCAGCTACTTCAGCTCACAACCTTCCGTGAGTCAATCAACAACGCATGGGCTTGGCCAACACTTAGCCAAAATTTTACTTTCCAAAAATTCTTGCTCTCTCTCACGACTACTTCTCCCCTTGCAACGCATAGCCACAATCGCATTGCCGCACCCCAACACTTGGTATCACAAGTCAGTGCTTACAGTAGCTTTATTCCCCTTTCCACCCTTGTATTTCTTCCATTTTTTAGAACCAGAAGAAGAAGCTCCAGATTTCCTCCCAAAGGTTGAACCTCTATGGAAATTCCTATTGGAAGTGGCAACATTCGCCTCTCCCTTTTGTGTTTTGACTTTCAATAAGGACTCATATGTTTGGAGCTATTTTAGAAGGGTGGTAAGGTTGTTAGTAAGCTTGTTCATAGCAACATTGCTATGGAATTGGAGGAAACTCTTCGGAAGAGTTTCCAAAATAAAGTTGACCTGATTGACTTCGCCAATAACCGCCCCATTCATCTCAGCCACGTTGAAGTGGACCATCATGTTGAGAACATGTTATCTAATAGAGGCCTCCTCATTCTTCTGTGAGTTAAAAATGAATTTGAGAGCATCGTTGTTGCATTGAAAATAGACTATACATGATGCGTTGACTTGGCCTTATGTTGCGTTGAAGTTACTAAAAATTGATTTGTTTAAATGCAAGTTTTCCTATTAAAAACCCAAGTGTAAGTGTAAAATAGGTTTCCTGGAGATTATAGGGTCGAACGCAGGGATTGTAAAAATTTAGTGTTAAGAAAATTCTTTAATTTAATGGGGGAATTGTACAAATAATTACATGTATAATGAGTGTGTAGACGTGTCGTTACAGTAACTAAAAAGAATGAATTTACAAGTCTGAAATTGGTGGATGAACATATTGGAATAGTGATGTGGGAAGGAGATAGATGAATTTGTCAAGTACAAATATGTTTAAAACAGCATACAAGGTGATGGATAAATCCATGGAAAACATAGGGTTGAGACGGCTTCGCTAGCATATTTCTAAGTATCACTTAAGTATGCGTTCATGTTACAAAGCTCGAAATTGAGAACGCATCTCTCGATGCTTCGACGCCGCATTTATCTTATCTCTAAAATGCATGATGAGTTCTTCTTACAAAAACTCAACTTTATCTCTAAAGCCAATTCTTTTCTTGTTAAATGACAAAGATTAATCACTTACTCTCTCAAGCAGTTGCTCATACTTACTTAAACCTATTTGTTCGATAGATTCATGCAAGGTTTTTAGCACCCATTTAAATAGGATGAAAGCATTCTTAAGTAAAACTTGGAAAATACTAGCTTCATGCACTCAACCCATTAAGAAATTTAATCATCTATGGTGTAAGGTGTTAAAGATGACAAGAGATGGAAAGATAGAAACAATCAAACTTATATTAAGGAAATATACAAGTCTTTTGGTTGACGTAATCAAAATACAAGCAAGAGAAGTGAACATGATAGTAAAATGGAAATAAAGACGTCAAACCGCCAAAGACAATGCCTTGCTTCTTGGAGGCTTGAGATGATGGCTATTTGATACAAATTTGCACAGAGGAATGGATTGATTCTCACTCTCTGAAAGGTAACTCTGAACTTACACTCAGAATCTTCTCACAAGAGAGCTCGAGGTAGAAGGTGGTGATGGAAGTTGAGGGAGATTTTGAGCAGAGCTTTCACCCATTAATTTCTCTCTGTCTTTAGCATGAAATTTTTCGAGCTATTTATAGGCGTCCAAAAAGGTGATCTCATGATTATCTGACACCTTTGGATTTAATTCCATGCCTTGCTGCAAACTTCATCGTTTCATCGGTTCATTGGTTCTGTCGTGGTCTGGTCAAATCAGTTGTCCACTTGCATATTGACATGATAGCCATCGCCCATGCGTCTAAAACTTATTTTACTTCTCGACGCCTAGTTCTTCGACACGTTGATCTTCGGAATAATATGGCCTTCATGATTCTGGCAGCATCATTATCTTGTCCTTGGGTTTTTATTTTGGCTTCTTTTAGCTATATTCTGCGTTCAAAAAGATATAAAACTCATAATTTCCATGATAGAAGCTTTTGTAAACATCACAAACGTAAAGTTATTCATATTACATGATTTAATTCCCAAATCCATGAGTTTATCTCCTAAATTGCTCCAATTATTCCAAATAAAGAGTACAATAACTTGTACTTTTACAAATTATCACACCCCCAAATTTAGAATAATGCTTATCCTTAAGCATTGTTTAAAAATTTATTGTGATCCATCGCTCAAATTTGTACAAAAGCTAGGTCTCTCTACATGATTTCGGGTTTTAGATTTATATCAACAATTAATCGACTTCATGAAATATTGTTCAATCAACGCTTAGAAAATATTTCCTAAATTTAGATGCAGCATGCTTAATACTCAAAATATCCTTACTCATTTCCAGCCATTCTTATTCCTCATTCCAACAATGTGCTTTAGAGTTCATTTCCATAAAACTTCTCTTTATGACCTTTTTATTTATAGACAAAGTATAATAGTTATTGGACATGCATTGATCCGGGCTACCCACTTTTGTTTTGACATACCAACGATGGGATGCGTGGAGGCAACCAACATCGAGCAGGTACCCCTTCACAACCCAGCTCTTATCACACTTATTTTTAATTTCTTTGTGTTGAAAGGGAGCCGTTTACTTATTTTTGTTTATACTGGACACTCACTTTCATTTTGACATGCCAACTATATGGTGCATGGAGGCAGCCAACATTAAGCAAAAAGCCATTCTAAACTAAACTGTTAACATGCTAATTTTATGCACTGACAACGGAGTTGTTTGTCCAAAAGTTTTTTTTTATGGAATTAAGAGATTTTTATGAATTTTGAATGCATAGGCTTAAACCTCTCCCAACCTCAAATTTTTTAAGGTAGCAAGGTCCTCATTGTTGAATCAAGTTATGAGATTACAAAAGAGGTTTGAGGTAAAGCTTGCACGCATACTATATTCAAGAAATGTTTTCTAAGGATAAATTAATTTTTTGTTTCAATGAATCTAAGGTTGGAGAGCATAATTTTTATCATTGAGATTGGACACCAACACACAAACAAGGCGGCAATAAAGTAAGAAATAAAACAAGTAACAAATTGAAGAGTAATTATAAAAGATAATTGCATGGAACTTTGCTCATTGTATTGATGTAATATAATTACAATGCGTTTACAAAAATGTTTACAAAAGAATGAAAGAATAAAAAAAACATACAAGAAAACCAAAAACTTCAACACCCCCAAATTGAATCCCTCCCTGTGTTGTTGTCATAGTTGTCTACAGGGGGATGAGTAGGATCATTGAACAGAAGAGGCTGTTGGAGAGAAGGAGGAATGATAGGCGTCGAGATGTGTTGGACGAACACTTCATATATGTAGGTCATAAGAGTTTTCAAATTCTCGTCCTGACGCTAAGCTTGGCGTTGAACAAAACTTTTGAGCTCCCCCTGTTGCTGCGCCATTTGGGTCACTTGCTGAGCTAACTCTTCATTCCTTTGAATGAGTTGCCCTTTTAGATGCTTGACCTTATTCAGATCTTTCATGACAGGGCGAAGGATCCTATCGTCCAAAATACATGAGTAGGCCGTCCAACTCACTTACAACCTGCTGAGTGGTCGATGAGTAGACCAGGTTGTAAGGAGCCATACGTGGACGCCTGCTCGGCTGCGTGTCTGCCAGCCCACTCAGATTTTGGGAAGTGCTTGGAGCTTGGTTAGTAGGGTCTTCGGCCGTGGGTGGATTTGGTGAATTGGAAAGTTGGTTTTGAGGTTGAGGCGACGAGGAAGTTTGGGGCACTAACTCAGGATCCAGAATCAGGGTTAGCTTTACGAGTGATGGTGGTGGAGTTCAATGGTTCTTCATGAAGCGGGGAGAGGGTTAACTCAAGGTGTGGTTATGAAGGTGGCGGTGACTCATCTCTAAACTCGACATTACGATTGGTCAGAGTGATGTGTGGAGTAAAGGGATGGCGACTTTGAAGGGCAAGCGAGGAGATGGGCTCAATTTGGATTTCGGGAGAAGGTGAAGGAGAGGTGGGTTCCTCTTGAATTGGAGAAGTGGGAGGGGAGTAGATGGTCAAGGCTTGTTTAGACGTCCTAGCGTTGAGGTGGACTTCTTCCTCGACCTCAATCAGTTGTGAGCTCGACCCTGGGATTTCGAAGTCTTTCTTGACCAACTTCCTTTTGTTGGGCTTTGATGGCTGAGGGGAAGGGGCTTTTTGTGACGGCTTTTTTTTTTTTTTTTTTTTTTTTTTTTTTTTTTTTTTTGTCTTGGCGACCTTTGGCAAATGCGATGAGTCTCTCAATAACATTCTAAGGACTTGGTTGGTGATGACCTCGTTCACTGTAACTTCCGGCTCGCCTTCTATGAAACACATGTTGGAGCACAACTTCGTCACGATAGATGGGAAGAATAGTTGACCCCTTGGTTTGTAGGTCCCTTTTATATGTGGTGCAATAATGCGACCAACATCCAACTGAATTACCTGCATGAGTAGATCGCCATCACTCTGTCTATTAAGATTGAGGCATCATGCGTTGTTGGAAGAAGGGATCTCTTGATGAAGTAAAGCCATAGGTAGGTGATAACTCTTGGAAATAGTTATTTTTATGTCCATAATTTCCTTTGCTTATTATGTTTTATATGATTTAATGTCTATTTTTGTAGAAATTTGAGCAAATCATGCACCTCAAGTGTTATGGGTCATTCAGAGTTGATTTGGAGCTATCAAAGTGCGATTGGGCACCCGGAGCTCAAAGATGCAAAAATTATGAAAATACTCTTAGGTAAGCGTAGAGCAGAACGCAGCTACGCAGTGCTCTACACTCAAAGGCAGAGAGCAGCTTTGGCGAGAGCACAACGACGCTTTGAATTTTGATGGAAAAGGTAGGTGCTAACACAACACAACGACGCTTGAGACATACACTCCGATTTCTACCCCAGAGCACAGCGACGCTCTGAGATAGATTTATATAATCTCTTCATTTTTTTAGGGAAAGGGTGTTTTGGATCTCATGGAGGCCGAGGAGTTCATCAAAATTTCTTATTCTCCTTCATATTTCTAGCCTTTTAGATTAGGTTTTTTTTTTTTTTTTTTTTTTTTTTTTTTTTTTCATTTCTTAGGTTGTAATCATGGTTTGGAAGCTCTTTCCTCTTCAATTTCTTTGTTTATGAAGATGTTAAGGTAAGTAGTTTTCTTGTTCATGAGAGCAAACCCATGTAATTTCTTGAGATTTGATTTTGTATAAACTTCATATTTTGATTGTGGTTCTTAGAATCTTATGTATATTTAGATGTATGTTCTTGAATGGATTGACGCCCCTCCCTTGAATGTATGTCTTAGCTAATTGGTTTTGCTCGTGCATTTCTTTTGTGTTTATCTATGCTTTAAATCGATAAGTAGCAAGGGACTTCGTATGTATACTAAGGTGTATTGGCTATCTGTAGGCTTTAAAATGTATGCTTAACATAGATTCAATGAAAAATTGATTAATAAAGTTAGGGCTTTCCCATTAGTTAATCAGACATTGGAACTCTTAAGCTTAATGCACATGCTCTTGGTTTTAATTGATTGCTATCGAACCCAATTAGGACCCAAGATTTGTAGTTTAATTAAGGCTTAGGCTTTAGTTGATAATTAGGGCGCTTATGTCACACCCCCTCCCAGATTATCCTCCATAACCCGAGAGGAGGTGTGAGGACAGCAACCTTCACTCCTTTGTGAGGTTCACTGTCCAACTATTAAACACTAAAGACGACCCAGATGAGATTCTTATGTAGGCTAAGCACCCTGAACTCACTCGCTACCTGGAAAAGATAGAAAAATAGGAAAGTATGAGCTGAGTTGCCCAGTGAGTGACTAGTTTTGTAAAACTACCTTTGTTTCGAAAATTAATTCAAGTAGAAATAGTGAAACACATTGCGTATAAAACACTTGTTCAAGTCATATCCATTGTAAATACATGCTTAAATACCCTTGTCAAATCATATATGTTCATTTTAGAAAAAGATAACTCAAGAAATCATATTATGCTCAAACATAACATTTGTATACATTTCATGTTAAGCCTTGAGATAAAACATAAGCCAGGTCTTTTAAATAAAACGGTCTATAAACACATCAAATCTTCTTTTGCTTTTAAAATTTCCCTTAGTTGAGGCGGAACAAGACTCAATGCACCCAACGTCGAAAACGAATATTTCCCTTAGTCGAGGCAGAGCAAAACTCAACGCACCCTAAGTCGAAAACAAGTATTTCCCTTAGTCGAGGGGGATCAAAACTCAACGCATCCAACATCGAAAACAAGTATTTCCCTTAGTCGAGGCGGAGCAAAACTCAACACACCCAACGTCGAAAACAAGTATTTCCCTTAGTCGAGGCGGAGCAAAACTCAATGCACCCAACGTCGAAAACAAGTATTTCCCTTAGTCGAGGCGGAGCAAAACTCAACGCACCCAACGTCGAAAACCTCTATGTGCACATAGGAATATCTCGGGATGCCCTAGTACCTTCTCTAAGTCCATCAGTACTGGGTCCCTCGGAAACTCAAATGCCTTCTCAATGTCCCTCAGCATTGAGCTCCGTTTAAGTCACAGGGTTGCCCACATGCCTTCTTAATGTCCCTCAACATTGGGTCTCTTAGAAAACATTTTAGAAATAAGTATGTTTTGCATAAACAGTTCATTGTAAAACCTTTCGTGGAAAACAGAGCGTTTCTCAGTAAATAGCATCTTATAAACATGTTTTTCAACAATGCCTTAAAATCAAGTATAACCAACCATCATGCTTTTCTTGAAATAAATCATCATAAAATTATATTTAATAAGAAAGCCTAGCTAAACATTTTAAATAAAATCATTTAGAGAAAGAAAAGTGTCACTCATAGAGTTTAATAATTGCTTAAGGGAAGTTCCCTTTTCTTCCTTTTAATTCTCTTTTCTGAGCTTCTTGGATGCAGGGTTTTCAAGTCTGAAATGCAAAGCAACTGATTTTTCCTTCTGACAGCTCGGTTGGACTTGCACCTTGAACGCAAAGCTGATAACTTAAACGCAAGGTGCAGCCTTCCAACCAGCTCTTTTGGCTTCACCCTTTGGAAGCAAGGTTCACCTTGAAAGCAGGGTCTATCTTGAACATAAGGTTCACCTTGAACGCATGGTCTATAATTTCCTCCTTCTGGTAGCACTGTTGGACACAAAGCTGACTTGGTTTTCCTAAGTACCAACAACTTGTTGAACGCAAGGTAGCTAGGTAGTTAGAAACACCTCATCTCTTGGTTGTAGACTTCCACTACGGACGCAAGGATTGCTCTTTTCAGCCTTCTCTCTCTCCTTTCTCTCAAGAACTCAGACTTAAGGATCATCACCTGCTCCTTTTCCCTCAAGGTCCTATTTATAGCTTTGGGATGAAAGTCTTGTCATCCAAATTCTCCTCTCTATTTGCCACTTGTTTGCCACCTGTCACGCTGCATGACACATCAAACATGCAACCCGACACTTACTCCTTATGAAATGTTAAGTCTATATGAAATTACGTAACCTTTATAAACTCATCTTATGCGTTTGACTCGTTCTGAGATATGAATCATGCATCCAACTCAGATGCCCCTATGCGTCCATTTAATTCTCTTTAAGGTTTTAGCTTCTTATTCTCTTTTCTTCCTTCCGGCCTTCCTACTTTTGACCAGGTTTCTCCCCCCGCATACTACCATACGTCTGGGCCTCAACTGCATACTACTATGCGTTTATCTCTACTTTGCTATGCGTCCATGACCTTCCTTCCATCCTTAAGGATCCCTTGATTGTCCTTTTTTGAGTTCCTGAAATGTATCCCAGGGTTATGCTTCCAACCTCTTCCTTATACTTAGCCATTTTCTCTACAATAAATCTAGTATATGTCCATCTCCGGCTTCCTTCCTTTAGACTTACTTCTCAACCCTCTAAATTATCCAAGACTCGACAAAATCTCCCTTGATGGAAGTCATGCGTTTACCTTAAATTACAATAGCATCTTTCCTCGATTTCACCTTATGCGTTTTATCATTCTTTCCGAGACTTAGATTTCCTTCCAACGCACCACTACTCAACTTTAGTCCTCTTGCTCATACGTCCTACTTAAACCAAACTTACATCTCCTTCCTTAATTACCTCCTATGTGTTCACCTCTTTCTCCTCGAGCTCTCGGGTTACCTCCTGTGTGTTCACCTCTTTCCCCTGAGCTCTCGGATTTCCTTACAATACTTCAATACTTACCCATTTTCTTTTCCACAATGGTTACCCTTACCATGCGTTTTCTTAGTCTTGACCATGCGTCCAACATGGTCTCTTACTTACCAAATATGTATCCAACTCAACTAACTTCCGGCTATGCTTCTAACTCTTTCCATCACTTGGTGAGATTTCCTTTCTTTTCCTTAGATCATCCTTCCAATGCTTAAAAGCATAGTTGCATTCTCCTAGTCTAGTTATTCTACTGGGAAAAATTCTTAACTCCAAGAATGTCACACCCCCTCCCAGGTTATCCCGCTCAACCCAAGAGGAGATGTGAGGACAGTAAACATCACCCCTTTTTGTGACATAAACTGTCCCTCCTTATCTGATAAACCCAATATTCACAACATACATATTATTATTCCATTTGACAGAACTGTAAAACTTGTACATATACATAAATATAATTAAACTTTCTCCATATCCATCATACACTTGTACAAAACCACATCACAAATCCCAATATTCACACAACTAGATCTACATGCCACCTACACAAGATTATACACGTACAACTCTCAAACGTGACTGAATTGCGAGAACTCGAAGCTTAGGCAGGGCGAGCTGGAGTAGGCTAAGCACCGGGAACGTCCTCGCTACCTGGAGGGGGGGGGGAAAGAAAACATGGAAAACGTGAGCTAAAGCCTCGTGAGTGACAAGTTTGTAAAACAAGCTTTTGTTCGAAAATAGTCATATTACATTTGTACATATAAGACAAGGATTCAACATAATAACTCAGAATAATTAACTAGAAAGCCATTTGGTTTTTCAATCTTTTCCCTTAGTTGAGGCGGAGCAAGGCTCAATGCTCTCAACGTCGAAATCAACCTTAGTTGGGGTGGAGCAAGACTCAACACACCCAACGTCGAAATTATTCCTGCCTCGATGCGGAGCAAAACTCGACGCACCAGCCAATCAACCTCTATGTGCACATAGGAACATGGCGGGTTGCCTAAGTACCTTCTCATGTCCTTCAGTACTGGGTCCGGGGAAACTCACATGCCTTCTCATGTCCTTCAGCACTAAGCCTCCTCTAAAACATTTAGATAATTCATTTGAAAATCCTTTCATAAGTAACAGGCAACTCATATTTCAATAACATTTCATAAACATACTTTCCAATATCTTTAAAGAAACATAAAATATACTTCATAAACCGATTTATCACAAAATCGTATTCAAGTAGAAAACCAAATTATCATATGTGACAAAAATCGTTTGATGTAAGAAAAGTGTCACTCACACTCTTTTTAAGCCTTGAGTGGATTATACGCCTTCACTATCTCCTCCTGGCCTGAAATAGACATTTTTCCTTGCGTTACACTTTCCTTTACTTGATCATTAAGTATGCATAAGTAAATTCTAATCATTACTCAACATCGAGCCTCCCCTTTTTCCCAAAGTAATAATAAGCGAGATACTAGCGATACTACTCAACCAGTCATGGTACTAGCGACACCAGGTGGAGCGAGACTAGCGTGACTTACCTGAGGAGCGATACCTAGCAATACCCAACGAGTTTTGTGAGACAGAAAACTCCCTTACGTCTCAGCGACACTCGTCTCGCTATCTATACTTTATCAACTCAGCGAGACCCGGTTCTTAGCAGCACCCGACAACCGAGTTATCTTCCTCTCCTTCTGTTCTTACTCCTATTCTGTTAAAGTTATACATCTAGACAGATTTATAACTCCTTCCCTTCTACAAATTCGTAGAGAATTGAGTTTTACAAGTTACCTCAAAATTCCAAGACTCAACTCTCTTTCGTTCTCCAGCTATTCCAAGTTTACTCTGCATTGCCCTAGCTTGGACACCAACTCCGTAACCATTGCTTTCACCTAAATTTTCACACATTTAACTTCAGTTCTAGTTTTACCATCCTTCACGAGAATTGTTAAGGATTATATTAACTTACTGACCTTAAAGTTTCAGCCCTAGACTCGTTCTCCTCGATTTGTTCTACTCCGAACATCAGACACTGTCCAGCTTGTGCGTCCGCCAAGAATCTTCCCTTCCAGCTTAGATTTCAACTCCAAGATGAATATACTTCCGTTCAAAATCCACCAGAACACCCTCTTCTATCTCCCCTTGTAGTTCGTAGGAAAGTGAAACTGACTTAAGTTCTCGAAGTGTCTAAACTGAATAAATATTTAATTCACTTTCCTTTATTTATATCGCCGACTTAAGTTCCCAAAGGCAGGCTGGCGCGCAGGGGTTCTTCTCTCACTTCAACACAAGGCACCCATAACGCCACATACTCAACGCCTTCAACAATCAACCATTCTCAACGCATGGTGTCCTCGACGCCTCCTACTTTCGACGCATGCAACTCAGTCATTCACACCACTAACTTCGTTGCATCGAGACCACTTTATCTTCGGCGCATAGAGACTGCTGTCTTCGACGCATAGAGACTGCTCTATCTTCGACGCATAGAGACCGCTGTCTTTGACGCATAGAGGCTGCTCTGTCTTCGATGCATAGAGACTGCTGTCTTCGACGCATAGAGACCTTAACGCATGGCCACTCATAACGTTAGCTCTTCTATTCTTTTACCAACGCATAGTCTCGACCAAAGCTTAGCCAAAATTTTGCTTTTTCCGCTCTCGGCTACTTTTCCTCTAACAACGCATAGCCACAATCTTGCTTGTCTCTTCCCAGCACTTGGTATTACAAGTCAGTGCTTACAAAGAATTACTTCAAGTCCAAGATCCGGAGATCACTCAATGAAATCTTCCAATCCTATCTTCGGCTTATTCTTAACCCAATACTTAAGGACAAACCTCTCTTTTCTTTAAGTTCAACGCATACTTATTCCTATTTTGGCAATATTTCTCGGCCAACTCCACAAGCTTATGATCCAATACCACCTCTCTTGTATTACTTCTTTTCCTTATAAGCTCTTAAGCGCATAGGTTTAAAAGTAGAGTGTTACAGCTTATTTACCTAATTCATTTAGTTGGCTGCTAGTAGCATTGGCGAATCTAATTAAATTAAATAAGTCGGTATGTAAGCAATCAAATATGTGTTTAATCAAAAGGAAGTCAATGATAGAAATCGCATAGGAATCCATTTGCTCTCGAGAACTTGATTTCCTCATCCTTGGTTATATTTACCCATTGCTTTTATTTTCCTTGCATGCTTATTTCTAATCCACACCCCCTCCCCACCCCCCCACCCCCCCCCCCCCCCGCTCCAAATTTATCGCTTTAATTAGGAAATTAGCTTAATGAAACAAAGACTACAGTCCGTGTGGTTTGACTCAGACTTGTCATTGTTGCTATTGTAGTAATTGGATTACGATTCGGTATTATAAATTTCTTTTGATGGTTTTTCTTTGGGAATTAAATGAAGCTCGAAGAGAAAAGTTCCATCAGTGGGCTTCAACCGTCAGGCAGGTAGGCACCAAGGTCTTGATCCCTGGGATGTCACATAGACCCCAGTTTGGCAATTAACTTCAGGGCTTCTTCCATTTCTGCATGCGTCGAAGATCCCATCATTCTATTGCCCTAAGCCTCGAGTCGCTAACGGACAGAATTTGTCGCCCAATTTCGTGCCAAATAAATTTTCCTAACTTACCCACAATAGTAGTGGCAAGCCGGGTCGAACACAGAGAGCCCTCGAATTTCACAAAGGGGAGTTTGAGAAACGGTTGATTGCAAGAAACTTAAATTAAATTACATGAAAGTAAATTGCACGAAATAAAAATAGCTAAAATTCAATTGAAGAAAACTCTAGCTTCGGTTACGCGGGATTTCCTTTGTTCGATGTTCTTATCATTGGTTCGTCATTACTATATCCATTGAAACTAGCACCTAATCAATTCAATTGGAAAGACCAAAATTGAATTGGCCTAGTCGACAAGTTAAATTTAAGGCATATCGATGAAAAACATGCAAAATTTGACTAAACCTAACCGCATTAAGTTCAAAGGAAAATTAAGTGGAACATTCAACTAGATAGACCTAGATTGAATGTTCTATCGCTTTAATCCTAGGTTGATTAGAACAATGCGCATCACTATCTAGATTTGCAAGCTAACCTAACCTATTGCTTCCTATGATTGACATACAACAAATTTTCACGAATTGTAATACAATCAAAGCAATAATCAAAATAAACACCAGTGTTACAAATTGATCGTAATTCTTGAAAAACTCGAGATTAAATCATGCATACACTTGAATCAAGTTCAAAACCTTGATTACAAGGAAAATCCTTAATACCCAAGCTAGAAAAAATGTTACCTTAGCCAATAATCGGTACACCGATTATTGGGTTCAAGTTCCTAGGTATGAAAAGAAGAAAATAGGAGAGAATGGAGCCAAAAATTGGCTGGTCGGGTCTATTTTCTAACCTAGAAACCGTCACAGTGCCACGACACTGATGTTAATTTGTCCGAATGAAAATTTCGAAGCGCCGCAGCGCCTGCATCACTTTGCCAGCAGAACTCCTCGGGAAAAAGCGCCCTGACGCCATGGCTTTAGAGGCATTTTGGTCATTTTGAAGTTCTATTTCCCGGTTGATGTCGTGGAACTCTGTTTTAGCACGTTTTAGCTCGGTTTTGTTGCTAACACCTCATTCTACCTATTAAGTGCTTGAAATTTACAAAATAACATAATAGACACATTAAATAGCACAACGATCCCGAGTTAAGCTGAGGAAGATAGCACATTTTAGGTGCTATCAGTCGCTTGGCAACTCAAACATCTCATTGATTTCCTAGGCGTCGAAGGGAATCATTACTCGATCAATCTTGACTTTATCTTGCTCCTTGTGAAGCTTCCCTTCATAGAACGCTTGGACGATGGTTAGTTGAATAGTGTGGGCACCTTCACAGAACTGGTGCCACCCCGACGCATCGATTGATTGTGTAATGAAGGCGGGCAGCTCAATAGGTTTTGGGAAGAATCCCATCTCCAGATGAAGGTTGCTAAACTACTTCTTCCGACCTTTGCCTACCTCCTTTGGTGGTTCCTCCACCGTCTTCCCTTTTTCTTTCTCACGTTTGTTTATTTTAGGATTGGCAGGCGTCCTACTTCCTTCTCCTGCCTCCACGTCCTTTATTTTCAGGGTCGGCTGCTTGGTCATCTCTTTTATTTTCTTCTTCTTCTCCGGTAGCTTGGCTTTGGACTTGACTACCTCCTTTGTCATTTTCCTCTTCTATTCTCTTATTTTCTTTACATTTTTTCTTCTTGCATTTCTCTTTCAAACTTTGCCGCTACGGCCTCTATGCGGTAGTCTTCATCTTCTTTTCTTGCGTTGAGTCCTCCCTGCACGATTTCCTTTTCTCTCATCTCCTTGTCCAACTTCTTTGTCGAGATGAGCGATTGGGCGTCTTCCCTCAAGCCGCAAAAGCCTTCATTTACTTTCTTACTTTTCTTAGTTGCCTAGGTAGATAGATGCTCAATAGGTGATGCGGCGATGATGACTTCCGGGCTTTCAAATGTGCCTGTATCTTTTCTCTTCTCAGATTTTCTCCTCAAGGGCGCAACATCCTCCTCCATTTCTTCATTAATAGCCTCAAAAAGCCTTACTCTTTTCTCTTTTGTTGTGGCCATCTTTTTCTCCACCGCAACAATTACAAGTCCAATGGGCTTATCATCAGAGTCAGATGATAAGCCGTCGAGACTTCTCAAGGCCGTTTGTCGTAGGGACTGACCCACGTGGCGATCTTTCCTTCTTTTAAGGTTGGTCGATCAACTTGTCCAACCAATCCTAGTCGGCTATCGTATCAAGAATGTCCCCGAAGACATTCTTCTTGTCTCATCTAGCTGCCTTGCTTGGTCTTCACGTCGGGAACTCGAACGACACCAAACTCTCTCTCAAACTCTTTTGTCTCTTCCTTGCAGCCAACTCACTCTTTAAGGCTTTGTATTGTGCTGTTCTCTATGCCTAGGGTTGTTGGAAACCTTTCAATTTATAGACTTGACTGCCCAAATTTCTTTCCAAAATTGTAGATTTTTTAAAAAAGGAAAGTTGGCGCCGCGATGCTGTATGATGGTGCCGCTGCACTGATTGACATTAAAAGGTGGCACCGCGACGCTGTGCATCATTGATTCCTACCCTCAGCGTGATAAGTACTTGAAAAGTGCTTTCTATTCTCTCAAATTAAGGGAGTTTATATTAGATTTCACTTTTTGCTAGTGGTTTTCAAGTTAAAATGAGGAAAATTAGAAGAAAAGACCAAAAGATCAAAACTGAGCAAGAATACGGTGAAAACAAGAAGAAAAACTCAAAATGGCAAAATTTGGGATAGCGCCGCCGCGCCTGGACGGCTCTGCCGCGGTGCTAAAACCCGAGAGCAACAAATTCGGCACGCAGCCATAGCGTCTCGGCGCCGTTTCAAAATTCTCAATAGCGCTGCGGCACTATGGACCAGCGCTGCGGTGCCAGTTTTCCATAAATGAAAAAGTGATATTTTTGGTAAGTTTTTGGGTGGCCAACTCTATAAATTTGGGGGTTTTCAGCAGCCTTAAGGATCAATCAACCATCAGTCTACAGACCAAAAGAGGCACAAGAAGGAGAGAATTGAGTGAGAGTTCATAAAAGAGTTCAAAGAGTGAGTTAGTTGCAAGGAAGAGGAAAAGAGTTCGAGATAGTCGTGGTGCCCTTCGAATTCTGACATGAGAGCTGATAAGCACTTGAAAAGTGCTTTCTATTCTCTCAAATTAAGGGAGTTTATATTAGATTTCACTTGTTTGCTAGTGATTTTCAGGTGAAAACGAGGAAAATTAGAAGAAACGATTAAAAGATCAAAACCGAGCAAGAATATGGCGAAAAAGAGTTGAAAAACCAAAAAGGGCAAATTTTGGGGATAGCGCCGCGGCGCTGAAACATCAACGCATGGTTCTGGACGCAGAGTAGCATTGCGGCGCCAAGATGGCGCTGCCTCGACGCATCCTTGCTGAAACGCATTCTAGCGCTGCGACGCTTAGACGGTGTTGCCGCGGGGCTAAAACCCGAGAGCAATATTTCTGAAACGCATTTTAGCGCTGCGACGCTTAGACGGCGCTGCCACGCGCTAAAACCCGAGAGCAAACTTTTTCGGATGCAGCCCTAGCGCCGCGGCGCCAGCTTTCCTTAATTGAAAAATCTGTATTTTTGGAAAATTTTGGGAGGCCAAACTCTATAAATTTGGGGGTTTCCAGCAGTTCAATTCATCAAGAAAACTCAAGGTAAAGTAAGAAAGTTGCAGACCTAAAGAGATACAAAAAGGAGAGAATTAAGTGAGAGTTCAAAGAGTGAGTTAGTTGCAAGGAAGAGGAAAAGAGTTCGAGATAGTCTTGGTGCCCTTCGAAGTCCGACGTGAGAGCCAAGGAGATCGAGACGGTGCTACTTCAATCAAGAGCCTCTTTTCAGTAGAGTTTCCCTTTCTTTACACTCTTTCTTTGTTTATTTTTCTAAAACATGTTGCTTCAAGCTATAAGTGGCTAAACTCTTTAGTTTTAGGGTTTTGATGAATTGTTTATGAATTCATGTTAATTTTGTAGACTCATGGTTTTGTTGGAATGATTATGCTTTTCATTGTTATTGTGTTTAATTCTTGTGGATTGGCCATCTTCACATGTTAGGTTAGATGTATGATTGAGAAATTTTATGTTTAACTTGATCTATAACAATGAATTATTGTTAATCTATCACGAGAGTAGTTAGGTTGACAATAAAAGTTGCTAAAGGCTATTGTTAATGCCATGTAATTTTGTGTTGGTTTTAAGAGATTAATAATCAATCAAGTTGCATGAAAAAGGGTTGTTTTTGAGAGAAAATAACTTGGAATTAAGTTTCTAGACTTAGGCATATGAATTGCAATAAAATCCATGAAATCTATAATATTGCATGATGAAATAAACAAGGATTCATTACCCTAGAACTCTCTTTGACTCTTGTGTTTCTCTCTTTGATACTTTCCTTACTTGATTTGTATTTTTCCATAACTCATAATATTTAATTTTAATCCTCAAATAAAATTGATTCAATTCTAGAATAGCTAAGTAACTTAAACCTTCCCACTTGGATCTCCAGTGGAACGATATTCGGACTTAACCGTTTTATATTATAACTTGACCTGTACACTTGTGGTTAACACTAAAAGTGCGCATCAAGAGCCAAGGAGATTGTGACGGTGCTACCTCAATCAAGAGCCTCTTTTCAGTAGAGTTTCCCTTTCTTTACACTCTTTCTTTGTTTATTTTGCTTAAACATGTTGCTTCAAGCTATGAGTGGCTAAACTCTTTAGTTTTAGGGTCTTGATGATTTGTTTATGAATTCATGTTGATCTTGTAGACTTTCATGGTTTTGTTGGAATGATTATGCTTTTCATTGTGATTGTGCTTAATTCTTGTGGATTGGCCATCCTCACATGTTAGGTTAGATGTATGATTGAGAGATTGTATGTTTAACTTGATCTATAACAATGGATTATTGTTAATCTATCACGAGAGTAGTTAGGTTGACAATAAAAGTTGCTAAAGACTATTCTTAATGCCATGTAATTTGTATTGGTGTCAAGAGATTAGTAATCAATCGAGTTCCATGAGAAAAAGTTGTTTTTAGAGAAAATAACTTGGAATTAAGTTTCTAGACTTAGGCATATGAATGACAATAAAATCCATGAAATCTATAATATTGCATGGTGAAATAAACAAGGATTCATTACCCTAGAACTCTCTTTGACTCTTGTGTTTCTCACTTTATTACTTTCCTTATTTGGTTTATATTTTCCATAACTCACAATATTAATTCCAATCCTCAAATAAAATTGATTCGATTCTAGAATAGCTAAGTAAGATAAACCTTCACAATTGGATCTCCAGTGGAATGATATTTGGACTTCACCGTCTTATATTATAACTTGACCCGTACACTTGCGATTAACACTAAAAGTGTGCATCACAGCACCGAGCCACAACATCGTGTCAGTGCTACTGCGCTTGCTTGACTGATTGCTCTCGGAAAAATGCGTCGTGGCAGCGCCGAGTTGGCGACGCAGCGCTGCGTTGTTTTTTGGAATTTTTGTGATTTTTTCCTCTTTTTCACTTGATTTTGGCTCGGTTTGGTTCTTGTACCTTTTAATTCTTGTTTTCTTTATATTGACCTGAAAACCACTAACAAATAAATGAAATCTAATAGAAATTTCCTTAATTTAAGAGAATAAAAAGCCCTTTTCAAGCGCTTTTCACCATCCTAAAGTTAGAGATTTGCTAGTCCTGAGTAAAGAGTAGAATCAAATAAAGGGAGTTTAAACGAAAAGTGTGGTAACAACTCATGTCTCAGAGAATGGCATTTAAGAGTTGAAGTAGAAACATGCAAGTATATCTATATTGGTATAATCATTCAAGGCCAAAATCTTGCCATCTCCTATGTGTGTGTGTGCAAACCTTATTTAATTCAAAATGCTAAAACTCAAATTGGGACTTAAGAGAGCTTCCTTAGTTTCCCTCTAGTCTAGCTCATGCACCGATTTTCAAGCATCCACACATTTCAATCGAGTAATATGTCTAGTAAGGTGCCATTAAATTCACATTTTTCATGGGTCATAAACTTGCATTCTTTTACCTAGAGGCACTAGCTTTCACACATTCACAGTAGGGACTCGTATCTAGTCAATTCCCAGGCGTCCTTACTGATCACAGCAAAGGCAGCTCTTTTTACCCTCATCCATGCATACTCATTACAAGTTTAATATTTAAAAGGATAGGCATGTAAAGCTCATATATTTTGTTTACACTTTTTCTCAAAGGCATGTATACTCTTGTCTTTTTCCTTAGTCTAAAATTACAAACCATCATGCATTTCAACTCTCTAACTGGTGGGGCCTTTTAGAGTGACAATGAAATACACCCAACTTAATCCTTTTTCAGTTAAAGATTCTAAATTAAAGTGGCTACGTGCTCAAGAATATGAGAGATTTTAAGAGGGACTTAAATGAATTTAACTCAAGATAATGTTGTCCTATTTCCACAATAAGTCATCTATCGTGCAAATTCGAATCTCATCATGGGAAATTAACATAAAAAACACACAACCATAAAAACATTCTCATTACCTTTAAAAGCTCCAAAATTTTCAAAAAATTTACGAAATTTCATTAACATGCATATGATTATTGAAACCTCACAAACATGCATAACAGGATAAGAAAGCACACAAAAGTATGAGTGACACTGATAACTTGTAGAAATACAAGTTATTATATGTCTTTTTCCTAGAAAAATAGAGTTTAAATAGAGAATCATGCGGTAGTTGATGTTAAATTCTATTGATAAATCTTCCTATGCGTTCTACTCTTGTAAATTGATGAAGACACTTATTTTATAGTTTTTTTAGCCTAAAACGCATGCTTTGACGCAGGAACGCAAGCAACCCGTGGATGCATTGGCAACTTCTTAACACAAGACTATGCGTTGGCAACCTGTGGACGCGTTGACAACTCTTCAATACAGGTTGATGCGTTAGCAATCCATGGATGCGTTGGCATACTTGAACACGTGAACCCAAAGTTATCCGTGGATGGATATCAAGAAGGCAGCAGAGAATCAAATAAGAATCTTGATAGATTGTCGGGAGATTGATATGCTTGATATGCGGCTAAAGTGGTGGATCTAAATTGAACCAAGAATTATGCAATTAGGCGAGATAGATGCAAAACATCAATTGTGCCTCCAATCACGCAGATTTGCCACTGATTACGAACGTAGCTTCTATAAAGGGGCAGACCTGCAAGCAAAAACTTGTTGTTGATTCTCAGAAAAATTCCTAAGTGACAGCAGAATCCCTTCCAGACGATAACCGGAGACGAATAGCTCGAGAGAGAAGAGTCTTCCATCCGCCTGACCACTTCACAACACATCTCACGCTTCCATTCCGGCGACTTAAGACATTGAAACGCCTTCCTGCTTTCTATCTTTTTCTAGCTTTGATTTTAGATTTGTTATCAAGACATTGAACTGTCTAAGATTGTATTTCGTTCATTGATCTACAATTCTTCCTTGTCTATCCATTTCTCTACACTTTCCGCTTATTACTTTGAATCCACGAGTAGCTAATCTTTCAAGGGTCACGGGTTGCGTTAGCATCTAACTAAGAACTATAGTGTAACTATTTCATCTTGTCAATTGTAATCTTAATCTAATGCTTATGTTCATCTAGCTAACCGATATAAGTAGTAACAATTAGACTGCTCGAGAGGGTAAATAATTGTGGAACTCAATTGACAAGGCTAAGAAGTGTTACCTAGACATAGGAATAACCTTGGTACTTAACACTTTCCTATGCGTTATAGACATATAACGCATAGCGGCTGACAACCGAGAGAAGAGTCGCAAGTATGAAATAGACCCAACTATGCGTTTTCGACTTTAGATGATAACCAACCCCAGCCCTGCGTTTTACCATTGATACAATTCAATTAGCTGACTTTGCTGTGTCGCATACCTCTCCATCACCCACTTTAGCTTAGGTTTACTACTTTCTAGTTAGTTAAACGCATCACTTCTCATCACCTTCTTAAAACGCATGACTCAAATAATCCAATTAATTATAGAATTTGCATAGTTCCTGTGTTACCTCATTCTTTGCTTATACTTGGGTAAAGGATAGGAAAACTTGAAAGTAAGCTTTATAATAAAGATAAACGCACAACAAGTTTTTGGACTTTAGATCTGTTAACAACAGACACCTCCTACCCCAAACATAGAATCATGCATTGTCCCCAATGCATAAAAGCATCGAACAAAGAAAGAACAAGCCTAGGAGCATGCGGGAAGCCACGAAATAGGCTTGGTGGAAAGAGTACTTTTTGTGATGAACCATGATCCTAAAAAATAAGAAAGCATATGAGTGACTCTATGATTTTTGAAAATAAATAAAGAAGAAAAATAAAGAGAGCAATAAAATTGGGTTGCCTCCCAACAAGCGCTTGCTTTAAGGTCTCTTAGCTAGATCAAACCAACTGATCATTCAATGAAACCAAGGTTCTCAATTCGGCGTTCTTCATCATCGATGTAGTGCTTCAATCGTTGACCATTCACTTTGAAGGGTGTTCCATCATTGCCTTGTAACTCCATGGCTCCATGTGGGGATACCTTCACAATGACAAAGGTTCCTGACCAACGTGTCCTAAGCTTACCAGGACACAAACGTAAATGTGAATTGAAAAGTAAAGCTCTTTGTCAAGGAAGAAAGGTCCGTGGGGTGATCTTTTTGTCATGCCATCTAGCAATGCGCTCCTTGTAGAGTTTGGCATTCTCATAAGCCTGAGCATGGAACTCCTCCATCTCATTAAGTTCCAAGAGGCGCTTCTCATCGGCTTTCACAAATCCATGTTCAACTTTTTGATGGTCCAACAAGCTCTATGCTCGATCTCTACTAGTAAGTGACAAGCTTTTCCAAACACCAACCTGTATGGTGAAGTACCTATTCGAGTTTTGAAAGCTGTATGGTAGGCACACAGGCATTATCGAGCTTTAGAGCCCAATCCTTCCTATTGATCTTGACAGTCTTTTCCAAAACCTGCTTGATTTCCCTATTAGGTAGCTCAACAAGACATTAGTTTGAGGATGATAAGTTGTGGCAATTTTATGGTTAACACCATACTTTTGCATCATGGATTCAAACAATTTATTGCAAAAGTTAGAGTCCTCATCACTAATAATAGCTTTAGGTGTGCCAAAACGTGTAAATATGAACATGCAAGAATTTTAAAACTGTGCGAGCATCATTGGTACCAGTAGCTATGGCTTCTACCCACTTAGATACATAATCAACTACAACTAGAATATATAGGTAGCCATTAGAAGATATAGGAAAGGGTCCCATAGACTTTTAAACACATTATACTAAACAAACAAGTGAGATTAGAGACATAAAAATAGCTATTTTCAAGAGCTATCAATGTCCAAAAAGGTGTCCTTATAATTATCTGACACCTTTGCATTTAATTCCATTCCCTGGTGCGCAGACTTCATCGGGTCATCGGTTCATTGGTTTTGTCATGGTTTGGTCAAATCAGTCGTCCACTTGCACATTGACACGACAGCCACCGCCCATGGATCTAAAACTTCTTTTACTTCTTGATGCCTGATTCTTCGACGCATTTATCTTCGGAACAATATGGCCTTGATGATTCTGGCAGCATCTTTCTCTTGTCCTTTGGGTGCTTTTTGCTTCTTTTAGCTATATCATGCGTTAAAAAAGATATAAAACTCATAATTTTCAGGATAGAAGCTCTTGTAAACATGATAAACATAAAGTTATTCATATTACACGATTTAATTCCCAAAATCCATGCGTTTATCTCCTAAGTTGTTCCAATTATTCCAAATAAAGAGTATAACAACTTTTATTTCTACAAGTTATCAACCGTGTTTTATTTGAGTGGACGATTCTCCAAACATATCATGTTACAATTCCATGATCTCTCGAACAGAGGCCATGTATTCATGTTTCTTGGTTAGCACTTCAGACAAGCTTGCTGATTGACCAGGTGTAAGCGTGGAATTTATAAATAAGTGAGGTCTACGTGCAAGTATACATGAACAATGAAGTAATAAACTTGGAGTATTCCAAGTGTTGAATTCTACAGGACTAGCTTGATGCTACATTAAGTCTAACTATGGATTAATGAAACCAAGGTAATTGTGGGAAAGCTAAGTTATGGTAAGTGAAAGAAAACTTAAAAGGAATAAACAATGGTAATCAAATAGAGGTGAGCAATATTGCAACCGTCTGGGTGTTGTGCCTTAGGTGATACGACTGCATCCTATCAAAACGATGAATTACGCATGAACATAAATCTACACCTATCCTGTCTTGTGTCAAGTTCCTTTAGGTGGTCTAAGCTGCTAATGCCTAATGTTTCCATGATTAGATGGATCTTAGATTAATTCAAGTTTAGTTTCGTTATCTTATAGTGTCCCTTATTTCTAAGATGACATGACAATCATATTTCTAGGCTCGTAGTCCCATATCCTTTTGTGAAATTCGTTTATACCCTAACATTCTCAGCATTAGAGCTCCACTAGATTGATAAATTCAATTTAACTTACCAATTTCTATCTGTTAAAGTTAGACAAAGAGAATGTGCAAAACAACTTGATATGACACGTAAAATACTCTAAGCCAAAACAACCCTAAGGCTTCACATTGCTAACCCCTCAAAATGATTTAGCTCATGACTGTTGATGAAATAATAGACTTTATTAAATCAAGAACCATAGCTACCATAAAGCGTTTGATTAATAGAAGAAAATGAATGAAGAAAGCTGCTCATCGAAAAATAAGTACAACTGAAGGGGCCTGAACAAGTCCTTAATTCACTAGGCTTTCCCTAGGTTGATTCCCCTTGAACAAGGAAGAATCAACTCTCACCGCATGCTTTCATAGGATGAGATGACCTAGAGCCACTACACCACAGAGGGACTTTTGTTCTTGAGGCTATTGACTTCTAGAGAATTTGAGAAAATAGGCTAATGACAAAACAACGTTATCTATGATGAATTTCGACAATGGAGAGTTGTTGTAAAAAACGGAGGACTTGTTGATAGCTCCTAAAAAGAGCTATCTCTTTCGTCTTTATTTGGGCTCGTTCTGTCATTTTATCGTTTTATTTCCTCAATTTGCAGGCTATGAGCGTTAAGTTAGTGAGGCGCACCATAGAGGTCGATTTGGTGCAAAAAGGGGTCAAAATTGAAGTTCGAAAGCATAAACCAAGAAAAGAGATCAAAATGACCAAAATGCTCGAGCACAGCTGCGCTGAGCTTTATGCTTAAGACCCAAAAGCAAAAATGGTCGCAGCATTGCGACGTTCCAAGGGAGCTCACCGACACTCTGAAATTTGACGAAAAACAGAACGCACGTGCGCGCCTCGCAGCACAGTGCTTAGCGTCGCTACACTCGAGATCGACACTTGACTTCTCTGCTGAGCGTTGTGATGCTTCTGAAGAGCATAGCGACGCTCTGGTGTTTTTTTATATATCTTCGTATTTTTTAGGTTATTTTCAACGGGCATCAGACCATCAGCCACCATTTCAGATCAATTTTGTTGTCATTCTTCATCTTCTCTTCCCTTTTTCTTCTTCATTTCTATTTGTATTTACTCTAAGGCTTGTAGATTGTGCTTAATGAGGATGATCAGCTAAGGTAAGTGTACATGGGGATAGGATTTTAGGCTTGAATTTCTTGAGGATTTGTTTCAAATTGTATTAGATTGATTACTTTGAATGGATTAAGTTCTGATTTTAATCTTTATTGAGGTTATTAGATTGAATTGACAACTCTTGATAATTTCCTCTTTAATTGCAAAATTTGTATGGCGCTGAGCATGATTACGAAGTAGGTTGCATAATTAATTAGTAGAGGCTTTAATTGAGGACTTTTTCATCAATTGAGTTTTTATGACTTAATTGAATCCAATCTATAATCGAATGTTAGCCTAGGCTTTTCGACATTTCATTCGTCACAATTAAAATCTACTTTACTTAATTCAAATTTGGTTCGTTATTGATTCTAGATAATTGAATCAAGTTTAGTTCAAATTTTGTTTGCTTAATTTGATGATTAGGAGCGTCTAGCCACATTTGATGTCATTTAATTGTGCAGTCAATGATTAAGCCAAATTTTGTTTGCGAATTGGGTTCGTTATTGAAAGTGCTATCGTTCTAGATTATCGAATGTTTTTCTAGATGTTTAGTATTCAATGATAGAGATTAAGCCAAATTCATTCCTATCCTCAAGTGTTCATTTAATTTAATTTCTGTACTATTCGTCTCCTCACTTTAGCTCACTTGCATCAATTTCTTTACTTATTTTATTTCGCCCTCTTTAATTTCGCATGATCACTAACCCCCTCCCCCCCCCCCCCCCTCCCCAAAGCTAAAAGAATTCAAAAATTGATTTAGGCAAGTCCCAAGCTCCCGGTGGATCAACTCGTGCTTATCATTGTTTCAACGTTTTGTGGTAGTAATAGTACGTTTGGAGTTATAAATTTCATTTGATAGCTAGACGAGGTTCACAATGCCTCTTTTTTGTGAGAGATATTTTTCTCTAGCCCTATCAAATTGGCGCCGTTGTTGGGGAGTTTAGGCAACTTGTGTAGTCAATTATTTGAATGCTTTTAAAAAAACAATATATATATATATATATATATATATATATATATATATATATATATTGAATAATCACGTGTTGTTTTTACTTTCCTTTGGTTTATGACCCGCTCTTTTGGAAGTTCTAGACTTCAATTCTTTGTAGATATCAATCAAGAGGAGAGGAGAATCAAGGACACTATTGAAGAGGTTGTACCGACGGAAGAATAAACAAATCATCCTGTAGAGGCGAACCGTTTGATCGAAATGGGAGAGCCTTACGAGAGAACGCGAGGTAGTTGGCGAAGCCAGACATGACTTAGGAGTCGTTGTGTATTGTTTATCCCTACACGACGGTGCCATTCGAGATGAAACTTGGACTCATCCACCTATTGCCACAATTCAGAGGCAGTCCTGGCGAAGATCCCCATAAACATCTTAAGGACTTTCATTTTGTTTGTGACGGTATGAGGCCACACGAGGTAACTGAAGAGCAACTCAATCTTCGTGTATTCCCTTTTTCTCTAAAAGATGCAGCAAAGGATTGACTCTACTACCAACCTCCAGGCACGCAGTACTTGTACAAGGTTGAAGAAGCAGTTCCTTGAAAAGTTCTTCCCATTATCTCGAGCAAACAACATCAGAAAGGAGAAATATGGTATCACCCAAGACATAGGTGAATCACTTTTCAAATACTGGGAATGCTATAAGTAGCTTTGTGCTCAATTTGCTTACCATCAAATCTCTTATCACCTTTTAATTTAGTATTTTTACTCTGGTTTGCTTGCTTGTGATAGGGTTAATATTGATGATGCATCAAAAGGAGATCTTGCTGACAAGACCCAATAGAAGCTCGTCAGTTGAGAACTCTAAAAAATTTGGGACTCGAGCCAACATTGTTATTGAATCGAATTCTCTAGAGGTAAGTGAGCTTAAGTCTTAGATATCTGACTTGACTTCTCTTCTGAAGCAGATGCCCTAGGTGGAAACGTGCAGACGAAAGAAAGTTTTGTGGAGTATGTTCAGTGATTGGCCATACATCAAACTTGTGCCCTCAAGTGAAGAATGTTGTGATCCCTGACGTTAACATCATAGGTTGTTTCCAAAGGAAGTACGATCCTTACAACAATACATATAATCTTGGATGGTGGGACCATCCAAATTTCAAATGGCGAAACCAAGGACACGAAGATAATAGAGCTCAAGATCAACTGTCCTTGTCAGCTTTAGGTATGTCTCTTCAAGACATAGTAAAATCTCTTGCTGATCATTCTTTGAAATTTCAATAGGACATTCATCAACTTCAGAAGGATTCGATCCAACTCTCTCAAGAAACAAAGTCTCTCCAGCAGGAAACAAGAACGGGGTTTAGCAACCTGGGTACTCAAATCACACAGCTGGCAACTACAGTTAGTAGGTTAGAGAACAAGGCATCTGGAAAATTACTTGCCCAACCTGACCATCAAAACCTTAGTGTTATTACACTGAGAAGTGGTAAAAAGCTTCCTCCTTGTCACTCCTGCACTTGTTGCTCGACCTACCCCATCTCCTGCTTGCACTTTTGACAAGGTAGATAAAGATGAAGGAACTTCTATAGAAACGCCGGCACAACCTTCAAATTCTAAGGTTAGTAGATCATCCCTTCCTCTTGTCGATTCAGTTATTGCTAAAGCCTCTTTTCCTAGTAGGCTAGCTAGTCCGAAGGTGGAGGACAAGGACGAGGAAATACTGGAGATGTTCGAGAAAGTCTAGATCAATATCCCTCTTCTCAATGTAGTACAACAAGTGCCAAGGTATGCTAAGTTCCTTAAGGAACTCTGCATGAACAAAAGAAAGGTGAAAGATAAAGATCGCGTGGTGGTAAGTAAGAACATTCCTGCTTTACTTAAGAAAAACATGCTAGAAAAATGTCGCGATCCAGGTATGTTTACTTTACCTTGTGTTATTCGAGATAAGATGATATGACATGTTATGCTTGATTTAGGTTCTCCCGTTAATGTGATGCCTTATCATATTTACTTAGACTTAAAATTGAATGATCTTCAAAAAATTGTTGTCTGTATCTAATTAGCTGATAGATCATACATTTAACCATTAGGGATTGTTGAAGATGTGCTTGTTCAAGTTAAAGACTTAATATTCCCTGCTGACTTCTATATCTTGAAAATGGATGAAAATTGAGCTCTCCTTCGTCTTCTACTATTTTGTAAGACAAACCCTTCATGAAAACTGTTAAGACTAAAATTAATGTTGATTAGGGTTCCTTATCTATAGAATTTGATGGAGATATTGTTAAATTCAATATTTATGATGTTTTAAAGTTTCCTAAGAAATATTTGTCCTTATGCTCTGTTGATGTGCTTGAATCTGTTGTTGATGAATTATTTGTTGTTGATGCTTCTACATTTGAGACTCTTTCTACTCCATTAATTGATTTGATTGATGAGGAATCCGCTGATGATAAATCTGTTTCTTCTCAAGTATAAGGGATAGAGCTCAAAGCTCTCCTTACTCACCTAAAACATGTTTATTTGGGTGAGAAGAATATGCTTCTAGTTATCATTTCTAGAGAGCTAACACCGGACCAAGAGAAGTTGCCAGTGAGTACCTTGCGGACCTACAAGAAAGCCATAGGATGGACCTTAGATGATATCCAAGGAATCAGTCCTCTATGCATGCATAGGATAACTCTTGAGGAAGGAGCTAAGCCCACTCGTCAACCCCAATGTCAATTAAATCTCATTATGAAGGAGGCTGTGATCAAAGAGATAATCAAGTTATATGAGGAAGGCATCATTTATCCAGTTACTAATAGCAACTAGGTCAACCCCATCCATGTCGTTCCTAAGAAAGCCAGAATGACTATTGTGAAGAATGACAAGGGCGAAATGGTGCCTATGAGAGTTCAAAATAGATGGCGCATGTGCATCAACTTTCGTAAGCTTAATGAGGTAACCAAAAATGACCATTTCCCCATTCCTTTTCTTAACCAAATTGTGGAACAGCTTGTCAAGAAGCCATTCTTTTGCTTTTTGGATAGTTTTTCAGGTTTTTACCAAATTCCCATTGCTCAAGAGGACCAAGAAAAGACCATTTCCACGTGCACCTACGGTACCTATGCCTTCAGAAGGATGCCTTTCGGGCTTTGCAACACTCTAGGTACATTTCAATGACGCATGATGAGTATCTTTTTTGATTTTATTAAAAAATGCATTGAGGTCTTTATGGATGATTTTACTATGATTCTTTTGATGAATGCTTGAACAACTTGAGTCTGATCATGAAGAGATGTATTGAGACAAATCTTGTTCTGAACTATGAGAAGTGTCATTTCATGGCCAGTCATGGTATTGTATTAAGGCATCTTGTTTTTGCTAAGGGCATGGAGGTTGATAGAGCCAAAATAGATATTATTTCTAACCTTCCCTATGTTGATTCCCCTTGAACAAGGAAGAATCGACTCTCATTACATGCTTTCATAGGATGAGATGACCTAAAGCTGCTATGCCACAGAGGGACTTTCGTTCATGAGGCTATTGACTTCTAGAATTGAGAAAATGGGCTGATGACAAAATGATGTTATTTGTGATGAATTTCGACAATAGAGAGTTATAAAAAATGGAGGACTTGTTGATAGCTCCTAAAAATAGCTATCTCTCCTGGTTTTATTCAGGCTCGTTCTGTCATTTTATCGTTTTATTTCCTAAATTTGTAGGTTATGAGCGTTAAGGTAGTGAGATGGACCATCAGAGTCTATTTGGTGCAAAAACTAGTCAAAACGAAACTCCTGAAGCATAAATAAAGAAAAGAAGTAAAAATGACGAAAATGCCCCTAAGGAGTGCAGCTGCATTGAGCGTAAGCTCAACTTTACACTGAAGACCCGAGAGCAAAAATGGTCACAATGTCGCGATGCTCCGAAGTTTGATGGAAAACAGCATAGCGCATGCGCCTCACAGTGCAGCGCTTAGTGTTGCTATGCTCAAGACAGGCGCTCGACTTCTCTTCCGAGCGTAGTGACGCTCCGACGTTTTCTATATATTTTCATATTTTTTCGGTTATTTTCAGTAGGCATCTGACCTTCAGCCACCATTTCAGATCATTTTTGCTTCCATTCTTCATCTTCTCTTCCCTTTTTCTTCTTCATTCCATTTGTATTTATTCCAAGGCTTGTAGATTGTGCTTAATGAGGATGATTGGCTAAGGTAAGTATACTTGTGGATAGGATTTCAGGCTTGAATTTCTTAAGGATTTTTTTCAAATTGTATTAGATTGATTACTTTCAATTGATTGTGTTCTAATTTTAATATTTATTGAGGTTATTAGATTGAATTAACAACTTTTCATAATTTCTTCTTTAATTGCAAAATTCGTATAGCGCTGAGCATGATTACGAATTAGGTTGCATGATTAATTAGTAGAGGCTTTAATTGAGGACTTTTTCATCAATTGAATTTTTATGAGTTAATTGAATCCAATCTATAATCGAACGTTAGCCTAGGCTTTCCAACCTTTCATTCGTCACAATTAAACTCCACTTTACTTAATGCAAATTTGGTTTGTTATTGAAAGCGCTATCGTTCTAGATAATTGAATCAAGTTTAGTTCAAATTTTTCTTGCTTAATTTGATGATTAGGAGCATTTAGTGACATTTGATGTCATTTAATTGTGCATTCATTGATAATTTGTCTAGATGTTTAGTATTCAATGATAGAGATTAAGCCAAATCCGTTCCTATCCTCGAGTGTTCATTTAAACCTCAATAAATATTAAAATCACATGATCACCAACCCCCTCCCCCCCCTTCCCCCTTAAAACTAAAAGAATTCGCATGATCATTTGATAGCTAGAGGGAGGTTCACAACGAATCTTCTCTGTGAGAGATATTTTCCTCTAGTCCCTATCACTTGTCTTCCTTTTATAGGCCCCTAAGTAGTTGAGGATGACTGAAATCCATGCTCTGAGGGTTTGTGAAGCATAATCGGGGCTCCTTAACTGATAAAAACGTAAAAATCAAAACTCTCTTTGACTAGGCTACGTTTTAGAAAATTAAAGCTCATTGATGCGACTATAGTGAAGCTTATGCAATCGCATCAAACAAGAAAACTAAAATCTACCCTTAAAGACCTACTAAAGTTCATAAAAATACCTCAAAATCAGTAATTAATAACTTATAAGCATAAACAACTTCTCCTAGCTTATTTCACTAAATAAGACTAATTTATAGGGTTGAGTAAGACTTCAATTTTTAAAGCAAAAGTGTACAAATAGAAGCCCAAAACATTCATTTCATGGCATGCATCACTAGCCAATATGTATGCTTGGGCCTTTTCATTGGCGCTAATCCATCTCTCGTATGCATCACGAATGTTTCGTAATGCATTTGGGTCAAGAATTTGAGGACATTCCTTAATTAAGACGAATTTCAAGTTGTTTATTACCAACACAGTGTTAATAGTGTTTTTTCATGTTGTGTAATTTTCACTAGTAAATTTATCAGCAAAAAGCAAGTTAATAGCAACATTAGTCTTTTTTTTTTTTTTTTGTGAAATAAACAAATTTTAATTTAAGTTAGGAAACTGCATAACTTTTTAAAACTCAATCTATATTTAGTAAAGATAATAATGAAAAACCCTTAAGCTCATTTTATTTTGCAATGATACTTCAGTGATTTAGAACTAAAAGCTACTAAAGAGTAGTCGATTATTTCTACACTGAATGGAGACACCCTCAACCAAACAATACATCAGAATAACTCTTATTTCTATAGGGCTTAGTTACCATCCTTTTGGTCAAGAAAGCATTAACTTACTTAATGAGTTCTTGTAATTGTGACCCTTCATTTGAGATCCTAGAGTCCCACCCTGATAAGCATGTTGAAGGGAAAGACAATATTGGTGCAAAAACTAAGGTGACTGATAACTTGTATTTCTACAAGTTATTATAGTCACTATTTGATTTAATTAGAGTAACTTTAGAGCTAAACGCATGATTTTGGCAGTTGAATGATGTAAAATGTATCACCATGCATTGGCACTATTTACAAAATAAAATACCTGAAAAACTATGAGCTTTTTTGTTCTTAACGCAGGGTTAAGAAGAAAAGAAGCACAAATAACCTAAGTACTAAGAGACGAAGCTGCCGCGAGAACAAGTGGAAACCCATGCGTCGAGACCATGCGTTGAGACCATGCGTCGAGAAAAAGTAGATACAGACGCATGGGCAAAAAGCTGTCATGTCATTATGAAAAAGGACAACACTTTATCAGATCATGGCAGAACCTATGGGCCATCATTGTAAAAAGTCTACGCAACAGGGCAGGGAATTTAATGCAAAGGTGTCAGGTCATCATGAGTTTTAACTTTTCAACGCCTATAAATAGCCTAAAGCTTCTCCAACAAAAGGGGAGAGGAAAGAAAAGAGAGACGAGTTCAAGAGGCGAAAGCTCTGCACAGTTTCTCCCTCACCATAACCAGCTTCCATTTCGAGCTCTTCTGAGAGAAGGATTCTGAGAACTTTCAGAGTCGTCTCCCAGTGAGTGAGAACCTTCACCCTATGAAATTTATGTATCAGATAGCAACCATCTCAAGCCTCCATGAAGCAAGATGTTGCCAGTGGCGGCTTGACACCTTTTATTTCTGTTTTATCTCCATTTCCCTTCTTCTTACTTATGTTTTGGTAATGACATTCAAGAGAATGGTTTATTTTCTTAATATGAGTTTGATTGATGATTATCTTCCATCTATTTCCATATTAAATACCTTACACCATGTTGTTTGAATGCTAAATGAGTTAGATGTTGGAAGTTAGTTTCTCTTAAGCAATATTAAGTATGTTACATCTTGATTAATGCACATCATTAGCTTGCATAACTTTGTCTGACAAACAAAAGTAGTAAGCACGGCTGTCTAGCTTGAGAGAGTGGATGGTTAATCTTTAGCATTTATCAAGACTAGATGAGGTGCAGAGATGTAGTTCATCTTTTGCCAACGCAAACTTACCATGCGTCTTAGAGATAAGATTAATGTGGTGTCGAAACATCGAGAGATGGATTCACAAACTAAGTTTGTAGGTATGTAATTATACTTGGATATGCTTAAGTAATCAACTAGATCCTGCGTTAACTCTACTTTTATCGCATGGTTCCATTCATTCTCAACGCATGCTATCTGACACTAAATGACATTTGACTAACCATCACCGCATCCAACTCATTGTTAGTTTTAGGAAATTTTATTCATTCTTTATGTATAGTTTTAGACGCATACAACCAACACATGCACATATTACATGTACAGTTCACCGCATAGTCATGCATCTATTCTCAACGCCTAGTTATTACAAATCCCTGCGTTCGACCCTGGACCCACCAGGAAACCTATAAGAGCTTATACTTGGGCTTTTTATAGGAAAACTTGCTTAATCATGATCATACTCGAGTAATTCTCGACGCATCCTTGTGATGAAATTATAATATCTATTTTTTTGTGCAACAAGCTATGAAACTCAATTTAAATCGAATAGAAAACCAACAACAAGTTTTTGGCGCCGTTGCCAGGGAAGATGCGCCTAGGGCACCACGAGGCCGAGTATGAAGTCTCACTTTGTAAACTAATGAAGAAAACTGTAGAAATGTTGACACATATCCTTCTCCCACTTACTATAAATACTTTCTCCATTCGCTTTGATATTGACTCATACAAACCCCTTCTGAAGGGAGGATGTGTGATACCCCCTCCTAGGTACCCTCTTAACCTAGGATAAAATGTAAGGATAGCAGACACCGACCCTCTTACGGCATCCACTGCTAGCCTTATACCTTGACCAAGACCTAATAAGCAGATATACACAATAATTGAACATCCAACTATAACCAGGGTTAAGCTATCATACAGACATTGATTTACATTCAACCTTTAATTTACACAAGTTCACTAACTTCCGCTCTTAACCCTCTATATGTACAACACAAGTTTAAGATCAAATATTTACAATTCTCAAAATTCCAGACATTGATGGTTGGCCCAAACGAGCTCCTTTGTAGGACAAGCACCCCGGACTCGCTCGCTACCTGAAAAACAGAAAAAAAAAAAAAAAAAAAAAAAAAAAAAAGGAAAGCATGAGCTAGGTTACCCAGTGAGTGACTTGTTTTGTAAAAACCTTCCTTGATTCATAATTAAATCAAAACTGTAATCAAGTTATAAAAATAAATAAGCTATAAATCGTTTCCGTATCCAAACAAATCATGCTCAGGTAACCTTAGTAAATCACATACGTATCATTTCTAAAGGAAAACCATTTAAGTACAACACATTTCAATCACATTTTCCTTAATTGAGGTGGAGCGGAGCTCATCGCTACTCAACGTTGAAAACATCCTTAGTTTGGGCAGAGAAATCTCGACACACCCAACGTCAAATATCCTTAGCTGTGTGGAGTAGTCTCAACGCAACAACGTCTATCATACCTCTATGTGCACATAGATATCATATCCTGGGTTACCTCGAATACCTTCTCAAGTCCTTCAGTACTGGGTTCCATAAACGAGATTTAGGCCACCCACATGCCTTCTTCGAGTCCTTCAACATTGGGAACCATTTCTATATCCCGATTACCCACATGCCTTCTCTGTGTCCTTCAATATTGGGAGCCTTTTCAAAAACATTATTAAAAAACAACATGCTTTGAAAATAGCATAATAAAGATTTACGAGTTTATAACATTTCAAAGTCTCACAAACTCATTAACAATCATCAATGCTTTCCATAAAATCATAGGTTAATAAATAGCATGTCTTTCGTAAAATTCGTTTAACAACTAGCATGCTTCAAATGATTTCCAATGTAAGACACATAATATGCATGCACTTGGAAACACACACTTCCTTTCAAGCAAATAATCCTCATAGCACGTTAAAACCCGTGGAAAGCATAAACATATAACATGTTTCCAAACATAATTATACAACATAAAACCTTTGTTTAAGGTAGACTCATTTTAAATAAAATTGTCACTCACTACTTGTCCTGGGCCATTAGTAGGTTATCGCCTTTCCTAGCTCCTCTCGGCCTGAAATAATACGTTTCCCTTTGTTAGATTTCCTTAAAATTCTTTTTTACATAGGAAACAAGCCTTAGACATTCATATTATTCACCACCGAGACCCTACCACATAAAGAAAACCATCACCGAGACTATACTCCATGAAGAAATGCTCAACCGATGCTATATTTCATTTAAAAGTTCATTAATGAACGAGATTCAACTATTAGCGAGACTAAACCAACGAAATCAAGCAAAAACCAAATGTACCAGCCGGACTTTGGACGAGCGAAACCAGCGAGAGCCGCGAGACCAGCGAGATTTGCGAGACAAAATCCACTAGCGAGACTTGTCTCGCTCTCCCTCCTCCACGTTCCCAGTGTCGTCCAATTTTCAGCGACATTCGCTCCCTCTACTCTATCTTTGCATTACTAACTGTTAGAAGTCGCATTTCTAGCCCGAATTAGAACTTCTTCTCTTCTACAAACTTGTACAAAAATGTGTTTTCTAGCTTATCTCAAAATATTAGAGCTTAAATTCTCTTCGTTTGATAGATATTCTCAATTTACTTCGCCCTACTCCAGATCACTTAGGAAATCCGTATCAGTCGCTTCCACCTAAAATTTAACATGTTTCTCTTCATATTTAGCTCAATCATCCTTCACAAGAGTTGTTAAGAATTAAGTTAACTTACTAACCTAAAATGTTCAGCTTCAAACTCGGTCTCTTCAGCTTGCTATTCACCAAACACCAGACTTTGCTCAAATTGTGCGATAGCAACCAAACCTTCTGTTTCAGCTTCAATTACACCACGAAACCGACCAGAATTCTACACAAATTTGCCCTAGACTCTTTCTTCTCCTCCCCTTGACACTCAGTTGCAAGATGGAGTCGGTTGAAGTTTAAGAAATGGAGATAAGATCAACAACTTCGGCTTATGCACCCAAAAAATTTCTGCCGACTTACTCTCCACTATCTCCTTCCTTTCTTTCTTTTATTTATTTATTTATTATTTTTTCTTTTTCTTTTCTTTTTTTTTCTCTCTTTTTCTTTCTTTTTTTTCTTTTTTACTTTTTAATTTAGGAGAAAAAATAATAAAAACAAAAAGAAAATCCGTTTTTACGCCCCAATTAATATTCAAAATAAATTCTAACTCAGTTTCCTCTTAATGACTTAAATATTCAACTTACCAAAAATTACTTCCGACTTCCTCCACTTCTTCCTTTGATCTACAAGAGGGAGAACAAATAAATAAGTTCACAACGATACTACGTACTTATGTTTAGCAGTTACAAATGAAAGTAGGGTTTACAGGATGTGCCCAAGGCACCATGAGGCCGAGTATGGAATCTCACAGTATGAACCCTAATAGAGAACATGAGAGAAAAATATATCAAGTATATTTTTCCTCTCACTAAGTATTTTATAAATTAGGGTTCATTACTTAAGTAAATGTAGGCTAAGTTATTTATCTAAGTGATGTTGATTTTCCCAATATAACATTTATATTGGATATTTTAACATAATGTTTTAATTCATCAAACATTTTAATGAATTAATACATTATTGCATGCTTATAAAATTTTGATTAATTCACCTTCCATGTCGGTTTTCAGGTAGGGATGTTCCCTTACAGTCAACTTAAATACCCTAATCCTAGACAAAACCTTCCTAGACAAAGGTCCCTTATGGTCAACATTTTATTAATTTAATCTTTTTTTTTTCTAATTTTAGTCATATTAAAACAAATAAAAGATTACCCTATTTCTAATCTTATTGGAAATATTTTAACATAAAGTTTTAATTCACAGTTTTTTAAACCTTTTAAAAACATTAATTAAAAAACTCTATGTTTGCATGAAATTCTTTATTATAGATTTGAATCTCTGAGTATATAATTTTTATAACAAAGAAATTTAAAAACTATAACATGCATTAAAAAACATTACTAATGTAATAATTATATTTAAATTATGTAATGTCATGCTACATGTATCATTTATTTTCATTAATAACCATAATATAACACTTATATAGAAATTAATTAAATGATACAATCTATAACATACATGCTTTAACGATACATTAAACTATATAACATAACACTTATATTCATGCATACTATATAATATACATCATGCATGTACATGCTGTAGGAAATAACTTAAACTTAAAATATAACATTTATATTTAATATGATGCATGATTATGTTTAACCTATGGTGGGACTTTAAGCTGTATGACATACAATATGCATCATATATTCTATATAATTGAACATACATTTCATGCATATTAAAACTATATAGCAACATTAATAGACCAAGATTTGGCATCCTAATAAAGTAAAATAATTAAATTAATATAATATAAATTATATTAATTTAATAAAAGAAAATAAACAATAAAAAAAGGGAAAAATTGCCTTTGGACTCGAACTCATGAACTCTGGAATGCGCGCACTCACGTCCTCCATGTTCGAAGCTCTGCGGCGCTACAGATGTTCGTCTGTTCCGCCTTGCATTAGGAGCACTGTGACGCTATCATTCAGAAAGTGCTACTACCTTTGTACTGCTGCGGCATAGAATGCTTCGGTGCGTCGAAATTTTACAGAATTTCCTCTATTCTCTAATTCTCTTCACGAAAAACTCTTCACCATGAACGACCCAAACTAATTACAAACTTGATTTACAATATGTTGCCCAAAACAAACGGGCCCTTACAATTGATCAAATAAAAAAAAATATAAATTTATGTGCCAAACCTTGAAATATCCATTATGCAAAAATGAACTGTTCATACATCAAATGCACAAAATAACCCACCAAACCATTCTGTAAAAATCTAGAAACAACAATTGAAAGCAAAAATTGGGCTCTGATACCGATTGAAGGAGTCGAATTCCTATGCAGAAGCGATGATCACTTTTGCTCCAATTTTGTTACAAGAATTAAAATACAAAACATACAGAAACAAAGATTAAGCATGCTTGTGATTAGGGAGAAAAACAATTACCTTTAAAGACAAACTCTTCAAGAAAACCTTTATTTCCTCAGTGAATTTCTCCGATGAACAGTAGTTCAACTTTCAGTAACCAAAACACCTGGGACACCATGAAAAGAGACTTCTATGGTATTCTCTTGGACAAGGAAGAGCTTGTGGGAACCCTTGAAAGAGAAGGGAAGGATCGAGTGATTTTTTCTTTGAAAATGAAGAGAGTTTGAGAGAATTCAAGGTGAGAGTTTTTTTATGGTGTCTGGGAGAATGGGTGTCTTAAACCTCTCTCTAACAATCAAATAAAATTCATAGATCACCGAACCAACTACTTATATTACCAAATAGCACAAGCGGCAATTCCGGGGTCAAACCACAGAGAGCCTAAGTTATGATTTCTCTAAGCTAAATAGGTCTATGAAAAGCAGTAAAAAACGGGGGGTTTTGTTTGAATGAAATACGAGAATGTAAAGTGCAGAAAAATAAACATGTGGGAAAAGTAAAAGAAAATGCTTAGCTTAGGAGTTAAGATCCACCCGATGTTCGATTTATCATAAGATTACTTTGAATTATCTCTTTTGATTTAATGTGCTTAGCTAACTAACCCGGAAAGCCTAGGGTAAGCACCCTAATTACTAATTAATTACTCTAATTAAAACAAATGCTCAATTAATTGGGTTCGATAGTGGCGTAGAAACCTCGCATTCACTTTAATAAATTTCTTAATTAGACTAATTGCTTACTTATATGGGTTCGATAGCGTCCATAACAAGCAAAAAATCGCATTAAGCTCAAAGGGTTGAACTAAGACGATCAATAACCTAGACAACCTAGAGTTACAAATTGATTTCATTCTTGAAATAGTTAATCATGCTGTGAAAAGATTATTGTAAACAACTTAATTTCACAACCCAAGCATGCTTTAACCCTTGCTCATTTGAGACTAAACACACATTAGAGCATTCCTAATCTCTAACAATCAAAGAATGAATGATGGTTAATCAAGCCTATCATACATTTAAGCATAGCAATTAAATCACATTCAAGAACCATAGAAAATCAAAGAGAAATATATATTAAGAACAAAAATCCTCAAAATCGATCCAAGGGTTTCACCTAAACCTAAGATAGCAACTCACCTTAGCTACAAGATCGGTCCAAGATGAGCTTTATTATCATCCAACACAACAAAAAATGGAGAAATATAGAGGGAAGGAGAAGAGGAGAAGAGAAAATGAGATTTGGGTTGAACTCCCGAGACAGTTTCAAAGATAAACCCTACAATCAGCCAAAATACAATTTAAATCAAGGGGAGAGCATCGTTGCGCTTGTTCAGAGTGTCGCTATACTCGCGCGCGCATAGTTGCGCTTGCCTCAAGGGCATTTTCGTAATTTTACGTCCTTGAGCTCTGGGTGCCCGATTTCACTTCCGATACCAAATCAACCTTGAACGGCCCATAACACTCCGTTATACATGATTTGCTTGAATTCCTATCAAAGAGCATAATAAACACATAATATTCGCAAACGAGCCCGAATTAAGTTAGAGAAAATAGCACTTTTACGTTGCTATCATTTTTCTTTCTATAAAAACCAAAGCACTTCCATTAAGATCTCATCTCAATTAATATAACATGAGGGAACTCCCCTCCCCACTCTCCTGCATTAAAGGAGAGTTATTTTAATAAATAATATATTTATTAATTAAAAATAACAAATTTAATTAATTTAATTATTAATTAAGTATCAATTAATTAAATTCAATTAAATTATTTAATTTATTAAATATCACATATTTAATTTAATGTATATATGAATCACATTCTAACATATTCTCTCTTAACCTATAGTTTTGAATATGAATCTCACCCACATTAAGTATAACCTATAGTTTTAATATGAATCCAATTTATATTAATTTAATATTTGAATCTTGTTCAAATATTAATACTCTCGTATTATAAATGATAATTTTGTATCTAATTCAAAATTAACTTTATATTATAATGTATTTTATACATTATTTTAATTGTATCATGTACAATTAATTCCCTTAATCAATTTGAACATTTCAAATTCTTTCAACACTTAATATCCTTGTTTAACCCTTCATAAGTTGTTTGTAATTACAGCTCGGTCAAATTACCATTTTATCCATGTGATTACCTCTTTCACCTTAAGCACCATTGTTCCTTTAATGAACAATTTGTTTATGGTCCTACTGCAAATTAAATCCCTCCTGGGCCAATGAGAGGGTGAGACCTCATTTTTCATGCCTCGGAGTTAGCACTTAAGGCAACAACATATCTACTTACCCTAAAGGTGGGAAAGAGTGAATTCCATCATGTGGAGTTATGTTCCCATTTCCTCACTCGGTATCGTCCCCAAAACGGTAGACACATTGAATTAGCAACTAAGGCCACTCTCATCCGTACAAATCAAAGAACGACCCTCATTAATAGAATTTCATAACTTACTTAGGATTAAGATCGAATTATATGGTTATCGATTGAAATGTTAATCTCTTCATTTAACTGTCTTATAAAGAGAGATTATATATTTAGTGGTCTGGTCTTATACAAACTCATTGCATAGGATACCCCCAATTACATGTCTTGATATGAACGATTTGGATTAAATCATTTGTCACACTTACAACATTTGTAACACTTACAAAGTGGGTCGTATCCATAGTGTTACAAGGATAAGACACCCAACCTTATCCATATACTGTAGATCTTTTGGGTTATTACTTGAACACGATCCTCTTGTATGTTTACCAATACTGTTCAAGTTACATTCAATAGCCTTGGATCTTTAGTTTATTGGATTTAAGTCATGCAAATAATAAATAACACTTTATTAATTTAAAATGAATAATACTTTACTTATTCAATAATTTATTTATAAGTTGCAGACTACAAGATTTAGAATATAAATCCCAACATTAGATTCATATTAAAACTATCGGTTATGAGAGATTTATATATTTGAATATAATTTACATATGTATTTAATTAAATATGAGATATTTAATTATCTAATTAATTAAATTATAAATAATAGGGGCATATTATAAATGAAAAAACATTAAACTATTACAAATATAGAAAACTTTCACTGTCAATCAGCGATTGATCGAGATAGACTTTTATCACTGAGCGATAGAAGTCTATTGCGGTCTATCATTCAGGGGTAAAAGTCTATATAGTCTATACCGGTCTATCATTGATAGTTAGTGATATTATAATTAATTATTTAATAAATTAATTAAATAACTTCCCTACATGGAAAAGTAGTGAGTGGAGAGAGGGGGTTACAACTACTGGGATTGGTAGATGGGTTGATTTTAAGAGTCAAAGGAAACTCTCTCTCTAATTTTAGAGTGAAGAAAATTCTCCGCACTAACGTACCAATTCTCTTTCACTCAAAAGGGCTCCCACAAGTCAGATTCTTCTAGAGATATAGTGGAGAAGATGAAGTGGAGGTGTCCAAGTTGCCGGGGAGAAGAATTTGATTTACTATGCAAAACAAGTTTTTGAGTTGTTTTAGATAGTCCTCAAAGCTAAATTTTCTTAAAATCCCAATTATGTGCTTAACCCAACAATTAATATACCACATGTGTTCTGTATGTATGTTTGTTTTTGATTTTATAAGTTTTCTTCTTCAAAATAAAAAAATAATAACGATAAATCACTTCCGCTATGAATTCAATCCCCTCAATTACAAGGTTATGTAAATCTACGATATTAATATACAACATCAGGTAATTTTAAACTACTATATTTTTTTTTAATTATTTTTAAAAACTACCACAAAAAAAAAAAAAAAAAAAAAATCCATAGTTATGTACTTAAAATTTAAGTTAAAAAATATTATTTCTTTAAGAAAAATCATTTAAAAAATGTTATACTTAAAAAACTCTCCTATCCAATTCCCAATTAGAATATGTGCTATAATTTGTCATATGATAATGTATTTAATTAGCAAACGAATCCCATACCATTGTTAAAATATAATGGCAGAAATAAATATATATTTGAAGTAACAAACCAAATATATAACCCAGAATTTTAAATTTGATAATTATTAGTTTATTTGTTCATATATCTTTAAGATGTTTAAGTGCATAAAATAATTATTTTATAAATATTTAGAATTGGCACAACTATGAATATATATATATATGATACCATTTATTATCTCAAAGATTATGGTTTTTTATCCTTTTTCTTTACAATTATTGAACTAAAAAGTAAAGCAGTTGTCAAATGTTTAAGTGCACATTTTCATTTAAAAAATAACCTTACTTTAAATGACGGTCTCTAAGTGAGTTTTACTATAATATTATGATTGAATCACTTTAAACTAGTTAAAATGTTAGAGAAAATGTAGTGGAAGAGGGATAGTATTTTAATGACGATTATTTACATATTTCGCATTCATTTAACAATAATAATTAAATAATATATTTTAATTAATATTTTCAAGTTGACTCACTTGGATCCAAACAAATTTTAATAAGTTAACCAATCAAATATATACGAGTTAGGATTTACTTGAGTGCAAATTAATCAGAACAAGCCTCTTAGCTTACTCAATCAATTTGATTAAAAGTCCAATAATTTTTTTTTTTGGAAAAATATATATTTTTTTCTTTAAGTTTTCCATCTAATTTTTAGTTGATTGACAAGTGTTAGATATTACACTTTTAGTCTTTAAATTTTGAGTTTAGTTTCACTTTAGTCGTTAAGTTTCAAAATGTTACAATTTTACCTGTGAGATTTTAATTTTATTTTAATTTAGTCTTTGGATTTAAGATTTGTACTTTTAACTTCGTTTTTTTTTTCCCCACAAAATAAGCATTTTTGTATTTAGTATTAATATCTATTAGTTAATTAAAAAAAGTTAAAAAAAATTTATAAATAATTAAGTTTCACTATTTTTTATCACCATTAAAATTAAATTTAAAATTTCACTCAAAAACTAATGTGAGTATTTAACAAAAGTTCGAATGTAAAAGTGTAATTTTAAAACCTAAAAACTAAATGGAAACAAAACTCAAATTTCAAGAGTCAAATTGCAACATTTGGAAACTTAGAGACAAAAATGAATTCAAACTTCATTCTCAATGTTAATTTGTAACATCTTGAAATTTAAGAATCAAATTGAAATTAAACTAAAAAGTTAAAGACTAAAACTCTAAGGACCAAATCGAAATTATATGGCAAAAAAAATATATTTCCTCTTTTATCTGTTTATATATTTATATGATTGATTTTATGTTGAACACGCTTCTATTGCTATCATTGATTTTTCCACTTGAGATATTTAATAATTTCAGATATTAAAAGAAAAAAAATAAAAAGGACAATATATGTTGGCATAATGGATATGACTATGAGAGAAAATTTATTTAAGATTCTTCAACACTTCCATTATATATATACACATCTTTGGAGCACCACTTATATATTATTATCAACTTGAAATTGTGGACAATGAATTGTGTGTCCAAATGCATTCTCCCGAAAGGTATTTTTGAGCCATATTTGAATATATTATAAGGCCCCCTTTACTTACTATGAATGGAAATTTAGGGATAGGAACAAAAATGTTCATTTCCTTTATAGTATTTTGTGAAAATCAAGAAATGAGAATAAACTAATTATGCTACCTATCCTAGATTTGGAAATAACTATTAAAGAACTCATAATGTCATTCTCTTCAAATAAGTGGTTAATCTCATTCTTATGCTTTTATTTCTTTAATATATAAGTCCTACATCATCTTTTTGTATTATAAGATAACTCTTATACCATGTAGTTTTTATTTTGTCATCTAAACTTCTAAAACTAAACATTTTTAGTCTTTAATAGAATATAAATTTTATTTATAATTTTTTTTTTGTCTTAAAAAGTGAAGTGTTTGATTCCCGAACTCTGAATTTGATTTCAAATTTGTCCGTCATGCAATTTTAAAATTGGTTTAAAATGTTGATGAGTAGAATTAATCATTAGTTGTCATGACCACTAAAATATGCAATCATGCAATCTAGACTTAGCATATGTATTTTTTAAACAAAATTTGATTTGGTCTTTTCCTTTTTATGTTAGGTTCATGAACAACCAATTAAAGCTAAATTTTAAATTTTAAATACCAATTAAAAATCAAATTCAAACTAGAACCTAACATTTCTTATTTTTCTCATTTCAATAGGCAAATAGAACTAAATTGAAATCTCAAATTAAAACAAAAAAATAAATACAAACTTATGGAGCAAAAAAACTTCGTTTTCTCTCTTGTTTACCCTCTCTCATGGCTCACGATTCCTCTCCATTTTCCTTTCTTTAGAAAACCAACCATCTTATTTACACTACCACTAATTCTTTTTCTAATAAAAAAAATTACACTAATCTTCTTTTTATTACATATGATTTTTTATAGAGTTCAATTTTTTATTTAACTTATTATATTTAACTTTTAATTGGATAAAATAAAATATTTTTAAACAGAAAACATTAAAAGTTTCTATATTCTTCTAATAAAAAGTTGATAAAATGATTTTAAGTTGATTTCAATTTACTTATTATTTATTAATATCGAGATAGATTGTTTAAATAGAATAAATTATTAATAAATTTTCGTACATATTTTATGTGTAACTTATTAATTTGTTATTATTTTAAATATTAAATAAATTATTAAACTAAAAATATTTATATTATAAAGTAGAATAGTCCCCATAATGCATTACTTATTATTTTTATTGAAATTAAAATATATATATATATATAGATACTATTTAGTAAGAGAACTATTATAAATACAAAAAATATCAAACTATTTATAAATATAGCAAAATTTTATTTTTCTATCTGTGATAGACTTAGATAGACAGTGTTTATGTGAGTAAAGTGATAGATGACTATCTGGTCTACTGCGGTCTATCATAAACAGAAAGTAAAATTTTGTTATATTTATAATTATTTTCAACTGTTTTCTATTTTTAAAAAATATCCTAGTTAGTGATGCATTTTAATTAATTATCTATATAATATACAAAAGCTTCTATGAGGAAGACTCTTTCTACCTCCCTATTTTGCCTTTTAAATATTTTATGATTCCTATTTTGTCCTTCATCACATCTATTTAAGTAGAGATGGTTACACTCAGAAGCACTGTATTCTTTGATGTACATGTTTGTATAAACTGTCACGTCTTTTCTCCATTTTAATTATTTGGAGGTGTGATGTATACCATATATATATGAAAAATCATAATGTAACAGTAGAGGTGTGCTTGAATGAACAATCACACCTTTGTCACGTTACAACTATTCAGGTTAAAGTGTTATATCTCGTGTGTGAGTGTGATTTAGAGTACCATAGATATATGAATCATTAATATCTAATTATTGAAATATGTTTAAACAAACAATCATGTCTTTTGCTTTTAAAATTTCATAAATTCTTATTTTGTCTTTTCTTTTTAAATAGTAAAAACTATATGTGTAAAATAGTTTAAGATCTATTTAATATATATCAATTATGATTTTTTAATTTTTATCTTTATGTGCTTTAATAAACTACAAATTTCACGTGCATCAACCATGTTATGGACTAGCTAGATTTGAAAGAGTGCATTATATTAGTAATAGACTACAAAAAATCATTTATCATTGATAAATCTTATTACTGGTGGACTATAACAATTTATAGATTATATAATATAGTCTATAAGTTTAAATAGTTTGTGTTTAGAATGCAAATTATTTTAGTTGTAGGATGAAACACGCCCTCTAAATATCTATGACATGATAGAGTTTGAACATTTATATAGTCTCTGAGCAATAGATATTTTAATAATACTCACGAACTCCTAAGGTAAATTCCAACCGTACTTTTGAACTTTAAGGTAAATTTTAATAGTGTCCTTAAATTCGTCTAAATTTCATTTTTATCCTCCAACTTTAAATTTGTTTTTGAAAAACAACGTTTAGGTCTAGTTTTCCATTAAAATGAAAAAGAAAATAATAATAAAAAATAAAAGCGATGCAGCTATGACAGGTAAGAATAATGGTAAATACACGTGGCATAAGTAGTAAATTATGCCCTTCAACTTTGAGATATATATATATGTTTAGCTATTCCGTGTCACCGTGTGAGCATCTTAAATTTTCCATTATAACCTCTACCCATGAAACTTATTTCAGAAAAACAAACAATTTCATCCACTTTCCCAAATAAAATAGGATATGCTGTTTTTTTTTTTTTTTTTTTTTTTTTTTTTTTTTTTTTTTTTTTTAATTTTCATTATTATTATCATTATTATTATATTATCATCATAAAAATTTGATTTTAAAAAAGTCTAAATTCTTTTTGTCATATTTAAAATCACTTCGAAACACATCTTAATAACTCAAAATCAATAACTCAATATTTGTTTTGCATTTTTAAACGAAAATTAAATTTCACATTATTAAAATTATTGTTGCAGCGATTTTAAAAATGACAAAAATAATTTTAACGATTTCAGAATCACTCTTAAACATACTATTAATCATATATATTTGAAATGAATAATACATTTGAAGATTTGGATAAAATAATTTGTATTCCTCCTCCAATAATTCAAAAATTTGAATGCGTAGCTAAGTAGACCATAAATTATTAATGAAATTTGGAGCACATGGTCAGGGGAATGATTAGGTGCATTTATCTCCATATTTTTCCTTTTTTTTATTCATTTTTTTTTTAATTTGAAAAAAGTGTCACGTGATAATTCTCCAAGTGCAATATTTTTCTTGTGAAAAATGAGTGATCGGACCTAAATGGACAAGGGGATAAACAAAATAATCAAAGATTATAGAAAATAAAGTATATTTTTTTTTAATAGATTTCTTATATATGAGGATAAGAATTAGTTACTTCATTAATATATTATTATTATTATTTTAACGAAAACGAAAACACTTTTGATTGTTCTACAATTTTTCTTAACTCTCTCTCCTCAATTTTTCCTTTTTTTTTTTTTTTTTTTTTTTTTTTTTTTTTTTTTTTTTCTTTTTTGGTGTTCAATTTTGGATAGTCAAAAAGGTTGTTGAATTGTTGAGTACATGACTTTTCTTGCAATACATGAGCTTCTTTCACCCGTTCAACTGAAATTGTATTTCCCTTTAATGGAAGGATATTTTATTTTGAACGTAACCCTTCATTTTTTATAGCTTACACCCAAAATTAAATACACTGGAACCTTTATTATGATTATTTTTTTAACTATCCAACCTCTCTTTATTTGCCTTCTCAAAAGTTGAGTTAAAATGAATCTTTTGAAACGTGAACATTTTGAATTTAATTTTGTGAAAATTTTTATACTTTTGTGTATTCCTCTTTTATATTTCATAAACATACTTTTGTTTTTGTTTTTTTTTTTTTTCATAAACTTTTTTTATAATTTTTAAATTTTCTAAATTTAAAAATAGAAATATATATGCCAATTGACATGAACTTGAGCTATCAATTTTGAGGTTTGAAGTTCGATCCTCTAAATCCTACCCATATTGAATATATATATCCAACGATATCTTTTTGGCATATTTTTTTTCACAAAAACTTTGGCGTATATTATCTTGAAAAACTATTGATATTCTTTTTTCTTCCAAATAATTTGATTTTTATCTCTGATTTTGTGAGTGAATTTTATTAATTATTCATTTTATAATTATGAGAGAATTTTCAATACTTTATTCTTATAACGTTCTTTTTTCAAAATTAATTCTATAACTTTTTTTCTAATTGTTATCTCACACTGATAAAATATTATCTCTCACAATACTCATTTTATAATTACAAAAATAATAATTCATTTGATAATTTCATTACTGAGTAATATTCATTTGAAGCCTTATTAAAATTTTAAAAGAAAAAAAATTAGAACCTCCCTCCACCAATTTTGGAATTTTTTTTTTTTTTCATTCTTGTTTGCCTCTAACAATCATGGAACTTGTTAGTGTAACTTATCATTTTCCTAATTAGTATTTCCGTTTCTTGTACTTTTTCTTCTATGCTATTTTCCTAATTAGTATTTTCGTTTCTTGGAACTTATTAATGTAACTTATCATTTCTGAAAATGGAAACTATGAGGTGAACTCTAACTTAGTATTATGAGGTGAACTTGGCACTATGAGGTGAACTTGGAGTCTAGTATGGTGGACTTATGGGTTGAGGATTGAGAAATTTAACTAAGTGTTGGAAGAAAAGGTTGGAAGCATGAGGCAAAATATGAATGTTCAACTCATCACCCTTGTAACTAAGGTTGGACGCATGTCTCGGGGAAAACTAGAGCTAGACGCAGAGTAAAGGATGAGTTTGACGCATGATGCATTCAGGTTGAGATTTGGTTAAGTGTTGGATAGCTCATGTTGTTTAAGTGGTGACACATTGGATACATACCTTATTAAAGACAAATTGAACACATAGAGGGTGAAAAATGGTGGTGTTGGACGCATAGTAAGATTATGTTAAACGCATAGTAGGTGGAAACACGCATAGATAGACACATGGAAGGTCTTGAGGATAGATTATGCATTTATATGATCGGATTCGACCAAATTTTAAAGGTGGAGGTGGCCAACTCTAGAGCGAACACCTTAAGACGTGAAGTGGCAACATAGTGTGAATTTGACAAAGTGTAAAAGTAGGAGGTGGTGAACTTTGAGGTGAAGTTTCACCTTAGTTGGCACTTAGTGATTTGAAGGAGGAGTTGGCAACAAGCATGAATGGGTGTGTTGGCTCATGCATGTTGAGGCCACTTGGGTATCAAGGTGTCGCTTGGAAGAGAAGTTGGATAACAAAGATTGTTTTGTGAGCCTAAAAATAGGATGTTGAGGACATGGAAGATCACTAACACAACTCATTGTAAGGAAATTTCTCCAATGGATCTTAAGAGGAAAGGAAAAGTTTTGCTCAGGAAAGGAGAAATAGACACTTAGGTAGTACACTAGGCATCCAGCTCAACTTCAGACGTCCAAAGCAGATAGTGTCTAGGTGTCCAACATAGTGTCCAGTAGTCTAGCACAGTGTCCAAGCGTCCAAAAAGCTGTTCCAAGCAACTAGAAGGTAGGTTTGGGTGTCCAGCTTGCAGTGTAAAGGTCTGTTGTTGTTTCTTTTGAACCAGAAGCCTTGTCATATGCTCGAGAGTGAAGAAGAAGCTAGGTTTTGGAAGAGCAAAGGATTAAGGATGAGGTTAAGAGGGCTTAGAGACCAAATCTTTACCTGTAAACTATGAGTGGTTTTTTTTTTAAAGAGTACTTAATGTTATTTCCATACATAGTAATGATGTTTATATGGTGAGAAAAGGAATGCTTCACAAGATAGTCAGAGGATTTTCGGATTTAGTTTATGAGCCTATGATGGTACTATGCCTAGAATAGTTAGAGGATCTTCGGATCTAGTATCTGAACCTGTGGCAAAATTTCACAAGATGGTCAGAGGGTCAAAGGACCTAAATTTTGAGCCAATGGAAAGAACCTCACATGGGATGGTTTACTGCACATAGAAGAAATGACGGTCTACTACATAAAGTAGAGCCAACAAGAAGTGGATAGGTACAAAGATAACTAGTGCTGAGGTTTGAGTAGATAATCTCATTGTGATGCGTTGGTGATGAACTTGTTTTATTGGTAAGGGTCAAGAGGAACCCTACGCTTGTATGTTATTTACCACTCAATGGCTTCTAACTCATTCTTTTCTTTTATGTTTTTCTTTCTCAGGTAGCAAAGAAGCCCTAGTTGCCACATGAAATCGAGGTCTGCCTCAGGATAGTTGGACTTTTCAATAGACAAAGATGAGTTTCAAAAGGAGTTGTAATCTTAATAAAGGATTTGTATAAGCATTAAAGTGAATTATTTGTTTTTCCATACTTGCTTCTTAAGTTTTGGTATGGATGGTTGTATGAGAATAGTATGAGATGGGCGGTAAGTGTCACGAAAGGGTGATGTTTACTGTCTTCACGCCTCTTTTTAGGTTAAAGAGGTTAATCTGGGAGGGGGTGTGACACATATACTAAAGATTTTTTAGGTTATGTCTTGAACACAATCCACTTGTATATTAATCGCATACTATTCAAGTACATCATATAACCTTGAATCTTAGTTTATTGGATTTGAGTTATGTAAATAATGAATGACAATTTATTTATGAGAATATAAATAACACTTTATTTATTTAAAAAATTTGATTACAATTGTACGAGATTTAGATATAAGTCCTAACAGTTGGGTTTTGATTCTGACCCTCAGCATTCCCTCCTAGCACAAGCACTCTCTATTCCGAGTTCTCCATCTCCATTCGTGAGTTTCAGATTCAATATTTGTAATGACCAGACTTTCTCAGACTTCTAACAAGACCATTACCTTATGCATGCATAACTTGAAAGCAACCCTTTTCAATTTAAGCAAAAAGGAATAAATCATTTTATAAAAAATACTGTTAATCAAAACAAAAGTTCAAATAACATAAAACATTAGTTCGGGGTACCCCTATAATTAAAAAGAAAATAGTTAAAAACATAAATTTCTAGAAAAACTACAATGACAAAAATGTTAAGATATTTCAAGTAGTTTGGACATCTAAGACTAGCTTAAAACATGAAAACTATGTGGAAGCTACTTCTGGTCTCATGGCACTCTCAAGGATTCTTTTTGTCATTCGCAGATGCATCCTTTCCCTTACCTAAACATCATAACCTAAGAAAAGAGTGAGTATATAAATACTCAATAAGTAACCCCACTACCGGGGTCAGATTATGCATGTATACCCAATATAAAGCAACTTGCTAGTGGGACATGCATACTTTAGCTTTTCATACATAACTAAGTAAGTGAATAATTAAACTCATCCTACCATAGGTGAGCTGTATCCACAAACCTCTAGTGATTCCTGAAGGAAAACACATACCTCTAGTGTGTCACACCCCCTCCCGAGATATCCTTTGTAACCCGAAAAGAGGCATGATGACAGCAAACATCGATCCTTTTTCAATATCTACTATCAACTTATACTATTTCAAGACTTACTATGTACAACATAGATATTCAAAACACAATACTATATTATTTAACAAGTAGAATTTTATTTCCACCATTGTTTATAAAGTTGTTTTACAAGTGACATAACCCTAGCTTGATACAAATTTCTGCAAAATTTTAATGAGCACATTATATCTCGACAGAACTCATCTTCACACAACAATGAAAACTTAGCTGCTTCCTGGAAAGAAAAACATAAGAAAAGGATGAGCTTCACGAAGCCCAGTGAGTGATCAATAAAACGAAGGTTCGTATAACCCTTTAAACATAATAACTATATTAGAATTCACGAGCAAGCATATCTATATCAAGCTTATAATCAAATTTCCCACTTTAGGGTTACCCTTGAAACCAATTATATTGTTTGCATTCCCAACTCAGCAAATACTCTAGTTAATCTACTAGCTCACCCGACTTAGTAATCCGACTAGTTTCCTTCGTTGGCTCACCTGGCTCAACAATTTTTATATTTTCTGTCTCTATGTGCACATAGCCTTATCTCTGAGGATCAGAAGCTACGTTCGTCGTCCCTCTACCATCCTCCTTAGATACTTCTCGCAGGATCAAGAACTAGGTTCCGGCACCCCCTGACCATCCCGCAAGGTTCTATTTCCGACACAGGCTCAGACACTAAATTTTTTTCGATCCTCTGACCATCTTGTGTGGTGTCGAATTTCAGTCCTAGTCATAATCGTAGTCATCAATGCCTTCTCAAGGTCCTTTGGCATTAGAATATATTCAGGTTGTCCATATGTCTTCTCTACGTCCTTCGGCATTGGGGACCATTTATAGATCCAACAAAGCTCGAAATGCAAAACACCTCATTGGACGCAGGCAGACCTTCTTGGACACAAGATGCCTCTCCAACCTTCCCTCTCTCTTTTCTCTAGTGATTTTCGAGTGCTTTGGTGGTGTGAGGGCTTCCTTCTCCCAATTGGTCCTATTTATAGGAGTTTGATGGCAAGCCTTGTCATCCAACCTTTGCTTCTAAGCTTGACACTTATGCTTCTATATGTCACCATGCATGCTAAGCACACCATGGGTCCAACCACTTGTCTCCTTGCATGGTATCTTGGTTATGCATCCGACACCTCCTCCTTATGAAGTATTTAGCCCAAATGAAGCCACTTAGCACAAGAAACTCTCAACCATGCGTCCAACCTAGCCCCGAACATGGACCATGCCCCCATCCCCCTTATGTCATGTGTCCATGATGCTGCTCCTAGGGTTTGGCTTCTTTTGCTCTCTTTTCCCTCTTCCAACCATTCTATACTTAGCCAAATTTTCCTTCCTAAGACCCTTCTATGCGTTCAACACTCCTTCTATGCGTCCAACCTTCTTCTAAGAGTTCAACACTTAACCAAAATCTCCTCCTTTGGAAGGTATGCGTCCAACAACCTTCATGGTTACCAAACTTAGGCAAATTTCTACTTACAAGCCTTGCTATGTGTGTGAGTTTCCTCATAATCCCATAGGTATGCGTCCATCAAGCTTACTTCTCTTGGTTCACGTGTCCAAGCCTCCCAATGTGCCTCCATGGACTCCTTGTTAGTTTACCTATGCGTCCATGGCTTGCTTCCCAAGCTTGTACTTCCAACTTTCCTCTCCTATGCATTCCACACTTAGCCATTTCATTCCAAATCTCCAAGTATGCGTTCAACCTTTTTCTTTCCATCCCTAAGGTTGCTTCTTAACTCTCCAAATCATCCAACATTTAGTCAATTCTTCCTAGAAGTATGACTTATGCGTCCAACCCTATGTAAGATGGGTTTTCTTCTCCAATTTTGCACCATTTGTTCATCCCTTTTTCCAAAGACCTAGGTTTTCTTCCAACATCTCAACACAAACAAAATTCATCCAAACTAGGTTCACCATGTGTTTAAGCTTGCCAACCATGCATCCAAAATGGTGGTTTTCCTCCCAAGGATGTGTCGAACTCATAATTAGCTCCCAATTATGCTTCCGACCTTTCATTCTTTAACATTTATTGAAATTTCCTTCCTTTCCCTAGGCTATGCGTCCAAGCTTGTATTTTCCTAACAAAGTTGAGTTCTCCAAGAATAATTGTGACACTTAGGAGATTCCCTTAGCTTATTTGTCACCTTGTGTTCTGAGACTCGAAAAATCACCTAACGTGGTTTTCTCCAAAACTCACCTACGACTTATTCTCAACCCAAAATTCAAGTTGACACAAACGCTTTTCTTCCTCCTTACCATCTCAACGCATAGTACCTCCTTTATTGGTAGAAATTTTGGCCAACTCCACAAGCCCAAACTTTTGGCCTTAAAATTTTTCCTAACTCGACAAGCTTGTGTTCCAAGTTTCCTTCATTTTTCCTAATTTCCTTTCTTTAAGCCACTTAAGCTACTAGGTTAAAGTTTAGGGTCTCATATGGTGAATCCCGTAGGAAACACAAAACCTCTAGGGGATCCTGAAGGATACACATTGTAACACCCATATCCTAAATATATATATATATATATATATATATATATATATATATATATATATATATATATATATATATATATTTACCTATAGGAGTGAGTGTTAAAACTATTCTTCGTCCTGCTAACACTGTTATATATATATATATATATATATATATATATATATATATATATATATACCAGATCCTGTTGGCATCAAACTTAGCTTATACAATAATTATGCAGAGGTCTACTGTCAGGATAACACTATGAGTAAGATTAAAGAGACTATGTATAATATTTACAAGTATGCCGAATAAATCTCACTATGTTACTCAAAATAAGTATAATATCTACATAGGGTTGGGGTTTACAAGTTCCCAAGTACAAAATCCTGATTAGACCCAGACGAGTCTTGATGGTAGGCTAAGCACCCCGAACACGCTCGCTACCTTAAAAAAGAAACATCAAAGAAACGAGAATTTATGAGCTACAATGCTCAGTGAGTGACTATCTAAAATATAAACTCAATAAAGCATAACTACAATCAATAATATAATCTGCTTAGTCACGCACTGTAAACTTGCAACTAACTATGATCACACAACGGAGTTTCTTTTCAATAATCCTTAGTTGAGGCGGAGCGACTTCAACGCCCCAACGTCGATAAACCTTAGCTGTGTGGAGTAATCTCAATACATCAGCGTCAAATGCCTTATATTATGCATATATGATTGTCTGATCTCGGGCTGCCCGTATACCTTTCATGTCCTTCGGTACTAGGGTCCCAGTGAATACTCAATCACCTTCTCTATGTCCTTTGGTGAGAGCTTCATAGAAATACTAGGGCTGCCCATATGCCTTCTCATGTCCTTCAGCATTGGGTCCCATTTCAATCTTTCTAGGGTACTGACGTGCACTTTATATTAATCATAAATTAAACATAAATTATGGAACCTCAGAGTTCTCAGATCATTCATCAAGCAACTAGGTTGGTAAGACTTAGGAACATCAACTAATACACTTTCAAGCTCTATCTTACATATAAGATATGTTCTAGTTTCATACATATGGGTACACCCCAAATCATGCTTCACAGGTATTATTGAGCATATAGAAAATGGTAATCAAGTAAACTTATCTCAAACCATAATGTCACTCACAACTTATTCTTAGCTCCGAGCGGGTTATACGCTTTCTCTAGCTCCTCTTGGCCTGTAAACACACCTTTTTGGTGTTAGACATTTTTAATATTTCTCTCTATATTCACTATATTTGCTTAAACATCTCAAGCATGTGTTTCATCACTAGTCCCTCTCTCGTTTACAACTTTTCATAATGTGTGAGATCCATAAGTATCAATGAGATTATTAGTGAAACATACTTACAACCATGCGACACTAGTGAGACCAGGCATAACGAGACTAACGAGATTACCTTAAGGAGCGACTGTTGTACAGACAGATCTCAAGTCCCCGGCAACGGCGCAAAAAACTTGTTGTAAGACAGATCTCAAGTCCCCGGCAACGGCGCCAAAAACTTGTTGTGTATGAATTGTGGAAATGGAAATTTACAAACGCAAGGTGCAAGTAAGCTACAATGATGATGCGTTTCACATGCTATGCGTTGAACATGGCGTGTATCTTACTTATGCTTAAATGCTATGGCGTTGGTGATCTGTCAAGTTTTCCTCTCCTTTACCCAAGTATAAGCAAAGGAGTAGGTTTTCTTGGTGAGTCCGAGATCGAACACAGGGATTATGTTGCTTCTATATTTATGTGGATTATGTGCGTTGCAGTGGTAACCAAGAATAATTGGGAGAGGTGTTTGTTTCTAATCTAAATAAAGCGATAATATGTACACTAGACTAAATGTGGAAGATGGAAAGGCATATGACACAACAAAGTCAGCTAATGATTTGAATGAATCGATAAAAACAGGGTTCGAGTTGGTTAACATCTAACATCGGAAACGCATGGTGGTAGTCTATTCATACTTGCGACTCTTCTCCCGGTTGTCAGCCGCTATACGTTATATGTCTATAACGCATAGGAGAGTGTTAAGAACCAAGGTTATTCCTATAGACAGGTAACACTTCTTGGCCTTTATCAATTGAGTTCCACAATCACTTGCCCTCTCGAGCAGTTTGATTATTACTACTTATATCGATTAGCTAGATGGACATAAGCATCAGATTAAGTTTGCAATTGACAAGATGAAATAGTTACACTATGGTTCTTAGTTAGATGCTAACGCAACCCTAGACCCTTGAGAGATTAGTTACTCATGGATTGAAAGTAAAAAGCGGAAAGTATAAAGAAATGAGTAGACATGGAAGAAATATATATTAATGAACGGAATACAACTTTAGATAAGCTCAATGTCTTGACACAATTCTAAAATCAAGATAGAAAAGTAAGATGGAAAGCAGGAATAGGCGTCAATGTATTGAGTCGCCTGGATGGAAGTGTGAGGTCTGGAGAGAACTTTGTTGTCACTTATGGAATTCTTCCGAGAATCAACAACCCTTTCTCATCTCGCAGGTTTGCCCTTTTATAGATGTTGCGTTCGCAATCAATGACAAATCTGCTTGATTGGCGGCGAGATTGATATCAGGCCTCCATCTCGCCTGATTGCGTAATTCTTGGGTCAATTAAGATCCACCACTTTAGGCACAGATTATGTATGTCAATCATTCGACAATCTCTCAAGATTTTGATCTAATTGTCCGCTGCCTTGCGTTGATGGTTGTTTATGCGTCCATGGATAGTTTGGCCGTTGTCAACGCGTCAACAAATTGCTAACGCATAGTCCTGCATTAAGAAGTCATCAACGCATCGTTTGCATTCCTGCGTTAAAACATGCGTTTTAGGCTAAAAAAGTGGTAAAATCATTATCTTCATAAAAATACAAGAGTATAATACAAAGGAAGATTTATTAATAAAAATCAACATAAATTGCCGCATGCTTCTCTATTTAATCTCTATTTATCTAAGAAAAAGGCTATCATAACTTGTATTTCTACAAGTTATCAACGACACCCAGCGAGACTTCAGCGAGAGTTGTGAGATGCAAAGCCCTTTGCGTTACCAGCGACACTCATTTCGTTGCTCGCTCTCCAGCTCTTTAGCGATACCACTGTCTTAGTGACATCTGGTGGCCACTGCTTCCTTCTTCCCCTTCTAACTCTTTCTTTAACCTGCTAAAAATCGTATTCCAGCCCAATTCAGAACTCCCTTGCTTCTACAAACTTGTAAAGAAGTGAGCTTTCTAACTTACCTCAAAATTTCAGACCATAACTCTTCTTCGTTTGAGAACTATTCTCAAATGACTTCGACTGCTTTGAATCATCTAGCAGTTCAACTTCGATTACTTCCTCCTAGAATTTAACATATTTTTGCTCAAATTCAGCTTAAACATCCTTCATGGAAGTTGCTAAGAATTGAGTTAACTTACTAATCTTAAAATTCCAGCCCTAGCTTCAACTTCCTCAGCTCACTCTTCTTCAAATATCGAATGATGTCCAGATTTCTCGACAACAATCAAGCTTCTGGTTCCAACTTCAATTTCACCATGAAAATGATCCGAATTCTACTTAAATTCAATATAAACACATTCTTCCACCTCTCCTTGTTGTTCGTCTACGAAATGGGATCAATCTGAGTTTGAAAATATGTCTAAAGTGTTTAATTATCCGGTGCACTCACTTATATATAAATATAGACCACTGACTCACCAGCACTGCCATCACCTTCCTACTTAAGTTGGCCAACGCAAACCTTCCGTGCATGACTTCAGCAACGCACAACCTCAACTTACTGTGCTACTAATTGCCCAGCACCCCATCGTTGGATAGCCGACCAACGCATGGTCCTCTCGGCCATTTTTCTATGCACCAATGCATACGAACCTTCAATGCATAGCCCTTCTAAATGCATAGCAGTATCACTTAGCGATTGATAACCACATCTTCATACACTACACCACAACTAAATGCTCTTGGTCAGTGCCTTGGATTTCTCCAACGCATAATACACTTCAACGCATAATACTCTTCAACACAAGGTACTCATGACTTAAGCTCTCGGCCTCCACACTTACCATGCTTTAGCTTGCCCTTCCTTTCGTGATCTCGAAGGAACACAAAATCTCTGGTGATCTCGAAGGAACACAAAACCTCTATGAATACACATCTATGGGTAGAAGAGTAATTATCACTAACATACATAAAGATCCCACAACATAGAATCATAACATATCTCATGAAAATATTATCATGCCAATATATGCTCTCACATCATGTAAAACACATGCAAAAGATATAAGTAGTCTTAAAGAAGCCAACTGCATTTTTTTAACTATTTGCTTCGCACAATGGTGGTTCCAGTAGTAAATCACTTACCTGTTCTAATTAGGCCCAAAATATAGTTAAGCAAGTTTATCTTCTCCTTGCCAAACAAGAGAATTCAAGACCTAAATTAATAAACCAAATTTAATTCCAATTTTGGCCAAATTCCAATTCACAAAATTAACATAAAAAGTTTTCAAATAAAAGCTTACCAAATGTATGGCTTGCCCCAAATCTATTTCAAACTTCAATTGAGATCTCCACCTTAAGCACATACCACAATTAAAGGTTTTAACCCGAAATTACAACAACCAAGATTGAATCCTTATGGATCTTTGGAGCATTAAAATTCATGGAAAATTTATCAAGACCCTCTTGAAGTTGGTCACGACAGCTCCAAAGACTCCAAATGGCCAACATAACCACCAAAATATTTTTGGGTATCAATGAATCAAAACCAAAACTTAATGGGTAATTAAGAACCAACCAAAACTAATCCAAAACATCAAGAAAAATTACCCAAAATTTCAAATTGAGTGGCATCGACGATCAACCCTAAGCGCGCGACTAGATCTGAGGAGGAACTCCCTTACATGGTGCTAAGACAACAACGACCAAAGCTGCAGGATACTGGCCACAATTAGTTGGGAGGTGGCGGCAGTGGTTGGACGACACTAGTGGCAGTGCGCGGACGACTATGGTAGTGGACGACGCTAGTCAGCATTGACTTGACAAGAGAGAAAGATGAACTAGAGGGAGGGAGACGGTTGGCTGCTTCACAAGAGAAGAAAATTTTCTTCTTCTTTTTTTTTTTTCAGTTTGCATGCATAACGAGGCTCCCTTAATATATATATTCCTTTTGTTTAAACCCTAATTGATTTAATAAATATATATTTACTCCTCTTCCTTTTCCCTCTTAAATTTAAATCCTTGACAAATCAAATTAACTTATCTTAAATTAAACCAAAATTTCAAATCTCCTCCAACTTCCACCAACTGAATGAAATCCAAATTTTTAAACTTTATCACTTAATTCAATATTTGGTTCAACTATTTACTTGACTCATTTGTTCTAATGGCGATAATTCATGATTCTCTCATTTTCTCAAATTCGAATAAACATAAACCATAACGTATTTTCAAGCTTGTGGAGCCTCTGTTTTTCATTCATGGGTTTTACCTTCTACTTCTGTGTTTGTGAGTCTTTATTCCATTTCCAGATATTTGGAGTATTTCTTCTGTTATGTTTTTTATTTTTATATTTTTTGTTAAATCTACTTTCATGGGTCTTTGTTCGGTTTTCAAATCTGTTTTTTGTGGGTGGGTCTCTATTTCAGATCTTTCAATGTAGATCTCGATTTCTAGCCCATAAGTTTCACCCCAACTTAATTCTTGATTATCCTTTGACAAGGAAAAAACATAAATAAAAATTAAATGTTTGTTTAGCTGTAAGAATTATGACTCTAGTCACGAAACGTTTCAAGAACAATGTTTGCAAGCAAGTCACACCAAAATATTCAATCAATGAGACAATTTTAAAAGTGTTCTTAACCTATTCATGCAAGAGTGAGTGCAAAACCTATCACACCCCCTCCCAAGTACCCTCTTAACCTAGGAAAATGTGTGAGGACAGCAAACATCGACCCTCTTACGACATCTACTGTCAACCTGTACAATCCATAACTCATATTCCAAGCAACTGTTATATAGTTTATAATTTAAAGTCGAACATCAATCTCAAACTTTAAACAGCAAATGTTTACAAGCTCGCATTCCTTAAACCCCTATAAGTATAACACAAGTCTTAAGCACAACTCTTTATACTGTATACACACTAGAAGTAGGCCTAGACTATCTGGAATACAGAAAAACAAAAGAAAACATGAGTTAGGTTGCCCAATGAGTGACAAGTTCAGAAAAACCTTACTTAACTCAAGAATACAACAAACTCATGCTTGAAACTAGTGATAAAACAATAAATAATTCATTATCAAATTCAGCAAAATATGCTCGTTAAATGGAGTTAAAATCGTATACATTTCATCACCAGAAAACCATAAAGTTCAACACAAGTCCGAAAAATTTTCCTTAGTTGAGGTGGAGTGAAGCTCAACGCTACTCAATGTCGAAAACAACCTTAGTTAGGGTGTAGTAATCTTGACACACCCAACATCTAATAACCTTAGTTGTGTGGAGTAATCTTAATACGACAGCGTCGAATATACCTCTATGTGCACATAGGAATCGTAACCTGGGTTGCTCGTATACCTTCTCAAGTCCTTTAGTACCGGGTCCCATATACAAGATTTAGGCTGCCCATATGTCTTCTCCGTGTCTTTCGGCATTGGGAACCATTTTTATATTCAGGCTGCCCATATGCCTTCTTCGTGTCCTTCGACATTGGAGACCATTCTAAAACACAGTTTAAGAATAACATGTTTTTGGAATTAACATGATAATAAACATGAGTTTATGATATCTCAAAACTTCTCAAATCCACCATCAAATATCATGCTTCCATAAAGTTGAGAATTACAAAAGAGCATGCCCTTCGTAAAACTTGTATAACAACTAGCATGCTCTCAAATGATTTCTAGTGCAAATCATATAATATTCTCATGCCGTAAAACACATGTATACTCCAAAACATTTATGGAAAACAGGTAAATTCCTAAAATATTAAGTAAAGCATACTTTCCTTAAACTTCAAGTGACACCACAACATGCTTCTAAAATAAGTCTCAATAGCAAATCATGCTATAAACAATTGTTTATAAATATAAACTCATTGGAGGAAGTTTTTGTAAGGAAATAAACTTCAAATATCTTCATAAATATTCTTGGCAAACCGAAAATGAAGGGTAAATAAATCTCATTTTAAATAAACTGTTACTAGCTCTACTCGGTGTCACACCCCAACCCGAACTACCCTTATGTAGCACGAGATGGAGTGTGAGGACAGCAGTCATCAACTTCCTCGTTGATTCCCACTGTCAGCTTACCATATTTCCCTCATTTAAACAACTTTTCTAGGATGATAATACCGTTATCGCTTGACAAACCTCGACTTCGACTGGCAACGGGAACTGTCATGCTACCTGAAAATGGAAAACATATTAAAGAATGAGCTAACGGCTCAGTGAGTAACAGTTTTTATAAATAACTTATTTTAAATGTGAAACTGGTCAATCTAAATAATATCGATTCTGATCATGTTCATTTATACTCAAACACCATTATTAAGTTTTGCATGCTTATTTCTGGGAAATACTCAAAGATCTTATTCATTTCTAATCATTTTCCTTAGTTGAGGCGGAGCATTGCTTCTACGCTTCTCAGCGTCAAATTCATTCCTTATCTTTTCCTTAGTTGAGGCGCTAACGCTACTCGACGTTGATTATCCTTAGCTGTGTGGAGTAATCTCAACACATTAGCGTCGTATATATATTCTTCTATGTGCACATAGATATTATAACCCGGACTGCCCATATGCCTTCCTTTTATACTTGAGCATTGGGTCCCATTTCTATTTTCTGGCTACCCATTTGCCTTCCTTTAGTCTTTGAGCTTTAGGGTGCCATGTCTAGGAATTTATAAAATACACTATGTTCTAGGAACATCATCTATGATTAGCAATATGCTTTCCAATGAAAATCTTGTATTATCAACAGTATGCGTCTTACTAAACTCATTTCTAATACTCAGCATACTCATGAGCTTTCTATATATAACACATGCTCTCAGCTTGCTCATGTGCTTTTTTATATATAAACGCATGCTCTCATTTCTATAACCAACATATTCATGTGCTTTATATATATGTAAACGCATGCATTAATTCATTAGAAACCTATAAAATCATATTCATAAAGAACTCATTTATATTTTGAAAAACGCAGGTGTTACTCACCTGTACTTGCCAAAGAATAATTGATAACTTGTAGAAATAGAAGTTATCATAGCCTTTTTCTTAGATAAATAGAGATTAAATAGAGAGGCATGCGGCAGTTTATCTTGATTTTTATTAAGAAATCTTCCTTTGCGTTATACTCTTATATTTTTATGAAGATAATGATTTTTCCACTTTTTGAGCCTAAAATGCATGCTTTAACGCAGGAATGCAAATGATGCATTGATGACTTCTTAATGCAGGACTACGCGTTAGCAATCTGTTCTTCATGGGCGCATGATCTGAACGGAACATGAACAACCTGAAGATGCATTAACAACTACTCAACGCAAGACTATGCGTTAGCAACTCATGATGCGTTGACAACAGCCAAACTATCCATGGACGCATAAACAACCATCAACGCAAGGCAGCGGACAATCAGATCAGAATCTTGAGAGATTGTCGGATGATTGACGAACATGATCTGTGGCTAAAGTGGTGGATCTTAATTGACCCGAGAATTACGCAATCAGGCGAGATGGACGCATGATATCAATCTCGCCGCCAATCAAGCAGATTTGCCATTGATTGCGAACACATCATCTATTAAAGGGCAGCTTTGCAAGATGAGAAAGGGTTGTTGATTCTCGGAAGAATTCCATAAGTGACAGCAGAGTTCTCTCCAGACCTCAACCGGAGACGAATAGCTCGAGAGAAAAGAGTCTTCCCTCCGCTTGACCACTTCACAGCAGAACCTCACGCTTTCATCCATGCGACTCAAGACATTGACGCCTTTTCCTGCTTTCCATCTTACTTTTCTATCTTGATTTTAGATTTGTGTCAAGACATTGAGCTTATCTAAAGTTGTATTCCATTCATCAATATATATTTCTTCCATGTCTATTGATTTCTTTATACTTTCTGCTTTTTACTCTCAATCCATGAGTAACTAATCTCTCAAGGGTCTAGGGTTGCGTTAGCATCTAACTAAGAACCATAGTGTAACTATTTCATCTTGTCAATTGCAAACTTAATCCGATGCTTATGTCCATCTAGCTAATCGATATAAGTAATAATAATCAAACTGCTCAAGAGGGTAAGTGATTGTGGAACTCAATTGGCAAGGGCCAAGAAGTGTTACTTGTCTATAGGAATAACCTTGGTTCTTAACACTCTCCTATGTGTTATAGACATATAACGCATAGCGGCTGACAACCGGGAGAAGAGTCGCAAGTATGAATAGAATACTACCATGTGTTTCCGATGTTAGATGTTGACCATCCCGAACCCTGTTTTTATCCATTCATTCAAATCATTAGCTGACTTTGCTGTGTCGTATGCCTTTCCATCTTCCACAACTTAGCTTAGTGTACACACTATCGCTTTCTTTAGATTAGACACAAACACCTCAACTCATTATTCTTGGTTACCACTGCAACGCATATAATCCATCTAAATATTGAATCAACATAATCCCTGTGTTCGACCTCGTACTCACCGAGAAAACCTACTCCTTTGCTTATACTTGGGTAAAGGAGAGGAAAACTTGACAAATCACCAATGCATAGTAGTAAGACGCATAGCATGTTGAACGCATGATATGTGAAACGCATCATCATTGTAGCTTACTTGCACTTTGCGTTTGTACATTTTCATTTCCACAATTCATACACAACAATAATTCCTCTTCATTTCCTCTATTTCCTCTTCCTAAGCTTCTTGGACGCAGCGTTCTAATCTCAGAAATGCAAGGCTCCATATTCCTCTATCAGCTCGGTTGGACGCAACCTTGCCCTTCAATGCAAGGTTGGCAACTACCGCAAAGTACAACCTTTCTTCTTACGCAAGTGATAAGCACTTGAAAAGTGCTTTCTATTCTCTCAAATTAAGGGAGTTTATATTAGATTTCACTTGTTTGCTAGTGATTTTCAGGTTAAAACGAGGAAAGTTAGAAGAAATGACTAAAAGATCAAAACCGAGCAAGAATACGGCGAAAAAGAGTTGAAAAACTAAAAAGGGGCGAATTTTAGGGATAGCGCCGCGGCGCTGATACATCAACGCATAGTTCTGGACGCAGAGTAGCATCGCGGCGCCGGGATGGCGCTGCCTCGACGCATCCTTGTTGAATGCATGACAGCGTCGCAGCGCTTGGACGGCGCTGCCGCGGCGCTAAAACCCGAGAGCAATATTTCTGAAACGCATTTTAGCGTTGCGGCGCTAAAACCCGAGAGCAAACTTTTTTTGGATGCAACCCTAGCGCCATGGCGCTATGGGACAGCACCACGGCGCCAGCTTTCCTTAAATGAAAATTTTTTATTTTTGGAAAATTTTTGGGCGGCCAAACTCTATAAATTTGGGGGTTTCCAGCAGTCCAATTCATCAAGAAAAATCAAGGCAAAGCAAGGAAGTTGCAGACCTAAAGAGATACAAAAAGGAGAGAATTAAGTGAGAGTTCAAAGAGTGAGTTCGTTGCAAGGAAGAGGAAAAGAGTTCGAGATAGTCTTGGTGCCCATCGAAGTCCGACGTGAGAGCCAAGGAGATCGTGACGGTGCTACCTCAATCGAGAGCCTCTTTTCAGTAGAGTTTCCCTTTCTTTACACTATTTCTTTGTTTATTTTGCTTAAACATGTTGCTTCAAGCTATGAGTGGCTAAACTCTTTAGTTTTAGGGTTTTGATGAATTGTTTTTGAATTCATGTTAATTTTGTAGACTCATGGTTTTGTTGGAATGATTATGCTTTTCATTGTTATTGTGTTTAATTCTTGTGGATTGGCTATCTTCACATGTTAGGTTAGATGTATGATTGAGAGGTTGTATGTTTAACTTGATCTATAACAATGAATTATTGTTAATCTATCACGAGAGTAGTTAGGTTGACAATAAAAGTTGCTAAAGACTATTTTTAATGCCATGTAATTTTGTATTGGTTTTAAGAGATTAATAATCAATCGAGTTGCATGAGAAAGGGTTGTTTTTGAGAGAAAATAACTTGGAATTAAGTTTCTAGACTTAGGCATATGAATTGCAATAAAATCCATGAAATCTATAATATTGCATGATGAAATAAACAAGGATTCATTACCCTAGAACTCTCTTTGACTCTTGTGTTTCCCTTTGATACTGTCCTTACTTGATTTGTATTTTTCCATAACTCATAATATTCAATTTCAATCCTCAAATAAAATTGATTCAATTCTAGAATAGCTGAGTAACTTAAACCTTCCCAAATTGGATCTCCAGTGGAACGATATTCGGACTTAACCGTTTTATATTATAACTTGACCCGTACACTTGCGGTTAACACTAAAAGTGCGCATCAAGTTTTTGGCGCCGTTGTCGGGGATCCAAGGAATGGTTTTTGTTATTTAATATTCATTAGAATTGATAGATCTTAATTTGAGGTGTATATTATTTGATCGTTTTTATATTTGCTATTTTTATTTTATATTATTTCCTTTTTTATTTTATTTTATTTTATTTTATTTTATTATTTTGTCGGTTTATGCCTCGTGATAATACTAACCTTCTCCCTCTTGATCCCGAGATTGATAGGACTTATAGACGAAATCTAAGGGCACTACTCAATCAAACTACGGAGATAGCGGAGTAAATACCCAAGGCAATTCGAGACTACTTCCAACCCATGTTACCGGCAAGTCAACCCGGAATAATGAATGTGCCTATCAATGTCAACAATTTTGAGTTGAAACCGGGATTGATCCAAATGGCTAGAGAGCTAGCCTTTAGAGGAAGAACCAATGAAGATCATCACAAGCACTTACGATCCTTCTTGGAGATATGCGGAACGGAAAAGATGAATGGCGTTTCTAATGATGCTATTAAACTAAGACTTTTTCCTTTCTCTTTACAGGACCGTGCAAAGGATTGGTTGGAAACCATACCTCCGGATAGCATTACAACATGGGAGGTCTTAGCTCAAGCCTTCTTGAATAAATATTTTCCACCGACCAAATCCCAAAGACTAAGGACGGAGATTGGAACATTCCGCCAACTTGAGGATGAACAATTATATGAGGCTTGGGAAAGGTATAAGGATCTCTTGAGAAGATGCCCTCAACATGGTTACCCGGATTGCTTGCAAATTCAACTCTTCTACAATGGATTGTCAAGCTCAACTAAATCCATCTTAGATGCAACCGCCGGAGGATCAACCTTCTCCAAGAATGCTCAAGAAGCCTACACCATACTAGAAGACTTGGCCACTACATCTTACAATTGGCCATGTGAACGGGCTTCTCCAAACATCCCAAAAGTCTCCAGATTGTATGAGGTGGATGAGGTAAACTCTCTCAAAGCTCAAATGGCTTCCCTTACTAATGCTCTTTCTAAATTAACTGAAGGAGGCCAAGCTCAAACTAATCCACCATCTATAGCTTCTCTTGCCGCTTTGGCATCGGAGATGGCCACACAAAAGGAGTTGGCACAAGGAGATAATGAGACGGCCAACTATGTTGATAGAGGACATTATAGAAGTCACCAACAACTTCCAACTCACTACCACCCTAGCTTGAGGAACCATGAAACCTTTTCTTATGCTAACAAGAGGAATGTTTTGCAAGGTCCTCCCGAATTGTCCAATGTAGGTCCATCCCACACCGAAAAGAAGTCTAACTTAGAAGACTTGATGATAGAGTTCATAAAAGAATCAAGAGGAAGGACAACCGCATTGGAAAGCACCGTACAAGGTACAAATAAGCAAAATTGCCACTTCATTCCAAGCAATGCAAAAGGGTAAATTTCCTAGTTGTCTCGAGATAAATCCAAAAGAGGAGTGCAAGGCCATGACTTTGAGGAGTGGGAAAAAGCTATCCACTCCATTGATCATTGATGAGGATGAAGAGTAAGAGGTGGATGACACTATCCAAGAGCCAATTTTAGAAGATGAATCAAAGATCTTAGAAAAAGAGGTAAAGGTAAAAGAGTCAACATATTCAAGTAAGTCATCTAACCCTCTACCTTTTTTACCTAATACTATGCCATATCCTCAATGTTTTAAAAAGAAAGAAATAGACTCCCAATTTGCTAAATTTCTTGAGTTATTCAAAAAGCTTCATATTAACATCCCATTTGCTGAGGCTTTAGAACAAATGCCCAACTATGCTAAATTCATGAAAGATGTCTTGTCTAAAAAGAAAAAGTTTGGGCAATATGAGATGATTCGCATGACTGAGGAATGTAGTGCTGTGCTGCAAAAGAAGCTACCACAAAAGTTGAAAGATCCAGGGAGTTTTACTATACCTTGCACTATTGGGTCTTTAAATGTTACTAGAGCTCTTTGTGATTTTGGTGCTTCTATTAATTTGATGCCTTTATCTGTCTATAGGAAACTCAACCTTGAACGTAGTGTTTGTCTTTACCGCAAGGCCGACCCCCTTTCGACGCAAGACAACTTCTTTTACATGAAATAGCTAAGTTGTCAAAAATACCTTCTCTCTTGGCCGCAGACTCCTACTACGGACGCAAGGATTTCTCCTTTCTGCCTTCTTTCTTCCCTTTCTCTCCAGAATTCTTCTTTCAGAGTCATCAGTCGCTCCTTTTCCCTCAAAGTTCTATTTATAGGGAGCTTGCCATCCAACTTCTCCTCTCCTTTTGCCACTTTTTTTGCCACATGTCACGCTGCATGCTTAATTAACCATGCATTTATCAAGCGTCACCTTGCATGAAGCACTTAACATGCATTCTAACACCTCCTACTTTTAAGGTGTCAAGTCTATATGAAGCCACCTAACCTTTATAAGCTTATCTTATGCATCCAACATTTTCCAATAAACAACTATTCATTCATCACAACGCCCCATGCGTTCATTGAGTTTCCTTAAAGGTTTGAGCTTCATTATTTACTTCCCTGTCTCTCAGCCATACTTCCTTTGAACTTGTTTTTCACCGCATACTACTAGGCGTCACTGTCCCAAACGCACAGTACTATGTATTTGTGCCTGATTGCATAATACTATCCGTTAACCTGAACCGCACACTATCATGCGTCCACGACCTTCTTCCTATCCTTCAGGATTCCTTAATTATCCCTCTATGCGTTCTTGTGCTTGTATTCCAAGGTTATTCATTTAACCTTTTTCCTTGCACTAAAACATTTTTCTGATAATAACGTAGTATGCGTCCACCTCTTGCTCCAATCTTTGAGCTTGTAATCTCATCCTTCCACTTTATCCAATACCCAAGAACATCCCTTGCTAATAGTCTATGCGTTTCTCATTTTGCTACAGTATTCTACCTTTCCAAGACTTAGATCTCGTTTAACATTTCACGACATAACTTTATTCCTTTCTTGCTTAAGCGTCTTACCATCGCCAATGCATACATATTCTCTTATGCATTTCACTTCTTTCCCTTCTCGGTTTACTTCCATGCGTCCACCCATACCATGTGTTACCTTGGTCCTGACCATGCGTCCAACATGGTTTTTTACTTCTTTTCTTCATAGACTGTTCAACGCATCAGTTTCTTAAAAGTAGGGTGTGACACTCTGTCTTTAAAGTTCAACTTACTAGCGAGACCAAGATTGAAAGACCAAATAACTAACAAGACCAAGCTGAATCGGTGAAATCTGCTCTAGTGAGACTAGCAATAACTAGCGAGACCAACAATAACCAGCGAGACTTGCACTAGCGATACAAAGCAAACTAGCGAGGCTTACTTGACCAGTGAGACTAGCGAGACTAGCGAGATTTGTGAGACAAAAATGGCTAGTGAGACTTAGCAAGATCAGCAAGACTTGTCTTGCTCCACGCTTGCAGTGTTGCTGTCCTACCCAGCGAGACCTGTCTCACCTAAACTTCTGTCTTCACTTCTGATGTGCCACTTTTGTGTGTTAACCGCAAGTATACGGGTCAAGTTATAATATAAACGGTTAAGACCGAGTATCGTTTCCACTAGAGATCCAATTGGGAAGGTTAAGTTATTTAGCTATTCTAGAATTAAATCAATTTTATTTGAGGATTGAAATTCAATATTTCAATTTTGGGAACAAGAAAAATCAAGCCAAGAAAGTATCAAAGGGAGAATTGCAAGAGTCAAAGAGAGTTCTAGGATTTCGAATCCTTGTTTGTTTCATCATGCAAAATTATAGATTTCATGGATTTAATTCTTATGCCTAAGTCTTGAAACTTAATTCCAAGTTATCTTCTCTCAAAGACAACTCTTTCTCATGCAACTTGATTGATAGTTAATCTCTTAAAACCAATACAAAATCACATGGCATTAAAACTAGTCTTTAGCAACTTTCATTATCAACCTAACTACTCTCGTGATAGATTAACAACGATTCATTGTTATAGATCAAATTAAACATATAATCTCTCGATCATACATCTAACCTAACATGTGAAGGTGGCCAATCTTCAAGAATTAAACACAATAACAATGAAAAGCATATTTAATTGAACAAAACCATGAGTCTACAAAGTTATCATGAATTCACAAACAATTCATCAAAAACCCTAAAGCTAAAGCGTTTAGCCACTCATAGCGTAAAGCAACATATTGCAAAAAGAATCAAAGAAAGAGTGTAAAGAATAGGGAAACTCTACTGAAAAGAGGTTCTTGATTGAGGCAGCACCGTCACGAACTCCTTGGCTCTCGCGTCGGACTTCGAAGGGCACCAAAACTATCTCGAACTTTTTTCCTCTTCCTTGCGGCTAACTCACTCTTGGAACTCTAGCTTAATTCTCACCTTTTTGGATCCTTCGTTTGTTCTGCAACTTTCTTGATCTTCTTGATAATTCTCCCCCTCTTCTTTGGCTGTTGAAACCCCCTAAATTTATAGAGTTTGGCCGCCTAAAATTTAACCTAAAATACAAAACTTTTCATTTACTTAACATTGGCGCCGCGGCGCTAGGGTTGCGACCAAAAATAAGTTGCTCTCGGGTTTTAGCGCCGTGGCAGCGCCGTCCCAGCGCCGCGACGCTGTCTTGCGTTCTTCAAGGATGCGTCGAGGCAGCATCTTCCCAGCGCCGCGTTGCTACTCTGTGTCCATGCTGATGCGTTTCTGCTTCAGTGCCGCAGCAGTGCTGCCTTAGCGCCGCGGCGCATCATGCGTTTCAACAAGGATGCGTTTTTCAGCTCTTTTTCACCATATTCTTGCTCGGTTTTGATCTTTTAGTCGTTTCTTCTAATTTTCCTCGTTTTAACCTGAAAATCACTAGCAAACAAGTGAAATCTAATATAAAACTCCCTTAATTTGAGAGAATAATAAGCACTTTTTAAGTGCTTATCAACACCCCAAACTTAGAGATTTGCTAGTCCTGAGCAAAGAATAAAATCAAATAATAGGGAGTTTTAGATGAAGAAGTGTGCAATGGACTCATGTCTCAGAGAATAGCATTCAGAGCTTTAAGTAGAAACATGCAAGCATATCTATATTGTTATAATTATTCAAGGCCAAATCTTGCTATCTCCCATGTGTGTGTGTGCAAGTCTCCTTCGATTTAAAATACTAGAACTCAAATTAGGACTTAAGAGAGTTTCTTTAGTTTTCCCCCTACTCTAGCTCATGCACCAATCTTCAAGCTTTCATGCATTCAAGTGAGTAATATGTCCACTAAGGTGCCTTTCAGTCATATATATTTTTTTCATGGGCCCAAACTTGCATTCTTTTACCTAGAGGCACTAGCTTTCACACATCCACTGTAGGGACTCGTACCTAGTCAATTCCCAGGCGTCCTTACTGATCACAGCAAAGGCAGCTCTTTTTACCCCTATACATGCATACTCATTACAAGTTTAACATTTAAAAAAAAAATAGACAAATAAAGTTCATATATTTTGTGTACACTCTTTCTTTTCTCAAGGCATGTATACTCTTTTCTTTTTCCTTAGTCTAAGATTACAAGCTATCATGCATTTCCACTCCCTAACCGGTGGGGCCTTTCGAAGTGACAACCAAATACACCCAACTTAATCCTTTTTTCAGTTAAAGATTCTAAATAGAAGTGGCTACATGCTCAAGAATATGAGAGATTTTAAGAGGGACTTAAATAAATTTAACTCAAGATAGTGCTATTCTATTTCCACAATAAGTCATCTATCATGCAAATTCGAATCTCATCATAGGCAATCAACATCAAGGCACACAACCATAAACAACATTCCCATTAACTTTGAAAGCTCCAAAATTTTCAAAATTTTTTTTCAAAAATTGTTTCAAAAAAATTGACATGCATATGATCATTAAAACCTTCACTAACATGCATAGCAGAATAAGAAAACACACAAAAGTACGAAAGACACCTCCCACCCCAAACTTAGAATCATGCATTGTCCCCAATGCATAAGAACATCTAACAAGGAAAGAGCAAGCCTGGGAGCAAGCGGGAAGCCACAAAACAGGCTTGGTGTAAGGAGTACTTTGTGTGATGAACCACGTTCCTGAGAGATAAAGCATATGAGTGACTCCAAGATTTATAAAAAAAAAAATAAATAAATACAAAAAATTAAAGAAAGTAATAAAATTGGGTTGCCTCCCAATAAGCGCTTGGTTTCACGTCTTCTAGCTAGACAGGACTACTGGATCATGCAATGAAAGTCAGGTTCTCAAGTCCACGTTCTTCATCACCGATGTAGTGCTTTAATCGTTGACCATTCACTTTGAAGGTTGTTCCATTGTTACCTTGTAGTTCCACGGCTCCGTGTGAGGATACCTTGACAATGATAAAGGGTCCCGACCATCGTGTCCTAAGCTTTCCTGGAAACAAGCGTAAACGTGAGTTAAAAAGTAATACTCTTTGTCCTGGAAGGAAGGTTCGTGATGTGATCTTCTTGTCATGCCATCTCGCAGTGCGCTCTTTGTAAAGTTTGGCATTCTCATAAGCTTGAGCACGGAACTCCTTCATCTCATTGAGTTCTAAAAGGATTTTCTCGAAATCCATGTTCAGCTTCTTGATGGCCCAATAAGCTCTATGCTCGAGCTCTACCGGTAAGTGACAAGCCTTTCCAGACACCAACCTATGCGGGGAAGTACCAATTGGGGTTTTGAAAGCTGTGCGGTAGGCCCACAGTGCATCATCGAGCTTAAGGGCCCAATCCTTCCTATTGGTCTTGACTGTCTTTTCCAAAACTTGTTTGATTTCCCTGTTAGATAACTCAGCAAGGCCATTAGTTTGAGGATGATAAGCTGTAGCAATTTTATGATTAACATTATATTTTTGCATCATGGATTCAAACAGTTTATTGCAAAAGTGAGAGCCCTCATCACTAATAATAGCTCTAGGTGTACCAAAACGTGTGAAAATATTTTTATGCAAGAATTTTAAAACAGTGCAAGCATCATTGGTCCTAGTAGCTATGGCTTCTACCCACTTAGATACATAATCTACTGCAACTAGAATGTATAGGTAGCCATTAGAAGAAATAGGAAAAGGCCCCATAAAGTCAATACCCCAAACATCAAATAACTCCACTTCCAAGATAGGTTTCATTGGAAGCTCATGTTGTCTAGAAATATTGCCAGTACGTTGGCACCTATCACATGACTTAACAAAGGTATAACAGTCTTTAAAAAGGGATGGCCAATAGAATCCTGACTGAAGTACCTTAGCTGCAGTTCTGGTGGGTCCAAAATGACCTCCATAGGGTGAAGAATGACATGAATTTAAAATACTTACCACTTCCTCTTGAGGCACACACTTTCTTATTATATTGTCAGCACAAACCTTGTAGAGAAGTGGGTCCTCCCAATGGTAAGACTTAACATTGTGCAGGAATCTTTTCTTTTGTTGATAGTTCATGTCAGGTGGCAAATGTCCTCCTGCAAGATAATTAACTATGTCAGCAAACCAGGGCACACTATCTTTTACCTGATACAGTTGTTCATCAGGGAACATCTCAACAATTGGGGGCCATGATTTAGCATCCTCATTCGCAATTCTAGATAAGTGGTCTGCAACCACATTTTCACATCCTTTCCTGTCTTTGATTTCTAAGTCAAATTCCTTCAAGTCTATCAAGCATTTGATCTATAAAAGGAAGGGGAAAATGATCTTTTCTAGTAGCTTTGTTCAACTTCCTATAATCAATGCATACACGCCATCCTGTCACAGTTCTAGTGGCTATCATTTCATCTTTTTCATTTTTAACCACAGTCATGCCACCTTTCTTGGGTACCACTTGAACAGGACTTACCCATGGACTGTCAGATATGGCATATATAATTCCTGCATTCAAAAACTTGAGCACTTCTTTCTTAACTACCTCCTTCATGGTGGGATTAAGTCTCCTTTGGTGCTCTATTGATGGTTTAAAGGTATCTTCCATCAAGATTCTGTGCATACAGACCGACGGACTAATACCTTTAAGATCCTCAATAGACCAACCAATAGCAGATTTATGGTCCCTCAATACTTTCAATAATTTTTCTTCTTCCACAGAATCAAGATCAGAAGATATTATAACAGGTAAAGAAGATAAATCATCTAAGAATGCATATTTTAAATGAAGAGGTAATACTTTTAATTCAAGCTTAGGCTTCTCAATATCATTTACAACATGCAAGGGAGCTAAAGGTATAGGTTTATCTATTTTAGAACATATTGGCAACCTATCTAACCACCTAGCATAAAATGCTATTTCATCAGAGATGGTATCTGCATTTTCAACATCTATTATGCTTTATTCTAGATGATCATTAGCTAACATGACCTCTACATGCTTAAAAATAGTATGATCAATTATGTCTATAGCATGGCAAGGACTACTCTCATCATGATGACTCAAGGACTTGTAAATATCAAATACTACATTTTCATCATTTACCCTTAGAGTCAACTTCCCTTGTTGGACATCTCTGATAGCCTTTCCAGTTGCTAGGAATGGCCTCCCAAGTATGATAGGAATCTCAGAGTCCTCCTCCATGTCCAATACTACAAAATCTGCAGGGAAGATAAATTTGTCAACTTTAACTAATACATCTTCAACAATACCTTTGGGATAAGCTAATGATCTGTCAGCAAGTTGCAGGGTGATGGTGGTAGGTTGTACCTCTCCAATGTTGAGTTTCCTATAAACAGATAAAGGCATTAAATTAATAGAAGCACCAAGATCACAAAGAGCTCTAGTAACATTTAAAGAACCAATAGTGCAAGGTATTGTAAAACTCCCTGGATCTTTTAACTTTTGTGGTAGCTTCTTTTGTAACACTGCACTGCATTCCTCAGTCATGCTAATCATCTCATATTGCCCAAACTTTTTCTTTTTAGAGAAGACTCTTTCATGAATTTCGCATAGTTGGGCATTTGCTCTAAAGCCTCAGCAAATGGAGTGTTAATGTGCAGCTTTTTAAATAACTCAAGAAATTTAGCAAATTGCGAGTCTATTTCTTTCTTTTTAAAACGTTGAGGATATGGCATAGTATTAGGTACAAAAGGTAGAGGGTTAGATGACTTACTTGAAGATGTTGACTCTTTTACCTTTACCTCCTTTTCTAGGATCTTTGGTTCATCTTCTAAAATTTGCTCTTGGATGGTGTCATCTACCTCTTGCTCTTCATCCTCATCAATGATCAAAGGAGTGGACAGCTTTTTCCCACTCCTCAAAGTCATGGCCTTGCACTCCTCTTTTGGATTTATCTTGGGACAACTAGGAAATTTTTCCTTTTGCATTGTTTGAAGGGAAGTGGCGATTTGGCTTATTTGTACCTCGATGTTTTGAATGGCCTTACCATGACTTTGTACTGTGCTTTCTAATGCGGTTGTCCTTCCTCTTGATTCATTTATGAACTCTATCATCAAATCTTCTAAGTTGGACTTCTTTTCAGTGTGGGATGGACCTATATTGGATAAATCAGAAGAACCTTGCAAAACATTTCTTTTGTTAGCATAAGAAAAAATTTCATGATTCCTCAAACTAGGATGGTAGTGAGTTGGAAGTTGTTGATGTTGGTAACTCCTATAGTGTCCTCTATCAACATAGTTAGCTGTCTCATTATCTCCATGAACGCCCATTTCCGATGCCAAAGCAGCAAGAGAAGCTATAGATGGTGGATTTGTTTGAGCTTGGCCTCCTACAGTTAATTTAGAAAGAGCATTAGTAAGGGAAGCCATTTGAGCCTTGAGAGAGTTTACCTCATCCACTTCATATAATCCGGCGGCTCTTGGGATGTTTGGAGAAGACCGTTCACATGGCCAATTGTAAGATGTATTGGCCAAGTCTTCTAATATGGTATAGGCCTCTTAAGCATTCTTTGAAAAAATTGACCCTCCGGCGGTTGCATCTAAGATGGATTTGGTGGAGCTTGCTAATCCATTGTAGAAAAGTTGAATTTGCAACCAATTCGGATACCCATGTTGAGGGCATCTTCTCAAGAGATCCTTATACCTTTCCCAAGCCTCATATAATTGTTCATCTTCGAGTTGGCGGAATGTTCTAATCTCCGTCCTTAGTCTTTGAGATTTAGCCGGTGGAAAATATTTGTTCAAGAAAGCTTGAGCTAAGATCTCCCATGTTGTAATGCTATCCGGAGGTATGGTTTCCAACCAATCCTTAGCACGGTCCTGCAAAGAGAAAGGAAAAAGTCTTAGTTTAATAGCATCGTTAGAAACACCATTCATCTTTACCGTTCCGCATATCTCCAAGAAAGATCGCAAGTGCTTGTGAGGATCTTCATTGGTTCTTCCTCTAAAGGCTAGCTCTCTAGCCATTTGGATCAACCCCGGTTTCAACTCAAAATTGTTGACATTGATAGGCACATTCATTATTCCGGGTTGACTTGCCGGTAACGTAGGTTGAAAGTAGTCTCTAATTGCCTTAGGTATCTCCTCCGCCATCTCCGTAGTTTGATTAAGTTGAGCCCTTAAATTTCTTCTACATGTCCTTTCAATCTCGGGATCAAGAGGGAGGAGGTTAGTATTATCTCGAGGCATAGACTAACAAAATAAATAAAATAAATAATAAAAAAACAATTATATAAAATAAACTAAATAAATAAACAATCGAATAATATACACCTAAAATTAAGATTTATCAATTCTAATGAATATTAAATAACAAAAACCGTTCTTTTGGATCCCCGACAACGGCACCAAAAACTTGATGTGCCACTTTTGTGTGTTAACCGCAAGTGTACGGGTCAAGTTATAATATAAAACGGTTAAGTCCGAGTATCGTTTCCACTAGAGATCCAATTGGGAAGGTTAAGTTATTTAGCTATTCTAGAATTGAATAAATTTTATTTGAGGATTGAAATTCAATATTTCAATTTTGGGAACAAGAAAAATCAAGCCAAGAAAGTATCAAAGGGAGAATTGCAAGAGTCAAAGAGAGTTCTAGGATTTCGAATCCTTGTTTGTTTCATCATGCAAAATTATAGATTTCATGGATGTAATTCGTATGCCTAAGTCTAGAAACTTAATTCCAAGTTATCTTCTCTCAAAGACAACTCTTTCTCATGCAACTTGATTGATAGTTAATCTCTTAAAACCAATACAAAATCACATGGCATTAAAACTAGTCTTTAGCAACTTTCATTATCAACCTAACTACTCTCGTGATAGATTAACAACGATTCATTGTTATAGATCAAATTAAACATATAATCTCTCGATCATACATCTAACCTAACATGTGAAGGTGGCCAATCTTCAAGAATTAAACACAATAACAATGAAAAGCATATTTAATTGAACAAAACCATGAGTCTACAAAGTTATCATGAATTCACAAACAATTCATCAAAAACCCTAAAGCTAAAGAGTTTAGCCACTCATAGCGTAAAGCAACATTTTGCAAAAAGAATCAAAGAAAGAGTGTAAAGAATAGGGAAACTCTACTGAAAAGAGGTTCTTGATTGAGGCAGCACCGTCACGAACTCCTTGGCTCTCGCGTTTGACTTCGAAGGGCACCAAAACTATCTCGAACTCTTTTCCTCTTCCTTGTGGCTAACTCACTCTTGAAACTCTAGCTTAATTCTCACCTTTTTGGACTTTTCTTTTGTTCTGCAACTTTCTTGATCTTCTTGATAATTCTCCCCCTCTTCTTTGGCTGCTGAAAACCCCTAAATTTATAGAGTTTGGCCGCCTAAACTTTAACCTAAAATACAAAACTTTTCGTTTAATTAACACTGGCGCCGCGGCGCTGACGCATAGCGCCTTGGCGCTAGGGTTGCGACCAAAAATAAGTTTCTCTCGGGTTTTAGCGCCGCGACGCTGTCTTGCGTTCTTCAAGGATGCGTCGAGGCAGCGTCTTCCCAGCACCGCATTGCTACTCTGCGTCCATGCTGATGCGTTTCTGCTTCAGCGCCGCGGCGCATCATGCGTTTCAACAAGGATGCGTTTTTCAGCTGTTTTTCACCATATTCTTGCTCGGTTTTGATCTTTTAGTCGTTTCATCTAATTTTTCTCGTTTTAACCTTAAAATCACTAGAAAACAAGTGAAATCTAATATAAAACTCCCTTAATTTGAGAGAATAATAAGCACTTTTCAAGTGCTTATCAACTTCCAACTGCTAACAATAGTATTTCCAGCCTAAATTAGAATTTCCTCCCTCTTACAAACTTGTAGAGAAGTGAGTTTATTAGCTTACCTCCAAATTTCAGGGTTTAACTGCTCTTCGTTCGACGGATAACTCAAATCTACTCCACCCTACTCCAGATTACTCAAAACATCAAATTAGTCACTTCTACCTACAATTTCACATGATTCCCTTCACATTCAGTTCAGACATCCTTCACAAATGTTATTAGGAAATGAGTTAACTTAATAAACTCAAATTTTCAACTCCAAACTCGATCTCTATAGCTTGCTGTCCTTCAAACATCATAACCTGTGCAGATTGCTCGAATTCTAGAACAGCTTCACCTCCTCTTCGAGTTTCACCAAGTTTTTCTTCTAAACTCTACTCAAATCAACCTAAATCTCCTTCTTCCTCTCCCTTTCGATGCCAATCTAAAAAAACCATGAATTTGCTTTGATTTTGGAGGAGAATAAGAGTTGGCAAAATGAGTTGGATCAAATCGTTTCCTTTTTCCCTTTTCCACACTTATCCACCGACTCACTCCCACTTTCTTTCTATCTCTCTCTCTCTCTTTTTTTTTTTTAATTATTTATCCAAAACTTAATCAAATTTTCCATTTTTTCCATTTAATACTTATAACATAATAATTATAATAATACCAATAACAATACTAATTCTTAATATCATCCTTCCACCTTGGTTCAAATGGTGACAACCTCTTTAAGTCTTTTACTTTCCAATGAGCTTGACAAAATAAATCCCAAACTCGGTATATCTCATAAGGATTTAAGATTAGACGTACCAAAAATATTCTCGGCCTAATCTACAACCTATCTTCCTCGGCTTTCCTCCACTTCTCCTTTCAATCTAAACAAGAAAATGCAAATAAGTTCACAACAATATTACCAACTTAAGTTAGGTGCTTAGAAATGAAAGTAGGGTTTACAAAACCCTTCTTCTTAGACCATAATGAACCTGTAAAAAGTTTTATACGACCTTCCATTTGTTTTCCTTCTACACTAGCTTAAGCACCAACCATCAAGTAGTAAAAAAATAAGACGGTAATATGTTTGTTGGGATTTATGCCCTAAAGCCTTTTAATTATTTAGTTGATTAATTTAATTATTAAATATATATGAAACATTAAATTATCCATTACCAGTTAAAATCTAAGGTTATTACATGTAATTTTGAATAGTATGTAGTTGACTTATAGGTGGATCATGTTCAAGAACTAACCTAAAGGTTTATAGTATATGGATAAAGTTGGGGTGCCTTATCCTAGTGACACTATTGATACGACCCACTTTATAATAGTTACCAATGGGGTGCATGTGATACCCGAAACCCTAAACTAAATCTCTTGTAAGAGTTGAAATAATTGTGGAGTTGGAGAAAATTTGGAGAGGTTTTTATGTGAAAAGTTGATCCAATCTTGTGAAGTTAGAAAAATTTGCAGAAAGTTAGTAGGCTAAACTTCTAGGCTTGTGGAGTTCGAAAATTTTTGGAGATGTAAGAGGCACCATGCATTGAACACATCTTGAGGGGAGAAAAGTGTTTGTCCAGTTTGAGTTTTGAGGAGAGAATTGATCATAGTGGTGATTGGGAGAAAACTACGTATGGGATTTTTAGAGTATTGGACTAGGCTTTGAGAATGAGAGTAAACTATGCTTTACAAACGGAAACTATGAGGTTCTCCAACTTAGTACTATGAGTTGAACTTGGGTTGAGCTCATAGGCTTAAGAATTGAGAAAATTGACCAAGTGTTGGAAGAGAAAGTTGGAAGCATAGGACTAAATGTGAGAAGTTCAACTCATCAACCCTAGAGTCAAGGTTGAACGCATACCTCGAGAGAAAAGGTGTAGAGTTGGACACCAAGTAGAGGTGTGATGGATGCATGGTTGGTGTCTCGAGAAGCTTTTGACTAAGTGTTGGACAACTTATGATAGTTGAAAGGTGACATTTAGGCCAAAACAAGGGAGTTGAACGCATAGCTTGATTATGTGTAAGATTTTGGCCAAGTGTTGAGCAACTTATCTTAGTTCAAGGAAAAACACTTTGGCCAAGATTCAAGCATGGAGAGTTGGACGCATGGTTTTGGCTATCAAAGTAAAAATTTGGCTAAGTACAAGAGGCCTTGGACACATACTTTAATCAAGGAGAAAGTGTTAAATAGTTCATATGGATTAAAAGGTAGCATTGGAAGCAAATCTCAAAAAGGGATAAGATGGACGCATGGTTTGTCACACCCCAACCCAGATACACCCTATACCTAGGAGTGAGTGTGAAACAGCACTCTCTATATAACATATTGAAACTCGATGCCAGATAAACCTCAAATAGAAACACCATTGCTATTAAAATATTTGAGAACAAACAATCTCTCGACAAGTATTCTTTGTGTATATATATATGTGACATAGAACAAATCTCCCAACACTCATAAGGAACATGTACATTACAAAACATGGGTACAAACTAAATGTTTACAACTATCCCAGAGGTTAGCTTCAAGATAGGCCCAGACGAGATACTTCTGTAGGCTAGGCGTCCCAGACACGCTCGCTACCTGAAATGACAAACAACAAACAATTTGAGTGAGCATAAAGCCCAGTGAGTGACTAATTCCATTCAACTATCACTAACAAACATGAACTAGCATAACCATTAGTAACCATTACATATCGCATCTCAGATAGTTTCTGAACTTCTTATGCTTTTGATCTCACCCATAACAATATCCTTATTACCCCATGGTAAATAACTAACTATTGTTGTGACGAAGCACAACTTAACTCTTTCATATTCCAGAACAAACTCTCATTTCTAATCAGATATACATGTCAAATCATCATATTTCACGGATTTGCAATTATCAAGTGCCTTCACATTCTGTCCCTCGGCACCGAATTCGATTAGGTCTACATTACCATGTGCCTTCACACGAAGTCCCTTAGCACTGGTAACCAATTCAATCTCCGCTCAAGTGCCTTCACCCATGGTCCCTCAGCACGAGCTAGTATATGATAGATTTCTACATGCTTTCACTCAAGTCCCTCAGCATTGAAATCCATTCGACTTAACTATTCAAGTGCTTTCACACGAGGTCCCTCAGCACTGAATTTCATGTTTACATTCACTTAGGCTTTCACCATAAGGTCCCTCAGCCATATTTACATTTAGACAATAAAGTTAGTTTCCTTTTAACTTGCTGGCATAACATACTTACTATGAATACTACAGAATACCATAATTCTTACCAAATAAGTATACTAAAAGTAACCACAGGATATAGTAAAAGGTCACTCACAACTTGTCTCGGCTCTAAGTGGATTATAAGCCTCCCGGAGCTCTTCCTGGCCTGAAAATACATATTTCTCACGTTTAGTTTTCCAAAATCTTCCTTTTACTTTAACACACATTAATAGCATTACTCTTCAAACAACTAAAGGCTACCAGAGAAATTCATTACATACTACTGCACCAGCGATACTAAGTTGAACGTAACTAGCGAGACTACCTGAGCAGCGACACCCAGCGATATTCTAGCGAGAATTGTGAGACGCAAAGCCCCTCTTGCGTTACAGCGATACTTGCTTCACTGCCCTGTCTCTCGCTCTCTCAGCGATACTACCGCTGCAGCAGAATTGTTTCCTTCTTCCTTTCCTCTTCCTTCTTCAACCTGCTAAACATCACATTTCGGCCAATTTCAGAACTTACTTCCTTCTACAAACTTGTTAAGGTGTAAGTCCTTCATCTTACCTCAAGATTTTATGAAGAATATCCTCTCCGTTTAGAGTATATCCTTCAACAACTCCAAGTTACCCCTAATCATCCGGCAAATTCAGCTTTAATCTCTTCTATCTGAGTTTGACACACATTTATACAATTTCAGCTCAAGCACCCTTCATGAAACTTCCAAAAAATCGAGTTAACTTACTAACCTCAGAAGTTCTGGCCCTAACCACCGTTTCTTCAGTTTGTTCTTCCTCCAAAACCGAACGTTACTCTGAGAGAGTAACACCAGCTGAGTTCTCTGCCCAGCTCAAGTTTCCTCCACGGTTACGATGAGATTTCCACTCCAATTCGACATGAACATCTTCTTCTACCTCCCTCCGATGTTTAGCTTCAAAGTGAACCCAACTCGAGCTCTGAAATATAATCAAAACAATTGAATTCTTGATCCACTTATATATATACCACCGACTTACTCTCCATTTCAACACTATACTACAATCTATTCAACGCATACCTTCTATGTTTAGCTTCAGCAACACACGGCCTCTGATGGTGTTACTTTTCAAAACTCTCCCGCCAGATGGTTAACAAACGCATTATTCTCTCGGCCAACCTTCTTTGTTCAACGCATACCCACTTTCGACGCATGGTAGCGTTCACCGCATAATGGCCTCATCGCAAATTAGTTCTCAACTCCTCATGGCCTTTAACTTCCAACGCCCTGCAGCCTTCAATGCGTTTGTCGCAAGATAATCTTCGGGGCAAGGTGGCTCTCCACGTCTTATGACCTCAACGCGTCATGGCCTCAATGCCTAACAATCTTCCCTCACCTTTGCGTCCACACCAAAACTGCTTCCATTAAGGCGCTTTGCCACCAACGCATAGCTAATACTTAGCCATTTTCCCGCCCCCAATCACACTCCAGCCAACTACTCCTACCAAAGCGTCCGTCTCTCAGTCTCTTCTCATCTTGCTTCCTCACAAGTTTAAGTATGGGGCTTACATGTTTTGTCACACCCCACCCCGAACTATCCTCCCGTAGCCCGAGACGGAGTGTGAGGACAGTAGTCATCGACTTCCTATCGATTTCCACTGTCAAATTTACCTTACTTCTCATTTCTACCCTTCCTAGGTCGGTTATACCATTAACTCTTGACAAACCTCGACTTCGATCGGCAACGGGAACTGTCATGCTACTTGAAAAATAGAAAAGATATAAAAAGATGAGCTAACGGCTCAGTGAGTAACAGTTTTGAAAATAACTTACTTCAACTGTAAAATTGGTCATAATATAAACACTTCCAAACTCGCATAAAATATAACAATTCAAATCATATTAAAATATGCTAAAAAACCATTGTTAAATCATGCATATCTGGTTTAGAGTAAATACTAAAAAATCTCATTCATTTAAAAATTATTTTTCCCTAGTTGAGGCGGAGCGATGCTCTACGCTACTCAATGTCTATTATCTTTAGCTGTATGAAGTAATCTCAACACATCAGCGTCGTATATAGGTGCACATAGGTATTATAATTCGGGCCGCCCACAATGCCTTCTCCAAGTCCCTGAGCATTGGGGTCTCATTTCCATATCCAGGTTACCCATTTGCCTTCTATGAGTCCCTCAGCATTGGGTACCTTTTCTATATCCCGACTACTCTTTGGTCTTCTCCAAGTCCCTGAGCCTTGGGTGCCTTTTCAAAGTTTTATAAAACACAATATATTTTGGAAACATTATATCATAAACTCGTAAGTTAACCGTTTCCAAATAGAATCATATAATATCAAAACAACATGCTTCCAGTAAACTCAATTTCAATGCTTTAATATCAAACAACATGCCTTTCATTAAGTTTATTTCCAGATCTTTCATGAAATCATATCATCATGCGTTTCAGTAAAATCAAGAAAACATATATTATCCATCACCATGCGTTCTATAAACTTATAACAAATAACCAGCCTACACAAATGCTTCCCAAATAAAAACACATGCACTATTCGTTGAAAACTCATGAAAGCATATTTCACCAATGATATTAATCATAAAGAACTCATTTATACTTTGAAAAACGTTAGTGTTACTCACATTGTACTTGTTTAAGAATAGTTCCTCTTCCTTTCCTCTATTTTCTCTTTCCCGGGCTTCTTGGACGCAGCGTTCTAACTCTGGAACGCAAGGCTTTATATTCCTCTGTCAGCTCGATTGGACGCAACCTTGCTCCTTGAACGCAAGGTTTGAGACTCTAAACCGCAAGGTAGCTGTTTCCTCTCTCTGGTAGCTCAGTTGGACGCAACCTTGCTCTTTGGACGCAAGGTTTAACAACTGGCGCAGAGTGAATAACTCTTTTAGCTTTCCGTTTGGATGCATTGACCTCTCTTGGACGCAAGGTCCAACTTGAACGCATCATTCACCTTGAACGCATCGTTCGTCTTAAACGCAAGGCTGACCCCTTAGACGCAAGACAACTTCTTTAACACAAGATAGCTAAGTTGTCAAGAATATCTTCTCTCTTGGCCGCAGACTTCTACTACGAATGCAAGGATTCTTTCTTTCTGCCTTCTCTCTCCCCTTTCTCTCAAGAATTCTCACTTCAGAATCATCAGTCGCTTCTTTTCCCTTAAGGTCCTATTTATAGAGGGCTTGCCATCCTACTTCTCCTCTCTTTTTACCACTTGTTTGCCACATGTCACGCTGCATGCTTAACTAACCATGCATTTATCCAAGCGTCACCTTGCATGAAACACTTAACATGCCTCCTAACACCTCCTACTTATAAGGTGTCAAGTCTATATGAAGCCACCTAACCTTTATAAGCTTATCTTATGTGTCCAACATTTTCCAATAAACAAACTATTCATTCTACATAATGCCCGTATGCGTCCATTGAATTTCCTTTAAGGTTTTAGCTTCATTACTTACTTTTCTTGCTTTCCGCTATAATACCTTTGAACTCGTTTCTTCACCGTATGCTATTAGGCATCAATGTCTCAAATGCACACTACTATGTGTTTGTATCTTACTGCATAATACCATGCGTTTGCCTACCGTATACTATCATGTGTCCATGATCTTCCTCCTATCCTTGAGGATTCCTTGATTATCCCTCTATGCATTCTTGTAGTTGTAATCCAAGGTTATTCATTTAACCTTTTCCTTGTACTAAAATATTTCTTTGATGATAAATTAGTATGCGTCCATCACTTCTTTCCTTATATCCATATCTTAACTACAAACCCTTCTTTTGAGTGATAAACATCTGGCTAAGTGGTTTACCCTTAAATTATTATAGCCTCTTTCCTCAATTCTACCTTATGCGTTTTATCCTTTTTTTAGATTTCCTTTCGACGCATCACTATTCAACTTTAATCCCTACTCCTACGTCCTACTTAAGCCAATGCTTACATCTTCTTCATAATTACCTCCTATGCGTTTCACTTCTTTCCCTTCAAGCTCTCGGGTTACTTCCTATGCGTCCACCTTTACTATGTGTTACCTTAGTCCTGACCATGCTTCCAACATGGTCTCTTACTTCTTTTCTTTATAGGCTCTTCAATGCATTGGTTTTAAAAAGTAGGGTGTGACATGGTTGGGTTAAACTGGGCTTAGTTGGATGCATGGGAAAGGCTTAGGTACGTGTCCAAGGAGATGAAAGTCAGTAGAAGGTGGCTAATTCTGAATTGAACACTTCAAGAGGTGAAGTGTCAACATGCACGAGTAGGTTATGCATGATGAAGCCACATAAGAAATTAGGTGTCAACCTTAGAAAAAGAATTGGATGACAAGGATAAGTTTCCAAGCTTATATATAGTAGTTAAAGACCAAGGAAACTCATTCACAAAATTTATTCAGAGCAAATTTTATTTAGAGAGCTTCGAGGAAAAGAAGTGTTTTTCTTAAAGAGGGAGCAAAAAGTAGCCAGGTGTCCAAGAAGGAGCACCAAGTGTCCAACAAGAGTCAGGCTAGGTGTCTAAAGATTACCAGGCATCCAACATTTTGAATCAGACGTCTAAGTAGTGTTCCAGGCTTCCAGAAGGAGGGTTTAGGCATCCAACCTGTGGTCTGAGGGCCTATTGTTGTTGCTTTTGTATTAGAAGCTTAGAAATATGCTTGAGGGTGAAGGGCAAGATAGGTTTTGAAAGGGCAAAGAGTTCGGGATGAAGTTAAAAGAGAAACACCTCACAGGATGGTCAAAGTATTTTCATATCTAGAATCTGAGCCTATAATGGAACTATGCATGGGATGGTCGGAGGATCTATGGATCTAGAATTGGAGCTTGTGGTGTAATCTCATATTTCTCCCTTGTAATTTTCCTTAACAATTTGGAGTTTCTTCTAGAATATGAGTGGCTAAGGTAACTTTTACTTGGGGATAGGACTTCTAGGCTTAATCTTCTTGAGAACTTGTAATTTTCTTAATGGTTTTCTGTTGTAAACACTTTTAGGTTTTGAATTTTTATTACATTGAAGCAATTTGACTGAATTGGCAACTTCTGATGACTATTTCTTTGATTACAATTTTCATTTGGCGCTTAGCATTAATGATGTATTTAGTTGCAGGATTGGGGAGTAAATGTTTAATTAGGCACTAATATGTTAGTTTTACATTTACAAGCTAATTAAACCTAAGAGAAAAATCAAGTGTTAGATTAGACTATCCATTCTCTCATTTGTCAAAATTGCAATCCGTCGTTCTTAATGCAAATTCAGATGCTATCTAGGCCGCTTAGGTTTGAAATAATGTTGAAGAATTTAGTTCAAATTGAATTTGCTTAATTTGATAATTAGAGACATTTAGTGATGATTGTCATTAAATAATTGTGTTTACTTGCAATTAACCATGATTTCTAGTGTTCCATGATAGAGCGTAAATCAAACTTGTTCCTATCCCTGTATATTTTTCTAATTGAAATTTCCTAAAAATCTCTTGTGCTTGTTTAAATTCCTTGCACTTTATCTTACGCTTTTAAATTCTCGGATGATCACCAACCCCCTAGCATTGAATTCAACAATTACTCTAGATAAGTCATAAATTCCCTTGTGATTTGATCTAGGTCTTGCCATAATTACTATGCCTTGTAGTGGTAATAGTATGATCAATGCTTAGAAATTTTATTTGATCGACTGAGTGTGGTTTACGACGCCATTTGCGGTAGTGATTAAATTGGCGCCATTACCGGAGAATTTAGGCAACTTGTTTAGTTAATTGTTGAATTCCTAAAAAACAAAAAAAAAAAAAAAAAAAAAAAAAAAGGAAAACAAAACAAACAAAAACAAAATTTGAATAATTGTGTTTTGTTTTTAATTTCCTATGGTTTCTGACCTGCTCTTCTGGGAGCACTAGACTCCAATTCTTTGCAGATATCACTCAAGAAGAGAGGCGAATCTGAGAGGAAAGGAGAATCAATAACGTAGTTGAGGAGACCATTCTGTTTGAAGTGGAGAAAAACCAACAACCAGTGGAGGTAAATCAATTGGTCGAGATGGGAGAACCACAAGAGAGAACTCTAAGGCAATTGGCAGAGCTAGACATGACTCAACAACCATTGTGTATCGTTTACACCGACACTACAATGCCATTTGAGTTGAAGTTGGGGCTTATTCATTTGTTTCCTCAATTCAAGGGGAGTTCTGGCGAAGACTCTTACAAACATCTAAAGGATTTTCACTTCGTTTTGGTATGAGACTGCATAGGGTAACAAAAGAGGAGTTAAACCTTCGAGATTTCCTTTCTCACTCAAAGAAGCACCCAAATATTGGCTATATTATCAACCTCCGGGTTCGCAACGACGTGGAATGGGTTGAAAAAGCAGTTTCCAGACAAATTCTTCCTATCCTCCAAAGCAAATAACATTTGAATGGAGATCTATGGTATCACCCAAGACATGGATGAATTGCTCTTCAAATATTGGGAGCATTACCAGCAACTCTATGCTTGTTTTCCCCACCACCAAATTTTTGACCAAATTTTAACTCAATATTTTTACTCTTGTTTACTTTCTGGTGATAGGGCCATGATCGATGGTGTGATAGAAGGAGCTTTTGTTGATAAAACTCACACTAAAACTCATCAATTGATCTCAATCATGTCTGAAAACTCTCAACACTTCGTGACTATAGCGAACTCTGTTATTGCCTCCAACTCACAAGAGGTAAGTGGTGAGTTCAAACTTAGTTATCTGACTTGACTACTTTTGTGAAATAGGTGGCTCTTGGAGGAAATGTTCAGTAAGCTAAGTTCTGTGGAGTGTGCTAAGTTGTTGGCCAAACTTCTGATGTGTGCCCTCAAGTTAAAAGTGGCGTGATCCCAGAAGTCAACGTCGTTGGAAATTTTAAAGGAAGTATGATCCTCATAGCAACACATACAACCCTAGATGGTGAGACCATCCAAACTTAAAATGGGGAGGGGGCCAAGGACAAGGCGACAACTTTAGGTATATCCTTAGAAGATATTGTTTCCTAAATCTATTGGGTCTTGTAGTTTTGTAAATTGTAACTACATTTTATTTATTGAATAAAATAAAAAGTTATTTTATCTATCTTTTGTATTAACTCAATCTAATAAACTAAAATTCCATGGTTATTCTATATAAACTTAAACATGTATGTGGTTGACATATAAGGTTGGATCATGTTTAAGTAATAACCAAAAGCCTATAGTATAGAAATAACGTTGGGTGCCTTATTTTGGTAACACTACAGATACACCCACTCTGTAATTGTTACAAAGAGTTGTAAAGTGTTACAAACTATTTGATCCTAATCGTTCATGTGTAGACATGTGGGTGGGGGTATCCTATGCAAAGAGTTTGTATAAGACCGGACTGCAAAATGTTTAATTTTTCTTTTTGATGCTATTAATTCTAGAAATTAACATTTCATAGGATTACTATGGTACCTCAATTCAAATCCTAAGTGAGTTATGAACTCCCGTATATTAGAGCAATTCTTTGATATGTATGGGTGAAAGTGACCAAATCGCCGACTCAATAAGCCTACCATTTTGGGGATTTGTCTGATTAAGGAGTTGGGAACATATCTTCACAAGATGAAATTCTCTCCTTTCCGTATTTAGGGGAAGTAGATAAATTACTCCCTTAAGAGCTGATTCTGGGTCTTGAACATTGAGGTCTCACCCTCTCACTGGCTCAAGAGGGGTTAGTTTATAATTAGACTATAAATAGTTTGTTCAATAGAGAATCAGTGGTACTTAAGAATTAAATATAACTATAGGGGTAAAATGGTAATTTGTCCCAGCTATAGTTATGAGTAATTTGTGAAGGGTCGACTTACTGTTGATTAGTTAATTCCGTGGACATAGAAATATATCTATACTGTGAAGAATGCAACTGTAAGTCTTTACTGGAGTGACCTACAATTAATGAATATTAATTAATCTAATTAAAGAGTTTAATTGATTAATCTCATATCATTGGAGCTTCTAACTATAGGTCCATAAGGCCCCCTTGCAAGCTCATTAAGGCTTTGCATAAGAATCAAACATTTTGTTTTAATTTGAAATGTTCAAATTAATAAGGGAATTAATGTATATGATACGATTAGTATAACGTATATAGATACATTATAATATAAAGTTTATTTTGAATGAGATTCATTCAAAATTTATGCTTTATGCTCTAAAAGAGATGAATATTTAAATAAGATTTAAATATTAATTATATGAATTAGATTCATATAAAAGCTATTTGTTAAAATTAATATGAATGAGATTAATATTAAAACTATAGGTTAAGTGAGAGAAGGTTATTTGAATATGATTCAAATTTAAATTAAATATGAGATTTAATTAATTATTTAATTAATTTTTATTATTAAATTTTATTTAATTATATTTATTAAATATTATTTAATATAATATAATTAAATTAATTTTAATTTTACTTAATAATATTATTATATTATTAATTAAAATAATTCCCATGTAGTGGGGAGTTATTTTTGGTCCCCTCTCTCATACAAACAATTTACGTAAAAAGAAAAAAGGGAGAGAAGTTATAGAGATCACACAATACAGAAAGGTTCTGTATAAAAAAAAAAAAAAAAAAGAAAAAAGAAAAAAAAAAGAAAAAAACTCCCCCTCTCCAATTCTTTCTTCTTCTCACACAGAACAATTCCCTTACCAAATACAAAGAAAGCCCACATCTCCTCTATTGGTTCTTCCTAGAGAATAACAAGATAGCTATTGGGGTAGTGTTCCAAAGAACAAGAAGAATACCATATTCCGGTTCGTGATTTGGAGAAGAAGATTTCCTTATCGAAGATGGTCTTCAAAGGTAGGAAACATCTATTTCTTCTAATCTTCTCCTTAGCATGCTAATTATTTAGTTGTTTATCCATATGTATGTTCTCTGTATTTTGTGTTTCCAAAACAAATTTAATGGCACATGGCGATCATTAGCTTCCGCTGGGAATTCGATTCCTTCACTAACAACTCTTTAAAATTCCAAAAGGACATACATTAGCTCCAGAAGGATTCGATTCCACTTTCCTAAGAAACAAAGCCCATACAATAGGAAACAAGGACGAGGCTTGGTAATATGGGTACTCAAATTACCCAGCTAGTAACTGCAATTAATAGGTTGGAGAACAAGGCCATTGGAAAATTGCCTACTCAACTTGATCACCAAAATGTAAGTGCTATCACCCTTAGAAGTGGCAAGGAGCTTTCTTGTCACACCCTACTTTCTAAGAAACCGATGCGTTGAAGAGTCTATGAAGAAAAGAGGTAAAAGACCATGTTGGACGCATGTGTCAGGACTAGGTAACGCATGGTAAGGACGGACGCATGAAAGTAAACCGAGAAGGGAAAGAAGTGAAACGCATAAGCAAGAAAGGAATAAAGTTATGTTGTGAAATGTTGAAAGATATTTAAGTCTCGGAAAGATAGAATACTGTAGCAAACTGAGTAACGCATAGACTTATAGCAAGGAATGTTCACAAGTGTTGGAGAAGGTTGTGAAGTAAACATAAAAACTGGTGCATGTGGTGAACGCATGCTAATCTATCTTTAAGAGAAATAGTTCAAGTGCAAGGAAAAGGTTAAAAGAATAACCTTGGGAATAATCAAGGAGTGTTCAAGGATAGGAAGATGGTCATGGACGCAGGTTGAAGGAGAACGCAACAGGACCAACGCATAGAGGAAGAGCTTGAGAAGGAGTTGTTGTTATGGACATAAGGAAGGAGTTGAACGCATGGTATGATGCGATGAGGTACAAACGCATAGTATTGCACGTTTGTCATTAACGTCTAGTGGCATTGTGTAAGCATTGGTTTATAATAGTGCAGCTATGCGTTGAAGGTGATCTCGATTGGTTGTTGTGAACTGAAGTAGTCGCTGCGTTGGCGGGGGAAGATACGTACTTGGCTTACCATGCGTTGGTAAGGTTGTCATGCGTTGAGATCCCTATGCGTTGAAGATGGAGTTATCTCTATGCGTCAAATAGTAATATAGTTGGCTGAGAGTTAGAAAAGTGAGTAGTGAAACTCAAACTTTAAAGGAAACTCAACGAACGCATGAGGGTGTTGTGTTGAGTGAATGGTTGTCTATTGGAAATGTTGGACGCATAAGATAAGTTTATAAAGGTCAGGTGGCTTCGTGTAGATTTGACACCTTATCAGTAGGAGGTGTTGAAGGCATGTTAAGTGTTTCATGCAAGGTGACACTTGGACTAATACATGGTTAATTAAGCATGTAGCGTGACGTGTGGCAAACAAGTGGCAAAAGGAGAGGAAAAGTTGGATGGCAAGCTCCCTATAAATAGAACTTTGAGGGAAAAGGAGCGACTGATGACTCTCAAAAAAGAAGAATTCTGGAGAGAAAAGAGAAGAAGGCAGCAAGGACGTCCATAGTAGGAGTATGCGGCCAAGAAAGAAGGTATTTGACAACTTAGCTATTTTATGTAAAGAAGTTGTCTTGCGTTAAAAGGGGTCGGCCTTGCGTTGAGGACAAACATAATGTCCAAGGTGAACGCGGCATCCAAAGTTGGGTGATGCGTTCAAGTTGGACCTTGCGTCCAAGTGAGGGTGACGCATCCGAAAGAGAAGTAAGAAGAGGTGGGATGCGCTTTGCTGAAGTAATCAACCTTGCGTTGAAGGGCAGGGTTGCGGTAGTTATCAAACTTGCGTTGAAGGGCAAGGTTGCGTTCAACCGAGCTGACAGAGAGAAACGGAGCTTTGCGTTTCTGAGATTAGAACGCTGCGTCCAAGAAGCTCGGGAAGAGGAAATAGAGGAAAGAAAGAGGAATTATTCCTTGGCAAGTACAGGTGAGTAACACCTGCGTTTTACAAAATATAAATGAGTTCTTTATGAATATGATTATATGGTTTCTAATGAAGTAAAGCATGCGTTTTCATATATATAAGCATATGAATATGTTGTTAATAGAGATAAGAGCATGCGTTTATACATACATAAAAGAACATGAGCCAATTGAGAGCATGCGTTTTACTTAAAAACTTTGAGAATGTTGGATATTTGCTATGAGATAAAAAACGCATGGTGATTGGTTGATACATGTTTTCATGAAAGATTTGGAAATACACTTGTATGACAAACATGCTGTTTGATAATTAAAGTTTTGAATTGAGTATTAGAAATGGTTACTCATAGCATGGTATAACTATTGAACGTTTGTGTTGTGTTGATGAGTTTAAAGAATATGATATGTATTATTTTAAGGTAACCCATGGCTGAGGGACCTCGTGTGAGGCCTATGGGAGATATGTTATATGGTACTCAATGCCGAGGGACCACGAGAGAAGGCACTTGAGTAGTTGAATGAGACGGATTCCAGTGCTGAGGGACCTTGTGTGAAGGCATATGGAAATCCAAAACATGATAGCCAAGTGCTGAGGGACCACGAGTGAAGGCACTTGAGAAGTGGTTGACAGTAAAACCCAGTGCTGAGGGACTATATGTGAAGGCACTTGAGGGATTGAAAATGCCGACGGACGAAGTGTGAAGGCATTTGAATATGTGATTAAGGAAATTCGACGTTGAGAAGCGTAGAGTATTGCTCCGCCTCAACTAGGGAAAATGACTATGGAATGAGTGAAGTTTTGAGTATTTACCCTAAAACAGACAGGCATATTTTATAATGGCATTTGAACATAAACTAATATGATCTGAAGCGTTATATTTTATGTCAGTTTTACCAGTTTTACAGTTAAAATATATTGTTTTCTAATAACTGTTACTCACTGAGCCGTTAGCTCATTCTTTTAAATGTTTTCCATTTTCAGGTAGCATGATAGTTCCCGTTGCCGATCGAAGTCGAGGTTTTTCAAGAGCATGTGGATGGTGAGGTTGACAGTGGGTTATGTGACAGGGTAGTCGGTAACTGCTGTCCTCACACTCCGTCTCGAGCTACGGGAGGGTAGTTCGGGATGGGGTGTGACATTTCTCCCGTTACTTCTACACCCACTCGCCCCATCTTCTGTTGGTACTCCAGATAAGGTAAGTAAAGATGAGGAAATTCAAGAAGAGGCATTGTCATCACCATCAAATTCTAAGGTTAGTACATCATCCTCACCTCTCGTTGATTCAGTTATTACTAAAGCTTTGTTTCCTAGTAGGCTAGCTAAGTCGAAGGTGGAGGATAAAGATGAGGAGATCTTAGAGATGTTCAAGAAGGTGCAAATTAATATCCCTCTCCTTAATGTCATTTAGCAAGTACCAAGGTATCCTAAGTTTCTAAAAGAACTTTTCATGACCAAGAGGAAAGTGAATAATAAGGATCAAGTAATGGTAAGTAAGAATGTTACTGCCCTTTTTAAGCAAAAAATGTCTGAGACGTGTCATGATCCAGGTATGTTACTTTGCCCTGTGCGATTGGTGAGAAAAAAATATGGCATGCTATGCTTGATTTGGGTGCTTCTCTTAATGTAATTCATATCATGTGTATCTGAACGTGAAATTGAATGACCTTCAGAAAACTGCTGTTTGTATTCAATTGGCTGATAGATCTTATATCTAATTATTAAGAATTGTTAAAAATGTTTTAGTACAGTTAAGGATTTGATATTCCTTGTTGACTTTTACATCTTTAAAATGGATGAATTATGTTCTCCTTCCTTTTCTACTATTCTATTAGGTAGACTCTTCATGAAAACTACAAAACAAAAAATGATGTAGATCAGGGTTGCTTATCAGTAGAGTTTGATGGAGACATTGTTAGGTTCAACATTTACGATGCTATGAAATTTCTAGAGGAATATTTGTCTTTGTGCTTTGTCGATGTGGTTTAATCTACTGTTGACGAGTTGTTTGTGGCTGATACTTTTGAATCTAATGCTCTTCTACCTCCCTTAATTGGTTTGGTTGATGGGGAATCCACTGATGATAATTCTATTTCTCCTTAAGTACAGAGGATGGAGCCCAAAGCTCTCCCTCCTCACTTGAAGTATGTATACTTAGGTGAGAAGAATACACTCCCAGTTATTATCTTTGAAGAGCTAACATTGGAGCAGGAAGAGGTTCTAACAAGCACATTGAAGACGTACAAAAAATAAATTGGATGGATCCTAGATGACATTTAGGGAATTAGTCCTTCTCTATGCATGCACAAAATAGCTCTTGAGGAAGAAGCTAAACCCACTAGGCAACCACAACGTAGACAATGAAGGAGGTGGTGCTTAAAGAGATAATTAAGCTCCAAGAGGCAGACATCATTTACCCAGTCCCTAATAGTATGTAACATTATAAGTTTGTATGAAAATATTATATGAAATTACATGGAGAATTCTTAAATTTAATCGTTCACAAGGCTCGACCTAACTCGATTTTAGACGCCCAAGAGGAGATGACCCAAACCAAGAGCACTCACAATGCTCAAGACCATCAGAATGTGCAAAAGATCTAGAAGCTTCTAGAAAATTCTACAAGATTCTAGAAAGTTCTAGAACATCCATGAATCCCCTAGATATCTCTAGAAAGTTTTAGAAGGTTTGTGAATATCCTAGACACCTCTAGAATGTTCTAGAAGATGTATGAATATTCTAGATGTTTCTAGAGAATTCTATAGAAGTCTAGGAAGAGTTAGCATAATCTAGAAAGTTCTAGGTAATGCTAGAATTGTATGGAGAAATCTAGAAATATGTAGAGAAGTATGAACTTGTACAGAAAAATATAGAATAATCTAGAGGGAAGATCCTAGCCATTGGATCAAATTAATCTTCACCATTCATTAAGGAGGTGGATGGCTATAAATACCCCATGGGGGCTCATTTGTAACACAAGTTTGGAAAGAACAACCCAAGTCTCTCACCCATAAGCCCTCATAAAAGATCTTCCAACTTTCTTCCATAAACTTTCTATTGAAGTTTTCTTACATCATTTCAAGCCAATGATAAGAAAAATATAAGCACCTAAGAGGTAAGTAGCTTATCTCACCATCCTTTTAAGTGTTTTATGGTAGTGTGCCTTTGTTATGTTGCATTATAATGTTATTTATTGTTGTGTTGCATTACATGTTTAAAATAAGTTTCTCTATAAGGGACCCCATGCATTATGTATGCTCATGATTATCTTAAGATCAAGTTTTATTTGGGTATAGGTTATTCTTCCAGGGCTAGTAGGGTATGTATGGCTGCATCCCTCTAGTCTAATCTTATGTTTATGTTAAAGGTTGATGTTGGATGCGACTCTGGCTCTACTGACTGTATGACCCGCTAATCATCAGATGAGTTAGTTTCGCTTAAAATCCACATCTTCCTATTAGGGCAGAATGTTAAAGGTTGATGTTGAATGCGACTCTGGCTCTACTGACTGCTTGACCCGCTAATCATCAGATGAGTTAGTTTCGCTTAAAGTCCACATCTTCCTATTAGGGCGGAATGTTAAAGTTTGATGTTGGATGCGACTCTGACTCTACTGACTGCATGACCCGCTAATCATCAGATGAGTTAGTTTTGCTTAAGTCCACATCTTCCTATCAGGGCGAAGGAACTCATGTTGGAAGCATAACCGACTACCTCATGTTATGACATGTTCATGTTTTGGGTCCCAATCATATGTTTTTATGACATATTGCATGTGATAAACAAATAATAATCAACACATATTGACCTTATCATAAGTTTACATAATCCACTAATAATTTACATAACTTTCCAGTACAAGTACCATTTACAAAAAACATCTATATATAGACCATGCACACAATCTCACAAACTCAACCCTTATGTACAAAGATAACATGTCTTAAATATAAGTCCATGATGTGCCACTTTTGTGTGTTAACCGCAAGTGTACGGGTCAAGTTATAATATAAAACGGTTAAGTCCGAGTATCGTTTCCACTAGAGATCCAATTGGGAAGGTTTAAGTTACTTAGCTATTCTAGAATTGAATCAATTTTATTTGAGGATTGGAATTCAAATTTTTGTTTTTGGGAAAAAGAAAGATCAAGCCAAGAAAGTATCAAAGGGAGAATTGCAAGAGTCAAAGAGAGTTCTAGGGTTTCGAATCCTTGTTTGTTTCATCATGCAAAATTATAGATTTCATGGATTTAATTCTTATGCCCAAGTCTAGAAATTTAATTCCAAGTTATCTTCTCTCAAAGACAACTCTTTCTCATGCAACTTGATTGATAGTTAATCTCTTAAAACCAATACAAAATTACATGGCATTAAAACTAGTCTTTAGCAACTTTCATTGTAAACCTAACTACTCTCATGATAGATTAACAACGATTCATTGTTATAGATCAAATTAAACATATAATCTCTCGATTCATACATCTAATCTAACATGTGAAGGTGGCCAATCTTCAAGAATTAAACACAATAACAATGAAAAACATATTTATTTGAACAAAACCATGAGTTTACAAAATTATCATGAGTTTACAAACAATTCATCAAAAACCCTAAAACCAAAGAGTTTAGCCACTCATAGCGTAAAGCAAGTTGATAAAAAAGAATCAAAGAAAGAGTGTAAAGAATAGGGAAACTCTACTGAAAAGAGGTTCTTGATTGAGGCAGCGCCGTCACGAACTCCTTGGCTCTCGCGTCGGACTTCGAAGGGCACCAAAACTATCTCAAATTCTTTTCCTCTTCCTTGCGGCTAACTCACTCCCGGAACTCTAGCTTAATTCTCACCTTTCCGGATCGTTCTCTTGTTCTGCAACTTCTTGATCTTCTTGATCTTTCTCCCCCCCTCTTTTGGCTGCTGAAAACCTCTAAATTTATAGAGTTTGGCCGCCCAAAATTTTAACCTAAAATACAAAACTTGCGTTTAAATTAACGCTGGCGCCGCGACGCTAGGGTTGCGGCCAAAATTAAGTTGCTCTCGGGTTTTAGTGCCACGGCAGTGCCGTCCCAGCGCCGCGACGCTGTCTTGCGTTCTTCAAGGATGCGTCGAGGCAGCGCCTTCCCAGCGCCGCGTTGCTACTCTGCGTCCATGCTGATGCGTTTCTGCTTCAGCGCCGCGGCAGCGCTGCCTTAGCGTCGCGGCGCACCATGCGTTTCAAGCAAGGATGCGTTTTTCAGCACTTTTTCTCCATATTCTTGCTCGGTTTTGATCTTTCAGTCGTTTCTTCTAATTTTCCTCGTTTTAACCTGAAAATCACTAGCAAACAAGTGAAATCTAATATAAAACTCCCTTAATTTGAGAGAATAATAAGCACTTTTCAAGTGCTTATAAGTCCATACAAGAAAATCTACAAACTAAGGTGAGGCAGCAGGATCAGATGAGGTTGGGTAGGCTAAGCACCACAAACTTGCTCGCTACTTAGAAGAAAGAGAAAATCAAGGAAAATCGTGGGTTGGGTTGTCCAGTGAGTGATATAGTACTAAAAACATAATCTTTAACATAAAAATCATGCCCAAGCTTTGGATAAATCAACTAAACAAGTCATCTGAAAGCATGCTCAAGTGTTAGTTTACATAGGCCGTAGACGAAGCTTGAATTAGAAGGATTTGATAGAAATGTTGCGTTGAGTGAATTCTGGATCTTGGAATCAAAGTAATTCTTGAAGTTGAGAATTCTACTGTGTAGGATAAACAGATCAGGAGAACGCAACAATGATTTTAAGCTTAGATGTAAGACTTATGGAAAGAAAGGAAACCTCATTAAGTGATGGGCAAGGTTAAAAAAAATAGCTGAGAGATAAGTGAAGTTGGACGCATACTTAGTGGAAGACCAGGTTGGACGCATGGTAGAGATGAAGGAAACGCATGATAAAGGTAAAACGCATAAGGTAGAATCTTGGAAAGAGGCAATGACAATCTATGGTAAACGCACAACACCTATTACGAAAGATTGAGAAGTAAGCCTAAAGGAAGGAGGCTGGAGATGGATATACGATAGGATTTGTCGTTGAGGAAATAACTCACATAAGGAAGAGATTGGAAACATGACCTTGGAATACAGCACAAGAGTGCATAAAGGAATAATCAAAGAAACCTCAAGGATAAGAGGAAGTTCTTGGACACAGAAATACATAAAGGTAAACGCAAAGAGTGCGAACGCATAAAAGAAGGCATGATGGTATGTAATTAAGGCAGACTCATGGTATTATGCGGTAAGGAACAAACGCATAGTAGTATGCGTTTGAGACTTTAATGCCAGGTAGTATGCGGTAGAGAAACGCTGTAAGCCCCTACCTGACATTTGGGAGTTGGCAAGTTAAGAAGAAACTATGAGATGGGCAGTGAATAGAGAAAGTTGGCCGAGTAGTATGGGAGCAAAAATGGCTAAGTGTTGGCCATGCGTTAGTGGGGCTACGTGTTGAGAGTATGTCGGAGGCTTGACGAGACTACTGGTACTATGCGTTGAAGAAGGTAGCTCGACATGGACACGTGATTGAAAGCCACGAGGCGTTGAAGGCCACGAGGCATTGAAGGCCACTAGGCGTTGATGGCCACGAGGTGTTGATGTGCCACTTTGTGTGTTAACCGCAAGTGTACGGGTCAAGTTATAATATAAAACGGTTAAGTCCGAGTATCGTTTCCACTAGAGATCCAATTGGGAAGGTTTAAGTTATTTAGCTATTCTAGAGTTGAATCAATTTTATTTGAGGATTGAAATTAACCTTTTGTTTTTGGGAAAAAGAAAAATCAAGCAAGAAAATATCAAAGGGAGAATTGCAAGAGTTCAAAGAGAGTTCTAGGGTTTCAAATCCTTGTTTGTTTCATCATGCAAAATTATGGATTTCATGGATTTAATTCTTATGCCTAAGTCTAGAAACTTTATTCCAAGTTATCTTCTCTCAAAGACAACTCTTTCTCATGCAACTTGATTGATAGTTAATCTCTTAAAACCAATACAAAATTACATGGAATTAAAACTAGTCTTTAGCAACTTTCATTGTAAACCTAACTACTCTCGTGATAGATTAACAACGATTCATTGTTATAGATCAAATTAAACATATAATCTCTCGATCATACATCTAACCTAACATGTGAAGGTGGCCAATCTTCAAGAATTAAACTCAATAACAATGAAAAGCATATTTATTTGAACAAAACCATGAGTTTACAAAATTATCATGAGTTTACAAACAATTCATCAAAAACCCTAAAACCAAAGAGTTTAGCCACTCATAGCGTAAAGCAACATATTGATAAAAAGAATCAAAGAAAGAGTGTAAAGAATAGGGAAACTCTACTGAAAAGAGGTTCTTGATTGAGGCAACGCCGTCACGAACTCCTTGGCTCTCGCGTCGGACTTCGAAGGGCACCAAAACTATCTCGAACTCTTTTCCTCTTCCTTGCGGCTAACTCACTCTTGGAACTCTAGCTTAATTCTCACCTTTTCGGATCGTTCTCTTGTTCTGCAACTTTCTTGATCTTCTTGATATTTCTTCCCCTCCTTTGGCTGCTGAAAACCCCTAAATTTATAGAGTTTGGCCGCCTAAAATTTAACCTAAAATACAAAAATTTTCATTTAATTAACACTGGCGCCGCAGCGCTAGGGTTGCGACCAAAAATAAGTTGCTCTCGGGTTTTAGTGTCGCGGCAGCGCCATCCCAGCGCCACGACGCTATCTTGCGTTCTTCGAGGATGCGTCGAGGCAGCGCCTTCCCAGCGCCGCATTGCTACTCTGCGTCCATGCTGATGCGTTTCTGCTTCAGCGCCGCGGCAGCGCTGCTTTAGCGCGGCGGCGCATCATGCGTTTCAACAAGGATGCGTTTTTCAACTCTTTTTTTCACCATATTCTTGCTCGGTTTTGATCTTTTAGTTATTTCTTCTAATTTTCCTCGTTTTAACTTGAAAATCACTAGCAAACAAGTGAAGTCTAATATAAAACTCCCTTAATTTGAGAGAATAATAAGCACTTTTCAAGTGCTTATCAGGTGTTGAAGGCCACGAGGCGTTGGAAGCCACTATGCGTTGAAGGCCACTGTGTGTTGGAGACTACTATTCGTTGAAGGTTGGTATGTGTTGGTACATTAGAAAAGTGGCCGAGAGGATCATGCGTTAATTGGCTATCCGGCGACTGGGCGTTGAGCAATTGTAAAACAGCAAGTTGAAGCTATGCGTTGCTGAAGCTTTGCATGGAAGGTTGCGTCGGTCAACCTAAGTAAGAAGGTGATGGTCGTACTGGTGAGTTGGTGGTATATATATATAAGCAAGTACGCGGACTAAATAAACACTTTAGACATATTTCGAACCCAGATTTACCCCTTTTCGCAAAAGAACAACGAGGAGAGGTGGAAGAAGCTGTTTATGTCCAAGTTAAGTAGGAACCAAATCACTTCCATGGTGAAATTGAAGCTGGAACCAGAAGCTTGACTGTTGACAATAATCTAAACATCATTCGGTGTTTTGAAGAAGAGTGAGCTGAGGAAGTTGAAGCTAGGGCGAAAATTTTAAAGGTTAGTAACTTAATTCTTAGCAACTTCTATGAAGGATGTTTAAGCTAAATTTGAGCTAGAGTATGTTAAATTCTAGGAAGAAGTAATCGAAGTTGACCTACTAGATGATCAAAAGCAGCTGGAGTTATTTGAGAATAGTTCTCAAACGAAGAAGAGTTAGGGTTTGAAATCTTGAGGTAAGTTAGAAAGCTCACTTCTTTACAAGTTTGTAGAAGAGAGAAAGTTCAGATTTTGGCTGGACTTCAATGTTTAGCAGATTTAAGAACGGGTTAGGAAAAGAAGGAAGAAAACACTGGCCATCGGGGGTCGCTAGGGCAGAAGTATCACTAAAGAGCTGGAGAGCGATCAGCGAGACTGATGCGCACTTTGAGTGTTAACCACAAGTGTACGGGTAAAGTTATAATATGAGACGGTTAAGTCCGAATATTATTCCACTGGAGATCCAATTGGGAAGGTTTAAGTTACTTAGCTATTCTAGAGTTGAATCAATTTTATTTGAGGATTGAAATTGAATATTATAAGTTATGGAAAATACAAATCAAATAAGGAAAGTATTAAAGTGAGAAACACAAGAGTCAAAGAGAGTTCTAGGGTAATGAATCCTTGTTTATTTCATCATGCAATATTATAGATTTCATGGATTTTATTTTAATTCATATGTCTATGTCTAGAAACTTAATTCCAAGTTATTTTCTCTAAAAAACAACCCTTTCTCATGCAACTTGATTGATGATTAATCTCTTAAAACCAACACAAAATTACATGGCATTAAAAATAGTCTTTAGCAACTTTTATTGTCAACCTAACTACTCTCGTGATAGATTAACATTAATTCATTGTTATAGATCAAGTTAAACATATAATCTCTCAATCATACATCTAACCTAACATGTGAGGATGGCCAATCCACAAGAATTAAACACTTGAAAAGCATAATCATTCCTACAAAACCATGAAAGTCTACAAGATCAACATAAATTCACAAACAAATCATCAAAACCCTAAAACTAAAGAGTTTAGCCACTCATAGCTTGAAGCAACATGTTTAAGCAAAATAAACAAAGAAAGAGTGTAAAGAAAGGGAAACTCTACTTAAAAGAGGCTCTTGATTGAGGTAGCACCGTCACGATCTCCTTGGCCCTCACGTCGGAATTCGAAGGGCACCAAGACTATCTCGAACTCTTTTCCTCTTCCTTGCAACTAACTCACTCTTTGAACTCTCACTTAATTCTCTCCTTTTTGTGCCTCTTTAGGTCTGTAACTTCCTTGCTTTGCTTTGATTTTCTTTGATATCATTTGGGCTGCTGGAAACCCCCAAATTCATAGAGTTTGGCCGCCCAAAAATTTACCAAAAATAACAATTTTTCATTTAAGAAAAGCTGGCGCCGCGGCGCTGTTCCATAGCGCCGCAGTGCTAGCGCTGCATCAGAAAAGTTTGCTCTCGGGTTTTAGCGCCGCGGTAGCGTCATCCAAGCGTCGCAACGCTGTGATGTGTTTCAGAAATATTGTTCTCGGGCATTAGTGCCGCGGCGGCGCAGTCCAAGCGTCGCGACGCTGTCATGCGTTCAACAAGGTTGCGTCAAAGCAGCGCCATCTCGGCGCTGCGGTGCTACTATGCGTCCATAACGATGTGTTTATGTTTCAGCGCCGCAATAGCGCCATCTTGGCGCCGCGACGCTATCCCAAAATTTGCGCTTTTGAGTTTTTCAGCTCTTTTTCGCCGTATTCTTGCTCGGTTTTGATCTTTCAGTCTTTTCTTCTAATTTTCCTCATTTTAACCTAAAAATCACTAGCAAACAAGTGAAATCTAATATAAACTCCCTTAATTTGAGAGAATAGAAAGCATTTTTCAAGTGCTTATCAGAGACAAGTGCCGCTGGTAACGCAAAGGGCCTTGTGTCTCACAATTTCTCGTTGAATCTCGCTGAGTATCGCTTGTTAAGGTAATATCGCTAGTCTCGCGAAGCTGGGTATCGCTGATGCCGCATGATGATGAGTAGTGTAATCTAATAATCTCGCTGATACCTGTGAATCTCGCTCATTATGATAAGTTGTAAACAAGAGAGGGACTGGTGATGAAAACCCATGTTTGAGATATTTAAGCAAACATAGTGAATATAAAGAGGAATATTAGAAATGTCTAACACGAAAAAGGTGTGTTTACAGGTCAAGAGGAGCTAGGGAAAGCGTATAACCCGCTCGGAGCCCAGAATAAGTCGTGAGTGACTTTATGGTTTGAGATAAGCTAACTTGAATATTATTTTCTATATGCTTAATAATATCTTTGAAGCATGAGTTAAAGTGTACTCCTATGTATGAAACTAGCACATATCTTATATGTGAGATAGAGCTTGATAATGTATCAGATAATGTTCTAAGCTTTACCAAGCTAGTTGCTAGATGAATGTTCTGAGAATTCTGAGATATCATGATTATAGTTAATTTATGATAAATGTATTGTGCATGTTTGTGCACTAGGAAGATTTTAATGGGACCCAATGTTGAAGGACACGTGAAGGCATATGGGCAGCCCTAGTATTTTATGAAGCCTGAGATATCATGATTATTGTTAATTTATGATAAATGTGATGTGCAAGTCAGTGCACTATAAAGATTCTATTGGGACCCAATGTTGAAGGGCATGTGAAGGCATATGGGCAGCCCTAGTATTTCTATAAAGCTCTCACCAAAGGATATGGAGACGTTGATTGAGTATTCCCTGGGACCCTAGTACCGAAGGACATGAGAAGGTACACGGGCAGCCCGAGATCAGACAGACTTATAAGCAGAATAAAAGGCATCTGACGCTGATGTGTTGAGATTACTCCACACAGCTAAGGCTTATTGACGTTGGGTGCGTTGAGTTCGCTCTGCTTCAAAAAAGGTTCAATGAAAAGATATTCATTTACGTGATGATAGTTATTTACAAGTTTGTGAAGCATGACCAAGCAGTTTATACAAATGATTGTAGTTATGTTTTTATTGAGTTTATACTTTAGATAGTCACTCACTGAGCATTGTAGCTCATAGATTCTTGTTTCTCTGATGTTTTCTTTTCAGGTAGCGAGGGTGTTCGGGGTGCCTAGCCTACCATCAAGATTCGTCTGAGCCAAATTAGAATTTTGTAATTGGGAACTTGTAAACCCCATCCCCATGTAGAAATTGTATTTATTTTGAGTGGCATTTGTGAGGATCACCAGGCATACCTGTAAACTTTAAACATAGCCTATTAAATCTTACTTATGATGCTATTTTATCAGAAAATTTTGCATAACTATTGTAAAGGCTAAGCAAATTGCTAGCTGGTTATGATATAGAAATGTGTATATAACAGTGTTAACAGAATACAGAATAGGTAACACTCACTCCTAGGTAAAGATATAGGTATATATATAAATATCTAGGATGGGGGTGTTACAAATCATGCTTACAAAGTAATACTTTATTAAGAAAGCTTGTAAGAAATCAAGTATTCATCATGCTTTTCAAACTCATATTGCATAAGAAAAACATTTACGATACAATGCTTTATTTAATAAAAACTCTCACTCCTTTACTTGGGCTTAACTAGATTATAGACCTCCCACAGTTATTCTTGGTCTGACAATAATTTAATTTACTTAATTAGGCTTCTTTAAAATTTCCTTAATTCATAACTTAAGTCATTTAGGCTTTTAAGGCCAATCTCAAATTAACTCACCAACACCCAATGGATTGCTTAAAAATCTAAGTGTAGTAGGCTAGCTATAGGCGGCACCTCAGCCACATACACGCACAGCCTGCACACTGTCACCGGCACAGACATTGACTACAGCTGCATGCCTCACTAACCTCTAAAGTCGCTGGCACATGCTTGTCCTAGCACACACACCGACTGTGCGTCAATCTCCCTCACACACACATGCTGGCTGGACGTCGAACGCCCGCACACCAAGCGTCAACAACCTCCTAATGCCCGCATGTTTCCTTAATGCCCTGTCTACCTTGCACACCTGCCTGTCTGCTTACACGCCTGCATACCTGCCTGCCTGTTTGCACACCGCATGCCCATTAGGCGTCCAACTCAACAAAAATAACCTCTAAACAATTTTTTCAACCTGTTGGCCATCGAAAACTCTCCTGCATGCCCTTATCTTTAACCTTGGGTTGTTGCACCCGATTGCTTCATCTGCATAACCTTCACTTTAAACCACCAAAATTAACATTTCTGTTGTTGCACCCGATGGCTTCATTTGCACAACCTTCACTTTAAACCACCAAAATTAATATTTCTTGCTAATTCTAATTCTAAATTCTTTCACAAACCTAAAAATTGACCTCTTAGATTGCTTACCATTCAATTTGAGCTTCTAATTCCTTTCCCACAACTGGAAATTCATCAATCTTTGAACCTTGCTTCAGTTTATTCGAGAGCTTGACCTCCCATGGTTTCTCCTCAATTTTCAGCTTCTTCCCCACAGAGTCTTCGTTCGACAACCCTCTCTCTCAAGGTAAACTCAATTTGCAGCACTTTGGTGAGAAAACTTCTCAATTCGCACAAGTAAAGTGAGCAAACCAAGCTCTTCTTCTTGAACTTCTATTTACACTCACAGCCATGAGCTTCATGCTGCTTCCCAAATCCACCATTAGTTCTTAAATTTCCACCTAATTAATCTTATTTATTAAATCAATATCATAATTATCCAAATACAAAGAAGACTTGGACGCCTACCTCAAGTTCTTCTTCCTTAGACGCATAACACAACCCATCTAAGAGGTTCTTGTGCAACTTCCTCGCCTACTTGACCTTTGAATGCCCAAATCTACTTAGCTCTTAAATGCCTCCTCCATACACTTCAGCGCCACATGATCTTCAACTTAACTCCTCATGGACGCCTACTTGGTCTTCAAGCCTAGCCCTTCATGGACGCCTAGGCTTCAAACTAAAAGGCTTAGCTACTACATATAAGCTAAACACCCAATTCCAACACTCAAGCATCTTCCACACATGGTTCCTCCCTTCAACGCCCAACTCCTCATGGCTTGAGCATTACTTGCCACCTACTCTTTAGCACTTCCTTTACCACTCGGCTAGCTCTTTATCAAGCTCAACGCCTAGTCTCATGGACCAAGCCCCATCTTCACGGCTAAGTCCAACTCTTAAGCCCTTCATGTGGCATCTCTTCCACACATCCTTGATCGTAAACAACGAAACAATTTCACTAAGTCCACACACTTAAACAACTTATTTAACTTAGCAACTTAAGAACAAAAGTAGGGCTTACAATTTACCACCTCCTTATAGGAATTTCGTCCTCGAAATTTAGTAGGTACTAGCATCACAAAACAAGTGTGGATACTTCTTGAGCATTTGATCTTTGGTCTCCAAAGTGGCTTCCTCAACGCCATAATTTCTCCATAGAATCTTTACCAAAGGGATCACTTTATCCCTCAACACTTGTTCTTTCTCATCTAGGACTTGTATCAGTTCTTCCTCATAAGACAAATCTTCTTTCGATTGTATGAGTTGCCCTTCAGGCACATGAGTGAGGTCGGGAATATACTTCTTTAACACTGATACATGTAAAACATTATGGATGTTGGAAATATCCCTAGGTAAAGCTAATCTATCAGCTGCTAGTCCTAGTCATTCCAATATCTCATAAGGTCTAATATATCTCGAACTTAACTTTCCTTTCCTCTCGAATCGTAGCACACCTTTTTAGGGAGACAACTTAAGGAACACTTAATCTCCTACATCAAACTCAAGATCTCTCATTTTATTATCAACATATCTCATTTTGTTTTCTCAATTATCTCAACCTTCTCTGTTGTAACTTGAACTATTTCTAGCCCAATTAACTTCCTTTCTCCAACTTCACCCTAACATACAAGTGTCCTGCACTGTCTACCATACGATTCGGGAGGAAAGGAAAGCTAAGTTCAAGATATATTGGACCTTATGGATCTTGGAACGAGTGGGACTAGCAACTTATAGATTAGCTTTATCTCTAACTTTTTCTATCCGACAAACATTTGGAAAGTGCACTCCTTTCTTAGTAGTGCAGGTTTTTATAGGTGCTTCATCAAAGACTTTTTGAAGATCGCGCTATCCTTTTTGCTTAAAAAATATGCCTAGTTTGACTTTAACATGGAGTGCAAAAAGGCCTTTGATATCCTTAAGGACCGCCTGACTTCTGCTCTCATCCTCTAGTCCCCTCGATGGGATGTGCCATTTGAGATCATGTGCGACACCAGCTATTTGGTCGTGGGAGGCTTGGGCAGAGGATTGACAAAAAGAGCTATGTTATCTATTTCGCCTCCTGAACTCTCAATTCTACTCAGATAAATTACACAACCACAGAAAAAAAAAAAAAAAAAAAAAAGAAGAGAGCTCATTGCTATTGTTTTTGCTTTGGATAAATTTCACTCTTATGTTCTTGGTTCTCCTATTATTGTACTTACTGATCATGTTGCTCTAAAGTACTTGATGACAAAGAATTGTTAAAACCTAGGCTCATGAGGTGGATCCTGTTCCTTCAGAAGTTTGATCTGACAATTAAGGACAACAAAGGGACCGAGAACTCTGTAGCTGATCACTTGAGTAGAATTGTGCAAGAAGAGGATCATGTGCCATCGAGAGAAGACTTCCCAAATGAACATCTTTTTTAGGTAAATGTTGTTGTATCATGGTTTGCGTACATGGTCAACTATCTGGTAACAGGGCAGTTCCCTCTTAATATATCTTCTTCACAGCATGCCACGATTAGAAATGATTTGATATGCTATGTTTGGGATACCATAGATTTGTGGAAGTTTTGTTCTCATCAAATTATTAGAAGGTGCATTCCTGAGCATGAATTTGAGTCAATTCTTTCTTTTTGTCATGAGATTGCATGTGGATGGCATTTTAGTCCAAAAAGAACAACTCGTAAGAATATAGACTGTGGGTTATTCTGGAATTGTATATTCACCAATGCTTATGCTTATTGCAATAGAAAATGCCAAATATCTAGATTATTATCTAAGCGTAATGAAATGCCTTTGAACTCAATTGGTTTGGGAAATTTTTGACGTAGCGCATGGATTTTATGGGTTCTTTTCCCTTCTTATGTGGTTATTTGTATATTCTGTTGGTTGTCGATTATGTGGGTGGAAGCAATCCCTACTAAAACTAACACATCTGTAATGGTTTCAGGTTTTCCAAGAAAAATATTTTGCAGGTTCGGTGTGCCTTGTGCCATTATTAGTGACCAAGGCAACCATTTTTGTAACCGAACCATTGAGGCTCTCTTGAGAAAGTATGGTGTTCATCATCAAGTGGCTACACCATACCACCCCCAAACCAATGGCCTGGCAAAGATTTCGAACAAAGAGGTAAAAAGTATTCTGGAAAAGACAGTGAATTTTGGACGAAAGGACTGGAGCTTGCATTTTGATGATGCTTTTTGGGCACACCAAACAACCTACAAGACACCCATTGAGACTTCTCCCTTTAGGCTCATCTATGGTAAGGCCTGGCATTTTCCAGTGGAGATTGAGCACTGGTGGATGAAATTCGTCGCCCAATTTTGTGCCAAATAAATTTTCCGAACTTTAGCCACAATAGTAGTGGCAAGCTGGGTTGAACACAGGGAGCACTATGAATCCCACGATTGGATAGTTTTCAATTCAAGTAACCGGACGGGGTTTTGTGAAACAGTTGATTGCAAGGAAAATTAAAATCATAAAAATAAAATGCTGAGTTAAAAGGAGTAAAATTTAACTGGAGAGAGCTATAGCTTGGGTTGGACGAGATTTTCTTTGTTCGATGTTCTTGTTCATTGGTTTGTCATTACTAAATTCGTTATACTTGGCACCTAATCAATTTAATTGGAAATGCTAAAATTAAATTGTCCTAATCGATGAATTGGAATTAAAACAAATCGATGAAAGGCATGCAAAATTTGTAAGTTTAGAGGAAAATTAAGCGGAACATTCAACTGAAAATGCCTAGATTAAATGTCCTATTGATTTAATCCTAGGTTGGTTAGAACAATACTTGCCAATTAATTGGGTTTGCAAGCTAACCTAACCTATTGCTTCCATGATCTACGTACAACAAAGTGTCACGAGTCGTAATTCAATCAAAGCAACAATCAAAACGAACACCAGAGTCACAATTTGATCATAAAAAAATGAAATTCAGAATTAAATCATATGTACAAAGAATTTAGTTTGAAAACTCCTAAGAACATCGATTACAAAGAAGAATCCCTAATACCCAAGCTAGAAAATAGTTACCTTAGTCCTGATACATCGAGACGAGTGATGGACGGAATTTGTCGCTCAATTCTGTGCCAAATAAATTTTCCTAACTTACCCACAGTAGTAGTGGCAAGCTGGGTCGAACACAGGGATCCCTTGAATTTCACAGTTGAAAAGTTTTCAATTCAAGGTAACCAAAAGGGGGGTTTTGAGAAAGGTTGATTGCAAGAAACTTAAATTGCATGAAAATCAAATGCGGCGATAAGTAGTAAAAATTCAATTAATAGCTTGGGTTATCAGAGATTTCCTTTGTTTGATAATCTTATCATTGGTTCGGCATTACTAAATTCATTGAAGCTAGTACCTAATCAATTCAACTGGAAACGCCATAATTGAATTGCCCTAGTCGACAAGTTAGATTTAAGCAAATGGATGAAAAGCATGCAAAATTTGATTAAACCTAACCGCATTAAGTTCAAGGGAAAATTAGGCGGGACATGCAACTAGATCGACCTAGATTGAATGTCCTATCGATTTAATTCTAGGTTGATTAGAATAATGCACATCACAATCTTGATTTGCAAGCTAACCTAACATATTGCTTCCTATGATTGACATACAACAAATTATCACGAATTGTAATACAACCAAAAGCAATAATAAAAATAAACACCAGCGTTACAAATTGATCATAATTCTTGAAAACTTGGAATTAAATCATGCATACACTTGAATTAAGTTCAAAACCTCAAAAGAACATCAATAATAATGGAAAACCCTAATACCCAAGCTAGAAAACGTTACCTTAGCCTCGATCCATGCTTGTGCTCACCTAATAATTGTTCAAAGAAACTCTCCTCAAGATGAAAAGAATGAAAAATGCAGTGAAAAACTCCAAAAAAGACTTGGGACTCGTGTTGCTAACTTTTCTGAATGGCTAGCGGCTAGGGCTAATTTATGCCAAAATTGGACTGGCCAGTGCTGACGCTAATCTGTCCGCGTGAACTTTTCGGAGCGCCGTGGCGCCTGCTTCACTTTGTCAGCAGAGTATCTCGGGAAAAAGCGCCGCAGCTGCGCCTGGGCAGCGTCACAGCGCCGTGGCATCAAGGGCATTTTTGTCCTTTTGGAGTTCTATCTCCCAGTTGATGCCGTGGAACTCCGTTTTGGCCCGTTTTAGCCCAGTTTGGTGCCAACACCCCGTTCTACCTGTTAAGTGCTTGTAACCTACAAAATAACATAATAGACACATTAAACAGCACAACGATCCTGAGTTAAGCTGAGGAAGATAGCACATTTTAGGTGCTATCAACGAGCATCCAAGGATCAAGTTTGTACATGAAAACAATAAAAAGTGAGAAGAAAAACAGAGAGAAAGAGGGGAGAATTCGGCTGGAGGTTGATGGATTAACCTAAAACTCGAGGTTACTATTTAAGGAAGTGTCAGGGTGCTGCAGCGCTATCCCAAGCGCTGCAATGCTGACACTAATTTCTTCCGTGCTTCAGCTTCGGGGCGCCGTGACGCTTGGGATAGTGCTGCAGCGCTGTTACTCCACGCTAGCTGAATTTTTCTCAGGAAAAAGCGTCGCCGTGCCATTACTTCAGGGGCATTTTGGTCATTTTGGAGTTCTCTCTCTTGGTTGGTGCCATGAAACTCCATTTTCGTTCGTTTTATCTCCAATTCATTACTAATGCCCCGTTCTACCTGTTAAGTGCTCGAAACCTACAAAATAACATATTGACAAATTAAATAGCACAACAATCCCGAGTTAAGCTGAGGAAGATAGCACATTTTAGGTGCTATCAAACACAATGCATATTGAGCTATTGATAACTTGTAGAAATACAAGTTATGATAGCCTTTTTCTTAGATAAATAGAGATTAAATAGAGAAGCATGCGGCAAGTTATGTTAATTTTTATTAAGAAATCTTCTTTTGTGTTATACTCTTGTATTTTTATGAAGATAAATGATTTTACCACTTTTTGAGCTTAAAACACATGTTTTAAAGCAGGAATGCAAACGATGCTTTGATGACTTCTTAACGCAGGACGACGCGTTAGCAATCTGTTCTTCATGGACGCATGATCTGAACGGAACGCGAACAACCTGACGATGCGTTAACAACTACTCAACGCAAGACTATGCGTTAGCAACCTACGACACATTGACATCGGCCAAACTATCCATGGACGCATAGACGACCATCAACGCAAGGCGCCGAGAATCAAATCAGAATCTTGAGAGATTGTCGGATGATTGATACTCCCTCTCCCACTAATCCTATTTTTATGAGTTCTTTAATTTTTCAGGATGATGATTAACCTCCTAAGTTGGGGGTGGGAGATGGTGACTTGGCGATTCCTAGCATGATCCTCCCTGAGCAACAGTCAACCTACTAGGGAAGGAGGCACGGGGGATATTGGTAGAAACGTGCAAATTAAGAGGTGGATCGAAGCTTACCCCATGTTTCTTTGGGGAGCTCACAATGCTCACTATCTTCATAGGCTCAGTAGTAGGCTCTTCAGACAGAGGGCTCATCACATAGCTCACAAAGATGACACTCACATTGCACACGTTGGACGCAAGCTGGGAAGGAAGCTTCCCATGTCATGTGTCCAACCTGATCACAACATTAGTTAGCTGGGAGATTTGACTGGCCATACTCTGTCTATGGGAGGTGGTAGTCTGGATGAATTGCTCCTACGTGTGCTGGATCTCGGAGGTGGAGTCGAAGTCTGCCAGTTGCTTCACTAGGTCCTCAAGAGGCATCCCCAAACTGCTCTAACCTTGGCTCCCTTGACTGCCCCAACAGTTGTAGTTATATATCCATCCACCTTGCTGATTGCTAACATAATTGACCTCAGCTATAGGCTCCTGTGACTGCTACCTCGTGGCGAAGACCTGCTTCATAGAGAAAATAGTTTAGATAATTCAGCTCTAATCTCACTTATCTCTCGTGAAGACATGATATTGTCGGGAGCTCGCATCCCGAACTGCTGAGCATTCTCCACTCGTTTCACATACATTGATGCCTTTTCTTTCTTTCTATCTTGTTTTTCTATCTTGATTTTAGATTTGTTTCAAGACATTGAGCTATCTAAAGTTGTAATCCGTTCATCAATCTATATTTCTTCCATGTCTACTCATTTCTCTATACTTTTCGCTTTTTACTTTGAATCTATGAGTAACTAATCGATCAAGGGTCTAGGGTTGCATTAGCATCTAAATAAGAACCATAGTGTAACTATTGCATCTTGTCAATTGCAAACTTAATCTAATGCTTATGTCCATCTAGCTAATCGATATAAGCAGTAATAATCAAACTACTCGAGCGGGTAAGTGATTGTGGAACTTAATTGACAAGGCCAAGAAGTACCTGTCTATAGGAATAACCTTGGTTCTTAACACTCTCCTATATATGTCACACTCTACTTTTTAAGAAAACAATGCGTTGCAGAATTCATGGAGCAAAGAGGTAAACGACCATATTGGACGCATTGTTAGGGCTAGGTAGCGCATGGTAAGGGTGGACGCATGGAAGTAAACCGAGAATGGATAGAAGTGAAGCGAATAAGCAAGAAAGGAATAAACTTAAGTTGTGAAGTGTTGCAGGAGATTTAAGTCTCGGAAAGATAGAATATTATCGCAAATTGAGTAACGTATAGACTTATAACAAGGGATGTTCACAAGTGTTGAAAAAGGTTGTAAAGTAAACATAAAACTGGAGCATGTGGTGGACGCATGCTAATCTATCTTAAGGGAAATAGTGTAAGTGTAAGGATAAGGTTAAAAGAGTAACCTTGGGAATAATCAAGGAATGCCCAAGGATAGGAAGATGGTCATAGACGTAGGATGAACGTAAACGCAATAGGGCAACGCATAGAGGAAGAACTCGAGAAGGATTTATTCATTATGAATATGAGAGTTGGACGCATGGTATGATGCGATGAAGTATAAACGCATAGTACTGCACGTTTGTCATTAACGCCTAGTGGCATATGTAAACACTGGTTTATAATAGTGCGGTTATGCGTTAAAGGTGAAATCACGGATAAGTGGTGTGAGCTGAAGCAGTCGCCGCGTTGGCGGAGGAAGAAACGTACTCGACTTCCCATGCATTGGTAAGGTTGTTATGCATTGAGGTCCCTACGCGGTGAAAACAAAATTATCTCTATGCGTCAAAGAGTAGTATAGTTGGCTAAGAGATTTCTGAGTAGTGAAACTCAAACTTTAAAGGAAACTTAATGAACGCATGAAGGCGTTGTGTTGAATAAATGGTTATCTGTTGGAGATATTGGACGCATAAGATAAGTTTATAAGGCCAGGTGGCTATGGGTAGATTTGACACCTTATCAGTAGGAGGTGTTAAAAGTATGTTAAGTGTTTCATGCAAGGTGACACTTGGGCTAATGCATGGTTAATTAAGCATGCAGCATGACATGTGGCAAACAAGTGGCAAAAGGAGAGGAAAAGGTGGATGGCAAGCTCCCTATAAATAGAACTTTGAGGGAAAAGGAGCGACTAATGACTCCCAAAGAAGAATTCTGGAGAGAAAAGAGAAGAAGGCAACAAGGACGTCTGTGGTAGGAGTATGCGGCCAAGAGAGAAGATTAGGTGACACGCTCATGATGGACCTTGCGTCCAAGAGAGGGTGACGCATCCGGAAGGAAAGTAAGAAGAGTCGGGATGCACTTGGTGAAAATAATCAGCTTTGCGTTATCAACCTTGTGATGAAGGGTAGGGATGCGTTCAACCGAGCTGACAGAGGAAAGTGGAGTCTTGTGTTCCATAGTTAGAATGTTGTGTCCAGGAAGCTCGGGAAGAGGAACTAGAGAAGAGGAAAAGAAGTATTCTGTGGCAAGTACAAGTGAGTAACACCTGCGTTTTACAAAATGTAAATGAGATTTTTATGAATATGATTTTATGGGTTTCTAATGGAATAATGAATGCGTTTTCATTAGGTTTATAAAGTATATGATTATGTGATTTATAGAGACATGAGCTTGCGTCTTAGAGACAAGAGCATGTGTTTTTACTTGAGAACTCTGCGAAAGTTGGGTACTTGCTATGAATTATAAAACGCATGATGAATGATTGATATATTTGTTTTCATAACTTCTATGGAAAGCAAGGTATTATATGATTTCAAGGAAGGTCTGAAAGTAAACCTAATGAAAAGCATGCAGATTTATATTAAATGTGAAATTGAACTTAGCATGCTGATGAGATGAGATTTCGTAATGGTAAGCTCATGAATTATTGATATAACGTTTATAAATATGTTTTTGTGATATATTAAACTTGAAAAGGCACCCAAGGCTCAGGGACATGGAGAAGGCCAAAGGGGTAGCCGTTCTAATATAAAGGTACCTAATGCTCAGGGACTCGTAGAAGGCATATGGGTAACCTGGATATAAAAATTGGACCCCAATGCTCAGGGACTCGTAGAAGGCATTGAGGGCAACCCGAGTTTTAATACCGATGTGCACATAGAGGTATACACGACGCTGATGTGTTGAGATTACTCCACATAGTTAAGGAAAATCGACGTTGAGTAGCGTTGAGCAGTGTTCCGCCTCAACTAAGGAAAAAGTATTTTATTAACATGAGATTTTGAGTATTTATTCTTCTGAAACGGTCAAGCATGTTTTTGCGATGATGTATGAATATAAACTAATGTGTTTGAAGGTGATATGTTTTATACGAATTTGACCGATATCAGAGTTGATTTATATTATTTCTAGAAACTGTTACTCACTGAGCCGTTAGCTCATTCTTTTAAATGTTTTTCATTTTCAGGTAGCATAATAGTTTCCGTTGCCGATCGAAGTCGAGGTTTGTCAAGAGTATAACAGACGGTGAGGTTGACAGTGGATTATGTGACAGGGTGGTCAGTAACTGCTGTCTTCACATCTCTTTTCGGGTTATGGAGAATAATCTGGGAGGGGGTGTGACATTATAGACATATAACGCATAGCGGCTGACAACCGGGAGAAGAGTCGCAAGTATGAATAGACTATCACCATGCGTTTCCAATGTTAGATGTTAACCAACCCGAACCCTGTTTTTATCCATTCATTTAAATCATTAGCTGACTTTGCTGTGTCGCATGCCTTTCCATCTTCCACAATTTAGCTTAGTGTACATGTTATCGCTTTCTTTAGATTAGAAATAAACACCTCTCTCAAATTATTCTTGGTTACCACTGCAACGCATATAATCCACTTAAATATAGAATCAACATAATCCCTGTGTTCGACCTCGAACTCACCGAGAAAACCTACTCCTTTGCTTATACTTGGAGTAAAGGATAAGAAAACTTGACAGATCACCAACGCATAGCATTAAGCATAAGTAAGATGCATAGTATGTTCAACGCATAGTATGTGAAACGCATCATCGTAGCTTAACTTGCACATTGCGTTAGTATAATTTCAATTCACAATCTCATGCACAACAAGTTTTTGACGCCATTGCCAGAGACTTGAGATCTGTCTGCACAACAAGTTTTTGGCGTCGTTGCCGGGGATTATTGCATTGATTTAATTTTTTTTATTTGGATTATTGTGTTGTAGTATTCCTCAGTCGACGGAGTATAGTAAGTTTCTCCTCTGCCAGAAGCTTCTAACAGTATCTGAGTGACGGGAGCAATCCATAGCTCAAATATTGACCCTAAGATTGAGAGGACCTTCACCCGAAGGACAAGGTAGAATTGAAGAGGGACCAATCGTAGCTTGGACCTGATTCACACGGCTAGTGAGGAACTGCCTGCATAAGCAGGAGGATTATTAGATATGACCTACACATATGCCGAAGATATTCTTGACAGAACTTCATGGAATACCAATGAGTGGGTGGACGACGGATATGAATTTCGCTCCACCAATAGAAGGCAAACGCAAGCTGGAATGCTTGAAGCTGATGCTGCCACCAATCTCTCAGCTCAGATCGCCACAATGACATCTCTGCTGAAGACGATAGCCTTGAATAATCAAAGTAGATCAGTTGCTATGATGAACGTGATGAACGCAATGAATCCGATAGCATTTGTAAGTTGTCCGCAGTGTGGTGTGGGGCACTTGTATGACATGTGTCCCTACAACCTCTAGTCTATCTGCAGTGTTCAAAGCAACCCCTACGGTGAGACGCACAATTTGGGTTGGAGGAACCACCTTGACTTCGGATGGGGTGGAAATCAACAAGAAACGCAGAAAGCTGAGCAGCAGATGGAGAGAGGCAACCCTCCTGGTTTCAACCAATGGAATCAAGGCCAATATCATCAGTTTTCGAGGGATCCGCAAGCAGACGCATCATCCTCATCATCTTCCATGGAATCTCTTTTACGAGAATGTATATCTAGACACGATGCGATGCTCTAGAGCCAAGCCAAGGCAATTCGCAATTTAGAAGTTCAAATGAGTCAAATTGCAGAGGCACTCAAAAATGAAACGCAAGGAGCATTGCTAAGTACGACCGAAGTTCCAAGAGGAAACTTAGAAGAACAATGTCAAGATGTGACATTGATAAGTGGGAAAATTAATCCCACAACGCAAAATGAGAAGACGCAAGGAAACTTGCAACCTGTAAATGCTCCCACAACAAGTCAATAGATGGAGAGTACCATGCATAATGTTAATCAACCATCATCATCCACTGAATCAGAAGAAGAGGAAAATATAGAGCGGAGAGAAAAAGCAACACAAGCAGAACCTACGTCTGTATATGAAGTACCACTTCTGGACGCATTCTGATTGACGTCCAAGAAGAAATATCAACGCCTCGCGTGGGTGATCAGGTAAAATTTAATGTAGTTAACTCATTGAAAGAGCCTGATCACTTCCAATCTTGTCAGATGAACGCGGATATCAGTGAGAAGAAAAGACCTGTGAACACAGCGTTGAAAGATGAATCCTCCAAGACGGTGAAGATGGTGAAGAGGATGAAGTTAATTTACTCTCTGATCGACAATTAGAGCAATCAGACCAGAGCAACAGATCCGCGGCAAAGATTGAGCCGCTATTAGAAGAGCCTTCAACGCATGAGTTAGAAACCAGACCAACACATCCTAAGTACGCACACTTGAGGGAGGTCATAATGTAATTTATTGTCTCCTTTGCGTTGAACCCTGAACGCGACAAAGGCTCCAATGACCCACGCAAGTGTAATAACTGAGCTCGCGTCGAAAGGTCCCTGTGCTGCTGAACACCTACTTTTCCAGGGACGCTTTCTTTTACTCTTGCCTTCTTCCTTTTTATTCGCACTTGTTTTAGTATTTATTTTTTTATTTTATGTTATTTTATTTTCTTTTGCTTTCTTTCTTCTGTTCGTATTTTGTTTTTGGTATTTATTTATTCTTCTTTTAAATTCATTATTAGGAGTAGTGTAAATTAGATAAGCATGAAATTAGGCGTCGAGGTTTAATGCAAATTATATGATTTCACCGCTGATAACTTGTAGAAATACAAGTTATTATAGTCACTATTTGAATTAATTAGAGTAAATTTACAGCTAAACGCATGATTTTGGTAATTGAATTATGTAAAATATATTACAATGCATTTGCACTATTTACAAAAGAAAATTCCTAAAAAATTATGAGCTTTTCTGTTCTTAACGCAGGATTAAGAAGAAAAGAAGCACAAATAACCCAAATATTAGAGACGAGGCTGCTGCGAGAACAAGTGGAAACCCATGCGTCGAGACTATGCGTTGAGACGATGCGTTGAGAAAAAGTAGATACAGACGCCTAGGCAAAAGTTGTCATGTCAATATGCAAAAGGATAACATGCTATCAGAATATGGCAGAACAAATGGGCCGATGATGTGAAAAGTCTGCGCAGCAGGGCATGGAATTTAATGTAAAGGTGTCAGGTCATCATGAGTTTCAACTTTTCGACGCCTATAAATAGCCCAAAGCTTCTCCATTCAAACGAAGGAGAGAACGAGTTCAAGAGGCGAAAGCTCTGCACAATTTCTTCCTCACCATTACCAGCGTCCATTTCGAGCTCTTCTGAGAGAAGGATTCTGAGAACTTTTAGAGTCGTCTCCCAGTGAGTGAGAACCTTCACCCTATGAAATTTATGTATCAGATAGCAACCATCTAAAGCCTCCATGAAGCAAGACGTTGCCAGTGGCGGCTTGACGTCTTCCATTTCCGTTTTATCTCCATTTCCCTCCTTCTTACTTATGTTTGGTTAATGACATTCGAGAGAATGGTTTATTTCCTTAATATAAGTTTGATTGACGATTATCTTCCATCTATTTCCATATTAAATACCTTACACCATGTTGTTTGAATGCTAAATGAGTTACATGCAGAAGTTAGTTTTTCTTAAGCAATATTGAGTATATTACATCTTGATTAATGCATATCATTAGCTTGCATAACTTTGTCTGACAAACAAAAGTAGTAAACATGACTGTCTAGCTTTAGAGAGTGGATGGTTAATCTTTAGCATTTATCGAGACTGGATGAGGTGTAGAGATGTAGTTCATCTTTTGCCAATACAAACTTACCATGCGTCTTAGAGATAAGATTAATGTGGCGTCGAAACATCGAGAGATGGATTCACAAAATAAGTTTGTAGGTATGTAATTATGCTTGGATATGCTTAAGTAATCAATTAGCTCCTGCGTTAACTCTACTTTTATCGCATGGTTCCATTCATTCTCAACGCATGCTATCTGACTAAATGACATTTGACTAACCATCACCGCATCCATCTCATTGTTAGCTGTAGGAAATTTTATTCATTTTTTATGTATAGTTTTAGACACATACAACCAATACATGCACATACTACATGTATAGTTCCCCGCATAGTCAAGCATCTAATCTCAACGCCTAGTTATTACAAATCCCTGCGTTCGACCCTAGACTCACCAAGAAAGCTATAAATGCTTATACTTGGGCTTTTTATTGGAAAACTTGCTTAATCATGATCACACTTGAGTAATTCTCGACGCATCCTTGTACGGAAATGATAAATCTATTTTTGTGCAACAAGCTAAGAAACTCAATTTAATTCAAATAGAAATTTAACAAACAACCGCATACTCTGCAATTCATGCCTGCATTCTACGCATAATTGAACTATGCGTTCATCGATAAACGACCTCTGTGTTTATCAAGTTAAGATTAGGAGTGCGGATTAGAGCCATAATTTTTTTCAAACGCATAATACTTAAATTTCCAACGCATACTTTGAACTAAAAACTATGCGTTCATCTGTATATTATATGTATGTGATAATTGTATGCGTTCACCATTTCTTCACCGCATTGAATTTTTAATTACCTCTTTGCATGGTCCCTTGCTATAAATTCATTCTAAGTACATGTATAATTATTCCCAACTTTTATCTTTGTGTTGAAAAGTTAGTCACTGTGATGACAATCATGCTTACACTTTTTGTACACTCTTAAGTTAGATTACTTTCAATGCATCTGCATACTATTCCTTAGAAACGCAAACCTACTTTGCATGTATGCAAGTGGCCAATTCAAACCTCTTTTACAAAATTTTGCAACATAATCTTTGTTTACAATTTAAGCAATGAGGACCTCACTACTCTCAAGTTTGGGGGTGGAAGAGGTTTGAACTGTCAAAGATAAAAATATGAGGAACTTATTTCTTTAAAAAAAAAAAAACTTTTAAATGCAAAACTCCGCTGACAAGACTACTATATGTATCTTGTTAAAGAGTTTAGCTGAAAACGACACCTCCCCGTAGTTGGCCGCCTTCATGTGGGTAATCGTAATCAGCGACGCATAAATAAATAACAAACTCCAATGTCTAGTGAGGAAACCAAACTTAGATAAGAGTTTAGTCGAGAAAGGCACTTGCTCATAGTTGGCTGCCTCCATGCACCCCACAGTTGGTATGTCAGAACGAAGGTGGGTAACCCTACTCGACGCATGCTTAATATATAAATAATAAAACAAATGAAAGAGAAAGGAACTTTATATCTTCATCTTTCTAGACTCAGTGTTAAAAGAAGAAACAAAAATTTTGTGAATAATGAGTAAAGAATTTTGAAAAGAAAGCTTGCCGCATACAAATTAGACCCATCCTAAAAAAAAGAATATAGAGGTAGAGAAGTACTATAACTGACGGGTAGCTGATTGAGTATAGCATTCTGAGAGACTAGTCAATGCGTTGAGAAAATGTTAGGGTTGATTGAAGTTTCTTAGATAGAAGTTATGCTTGAGGACAAACTGTCACACCCTATTTTTTTAAGAAAACGATGCGTTGAAGAGTCTATGAAGAAATGAAGTAAAAGACCATGTTGGACGCATGGTCAGGACTAGGTAACGCATGGAAAGGGTGGACGTATGGAAGTAAACCGAGAATGGAAAGAAGAGAAACGAATAAGCAAGAAAGGAATAAAGTTATGTTGTGAAGTGTTGAAGAGGTTTAAGTCTCAGAAAGATAGAATGCAATAGCAAATTGAGTAACGCATAAGACCTATAACAAGGAATGTTTACAAGTGTTGGAGAAGATTGTGAAGTAAACATAAAAACTGGTGCATGTGGTGGACGCATGCTAATCTATCTTTAAGAGAAGTAGTTTAGTGCAAGGAAAAGGTTAAAAGAATAACCTTGGGAGTAATCAAGGAATGTCCAAGGATAGGAAGATGGTCATTGAACGCAGGATGAAGGTGAATGCATTAGGATCAACGCATAGAGGAAAAACTTGAGAAGGAATTGTTATGGACATAAGGAAGGAGTTGGACGCATGGTATGATGCGATAAGGTACAAACGCATAGTACTGCGCGTTTGTCATTAACGCTTAGTAGCATTGTGTAAGCATTGGTTTATAAGAGTGCAGCTATGCGTTGAAGGTGATCTCGAATGGTTGTTGTGAGCTAAAGTGGTCGTCGCGTTGGCGGAGGGAAGATACGTACTTAGCTTACCATGCGGCGGTAAGGTTGTCATGCGTTGAGATCTCTATGCGTTAAAGACAGAGTTATCTCTATGCGTCAAAGAGTAGTATAGTTGGCTGAGAGTTAGAAGAGTGAGTAGTGAAGCTCAAACTTTAAAGGAAATACAACAAAATGCATGAGGGCGTTGTGTTGAATGAATGGTTATCTATTGGAAAATGTTGGACGCATAAGATAAGCTTATAAAGGCCAGGTGGCTTTGTGTAGATTTGACACCTTATCAATAGGAGGTGTTAAAGGTATGTTAAGTGTTTCATGCAAGGTGACACTTGGACTAATGCATGGTTAATTAAGCATGCTGCGTGACATGTGGCAAACAAATGGCAAAAGGAGAGGAAAAGGTGGATGGCAAGCTCCCTATAAATAGAACTTTGAGGGAAAAGGAGCGACTGATGACTCTAAAAGAAGAAATCTGGAGGGAAAAAGAGAAGAAGAAGGCAGCAAGGACGTCCGTAGTAGGAGTATGCGGCCAAGAATAAAGGTATATGACAACTTAGCTATTTTATGCAAAGAAGTTGTCTTGCGTTAAAAGGGGGCGGCCTTGCGTTGAGGATAAACATAGTGCCCAAGGAGAACGCGGCGTCCAAAGTTAGATGATGCGTTCATGATGGACCTTGTGTCCAAGAGAGGGCGACGCATCCGAAGGGGAAGTAAGAAGAGTCGGGATGCACTTAGCAGAAATAATCAGCCTTGCGTTACCAACTTTGCGTTGAAGGGCAGGGATGCATTCAACCGAGCTGATAAAGAAAAGTGGAGCCTTGCGTTCCAGAGTTAGAACACTGCGTTCAGAAAGCTCGGGAAGAGAAAATAGAGGAAAGGAAGAAGAAGGATTCTTTGGCAAGTACAAGTGAGTAACACCTGCGTTTGTTTCTCAAAATATAAATGAGTTCCTTATGATTAAAATCATTGGTTTGAAATATGCTTTCGTTAATTTTCAATGAATAAGTGCATGCGTTTTATTTGAAAAGCATTGAGTATGCTGGTTGTTTGATAAAAACTAATAAACGCATGCTGTGATACATGTTTTCATGATTTTATCGAAAAGCATGGTGTTATATGATCTCATGAAAGATTTGGAAATAAACTTGTTTGAAAAACATGTTGTTTGATAGTAAAGCTTTGAAATTGAATTTAGCATGCTGGTTGATATTAGATTTGGAAACGGTTAACTTACGAGCTATTGATGAAATGTTTCCGAAATATGTATTGTCTTTTATAAAACTATAAAAGGCACCCGAGGCTGAGGGACTTTGGAGAAGGCCAAAGGGTAGCTTAGATATAGAATAGGTACCCAATGCTGAGGGACTCGTAGAAGGCAGATGGGTAACCTGGATATAAATATAGAAAAGGCACCCAATGCTGAGGGACTCGTAGAAGGCAAATGGATAGCCTGGATATAGAAATGGGACCCCAATGCTCAGGGGCTCGTAGAAGGCATTGTGGGCGGCTCGGATTACAATACCTATGTGCACATAGAGGTATATACAACGTTGATGTGTTGAGATTACTCTACATAGCTAAGGAAAATCGACGTTGAGGAGCGTAGAGCATTGCTCCGCCTCAACTAGGGAAAAAGTATTTATAAGAATGAGATTTTTGAGTATGTATCCTGAAACGGGCAAGCATGTTTTCACAATGGTATTGGAGTATAGTTTAATATGACTTGAAGTGTTATGTTTTATGCGAGTTTGACCAGTTTTACAGTTAAAATATATTGTTATCAAAAAACCGTTACTCACTGAGCCGTTAGCTCATTCTTTTAAATGTTTTCCATTTTCAGGTAGCATGACAGTTCCCGTTGTCGATCGAAGTCGAGGTTTGTCAAGAGCATGTGGATGGTGAGGTTGACAGTGGGTTACGTGACAGGGTAGTCGGTAACTGCTGTCTTCACATCTCTTTTCGGGTTACGGAGGATAATCTGGGAGGGGGTGTGACACAAGCATTTATCTAAGTTTGGGGGTGTGATAACTTGTAGAAATACAAGTTATTATAGCTTTTTCTTAGAGAAATAGAGATTAAATAGAGAATCATGCGACAGTTTAGGATGAAATTCATTAGTAAATCTTCCTATGCGTTCTACTCTTGCAATTTTATGAAGATAATAATTTTACCACTTTTTGAGCCTAAAACGCATGTTTTAGTGCAGGAATGCAAACGATACGTTGAGGACTTCTTAACGCAGGACTATGCGTTAGCAATATGTTTTTCATGGACGCATGATCTGAATAGAACGCGAACAACCTGAAGATGCGTTAACAACCACTCAACGCAAGACTATGCGTTAGCAACCTATGACGCGTTGACATCAGCCAAAACTCTTCATGAACGCATAACGACTATAAATGTGATGTGGCACTTTTGTTTGATAACTGCAAGTGTACGGGTCAAGTTATAATATAAAATGGTTAAGTCCAAGTATCATTTCCATTAGAGATCCAATTGGGAAGGTTTAAGTTATTTAGCTATTCTAGAGTTGAATCAATTTTATTTGAGGATTGAAATTCAATATTATAAGTTATGGAAAAATACAAATCAAATAAGGAAGATATCAAAGGGACAAACACAAGAGTCAAAGAGAGTTCTAGGGTAATGAATCCTTGTTTGTTTCATCGTGCAAAATTGTAGATTTCATGGATTTAATTCTTATGCCTAAGTCTAGAAACTTAATTCCAAGTTATCTTCTCTAAAAGACAACTCTTTCTCATGCAACTTGATTGATAGTTAATCTCTTAAAACCAATACAAAATTACATGGCATTAAAACTAGTCTTTAGCAACTTTCATTGTCAACCTAACTACTCTCGTGATAGATTAACAACGATTCATTGTTATAGATCAAATTAAACATATAATCTCTCGATCATACATCTAACCTAACATGTGAAGGTGGCCAATCTTGAAGAATTAAACACAATAACAATGAAAAGCATATTTATTTGAACAAAACCATGAGTCTACAAAGTTATCATGAATTCACAAACAATTCATCAAAAAACCCTCAAACTAAAGAGTTTAGCCACTCATAGCGTGAAGCAACATATTGAGCAAAACTAATCAAAGAAAGAGTGTAAAGAATAGGGAAACTCTACTGAAAAGAGGTTCTTGATTGAGGCAGCACTGTCACGAACTCCTTGGCTCTCGCGTCGGACTTCGAAGGGCACCAAAACTATCTCGAACTCTTTTCCTCTTCCTTACGGCTAACTCACTCTTGGAACTCTAGCTTAATTCTCACCTTTTTGGATCTTTCTTTTGTTCTGCAACTTTCTTGATCTTCTTGATATCTCTCCCCCTTTTGGCTGCTGAAAACCCCTAAATTTATATAGTTTGGCCGCCCAAAATTTTACCTAAAATACAAAACTTTTCGTTTAATTAATGCTGGCGCCTCGGCGCTAGGGTTGCGACCAAAAATAAGTTGCTCTCCGGTTTTAGCGCCACGACGCTGTCTTGCGTTCTTCAAGGATGCGTCAAGGCAGCGCTGCGTTGCTACTCTGCGTTCATGCTGATGCGTTTCTGCTTCAGCGCCGCGGCGCATCATGCGTTTCAACAAGGATGCGTTTTTCAGCTCTTTTTTACCATATTCTTGCTCAGTTTTGATCTTTTAGTCATTTCTTCTAATTTTCCTCGTTTTAACCTGAAAATCACTAGCAAACAAGTGAAATCTAATATAAAACTCCCTTAATTTGAGAGAATAATAAGCACTTTTCAAGTGCTTATCGACACCCCAAACTTAGAGATTTGCTAGTCCCGAGCAAAGAATAAAATCAAATAATAGGAAGTTTTAGATGAAGAAGTGTGCAATTGACTCATGTCTCAGAGAATAGCATTCAGAGCTTCAAGTAGAAACATGCAAGCATATCTATGTTGTTATAATTATTCAAGGCCAAATCTTGCTATCTCCCATGTGTGTGTGTGCAAGCCTCCTTCAATTTAAAATACTAGAACTCAAATTAGGACTTAAGAGAGTTTCTTTAGTTTTCCCCCTACTTTAGCTCATACACCAATCTTCAAGCTTTCATGCATTCAAGTGAGTAATATGTCCACTAAGGTGCCTTTCAATCATATATAATTTTTTTTCATGGGCCCTAAACTTGCATTCTTTTACCTAGAGGCACTAGCTTACACACATCCACTGTAGGGACTCGTACCTAGTCAATTCCCAGGCGTCCTTACTGATCACAGCAAAGGCAGCTCTTTTTACCCCTATCCATGCATACTCATTACAAGTTTAACATTTAAAAAGATAGACAAATAAAGCTCATATATTTTGTGTACACTCTTTCTTTTCTCAAGGCATGTATACTCTTTTCTTTTTCCTTAGTCTAAGATTACAAGCTATCATGCATTTCCACTCCCTAACCGGTGGGGCCTTTCGAAGTGACAACTAAATACACCCAACTTAATCCTTTTTTCAGTTAAAGATTCTAAATAGAAGTGGCTACGTGCTCAAGAATATGAGAGATTTTAAGAGGGACTTAAATGAATTTAACTCAAGATAGTGCTATTCTATTTCCACAATAAGTCATCTATCATGCAAATTCGAATCTCATCATGGGCAATCAACATCAAGGCACACAACCATAAACAACATTCCCATTAACTTTGAAAGCTCCAAAATTTTGAAAAAAAATTTTTCAAAAATTGTTTCAAAAAAATTGACATGCATAAGATCATTAAAACCTTCACTAACATGCATAGCAGGATAAGAAAACACACAAAAGTACGAAAGACACCTCTCACCTCAAACTTAGAATCATGCATTGTCCCCAATGCATAAGAACATCTAACAAGGAAAGAGAAGGCCTGGGAGCAAGCGGGAAGCCACCAAACAAGCTTGGTGTAAGGAGTACTTTGTGTGATAAACCACGTTCCTGAGAGATAAAGCATATGAGTGACTCCAAGATTTATAAAATAAAATTAAAAAAATAAAGAAAGCAATAAAATTGGGTTGCCTCCCAATAAGCGTTTGGTTTAACGTCTTCTACCTAGACGGGACTAATGGATCACGCAATGAAAGTCAGGTTCTCAAGTCCACGTTCTTCATCACCGATGTAGTGCTTCAATCGTTGACCATTCACTTTGAAGGTTGTTCCATCGTTACCTTGTAGTTCCACGGCTCCGTTGTGGGGATACCTTGACAATGATAAAGGGTCCCGACCATCGTGTCCTAAGCTTTCCTGGAAACAAGCGTAAACGTGAGTTAAAAAGTAATACTCTTTGTCCTTGGAGGAAGGTTCGTGATGTGATCTTCTTGTCATGCCATTTTGCAGTACGTTCTTTGTAAAGTTTGGCATTCTCATAAGCTTGAGCACGGAACTCCTCCATCTCATTGAGTTCTAAGAGGCGTTTCTCACCAGCTTTCTCGAAATCCATGTTCAGCTTCTTGATGGCCCAATAAGCTCTATGCTCGAGCTCTACCGGTAAGTGACAAGCTTTTCCAAACACCAACCTATAAGGGGAAGTACCAATTGGGGTTTTGAAAGCTGTGCGGTAGGCCCATAGTGCATCATCGAGCTTAAGGGTCCAATACTTCCTATTGGTCTTGACTGTCTTTTCCAAAATTTGTTTGATTTCCCTGTTAGATAACTCAGCACGGCCATTAGTTTGAGGATGATAAGCTGTAGCAATTTTATGATTAACATTATATTTTTGCATCATGGATTCAAACAGTTTATTGCAAAAGTGAGAACCCTCATCACTAATAATAGCTCTAGGTGTACCAAAACGTGTGAAAATGTTTTTATGCAAGAATTTTAAAACAGTGCGAGCATCATTGGTCCTAGTGGTTATGGCTTTTACCCACTTAGATACATAATCTACTGCAACTAGAATGTATAGGTAGCCATTAGAACAAATAGGAAAAGGTCCCATAAAGTCAATACCCTAAACATCAAATAACTCCACCTCCAAGATAGGTTTCGTTGGAAGCTCATGTTGTCTAGAAATATTGCCAGTACGTTGGCACCTATCACATGACTTAACAAAGGTATAACAGTCTTTAAAAAGGGATGGCCAATAAAATCCTGATTGAAGTACCTTAGCTGCAGTTTTGGTGGGTCCGAAATGACCTCCATAGGGGGAAGCATGACATGAATTTAGAATACTTACCACTTCCTCTTGAGGCACACACTTTCTTATCATATTGTCAGCACAAACCTTGTAGAGGAGTGGGTCCTCCCAATGGTAAGACTTAACATTGTGCATGAATCTTTTCTTTTGTTGATAGTTCATGTCAGGTGGCAAATGTCCTCCTGCAAGATAATTGACTATGTCAGCAAACCAGGGCACACTATCTTTTACCTGATACAGTTGTTCATCAGGGAACATCTCAACAATTGGGGGCCATGATTTAGCATCCTCATTCGCAATTCTAGATAAGTGGTCTGCAACCACATTTTCACAACCTTTCCTGTCTTTGATTTCTAAGTCAAATTCCTGTAACAATAATATCTATCTCATTAGTCTAGGTTTAGAATCTTTCTTAGCAAAATAATACTTTAAAGCAGCATGGTCAGTATGCACTACTATTTTAGAGCCAAGCAAGTATGATCTAAATTTATCAATGGCAAACACAACAGCTAGTAGTTCTTTTTCAGTAGTAGTGTATTTCTTTTGAGTATTATCAAGAGTCCTACTAGCATAGTAAATTGCCCTAAACATGTTATCTCTACGTTGGCCTAAAACAGCTCCTAAAGCATAATCACTAGCTTCACACATGATCTCAAAAGACTGACTCCAATCTGGTACAACAATAATAGGTGCAGCAATTAGTCTTTCCTTCAGAGTATTAAAAGCTAGTAGATATGCATCATCAAAAATAAACTTAGCTTCCTTTTCTAATAGATTACTCAAGGGTTTTGCAATTTTAGAAAAATCTTTAATAAATCTCCTGTAAAACCCTGCATGCCCTAGGAAGCTTCTGACTCCTTTCACATTGGTGGGGGGTGGCAGTTGTTCAATGACAGATATTTTTGCCCTATCTACCTCCAATCCTTTTTTAGAGACTTTGTGTCCCAGGACGATGCCTTCTGTCACCATGAAGTGACACTTTTCCCAGTTTAGAGCAAGGTTAGCATCTTGGCACCTCTGCAAAACACGACTTAGATTAACAAGACAAGAATCAAATGAAGACCCAAATACAGAAAAATCATCCATAAAAACCTCCATTATGTCTTCGATGAGCCCCTGAAAAATAGACATCATACAACGTTGGAAAGTAGCAGGGGCATTACATAAACCAAATGGCATTCTTTTAAAAGCAAATGTCCCATAGGGACATGTAAATGTCGTTTTTTCTTGATCCTCAGGAGCAATGACAATTTGGTTATAACCTGAATATCCATCTAGAAAGCAATAATGAGAATAACCTGAAAGTCTATCAAGCATTTGATCTATAAAAGAAAGGGGAAAATGATCTTTTCTAGTAGCTTTGTTCAACTTCCTATAATCAATGCATACACGCCATCCTGTCACAGTTCTAGTGGCTATCATTTCATCTTTTTCATTTTTAACCACAGTCATGCCACCTTTCTTGGGTACCACTTGAACAGGACTTACCCATGGACTGTAAGATATGGCATATATGATTCCTGCATTCAAAAGCTTGAGCACTTCTTTCTTAACTACCTCCTTCATGGCAGGATTAAGTCTCCTTTGGTGCTCTATTGATTGTTTAAAGGTATCTTCCATCAAGATTCTGTGCATACAGACCGACGGACTAATACCTTTAAGGTCCTCAATAGACCAACCAATGGCAGATTTATGATCCCTCAATACTTTCAATAATTTTTCTTCTTCCACAGAATCAAGATCAGAAGATATTATAACAGGTAAAGAAGATAAATCATCTAAGAATGCATATTTTAAATGAAGAGGTAATATTTTTAATTCAAGCTTAGGCTTCTCAATATCATTCACAACATGCAAGGGAGCTAAAGGTATAGGTTTATCTACTTTAAAACATATTGGCAACCTGTTTAACCACCTATCATAAAAAGCTATTTCATCAAAGATTGTATCTGCATTTTCAACATCTATCATGCTTTGTTCTTGATGATCATTAGCTAACATAACCTCTACATGCTTAAAAATAGTATGATCAATTATGTCTATAGCATGGCAAGGACTATTCTCATCATGATGACTCAAGGACTTGTAAATATCAAATACAACATTTTCATCATTTACCCTTAGAGTCAACTTCCCTTGTTGGACATCTATGATAGCCTTTCCAGTTGCGAGGAATGGCCTCCCAAGTATGATAGGAATCTTAGAGTTCTCCTCCATGTCCAATACTACAAAATCTGCAGGGAAGATAAATTTGTCAACTTTAACTAATACATCTTCAACAATACCTTTAGAATAAGCTAATGATCTATTAGCAAGTTGCAGAGTGATGGTGGTAGGTTGGACCTCTCCAATGTTGAGTTTCCTATAAACAGATAAAGGCATCAAATTAATAGAAGCACCAAGATCACAAAGAGCTCTAGTAACATTTAAAGAACCAATAGTGCAACGTTTAGTAAAACTCCCTGGATCTTTCAACTTTTGTGGTAGCTTCTTTTGTAGCACTGCACTGCATTCCTCAGTCATGCTAATCATCTCATATTGCCCAAACTTTTTCTTTTTAGATAAGACATCTTTCATGAATTTCACATAGTTGGGCATTTGCTCTAAAGCCTCAGCAAATGGAATGTTAATGTGCAGCTTTATAAATAACTCAAGAAATTTAGAAAATTGCGAGTCTATTTCTTTCTTTTTAAAACGTTGAGGATATGGCATAGTATTAGGTACAAAAGGTAGAGAGTTAGATGACTTACTTGAAGATGTTGACTCTTTTACCTTTACCTCCTTTTCTAGGATCTTTGGTTCATCTTCTAAAATTGGCTCTTGAATTGTGTCATCTACCTCTTGCTCTTCATCCTCATCAATGATCAAAGGAGTGGACAGCTTTTTCCCACTCCTCAAAGTCATGGCCTTGCACTCCTCTTTTGGATTTACCTCGGGGCAACTAGGAAATTTTCCCTTTTGCATTTTTTGGAGTGAAGTGGCGATTTGGCTTATTTGTACCTCGATGTTTTGAATGGCCTTACCATGACTTTGTACAGTGCTTTCCAATGCGGTTGTCCTTCCTCTTGATTCTTTTATGAACTCTATCATCAAATCTTCTAAGTTGGACTTCTTTTCAGTGTGGGATGGACCTACATTGGATAATTCAGAAGAACCTTGCAAAACATTCCTTTTGTTACCATAAGAAAAATTTTCATGGCTCCTCAAACTAGGATGGTAGTGAGTTGGAAGTTGTTGATGTTGGTGACTTCTATAGTGTTCTCTATCAACATAGTTAGCCGTCTCATTATCTCCATGAACGCCCATTTCCGATGCCAAAGTAGCAAGAGAGGCTATAGATTGTGGATTTGTTTGAGCGTGGCCTCCTGCAGTTAATTTAGAAAGAGCATTAGTAAGGGAAGTCATTTGATCTTTGAGAGAATTTACCTCATCAACTTCATATAATCCGGCGGCTCTTGGGATGTTTGAAGAAGACCGTTCACATGGCCAATTGTAGGATGTATTGGCCAAGTCTTCTAGAATGGTGTAGGCTTTTTGAGCATTCTTTGAAAAAATTGACCCTCCGGCGGTTGCATCTAAGATGGATTTGGTTGAGCTTGCCAATCCATTGTAAAAGAGTTGAATTTGCAACCAATTCGGGTACCCATGTTGAGGGCTTCTTCTCAAGAGAAACTTATACCTCTCTCAAGCCTCATATAATTGTTCATCCTCAAGTTGGCGGAATGTTCCAATCTCCGTCCTTAGTCTTTGAGATTTAGCCGGTGGAAAATATTTGTTCAAGAAAGCTTGAACTAAGATCTCCCATGTGGTAATGCTATCCGGAGGAATGGTTTCCAACCAATCCTTAGCACGGTCCTGCAAAGAGAAAGGAAAAAGTCTTAGTTTAATAGCATCATTAGAAACACCATTCATCTTTACCGTTCCGCATATCTCCAAGAAGGATCGTAAGTGCTTGTGAGGATCTTCATTAGTTCTTCCTCTAAAGGCTAGCTCTCTAGCCATTTGGATCAACCCCGGTTTCAACTCAAAATTGTTGACCTTGATAGGCACATTCATTATTCCGGGTTGACTTGCCGGTAACGTAGGTTTAAAGTAGTCTCTAATTGCCTTAGGTATCTCCTCCGCCATCTCCGTAGTTTGATTAAGTTGAGCCCTCAAATTTCTTCTACGCGTCCTTTCAATCTCGGGATCAAGAGGGAGGAGGTTAGTATTATCTCGAGGCATAGACTAACAAAATAAATAAAATAAAATAAAAGCAATTATATAAAATAAACTAAATAAATAAACAATCAAATACTATACACCTCAAATTAAGATCTATCAATTCTAATGAATATTAAATAACAAAAACCGTTCTTTGGATCCCCGGCAACGGCGCCAAAAACTTGATGTGGCACTTTTGTGTGTTAACCGCAAGTGTACGGGTCAAGTTATAATATAAAACGGTTAAGTCCGAGTATCGTTTCCACTAGAGATCCAATTGGGAAGGCTTAAGTTATTTAGCTATTCTAGAGTTGAATCAATTTTATTTGAGGATTGAAATTCAATATTTCAATTTTGGGAAAAAGAAAAATCAAGCACAGAAAGTATCAAAGGGAGAATTGCAAGAGTCAAAGAGAGTTCTAGGGTTTCGAATCCTTGTTTGTTTCATCGTGCAAAATTATAGATTTCATGGATTTAATTCTTATGCCTAAATCTAGAAACTTAATTCCAAGTTATCTTCTCTCAAAGACAACTCTTTCTCATGCAACTTTATTGATAGTTAATCTCTTAAAACCAATACAAAATTACATGGCATTAAAACTAGTCTTTAGCAACTTTCATTGTCAACCTAACTACTCTCGTGATAGATTAACAACGATTCTTTGTTATAGATCAAATTAAACATATAATCTCTATATCATACATCTAACCTAACATGTGAAGGTGGCCAATCTTGAAGAATTAAACACAATAACAATGAAAAGCATATTTATTTGAACAAAACCATCAGTCTACAAAGTTATCATGAATTCACAAACAATTCATCAAAAAACCCTCAAACTAAAGAGTTTAGCCACTCATAGCGTGAAGCAACATATTGAGCAAAACTAATCAAAGAAAGAGTGTAAAGAATAGGGAAACTCTACTGAAAAGACGTTCTTGATTGAGGCAGCACCGTCACGAACTCCTTGGCTCTCGCGTCGGACTTCGAAGGGCACCAAAACTATCTCGAACTCTTTTCCTCTTCCTTGCGGCTAACTCACTCTTGGAACTCTAGCTTAATTCTCACCTTTTTTGATCTTTCTTTTGTTCTGCAACTTTCTTGATCTTCTTGATATCTCTCCCCCTTTTGGCTGCTGAAAACCCCTAAATTTATATAGTTTGGCCGCCCAAAATTTTACCTAAAATACAAAACTTTTCGTTTAATTAACGTTGGCGCCGCGGCACTGACGCATAGTGCCGCAACGCTAGGGTTACAACCAAAAATAAGTTACTCTCGGGTTTTAGCGTCGCGGCAGCGCCGTCCCAGCGCCGCGACGCTGTCTTGCGTTCTTCAAGGATGCGTCGAGGCAGCGCCTTCCCAGCGCCGCGTTGCTACTCTGCGTTCATGCTGATGCGTTTCTGCTTCAGCGTCGCGGCGCATCATGCGTTTCAACAAGGATGCGTTTTTCAGCTCTTTTTTACCATATTCTTGCTCGGTTTTGATCTTTTAGTCATTTCTTCTAATTTTCCTTGTTTTAACCTGAAAATCACTAGCAAACAAGTGAAATCTAATATAAAACTCTCTTAATTTGAGAGAATAATAAGCACTTTTCAAGTGCTTATCAAAACGCAAGGCAGCGAAACATCAAATCAGAATCTTGAGAGATTGTCGGAAGATTGACATACATAATCTGTGGCTAAAGTGGTGGATCTAAATTGACCCGAGAATTACGCAATTAGGCGAGATAGACGCATGATATCAATTTCGCCGCCAATCAAGCAGATTTGCCATTGATTGCGAACGCAACATTTATAAAAGGGCAAACCTGCAAGATGAGAAAGGGTTGTTGATTTTCGGAAGAATTCCTAAGTGACAGCAGAGTTCTCTCTAGATGACAACTGGAGACGAATAGGTCGAGAGAGAAGAGTCTTCCCTCTGCCTGACCACTTCACAGCAGAACCTCGCGCTTCCATTCCGGCGACTCAAGACATTGACGCTTTTTCTTGCTTTCTATCTTGTTTTTCTATCTTAATTTTAGATTTGTGTCAAGACATTGAGCTATCTAAAGTTGTAATTTGTTCATCAATCTATATTTCTTCCATGTCTACTCATTTCTCTATACTTTCCACTTTTTACTTTGAATCCATGAGTAACTAATCTATCAAGGGTCTAGGGTTGCATTAGCATCTAAATAAGAACCATAGTGTAACTATTGCATCTTGTCAATTGCAAACTTAATCCGATGCTTATGTCCATCTAGCTAATCGATATAAGTAGTAATAATCAAACTGCTCGAGAGGGTAAGTGATTGTGGAACTCAATTGACAAGCAAGAAGTGTTACCTGTCTATAGGAATAACCTTGGTTTTTAACACTCTCCTTTGCGTTATAGACATATAACACATAGCGCCTGACAACTAGGAGAAGATTCGCAAGTATGAACAGACTATCACCATGCGTTTTCAATGTTAGATGTTAACCAACCTGAACCCTGTTTTTATTCATTCATTTAAATCATTAGCTGACTTTGCTGTGTCGCATGCCTTTCCATCTTCCACAATCAAGCTTAGTGTACATGTTATCACTTTCTTTAGATTAGAAACAAACACCTCCCTCAAATTATTCTTGGTTACCACTGCAAGGCATATAATCCACTTAAATATTGTTCGACCTCGATCTCGCAACATGCGCTCTCGGAGAGGTTCTTGATTGAAGCAGCACCGTCACGAACTCCTTGGCTCTCACGTCGGACTTCGAAAGGCACCAAGACTATCTCGAACTCTTTTCCTCTTCCTTGTGGCTAACTCACTCTTTGAACTCGCGCTTAATTCTCACCTTTTTGGATCTTTCTTTCAGACTGCAACTTTCTTGCTTTTCTTGATATTTCTCCTCCCCTTGGACTGCTGAAAACCCCTAAATTTATAGAGTTTGGCCGCCTAAAATTTAACCTAAAATACAAAACTTTTCGTTTAATTAACGCTGGCGCCGCGGCGCTAGGGTTGCGACCAAAAATAAGTTGCTCTCGGGTTTTAGTGCCGCGGCAGCGCCGTCTCAGCGCTGCGACGCTGTCATGTGTTCACCAAGGATGCGTCGAAGCAGCGCCATCTCGGCGCCGCGATGCTACTCTGCGTCCATGCTGATGCGTTTATACTTAAGCGCCGCGACAGCGCTGCCTTAGTGTTGCGTCGCTATTATGAGTCCAGACTGTTGCGTTTATGCTTCAGCGTCGCGGCAGCGTTGTCTCATCCCGAAATTTGTCTTTTTGAGTTTTTCAGCTCTTTTTCACCGTATTCTTGCTCGGTTGTCATATTTTTGTCGTTTCTTCTAATTTTCCTCGTTTTAACCTGAAAATCACTAGCAAACAAGTGAAATCTAATATAAAACTCCCTTAATTTGAAAGAATAAAAGCACTTTTCAAGTGCTTATCATCGATGCCTTTTTTTCTTCTTCTTCTTCTTCAAACTCCTCTAACGTGCCTTCTGCACTGGTGCAATCTTCTGAAGCTCTTCGTTCTCTGGCTTCCCTCCTAAGTCGCCTTTCCTTCCTGCCAAGATCTGTAAAATACAATAGAGAATTTCGATCTTGGGAGGATCAGGTCATACAAAGGAGAAAATTTAAAGAATGACAAGGAATTGAAAACTCCCTAAAAGATAAATTTCTTGGCTCCCCGGCAACGGCGCCAATTTGGCAAACGAAATTCATAGCCCAATTTTGTGCGAAATAAATTACCGAACTTACCTAATAGTAGTAGTAGCAAGCTGGGTCGAACATAAGGAGCACTCGAATTTCTCAGTTAAGCAGCTTACAATTCTAGGTAACCGAAGGGGGGTTTTGTGAGAGTATTATTTGCTAGAAAATTTAAATTGCATAAAAGTAAATGCACAAATTAAAAGAAATAAAATTCAAATGGAGAAAGTCCTAGCTTGGGTTACAACAAAATTTTCTTTATTCAATGTACTTAACCATCGATTCGACATTACTGAATTTTTTGTAGTTTGCACCTAATCAATTTAATTGGAAAGACCAAAACTAAATTGTCCTAAGCAACGAATTAGGATTTATTGAATCGATCAATGGCATGCAAAATTCGAATTTACCCTAACTGCATTAAATTCTAGGGATAATTCGGTGGAACACTTAATTGGAAAGGCCAAATTTAAATGTTCTATCAATTCAATTTTAGGTTGATTAGAACAATGCTTATCAATCTAGATTCACAAGCTAATCTAACCTATTTGCTTCTTTTGATTGACGTATAACCAATTGTCATAAATCAATCTAAAGTAGTAATCAAAGTGTACACCAACATCCACAATATGATCGTAATACTATAAGTTTCAAAATTAAATCATGCATACAATGGAATTCAATTCGAAATCTCATAAGAACGTTAAATACAAAGTAAAGTACCTTAGCCCATAATCGACATACCGATTAATGGGTTCGAGTTTCAATGCATAGAAAGATGAAAAGAAGATGAAAAGAAGTGGAAAAATTGGGAGAAATCGGGTATTGGGTGGCTAGTTGCTTGAAAGGTAACCTAAAAATCAAAGGGAGTGATTTTAAACTCCTTTCTAGTGCGGCGACGCTCCTATGTAGCATCGCGGCGTTGCTGCTCTTTGCCAGCAGATTTGTTCTCAGGAAAAAGCGCTGCTACACTATTGCTTCAGGGGCAAAATGGTCTTTTTGGAGTTTTCTTTCCCAGTTGATGCAATAGAACTCCATTCCGGTCTATTTTAGCTCCATTTTGTTCCTAACGCCTGCTCTATTTATTAAGTGCTTTAAACGTACAAAATAATATTTCTAACACATTATAAATAGCACAACGATCTTGAGTTAAGTTGAAGAAGATAGCACATTTCAAGTGCTATCATTAGCATGTTGATTTATAATACATGTTTTGGTTAAGCATGTCATCATTGTGTGTTACATTGCATTGAAGTATAATTAACAGTCTTATTGTGTCATGGAATTAAGTAAGAATATGTTATGCATGAAATAACCAAATAGAGCAATTATGTTATGCAGCAAGGTGCATGATATGAAAAGTATAGTTTCTGCTAAGAACTGGGCCTAGGAAACAAAACTAGTTCATGTTAATGGCATTCATAAGGGGCAATTACCTTGTAAATATTAGATGCAGAATTGACGGTTATGGTATGGGGTCACAACATGGTGCCAAATCAAAGATATGAATATGTATATAAGGGCATGCAAGCAAGTGAAAATAAGTTCCATTAGGCTATCTCATGATCTACATGTTAGGATCGATTATGCGAGCATGCAAGCATGATGTGTGTGATTGTGCTTGAAGGTTCCTTATGATGAGAACCATTTACAAAGTATCTTTATACTACCTCTCGTGGTTTATTTTTATTTATTTATTTTTCCAAATAGTCATGTAGATGATGATGATGAGTTCGTCAAGAATGATATTGTTATTGAAGAGGAGGAGCCATGGGACATCTCATCTTAATTTTAATTTAATTAATTTAGAACCACATATTTATTTTATGCTTACTTCATATTTAAGATTATATTGTTATTTTATAATTTTCGCTGCTAAACTCTAGTTTCAAGTTTAATTTAGCATGATAAGACACATTTTTAGTGGAAGCATGAGGTGTATTTTTTAAAGAAATTATATTTTATGAGTAAACACATTTCATCTTAAAAAATTAAAAACATTTTTTTAAAAGGAACCTAAAGAATTGGGGTGTAAAAAAATTTCTCATTTCATTCTCAGGAAGTTATAGGGTTCTTTTTCAAATATAGCAAAATAAACCAAAATATTTACAAATATAGCAAAATTTCACTGTATATCTGCGATACACCGCGATAGATTGTGATAGACTATTATTTGTGTCATGATAGACATAGGTAGTAGTTTATCGCGGTCTATCACAGATAGACTGTATATTTTGTTATTAATTGTAAATATTTTCAATAATTTTGCCACTTGAGATCATTTGTATAATTTTTATTAAAAATAATTATTTTATTTTACTATTCTAAAGAGTGGATTAAGGGGAGAATATTATTGGACTACATTGTCACCTCAACGAATCTTAAATTTATAACATTGTTTTTTATTTTCAAGACAAACCTAAATTATCCTTATTAATTTATTTACCTAATTTTTTTTAATTGTTTCAATATTTATTATTATTTAATTCAAATTCAAATTTACATTAATATTAATTATTTATTATCTTTTTGCATTCTCACATCCATACATAACATATACATATTTAAGAGATAAGATGTTTGAATATGAAAAAGAAAAAAGAAAAAATCTTTATTTCTATAATTTAATGGGTTGTTTTCAAATATAAAAAAATAACCAAAATATTTACAAATACAACAAAATTTTATTGTCTATCTGCAATATACAGTGATAAACAGAGATAGACTACTATCTTTGTCTATTTGTGTCATGATAGACACATATTGTCTATCGTTATCTATTCGCGGTCTATCACAAAAAGACTATGATATTTTGCTATTATTTGTAAGTATTTTCAATTATTTTTTCATTTAAAATAATTTCCCTTAATGTCTAAAATTTATGACTTTTTCCTTTCAAGTATTTTTAATGATGAGATTTCCAAGGTTTTGTGACCCATAATATATACTTAATAATAATGGAATTTTCAAAAGTTGCTTAAATTTTATTAGTTAGTTTTTAAAAATAAAGGTGTAAAATAAATTGAAACCAATAATTTAAATGAAAGATACGAAAAGTTGGAAAATGAAGGTTTTGAAAATTAAAATTTTTGTTAATTTTATTCATAAAAAAATAATTATAAAATTTATGGATTTATTTTAATTATATAGAATACTGATAATTTTTTGAGTTTTAATCATTTTTAACTTTCTACAACCATATAAATAAATGTTTTTACAAAATATAATGAACGAGCGTTGGATGCATACTCAAACTGTAATGCTCCAAGCCTAAGATTCGAAACTTGACAACTCCGGCATTTCCCTGCATCTCCCATGAATTGGCAAGGTCATTGTTGTTTGTCTTGAATGCTTCTAAGAATAAAAGTTGTCCTCACAAACCACCATGGGTTCTTTTAGGATGATTTGTCCTTACTCACAAGCATCCTAGAAAAAATCTCAGGTCACCCAACATAGGATTGCTCCTTCTTGAATGCTTCTAAGAATGAAAGTTGTCCCCACAAACCACCACGAGTCCTTTTAGGACGCTTTGTCCTCACTTACATGCATCTTAGAAGAAGTTCCAAGTCACCCAACATAAGATTGCTATAAGCTAAGCACGCTTAATTGCGGAGTTCTCGTGATTGAGACACTAAAAAGAAAAGTGCAGCTTGTTGACATATGTAGTAATTTTCAATTCTTTTAAGCATTTCTTAACCATTCTTTCATATCCTCAGAATCCTCTCATTCGAATGTGATCTCGGGTTATTCTTGTCGCCCTCTTAAACTAGACTCGTTACACAAACTCATTTATAAAAAAATTATTCTTAATATACGATAAAATGAAGTGTGAATTTTATCAATATGATAATATAATTGGAAACATCACGTGCAATGCATGTGTTAGAAAACTAGTATAAGTATAATATATATTGATACATTATAGTATATAATTAATTATAAATATGATTTATAATTAAAACTATACAATATATGAGAGTAATATATTTGAATAAGATTCAAATATTGATTATATGAAAACTATAGATTAGGAGAGAGATCCATTTTAAGATGATTCAAGCATATTTAATTAAATATGTTGATTAATTAATAAGATTAATTAACTATTAAATATTATTTAATTGAAATTTCATTTTTAATTAAATAAAAATAATAATGAAAATAAAAAAAAAATATTGGGAACTCCCCAGCCTCCCCTCTCCATCATATATTGTCGAACTGTTCTGCATTGAGGGGAAGTTTTTTTTTTTTTTTTTTTTTTTTTTTTTTTTTTTTTTTTTTTACGTGAAAAAAATCATGGTCTCTCCCTCTCTCTATTTCTCTCTCAATATCTCTCAGGCTAAAAGATACATAGAACAGTTCTCTCTAAAAAAATCACTTTTTCCTTCCAAAACATGGATCCCACAATCTTTTTCCTGGCTGGAAACATAGTAGGGAAGCTGTAATTAGTAGTGTCCCTTTTGGTGCTTGGTGTTGCTGTTCAGAGAAGAGAATTTTATGTGGAAAAGGAGCAAGAAGAAAGTCTTCAAAAGTATAATCTTTTCTTTTTCCTCCATTTTCAAAAGCATAGGCTTAATTCTGTATGTTTCTCCTGTTTTTTTTTTTTTTTTTTTTTTTTTTTTTTTTTTTTTTTTTTTTTTGAGAATTTCAAATGTTAAAATCAATGGTATGATGCTCACAATGCTTCCGGGTGAGATTCAATTCCTTCATTAAGCTCATTAAGTCCACTGACCTCTTCATCTTGATGAATGGCATACCTTGTATACAACGCGTACTATTGGCACAAAGCCTCGTTTGCCATGTTAGAAAAAAGACACAAAGAAAAAAAAATCCACAGCAAAAGAAAGCTTTAACAGAAAAGTTATAACCTGAAACTAATTGGCTTCCATGACAACGACGCTAATTTGATGGGAAGAACCTATCCCGAGGTTCTAACGATCAAATAAAATCTATAAATTACCGATCTAAACTACCTACACTATTGAGTAGTACAAGTGGCAAGATTGGGTCGATCCACAAGGAAGCGTAAATATTGTTTTGAATAGATTAGAATTTCTAACTAGAGCGGTTGGGGGCAGGTGTTAATGTGGTCTAAAATTAAAGTAAGGAAAATAAAGTACAAGATTGTAAAGTGCAAAAAAAATAAAAATAAAATGGGCCTAACTTAGGAATTAGGATTCATATCGATTGTTTTTCCTTATCATTGGAATCTAGAGATTATGCTGATGAGCATACAACCACATGTCCACTTCATAAGTGTTCTCAATTCATTAATCAAGATTGCTCATAACTAAACTAAACAAATCAAATCAATTGGGTTCAATAACGTCAGTAAAAATTCTCACAATTTGCATTACAAACAAGGGATAAATTGTCAAGACACGTGAGAGACTTGGATATCCTAAACATATTATTTAATCCTGATGAAGGAATCAAATTCCGTGCGAAAGTGCGTGAACACATGTATTTTTAATTTACGTTTTGTATTTACAGAAAATACAAAAAAAATTGAACATATTTTAATTAAGCATGTTTTACTGTGAAAAAATTAAAGGCGAAAGAAAATACCTTTGAAGGATTCTTCAATCTTCTCCAATTCTTTGGTGTTTCCACGATCTCTTCCATCACGAACAGGACACCACCACCAAGGTCTTCCCTGCTATTTTCTGGCAAGGAAAAAGTTTGCGGGAACCTCTTTTGGAAAATTGGGAAGAGCTTTTGCAAAGAAATATTTTCTTTGTAACTTGGGAGCGTTGAGAGATTGAAAGAGAATTGTTGAGATTCCATTGTAAAAAGAGAAAAAAAAAAACTCTTTATGAAAATAATAACCAATTGATGGGGGAAGTTAATGATGATTAACTTCCCTTTAACCATCCTTTAACTCCCTTAGGAGTTAAACTTTAACTAAAGTTAAATTAAATCAAATTTAATTAATTTAATTAAATAAAATATTAATTAATATAATCTAATTAATAAAAATTAATTAAATATCATATATTTAATTAATATTACATTTGAATCATATTCAAATGTATTTCCCTCTCATAACCTGTAGTGTAAATATAAATCTTATTCATATTATGTTTTAACCTATATTTTTAATATGAATCTCATTCATATTATTTAATATTCGAATCTTATTCAAATATATTATTCTCTCCTATTATAAATAGTTTAATTTTGAATCTAATTAAAAATTAACTTTATAATATAATGTTTCTATATACAATTAACATATAATTCTCTCATTATATAAATCTTATTCATATTAATTTAATATTTGAATCTTATTCAAACATTAATACTCTCATAATATATTGTTTAATTTTGAATCTAATTAAAAAATAACTTTATATTATAATGTATCTCTAAAAAATATATTAATTATATCATATATAATTAACTTAAAACCATTATAATTTGAACGATTCAAATTCTTACAAAACTAAATATTTCTTGTTTTACCCTTAGTGAGCTAGCATGTGACCTAATGGACCTACAGATTAGAAACTCCAATAATATGAGATTAATTAATTAAATTTTGTAATTAAATTAATCAATATTCATTAACTGTATGTCACTCCACTAAATACCCACATGTGCACTCTTCGCACTATAGACATAATTTTGTGTCCATGGATATAACCAATCAACAGCGAGTGGACCCTTCACGATTTACTCGTAATTACAGCTGGGTCAAATTACCATTTTACCCTATAATTACATCTAACTTCTTAAGTCCTACTGATTCTCTAATGAACAATCTATTTATGGTCCTACCATAAACAAAACCCTCTCGGGATAGTGAGAGGGAGGGGCTCCATCGTTCAAGATCTGAAAAATGCTTGAAAAGTGCATTTTATTCCCTTAAATTAAGGGAGTTTATATTAGATTTCACTTGTTTTCTAGTCAAAATCAAGAAAATTAGAATTGAAAGTCAAGATCAAAACTGAGCCAAAATCTAGCAAAAAAGAGAAGAAATTCACAAAACTGCCAAAAATAAGGCAGCACCGTGGCACTGCCGCGACACTTTTTCCCGAGAGTTGCCTCCGACTTAAACGCAGCAGCTCCGACGCAGCATTTTTGCATGGCGCCCCGAGGATAGTTTTTTATGACGCACAGTGCCGCGGCGCCACCATTCAATGTCGGTCAGCATTGTGACGCCATTTTTCCTTATTTGAAAAATCTACAATTTTGGAAAGAATTTTAGGCAGCCAACTCTATAAATTGGAGGGCTTCCAGAAACCCTAAACATCAATCAACACACTAAGAGACACAAGAAGAAGAGAATTCAAAGAAAATTCATTAAAGAGTCCAAAAAGTGAGTTAGTTGCAAGGAAGAGAGAAAAGAGTTCGAGAGAGAGTTGTGGTGTCGTTCGAGTTTTCGACGTGAAGACCAGGGACATCTTAATGGTTCCTTCTCAACTAAGAGCTTCATTTCAGTAGAGTTTTTTTTTCTTTACACTCTTTCTTTACTTATATTATTGTGAACATGTTGCTTAAAGGTATGAGTGGCTAGACTCTTTAGTTTTAGGGTTTTGATGAATTGTTTATAAAGTTATGTTGATATTGTAGACTATTCATGGTTTTGTTGTAATGATTATACTTTTCTTTGTTATTGTGCTTAAATTTTTGTTGATTGGCCATGTATGAATGACAGGTTAGATGTATGGTTGAGATAATTGCATGTCTAACTAGATCTATAACAATGAATTGGTGTTAAACTATCATAAAAATAGTTAGGTTAACGATGAAAGTTGCTAAAGACTACTCTTAATGCCATGTAATTTGTATTGGTTTCAAGAAATTAGTAATCAATTAAGTTGCATGAGAAAAGGTTGTTTTTCAAAGAAAATAACTTGGATTTATGTTTCTAGACTTAAGCATATGACATGCAATAAAATCCATGAACCCTAGAATATTGCATAATGAAGTAAACAAGGATTCATTACCCTATAACTCTCTTTGACTCTTGTGTTTCTTATTTACTTGCTTTCTTTTTTGTTTTTCTTTAAATCACAACTTGAATTCGAATACTCAAATAAAATTGATTCAATTCTAGAATAGCTAAGTAAACTAAACCTTCACAATTGAATCCTCAGTGGAATGATATTCGGAACTTAATCGTCTTTTATTATAACTTGACCCGTACACTTGCGATAAACACGGAAAGTGCGCATCAAGATTTTGGTGCTGTTGTCAGGGATCCAAATAATGGTTTTTGTTGCTTAATATTCATTAGAATTGATAGATAATAGCACCTAAAATGTGCTATCTTCCTCAGCTTAACTCGGGATCATTGTGCTATTTTATGTGTCTATTATGTTATTTTGTAGGTTTCAAGCACTTAAGAGGTTGAACGAGGTGTTAACAACAAAACCGGGATAAAACAAACTAGAAAGGAGTTCCATGGAATCAACCGGGAAATAGAACTCCAAAATTACCAAAATGCCCCTAAAGTTATGGCGCAGTTGCGACACTTTTTCATGAAGGTTTCTGCTGGCAAAACGCAGCAAGCGTCGCAGCGCTGCTGGCGTTCCAGAAGAAATCGTCCGCCAGATTAGCGTCAGCGCCGCGGTGCTCCGACGGTTTCTTTAAAATTAAACCTTCGACTTTTAGGTTTAAAGATCAACCACCAGACGACTTTTGGCTCCATTCTCTCTATTTTTCTTCTTCTTTTCGTACCTCAAAACTTGAACCCAATAATCGATGCCGATTATTGGCTAAGGTAACAATTTTCTAGCTTGGGTATTAGGGATTTTCCTTGTAATTGATGTTCTTTTGAGGTTTTGAACTTGATTCAATGTATGCATGATTTAATTCAGAGTTTTTAAGAATCATGATCAAATTGTGATGCTGGTGTTCATTTTGATTATTGCTTTGCTTGTATTACAATTTGTGACAATTTGTTGTATGTCAATCATAGGAAGCAATAGATTAGGTTAGCTTGCAATTCTAATTGGTGATGCACATTCTTCTAATCAACCTAGGATTAAATCGATAGAACGTTCAATCTAGGTCTTTCCAGTTGAATGTTCCGCCTAATTTTCCCTTGAGCTTAATGCGGTTAGGTTTAGTAAAATTTTGCATGCCTTTCATCGATTTGCCTTAAGTCTAACTTGTCGACTAGGACAATTCAATTCTGGTATTTGCAATTGAATTGATTAGGTGCTAGCTTCAATGAATTTAGAGTAATGACGAACCAATGAGTAAGAACATCAAACAAAGGAAATCCTGTGTAACCCAAGCTAGAGCTTTCTCCATTTGAATTTTAACTTCTTTTAATTTGTGCAATTTACTTTTATGCGATTTAAGTTTCTTTGTAACCAACCATCACAAAACCCCCCTCCGGTTACCTTGAATTGTATACTTTCCAATTGTGAAAGTTGATGTGCCACTTCGTGTGTTAACCGCAAGTGTACGGGTCAAGTTATAATATAAAACGGTTAAGTCCGAGTATCGTTTCCACTAGAGATCCAATTGGGAAGGTTTAAGTTACTTAGCTATTCTAGAATTGAATCAATTCTATTTGAGGATTGGAATTCAAATTTTGTTTTTGGGAAAAAGAAAAATCAAGCAAAGAAAATATCAAAGGGAGAATTGCAAGAGTCAAAGAGAGTTCTAGGGTTTCGAATCCTTATTTGTTTCATCATGCAAAATTATAGATTTCATGGATTTTATTCTTATGCCTAAGTCTAGAAACTTAATTCCAAGTTATCTTCTCTCAAAGACACCTCTTTCTCATGCAACTTGATTGATAGTTAATCTCTTAAAACCAATACAAAGATTATATGGCATTAAAACTAGTCTTTAGCAACTTTCATTGTCAACCTAACTACTCTCGTGATAGATTAACAACGATTCATTGTTATAGATCAAATTAAACATATAATCTCTCGATCATACATCTAACCTAACATGTGAAGGTGGCCAATCTTCAAGAATTAAACACAATAACAATGAAAAGCATATTTATTTGAACAAAACCATGAGTCTACAAAATTATCATGAATTCACAAACAATTCATCAAAAACCCTAAAACTAAAGAGTTTAGCCACTCATAGCGTGAAGCAACATATTGAGCAAAAAGAATCAAAGAAAGAGTGTAAAGAATAGGGAAACTCTACTGAAAAGAGGTTCTTGATTGAGGCAGCACCGTCACGAACTCCTTGGCTCTCGCGTCGGACTTCGAAGGGCACCAAAACTATCTCGAACTTTTTTCCTCTTCCTTGCGGCTAACTCACTCTTGGAACTCTAGCTTAATTCTCACCTTTTTGGATCTTTCTTTTGTTTTGCAACTTTTCTTTATTTTCTTGATATTCTTCTCTCTTTGGCTGCTGAAAACCCCTCAATTTATAGAGTTTGGCCGCCCAAAATTTAACCTAAAATATAAAACTTGCGTTTAATTAACGCTGGCGCCGCGGCGCTAGCGTTGCGACCAAAAATAAGTTGCTCTCGGGTTTTAGTGTCGCGGCAGCGCTGTCCTAGCGCCGCGACGCTGTCTTGTGTTCATCGAGGATGCGTCGAGGCAGCGCCTTCCCAGCCCCGCGTTGCTACTTTGCGTCCATGGTGATGCGTTTCTGCTTCAGCGCTGCCTTAGCGCCGCGGCGCATCATGCGTTTCAACAAGGATGCGTTTTTCAGCTCTTTTTTTACCATATTCTTGCTCGGTTTTGATCTTTTAGTCGTTTCTTCTAATTTTCCTCGTTTTAACCTGAAAATCACTAGCAAACAAGTGAAATCTAATATAAAACTCCCTTAATTTGAGAGAATAATAAGCACTTTTCAAGTGCTTATCAACACCCCAAACTTAGAGATTTGCTAGTCCGGAGCAAAGAATAAAATCAAATAATAGGGAGTTTTAGATGAAGAAGTATGCAATTGACTCATGTCTCAGAGAATAGCATTCAGAGCTTAAGTAGAAACATGCAAGCATATCTATATTGTTATAATTATTCAAGGCCAAATCTTGCTATCTCCCAAGTGTTTGTGTGGAAGCCTCCTTCAATTTAAAATACTAGAACTCAAATTAGGACTTAAGAGAGTTTCTTTAGTTTTCCCCCTACTCTAGCTCATGCACCAATCTTCAAGCTTTCATGCATTCAAGTGAGTAATATGTCCACTAAGGTGCCTTTCAATCATATATATATATTTTTTTTCATGGGCCCAAACTTGCATTCTTTTACCTAGAGGCACTAGCTTCCACACATCCACTGTAGGCACTCGTACCTAGTCAATTCCCAGGCGTCCTTACTGATCACAGCAAAGGCAGCTCTTTTTACCCCTATCCATGCATAGTCATTACAAGTTTAACATTTAAAAAGATAGACAAATAAAGCTCATATATTTTGTGTACACTTTTTTCTTTTCTCAAAGCATGTATACTCTTTTCTTTTTCTTTAGTCTAAGATTACAAGCTATCATGCATTTCCACTCCCTAACCGGTGGGGCCTTTCGAAGTGACAACCAAATACACCCAACTTAATCCTTTTTTCAGTTAAAGATTCTCAATAGAAGTGTCTACGTGCTCAAGAATATGAGAGATTTTAAGAGGGACTTAAATGAATTTAACTCAAGATAGTGCTATTCTATTTCCACAATAAGTCATCTATCATGAAAATTCGAATCTCATCATTGGCAATCAACATCAAGGCACACAACCATAAACAACATTCCCATTAACTTTGAAAGCTCTAAAATTTTCAAAAATTGTTTCAAAAAATTGACATGCATATGATCATTAAAACCTTCACTAACATGCATAGCAAGATAAGAAAACACACAAAAGTACGAAAGACATGCATATGATAATTAAAACCTTCACTAACATGCATAACAGGATAAGAAAACACACAAAAGTACGAAAGACACCTCCCACCCCAAACTTAGAATCATGCATTGTCCCCAATGCATAAGAACATCTAACAAGGAAAGAGCAAGCCTAGGAGCAAGCGGGAAGCCACCAAACAGGCTTGGTGTAAGGAGTACTTTGTGTGATAAACCACGTTCCTGAGAGATAAAACATATGAGTGACTCCAACATTTATATAAAATAAAATAAACAATAAAAAGTAAAGAAAACAATAAAATTGGATTGCCTCCCAATAAGCGTTTGGTTTAACGTCTTCTAGCTAGACGGGACTACTGGATCATGCAATGAAAGTCAGGTTCTCAAGTCCGCGTTCTTCATCACCGATGTAGTGCTTTAATCGTTGACCATTCACTTTGAAGGTTGTTCCATTGTTACCTTGTAGTTCCACGGCTCCGTGTGGGGATACCTTGACAATGATAAAGGGTCCCGACCATCGTGTCCTAAGCTTTCCTGGAAACAAGCGTAAACGTGAGTTAAAAAGTAATACTCTTTGTCCTGGAAGGAAGGTTCGTGATGTGATCTTCTTGTCATGCCATCTTGCAGTGCGCTCTTTGTAAAGTTTGGCATTCTCATAAGCTTGAGCACGGAACTCCTCCATCTCATTGAGTCCTAAGAGGCGTTTCTCACCAGCTTTCTCAAAATCCATGTTCAGCTTCTTGATGGCCCAATAAGCTCTATGCTCGAGCTCTACCGGTAAGTGACAAGCCTTTCCAAACACCAACCTATACGGGGAAGTGTACGCACTGGTTTTGCGTTGCCAAGAATTGAGGCACGACCATGCGTTTGTGGCTATGCGTCTCAAAGGGAGAAGTGGCTGAGAGCAAGGGCAAAGTAAAACTTCGACTGAGTATTGACTAAGTTTATGCGATTGTGGTTAACTTATGGAAGTTAGTGAGCGGAAGTAGTTACTGTATTGATAGATAAGTAGTCTTGAAGGGGAGAGAAACGCACTTGAACCATGCGTCCAAGTCACTTTGCGTTGAGGACAGGATGGTGTTGAAGTTGATGCGTCGAAGACAGATATTCGTTGAGGCACCTGTGCTGAAGACAGAATGGTCTACACACATCGAAAGTAGAATTTCAAGATGGAAAGGAATGCGTTCAAAATAGGAGGCGTGTGAGGACAACCACTATGCATTGGAAGAGGAGAACCTGTGCTAGTCTGCAGAGGAAATACGTAAGTAGCAGCCTAAGTCCTGGTGTTGATAAGGTTAGGTCGGCAGTATAAATAGCTGGATTAATTAAATGTTTAATCATTTTAAGGACAATTCGAGAGCTTAAGTCGGTTTTACTCTTCAGATAAACTCCAGAAGAAGATTGAGGAGGGTGTTCTTGAGGGTTCCGGACGAAGTTTGATTCACATCGAAGCTGGAAACGAAGTTGGAATGGGGGAATGACCGAAGCTACTTAGTTTGGTTGAGCAGTGACTGATATTCGGGACAGAACATGAGGAATAAGTTGAGATCAAAGCTGAAAATTTAAGGTTAGTAAGTTAATGCAATTCCTAACAACTTTTGTAAAGGATGGTGTTGCTGAAATCGAAGTTTTACTATGTGAATCCTTAGGAAATCAGTGATTACAAGACTGTCTCGCAATCTGGAACAGCAGGAGGTAATTTCGGAATATCGCGAGAATTAGAAAGAGCTAAACCCTGAAATTTTAAGGTAAGCTTTAGAACGTGATTTCCTATAAGTATGCAGAAGGGAAGAAACTTTGAATTTGTATGGAAATGTGGTTTTTCATAGGTTGAAGTAAGGACGAGAAGAAAGGAAGGAGTACAGTGCAGAGTGCCGTTGGAAAAATCAAGTATCGGCACACTGTCTAAGAATTTGCAGCGAGACGGGTAACGCTGAGACGCAAAGGAGCTTTCCGTCTCACAAGTATCGCTAGATAACGCTGAGTATCGTTGCTCAAGTAGGTAACGTTGGTGCTGTTTTATCAAGTATCGCTAGCAACTGTGCTGTTCTATTGGGTATCGCTAGTAACAGTCATTCTTGGCGGGTGTCGCTGAGATGCTCATTATAAGTCAGTAGAGGAAAGGAAAGGAAGTTAGTGTTGTCTAACGCAGGGTGTGTTTCTTGTGCAGGCCGAGAAGAGATAGGAACAGTGTATAAACCACATAAAGCCTAGAAAAGGGTTGTGAGTGACACTTTTCTTAATTTAAAATGAAATTTATTGAAAATGTTTGGCTTAGTTTTCTTATGAATTATGGCTTTGAGATGAATGCTTTCTTAAAAACTTGATGTTTGATGATGTTTACAAGGCATGTTTTATGCATTTCTATAAGATGTGCCAATGGCATGTTTTGAAATATTGTTTATCGTGATAAATTGATTTTCATGAAAGATTTTTATATGAACTACTATGTGAAAAAAATTCTGAAATGTTTTAAGAGGAGGCTCAGTGCTCAAGGACATGAGAAGGCAGGTGAGTTTCCCCGGGACCCAGTACTCAAGGACATGAGAAGGTACATGGGCAACCCGACCTATTCCTATGTGCACATAGAGGTTAAGCTGGTTAGTGCATCGAGCTTGCTCTGCCTGAAGCCAGGGATGATTTCGACGTTGGGTGCGTAGAAACATTCCTCCGCCTCAACTAAGGTAAAAAGTTTGAAAACTACTTGATGTTGATAAATTTCTTGAAAACACTTTGATGTGATTTTAGTATTGATTTATGAGAATGATGAATTTCGTGAAAAGCATGTTACATCTGAATAAATGTTAAACTCTGATTTACTCATTATACGAAACATGCCTGTTTTAAATCAATGTCGTTTTATAAAGAATTGTCACTCACTAGGCTATTAGCTTATGTTTCCAAATGTTTTCTTTTTCCCTCCCCAGGTAGCAAGGACGTTCCTGGTGCTTCGCCTAATACAGCTCATCCTGCCTAAGCCTCGATCATCAAGATTTAGTGAAGTTTGGGAGTTGTACGTTGAATATACTTATGTGAATGGCATGTAGAACATATACTTTTGAATGGGTACTGTCAATGGTGTTGTGAATGTTGTATTTTGGATATGAGGATGAATTCATGATATGCATTAAAGGTGTACCCTTACAGGAAATCATATTAGGTTATAAGCATGCGATGTATAACTGTGTTTTATGTTCTGTATATAAGTAAATGTAAGTGCAGGAAAAGTTAGGGCAATATGCGTCACAAGAGGGGTGATGTTTATTGTCTTCGCACTCCCCTTTAGGTTAGATGGGTAATCTGGGAGGGGGTGTGACAGGAAGTACCAATTGGGGTTTTGAAAGCTGTGCGGTAGGCCCACAGTGCATCATCAAGCTTAAGGGCCCAATCCTTCCTATTGGTCTTGACTGTCTTTTCCAAAACTTGTTTGATTTCCTTGTTAAATAACTCAGCAAGGCCATTAGTTTGAGGATGATAAGCTGTCGCAATTTTATGTTTAACATTATATTTTTGCATCATGGATTCAAACAGTTTATTGCAAAAGTGAGAGCTCTCATCACTAATAATAGCTCTAGGTGTACCAAAACGTGTGAAAATGTTTTTATGCAAGAATTTTAAAACAGTGCGAGCATCATTGGTCCTAGTAGCTATGGCTTCTACCGACTTAGATACATAATTTACTGCAACTAGAATGTATAGGTAGCCATTAGAACAAATAGGAAAAGGTCCCATAAAGTCAATACCCCAAACATCAAATAACTCCACTTCCAAGATAGGTTTCGTTGGAAGCTCATGTTGTCTAGAAATATTGCCAGTACGTTGGCACCTATCACATGACTTAACAAAGGTATAACAGTCTTTAAAAAGGGATGGCCAATAAAATCCTGACTGAAGTACCTTAGCTGCAGTTCTAGTGGGTCCAAAATGTCCTCCATAGGGGGAGGCATGACATGAATTTAAAATACTTACCACTTCCTCTTGAGGCACACACTTTCTTATCATATTGTCAGCACAAACCTTGTAGAGAAGTGGGTCCTCCCAATGGTAGGACTTAACTTTGTGCAGGAATCTTTTCTTTTGTTGATAGTTCATGTCAGGTGGCAAATGTCCTCCTGCAAGATAATTAACTATGTCAGCAAACCAGGGCAAACTATCTTTTACCTGATACAGTTGTTCATCAGGGAACATCTCAACAATTGGGGGCCATGATTTAGCTTCCTCATTCTCAATTCTAGATAAGTGGTATGCAACTACATTTTCACATCCTTTCCTGTCTTTGATTTCTAGGTCAAATTCCTGTAACAATAATATCCACCTCATTAGCCTAGGTTTAGAATCTTTCTTAATAAACAAATACTTTAAAGCAGCATGATAAGTATGTACTACTATTTTAGAGCCAAGCAAGTATGATCAAAATTTATCAATGACAAACACTACAGCTAGCAGTTCTTTTTCAGTAGTAGTGTATTTCTATTGAGTATTATCAAAATTCCTACTAGCATAATAAATTGCCCTAAACATGTTATCTCTACGTTGGCCTAAAACAGCTCCTAAAGCATAATCACTAGCATCACACATGATCTCAAAAGACTGACTCCAATCTGGTACAACAATAATAGGTGCAGCAATTAGTCTTTCCTTCAGAGTATTAAAAGCTAGTAGACATGCATCATCAAAAATAAATTTAGCTTCCTTTTCTAACAAATTACTCAAGGGTTTAGCAATTTTAGAAAAATCTTTAATAAATCTCCTGTAAAACCGTGCATGCCCTAGGAAGCTTCTGACTCCTTTCACATTGGTGGGGGGTGGCAGTTGTTCAATGGCAGCTATTTTAGCCCTATCCACCTCCAATCCTTTTTTAGAGACTTTGTGCCCCAGGACGATGCCTTCCGTCACCATGAAGTGACACTTCTCCCAGTTTAGAACAAGGTTAGCATCTTGGCACCTCTGCAAAACACGACTTAGATTAACAAGACAAGAATCAAATGAAGACCCAAATACAGAAAAATCATCCATAAAAACCTCCATTATGTCTTCAATGAGCTCCTGAAAAGTAGACATCATACAACGTTGAAAAGTAGTAGAGGCATTACATAAACCAAATGGCATTCTTTTAAAAGCAAATGTCCCATAGGGACATATAAATGTCATTTTTTCTTGATCCTCAGGAGCAATGACAATTTGGTTATAACCTGAATATCCATCTAGAAAGCAATAACGAGAATAACCTGCAAGTCTATCAAGCATTTGATCTATAAAAGGAAGGGGAAAATGATCTTTTCTAGTAGCTTTTTTCAACTTCCTATAATCAATGCATACACGCTATCCTGTCACAGTTCTAGTGGCTATCATTTCATCTTTTTCATTTTTTACCACAGTCATGCCACCTTTCTTGGGTACCACTTGAACAGGACTTACCCATGGACTGTCAGATATGGCATATATGATTCCTGCATTCAAAAGCTTGAGCACTTCTTTCTTAACTACCTCCTTCATGGTGGGAATGAGTCTCCTTTGGTGCTCTATTGATGGTTTAAAGGTATCTTCCATCAAGATTCTGTGCATACAGACCGACGGACTAATACCTTTAAGGTCCTCAATAGACCAACAATGGCAGATTTATGATCCCTCAATACTTTCAATAATTTTTCTTCTTCCACAGAATCAAGATCAGAAGATATTATAACAGGTAAAGAAGATAAATCATCTAAGAATGCATATTTTAAATGAAGAGGTAATACTTTTAATTCAAGCTTAGGCTTCTCAATATCATTTACAACATGCAAGGGAACTAAAGGTATAGGTTTATCTATTTTAGAACATATTGGCAACCTATCTAACCACCTAGCATAAAATGCTATTTCATCAAAGATCGTATCTGCATTTTCAACATCTATCATTCTTTGTTCTAGATGATCATTAGCTAACATAACCTCTACATGCTTAAAAATAGTATGATCAATTATGTCTATAGCATGGCAAGGACTACTCTCATCATGATGACTTAAGGACTTGTAAATATCAAATACAACATTTTCATCATTTACCCTTAGAGTCAACTTCCCTTGTTGGACATCTATGATAGCCTTTCCAGTTGCTAGGAATGGCCTCCCAAGTATGATAGGAATCTCAGAGTCCTACTCCATGTCCAATACTACAAAATTTGCAGGGAAGATAAATTTGTCAACTTTAACTAATACATCTTCAACAATACCTTTAGGATAGGCTAATGATCTATCAGCAAGTTGCAGAGTGATGGTGGTAGGTTGCACCTCTCCAATGTTGAGTTTCCTATAAACAAATAAAGGCATTAAATTGATAGAAGCACCAAGATCACAAAGAGCTCTAGTAACATTTAAAGAACCAATAGTGCAAGGTATAGTAAAACTCCCTGGATCTTTCAATTTTTGTTGTAGCTTCTTTTGTAGTACTGCACTGCATTCCTCAGTCATGCTAATCATCTCATATTGCCCAAAGTTTTTCTTTTTAGATAAGACATCTTTCATGAATTTAGCATAGTTGGGCATTTGCTCTAAAGCCTCAGCAAATGGAATGTTAATGTGCAGCTTTTTAAATAACTCAAGAAATTTAGCAAATTGCGAGTCTATTTCTTTCTTTTTAAAACGTTGAGGATATGGCATAGTATTAGGTACAAAAGGTAGAGGGTTAGATGACTTACTTGAAGATGTTGACTCTTTTACCTTTACCTCCTTTTCTAGGATCTTTGGTTCATCTTCTAAAATTGGCTCTTGGATAGTGTCATCTACCTCTTGCTCTTCATCCTCATCAATGATCAAAGGAGTGGACAGCTTTTTCCCACTCCTCAAAGTCATGGCCTTGCACTCCTCCTTTGGATTTATCTCGGGACAACTAGGAAATTTTTCCTTTTGCATTGTTTGGAGGGAAGTGGCGATTTGGCTTATTTGTACCTCGATGTTTTGAATGGCCTTACCATGACTTTGTACGGTGCTTTCCAATGCGGTTGTCCTTCCTCTTGATTCTTTTATGAACTCTATCATCAAATCTTCTAAGTTGGACTTCTTCTCGGTGTGGGATGGACCTACATTGGATAAATCAGAAGAACCTTGCAAAACATTCCTTTTGTTAGCATAAGAAAAATTTTCATGGTTCCTCAAGCTAGGATGGTAGTGAGTTGGAAGTTGTTGATGACTTCTATAGTGTCCTCTATCAACATAGTTGGCCGTCTCATTATCTCCTTGAACTCCCATTTCTGATGCCAAAGCGGCAAGAGAAGCTATAGATGGTGGATTTGTTTGAGTTTGGCCTCCTGCAGTTAATTTAGAAAGAGCATTAGTAAGGGAAGCCATTTGAGCTTTGAGAGAATTTACCTCATCCACCTCATACAATCCGGCGGCTTTTGGGATGTTTGGAGAAGACCGTTCACATGGCCAATTGTAAGATGTATTCGCCAAGTCTTTTAATATGGTATAGGACTTTTGAGCATTCTTTGAAAAAATTGACCCTCCGGCGGTTGCATCTAAGATAGATTTGGTTGAACTTGTCAATCCATTGTAAAAGAGTTGGATTTGCAACCAATCCGGGTACCCATGTTGAGGGCATCTTCTCAAGAGATCCTTATACCTTTCCCAAGCCTCATATAATTGTTCATCCTCGAGTTGGCGGAATGTTCCAATCTCCGTCCTTAGTTTTTGACATTTAGCCGGTGGAAAATATTTGTTCAAGAAAGCTTGAGCTAAGATCTCCCATGTTGTAATGCTATCCGGAGGTATGGTTTCCAACCAATCCTTAGCACGGTCCTGCAAAGAGAAAGGAAAAAGTCTTAGTTTAATAGCATCGTTAGAAACACCATTCATCTTTACCGTCCCGCATATCTCCAAGAAGGATCGTAAGTGCTTGTGAGGATCTTCATTAGTTCTTCCTCTAAAGGCTAGCTCTCTAGCCATTTGGATCAACCCCGGTTCCAACTCAAAATTGTTGACATTGATAGGCACATTCATTATTCCGGGTTGACTTGCCGGTAACGTAGGTTGAAAGTAGTCTCTAATTGCCTTAGGTATCTCCTCCGCCATCTCCGTAGTTTGATTAAGTTGAGCCCTTAGATTTCTTCTACACGTCCTTTCAATCTCGGGATCAAGAGGGAGAAGGTTAGTATTATCTCGAGGCATAGACTAACAAAAATAAATAAAATAAAAAAAACAATTATATAAAATAAACTAAATAAACAATCAAATAATATACACCTCAAATTAAGATCTATCAATTCTAATGAATATTAAATAACAAAAACCGTTCTTTGGCGGCAACAACGCCAAAAACTTGATGTGCCACTTTGTGTGTTAACCGCAAGTGTACGGGTCAAGTTATAATATAAAATGGTTAAGTCCGAGTATCGTTTCCACTAGAGATCCAATTGGGAAGGTTTAAGTTACTTAGCTATTCTAGAATTGAATCAATTCTATTTGAGGATTGGAATTCAAATTTTGTTTTTGGGAAAAAGAAAAATCAAGCAAAGAAAATATGAAAGGAAGAATTGCAAGAGTCAAAGAGAGTTCTAGGGTTTCGAATCCTTATTTGTTTCATCATGCAAAATTATAAATTTCATGGATTTTATTCTTATGCCTAAGTCTAGAAACTTAATTCCAAGTTATCTTCTCTCAAAGACAACTCTTTCTCATGCAACTTGATTGATAGTTAATCTCTTAAAACAAATACAAAGATTACATGGCATTAAAACTAGTCTTTAGCAACTTTCATTGTCAACCTAACTACTCTCGTGATAGATTAACAACGATTCATTGTTATAGATCAAATTAAACATATAATCTCTCGATCATACATCTAACCTAACATGTGAAGGTGGCCAATCTTCAAGAATTAAACACAATAACAATGAAAAGCATATCTATTTGAACAAAACCATGAGTCTACAAAATTATCATGAATTCACAAACAATTCATCAAAAACCCTAAAACTAAAGAGTTTAGCCACTCATAGCGTGAAGCAACATATTGAGCAAAAAGAATCAAAGAAAGAGTGTAAAGAATAGGGAAACTCTACTGAAAAGAGGTTCTTGATTGAGGCAGCACCATCACGAACTCCTTGGCTCTCGCGTCGGACTTCGAAGGGCACCAAAACTATCTCGAACTCTTTTCCTCTTCCTTGCGGCTAACTCACTCTTGGAACTCTAGCTTAATTCTCACCTTTTTGGATCTTTCTTTTGTTCTGCAACTTTTCTTTATTTTCTTGATATTTCTCCTCTCTTTGTGTAAGCCCCGCATCTATTTTTATGAGAACGCAAAGTAAGAAGGGGCCGAGAGATGGGTGAATGTGTAAAAGTAGTTGGCTGGCTTGCGTTTGCAGTGGGAAAATGGCTAAGTGTAAGCTATGCGTTGATGGCAACCTGTTGTGGAGGAAATAATTTTGATGTAAACGCAAAGGTGAGGGAAGCTGATCATGCGCTGAAGTTGAGACGCGTTGAGGACATAAGGCGTAGAGGATCACTTGGTATCGAGGATCATTATGCTTCAAACGCATTGAAGGCAATGTGCCGTTGGAAGTAAAGGCCACGGGGAGTTTGGGAGCTGATCTGCGGTGAGGCTGTTATGCGGTGAACGCTACCATGCATCGAAGGTGAGTATGCGTTGGACAAGGAGTGTTGGCTGAGAGAAAGTAATGCCTATGTTAACTATTTGGCGGGAGAGTTTGAAATGAAATATCATCAGAGGCCGTGTGCGTTGCTGAAGCTGAGCATAGGAGGTATGCGTTGAACGGATTATTGTATAGAGTTGAAATGGAGTACAAGTCGGTGGTATATATATATAAGTGGACTGAGAATTCAATTGTTCTGCTTGCATTTCAGAGCTCGAGTTGGGTCCATATTAAGGCGAAACATCGAAGGGAGGTAGAAGAAGATGTTCATGCTGATCTGAAGCAGAAATCTCATTGAATTCGTGGGAGAAACTTGGGTTTGACAGAGGTTTCGGTGGCTGTGGTCTCTTCAGAGTGATGCTCGGTTTTGGAGGAAGAACAAATTGAAGAGACGAAGGTTAGGGCTGAAACTTTGAGGTTAGTAAGTTAACTCAATTTCTAGCAGGTTTCATGAAGGATGCTTGAGCTGAAATTGTTTAATTGTGTGTCAAACTCAGGAAGAAGAGACGGGAGTTGAACTGTCGAATGATTAGAGGTAACTCGGAGTTGTCGGAGGATATGTCCTAAACGGGGAAGATGTACTTCATGAAATTTTGAGGTAAGATGAAGGACCTGTATTCTAACAAGTTTGTAGAAGGAAGAAAGTACTGAAATTGATTGAAACGAAGTGTTTAGTAGGTTGAAGAAGGAAGAAGAAAGGAAGAAGGAAACGGTTCTGTCACAGCGAAAGTATCGCTGGGTGAGCGAGAGACTGAGCAGCAGAGAAAGTAACGCTGCAATGCAAAGATAGGCTTGCGTCTCACAATTCTCGCTAGAGTATCGCTGGGTATCGCTCCTCAAGGTAGTCTCGCTGGTTTTAATCAACGCAGTGTCGCTAGTACAGTTTAAGTAACTTTTGAGTAACGCTGGTAACTTACCATTTTCTATAGAATAACGATGCTATTGTATGCTAAAGGAAAAGGGAGATTATGGAAACTAAACTTGAGGATTATGTATTTTCAGGCCAAGAAGAGCTCGGGGAGGCTTATAACCCACTTAGAGCCGAGACCGATTGTGAGTGACTGTTTGTTATATCTTGTGTTAAACTTAGTACGCATATTGATGAGGAAACGTGATTCATGGTAGTATGCCTTATGTATGTGATGTGTTAGTGATTTAAGGAGAATATTATTACAAATGTCTAAGCACATAAGTGGCTGAGGGACCTTATGGTGAAAGCTACATGTGAGTAAGCGTGAAATTAAGTGCTGAGGGATTTGAAAAGGCACTTGAATAACAGTAGAGAATGAACTACAATGCTCAGGGACTGTAAGTGAAGGCATGTAGTAACCCATCTCAACTAGCTCGCGCCGAGGGATCATGTGTGAAGGCACTTGAGCATAGATAGAGTTTGTTACCTGTGCCGAGGGATTTCATGTGAAGGCACATGGTACTGTAATTGTAAATGAATAAGTGCTGAGGGACGGAAAGTGAAAGCACTAAATAGATGAAAACTTGTGAAACATGAGAATTGATAGTTATACATGCATAGTGAAAAGTGAATCTTGATAATTCATTGGGATGTGTTATGCGATGGTTATTATCTTACAAACTGGATTTAAGTTGTCATGATTAGTTTTAGTAGATTTAGTCACTCACTGAGCCTTTTGCTCATCCGGTTTGTTGTTGTTTGTTGTTTCAGGTAGCGAGCGTGTCCGGGACGCCTAGCCTACTGAAGAATCTCGTCTGGGCACTGGAAGCGAACCTCTCAGATAGTTGTAAATACTTAGTTTGTTCGTATATCTTGTAATGAACATATTTCATGAGGGTAGAGAGGGGGACGTGTTGTACTTATTATGTGAATATACAAACATGTTGATTGAAAGTTTGCACGTTCATCTGATGAGATTATGGGTTTGTTGATTGTTTTGCTATTCTTTTATGGTGTTTATCTTATAGAGTCTTATGTTGGGAAATAGGATCATACTCCTTCCTAGGTATAGAGTAAACCTGGGTTGGGGTGTGACACTTTGGCTGCTGAAAACCCCTCAATTTATAGAGTTTGGCCGCCCAAAATTTAACCTAAAATATAAAACTTGCATTTTAATTAACGTTGGCGCCGCGGCACTAGCGTTGCGACCAAAAATAAGTTGCTATCGGGTTTTAGCGCTGCGGCAGCGCCGCGACGCTGTCTTGCGTTCACCAAGGATGCGTCGAGGCAGCGCCGCATTGCTACTCTGCGTCTATGTTGATGCGTTTCTGCTTCAGCGCCGCGGCAGCGCTGCCTTAGCGCCGCGGCGCATCATGCGTTTCAACAAGGATGCATTTTTCAGCTCTTTTTTTACCATATTCTTGCTCGGTTTTGATCTTTTAGTCGTTTCTTCTAATTTTCCTCGTTTTAACCTGAAAATCACTAGCAAACAAGTGAAATCTAATATAAAACTCCCTTAATTTGAGAGAATAATAAGCAATTTTCAAGTGCTTATCAAAAGTCAAGGGTTCCTTGTGTTTGACTCAGCTTGCCACTACTACTATGGGTCAAGTTAGGAAAATTTATTTGGCACGGAATTGGGCGACAAATTCTGTCTGTCAATACATCTTAATTTGAGGTGTATATTATTTTGGTTGACAATTTTGTCAATTTATGCCTCGTGATAATACTAACCTCCTCCCTCTTGATCCTGAGATTGATAAGATTTATAGAAGGAATCTAAGGGCTCAACTCAATCATACCGAGGAGATTGCGGAGGAGATACCAAAGGCAATTCGAGACTACTTCCAACCGACATTACTGGAAAATCAACTCGGCATTATAAATGTGCTCATCAATGTCAACAACTTTGAGTTGAAACCGGGGTTGATCCAAATGGCTAGAGAGATAGCCTTTAGAGGAAGAACCAATGAAGATCCTCATAAGCACTTACGACCATTCTTGGAGATATGCGGAACGATAAAGATGAATGGCGTTTCTAACAATGGCACTAAACTAAGACTTTTTCCTTTCTCTTTATAGAACCGAGCAAAGGATTGGTTGGAAACCATACCTCTGGATAGTATCCTTACATGGGAGATTTTCGCTCAAGCTTTCTTGAACAAATATTTTCCACCGGCTAAGTCTCAAAAGCTAAGAACGGAGATAGGAACATTCCGCCAACTTAAGGATGAACAACTATATGAGGCTTGGGAGAGGTACAAGGATCTCTTAAGGAAGTGCCCTCAACATGGCTACCCAAATTGGTTGCAAATTCAACTCTTCTACAATGGATTGTCAAGTTCAACCAAATTCATCTTAGATACCACCGCCGGAGGGTCAATCTTCTCCAAGAATGCTCAACAGGCCTATACCATACTAGAGGACTTGGCCACTACATCTTACAATTGGCCATGTGAATAGTCTACTCTAATCATCCCAAAAACCGCTGGATTGTATGAGGTGGATGAGGTAAAGTCTCTTAAAGCTCAAATGACTTCCCTTACTAATTCTCTCTCTAAATTGACTGCAGGAGGCCAAGCTCAAGCAAGTTCACTATCCATAACATCCCTTGCCACCTTGGCATCAGAGATGACTACTCAAAAGGAGTTGGAACAAGGAAACAATGAGACAACCAATTATGGTTGATAGAGGATACTATAGAGGCCACCAACAACAACAACTTTCAACTCATTACCATCCAAACTTTAGGAATCATGAAAACTTTTCTTATGCTAACAATAAAAATGTTTTTCAAGGTCCAACTTAGAAGACTTGATGGTGGAATTCATAAAAGAGTCAAGAGGAAGGACCACTACATTGGAAAGCACCGTACAAAGTCAGGGAAAGGCTATCCACAACATTTAGGTACAAATTAGCCTAATTGGCACTTCACTCCAAACAATGCAAAAGGGCGCCTCGAAAGAAATCCAAAGGATAAGTGCAAAGCCGTGACTTTGAGGAGTGGGAAAAAGCTACCCACTCCCTTAATCGATGATGAGGATGAGGAGCAAAAGGTAGAAGAGACCATCCAAGAGCTTATCATAAACAATGAACCCAAGGTGGTCTTAGAAAAAGAGAAAAAGGTAAAGAAGTCGGCATCTTCAAGTAAGTCATCTAACCCTCTTCCTTTTGTACCTAATACCTTGCCCTATCCTTAACGTTTTAAGATGAAAGAATTAGATTCTCAATTTACCAAATTTATTGAATTATTTAAAAAGCTTCACATGCCCAACTATGCTAAATTCATGAAAGATGTCTTGTCTAAAAAGAAGAATTTTGGGCAATATGAGATGATTAGCATGACTGAAGAATGCAGTGTTGTGCTGCAAAAGAAGCTACCACAAAAATTGACAGATCCAAGGATAAATACCTTGCACTATTGGTTCTTTAAATTCTACTAGAGCTCTTTGTGATCTTGGTGCTTCTATTAATTTAATGTCTTTATCTATTTATAGGAAGCTTAACATTGGAAAGTGCAACCTACCACCATCACATTACACCTAACCGATAGATCCTTGGCGTATCCTAGAGGTATTGTTGAGGATGTATTAGTTAAAGTTGACAAATTTATCTTCCCTGTAGACTTTGTAGTTTTGGACATGGAGGAGGACTCTGAGATTCCTATCATACTTGGGAGGCCATTCCTAGCAACTGGGAAGGCTATTGTAGATGTTCAACAAAGGAAGTTGACTCTAAGGGTAAATGATGAGAGTGTTTTCTTTAATATTTGTAAGTCCTTGAGCCATAATGATAAGGGAAGTACTTGCCATGCTATAGACATAATTGATCATACTATTTCTAAGCATATAGACGTTATGTTGGCTAATGATCATTTAGAACAAAGCATGATAGATTTTGATTTTGAGAATGTGGATACTATTTTTAACGAAATTGCTTTGTATGCTAAGTGGTTAGGTAGTATGCCAATATGTACTAAAATGTATAAATTCATGCCTCTAGCTCCTAGGCATGTTATAAATGATGTTGAGAAACTTGTGCTTGAATTAAAGGTGTTACCTCCTCACTTGAAATATGCATTTGATAGCACCTAAAATGTGTTATCTTCCTCAGCTTAACTCAGGATCATTATGCTGTTTAATGTGTCTATTGTGTTATTTTGTAGGTTTCGAGCATTTAACAGGTAGAACGGGGTGTCACCAAAACCGAGCTGAAATGGGCGAAAAAGGAGTTCCACGGCATCAACCGGGAGATGAACTCCAAAAGGACAAAAATGCCCTTGAAGCCACGACGCTGCAACGCTTTTTCCCGAGATGCTCTGCTAACGAAGTGAAGCGCTGTGGCACTTCGAATCTATTCCGAGGACATATTAGCATCAGCGTCGTTGCGCTGCACTATAGTGTCGTGATGCTAGTCTAATTTGGGCATAAAATGCCCTAACAGCACGAGTCCCAAGGGAGACTTAATGCTGTCACGAAGGAGGTAGTTAAGAAAAGAGTGCTCAACCTTTTGAATGCAGGAATCATCTATGCCATATCTGACAGTTCATGTGTAAATCCTGTTCAAGTGGTATCTAAGAAATGTGGTATGACTGTGGTTACGAATGAAAAAGATGAGATGATAGCCACTAGAACTGTGACAAGATGGCATGTGTGAGTTGAATATAGGAAGTTGAATAAGGCTACTAGAAAAGATCATTTTCCTCTTCTTTTTTTAGATCAAATGCTTAATAGACTTGTAGGTCATTCTTATTATTGCTTCCTAGATAGATATTCAGGTTATAATCAAATTGTCATTGCTCCTGACGATCAAGAAAAGACCACATTTACATGTCCTTATGGGACATTTGCTTTTAGGAGAATGCCATTTGGTTTGTGTAATGCCCCTGATACTTTTTAACATTGTATGATGTTTATTTTTCAGGGGCTCATTGAAGACATAATGGAGGTTTTCATGGATGATTTTTCTATATTTGGGTCTTCATTTGATTTGTCTTGCTAATCTTTCTCGTGTCTTGCAGAGGTGCCTAGATGCTAACCTTGTTCTGAATTGGGAGAAGTGTCACTCATGGTTAAGGAAGGCATTGTTCTGAGGCACAAAGTCTTTCAAAAGGGATTGGAGGTGGATAGGGTTAAAATAGTCGCCATTGAACAATTGCCGCCTCCCAATAATGTGAAGGGAGTCAGAAGCTTCCTAGGGCATGTAGGGTTTTACAGGAGATTTATTAAAGATTTTTCTAAAATTGCTAAACCCTTGAGTAACTTGTTAGAAAAGGAAGCTAAATTTGTGTTTGATAATGCATGTCTACTAGCTTTTAATACCTTGAAGGAAAGATTGATTTCTACACTTATTTTCGTTGTACTTGAATGGAGTTAATCTTTTGAAATCATGTGTGATACTAGTGACTATGCTCTAGGAGCTGTTTTAGGCCAACGTAAACATAACATGTTTAGGGCAATTTACTATGCTAGTAGGACTCTTGATAGTACTCAACAGAAATAGAATACTACTGTAAAAAAAAAAAAAAAAAAAAAAACTGCTAGCTATTGTGTTTGCCCTTGATAAATTTAGATCATACTTGCTTGGCTCTAAAATAGAAGTGCATATTGACCATGCTGCTTTGAAATATTTTTTTGATAAGAAAGATTCTAAACCTAGGCTAATGAGGTGGATCTTATTGTTGTAGGAACTCGATCTAGAAATCAAAGACAAGAAAAGATGTGAAAATGTGGTTGCATACCACCTTTCTAGGATTGAGAATGGGGATTGTTGACAAAAAGTTGTTGCTATTGGTTTTATGTTTTACTAATCTATCAAGTTTTCCTATTCTTCACCCAAGTATAAGCAAAGAATGAGGTTATCTCGATGAGTCCGAGGTCGAACACAGGGATTATGCAGATTCTAGAATTCGTGGATTATTTGAGTCATGTGTTTAAGAAAAGTAAAGAGAGGTGATGCGTTTGACTAACTACAAAGCAGTAAAACTATCCTAAGGTGATTGAATGGAGAGGTATGCGACACAGCAAATGTCACACCCTCTTTCTAAGATTATTTCGTGGAAGAGCTTATTAAGGAAAGAAGTAGGCAAGAATGGTTGTGCTTGAGTGTTAGTTTACCTAGGCCGTTGAGGGAATTTGAATTAGAAGGATTTGATAGAAAGACTGAGTTGAACAAATCTTGAATTTTGAAATCAAAGTAATTCTTGAAGTTAAGAATTATTTTAAGTAGGATAAACAGATCAGGAGAACGCAACCATGATTTTAAGCTTAGAAGTAAGGCCTTTGGAAGAAAGGAAACCTCATCAAGTGATGGGCAGGGTTAAAAAGAATAGTTGAGAAGTAAGTGAAGTTGGACGCATGCTTAGTGAAAAACCATGTTGGACGCATGGTAGAATCGCTTGACGGCATGTAATTGAGCCAAACGTATGGTATTATGCGGTAGAGAAACGGCAAGCCCTATCTGACATTTGGGAAATTGGCAAGTTGAGAAGAAACTATGAAATGGGCAGTAGTTAGAAAAGTGGCCTAAAGTGGCTAAGTGTTGGCCATGCGTTAATGGAGCTATGCGTTGAGAATTTGCTGAAGGCCACTAGGCGTTGACGGCCATGCGGCGTTGACGGCCACAAGGTGTTGGAAGTCACTATGTGTTGAAGGTTGGTATGTATTGGTAACTTAGAAGAAGGGCCGAGAGAATCATGTGTTAAGTAGCTATGCGACAACTGGACGCTAAACAATTGTAAAACAAGTGTAAGTTATGCGCTGCTGAAGCTTTGCACGGAAGGTTGAGTCGGCCAACCTAAGTAAGGAGGTGATGGCCGTATTGGTGAGTCGGTGGTATGTATATATATAAGTGAGTACGCCGACTCAATCAACACTTTTAGACAGAATTCGAACCCAGATTTACCTCTTTTTACAGAAGAACAACAAGGAGAGGTCGAAGAAATAGTTTATGTCGGAGTTAGTAGGAACCATAACATTTTCATGGTGAAATTGAAGCTGAAACCAGAAGCTTGACGGTTGAGGAAAATCTAAACATCATATGGTGTTCTGAAGACGAATGAGCTGGGAAGTTGAAGCTACCGCGAAGTTTTGAAGGAGAAAACATCCGAAATTTGTGCTACTGTAAAAGCTGTTAGCCGATCGAAGCAATTGAAGTTATTCAAGATGATTTCCTTAGCGAAGAAAAGATAGAGTTGGAAATCTCGTGGTAAGTTAGAAACTCACTTCTTTACAAGTTTGTAGAAGAAAGATCCGATTTTGGCTGGATTACGATGTTTAGCAGTCTGAGAACAGGTTAGAAAAGGAAGAGGAAGAACAATAACCATCGGGGGTCGCTAGACAGGTGTCGCTGGTAACGCAAAGGGGCCTTGCGTCTCACAACTCTTGCTGACTCTCGCTTAGTATCGCTTATTAAGGTAATATCGCTAGTCTAGTGAATTTGAGTATCGCTGATGCCGCATGGTTAGAAGCAGTTAGTCTAAAATCTCACTCATTATAGGAAGTTGTAAACGAAAGAAAAATTAATGATAAAAACCTATATCTAAGATATCTAAGCAAACGTAAAGAATATAAGGAGGAATGATAGAAATGTCTAACATGGAAAAGGTATGTTTATAGGTCAAGAGGAGCTAGGGAAAACGTATAACCCGCTCGGAGCCCGGAATAAGTCGTGAGTGACTTTATGACTTAAGATAAGCTTAAATTCAGTATCATCTTCTATATGTCTAATGCTATCTTTAAAGTATGAGTTGAAATGTACTTTTGTATATGAAATAGCACATATCTTGTTAGATATGAGATTAAACTTGAGACATATCAGATAACGTACTGAGTTTTATCAAGATAGTTATCAGATGAATGTTCAAGAATTCTAAGATATCATGATTACAGTTAATTTATGTTAAATGTATTACATGTCCTTTTGTACTAGAGAGAGTCAAATGGGACCCAATGCTGAAGGTTAGATGAAGGCATATGAGCAGCCCTAGTAATTAAATTATATGAAACTCTCACCTAAGGATTTAAAGACGTTGAGTGAGTAATTTCCTGGGACCCTGGTACCGAAGGACATGGGAAGGTAAACGGGCAGCCCAAGATCAGATAGATTTATGAGCAGAATAGAAGGGATTTAACGCTGATGTGTTGAGATTACTCCACACAACTAAGGCTTATTGACGTTGGGTGCGTTGAGTTCGCTCCGCCTCAACAAAGGTTTAATGAAAAGAAAATCATTTATGTACTGATAGTGTTTTACAGGTTACAGTCATCTATAAGGTTATGAAGCGTGATATAAGGCATGATTAAGCAGTTCATATCAAAGATTGTAGTTATAATGTTATTGACTTTATATTTTAGTAGTCACTCATTGAGCATAGATTTTGTTTCTCTGATGTTTCTTTTCCAGGTCGCAAGCATGTTCGGGGTGCCTAGCCTACAATCAAGATCCGTCTGTGCCAGAATAGAATTTTGTAATTTGGAAATCTGTAAACCCCATCCCTTAGTAGAAGTTGCACTTAGTTTGAGTGACATATGTGAGTTTCACCAGACATATATGTAAACTCTAAACATGGTCTTTTAAAACTTACTTATGATGTGATCTTATTAAGAAATTTTGTATAACTGTTGTAAGGCCGAGCATTTCACTGTGTAGTTATGATATAAAAATGTATTTTTAACAGGGTATAATAGAATACAAATTAGGTAACACTCGCTCCTAGGTATAGATATAGAAGTATATATATATTATCTAGGGTGGGGGTGTTACAGCAAAATCCAACTAATTGAATTGTATGAATGGTAAAAAAACAGGGCTTGGGTTGGTCATCATCTAAATTGAGAAACTCATAGGTAAATCTATTTCATTGCAACGACTCTTCTCTCGGTTGTTAGCCACTATGCCTATATGTCTATAACGCATAGGAGAGTGTTAGATGCCAAGGTTATTCCTATGTCTAGATAACACTTCTTAGCTTTGTTAAATGAGTTCCACAATCACTTACTCTCTCGAGTAGTCTGATTATTACTACTTATATCGATTAGTTGGATCTAGATGGACACAAGCATTAAGTTAATAGTACAATTGATAAGATGAAATAGATAAAAACTAAGGTTCTTATTTAGATGATAACACAACTTGTGACCCTTAAGAGAATTAGTTACTCATTGATGGTAAACAGCAAATGGGAAGTGGTAAGAAATGAATAGCCATGAAAGATATTTATATTGATAAATGGAATAAGAGTTTCAGAGAATACAATTTCTTGTCTATAACTAAAACACAATTAAGAAATAGATAGAAAGCATGAAATGACTTCTCAATGTCTTGAGCTCGCCGACGTGGAAGCGTGATTTCTGCTGTGAAGTGGTCAGGCGGAGGGAAGACTCTTCTCTTTCGAGCTGTTTGTCTCCGGTTGTCGTCTGGAAAGGACTCTGGTGTCACTTAGAATTTCCAAGAGATTCAACCACCTTTCAGCCTTCAGATCTGCCTTTTTATAGATGCTGCATTGCAATCGCTGGCAGACATGCATAATTGGAGGCTGAATTACTGCCTTGCGTCTATCTCACCTAATTGCATGATTTTCGGTTTAATTTAGATCCACCACTTTCGCAGCAGATCAAGCACATCAATCTCCCGACAATCTCTCAAGATTCTTATCTGATTCTCCATTGCCTTGCATTTCTAGTTGATACGCGTCCATGGATAACTTGGGTTCCTGCATTAAAGTATGCGTTTTAGATTAAAAAAAAAAAAGTTCAAAATAATTATCTCCATCAATTTACAAGAGTAAAACGCATAGGAAGATTTATCAATAAAATTTAACTTAAACTACCGCATGATTCTCTATTTAAACTCTATTTTTCTAAAAGAAAGACTATAATAACTTGTATTTCTACAAGTTATCAGGGATGCTAACTCATGTCCCCCCATTGTTGAGATGTTTCCTAATGAACAACTGAATCAGGTAAAAGATAGTTTGCCTTGGTTTGCTGACATAGGTAACTATCTTGCAGGTAGACATTTGCCACCTGACATGAACTCTCAACAAAAGAAGAGATTTATACATAATTTTAAATCTTACCATTGGGAGGACCCACTTCTCTATAAGGTTTGTGCTGATAGTATGATAAGGAAGTGTGTGCCTCAAGAAGAAGTGGTAAGTATCTTAAACTCTTGTCATGCCTCCCCTTATGGAGGTCACTTTGGACCCACTAGAACTGCATCTAAAGTACTTTCGTCAGGTTTTTATTGGCCGTCTCTTTTTAAAGACGGTTATACCTTTGTAAAATCATGTGATAGGTACCAACGTACTGGCAATATTTCTAGACAACATGAGCTTCCAATGAAAACTATCTTGGAAGTGGAGCTCTTTGATGTTTGGGGTATTTACTTTATGGGGCCTTTTCCTATATCTTCTAATGGCTACCTATATATTCTAGTTGCAGTTGATTATGTATCCAATTGAGTAGAAGCCCTACTAGGACCAATGATGCTCCCACTATTTTAAAATTCTTGCATAAAAACATCTTCACACACGTTTTGATAAACCTAGAGCTATTATTAATGATGAAGGTTCTCACTTTTGCAATAAATTGTTTGAATCCATGATGCAAAAATATAATGTCAATCATAAAATTGGTACAACTTATCATCCTCAAACTAATGGTCTTGCTGAGTTATCTAATAGGAAAACCAAGCAGGTTTTGGAAAAGACTGTCAAGACCAATAAGAAGGATGTGGCCCTTAAGCTCGATGATGCACTATGGGCCTGCCGTATAGCTTTCAAAACCCTAATAAGTACCGTATAGGTTGGTGTTTGGAAAGGCTTGTCACTTACCGGTAGCTCGAGCATAGAGCTTATTGGACCATCAAGCAACTGAACATGGATTTTGAGAACGTCGATGAGAAACGCCTCTTGGAACTCAATGAGATGGAGGAGTTATGCGCTCAATCTTATGAGAATGCCAAACTCTACAAGGAGCCCACGACGATGGCATGACAAGAAGATCACCCCATGGACCTTTCTTCCTGGACAAAGAGTCTTATTTTTCAACTCACATTTACGTTTGTTTCCATGTAAGCTTAGCACATGATGGTCGGGACCCTTTGTCATTGTAAAGGTGTCCCCACATGGAGCCGTGGAGTTCCAAAGCGATAATGGAACAATCTTCAAAGTAAATGGTCAACGTTTGAAGCATTACATCGGCGATGAAGAACACCGAATTGAGAACCTTGCTTTTGAATGATTCATTGGTTTGGTCTAGCTAAGAGACCCTAAACCAAGTGCTTATTGGGAGGCAACCCAATTTTATTTCTTTCTTTACTTTTTCTTTCTATTTTATTTTCAATAAATCTTTGAGTCACTCATATGCTTTCTTAATTTTCAGGATCTTGGTTCATCACAAAAGTACTCCTTACACCAAGCCTGTTTGGTGGCTTCCTGCATGCTCCCAGGCTTGTTCTTCCTTTGTTGAATGCTCTTATAAATTGGGGACAATGCATGATTCTAAGTTTGGGGTGGGAGGTGTTACTCGTACTTTTGTGTGTTTTCTTATCCTGCTATGCATGTTTGTGAGGTTTTAATGATCATATGCATGTTAATGAAATTTTGGAAAAAAATTTTGAAAATTCTTGGAGCGTTCAAAGTTAATGAGAATGTTTTTATGGTCGTGTGCTTTGATATTGATTGGCCATGGTGAGATTCGAATTTGCATGATAGATGACTTATTGTGGAATTAGAATAGTATTATCTTGAGTTAAATTCATTTAAGTCCCTCTTAAACTCTCCCATATTCTTGAGCACGTAGCCACTTTAACTTAGAACCTTTAACTGAAAAAAGGATTAAGTTGGGTGTATTTGGCTGTCACTCCGAAAGGCCCCACCGGTTAGAGAGTGAAAATGTATGTTAGTTTGTAATCTTAGACTAAGGAAAAGGAAAAGAATATACACGCCTTTTTGTCACACCCCCTCCCGGATTATCCTCCATAACCCAGAAAGAGATGTGAAGAAAGCAGTTACTGACTACCCTGTCACGTAACCCACTGTCAACCTCACCGTCCAATATGCTCTTGACAAACCTCGACTTTGATCAGCAACGGGAACTGTCATGCTACCTGAAAATGAAAAACATTTGAAAGAATGAGCTAACGGCTCAGTGAGTAACAGTTTTTGGAAATAATATAATTTAACTTTAAACCGATCACACTCGCATAACGTATCATTTTCAAACACAATAGTTTATATTTTCATACATTACTGCGAAAATATGCTTATAAAATACTTTTTCCTTAGTTGAGGCGAAACATGCTCAACGCGACTCAACGTCGATTTTCCTAGCTGTGTGGAGTAATCTCAACACATCAGCGTCATGTAAATGTACCCCTATGTGCACATAGGTTACCCATATGCCTTCTACGAGTCCCTGAGCATTGGATACCTTTATATTCCGGGCCGCCCATAATGCCTTCTACAAGTCCCTGGGCATTGGGGTCCCATTTAATAGAACAGCTACCTTTTGGCCTTCTCCATGTCCCTGAGCCTCGGGTGCCCTTTCAAGTTTAATATAATACAAAACGTATTTGTAAACGTTATACCAGTAACTCATGAGTTTACCGTTTCGAAATCTTATCTCATCAGCATGCTAAGTTCGATTCTACCTTCTAATTTATCAATGCATGCTTTACATTTAAGTATACTTCCAAATCTTTCTTAAAATCATATAATACCATGCTTTTCAAAGAAGTCATGAAATCAAATATCAATCATCCACCATGCGTTTATGACTCATAGCAAGTACCCAATATTCTCAAAGTTCTCCACTAAAACGCATACTCATGTCTTTACAAATCACATAATCATATACTTTATATATATATAAAACGCATGCATTATTTCTTTAGAAACCATAAAATCATATTCATAGAGAACTCATTTATGTTTTGTAAAACGCAGGTGTTACTCACCTGTACTTGCCAAAGAATACTTCTTCTATCCTTTCCTCTATTTCCTCTTCCTGAGCTTTCCGGATGCATTGTTTTATCTCTGGAACGCAAGGCTCCATTTTCCTCTGTCAGCTCGGTTGCTTTCAACGCAAAGTTGGTAACGCAAGGCTGATTATTTCCCTCAAATGCATCCCGACTCTTCTTACTTCCCTTTTGGATGCGTTGCCCTCTCTTGCACGCAAGGTCCATCATGAATGCATCATCTAACTTGGATGCCGCGTTCACCTTGGACATCATGTTTGTCCTCAACGCATGGCCGACCTCTTTTAACACAAGACAACTTCTTTTCCTAAATTAACTAAGTTGTCAAATACCTTCTTTCTTGGCCGCATACTTCTACTATGAATGTCCTTGCTGCCTTCTTCTTCGCTTTTCTCTCCAGATTTCTCCTTTGAGAGTCATCAGTCCCTCCTTTTCTCTCAAAGTTCTATTTATAGGGAGCTTGCAATCCATCTTTTCCTCTCCTTTTGCCACTTGTTGGCCACATGTCACGTTGCATGCTTAGTTAACCATGCATTAGCCCAGGTGTCACCTTGCATGAGCACTTAACATACCTTTAACACCTCCTACTGATAAGGTGTCGAACCTACACAAAGCCACCTGGCCTTTATAAGCTTATCTTATGTGTCCAACATTTTCCATTAGATTTCCTTTCGTTCAACACAACGCCCTCATGCGTTTGTTAATTCCCCTTTAAAGTTTGAGCTTCACTACTCACTCTTCTAGCTCTCTGCCAACTATACTATTCTTTGACGCATAGAACTTCTGTCTTCAACGCATAGGGACCTCAACGCATGACAACCTTACCAACGCATGGTATTGGTAAGCCAAGTACGTTCCTTCCCCCGCCAACGCGACGACTTCTTCAGCTTACACCACCATTCGTGATTTCACCCTTAACGCATAACCGTACTATTATAAACCAGTGTTTACATATGCCATTAGGCGTTAATAACAAACGTGCAGTACTATGCATTTATACCTCATCACATCATACTATGCGTCCAACTCTCATATTCATAACGAATAATTCCTTCTCCAGTTCTTTCTCTATGCGTTGTCCTATTGCGTTTACCCTCATCTTGGGTCCATTACCATCTTTCTATTCTTGGACATTCCTTGATTATTCCCAAGGTTACTCTTTTAACCTTATCCTTACACTCTATACTATTTCTCTTAAGATAGATTAGCATGCGTCCACCACATGCTCCAGTTTTATGTTTACTTTACCACCTTTTCCAACACTTGTGAATATTCCTTGTTATAAGTTTATGCGTTACTCAATTTGCTGTAGTATTCTATCTTTCCGAGACTTAAATCTCTTTCAACACTTCACAACATAACTTCATTCCTTCCTTGTTTAAGTATGTTACCATTGTCAATGCATATTTCTCTTATACGTTCCACTTCTTTCCCTTCTTGGTTTACTTCCATGCGTCCACCCTTTCCATGCGTTACTTAGCCCTGACCATGCGTCCAACATGGTCTTTTACCCCTTTTATTCATAAATTCTCCAACGCATCATTTATTGAAAAGTAGGGTGTGACACCTTTGAAAAAAGAAGTGGCCACAAAAATATATGAGCTTTACATGCCTGTTTTTTTAGATGTTAAACTTGTAATGAGTATGCATGGATGGGGGTAAAAAGAGCTGCCTTTGCTGTGATCAGTAAGAATGCTTGCGAATTGACTAGGTACGAATCCCTATAGTGAATGTGTGAAAGCTAGTGCCCCTAGGAAAAAGAATGCAAGTTTAGGGCCCATGAAAAAAATATATGATTGAATGGCACCTTATTGGACATATTACTCACTTGAAATATATGAATGCTTGAAGATTGGTGCATGAGCTAGAGTAGGGGAAAAACTAAGAAAACTCTCTTAAGTCCCAAATTGAGTTCTAACATTTTAAATTGAATGAGGCTTGCACACACACACATGAGAGATAGCAAGATTTGGCCTTGAATGATTATACCAATATAGATATGTTTGCATCTTTCTACTTAAGCCCTCAAATGCTATTCTTTAAGACATGAGTCGATTGCACACTTCTTCGTCTAAAATCCCTCTATTTGATTTTATTCTTTGCTCAGAACTAGCAAATCTCTAAGTTTGAGGTGGTGAAAAGGGCTTGAAAAGTGTTTTTTATTATCTCAAATTAGGGGAGTTTATATTAGATTTCACTTGTTTGCTAATGGTTTTCAGGTCAAAATAAAGAAAATTAGAAGTGAACACCAAAAGATCAAAACCGAGCCAGAATTCAGTGAAAAAGTGAAGAAAACTCCAAATCTGCTAAAAATAGGGCAGCGTTGCGACACTTTTTCACGAGAGCAGCGGTTGTCTCAGCGCAGTGCCACCGTCGTGACGCTGCGGCAAGGCGCCGAGGGTAGGTTCCATGACGCATAGTGCCATGAAACCATCCAGCAGCTCGGTGGTGGCGCTTTTCCATATCGGTTAGCAACATGGCGCCATCTTTCCTAATTTGAAGAATTTGTATTTTTAGAAAGAATTTTGGGCGGCCAACTCTATAAATAAGAGGGTTTCCAGCAGCCCTAATCACCAATCTACTCACTAAGAGACACAAGAAGAAGAGAATTGAGTGAAAGTTCATTAGAGAGTTCAAAGAGTGAGTTAGCTGCAAGGAAGAGAGAAAAGAGTTCGAGAGAGAGTCGTAGTGCCATTGGAGTTCTGACGTGAAGGCCAAGGAGATCTTGACGGTGCTTCCTCAATCAAGAGCCTCTTTTCAGTGGAGTTTCTCTTTCTTTACACTCTTTCTTTATTTATATTGTTTGAACATATTGCTTCAACCTATGAGTGGCTAAACTCTTTAGTTTTAGGGTTTTGATGAATTGTTTATAAAGTTATATTGATTTTGTAGACTTTTCATGATTTTGTTATAATGATTATGTTTTTGTTTTTTTTTTTTTTGTTATTGTGCTTAAATTCATGTTGAATGGCCATGTTTGAATGTTAGGTTGGATGTATGGTTGAAAGATTGTATGTCTCACTAGATCTATAACAAATAATTGTTGTTAATCTATCATGAAAATAGTTAGGTTAACAATGGAAGTTGCTAAAGATTATTCTTAATGCCATGTAATTTGTATTGGTTTCAAGAAATTAGTAATCAATTAAGTTGCATGAGAAAAAGTTGTTTTTGAGAGAAAATAACTTGGATTTATTTTTCTAGAAGCATAAGAATTGCAATAAAATCCATGAATCCTAGAATATTGCATGATGAAATAAACAAGGATTCATTACCCTATAAATCTCTTTGAATCTTGTTTTTCTTATCTATTTACTTTCCTTTTTAGTTTTCCAAAATCATAACTTCAATTCCAATCCTCAAATAAAATTGATTCGATTCTATAATAGCTAAATAACTTTAACCTTCACAATTGGATCGTTAGTGGAACGATATTCAGACTTGACCCTCTTATATTATAACTTGACCCATATACTTGTGGTTAACATGTAAAGTGCGCATTAGATGTATTAGTTAAAGATGACAAATTTATCTTCCCTGCAGATTTTGTAGTTTTGGACATGGAGGAGGACTCTAAAATTCCTATCATCGTTGGGCACCCATTCCTTGCAACTGGGAAGGTTATCATTGATGTCCAACATGGGAAGTTGACTCTAAGGGTGAATGATGAGGATGTTGTCTTTAATATTTATAAGTCCTTCAGTCATCATGATAAGGGTAGTACTGCCATGCTATAGACATAATTGATCATACTATTTCTGAGCATGTTGAGGTTATGTTGGCTAATGATCATTTAGAACAAAACATAATGGATGTTGATAATGTGGATACTATTTTCTATGAAATTTCTTTGTATGCTAAGTGGTTAGATAACATGCCAATATCCACTAAAATGTATAAACCTACGCCTCTAGCTCCTTTGCATTCTATAAATAATGTTGAAAAACCTGTTCTTGAACTAAAAGTGTTGCCTCCGCACTTGAAATATGCATTTTTAGATGATTTGTCTTCTTTTCCTGATATCATATCGTCTGATTTAAATTATGTGGAAGAAGAAAAATTGCTGAGAGTGTTAAGGGATCATAAGTTTGCCATTGGTTGGTCTATTGAGGATCTTAAAGGTATTAGTTCGTCGGTCTATATGCACAGAACCTTGATGGAAGATACCTCTAACCCATCAGTGGAGCACCAAAGGAGACTTAATCTCGCCATGAAGGAGGTGGTTAAGAAATAAGTACTCAAGCTTTTGAATGCAGGAATCATTTACATGTCCTTATGGGACATTTGCTTTTAGGAGAATGCCTTTTGGTTTGTGTAATGCCCCTGCTACTTTTCAACGTTTTCTGATGTTTATTTTTTAAGGGCTCATTGAAGACATAATGGAGGTTTTCATGGATGATTTTTCTATGTTTGGGTCTTCATTTGATTCTTGTCTTGTTAATCTCACTCGTGTTTTGCAGAGGTGCCAAGATGCTAACCTTATGTTGAATTGGGAGAAGTGCCACTTCATGGTTAAGGAGGGCATCGTTCTAGGGCACAAAGTCTCACAAAAAGTATTAGAGGTGGATAGGGTTAAAATTGCCGCCATTGAACAATTACCACGCCCCACTAATGTGAAGGGAGTCAGAAGCTTTCTAAGGTATACAGGGTTTTACAAGAGATTTATTAACGATTTTTCTAAAATTTCAAAACACTTGAGTAACTTGTTAGAAAAGGAAGCTAAATTTGTGTTTGATAATGCATGTCTACTAGCTTTTAATACCTTGAAGGAAAGATTGATTTCTGCACTTATTTTCGTTGTAATTGAATGGAGTTAATCTTTTGAAATCATGTGTGATGCTAGTGACTATGCTCTAGGAGCTGTTTTAGGTCAACGTAAAGATAACATGTTTAGGGCAATTTACTATGCTAGTAGGATTCTTGATAGTACTTAACAAAAGTTTACTACTATTGAAAAAAAACTGCTAGCTGTTGTGTTTGCCCTTAATAAATTTAGATCATACTTGCTTGCCTCTAAAATAGTAGTGCATACTGACCATGCTGCTTTGAAGTATTTTTTTGATAAAAAAAATTCTAAACCTAGGCTAATGAGGTGGATCTTATTGTTGCAGGAATTCGATTTAGAAATCAAAGACAAAAAAGGATGTGAAAATGTGCTTGCAGACCACCTGTCTAGGATTGAGAATGAGAATGCTAACTCATGTCTCCACATTGTTGAGATGTTCCCTAATGAACAACTGTATTAGGTAAAAGATAGTTTGTCTTGGTTTGCTGACATAGTTAACTATCTTGCAGGAGGACATTTGCCATCTGATATGAATTGTCAACAAAACAAGAGATTTCTGCACAATGTTAAATCTTACCATTGGGAGGACCCACTTTTTTACAAGGTTTGTGCTGATAGTATAATAAGGAAGTGTGTCCCTCAAGAAGAAGTGGTAAGTATTTTAAATTCATGTGATGCTTCCCCCTATGGAGATCACTTTGGACCCAGTAGAACTGCATCTAAGGTACTTCCGTCAAGTTTTTATTGGCCCTCTCTTTTTAAGGACTATTATACCTTTGTCCAATCATGTGATAGGTGTAAGCACTGGCTTGCGTTACCAAGCGTTGGCGTGCGGCCATGCGTTTGTGGCTATGCGTTGCAAAGGGAGAAGTGGCGTGAGTGAGAGCAAGAATTTCTGGAAAGTAAAATTTTGGCTAAGTGTTGGCCAAGTCCAAGCGTTGTTGATTGACTCATGGAGAGTAGTAAGCTGAAGTAGCTACCCGCGTCGAAGGATAAGTAAATTTTGGCGGGGGAAGAAATGTACTTGAACCATGCGTTTAAGTCACTCTGCGTTGAGAACAGTTATGCGTTGAAGTCACTCGCGTCGAAGACAAAGTGGTCTTGACGCGACGAAAATAGTGGTGTATGACGGGAATGTATGCGTCAAAAGTAGGAGGCGTTGAGGACGACACCATGCGTGGGGTGGTGTCAGTTGCTGAAGGCGTTGGAGGAGAAGTTAACATGAGTGCCTCGCGTTGAGGTGGGAATCCTGCACTAGCCTGCAGGTGAAGGGTAAGTCGGCAACATAAATCCTGGTGTTTGTAAAGGCTAAGTCGGTAGTATATATAGTTGGATTAAGACATTTCGAGACCTTAAGTCAGTTCCATATTTCAGACAAACTTCAGAAGAAGATTAAGGAAGGTGTTCTTGCGGATTTTAGACGAAATTCGACTCATATTGATGTTGAAAACGGAGCTGGAACAGAGGATTGATTGAAGTCGCACAGTCTGAGCAGTGATCGATATTCAGAGTAGAACGTATAGAAGAAGCCGAGTTTAGAGCTGAAATTTGGAGGTTAGTAAGTTAACACAATTCCTAACAACTTTTGTGAAGGATGGTAATGCGGAAATTGAAGATTAACTATGTGAATCTTTAGGAAAAGCAGCACTTACAAGATTGATAAGCAATCCGGAACAGCATGAGGTGATTTCGAAATACCGAGAGAACGAGGAAGAGTTAAGCCTTGAAACTTTGAGGTAAGCTATAGAACTTAATTTTCTATAAGTTTGTAGAAGAGAAGAAGTCCTAAATCCATATGAAATTATGACTTTTAATAGATTGAATTGAGAACAAGAGGAAAGGAAGAAATTACAGTGCAGAGTGCCGCTAAGAATCAAGTATCAGCACACTGTCTGGGTACTAATAGCGAGACGGGTGTCGCTGAGACGCAAAGGAGTTTTCCGTCTCACAAATCTCGCTAGATATCGCTGAGTGTCGCTGCTAAGGTAAGGTAACGCTAGTGTCGCTCAGTCAAGTATCGCTAGTAACAGCTCCTGTTGGTTGGTATCGCTAGGATTCTCACTTATAATGTTAGTGTAGAAAAGGAGGAAGGTTTAATGTTAAGTAACATGAGGTAAATGTGTCTTGCAGGCCAGGAAGAAATAGGGAAGGTGTATAACCCACGTAAAGCCTAGAAAGAGTTGTAAGTGACTATTTTACTTTTCAATTCTATTTTATTAAAAATGTTCTTATGAAGTATGATTTTGCAATGAACTGTTTAAAGCATTTTTATGAAATGTTATTGAATAAAGATCTGTATGATTTCTATGAAAGGATTTTCATATTAACTATTATGTGAACAGATTTCTAAAACGTTTTAGAGGAGGCTCAGTGCTCAAGGACACGAGAAGGCACGTGAGTTTCCCCGGGACCCAGTACTGAAGGACATGAGAAGGTACTTGGGCAACCCGTCATATTCCTATGTGCACATAGAGGGTGATTTGGCTGGTGCGTTGAGGTTGCTCCGCATTGAGCCAGGGACGTTTTCAATGTTGAGCGTGTTGAGCTTTGCTCCACCCCAACTAAGGTTGTTTTCGACGTTGAGTGCGTAGAAGCGTTGCTCTGCCTCAACTAAGGGAAAAGCTTGAAAAACTAAATTGTTATTGCTCATCTCCTTGAAAAAAATTCATGCATGATTTGTAATTTGATTTATGGAATTAATGGATTTGTGGAAAGTATGTTTAAATTGAATGAAATGTTAAATCCTTACTTATTCGTTATACGTAACATGCCTGTTTTCAATGAATGTTTGTTTTAAAAAGATTGTCACTCACTGGGCTGTTAGCTTATATTTTCCAATGTTTTCCTTTTCTCCCCCCAAGTAGCAAGGACGTTCCCGGTGCTTAGCCTATTTCAGCTCACCCTGCCTGAGTCTCGAGTTCTCAAAATTCAGTCAAGTCTGAGAGTTGTATGTTGTATATGACTTTATGTAGATGGCATATAGACCTAGTAGTTTTCGAGTGGGGATTGTAGTGGAGTTTTGTACATTGTATGATGGATATGGAAGTTAAATTATGTTATGTAATAAAAGTGTACTCTATACAGGGAATCATATGATGTTATAAGCATGTGTAGTAAGACTGAGTTCTATGTATGTATATGAGTAAATGTATGCACAGGAAGGAATGTAAGATGGGACAATATGCGTCACAAGTGGGGTGATGTTTATTGTCTTCACATTCCCTTTCAGGTTAGGTGGGTAATCTGGGAGGGGGTGTGACAATAGGTGCCAATGTACTGACATTATTTCTAGACAACATGAGCTTCCAATGAAACCTATCTTAGAAGTGGAGCTCTTTGATGTATGGGGTATTGACTTTATGGACCTTTTTCCTATGTCTTCTGATAGCTACCTATATATTCTAGTTGCAATTGATTATATATCTAAATGGGTAGAAGCCATAGCTACTAGGACCAATGATGCTCGCACTATTTTAAAATTCTTGCATAAAAACATTTTGATACATTTTGGTACACCTAGAGCTATTATTAGTGATAAGGGTTCTCACTTTTGCAATAAATTGTTTGAATCCATGATGCAAGAATATAATTTCAATCATAAAATTGGTACAACTTATCATCCTCAAACTAATGGTCTTGTTGAGTTATCTAATAGGGCAATCAAGCAGGTTTTGGAAAAGACCGTCAAGATCAATAGGAAGGATTGGGCCCTAAGCTCGATGATGCACTATGGGTCTACCGTACAGCTTTCAAAACCCCAATAGGTACTTCATCGTACAGGTTGGTGTTTGGAAAGGCTCGTCACTTATCGGTAGAGCTCGAGCATAGAGTTTATTAGGCCATCAAGAAGCTGAACATGGATTTTGAGAAGGCCGGTGAGAAGCGCCTCTTAGAACTCAATGAGTTGGAGGAGTTTCGCACTCAAGCTTATGAGAATGCCGAACTTTACAAGGAGCACATTGCTAGATGGCATGACAAGATGATCACCCCACAAACCTTTCTTCCCAGACAAAGAATATTACTTTTCAACTCACGTTTACATTTGTTTCCAGTTAAGCTTAGGACACGATGGTCAGGACCCTTTGTCATTGTAAAGGTGACACATAGAGCCGTGGACTTGCAAAACAATAATGGAACACAAAGTAAATGGTCAACGTTTAAAGCATTACATCAGCGATCAAGAATGCCGAATTGAGAACCTTGTTTTCATCAAATGATCCATTAGTTCGATCTAGCTCTAAACCAAGTGCTTATTCAGAGGAAACCCAATTTTATTGCTTTCTTTACTTTTTTTATTTTATTTTATTTTCAATAATCTTTGAGTCACTCATATGCTTTATTACTTTTCAAGATCTTGGTTCACCACAAAAAGTACTCCTTACACCAAGCCTGTTTGGTGGCTTCCCACTTACTCCCAAGCTTGTTCCTTCTTTGTTTGATGCTCTTATGCATAAGGACAATGCATGATTCAAAATTTGGGGTGGGAGGTGTCACTCGTACTTTTGTGTGTTTCATTATCCTGCTATGCAAGTTTTTGAGGTTGTAATGATCATATGCATGTTAATGAAATTTTGAAAAAAAAATTTGAAATTTTTTGGAGCGTTCAAAGTTAATGGGAATGTTTTTATGGTCGTGTGCTTTGATGTTGATTGCCCATGATGAGATTCGAATTTGCATGATACATGAGTTATTGTGGAAATAGAATAACATTATCTTGAGTTAAATTCATTTAAGTCCCTCTTAAACTCTTCCATATTCTTGAGCACATAGCCATTTTAATTTAAAATCTTTAACTGAAAAAAAGGATTAAGTTGGGTGTATGTGGTTGTCACTCTGAAAGGCTCCACCAGTTAGAGAGTAGAAATGCAAGATGGTTTGTATTCTTAGCTAAGGAAAAAGAAAAGAGTATACATGACTTTGAGGAAAAAAAAAAGAAGTGTACACAAAATATATGAGTTTTATGGCCAAAAGATCCAAAATGAGCCAAAATCCAGGGAAAAAGAGAAGAAATTCACAAAACTGCCAAAAACAAGGTAGCCGCGGCGCCGGGACGACACTGCTGTGACGTTTTTTCCCAAGAGCAACCTCCAACTTCAGTGTAGTAGCTCCGACGTGGCCAGCGCCGCAACACCATCTTTCCTTATTTAAAAATCTACATTTTTTGAAAGAATTTTAGGCAGCCAACTGTAAAAATTGGAGGGCATCCAGCAGTCCTAAACATCAATCAACACACCAAGAGACACAAGAAGAAGAGAATTCAAAGAAAATTCATGAAAGAGTCCAAAAAGTGAGTTAGATGCAAGGAAGAGAGAAAAGAGTTCGAGAGAGAGTCGTGGTGTCGTTCGAGTTTTCGATGTGAAGACCAAGGACATCTTGATGGTTCCTCCTCAACCAAGAGGTTCTTTTCAGTAGAGTTTTCCTTTCTTTACACTCTTTCTTTACTTGTATTAGTGTGAACATGTTGCTTAAAGGTACGAATGACTAAACTCTTTAGTTTTAGGGTTTTGATGAATTGTTTATGAAGTTATGTTGATATTATAGACTATTCATGGTTTTGTTGTAATGATTATGCTTTTCATTGTTATTGTGCATAATTTTTGTTGATTGGTCATCCTTGAATGTTAGGTTAGATGTATGGTTGAGATAATTGTATGCCTAACTAGATCTATTACAATGAATTGTTGTTAAACTATCATGAAAATAGTTAGTTTAACAATGAAAGTTGCTGAAGACTACGCTTAATGCCATGTAATTTGTATTGGTTTCAAGAAATTAGTAATCAATTAAGTTGCATGAGAAAATGTTGTTTTTCAAAGAAAATAACTTCGATTTATGTTTCTAGACTTAAGCATATGAATGGCAATAAAATCCATGAACCCTAGAATTTTACATAATGAAGTAAGCAAGGATTCATTACCCTAGAACTCTCTTTGACTCTTGTGTTTCTTATTTACTTGCTTTCCTTTTTAGTTTTTCTTTAAATCACAACTTCAATTTGAATCCTCAAATAAAATTGATTCAATTCTAGAATATAAGTAACTTAAACCTTCACAATTGGATCCTCAGTGGAATGATATTCGGAACTTAACCGTCTTATATTATAACTTGACTCGTACACTTGCGGTAAACATGGAAAGTGCTCATCAAGATCCGGAGTCAGCACTTAAAGGAGCAATTCATTTACTTACTCTAAAAATGGGAAGGAGTGAACTCTGTCTTATGTAGCTATGTTTCCAGCTCCCTACTTGGACAAATCCCCAAAATTGTAGGTTTATTGAGTCAGCGAATCTAACCACTCTCACCCATACAAATCAAAAGACTTCCCTCATAGACAGGAGTTCATGAGTCACTCAAGATTAAGACCTAGTCACCTATGGTCATCCTATGAAATGTTAATCTCTTCAGTCAACGGTGTTATAAAGAGAGATTAATCATTTCGTGATCCGAACTTATACAAACTCTTTATAGAGGATACATGTTTAAGTTACATAAAATAACCATGAATTATTCTCTAATGGATAATTACATATATAAAATAATCAACCATTATTTTAAATTTATTTATTAACTATGAGGATTTAGGGCGTACATCCCAACACTTGAATCTTAATTAGAGCATGTATATTGAATTAGTTGGATAACCTACCAATTGAACATACAATCCCTAATCATGCTACTAGGTGTTTTCTATGCAATATTAGTGCATGAAAATTGGAAACTTAGCATACAACAACAATATTCCAAGGTGTCAGCTAATCAAGGATACAAATTAAAATAAAACATAGATTCAAAATAGTTGCAGTTGTAAAACCCATGAAATTGAATTAAATCCTCAAAAGAAATAGTAATCAATACTCCTACCCCTAAACTAGCAATCCTCAAAAGAAATAGTAATCAATACTCCTAACCCTAAACTAGCAAACCCATATTAGCAACAAATCTGGTCCAAGATTGAAGATACAATCATAAAAAGTCCTAAAGACCTAAGTAAAATAAAGGAAAAGAGGGAATGGGACTAGAGGCCTCAATGAATTGACCTAACTTTGAAAAATAGCATTTATGATGTGCGAGGCAATGTTGCGGTCCTGCAATTGTTTGCAATGTCGTGTGCAAGGATGATACGACTTGATGGTGTGTGAGCGTGCACGCATCCTTGCAATGTGTGCGTCCCGTGCTTCCAAACGTGGCCTTTAATGTGCTAATGCATGATGAGCGACGTGACGCTATAGGCAAACACTATGATGTCGTGCCTTCTTGTGCACCTCTGCCTTTGGCACTGTAGTTCTTGTGTGCCCCCAACGCTAATAGGTGTTTTGGTCTTTTCCTCTTCCATTTGATTTGGTTGCTCCGTTAGGGCTCCGAATTGATCTGCTTTAACTCCATTTTGTTTCAAACGCTCAATTCTACCTCTTGGGTTCTTGCTACCTGTAAAATAATCAATTTAATACATTAAATAGCATAAAAATTTCGAGCTAAGCTAAGGTAAATAATAGATTTCATGAGCTATCCAAGTTTCTCATGTTTCCGTTTTTTGTGGGTTTTCATTTCTAGCCTAGATATGTTGTTACTCTACCACCTTAAGTTTAAGGGAGGCTATTAACATAAATTATGGTTTACGTTTATGAATCATAATTTTCCTAATTAGTATTTTCCTTTCCTTTCATATACTTTTTTCTTTTTTGCTATTTTTCTTTCTTGTATTCTTGGTATATAGTTATTTTTTCACTTTTGTGTTCGCTAGTAGCGATGGGAAATATATAAGTTATCGAACTATTAATGTGCATCATGCTTTTGAAGAGAGAGGACTTTTACCTAGATAAGGATTGGGAAATTATTTTAAATGACAACATTGTAGAAAGTATTTATAAACAATAGAAAAATATCACAGTCTATCTGCGATAGATCGCGATAGTCCACTATTTGTGGCTATCATGACACAGATATTAGTCTATTGCGATCTATTGCAGATAGACAGTAAAATTTAACTATATTTGTAAATATTTTTGTTTATTTTTTTAAATTTGAACATAGCCCATAAGAATTTGATGGATAAATAACAATTTGAGGTGGTACTTTGTTCGATGAGAGAATTACTAGGAATGCGACCAAAGTCCCACATTTGCTAGATAAATGTAAGATCATAAATATCTAAGGGATATTTGTATGGATGGCCCATTTTGAGAGGCCCACTCAAAATTTGGCCTCAAATTCAAAAACACTTGAAATTTGGCCTTCTGTTGATGTCATCATTGTGCGAAATTACCACTTTAACCCTTCTTCCTTCTCTTCTTCCGCCATTTTGTTCGCCCTGTTTTTTCTTTTTTCGTTCTTGGTTTTTCTGCTTTTCTTCTTTGTCTTTTTTCATGCATCTTCTTCGTCTTTTTTCATGCATCTTCCCAGCGAGATGACTTTTGGAGATGTCACCTATTTTTTTTTTTTTTTCAACAGTCCCAGCGAGACTTTCGTAATCAGAATGAGAGAATCTTAACTAGAAGAAAACAATGCTGATCAGAAAGAGCGAGATCAGGGAGATTAGCAAGAGCGAGATTGACAAGATCGAGAGCGAGATTGAGAGTGAACGATAACAAAATTGGTCAACAAAGTGTAATGAGCCACTTGTCTATTCCCAACAAAGTAGAAAACAAAGTTGATTTTTCGGTGTATGTATTTTGTTCTATTTTTTTTCTGTGCAAATTTAACTGAACCCACTGAATTATATATATACTGTCCAAGTCTCGCTACTTGATCTCGCTCTCGCTCTTGCTACTCTTTCTCGCTGTTGCTACCCTTTCTCACTCTCGTTAGTCTATATCGTTCACACCTTTCGCTCTCGTTCTCGCTACTATGTATTAGTTCTCGTTGCAAATCAATTTAAAAATCTCCATAATTTATAAATGTGCGAAAGTCGACTATATATATATTATAGTACACGAAAGAGCGACGTTTGGAAGGAAGCAAGGGAATTTGAGAGAGTGATGTTTGGAAAAACGTTTGAGCATGATTTTTAAACAATAATGTGCGTCTGGTGTGGAACGAGACTGAGAACAATGAGCAAGATGTATTTTTGGGCACGAGAATGGGAAGCGAGACTAATGATCTCATAATCACTCTTAAATCTCTCGCTCACTCTCAATCTTACTCTCGGTCTCATCAATCTCGCTCTTACCAATCTCCCTGATCTCGCTTTTGCTCTTTCTGATCTCGTCATTTTCTTTTGGTTAAGATTCTTTCATTCTGATTATGAAAGTCTCGTTGGGACTATTGAAAATGAAAAAAAAAAAAAATAGGGTGACATCTCCGAAAATCGTCTCATTGGGAAGATACATGAAAAAAAACGAAAGAAGATGCATGAAAAAAGACGAAGAAGAAAAGCAGAAAAAACAAAGAACGAAAAAAGAAAAAAACAAGAGGAACGAAATGGCGGAAGAAGAGAAGGAAGAAGGGTTAAAGTTGTCACACCCCATCCCGAACTACCCTCCCGTAGCCCGAGACGGAGTGTGAGGATAGCAGTTACTGACTACCCTGACCCACTGTCAACCTCGCCATCCACATGCTCATGACAAACCTCGACTTCGATCGGCAACGGGAACTGTCATGCTACCTAAAAATGGAAAACATTTAAAAGAATGAGCTAATGGCTCAGTGAGTAATGGTTTTCTGAAAAAAATATATTTTAACTGTAAAACTGGTCAAACTCGCATAAAACATAACACTTCAAGTCGTATTAAACTATACTCCAATACCATTGTGAAAACATGCTTGCCCGTTTCAGGTTACATACTCAAAAACTTCATTCATTTCAAAATCATTTTCCTTAGTTGAGGCGGAGCAATGCTCAACGCTCCTCAACGTCGATTTTTCCTTAGCTGTGTGGAGCAATCTCAACACATCAGCGTCGTACATACCTCTATGTGCACATAGGTACTAGAACTCGGGCCGCCCTTAATGCCTTTCTACGAGTCCCTGAGCATTGGGGTCCCATTTCTATATCCAGGTTACCCATATGCCTTCTACAAATCCCTGAGCATTGGGTACCTTTATAATATAACGGCTACCCTTTGGCCTTCTCCAAGTCCCTGAGCCTCGGGTGCCTTTTCAAGTTTAATATAACACAACACAATACATATTTTGGAACATTATATCAATAACCCATGAAATAACTATTTCCAAATCTCACCTCTTCAGCATGCTAAGTTCAATTTCCAGTTTTAATATAAAACCGCATGCTTTTCATTAAGTTTATTTTCAAATCTTTCTTGAAATCATATAATATCATGGTTTTCAGAAAAGTCATGAGAACCAATGTCATAAATCACCATGCGTTTTATAACTCATAACAAGTATCCAACATTCTCAAAGTTTACAAGTAAAACGCATGCTCATGTCTCTAAACGCATGCTCATATCTCTATAAATCACATATTCGTATGCTTTACATATATGAAAACACATGCATTATTTTTTTCAAAACCCGTAGAATTACATTGATAAAGAACTCATTTATTTTTATGAAATGCAAGTGTTACTCACCTGTACTTGCCAAAGAATAATTTCTCTTCCTTTCCTCTCTTTCCTCTTCCCGAGCTTCTTGGACGCAGCGTTCTACCTTCGGAACGCTAGGCTCCATTTTCCTCTGTCAGCTTGGTTGAACGTAACCCTGCCCTTCAACGCAAGGTTGATTATTTCCGCAAAGTGCATCCCGACTCTTCTTACTTCTCTTTCGGATGCGTCACCCTCTCTTGGACGCAAGGTCCAACTTGAATGCATCACCTAACTTTGGACGTTGCGTTCACCTTGGACATCATGTTTGTCCTCAACGCAAGGCCAACCCCTTTTAACGCAAGACAACTTCTTTACATAAAATAGCTAAGTTGTCAAATACCTTCTTTCTTGGTTGCAGACTCCTACTATGGACGTCCTTGCGGCCTTCCTCTTCTCTTTTTCTCTCCAGAATTCTTCTTTGAGAGTTATCAATCGCTCCTTTTCCCTCAAAATTCTATTTATAGGGAGTTTGCCATCCAACCTCTTCTCTTCTTTTGCCACTTGTTTGCCACATATCATGCTGCATGCTTAATTAACCATGCATTAGTCTAAGTGTCACCTTGCATGAAACACTTAACATGCCTTTAACACCTCCTACTGATAAGGTGTCAAATCTATACATAGCCACCTTGCCTTATAAACTTATCTTATGCGTCCAACATTTTCCAACAAATAACCACTCATTCAACACAACGCCCTTATGCGTTCGTTAAGTTTTCTTTAAAATTTGAGCTTCACTACTCATTTTTCTAACTCTCAGCCAACTATACTACTCTTTGACGCATAGAGATAACTGTCTTCAACGCATAGGGATCTCAACGCATGACAACCTTACCAAACGCATGGTAAGCCAAGTACGTATCTTCCCCCGCCAACGCGGCGACTACTTCAGCACACAACAACTATTCGAGATCACCTTCAACGCATAGCCGCACTATTATAAATCAGTGCTTACTCAATACCAATAGGCGTAAATGACAACAAGTCCTTCTCAAACTCTTCCTCTATGTGTTGATCCTTATGCGTTCATCCTGCATCCAATGACCATCTTCCTATCCTTGGACATTCCTTGATTATTCCCAAGGTTATTCTTTTAACCTTTTCCTTGCACTTAAACTATTTCTCTTAAAGATAGATTAGCATGCGTCCACCACATGCTCCAGTTTTTATGTTTACTTCACAACCTTCTCCAACACTTATGAACATTCCTTGCTATAAGTCTATGCGTTACTCAATTTGCTATTGCATTCTATCTTTCCGAGACTTAAATCTCTTTCAACACTTCACAACATAACTTTATTCCTTTCTTGCTTAAGCATCTTACCATCGCCAACGCGTATTTCTCTTATGTGTTTCACTTCTTTCCCTTCTCGGTTTACTTCCATGCGTCCACCCTTACCATGCGTTACCTAGCCCTGACCATGCGTCCAACATGGTCTTTTACCTCTTTTCTTCATAAACTCTTCAACGCATAAGTTTCTTAAAAAGTAGGGTGTGACAAAAGTGGTAATTTCGCACAGTGATGACATCAGCATAAGCCAAATTTCGAGTGTTTTTGAATTTGAGGTCAAATTTCGAGTGGGCCTCTCAAAATGGGTCATCCATACAAATATCCCAATATATAAGTGATGATACATACTATCTCCAAATGGTGTAAAGACATTTTGGATGAAATAAAAAAAATAAAAAATAAAAAAGTCACGAGGGTTTATGCCAAAAGTGACCAATACTACTTCCAAAATTTGTATGAGATGACTTTTTGTATAAGTCAAGTCCCATTTTGAATTGATTTCTTTGACGTTTTGATCTCTTCTTACTTTCCCTAATTGATTTGATTTAATAGTATTAAAAGTTAAAAACTCTGTATTTGATTAAATTTAAAATTAGTTATAGAGAAAACTTTTGGAAAATTATTATAAATAAAAAAAATAACAAATTATTTACAAATATAGCAAAATTTTACTTTCTATCTGTGATAGACCGCAATAAACCTAAACAGACATTCCTCTGTGTCTATCTAGTAAAATAATAGATATCTATCTAGGTCTATCGCGGTCTATATAAATAAAAAGTAAAATTTTGTTATATTTGTATTTATTTTCAACCGTTTTTCTATTTTTGAAAACATATCAATTTCCATTTAAGTCCATTTAGATTATTATTATCTTTTTTAACCAAAATTAATTTGATCTATAATGAAAATAGACGGCTACATAATGCTGTTTAATTAATTATATATTCCGACTTCAAGTTATCTCAACTTACATAAATAATGTATTATCAGTTTCGACTATGGATCAGATATTAGATTCCAATATTGTAGGGAAAAGAAACTTTCATAAATAATAATTATTATTCGTATTTCAAAGAGGATGCATGTGTTCATTGGATACGATACATTAATGTGGAGTCCACATGATCCTCATTTTTTTTTGTTTGACTTTAAATGTCTATTTATTAATAAAGGTTTGCAATAATAATGATGCAGAAGATAAGGCTTTGGATAAAATTTTTATAGCCTCTTATTACAACTTTTTAAAGACAATTGGCTTTTACTTTTATACCCTCTCCAAGCTATACATTTGTTATGGGTCATAAGTCTTATGACTTGGGATAGTTTATTTATTTATTTTCTATATTTTTCTTTTTATTTTTTTACTTGGGACTTGGAAGCTAAGGGTCCATTGGATAATCTTCTCATTTCCTGTTTTCTATTTCTTGTTTCCTATTTCTTGAAAAAAAAGAAACATAAACAAAAATTTGTTTGATAACTATTTATTGTTTCTTGCTTTTTTTCATTTTTTTTTCGTAACAATATAATATAAAAAAGAAAAATATGTCAACATTAAACATCGAAAAAGATGTTATTAAAATTTTATGTCATCTAATAGAAGTAAGTCTCAAGGATCAACTAACTATAATAACAAAGTTGCATCATATCCTTCATATGTTGCCCAAATTTGATCGACACTGTCATCTCTAACTCAAGCCATTTGTCTCAAATGATGTTGAGTCAAATCCAACTTAATTATATAATTTTGTAAATATCGTGGTTGTAAAATATTAAATTTAAACTAAATAAATGTCTTAGTCAGTAAAATTTATATATTGTAAAATTCTACTAAGTTTCAAATATACTACAAATATTAGAATTTAAAAAAATATATAAACATGCATATCGCAAATACTCAAGGTTAAAACATAAAAGAAAAAATAATATACATGTTGAAAATTAAAATAATATATAAATCTAAATATTGGAGAATTTTAAAATTTAAATTTAAAATAAAATAAAAATATAGCATAATTATTTTTGTAAATAGAAAAACTAATAAAGAAAATAAATAAAATATAAAAGATGGAGACAAATATAAAAGAAGAAAACAAAAATAAAAATAAAAGTGCCCATATTGGAAGTTGAAAATTGAAATATAAAAAATTAATATACCTATTGAAAATTAAAATAATATATATAAATCTAAATATTTGAGAATTTTAAAATTCAAAAATAAAATAAAATAGGGAGAATTATTTTTTAAAATAACAAAATTAATAAAAAAAATAAAAATAAAGAAATATAATGGGAAAAATCTTCAAAAAAAAAATTTTAAAAAAATGAAAATTTCCAAAGAAAATTGATTTAGGTTGGATTCAACCACATAATCAATAGGTCGATATTAGTTAACATGGGTGCCTAATACCAATACACCAAAACCTAGAAATAATTACTAATGGGAACGATAACATAAAAATAGAAATAGAAACAGAGGAAACTACTTTTTGTTGTTTGTCAATTTAGACCCATTTTCTAGGAATGTTTTTAAAAATGTAGAAACAAGAAATGAAAACCGTTATCAAATAAGTCAATTTCTTAAAAAATGAGAAACATAAATAGGAAACGAGAAATGAAAATGTTATCAAACGGGCCCTAAACGTATGTTTTCTATATGTATAATAAACAAATAAGTAGATGATATCATTGGATTATTGAATGTGCCAAAATATATATAATTTTACTTCTTTAAAAATAATAATTATATTAAACTAAATTGAGTGGGCCTATAGTTTAGTTGGTTTTGGTGACTGGTTAATCATAAATATGAAGAATTGTATTATTTAGAATCTAATCTTAAAAGGTATTTTATTATTAGAATTCTATTGCCAAAGTAAGCTTAGCGTAATGGTAATTATCATGACCTTTCTCTTTAGAGGTCCATCTCTACCCTAACAATTATTGTACTAAAAAAATTGTTATTTGACATATGCTCTATTAATTTTTGTAATATAAATCTTGATCCCCTCATGATTTCTTAATTTCACTTTTGATGTAATATAATGGTGCCATTATAATTAATATCATAACTCACATCAACTTAAACTTTTAAGTTTATTGGTGTTTTAAGGATGAAGTATATATTTGAATTCTTATAATATCATTTTCTTTCAAATTAATATTGATTTTCACTAGTTACATAATAAAATTCCATATCAAATGAGACAAGTTCATTAACTAATGCTGCTATTAAAATTTTCCTTAGTAAAGAAAGATTCCTTACCAAATAAGAGAAGTTGCAATAAGAACACCTTATAATAATGAGCTCTCTTGATATCTAATAGCAAGATCAGAATGATGTATTAATTTTTTAAAAATAATATTCACAAATTATTCAATTCTATTTTTTATTTGGCCCAAGAAGTTTCTAAATCTACTGCTAAAGTGAGTTTCGTTTAGTGATAATTGGCATGACTTTTCTCTCTAGAAATTGAAGGTTCGATCAGCCCTCATCCCAATTGTTGTACTAAAAAAAGAAATTGAAGGTTCGATCAGTTCATTAACTTCTTACACTATAAACTTTAGAACTAAACAACTTCTTAAAAGTAAGTTTACAAATAGTAGAATTTGAATTAAAATGAAAGCACGTGCATATATTTGTCACATCTGTGTTGAAAGCCATCAGTCCTATCACATCTTATATGGCAATTGAAATCCATCTAAAATCGAATCAGATCATTTTTTTTTTCTCATTCTTAGTTTTTTCTCTAACACAAAAGTTGGAAACTATAGGTCAAAATTATTAGTTGAGCCAATAAGTTGACAGATTGATATGGCATATATTTTTATTAGTGTATATATGATTATCAATTCAAGAAAAGTAGACTTTAAGAAAAGAAATTGCAAATTCTTTTTTCTTTGACATAAAAATATATGTCTTTAATTTTATTAGAAAAATGTTGAAGTCTTTGAAAGATGTGACATTTTTAGAAAATAACTCTCGAAGCAAAAAGCTTGCATTTGTTTTAAAAATAAATAAACTGATAAAAGAGTGATGTCATGTCTCAATTTCATAAAGAAATCTTTTCATTTCTCAATAAATTTTGTCACTTCAACATGCGACCTATTCTTGTCATTTTTAAAAGATTGTATGGTAGTCTTGTCAAAAAAGTTGTTGCCTTGAATTTTCATTATGATTATATATGCAACTAAATTTGAGTGAAAACAAAAATACATGTCAAAATAAATAAATGGAAAAATATATGGAAATATATTTCCTAATAATATAAAAAACAATTTATGGAAATATATTTTCTAATACCCCTCAAGTTGGAGTATGAGGATCACAAAGGCCCGACCTGTAAAGAAGATAAAAAAGAAACATCGTTGTTTCCTAAGGCTTTCATAACGATATTGATAATTTGCTCATAAGTAGAATTATGACGTGTAGCAATGGTCCCCATCTCGAACAACATCACGAACATAATGGTAGTCTACCTCTAAATGTTTTGTGCAGTCGTGAAATACTTTTTCGGGTAATATGCAATTCCAATTCACTATCACAAATTAAATTTATGACATGGGGAAGATCCACACCAAGACTCCCAAGCAATGCTTTAAGCCACTTAAGTTCAGGCGTAATAAAAGCCATAAAGTGATACTTGACCTCTACTGACGAACGAGACACCATTTTTTGCTTCTTAGTTTTCTAAGATATAAGGGAACCACAAAAAAAGAATAAAAAATAATAATAATAACAAGCCAACCAATGAGAAAGTGGTGAGAGTCAAGGGACAATTTGCCCAATCTGAGCCCCACGAACCTGATAAAGAGAGATCACAACGAGAGGAAAGGAGGATTTCTTGACTTTGGCTGCTTTTCAAATAAAAAACTATACGAATTGCATGATCCAATGTTCTTGCCATGGTGTGTGCATGAATTGAGCCAAAATGTACACCACTTAAGCTAAGTTAAGTCTCTTAAAAAATATCAGACCCAAAAACGGGTGTCAAATTTCCTCTCGACCAATCAAATGATATTTATATATCTCTTAACCAAGCTAAAACTATAGTAACAGTTGGTCGGGTCGATCCACAGGAACCATTTGTGTTTCTCTTTGATCATATGTCAAATTACATGCGTAACCAATGGAGGGGGGAGGGGGTTGATTGTTGTAATTGCTATGGAAATTAAACAAGGAAAATAAATTGCATCAAAGTAAACAATTAATAACAACGAAATTTTGAATACGAATTGGGAGAAGTCTAGCCTAAAAATTTGGATTCCAATCATTGAATTGATCGGCCATGGAATACGAGAGATAATTACTTGTAAATTGTTGTACTTAGCCTACTATTCTGAAATCCAATACAAGTGCCCTAATTGATTAGTTATTTTCTTAATTAAACTAAATGCTAGGTTGTTTGAGTTCGATAGCGTCCACAAAAACTTAACCTCTGCATTACGCATAAAGGGATTTCACTATCACATACGATAACATTAAAAAAAAAACACTATTGTAGACCTTTTATAGCATTTTTCTAAAAGCTATTGTAGCCATATCATTGAAAGTCCCTGACTGTCACACCTCGCCACAGATTACCTTACCATAACCTAGGACGGATTATAACAACAGTTGACCCCAACTGTGCAATGGTATCTATTGTCAAAACTGTCCTTATCTTAAAATTTACTTCATTTATATTCTCTTGAACATAGCATTCATATTACACAATATGCTCTTAGTATACACCTTAATGTTTACTAAATTTACATACAAAAGGTGTAATGCGACACGTGGTGTGGCTGGTGCCAGATGTTGATCAGATACTTTTTCTGAAACTCAAAAGCAAGTTGGTGGGAAAAGAAAAAATAAAAAGGAAAAAATGAGCTAAAAAGCCTAGGGAGTGGTGAGTTTAATATTAAAATAAATTTAGTAAAACTAACTTCAAACCATATAAAGGTTCACAACTCATAACACATTTATTAAAAATACGAGATCCATGGTGCATTAGAAAATTCATAAACTTTCTTTTGTATATATATAACAAAAAAAAAAAAACACAAACTTGTAGCAATCAGTACCCTAACTTAATCATATTGGCATAGATCAGTAAGCACAATTGGCTTTTCTCTTTCCATACATGCACTTAGGTCAACATTTACACCACAAAAACACATTCTTATAGTGTATTGGGCAACATAACTGTCACACCCCCTCCCAGATTACCCCACACGACCCAAGAGGAGATGTGAGGACAGTACACATCACCCCTCTTGTGACGTATACCATCCATTTATACCTGATAATCCTGACAGTTCATAACATACATATTACTCCTTCATATATCCAAAACCATAAAAAATTGATACATATAATTGACTTTCAACCAGTCCACAATGTACTTATACAAAACCATATCTCAAATCCCAACATATATACAACTAGGTCTACATGCCACCTACATAAGGTTATATACACATACGACTCTTCAAACATGACTAATTTCTAAAAACTCAAAGCTTAGGCAAGGCGAGCTAGAGTAGGTTAAGCACCGAGAACATCCTCGCTTCCTCTGGGGGGGGGGGGGGAGGAAGAAAACATTGAAAACATGAGCTAATAGCCCAGTGCGTGACTAATTTTAACAGACTACTTTTAGTTCGAAAATCATCAGGATTAAACAAATTCCAACAACATGAGTAAAACAATGAAATCATTTCACATTCATTGGATAAATCATGCTTAGTTGCCCTTATCAAGTCATACATGATTTTTTAGCCATTCATAAAGAAATTAGTTTGGTTACAATACTTCTCCTTAGTTGAGGCAGAGCAAAACTCAACACCCCAACATCAAAAACAAATAAGGCTTGATGCGGAGCAGAACTCAACGCACCAGCATATAACCTCTATGTGTACATAAAAACATGGCAGGTTGCCCAAGTACCTTCTCTATGTCCTTCAGTATTGGGTCCCAGGGAAACTCACATGCCTTCTCATGTCCTTCAGCATTGAGCCTCCTCTAATACAATTTCTTTTAAGGAAAGCAATACTTTGTACAAACAATTCATAGGCAAATCTTCCATAAGAAAACAGGGCAACTCTTAAATCAATAACATTTCATAAACATACTTTTCAACACCTTTTTAGGAACATAAACTATGCTTTGTAAATCGATTGATCACCAAAACCATAATAAATTGGAAAACCGAATTAACATGTACACAAAAACCGTTTTGAAGCAAGAAAAGTGTCACTCACAACTTATCCTTAGGCCTTGAGTGGATTATATGCCTTCCCTATCTCCTCTTGGCCTGAAATAAACATTTTTCCAAAGTAAACCTAATAAGCAAGATTACCAACAAAAATCTCACCTTCCCAGCGAGATTCCTAATGAAACTACCCAACAGGACACGATACTAGCGACACCAGGATAAGCGAGACTAGCGTGATTTACCTGAGGAGCGATTCCTAGCGATACCCAGCGAGTTTTGTGAGACGGGAAGCCCCTTGCGTCCCAGCGACACTCGTCTCGCCTACTTAGTGATACCCGACAGCAGAGATCTCCTCCATTCCTTTTTGTTCTTCTCCTATCTGTTAAAAGTCATATCTCCAGACAGATTTAGAACTTCTTCCCTTCTACAAACTTATAGAAAATTGAATTTCTAGATTACCTCAAACTTTCAAGGCTTAACTCTCCTTCGTTCTCCAACTATTCCAAAATTACTCTGCGTTGCTTCAGATTGCACAGAAATTCTGTAACCGTTGCTTTTACCAAAAATTTCACATATTTATCTTCCATTTCAGCTCAACTATCCTTTACAAGAATTGTTAAGAGTTATATTAACTCATTGACCTTAAAATTTCAGCCCTAGACTCGATCTCCTCGATTCGCTCTACTCCAAACATCAGACACTGTCCAACCTGTGCGTCCACAAATAACGTTCTGTTCTAGCTTAGATTTCAACACCAAAGCGAGTAGACTTCCGTCTAAAATCCACAAGAACACCCTCTTCTACCTCCCCTTGTAGTTCGTCTGAAAAATGGAACCGACTTAAGCTCTCGAAGTGTCTAAAAATGATTAAACATTTATTTCACTTCTATATATATATATATTGTCGACTTAACCCTCAAAAGCAGGTTGACGCGCAGGATTCTCATTCTTACTTCAACGCAAAGCATCCATAACGCAACCTACTCTAACGCCTTCAACAATCATCCACACTCAACGCATGGCGCCCTCAACGCCTCCTACCTTCGACGCATACAACTCAATCATCCACACTCAACGCATGGCGCCCTCGACGCCTCCTACCTTCGACGCATACGACAATCATCCACACTGAACGCATGGTGCCCTCAATGCCTCCTACCTTTAATGCTTACAACTCAATCATCTAGTCTTTGACGCATAAGGACCATAACGCATGACCACCTTACCAATGCATGATAAGTCAAGTACGTTCCTTCCCCTTGCCAATGATCAACTTGTCCTCCAACGCGGTGACTGCTTTAGCTCACAACAACCCTTCGTGATTTCACCTTCAACGCATGGCCACTCAAAAGAAAATGCTAACTCTTCTCTTCTTTTATCAACACATAGTCTTGCCCAACACTTAGCCAAAATTTTTGTTCTTTCACTCTCGGCTACTTTTCTTCTAACTACGCATAGCCACGATTTCACTTGCCTCATCCCAACACTAAGTATTATAAGCCAGTGCTTACAATAACCATAACATTTACACCTAGGAAACACTTCCCCAAGGTGTATCAAGAAACATAACCAAATCATTTACACTATGGAAACACATTCACACAATGTATCGAATAATCATATGGATACAAGATCTAGTGCATTTAAAATCACTTGGTCATAAATGTCATAATTCATAGCCTTCAATCATGCATAAAACACATGTTTTCTCGTCATTTCAAAACCATTTAAAATAAAGCACGCATCAACTAATCTTAAGCACAACTTTAACTAAATCCATAACATTACTCATAATTCATAACCATTTTCTGGAAATCACATAATAATTCTTCTAAAACCATATACAATCATAAAATCTCATAATATTTTACTATTAATAAAATATTTCGTAAAATAAACCACTCACAAATGACTGTCGATCTCCTAAGCTAATCCAACTTGGATTCAACTTGAAATTTCATTAACCAAAAAGTTTAATTAGAACTTATTTCAAGAAAATGTTTATTAACCCTCCTAATTTGATGCTCCTTAATTAATTAGAAAAATCTCTTAATTTCCCTTTCTTGCGGACTATTTTGTTAAAAATAATAATAACAATCGTAATTCTATTCCCAAAATAAACCACCCTTCACGAAATCTCTTCCAAACTTCAACTGACACACCACTTAGCTTTTTAAGCCTTTTCATTCTGTGTGTCTTCATTTAAGATATTTTGTACCCCCAAAATACACACTCCCTCTCCAAGGCCACACTTGTTTCCTACTCGACCCACTTGATTACTTATCCCCCTCACATCCATCCTCAAAACCATTACATTATACCTCTCCTCTTCCTTCTTACCATAACTCCTCCCTACAAAAAAAAGTGGGGGTTCTAATTCTTTTCTTTCTTTTTTCTTTTTTTACATAATTTAAACAATTTACTTCTAATAAGCTAAAACTCATAAGGTATTTTAACAACAAATACCATCAGTTCCCACCAATTTCGCAATGGTTGTTTTATATATGTTATAACTCTTTTAAATGCTATAGTAGGTTTTTATAACTTCTTACAGCTATTTATTACTAATAATAGCTAGAGTCATAAACTTTGTAATTTTATATAGTGTCACAAATAATTCATTATTGCATTCTTTAAAATGTCATATAAATCTATTTAATAATATCAAGCAGACTTACTACACCATGTTCATTTGCAATTAAAATAAATTTACCAATGAATTTTCAACAAAAACTTAATAAAACTGCATGAGTACAAAATACAGAATGTAATGTGAGTTATTCTCCACTTGACAATATAGCCTATTCAAGTTTTGATGTGTCGGCTACTAGTTCATAACATTAATTTGAGATTCCATGAACTATATATGTTCCAATTTTCATATCACGCTCGAATTCTTGTAAACCTACATTTCTATTCAAACATAGTTAAGAAATTTACAAATTTATGCACAAGGAGACACATTTGGAAAATTCAAACACAATGACGAAATCTAAGAAAACTAACCGAATTATAGATAATATAACCACATAACTTACAAATACATAAAACAAAAATATCCCTTTTAAGAAAGTCACACATACTTTACTTCTGTTCCATTAAGCATAATTAAACAATAAAATTAATATTTCAATGTGATTTGAAGAATGAAAATGCAAGACAAACCATTGCAAACAAAATCAAGCTTGCAACTGAACTTAATAAAAAGAGCAATTATACTGCAAAGATACAGTTTCAACTGTATTAAATAAAAGAAATTGTTTAATCGGTTAATTCATTCAAAACCCTTTTTTTGCTCTTTCTAATTTTATAGGCTACTTTAGAAAATTAAACCAATCATGTTGACTTCGGTTACTAAATTAGTTAAATCTTAGCAATTAATTCACATGCATTCATACTGATCTAGTTCGCTAACATAGAATATATTGTAGCATATTAAAAGTATTTCTAAGAGTTGGTGCACATAGGTCTATCCATCTTAGGAATCCATTTACAATGTTGGATTTCTTTTGACTTTCAAATAGTTCTTCCACCTTAAACAACTTATTAGTTTACTGTGGAAGATGTGAAAATAAAGCATAAAGATAAGGGCATATTAATCAAGTATAAAATATTTGTACATATAATACAATGCAAAAAAATTTTCAGATATAACAAAATTTAGATTATATTTTCGAAGTTTATCAGTATAACCCATATCACTAATTGGGTTTTATTAGTGATAGCCCATATTGCTGGTAGAAGTCTATCAATGATAGACCATATCACTAGTAGGAGTCTATTAGCGGTAGAGTTTATCACTAATAGATTTTGTCATATTTGCAATTTTTTAAAATTGTTGTTAAATATTTAATTATTATTCCTAAAAGTGTTATCCAACCCAATAAAATTGGAGAAAACTCCTATGAAAGTTTCCATAAAAGAAAAATTTTAGAAATGATCAGCAATCTAAATGTTATTCTCCTCAGCCACAATGAAAACTTAAATTTAAAGTCTCTTACTCCCCTACAAGAAATATAAACAAGCTATAAATTGGAGTGACATCCGACTGAAATAGGTTAGGGTTGAAAAAATCAGGACAGTAAAATTAATCAAGATGCAAATAACATACGCTTCAAATTATAGCAACAAGTTCATCAAAACTGCCAAAGTATAATCAAAATAAAAGCAACAAGTTCTAAATTGAAACAATAGTTCTCTTGATCCTCTAAAATTAATTAAGGACAGCTGTCAATATGCTTCAGAATTTCAACTCTTCAAATTAGTATCACAACTAAAATGTCAAATAGTATAAATAAGAGGTTGGAATCAGCCATAACTAAGCACATTTATAACAAAATTCATAAGAAAATTAAAGAGCATATGATAAAGTTTTCTAACAAAATTTCTAGATGAACAAAAACAAGCTTCATTTTTTTTTTATTCATTTTAATAAGTTCAAAAAGGTGGCAAAGTGCATTTGAACTATGAAATCCATGTAAAAAATTTCTAAGTGTCAATTTATAGTAAGCAAATAAGTGGCAATCATACGAAGCTGACATATCCAGGAGACAATGAGGTTTTACAAGATGAAAAAAAGCTCAACAAGCTCAAACTAGCGAGAGTGAATCACATGCTAAAAATCAACTGGAGGCCACTCGAAGTTAACCAAATCATGAGGAAATCATTATGCCACAAGAGCCAATGATAAGAACTAGAGTTAAAAGACTTCAAGAGGGATTAAATGCTTGCTTCCAAGTTAAGTTTCCAGCCTATGACGAAGAGTTGCAACCTTTGAAGCTCCAAGAGTCTTAATGAATTTGAAAATCCAGATTCATTCATTTAATACTAAGTATATCAATTTATTTTAATGTATTTACATCTATGATGGTTCATGCATTGAATTGAAGAGTTTTGTTTGAATTTAGACAAATAAATGAAAGATTGTGACATTTCGATAGCTACCAATAGGCCAGCAGTAGTTTAACTAGTTGTAATTTTCACAATTAGAAGAAGAATTGAAAGTTGAATGAATTTTCATTATAGACTTTAGTCGGTAAAAAATAGCTTTAAAATTTTCATTAAATAGTTTAACCATCATATTTTTATGTCACTAATCTACCTTGCATTTGTTGTATTTAATGTATTAAAATGATTGAAATTGTAGATTCTTGAGCAAAAACGTGCAAGTGTTTTGATGTTTTTGAAGTGAATCTTTATACCTTGATTGATTGTTATTTTATTTTTTCCTTATTGGGTGGCTTCTATTTTTTTTTTTTGAAAATTATTTTAAATGACAAAACTGTTAAAAATATTTACAATTAATAGCAAAATATCACAGTCTATCTGCAATAAACTGCGATAGATCACAATAGACTATTATCTATGTGTATTATGACATAAATAGACATAGATAGTAGTCTATTATAGTATATCATGGGTAGACTAATAAAACTTTGCTATATTTGTAAATATTTTGGTTCATTTTCATATATTTAAAAATAATTTTTTTTTTTTAAATTTAAGTTGTGTATATTTTTTTGATCCTCAACTTGCATCTACTCTTTCATAGAATGTTACGATTTTTTATTGTTTTTCTTTTCTTTGTATTTTACATAAGATATTGACAGATATGTACTATCTAACCTTAGAAAGGTGATACTTAAAACGCTTAGGATTTGTTAGTCGTTGTGTATCCCTAGAAACACTTGAATGCTTATTTGCGTCACGATCTCTTCTGTCATGCACGCCTGGTATGCGGCTCAAGAAAATCTCCTAGATCAATGGGATATCGCGTTAATGAGTATCGACAATAAATGCTGATGGCATCATTTTCGTCTATTTAAACGCAACCCCTCTCCTTTGAAGCATTTTATTTTCTTTCGCTTTTGCTTCAAACCGATGCTCCGCTCTTCAAAAGCTCTTATCCTGCACCAGTTATGTCCAGTAGAAAGGATTCACAAAACAACCCACTCCATCCAATCATCCTTAACCTTTATGCTTCCCAAGCCCCATTTAACAACCAAAGACCCACTAATCCTTTGTCTTCCCATCTTCCTCCCGTTCGCCCAACCTTTCAAAGCTTCGTGGCCTCTCAACCCAGCCCTCAAGTCGTTGAAATACATTCCGACTCCGACGGGTGTGTGGAGGTGTTAAACATACAATCTTTGAGCCAAATCGTCCCTTCACCTTCCCCAAGCCCTCCCAAGCGAGTAAAGTCATGTGTTTCAAAAGGAGCCATGAAGTCGTTCATAGAATCATCGGTTGAAAATTTTGAAGCAGAGAACCAGAGATTGCATTCAGAGTTCTAGGCGGCTGAGCAACCTGCCCTTGAGACACAGGTTTGTGACGAAGCCAATACACTAATCGGGAATAGTGAAGTCCGTCGGAGAGACAAAAGAGAAGTCTTCAGCAACATCCTCGAAGGCATTGCCCAAGAGGAAAGAGATGCAAAGGCAAGGGAGGATGATGGTGAAGTGAACCAACCCTTGCCTTCGTTAAGGCCACCTAGTACAAGAGGAACAGGTGAAGTTGAGGGAGACGCAGACGAGGAAGTGGCAATTGAAGAGGAAGAAGGAAACTTTGTGTGTTCCCCAGATGAGTGGGTCGCACATATACTTAGCGGGTTAAGAGATCCATTCAAAGCCTGCCTCTCAGATGCAAGGAAAGAATTGACCTCCCCAACAAGAGACATCCAGAGTTGCGCGAAGAAAGTCGGAGGTGTTGGGTTTTCTGCCCTAAAACTCGTAGATTGTAAATGTAATAATTTAACCATAATTAAATCATTAATAAAGAGTTATTGATGTGTTACTTCTGGTGACACTATGGATACGGCCCACTTTGTATTTGATACAAACGCAATGATCTAGCGCGTTCGTGTAGGTGACTTGCGAGTGGGGGTATCCTATGCAATGAGTTTACATAAGACCGAACCATGAAATAGTAATCACTAGATGTAACTCCGTTGACTAGTTAATTTTCTATTTCAATAGGATGACCTAGGCAACTTAGTCCTAATTATTGAGTATATTATGAACTCCTGTCCACGAGGGATTGCCCTGTGATTTGTATGGGTGAGAGTGTCCATTTGCCGACTCAATATGCCTACCATCTTGGGGACAAGACCGAGTGGGGAGCTGAGGACATAATTATACAAGATGGAATTCACTCATTCCTATTTTTAGGGTAAGTAGATAAGTGTTCCCTTAAGTGGTGTCTCCGGGACTTGAACAAAAGACCCTGCCCTCTCACTGGCCCGAGAAGGGTTTCTGATTAATAGTTGGACCATAAACAGGTTGTTCATTAGAGAAGCACTAGTACTTAAGGATTTAGAAGTAACCCAAGGGTAACATGGTAATTTGACCCAGCTGGTGTTACGAACACTTGTGAAGGACCAATTTGCTATTATTTGTCTATATCCATGGACACATAAATATATCTGCAGTGAGAAGAGTGTAGCTGTGGATCTTTAGTGGAGTGTACCCATAGTTAACGAATATTGATTAATGTGGTTAATGAGTTTAGCCGATTAATCTCATATCGTTGGAGCTTTTGATCTGTAGGTCCATAAGGTCCCCTTACTAGCTCACCACGGACCAACAAGGATCAACTATGTTGAAAGAAAAATTTGAAATGTTCAAATTTATGAAGGAAAATATTATTTGTATTGAATACAATTAATTGCATGATTTATTATAATTTTTATTTGAATGTGATTCAAATGATAACTTTATAATATGGAGAATTAATTTAATTGAATATGATTCAAATAATTAATTATTTATTTGGATAAAATCCATATAAATAAATAGAGGGAGAATTAATTAATAATTTGAATTAGATTCAAATAATTAATTATTTAATTTGGATGAGATCCAAATTAAAGATTCTGCAGAAAATAGATAGAGGAAGAATTAATTAATTGATTTGAATTGAACTCAAATAATTAATTATTTAATGTGGACGAGATCTAAATTAAAGATTCTGCAAAAAAAAAAAAAAATTAATTAATTAAATAAGATTTAAATATTTTAAACCATTTAATATGAGATATTATTTGGGTAGATATTTATTAATATTGGATATTATTAAATATTTGATTTAAAATCTTTGCAGAGGGGTTATCCTAATAGAATTAGGAGTAACCCATAGAGAAATAAATAAGGCCCTTGGAAGCCTTTATAGAACACTCTCTAATAGAATAATCTATACGATTACACTAAAAATCTTCCTCTACTAATTCTCCCAATTTTCTCATAAAAATTATAAAAAAATTCCTCTTCCCATTCTTTCAAAGAAGTGGTTCCCACAGACCGGATCCTTGCCAGAGTCATAACGAGGAAGATCTCTTGGAAAAGGAAAACTACAAGGAGAAGACTACCGGTTTGAGAATTATAGATTGGTAAAGGTATGATGCTTAACATTTTCTTATTTTTTGTATTTCTAATTTTTTCAATAAATCAAAGAAAGAGATCACACGCTTCCGCCGGAATTCAATTCCCTTAAATTGGTATCATAGACAATCTTTGATTCTTGATTTGAATTAAAAATCTTTTTTGGTGGGTTTTCTATATTATTGAATGTGGTTTGGGATTGAATGTTTACTGTAAAAATGGCCATAGATTTACAATTTTTTGATTTGATCAAATGTAAAGGCCCCTGTGTTTTTGGGCTTATTTTTATTGTAAATTACTGTTCTATAAATCCAATTTTGAATTGGGGATGTTCCAAAAAGAAAAACGACACCAAATTTGTCCAAAATGGATGAACGGAGGCCAAAAATTTGAGCAAAGAAGGTCTTTGCACAAAAGGGGAAATGGAAAAAAAAAAAAAAAAAATAGACGACGGCGCGCGGAGAAAATAAGGGCTGACGTCAGCAGGCACTAGCAGACACAGCTTAGTATCGACTCGCTCGCAACGCAGTTCAACTCTGGTTCACGCACTTCGGCTTTGGTTCAGGCAGTTTGGCTCTAGTTCATGCAGTTCGGCTCTGGGTCGCGCGTTTTGGCTTTGGTTTAGCTGCTGTTTGTACTGGTTCAGCTGGTTCTGATCTGGTTATTAGCATTTTTTTGCTTGGTTCATGGTTTTGGGGTCCGGTTTGAAGTAGTTCGAGGGTCTTTGGTCCAATTTTGGAGCGGTAGAAGCAGTTTTAGGAGATTTTTTTGCATAAATTAATGTAATTTATTTCTTTATTTTATCCTAGGGGCCAATTTTACTGGTTTAGTTGCTATTTAAATGCTTTATGGATGTCATTTAGTGATACCCACCATAGGTTAAGCATGTTCATGCATTTTAGTATATCAAAAATGTTATAATATGTGGTTTTAATGAATGATAATAATTTCATGAGTTATTTAATGTATGTTGATATATTAAATATATGAAATTGGAAAAGTATCATGTATGACTGATAACTTGTAGAAATACAAGTTATTATAGTCACTATTTGATTTAATTAGAGTAACTTTGAAGCTAAACGCATGATTTTGGTAGTTGAATGATGAAAAATGTATCACCATGCGTTGGCACTACTTACAAAAGAAAATACCTGAAAAACGATGAGCTTTTCTGTTCCTAACGCAGGGTTAAGAAGAAAAGAAGCGCAAACAATCAAGTACGATGAGACGAAGCTGCTGCGAGAACAAGTGGAAACCCATGCGTTGAGCCCATGCGTCGAGACCATGCGTTGAGACCATGCTTTGAGAAATAGTAGACACAGACGCATGCTCAAACAGCTGTCATGTCATTATGAAAAAGGACAACACTCAATCAGATCATGGTAGAACAAATAGGCTAACAATATGAAAAGTCTATGCAGCGTAGCTGAAATTTAATGCACAAGGTGTCAAGTCATCATGATATCAACTTTTTGATGCCTATAAATAGTCCAAAAGCTTCTCCAAGAAGAAAAGAGGAAGAGAGACCAGTTCAAGAGGCGAAAGCTCTGCACTATTTCTCCCTCACCATAACCAGCCTCCATTTCGAGCTCTTTTGAGAGAAGGATTCTAAGCATCTTCAGAGTCGTCTCCTAGTGAGTGAGAATCTTCACCTTATGCAATCTATGTATCAGATAGCAACCATCTCAAGCCTCCATGAAGCAAAATGTTTCCAGTGGCGGCTTGACACCTTTCATTTCTATTTTATTTCCATTTCTCTCCTTCTTGCTTATATTTTGTTAATGACATTCGAGAGAATGATTTATTGTCTTAATATGAGTTTGATTGACTATCATCTTCCATCTATTTCTGTATTAAATACTTTACACCATGTTGTCTAAATGCTAAATGAGTTAAATGTTAAAAGTTAGTTTTTCTTGAGCAATTACGAGTATGTTACATCTTCATTAATGCATATCTTTAGCTTGCATAACTTTGTCTGACAAACAAATGTAGTAAGCATGACTGTCGAGCTTGAGAGAGTGGATAGTTAATCTTTAGCATTAATTAAGACTAGATGAGTGCACAGATGTAGTTCATCTATTGCGAACGCAAACTTACCATGCGTCTTAGAGATAAGATTAATGTGGCGTCGAAACATCGAGAGATGGATTCACAAACGCAGTTTGTAGGTATGTAATTGTACTTAGAAAGTTTAGGTAACAACTAGCTCTTGCGTTCAACTCTACCTCTATCGCATGGTTCCATTCATTCTTAACGCATGCTATCTGACACTAAATTACATATGACTACCCATCGCCGCGTCCACCTCATTGTTAATTATAGAAAATTCTTTTCATTCTTTATGTATAGTTTTAGACACATACAACCAACAATTGCACATATTACCTGTATAGTTCACCGCATAGTCAAGCATCTAATCTCACCGCATAGTCAAGCATCTAATCTCACCGCATAGTCAAGCATCTAATCTCAACGCCTAGTTATTACAAATCCCTGCGTCCGACCCTAGACTCACCAGGAAACCTATAAATGCTTATACTTGAGTTTTTATAGGAAAACTTGCTTAATCATGACCACATCTAGAGTAATTCTCGATGCATCCTTGTACGGAAATGATAAATCTATTTTTGTTCAATGAGTTAAGAAACTCAATTTAATTTGAATAGAAATTCACACGAACAATGACATTAATTAAATAAATACAAATAATTATATTTATTAATGTTTTGTTAATGTATGATTTATTTATTTAATATAAGTGTTATATTTTAAATGAAAATCAATTTGCATTGAGCACGATACATCCATAGATTAATATAATTGTTATAATATGTCATGAAATGCATGTAATATCGTTGGTTAATTAATTTGAATTTGATTGTTAATTAACTAAACCATAGAAAGCATGTTATAGGGCTAATCATTAAAATTCATAATAGTTATAAAATTTATGATTAATAACCGTCAAACTATAATTAAGAATTGCATGCAAACATAAGATCTTAGGAAATTGGTTTTAAATTGTTTAAAATTAATTTAGACCTAAGATCACATTAACTCTAATAAGATTAGAATTTTTTCTTGCTTTGTTTTAAAATAGTTTTAAAATATGACTAAGTAAGACAAATAGGACTTTTTAGGTTATAAGGGAACTCTACCATTTCAATTCTGTCAAAATTGGGGATATTTAAGTTGACGGTTTATGGAATACCTCCTAACTGGGAACTGAATTGAATTAACCTAAGACCTATTAATATGCATTGTCACTAGGTTAATTAAATGATTTAATTCACCCAGAACATTAGTGTAAAGACCTTTTATAAGAGTTATAATAGGCATAGACTGAGATAGATTGACTTAGCCGAATTTATCTAAGTTAAATAACCTTAAGATAAGGTAGGACATTTTAGTGGGAGAAAAATTACAAAATGAGATGTTTATATGAAGTTTTGCTCCTACGTCCCTGATTATTCACACCGTGAGATCCATACTCGACTTCGTGTCGCCCTGGGAGCGGCTTCCCTTCGGAAAGTGTTTGTATGGTTTAATAACAAGGTGAATGGGAAAATGTCTATAGTAAGTCGGAACAGGACACGTGTCAACGTATCCCTTGGTCTCCAACCCTAGGTCGCACCTTAAGATTCTTATGATCCACCTGCGTGTCATCCTGGAGCGACCATCCTTTCAGAGGCCCTGATCATAGGTTTCAAAACACCGCGAACTCCTAAAAAGGATAGGTTCACTTAGGTTAATTACCAACAATTGTCTTTCCTAACGGTAGCTTGTTGGTGCGTACCTCTGGGATAGTGGGAGGGTTACACTTATAGGTATGAGTTAAGAGTTAACAAATCCTTGACCAAACAACGGTGGCTAATATCTATTGGAATATGAGTTATTCTAGAATTAGAATTAGTTGAGAAATGTCTCAATTCAAAGGAGGAGTGGCGAATCACCCTTTTGGTGGCTGTTGCTCTAAACCATCTCTAGCATCGTTGCAACAACTAAATCAATAGTTTATTAAGGTTTCTTTGATTGCTTTTTTTGGCTGAATTGATTGGATTACTTGCAATTTTGTTTGCTTGTGTAATCGGTTAAGGCAAATATAACTAAAACGGTTAATTATTTATAATTTCAACATGTCTTCCTCAGTTGTCATACTGTTTAAAAATGAAAAACTAACCGACGGAAACTACACAACATGGAAATCTAACTTGAATACGATTATGGTTATAGATGATCTACAGTTTGTCTTAACGGAGGAGTGTTCTCTTATCCCCCCTTGTAATGCATCCCAATCTGTTAGGGATGCATATGACTGTTGGACAAAGGCCAATGACAAGGCTCGAGTCTATATCTTGGTGAGTTTGTTTGACATACTCAGCAAGAAACATGGGCCATGATGAATGCACAACAGATCATGGAGTCCCTCTAGGAAATGTTTGGACAACCGTCCTTATAGACCCGACACAAGGCCCTCAAGTACGTTTATAATGCACGTATGAAGGAAGACTAATCGGTGAGAGAACATGTTCTCGACATGATGGTCCAATTCAACATTATTAAAATGAACGATGCGGTCATTAGCGAGTAGAGTTAGGTGTCTTTTATTCTAGAATCTCTTCAGAAGAGCTTTCTCCAATTCCGCAGCAATGCGGTTGTGAAGAAAATTGTGCATACCATGACAACTCTCCTGAATGAGTTACAAACTTATCAGTCTTTTATGAAAAATAAGGGATCGATCGATGGAGAGGCAAATGTTGCCCATTTCAAGAAGTTCCACAAGGGTTCATACTTTGGAACTAAGTCTGTTCCCTCATCTTCTGATCCTAAGAAGATCCAGAAAAAGAAAAGAGGGTAAAATGATGCTCACGGTTAGAAAGGGAGACGCCATTTTCGGCTCATGCAATGGGAGCTGCAAAATTGTTTTTTGGAAATAGAATTTTAGTTTTAGAAAATCTATATATAGTTCCTGAACTAAAAGGAACTTAGTATCTATTTCCTATTTAATTGAACAATTGTACTCAATTATTTTTTTTGTTAATGAAGCGTTCATTTTGAAAAATGGTGTACGTATTTGTTCTGCTAAATTAGAAAACAACTTATATGTGTTAAGACCAACTCAAGCAAAAGCACTTTTAAATCATGAGATGTTTAAAACTGCTAATACTCAAACTAAAAGGCAAAGAATTTCTCCCAGTAACAATAGTATTTATCTTTGGCATTTGAGATTAGGTCACATAAATCTTGATAGGATCGGGAGATTGGTAAAGAATGAACTTCTAAATGAGTTAGAAGATAATTCATTACCTCCATGTGAATCTTGTCTCGAAGGTAAAATGACTAAAAGACCTTTTAGTGGAAAAGGCTATAGAGCCAAAGAACCTTTAGAACTTATACATTCGGATCTCTGTGGTCCAATGAATGTAAAAGCTCGAGGAGCGTACTTAATAACTTGTAGAAATACAAGTTATGATAGCCTTTTTCTTAGATAAATAGAGATTAAATAGAGAAGCATGCGGTAAGTTATGTTAATTTTTATTAAGAAATCTTCCTTTACGTTATACTAATGTATTTTTATGAAGATAAATGATTTTACCACTTTTTGAGCCTAAAACGCATGTTTTGACAGAGGACTGCAAACGATGCGTTGATGACTTCTTAACGCAGGAACCAGACGATGCGTTAACAACAACTCAACGCATAACTACATGTTAGCAACCTACAACGTGTTGACATCGGCCAAACTATTCATGGACGCATAGACGACCATTAATGCAAGGTGCTGAGAATCAAATAAGAATCTTGAGAGATTGACGAATGATTGACGAACATGATTTGTGGCTAAAGTGGTGGATCTTAATTGACTCGAGAATCACGCAATCAGGCGAGATGGACGCATAGTATCAATCTCGCCGCCAATCAAGCAGATTTGTCATTAATTGCAGACGCATCATCTATAAAAGGGCAGCTATGCGAGATGAGAAAGGGTTGTTGATTCTCGAAAGAACTCCATAAGTGACAACAGAGTTCTCTCAGACTTCAGCCGGAGACGAATAGCTCAAGAGAGAAGAGTCTTTCCTCCGCCGGACCACTTCACAGCAGAACATCACGCTTTCATCCGGGCGACTCAAGACATTGACGCCTTCCCTTCTTTCTTTCTTATTGTTTCTATCTTAATTTTAGATTTGTGTCAAGACATTGAGCTTATCGAAAATTGTATCCCATTTCATCAATATAATTATCTTCCATGTCTACTCATTTCTCTAAACTTTCCGCTTTTTACTTTCAAACCATGAGTAACTAATCACTCAAGGGTCTAGGGTTGCGTTAGCATTTAACTAGGAACCATAGTGTAATTATTTCATCTTGTCAATTGCAATCTTAATCTGATGCTTATGTCCATCTGACAAATCGACATAAGTAGTAATAATCAAACTGCTCGATAGGGTAAGTGATTGTGGAACTCAATTGACAAGGGCCAAGTAGTGTTACCTGTCTATGGGGATAGCCTTGGTTCTTAACACTCTCATATGCGTTATATAACGCATAGCGGCTGACAACCGAGAGAAGAGTCGCAAATATGAATAGAATACTACTATGCGCTTCTGACGTTAGATGTTAATCAACCCGAACCCTTTCTTTATCCATTCATTCACATCTTTAGTTGAATTTGCTGTGTCGCATGCTTTCCATCTTTCACAATTTTAGTCTAGTGTACAAACAATCGCTTTCCGTAGATTAAAAACAACTCTCTCAACTATTTCTTGGTTACCACTGCAACGCATGAAATCCACATAAATACTAAATCAATATAATCCCTGTGTTCGACCTCGAACTCACCGAGAAAACCTACTCCTTTGCTTATACTTGGGTAAAGGATAGGAAAACTTGACAAGATCACCAACGCATAGTAATAGGACGCATAGCATGTTCAAAGCATGATATGTTGAACCCATAATCATATCATTTAGCACCTTGCGTTAGTACAATTACACCACAACAAGTTTTTGGCGCCATTGCCGGGGATTATTTCATTGATTTAATTATTTTATTTGGACTATTGTGTTGTAGGATTCCTCAGTCGAAGGAGTATAGTAAGTTTCTCCTTTGCCAGAAGCTTCTAACAGTATCTGAGTGACGGGAGCAATCCATAGCTCAATATTGACCCAGAGATTGAGAGGACCTTCACCCGAAGGACAAGGTAGAATTGAAGAAGGGCCAATTGCTTGGACCTAATTCACACGGCTAGGGAGGAAAATTGCCTGCGTCAGCAGGAGGATTATTGGATATGACTTACTCCTATGCTGAAGATATTTTCAACAGAAATTCATGAAACATCAATGAGTGGGTGGACGACGAATATGAATTTCGCTCCACCAATAAAAGGCAAACGCAAGCTGGAATGCTTGAAACTGATGCGACCACTAGCAGGGCTGAGTAGCAGCCGCAGAGAGGCAACCCTCCTGGTTTTGACCAATGGAATCAAGACCAGTATCATCAGTATTCGAGAGATCCGCAAGCGGACGCATCAACCTCATTTTAATCCTTGGAATCTCTTTTACGAGAATGTTTATCTACACGCAATGCGATGTTCCAAAGCCAAATCGCTGCAAATCCCGATTTAGAAGTTTATATGATTCAAATTGCAGAGGTGCTCGAAAATGAAAAGCAAGGAGCATTGCTAAGTACGACCGAAGTTCCAAGAGGGAACTTAGGAGAACAATGTCAAGGTGAGACATTGTTAAGTGGGAAAATCAATCCCACAGTGCATAATGAGGGGACACAAGGAAACTTGCAACCCCTAAACGCTTCAACAAGTCAACCGATGGAGAGTACTATGCATATTGTTCAACATCCATCATCATCCACCGAATCAGAGGAAGAGGAAAATATAGAGCGGAGAGAAAAAGCAACGCAGGCAGAACCTGCATCTGTATATGAAGATACTACTTTTGGACGCGTCCTGATTGACGTTCAAGAAGAGATCTCAACGCCCCGCGCGGGTGATCAGGTAAAAGTTAATCTAGTTAACGCGTTGAACGATCCTAATTATTTCCAATCTTGTCAGGTGAACGCGGCGTTGAAAAATGAAATCCTCAAGGACGGTGAAGATGGTGAAAATGATGAAATCAAATTACTCTCTGATGGTATAATTGAGGAATTAGACCGGAGCAATAGATCCGCGGCAAAGATCGAGTCGCTATTAAAAGAGCCTTCAACGCATGAGCTACAAACCAGACCAACGCATCCCAACTATGCACGCTTAAGGGAGGTCATAATGTACTTCATTGTCACCTCTACGTTGAACCCTGATCGCGATAAAGGCTCCAATGATTCACGCAAGTGTAATAACTGAGCTTGCGTCGAAAGGTCCCTACGGTTCTGAACACCTACTTTTTCAGGGACGCTTTCTTTTACCCTTGCTTTATTTTCATTCGAATTTGTTCTAGTATTTATTTTTATTTTATTTTATTTTGCTTTCTTTCTTCTGTTTGTACTTTGTTTTTAATATTTATTTCTTTTTCTTTAATTTTAGTTAGATAAGCATGAAACTAGGCGTCGAGCTTTAATGTAAACTATATGATTTCAACGCATCATTGAACTATGCGTTCAGCGATAAACGATTTCTGTGTTTATCGAGTTAAGGTTAGGGGTAAGGTTAGAGCCGTAATATTTTGTCAAACGCATAATACTTAAATTACAACGCATAATCTAACCTAAGAACCATGCGTTCATCAGTTATGCGTTTATCAATAATTCAATGCGTTTAAGATAAGGCAATAGGTGAAACGCATAAGTCTTTTGAGTCTACGCGTTTTTCCCAGAAAAACACTCAAGTGCTAAAACACTCAAGTGCTCTATGTGCGTTAAGTAGCCGCCCATCACACTTGATGGGTGTGCGGCTCAATAAAATCTGCCCTGATCAGTGGGATTCTGGATATCGCGTATCCGCATTTATTACCGACGGCTCAATCAGCCCTTTATAAACGCGATCCGGTTTCCCATTTTCCATTTTCGAAACCTTTCACCTCTATAACCTCCGGCGATTTGTGTTCTACGCAGAACCTTCTATGTCTAGCCATTCAAATCCACAAAATCAAGAACACCTCGCCAGCAACATTTCCCCAAGATCTTCTCACAACACCCAGCACTCGACTCCACCTTCGTCATCATCTACACCAGCCCCCGAGGTATTTCTCAACCCTAGATCTCCATTTTTCTCTCCACCAATATTTCATCATACCAGACCTGTGAGGCCTTTCGCTTCTCCGGTCCGACCAAGACCTCCAAATCCCAGCCCACCATTTATCCTAACCTTTTCGGCATCTCGAATCAGGGCTACTGCCCAAAGACTGCCCATAAACCCATTTTTCCGACCATTCGTCAGACCCTCAACCCGTCCACCAGTAGTCGACGTTGACTCCGATGACTGTGTGGAAGTCCTAAATATCCAACCCTTGAGCCGAATCGACCCTGTACCAACTCCGAAACCCAAAAGCCGAGTCAAATGTTGCATCTCTAGGCCCAGAATGAAGAATGTGAGGGAGTTTTCTGCCGTGAACTTCAATGTCGGAAGCCAACGATTAAGTATGGAAAACTCCGAGGCAGAGCAAACAAACAAACAGAAGAAACACGTGAGCCTAATGCTCAGTGAGTGATGAAAAACTTCCAACTATCGCATATATACATATCACTAGAAATTTCTAAGTTAACTCATGCTATAAAGCACCACTAATACAAATATGCCTTTTTAGCTGTGGCGGAGCGACACTCAACGCACAAAACTTCATGTACCAGTTCTCATTACATTCACACCTGATTACTTCCACACTATTTCCCTTGACATTGTAATCCCTCAAGTGCCTTCACCTATTGTCCCTCAGCCTTAAGTTTTATCTTATCGGAGTTCCCATGTGCCTTCACACCTAAATCCCTCAGCACTGGGTTCCCTATCAGTCCACTGCTCAAGTGCCTTCACCCGTGATCCCTCAGCACTGAGCTAACACATACATTGGATTTCCACATGCCTTCACATATTGTCCCTGAGCATTGGAATCCACATCAAACATGTAACACCCTGTCCCTGAAAACCTAAGTATTTATATAATTGGTAAGGATAAAAGGATAAAGAGTGTGGATTAGCGGAACGTGTAAACGAGAAGTTAAGATTGTGTAATTACTAAATGATGGCCAATAAATTCTGTGCGTTGAAATGAATGGTATTAAGAAGAGGGTAGACATAATTCTGGAAATCAGGCTGACGCATGGATGGATAAGTTATAACGCATGTAATAGTTAATATTAAGTTACCAAGTTACGAGATTAAATGTTAATAATGGCAAGTTAAATGAGGTGAAGTACGATGCGTCGATGATGTAAAATGGAGTAGAACCATTGCGTGGGAAAAGTACTTTGCGTTGGCAACGCGTCGGAAAGTGAAGTGAAGGAAAGTAATGCATTAGGCGTTATGAAGAAATAGTACGGAGGAAAAAGAAACTTGAGTACTGATCACAACTACGCGTTGGTAAACCGTGCGATAAGCTGTAACTTTGCACTGAAGGTTAGCGATGGATTAAAAAACTATGCGATGAGCAATGGCTAGGCGTTGGGAGTTTGCTATGTCGATGAAGGTTCATTGGGCGAATCAATAAGTCCCTGAATATGGTATAGCTTGTGCGGAAGAGGCCGTTAAGCGTTGAAGGTTATTACATTGGGAAATTTCTATGCGTTGAAGAATTGCTATGCGATGGCAAAGCGACGCGTTGAGGAAACTGAAATTCTTAATAGTTAATAATTGGGAACAACCTTACTTAGAAATGGTTTTATGAGCTAACAAAAAGGAATCTGAGTTCAGGCGTTGGATATGTTGTAGGGTGGAAAGCAAATCTAATAGGAGGAATCAATAGAAGGATGGATATTAGAACAATTGTTAAAGGAAACAGCTAAATATGGGAGAAGTTAGGAAGCAAAGCGTTGGGTATACCTAGTGAACGCGTAGTAGGGTAATCTCGAAATCTAAAAGGTTGAATAAAAGGATTATAACTTGATTTATGTTATACATTCTGAAGGTACAGTGATGTAGAGGAAGTTAAAAGGAAATATTTACTAATGGCCAAGAGTGAAAAGTGAAATAGCAGAGTGTGGAATAGTGTTGGTAAGAAGTCTTGCTATGAGTTGAGAAGGTTATCAGCTATGCGCTGAGGGGTTCACGTGTTAAAGATGGCTATTAGCTATGCGTCGAGGGGCTTATGAGTTGAAGGTGGCTACCATTGGTTGTTGAGGTTATACGTTGCGGAGTTTAACTTCATGATAAATGGTAAATGGTAATGCAACTTCGATCTCGGGTAAACGCATAGGAAGGAATGTAGGAAGGAAATGGTTAAAGGAATAACCTCGGGATATAATCCAAGAACGCATGGAGGGATAATCAAGGAACCTTCCAGGAAGGCGGACATGGACGCAGGATGTAGTAAAGGTGAATGCAAAAGGACAGGGCAAACGCATAGGGGAAGAACTAGAAATGGAAATAGAGGTAGTAAAGCTGAGAGTGGTAAAAGGAAGTAAAGAAGTCAAATTTGGAAGAAGGGTCCATAAACGCATAGGAACACAGGAATGATTGGGTAGTTGTATATTGGAACATAACGGACGCATAAGGTAAGCCTATATGCCAAGTGGTTATACATGATTAGGACACCTCATTAAGTAGGAGGTGTTAGAAAGCATGATAAACATTTCATGCAAAGTAACACTTGGACTAATGCATGATTAATTAAGTATGCAACATGACATGTGGCAAACAAGTGGCAGCAAAAGAGGAGAGGTAGAATGATAAGTTCTCTATAAATAGGACCTTGAGGGGAAAAGTAATGACTGATGATTCGGTGATAATAATCCTTGAGAGAAGGAAAGAAAGAGAGTTGGAAGAAGAAAACCTTGCATTTGAAGGAGGAAGTCTGCGGCCAAAGACAACCTTGACACTCAAGTCATCTGGTGTTAAAAAGTTGGCTTGCGTCGAGAAGGGTGAACGCCACGATGCGTTCAAGTTAGACCTTGCATCCAGGGAAGGTCGACGCATCCGAAGGAGTAAGAAGAGTGAATTTGCACCTTGCGTTTAAGGGCAGGGTTGCGTCCAACCGGTTACCAAAAATAGTTTGCGGGTTAGAAGCCCAAACCCTTGCGTTGAAGGAGCTCGGGAAGACAAGGATTGGAAGGAAAAGAGGAAATATCTTAAGTATTTGTGAGTGACTCTCCTTTTCTTTCAAACTGAGTTTTGTTGAACTGTTCTTATATGATATGGTTTATGACAACTGATTTCTTGAAACGCATCGTTTAAAAGGCATGTAATCTTATTGTTTTACTATATTAAAAAGCATGTTGCAAAGTACAGTTTAACAAGAAACATCTTGATTTCTATGAAAGGTTTTATATGAATGATCTACTCAAAATGATTGATAAAATGTTTAAGAGGAGGCTCAGTGCTTATCTCTTTAAGAAGGCTCGTGAGTTTCCCCGGGACCCAGTACTCAAGGACATGAGAAGGTACATGGGCAACCCGTCATATTCCTATGTGCACATAGAGGTTACACTGGCTAGTGCATCGAGCTTGCTCTGCTTGAAGCCAGGGATGATTTCAACGTTGAGTGTGTTGAGCCTTGCTCCACCCCAACTAAGGATGTTTTCGATGTTGAGAGCATTGAGCTTTGCTCCGCCTCAACTAAGGGCAAAGATTGAAAAACCAAACGGTTTTCTATTTAAATAATCTGGAAAACGATTCTATGGAGTTAGAACGGATTTACGTGATTGACAAAGATTTGTGGAAAATCTATTTCTGTTGAATTAACGTGTTAAATCCTTATTTTAATGCGTATTACTGTAACATGCCTGTTTTCGAATAAAAGATAGTTTTACAAAACTTGTCACTCACTTCGCTACAAAATCTTCTGCTCTTCAGCGATACTACAGTTTGAGCGACACCTAACAGCCTCTGTTCTCTTCTTTTCCTTCTTACTCTTTCTTCAACCTGCTATATATCGCATTTCGGCCAAAATTAGGACTTCCTTTCCTCTACGAACTTGTAAAGAAACAAGTCTTTTATCTTACCTTAGAGTCTCGTGAGAGGAACCCTCTTCGTTTGAGATATATCCCCAAACAACCCCGAATTACTTCTAATCGTTCAACAGCTCAGCTTTGATCTCTTCTACCTGGAGTTTAACACATATTTACTCAAATTCGGCTCAAGTATCCTTCATGAAAATTGCTAGAAATCGAGTTAACTTACTAACCTCAAAATTTCGACCCTAACCACTGCTTCCCCAGATCGTTCTTCCCCCAACACTGATCGATACTCAGATTAAGTAACATCAGTTGGATTCTCCATTCCAGCACAAGTTTCCTCCACGAAAACGACGAAAATTCCACCCCAATCCAACATAAACACCTTCTTCTACCTCCCTCCGTTGTTTAGCTTCGAAATGGAATCAACTCGAGCTCTAAAATGTGATCAAAATAATTGAATACTCGGTCCACACACATATATACACCACCGACTTAAACTCCACTTCGTCTCTATATAATAATCTAATCAACGCATACCTTCTGTACTTGGCTTCAGCAACGCATAACCTCAGTTTTGTATGTTACAATTCCCCAACGCCCCATCGCCGGATAGCTGACGAATGCATTGTTCTCTCGACCAATCTTCTATGCACCAACGCATACCCACTTTCAACGCATGGTAACTTCACCGCATAGTGACCTTCAACGCAGAGTGGCTCTCGACGCCTCGTGGCCTTCAACTTTCAACGCCTTATGGCCTTCAATACGTTCATCGCATAGTGACCTTCGATGCAGAGTGGCTCTCAACGCCTCGTGGCCTTCAACGCCTCGTGGCCTCAACGCCTCATAGCTTCCTTTACCTCTGCGTCCATGCCAAAACTACCTCCATCAACGCATAGTGCCACCAACGCATGGCCAATACTTAGCCATTTTTGCCCCCACACAATTCAGCCAACTTTTCCTACCAAATGCCCATCTCTCAGTCCCTTCTTATCTTGCCTTCTCACAAGCTCAAGTACGAGGCTTACATGAAGGGGTAAACCCATAGGGTGTAAATGGATCTATAAACGAAAGAGAGATGTAGCTAGGAAGGTACAGACCTTTAAAGCTAGACTTGTAGCAAAGGGTTATAACCAAAGGGAAGGGGTTGACTATGAGAAAACTTTTTCCCTGTTGTTATGCTAAAGTCTATAAGAATTGTCTTATTGATAAGCACTTCAAACGTGCTTTCTATCCTCTCAAATTAAGGGAGTTTAAATTAGATTTCACTTGTTTGCTAGTGGTTTTCAGGTTAAAATGAGGAAAATTAGAAGAAAAGGCCAAAATATCAAAACCGAGCAAGAATACAGCGAAAAAGAGAAGAAAATCAAAAAGTTGCGATAATTGGGGCAGCACCGCGGTGCTAAAACCCGAGAGGGTCTGCGCAAGAATCTGCCGCAGTGCCATGGTGCTTTCCAACAGCGCCGCGACGCCAGTTTACCATAAATGAAAAAGTTTATTTTTGGAAAGTTTTTTTGGGCGGAATACTTTATAAATTTGGGGGTTTCTAGCAACCCTAATAACAATTCAGAGCACAAAATACCAGACCAAAAGACCACAAGAAGGAGAGAAGTAAGTGAGAGTTCATAGAAGAGTTCAAAGAGTGAGTTAGTTTCAAGGAAGAGGAAAAGAGTTCGAGATAGTCGTGGTGCCATTCGAGTTTCGACGTGAGAGCCAAGGAAATCATGATGGCGCTACCTCAATCAAGAGCTTTTTTTCAGTAGAGTTTCCCTTTCTTTACACTTTTTCTTTGTCAATTTTCTTTAAATATGTTGCTTCAATCTATGAGTGGTTAAACTCTTTAGTTTTAGGGTTTTGATGAATTGTTTGTGAATTTATGTTGACATTGTAGACTTTCATGGTTTTGTTGGAATGATTATGCTTTTCATTGTTATTGTGTTTAATTCTTGTGGATTGCCATATTCACATGTTAGGTGAGATGTATGATTGAGAGATTGTATGTTTAACTTGATCTATAACAATAATCTATCACGAGTGTCACACCCTACTTTTTAAAGAAACGATGCGTTGAAGAGTTTATGAAGAAAAGAGGTAAAAGACCATGTTGGACCCATGATCAGGGCTAGGTAACGCATGGTAAGGGTGGACACATGGAAGTAAACCGAGAATGGAAAGAAGTGAAGTGAATAAGCAAGAAAAGAATAAAGTTAAGTTGTGAAGTAATGAAGAAAGTTGTGAAGTAAACATAAAAACTGGTGCGTATGGTGAACGCATGCTAATCTATCTTCAGAGATAGTTTAAGTGCAAGGAAAAGGATCAAAAGATTACCCTTGAGAATAATCAAGGAATGTTCGAGGATAGGAAGATGGTCATGGACGCAGGATGAAGGTAAACGCGATAGGACCAACGCGCAGAGAAAGAGCTTGAGAAGGAGTTGTTATGAACATAAGAAAGAAGTTGGACGCATTGTATGACGCGATGGGATACAGACACAGTATAGTGCGTTTGTCATTAACGCCTAGTAGCATTGTGTAAGCACTGGTTTATTATAGTGCGGCTATGCGTTGAGGGTGATCACGAATGGTTGTGAACTGAAATAGTCGCCGCGTTGGCGGAGGAAGAAACGTACTTGGCTTACCATGCGTTGGTAAGGTTGTTATGCGTTGAGGTCCCTACGCGTTGAAGACAGAATTATCTTTATGCGTCAAAGAGTAGTATAGTTGGCTGAGAGTTTTCTGAGTAGTGAAGCTCAAACTTTAAAGGAAACTTAATGAACGCATGAGGGCATTGTGCTGAATAAATGGTTATCTGTTGGAAATGTTGGATGCATAAGATAAGTGTATAAGGCCAGGTGGCTATGTATAGATTTGACACCTTATCAGTATGAGGTGTTAAAGGGATGTTAAGTGTTTTATGCAAGGTGACACTTGGATTAATGCATGGTTAATTAAGCATGCAGCGAGACATGTGGCAAACAAGTGGCAAAAGGAGGGGAAAGGTTGAATGGTAAGCTCCCTATAAATAGAACATTGAAGGAAAAGGAGCGACTGACAACTCTTAGAGAAGAAATCTGGAGAGAAAGAGAAGTAGGCAGCAAGAACGTCTATGGTAGGAGTATGCGGCCAAGAAAGAAAGTATTTGACAACTTAGTTATTTTATGTAAAGAAGTTGTCTGGTGTTAAAAAGGGTCGGCTACGCGTTGAGGACAAACATAATGTCCAAGGTGAATGCGGCGTCCAAAGTTAGATGATGTGCTCATGATGGACCTTGCGTCCAAGAGAGGGCTACGCATCCGAAGGAGAAGTGAGAAGAGTCGGGGTGTACTTGGCGGAAATAACCAGCTTTGCGTTACCAACCTTGTGTTAAAAGGCAGGGTTGCGTTCAACCAAACTAACAGAGGAAAATGAAGCCTTGCGTTCCATAGTTAGAACGCTGCGTCCAAAAAGCTCGGGAAGAGGAACTAGAGGAAAGGAAAAAAAAAATTCTGTGGCAAGTACAGGTGAGTAACACCTGCGTTTTACAAAATATAAAAGAGATCTTTAAGAATATGATTTTATGGGTTTCTAATGGAATAATGTATGCGTTTTCATATATATAATGTCACACCCTACTTTTTAAAGAAACGATGCATTGAAGAATTTATGAAGAAAAGAGGTGAAAGACCATGTTGGACGCATGGTCAGAGCTAGGTAACGCAGGGTAAGGGTGGACGCATGGAAGAAAATCGAGAATGGAAAGATGTGAAGTGGATAAGCATGAAAAGAATAAAGTTAAATTGTGAAGTATTGAAGAAAGTTGTGAAGTAAATATAAAAACTGGTGCATGTGGTGAACGCATGCTAATCTATCTTAAGAGATAGTTTAAGTGCAAGGAAAATGATCTAAAGAATAGCCTTGAGAATAATCAAGGAATGTTCGAGGATAGGAAGATGGTCATGGATGTAGGATGAAGGTAAACGCGATAGGACCAACGCGTAGAGAAAGAGCTTGAGAAGGAGTTGTTATGAACATAAGAAAGGAGTTGGACGCGTGGTATGACGCGATGGGATACAGACACAGTATAGGGCGTTTGTCATTAACGCCTAGTAGCATTGTGTAAGCACTGGTTTATTATAGTGCGGCTATGCGTTGAGGATGATCACGAATGGTTGTGAACTGAAATAGTTGCCGCGTTGGCGGAGGAAGAAACGTACTTGGCTTACCATGCGTTGGTAAGGTTGTTATGCGTTGAGGTCCCTACGTGTTGAAGACAGAGTTATCTTTATGCGTCAAAGAGTAGTATAGTTGGCTGAGAGTTTTCTGAGTAGTGAAGCTCAAACTTTAAAGGAAACTTAATGAATGCATGAGGGCGTTGTGTTGAATAAATGGTTATCTGTTGGAAATGTTGGACGCACAAGGTAAGTAAGGCCAGGTGGCTATGTATAAATTTGACACCTTATTAGTGGGAGGTGTTAAAAGACATGTTAAGTAAATCATGCAAGGTGACACTTAGACTAATGCAAGGTTAATTAAGCATGCAGCGTGACATGTGGCAAACAAGTGGCAAAAGAAGAGAAAAAGGTGGATGACAAGCTCTCTATAAATAGAACTTTGAGGGAAGAGGAGCGACTAATGACTCCCAAAGAAGAATTCTGGAGAGAAAAGAGAAGAAGGCAACAAGGACGTCTGTGGTAGGAGTATGCGGTCAAGAAAGAAGGTATTTGACAACTTTGTTCTTTTATGTAAAGAAGTTATCTGGTGTTAAAAAGGGTCGGCTATGCATTGAGGACAAACATAATGTCCAAGGTGAACGCGGCGTTCATAGTTAGATGACGCGTTAATGATGGACCTTGCGTCCAAGAGAGGGCGACGCATCCGAAAAGGAAGTAAGAAGAGTTGGGATGCACTTGGCGGAAATAATCAGCCTTGCGTTACGAACCTTGCGTTGAAGGGTAGGGATGCGTTCTGTAACACCCTATCCCTGAAAACCTAAGTATTTATATTATTGGTAAGGATAAAAGGATAAAGAGTGTGGATTAGCGGAACGTGTAAACGAAAAGTTAAGATTGTGTAATTACTAAATTATGGCCAATAAATTCTGTGCGTTGAAATGAATGATATTAAGAAAAGAGTAGACATAATTCTGGAAATCAGGCTGACGCATAGATGGATAAGTTATAACGCATGTAATAGGTAATATTGAGTCACCAAGTTACGAGATTAAATGTTAATAATGGCAAGTTAAATGAGGTGAAGTACCATGCGTCGATGATGTAAAATGGAGTAGAACCATTGCGTGGGAAAAGTACTTTGCGTTGGAAGGGTTGGCAATGCATCGGAAAGTGAAGTGAAGGAAAGTAATGCATTAGACGTTATGAAGCAATAGTACGAAGGAAAAAGGAACAAGAACTATTAAGTACTGATCACGACTATGCGTTGGTAAACCATGCGATAAGCTGTAATTATGCACTGAATGTTAGCGATGGATTGAAAAACTATGCGATGAGCAGCGGCTAGGCGTTGGGAGTTCACTATGTGCCGTGAAGGTTCATTAGACTGATCAAGAAGTCCCCGATTATGGTATAGCATGTGCGAAAGAGGCCGTTAAGTGTTGAAGGTTAATATATTGGGAAATTTCTATACGTTGAAGAATTCTTATGTGTTGGCAAGGCGGCGCGTTGAGAAAACTGAGATTCTTAATAGTTAATAATGGAAAAACAACCTTAGAAATGGTCTTATGAGCTAACAAAAAGGAAACTAAGTCCAGGCGTTGGACATGCTGTAGAGTCGAAAGCAAACCCAATAGAAGGAAACAATAGAAGGATGGATATTAGAATAATTATTAAAGGAAATGACTAAGTATGGGAGAAATTCGGAAGCAAAGCATTGAGCATACTTAGTGGACGCGTAGAAGGGTAACCTCGAAATCTAAAAGGTTGAAGAAGAGGATTATAACTTGGTTTACGTTATACATCCTGGAAGTATAGCGATGTATAGGAAGTTAAAGGAAATATTTACTAATGGCCAAGGGTGAAAAATGAAATAGCAGAGTACGGAATAAAGTGTTGGTAAGAAGTCTTATTATGCGTTGATAAAGTCTATGCGTTGAGAAGATTATCAGCTAGGTGTTGAGAAGGTTACCAGCTAGGCGTTGAGAATGTTATCAGCTATACGCAGAGGAGTTCACGTGTTAAGGACGGCTATTAGCTATGCGTTGAGGGGCTTATGAATTGAAGGTGGCTACCATTGGTTATTAAGGTTGTGAAGTAAACCTAAAAACTGGAGTACGTGGTGAGCGCATGCTAATCTATCTTAAGAGAAATAGTTTAAAGTGCAAGGAAAAGGATTAAAAGAATAACCTTGGGAATAATCAAAGAATGTCCAAGGATAGGAAGATTGTTATGGACATAAGGAAGAAGTTGGACGCATGGTATGATGCGTTGAGGTACAAACGTGTAGTATTGAACGTTTGTCATTAACGCCTAGTGGCATTGTGTAAGCACTAGTTTGTAATAGTGCGGCTATGCGTTGAAGGTGATCACGAATGGTTGTGAGCTGAAGTAGTCGCCGCGTTAGCAGGGGAAGAAACGTATTTCGTTACCATGAGTTGGTGAGATCGTCATGCGTTGAGGTCCCTATGCGTCGAAGACAGTAGTGTAGTTGGCTAAGAGTTAGAAAACTGAGTAGTGAAGTTCAAACCTCTAAAGGAACTCAAAGAACGCTGGAGGGCGTTGTGCAGAATGAACGGTTGACTATTGGAAAATGTCGGACGCTTAAGATAAGCTTACAAAGGCCAGGTGGCTTCATATAGATTTGACACCTTAAAGTAAGAGATGTTAAAGGGGCATGGTAATTGCCTCATGCAAGGTGACACTTGGACTAATGCATGGTTAGTCAGACATGCAGCGTGACATGTGGCAATCAAGTGGCAAAAGAGAGAAGTAGGATGGCAAGCCCTCTATAAATAGGACCCTGAGGGAAGAATAATGACTGATGTTTCGGAAGTAAGAATCCTCGAGAGAAAGAGGAGAACGAAGGCAGAGAAAAGGGACTCCTTGCATCTGTAAAAGGAGGCCTACGGCCAAGAAAGAAGACGATACTGACAATTTAGTCATCAGGTGTAAAGGAAGTGGACTTTGCGTCCAAGAAGGTCGACACATCAAGGAAATCTTGCAAAAGGTCAACGCATCCAGAAGATTTTGCACGCCGCGTCCATCTGAACAACCTTGCGGGTTAGAAACGCAAGCCTTGCGTTCAAGGGCTCGGAAACACAGGATTTCAAGGGAAAAAGGAAATTCTTAAGTGACTGGTGAGTGACTCTTCTTCTTTCAAAACTGAACTTTGTTGAAAATATTTTTATGTGATATGGTTTTGTGATAACTGATCTCATGAAACGCATGATGTTTGATCATATCATCTAAAAGACATGTTTTACCTGATTGTTTTACTACATTGAAAGGAATGTTGCAAGATGTAGTTTTATCAAGAACATTTTGTTTCTTATCAAAGATTTCATATGAATGATTTACTCAACTGATCGATAAAATGTTTAAGAGGAGGCTCAGTGCTTATCTCCTTCAGAAGGCTCGTGAGTTTCCCCGGGACCCAGTACTCAATGACATGAGAAGGTACATGGGCAACCCGTCATATTCCTATGTGCACATAGAGGTTAAGCTGGCTAGTGCATCGAGCTTGCTTTGCTTGAAGCCAGGGATGATTTCGACGTTGGATGTGTTGAGCCTTTCTCCACCCCAACTAAGGATGTTTTCGACGTTGAGAGCGTTGAGCTTTGCTCCGCCTCAACTAAGGGAAAAGATTGAAAAACCAAACGGTTTTCTACTTAAATATTCTGGAAAACAATTCTATGGATTTAGAACGGATTTACGTGAATGACAAAGAATTGTGGAAAATCTGTTCCTGTTGAATCCTTCTTTTAATGCGTTTTACTGTAACATGCCTGTTTTTGAATAAAAGATAGTTTACAAAACATGTCACTCACGGGGCTTAGCTCACGTTTTCCCATGTTTTCTAATTTTCCAGGTAGCAAGCGAGTTCGGGATGCTATGCCTACATCGAACCTCATCTGGGCCGTCTTTGGTAAAAAAGGAATGGTTGGTCAGTGAACCTTACAGAGGAGTCAAGGTTACTGACTTCACATCTTCTTTCGGGTTATGGAGGATATTCTGGGAGGGGGTGTGACACGTTCAATCGAGCTGACAAAGGAAAGTGGAGCCTTGCGTTCCATAGTTAGAACGCTGCGTTCAAAAAACCCGGGAAGAGGAAATAGAGGAAAGGAAAAGAAGTATTCTGTGGCAAGTACAGGTGAGTAACACTTGCGTTTTACAAAATATAAATGAGTTCTTAATGAATATAATTCTATGGGTTGCGAAGGAAATAATGCATGCGTTTTCTATATATAAAGGATACGATTATGTGATTTATAGAGACATAAGTATGCGTTTTATTAGAGAACTTTGAGAATGTTGAGTACTTGCTATGACCTATAAAACGCATGGTGAATGATTGATATTTGATTTCATGACTTCTCTGGAAAACATGGTATTATATGATTTCAAGAAAGATTTGGAAGTGAACTTTATGAAAAGCATGTGGTTTTATATTAAAATTTGGAACTGAATTTAGCATGCTGATGAGATGAGATCCGGAAACGGTAAATTCATGAGTTAGTGATATAACGTTTCCAAAATATGTTTTGTGTTATATTAAATTTGAAAAGGCACCCGAGGCTCAGGGACTTGGAGAATGCCAAAGGGTAGTCGTTTTTATTAAAATGGGACCCCAATGCTCCGGGACTCATAGAAGGCATTGTGGGCGGCCCGGATTATAAAGGTACCCAATGCTCAGGGACTCGTAGAAGGCATATGGGTAACCTGGATATGGAAATGGGACCCCAATGCTCAGGGACTCGTAGAAGGCATTGAGGGCAGGCCGAGTTCTAGTACCTATGTGCACATAGAGGTATATACGATGCTGATGTGTTGAGATTACTCCACACAGCTAGGGAAAATCGACGTTGAGTAGCGTTGAGCATTGCTCCGCCTCAACTAAGGAAAAAATATTTTATAAGAATGAGAATTTTGTGTATTTATTCTGAAACGGTCAAGCATGTTTTCACGATGATGTTTAAGTATAATTTAATCTATTTTGAAGTGATATGTTTTATGTGAGTTTGACCAGTTTTTTAGTTAAAATATATTGTTATCAGAAATCCGTTACTCACTGAGCCGTTAGCTCATTCTTTTAAATGTTTTCCATTTTCAGGTAGCATGACAGTTCCCATTACCGATCAAAGTCGAAGTTTGTCAAGAGCATTTGGATGGAAAGGTTGACAGTGGGTTACGTGACAGGGTAGTCGGTAACTGTTGTCTTCACATCTCTTCTTGGGTTATGGAGGATAATCCGGGAGGGGGTGTGACAACAAGAGTAGTTAGGTTGACAATAAAAGTTGCTAAAGACTATTCTTAATGTCATGTAATTTGTATTAGTTTCAAGAGATTAGTAATCAATCGAGTTGCATGAGAAAGGGTTGTTTTTTAGAGAAAATAACTTGGAATTAAGTTTCAGACTTATGCGTATGAATTACAATAAAATTCATGAAATCTATAATATTGCATGATGAAATAAACAAGGATTCATTACCCTAGAACTCTCTTTGACTCTTGTGTTTCTCACTTTATTACTTTCCTTATTTGGCTTGTATTTTCCATAATTAACAATATTAATTCCAATCCTCAAATAAAATTTATTCGATTCTAGAATAGCTAAGTAACATAAACCTTCATAATTGGATCTCCAGTGGAACAATATTCGGACTTCACCGTCTTATATTGTAATTTGACTCGTACACTTGCGGTTAACACTAAAAGTGTGCATCAAGTTTTTGGCGCCGTTGCCGGGGATCCAAAGAACGATTTTTTTTATTTAATATTCATTAGAATTGATAGATCTTAATTTGAGGTGTATATTATTTGGTTAAATATTATTTTATTTTATTTTATTCTATTTTATTTTTATTTTATTTTATTATTAATTTTTTTTGGTCGGTTTATGCCTCGAGATAATACTAATATTCTCCCTCTTGATCCTGAGATTGAAAGAACGTGTAGAAGGAATCTAAGGGTTCAACACAATCACATCGAGGAGGTGGCGGAGGAGATACCAAAGGCAATTCGGGACTACTTCCAATCGACATTACCGACAAATCAACCTGACATCATTAATGTGCCCATAAATGTCAACAACTTTGAATTAAAATCGGGTTTGATCCACATGGCTAGAGAGCTAGCCTTTAGAGGAAGAACCAATGAAGATCCTCACAAGCACTTGTAGGTTTTCTTAGAAATATGCGGAATGGTAAAGATGAATGGTGTTTCTAACGATGCAATTAAACTAAGACTTTTTTCTTTTTCTCTACAGGAGTGTGCAAAGGATTGGTTGGAAACCATACCTCCGGATAGCATCACAACATGGGAGATCTTAGCTCAAGCTTTCTTGAACAAATATTTTCCACCGGCTAAATCTCAAAGACTAAGGACGGAGATTGGAACATTCTGCCAACTTGAGGATGAACAATTATATGAGGCTTGGCGAGGTATAAGGATCTCTTGAGAAGATGCCCTCAACACGGTTACCCAGATTGGTTGCAAATTCAACTCTTCTACAATGGATTAGCAAGCTCAACCAAATCCATACTAGATGCAACCACTGAAGGCTCAATTTTTTCAAAGAATGCTCAAGAGGCCTCTTGTAATACCCTGTCCCCGAAAACCTAAGTATTTATATAACTAGTAAGGATAAAAGGATAAACGAGTGTGGATTAGCGGAACGTTTAAACGAAAAGTTAAGATTGTGTAACTACTGAATTATGGCCAATAAATTCTGTACGTTAAGATGAATGGTACTAAGAAAGGAGTAGACATATTCTGGAAGCTAGGTTCTAATGATTGCAAGTTGAATGAGGTAAAGTACCTTGCGTTGGAAAGGTTGACAACGCGTCGGAAATGAAGCTAAGGAAAGTAATGCGTTGAGTGTTGTATAGAATGATAGTGAATGGAGGTGAAGGAATAAGAATTGAGTATGGATTACGGCTATGCGTTGGTAAGCCTAGTATGGGAAGCTAGTGTAAAGGGAAGAAAGTAGACTGTTACCATAGCTTTGATGGATAAGTCGTTATTTTGATTGATATGTCAGGTATTGGAGAGTGTTATTATGTGTTTGGAGGCAAAGATGGAGCCTGACCAAGGGTTGTATTCGACCTACGTTACGATGAGAAGAATACCTTGAATTGGGGAGTAGTTGGATGCGATAGGCTAAAGGATTAATAATGAATTGATAAGCCGCAAAGTGGACAATAACTATGCGTTGAGAAAGTTAAATGGTGAGAAAATATTGGCTATGCGTTGAGGAATTCTGTGTTAAGGACAGCTATTAGCTATGCGACGAAGAGTTCATGAGTCGATGATGGTTACCATTGGTTATCAAGTCATACGCTGAAGAGCTTAATTTCATGATAATGGAAAATGTTATCACTATCTCAGGTAAACGCATAGGAAGAAGCTAAAGAAGGAAATGGTTAAGGAATAACCTTGGTATAAGATTTAAGGACGCATAGAGGGTAAAATCAAGGGACTTAAAAGAAGGTCATGAACGCGGAATGAAGCAAAGGTAAACGCAGGAGGGTAAACGCAGGAAGAAAGAATGTGAGTTGGATGTGGTAGTCAAAGGTAAACCACATGGTCAGAGGAGTGCAATTGTACAAAGGAGGAAATGTAGCTGTGAACGAATGTAAGAAAGGGAGTTGAACGCATATAAATGCGATAAAAATTTATGTATGATGTTAAGCTGAAGCGCATAGTAGTATGCATTTAGAATTTGTACACTTAAATAAAGGAGAAATGGAATAAAGGTAGTAAAGCCGAGGGTAGTAAAAGGAAGCAAAGGAGTTGAATCTGAAAAATAGTTCCATGAACGCATAGGAGCAAGGAGTTGGTTGTGTAGTTGTGTATTGGAACATAATGAACCCATAAGGTAAGTCTATAGGCCAGGTGGTTACACATGATTGTGACACCTCATTAAGTAGGAGGTGTTAGAAAGCATGATAAACATTTCATGCAAAGTGACACTTGGACTAATGCATGATTAATTAAGCATGCAACATGACATGTGGCAAACAAGTGGTAGCAGAAGAGGAGAGGTAGAATGACAAGTTCTCTATAAATAGGACCTTGAGGGAAAAGTAATGACTGATGATTTGGTGATAATAATCCTTGAGAGAAGGAAAGAAAGAGAGCTGAAAGAATAAAACCTTGCGTTTGAAGGAGGAAGTCTGCGGCCAAAGAGGAAGACAACCTTGACACTTAAGTCCTTCTGGTGTTAAGAAGTTGGCTTGCGTCAAGAAGGGTGAGCCTTGCGTTTAATCCGAATTCAACATAAAGGGTGAACGCCACATGCGTTCAAGTTAGGCCTTGTGTCCAAAGAAGGTCGACGCATCCGAAAGAATAAGAAGAGCTAGTCTGCACCTTGCGTTTAAGGGCAGGGTTCTTCCAACCGGTTACCAGAAATAGTTTGTGGGTTAGGAGTTCAAACCCTTGCGATCAAGGAGCTCGGGGAAGATAGGGATTGGAAGGAAAAGAGGAAAATCTCTTAAGTAATCGTGAGTGACTATTTTCTTCTTTCAAAACTGAACTTTGTTGAAATGTTCTTATGTGATATGGTTTTATGATAACTGATTTCATGAAACGCATGATGTTGATCATATTGTTTAAAAGGCATGTTTTATCTGATTGTTTTATTATATTGAAAGGCATGTTGCAAGATATAGTTTATCAAGAAACATCCCGTTTTCTATAAAAGGTTTCATATGAATGATCTACTGAAACTGATCGATAAAATGTTTAAGAGGAGGCTCAGTGCTTTTCTCCTTGAGAAGGCTCGTGAGTTTCCCCGGGACCTAGTACTCAAGGAAATGAGAAGGTACATGGGTAACCCGTCATATTCCTATGTGCACATAGAGGTTAATCTGGCTAATGCATCGAGCTTGCTCTGCTTGAAGCCAGGGATGATTTCGACGTTGGGTGTGTTGAGCCTTGCTCCACCCTAACTAAGGATGTTTTCGACGTTGAGAGCGTTGAGTCATACTCCGCCTCAACTAAGGGAAATGATTGAGAAACCAAACGAGTTTTTCATATAATTGTTCTTAAACGACTCTATTGATTTGGAACGATTTGATATAGTTCAAAAGAGATGCTAAAAATACGTTCTTGATGTATTGATGTACTTATCTTGTTTTATATGTATAAATGTAACATGCCTGTTTTTTATTAAAAGATAGTTTTACAAAACCAGTCACTCACGGGGCTTTAGCTCACATTTTCCTATGTTTTTTTTAATTTTCCAGGTAGCAAGCGAGTTCGGGATGCTTTGCCTATGCAAGAACCTCGTCTGGGCCGTCTTTGGTAAAGAAATGGTTGGTCAGTAAACCTTACAGAGGAGTCAAGGTTGCTGACTTCACATCTTCTTTCGGGTTATGGAGGATAATCCGGGAGGGGGTGTGACACCTCTACCATACTAGAAGACTTGGCCACTACATCGTACAATTGGTCATGAGTCTTCTCCAATCATTCCAAAAGCCACTAGACGATATGAGATGGACGAGATAAGTTTTCTAAAAGCTCAATTGGCTTCTCTCACTATTGCTCTATCTAAATTTTCTCAAGGAAGCCAAGTCCAAGCAAGTCCATCATCCATAGCTTCCCTTGCATCCATGGCAAACAACAAGAGCCAAGTGAGTTGGAGGTAGCCAATTATGTGGATAGAGGACAATACCGAGGTCAACAACAACTTCCAACTCACTATCATCCCAACTTGAGGAATCATGAGAATTTTTCATATGCTAACAACAACAATGTGTTGCAAGCACCTCAAGGATTCAATGGAGCGAGGAATGCAAAGACATCATCACTATAGGACATAATGCTTAACTTTGTCAAAGAGTCAAGATCAAGGACAACCACATTGGAGAATTTGGTCCAAGCTATTGCAAGCACCGTTCAAAGCCAAGGTAAGACAATTCAAAACTTGGAGGTTCAACTTAGTCAAATGGCCACTTCCCTCCAAACAATGTAAAAGGGTAAGTTCCCTAGTTGCCTCAAGAGAAACCCAAAGGAGGAATGTAAGGTCGTGACCTTGAGGAGTGGGAAAAAGCTGTCCATTTCCTTGATCAATGATGAAGATGATGAACCTCCACAAGAAGAGGATGTTCCACAACAAGAGAGTGCATCTAAGGAAAAGGAGAAATCAAAGTCCAACATAGGGTGTACTTCTAACTCTACTTCTTTTATCCCTAATACTTTACCTTTTCCTCAAAGATTTAAAAAGAAAAAGATTGATGCTCAATTTTTAAAGTTTTTAGACATATTCAAAAAGTTAGAAATTAACCTTCCTTTTGCAGAGGCATTAGAACAAATGCCTAAGTATGCCAAGTTCATGAAGGATGTATTGTCTAAGAAGAAAAGGTATGGAGATTATGAAATGGTTGCACTAACCGAAGAATGTAGTGTGGCACTAAAAAGGAACTTGCCTCCAAAACTAAAGGATCCAGGGAGTTTCTCTATCCATTGTCATTTAGGCAATAATAAGGTCACTAAAGAACTTTGTGATCTTGGAGCTTCTATTAACTTAATGCCTTTATCCATGTTTAGGAAGCTCAATGGTGGAGAGGTGCAACCAACTACCATATCTTTGCTTTTGGCTGATTGATCATTTGTTCATCCCTACGGTATTGTGGAGGACGTCTTGGTCAAGGTAGGCAAGTTTATCTTCCCGGCGGACTTTGTGATATTAGACATGGAGAAAGATGCCGAAGTCCCCATAATCCTTGGGAGACCATTCTTGGCCATCGGAAGGGCCCTCCTCGATGTGCAAGATGGAAAGCTCACATTCCGTCTTAACGATAAGGAGGTAACATTCGACATTTATAAAAGCCTTAAGCATCCGAATGTAGAAAGGTATGAGCATCATGAGCCAAGCACAAAGGTAACATGGTCTCTCTCTTCAAATAAGAATTCGGTGTATGATGAGCCTCCTTTGAATGATAAGACTAATGGCATGCTTGATGTTAAATTAGAAAATCCTATGAAGCTGATGAGCACTTTTAGTGTTAACCGCAAGTGTATGAGTCAAGTTATAATATAAAACGGTTAAGTCCGAATATCGTTCCACTAGAGATCCAATTGGGAAGGTTTAAGTTACTTAACTATTCTAGAATTGAATCAATTTTATTTGAGGATTGAAATTGAATATTACAATAGGGAAAATGAAAAATCAAACAAGGAAAGTATCAAAGGGAGAAACACAAGAGTCAAAGAGAGTTCTAGGGTAATGAATCCTTGTTTATTTCATCATGCAATATTATAGATTTTATGGATTTTATTGTAATTCATATGCCTAAGTCTAGAAACTTAATTCCAAGTTGTTTTCTCTCAAAGACAACTCTTTCTCATGCAACTCGATTGATTGTTAATCTCTTAAAACCAATACAAAATTACATGGCATTAAAACTAGTCTTTAGCAACTTTCATTGTCAACCTAACTACTCTCGTGATAGCTTAACAACGATTCATTGTTATAGATCAAATTAAACATATAATCTCTCAATCATACATCTAACCTAACATGTGAAGATGGCCAATCCTCAAGAATTAAACACAATAACAATGAAAAGCATAATTATTTAAATAGAACCATGAGTCTACAAAATTAACATGAATTCATAAACAATTCATCAAATACCCTAAAACTAAAGAGTTTAGCCACTCATAGCTTGAAGCAACATGTTTGAGCAAAAATAATCAAAGGAAGAGTGTACAGAAAAGGGAAACTCTACTGAAAAGAGGTTCTTGATTGAGGCAGCACCGTCACGAACTCCTTGGCTCTCACGTCAGACTTCGAAAGGCACCAAGACTATCTCGAACTCTTTTCCTCTTCCTTGCAACTAACTCACTCTTTGAACTCTTGCTTAATTCTCTCCTTTTTGTATCTCTTTCTAGGTCTGCAACTTTCTTGCTTTTTCTTGATTTTCTCTCCTCTTTTGGCTGCTAGAAACCTCCAAATTTATAGAGTTTGGCCGCCAAAAATTTATCCTAAAATACAAAATTTTCGTTTAAGTAACGCTGGCGCCGCGGCGCTGTCTCATAGTTGCTCTCGGGTTTTAGCGCCGCAGCAGCCATGTGCCACTTTTGTGTGTTAACCGCAAGTGTACGGGTCAAGTTATAATATAAAACGGTTAAGTCCGAGTATTGTTTCCACTAGAGATCCAATTGGGAAGGTTAAGTTATTTAGCTATTCTAGAATTGAATCAATTTTATTTGAGGATTGAAATTCAATATTTCAATTTTGGGAACAAGAAAAATCAAGCCAAAAAAGTATCAAAGGGAGAATTGCAAGAGTCAAAAAGAGTTCTAGGGTTTCGAATCCTTGTTTGTTTCATCATGCAAAATTATAGATTTCATGGATTTAATTCTTATGCCTAAGTCTAGAAACTTAATTTCAAGTTATCTTCTCTCAAAGACAACTCTTTCTTATGCCACTTGATTGATAGTTAATCTCTTAAAACCAATACAAAATCACATGGCATTAAAACTAGTCTTTAGCAACTTTTATTATCAACCTAACTACTCTCGTGATAGATTAACAACGATTCATTGTTATAGATCAAATTAAACATATAATCTCTCGATCATACATCTAACCTAACATGTGAAGGTGGCCAATCTTCAAGAATTAAACACAATAACAATGAAAAGCATATTTAATTGAACAAAACCATGAGTCTACAAAGTTATCATGAATTCACAAACAATTCATCAAAAACCCTAAAGCTAAAGAGTTTAGCCACTCATAGCGTAAAGCAACATATTGCAAAAAGAATCAAAGAAAGAGTGTAAAGAATAGGGAAACTCTACTGGAAAGAGGTTCTTGATTGAGGCAGCACCGTCACGAACTCCTTGGCTCTTGCGTCGGACTTCGAAGGGCACCAAAACTATCTCGAACTCTTTTCCTCTTCCTTGCGGCTAACTCACTCTTGGAACTCTAGCTTAATTCTCACCTTTTTGGATCTTTCTTTTGTTCTGCAACTTTCTTGATCTTCTTGATAATTCTCCCCCCTTTTTGGCTGCTGAAAAACTCCTAAATTTATAGAGTTTGGCCGCCTAAAATTTAACCAAAAATACAAAACTTTTCGTTTAATTAACGCTGGCGCCGCGGCGCTGACGCATAGCGCCACGGCGCTAGGGTTGCGACCAAAAATAAGTTGCTCTCGGGTTTTAGCGCCGCGGCAGCGCCGTCCCAGCGCCGTGACGCTGTCTTGCGTTCTTCAAGGATGCATCGAGGCAGCGCCTTCCCAGCGCCGCGTTGCTACTCTGCGTCCATGCTGATGCGTTTCTGCTTCAGCGCCGCGGCAACGCTGCCTTAGCGCCGCGGCGCATCATGCGTTTCAACAAGGATGCGTTTTTCAGCTCTTTTTTACCATATTCTTGCTCGGTTTTGATCTTTTAGTTGTTTCTTCTAATTTTCCTCGTTTTAACCTGAAAATCACTAGCAAACAAGTGAAATCTAATATAAAACTCCCTTAATTTGAGAGAATAATAAGCACTTTTCAAGTGCTTATCAGGCAGCGCCGTCTTAGCGCCGTGACGCTGTCATGCGTTCACCAAGGATGCGTCAAGGAAGCGCCATCTCGGCGCCGCGATGCTACTCTACGTCCATGCTGATGCGTTTATACTTCAGCGCCGCGGCAGTGTTGCCTTAGCGTCGCGTCGCTATTATGCGTCTAGACTGTTGCGTTTATGCTTCAACGCCACGGCAGCGTCGTCTCAGCGCCGCGATGCTGTCATGCGTTCAACAAGGATGCGTTTATGCTTCGGCGCCGCGGCAGCGCCGCATCGCTACCCCAAAATTTGTTCTTTTGAATTTTTCAGCTCTTTTTCGCCGTATTCTTGCTCGGTTTTGATCTTTTAGTCGTTTCTTCTAATTTTCCTCGTTTTAACCTGAAAATCACTAGCAAACAAGTGAAATCTAACATAAAACTCGCTTAATTTGAGAGAATATAAAGCACTTTTCAAGTGCTTATCAGAAGCCTGTTTCTAGTTGTGATAATTCTCCTAGTTCTTTTTGCATGCCTCGAAAACCTATAATGAATTATGAATAAATCATGGAGAAGCATGTTAAAAATGAAGTGGTGAGTCCGGTAAAATCTAAGAATAATGACTCCTTAATGAGTATTAACCACATTAGAAAAGATGATGTCCAACTTAATGATTTGTTGACTATCTCACTAAATACTAATGAATATGTTTGTGAGTGTCAATGTGGACGAATACTAAAAGTTCTAGATGATCCAAAGCATGAAAGGAAGAAACCACCTTGGGATCCACCGTGATTCGTGAGCCCCGTCTAGCTAGAAGACATTAAACCAAGCGCTTATTGGGAGGCAACCCAATTTTATTGCTTTCTTTACTTTTTTTTTTATTTTATTTTCAATAAATCTTTAAGTCACTCATATGCTTTATCTTTCAGGAACTTGGTTTATCACACAAAGTACTCCTTACACCAAGCCTGTTTGGTGGCTTCCCCCTTGCTCCCAGGCTTATTCTTTCTTTGTTAGATGCTCTTATGCATTGGAAACAATGCATGATTCTAAGTTTGGGGTGGGAGGTGTCACTCGTACTTTTGTGTGTTTTCTTATCCTGCTATGCATGTTAGTGAAGGTTTTAATGATCATATTCATGTTAATTTTGAAAAATTTTGAAAATTTTGGAGCTTTCAAAGTTAATGGGAATGTTGTTTATAGTTGTGTGCCTTGATGTTGATTGCCCATGATGAGATTCGTATTTGCATAATAGATGACTTATTGTGGAAATAAAATAGTATTATCATGAGTTAAATTTATTTAAGTCCCTCTTAAAGTCTCCCATATTCTTGAGCACGTAGCCACTTTAATTTAGAATCTTTAACTGAAAAAAGAATTAAGTTGGGTGTATTTTGTTGTCACTTCAAAACGCCCCACCAGTTAGAGAGTGGAAATGCATGATAGCTTATAATCTTAGACTAAGGAAAAAGAAAAGAGTATACATGCCTTGAAGAAAAAAAAAAGTGTACACAAAAATGTATGAGCTTTATTTCCCTATCTTTTTTTAAATGTTAAACTTGTAATGAGTATGCATGGATAGGGTAAAAAGAGTTGTCTTTGCTGTGATCAGTAAGGACGCCTGGGAATAGACTAGGTATGAGTCCCTACAATGAATGTGTGAATGTCAGTGCCTCTAGGTAAAAGAATGCAAGTTTAGGGCCCATGAAAAAAATATGATTGAAAGGCACCTTAGTGGACATATTACTCACTTGAAATGTATGAAAGCTTGAAGATTGGTGCATGAGCTAGAGTAAGGGGAAAACTAAAGAAACTCTCTTAAGTCCTAATTTGAGTTCTAGTATTTTAAAATTGATGGAGGCTTGCACACACACGCACATGGGAGATAGCAAGATTTGGCTTGAATGATTATAACAATATAGATATGGTTGCATGTTTCTACTTAAGCTCCAAAATGCTATTCTCTGAGACATGAGTCAATTGCACACTTCTTCATCTAAACTCCCTATTATTTGATTCTATTCTTTGCTCGGGACTAGCAAATCTCTATGTTTGGGGTGGTGATAAGCACTTGAAAAGTGATTTCTATCCTCTCAAATTAAGGGAGTTTATATAAGATTTCACTTGTTTGCTAGTGGTTTTCAGGTTAAAATGAGGAAAATTAGAAGAAAAGGCCAAAAGATCAAAATCGAGCAAGAATACAGCGAAAAAGAGAAGAAAATCACAAAGTTGTGGAATTGGGGCAACGCCACGGTGTTGCCGCGACACTAAAACCTGAGAGGGTCTGTAGAAGAATCTGCTGCAGCACCGCGACGCTATAGACCAGCGTCGCGGCGCCAGTTTACCATAAATGAAAAAGTTTATTTTTGGAAAGATTTTTTGGGCAAAAAACTCTATAAATTTGGGAGTTTCTAGCAGCCTTAATAACAATTCAATGCACAAAATACTAGACCAAAAGAGCCACAAGAAGGAGAGAATTAAGTGAGAGTTCATAGAAGAGTTCAAAGAGTGAGTTAATTGCAAGGAAGAGGAAAAGAGTTCGAGATAGTCGTGATGCCATTCGAATTCCGACGTGAGAGCCAAGGAGATCGTGACGACGCTACCTCAATCAAGAGCCTCTTTTCAGTAGAGTTTCCCTCTCTTTACACTCTTTCTTTGTCTATTTCGTTTAAACATGTTGCTTCAAGCTATGATTGGCTAAACTCTTTAGGTTTAGGGTTTTGATGAATTGTTTGTGAATTTATGTTGATATTGTAGACTTTCATGGTTTTGTTGGAATGATTATGCTTTTCATTGTTATTGTGTTTAATTCTTGTGGATTGGCCATTTTCACATGTTAGGTTAGATGTATGATTCAGAGATTGTATGTTTAACTTGATCTATAACAATGAATTGTTGTTAATCTATCACGAGAGTAGTTAGGTTGACAATAAAAGTTGCTAAAGACTATTCTTAATGTCATGTAATTTGTATTGGTTTCAAGAGATTAGTAATCAATCGAGTTGCATGAGAAAGGGTTGTTTTTGAGAGAAAATAACTTAGAATTAAGTTTCTAGACTTAAGCATATGAATTACAATAAAATCTATGAAATCTATAATATTTCATGATGAAATAAACAAGGATTCATTACCCTAGAACTCTCTTTGACTCTTGTCTTTCTCACTTTATTACTTTTCTTATTTGGCTTATATTTTCCATAATTAACAATATTAATTCCAATCCTCAAATAAAATTGATTCAATTCTAAAATAGGTAAGTAACATAAACCTTCACAATTGGATCTCTAATGGAACGATATTCGAACTTCACCGTCTTATATTATAACTTGACCCGTACACTTCGGTTAACACTAAAAGTGCGCATCACTTATCCATAGCCTCATATTATGACTATGAAATTTGGCAAATGGATGTCAAGATTGCTTTTCTGAATAGCAATTTTGAAGGGAGTATCTTCATGTCTTAGCCCGAGGGGTTCATAGCCCAAGGTCAGGAGCAAAAAGTTTGCAAGCTAAATCGATCCATTAATGGGTTGAAACAAACATCCAGATCTTGGAATATTAGGTTTGATACTGCAATCAAATCTTTTGGTATTGAACAAAATGTTGATGAGCCTTGTGTATACAAGAAAATCATCAAAAGTAAAGTAGCTTTCTTGTACTTTATGTGGAGACATCCTACTCATTGGGAATGATGTAGGATATCTTACTAATGTTAAAAATTGGCTGGCAGCCCAATTTGAAATGAAAGATTTGGGAGAGGCATAGTATGTACTTGGGATCCGAATCATTAGGGATCACAATGACAGAACGTTGGCCCTGTCTCAAGCAACTTATATCGAAAAAATATTGACTCGATATTCGATGTAGAACTCTAAGAAGGGTTTATTACCTTTCAAACACAGGGTTCATTTATCTAAGGAACGTGTCCTGAGACACCTTAAAAAATTGAGGATATGAGACGTATTCCCTATGCATCAGCTGTGGGCAGCTTAATGTATCCTATGCTCTTCACTAGGCCCGACATTTGTTATGCAGTGAGAATAGTCAGTAGGTACCAGTCCAATCTAGGGTTAGACCACTAGACTGCAGTTAGGAACATCCTCAAGTATCTTAGGAGAACGAGGAACTACAAGCTGGTGTATTGAGCTAAGGATTTGATCCTTACGAGATCCACCAACTATGATGTTCAAACTGACAAGGATTCTAAGAAATCCACGTCAGGATCAGTGTTCACCTAAAACGGAGGAGCTGTAGTATTGCGTAGCATCAAGCAAGGATGCATTGCAGACTCTACTATGGAGGCTGAGTATGTAGCTCTTCTGAAGCAGCAAAAGAAGCAGTCTGGCTCAAAAAGTTCCTAAATGATTTGGAAATTGTTCCAAACAAGGAATTGCCCAACACGTTATACTGTGACAACAGTGGGTAGTAGCCCACTCTAAAGAGCCTTGCAGCCATAAACGAGGAAAGCATATTGAGAGGAAGTATCACATGATGCGGGAGATTATGCAACGAGGAGATGTGATCATCACAAAAATCGCTTCGGAGCATAACATCGCTGATCCATTTACGAAGGCTTTCTCGGCTAAAGTGTTCTAGGGTCATCTAGAAAGTCTAGGTCTGCGAGATATATACATTGTGTAATCTAAGGCAAGTGAGAGATGTGTAATGGGTATATGGATGCTCTAGTTTATTGTATTTCCATACTTACCATTCTCACTTCTCTTTATGTACAACCCACTAGAGTTATGCCCTAAAACTCGTAGATTGTAAATGTAATAATTTGACCGTAATTAAATGAATAATAAAGAATTATTGATGTGTTACTTTAATAAGCATTATTGATTGTTTTTGTTTTGTCTTAATAACCCTAAATCTAATAAACTAACATCCTAGGCTATTTTATGAGTCCTGAACTGTATGTGAGGACATATGGAAATCAATATTCAAGATACAGTGACATGCGAGTGAGGGTATCCTATGCAATGAGTTTGCATAAGACTAGACCACGAAATAGTAATCACTAGATGGAACTCCGTTGACTAGTTAGGTTTCTATTTCGATAGGATGACCTAGGCAACTTAGTTTTAATCCTGAGTATATTATGAACTCCTGTCCAAGAGGGATTGTCCTGTGATTTGTATGGGTGAGAGTGGCCGTTTGCCGACTCAATATGTCTACCATCTTGGGGACAAGACCAAGTGGGGAGCTGGGGACATAATTATACAAGATGGAATTCACTCATTCCCATTTTTAGGGTAAGTAGATAAGTGTTCCCTTAAGTAGTGTCTCCAGGACTTGAACAAAGGACCCTGCTCTCTCACTGGCCCGAGAGGGGCTTCTAATTAATGGTTGGACCATAAACAGGTTATTCATTAGAGAAGCACTAGTACTTAAGGATTTAGAAGTAACCCAGGGGTAAAATGGTAATTTGACCCAGCTGGTGTTACGAACACTTGTGAATGACTAATTTACTATTATTTGTCTATATCCATGCACACATATATATATCTACAGTCAAAAGAGTGCAACTGTGGGTCTTTAGTGGAGTGTACCCATAGTTAACGAATATTGATTAATGTGGTTAATGAGTTTAGCCGATTAATCCATATCATTGGAGTTTTTGATATGTTGGTCCATAAGGTCCCCTTGCTAGCTCCTCACAGACCAACAAGGATCAACTATGTTGAAAGAAAATTTTGAAATTTCAAATTTATGAAGAAAAATTGTATGATTTATTATAATTTTTATTTGAATGTGATTCAAATGATAACTTTATAATATGGAGAATTAATTTATTTGAATATGATTCAAATAATTAATTATTTATTTGGATAAAATCCATATAAATAAATAGAGGGAGAATTAATTAATAATTTGAATTGGATTCAAATAATTAATTATTTAATTTGGATGATATCCAAATTAAAGATTCTACAGAAAATAGGTAGAGGAAGAATTAATTAATTGATTTGAATTAGACTCAAATAATTAATTATTTAATTTGGACGAGATCCTAATTAAAGATTCTGCAAAAAAAAAAAAAAAAATTAAATTAGATTTAAATATTTTAAACCATTTAATATGAGATTTTATTTTGGTAGATATTTATTAATATTGTATATTATTAAATATTTGATTTAAAATCTCTGCAAAGGGGTTATTCAAATAGAATTAGGAGTAACCCATAGAATTCTATAAATAAGGCCCTTGGGAACCTTTATAGAACACACTCTCTAATAGAATAATCTATATGATTACTCTAAAAAATTTCCTCTACTAATTCTCCCAATTTTCTTAGAAAAATTCTAAGAAAATTCCTCTTCCCATTCTTTCAAAGAAGCGGTTCCCACAAACCGGATTGTTGCCAGAGTCATAGCGACAAAGATCTCTTGGAAAAGGAAGACTACAAGGAGAAGACTACCAGTTCGAGAATTATAGATTGGTAAAGGTATGATGCTTAACATTTTCTTATTTTTCGTATTTTTAATTTTTTCAATAAATCAAAGAAAGAGATTACACGCTTCCGTCGGGATTCAATTCACTTCAGGAGGGACGAGGAAGAAGAAGCGCAACCTATTATGGAGGAACTCGCTCGTAGCAAGGAGATAGTGAGCAAGCCAATGGAAACGCAAGGGGCAGCCCCTTCGGAAATGAGCCCTGAGGACCACGCGTTAGACTCCAATGAAAGGCCTATTAAGGAGTATGTGGTGGCCAACGAAGCCAAAAGAAAAAGAAAAGATGAAGAGGAAGTGGCACCACTGATAAGAAAGAGTAAAAAAAGTACCGCAAGGGCCGGAAAAATCAGTCGAGCCCGCCAGAAAGGCTGCCAAGGATAAGGAGCCAGATAACGTAGAATGAGCGAACAATCCTGAGTCCGCCATCGTCGCAACATCATTTGATCGACTTAAAGAGAGAGTGTTAAAGAAAAGGATGAAGCTTAGAAAGGAGCTGAGGGCCCTCCGAAAAGGAACAAAGCATATCGCCAAGGCAGCAATAGCAAGTTAAAAGCATTGCGAGGAAGCGCGAGCTGAAGAAGAAGCATCAACGCTAATGCTTCAAATTGACCAAGCCGCAATCGCATTCGAAGAGGAGATGAAGGAGGAAGAAAAAATTGAAAGGGCAGCTGAGGAATTTGAAAAAGAGCTGCAAATTGAAGAAGATGCTAAGGCAGAGGGCAAGAAAAAGAAGAAGAGGAAAAAAAGTAGGCATTAGTCACCTATGAGGACAAAATGCATTGTGAGTGATCCAAGAGTGGAGAAGAACATAAGCACCCAAAAAGAGAAGAAGGAGAAGGAAAGAGAAAAGCCAACCAACGAAATTCCCACACTGTCCCTAGAAAGACACAAAGGAAAAGAAAAGATAGCTAAGGCTTCTCTCCGAATGGCAAAAGGCAAAAAGAAAACAGTCGATAAGATTCCCGCCAAGGCCAAAGAAAAAGCGAAGGTGGTCGATGCATCACCGAAGAAGAGTGAAGAAAAAGGGAGACACAAGCAATTCCCTGATCTGTTAATGGAGATAGGGTTTTTCCCGGAGGAAGCCCCACACCGGCCTACATCATTGACCTAATCAACCACCACGGCTGGTGAGAATTCTATGCTGGCCCAACTTGGATCCAGCCATTAATTGTTCGAGAGTTCTACAATGGGCTGATTGATGAGGAGGAGGATTTGGTGGTGGCTAATGGATGCAAAGTCTCTTTCAATGCCAGAGAGATAAACACAATATTCAAGTTGAGGGACGACCTAGATGCAGAGGGAAACCAGTTGATAGAATCTATATCGCATGACCACTTGCAAGATGCAATCTAGGTCATGGCCAAGCCTAGGGCTAAGTGAGATGTTTCACCCATAAGCATCCGAACATTGCCTGCGAACTACCTCCTGCCTGAGGCCAACCTGTGGGTGTACTTTGTGAAGAAATGACTTATCCTAACCACCCATGACAAAACAGTTTCAAAAGATAGGGTGATGACAACATACTACATTATGCAAGGAATCCGCCTGGATGTAGGACGCATAATAACAGCGCAGATTCGAGGTGTTTTTAGCAAGCCAAAAGGTTAGCTTTTCTTCCCTGGCTGATAATGAGTTTGTGCGTAAATGTTGTCATTGGGAGTGCTACTAAAGTGTTGGACACAGAGCAGATGCTTCTAGTCAAAGACATTATTGCTAACAAAACGCTGCGTCGATTGATGAGGGGTTCTTAGCATCAACTAGCTCCTGCGTAGATACCTAAAGGAACCTCCCAACCACTTCCCGCACCAGTAGCCCAGCCTACCAAGCCGTCTAATAAAAAGGAGAAAACTTAGAAATCCAAACTTAAACCCAAAGTCATGGCAGGTCCGGATGCCAAGGACTCAGACGCAAACCCATCTTCTCCGCATTTCTTGCCTCCACTTCCACTTACTCCAGCAGAACCAACTCCATCTTCTCCTCCTCAAGAAACGCATTGCCCCAACCCTTCCATAAAGCCTTCCTCAATACAACCTTCTTCTCCATCCCCCTCACCTCAAAAAGTTGATGACTCACATTATGGGATCATGATGCAAGTTCGTTGCAACCATCACCCACTGCATTTGATGAGACTCCAGCCACTAATCATCCTCACCAAACCCCTTGCCCGCAAACCCATGCTTAGCCTCAAGAGCACCACCTTGAACTTGAATGGGAAACCATGCAAACATATATGCAGCAAGCAATCTTGCGTCCCATGATGCATTCGCTAAATATGTTAGCTCGCTAAATCTTTTTAAAACTTTTAGGTGTTTATCTTCAATATCATTGTGTAAAGCATCTTTGAGTTATATCAATGAAAGCAAAACTTGTCCCTTTGAAATGCTATATGTCTCTTTGCGTTTTTCCTTACTTATAGCTTTTGTCTGATGCGATTTCATAACTCTGAACTTTATCTTATGTGTTGAAGATTTTAGTCACTATGATGATTTGAATGCTCAAACTCTTTTCATACTCTATGTTACATAACCTTTCCTAGCTTTACATTCTCTTTCCTAGAAACGCAAACCTTCGTTGTGTGTGTACAAGTCTTCACCAAACCTCTTATACAATTTTTTTCAACAGCATTTCTATTTTCAATTTTAGCAATGAGAACCTTGTTACCCTAAAAATTTGGGGGTGGAAAAGGTTTGTACTATAATAAAAATAATAAAAAAAAAACTCTGCTGGAAAAATTAAGATAATTATATTGGTAAGAGTTTAGTTGAGAATGACACCTCTCGTAGTTGGCTGCCTTCATGCACCCCATAGTTGGCATGTCGAAACGAAGGTGGGTAATCAAAATCAGCAACGTATAGAAATGAAATAACAAACTCCAATGTCTAGTAAGGAAATCGAGCTTAGATAAGAGTTTAGTCGAGAAGGATACTTGCTCGTAGTTGGCTGCCTTCATGCACTCCATAGTTGGTATGTCAGAACGAAGATAGGTAACTCTACCGGCATAGTGCTTCCTAATGAATAACTAATAAGAAGAAATGTATATTTTCATCTTTCAGACTCACAGTTAAAAGAAGAGGCAAAAATTTTGTGAAAAACAAGTAAAGAAGATTAAAAAGAAAGCTTGCCGCAATCAAATTAGGTCCATTTTGAGAAAAGAATGTAGAGACAAGAAAGTAGTGTAACTAAAGGGTAGTTATTAGAGTGCAATATACTGAGAGACTAATCAATGCGTTAGAAAAATGTAAGATTAATTGAAGTTTCTTAGCCAAAAGATATGCTTGAGAACAAGCATTTTTCTAAATTTGGGGGTGTGATAACTTGCACAAATGCAAGTTATTATTGACTTTCTTTTAGAATAGTAGAGATAAAATATAGAATCATGCTACAATTTGGGTTTGAATTCATTGATACATCCTCTTTTGCGTTTTACTCTTTTGAGTTGGTGAAGATAAATGTTTTGAAGTAAATGAAATCTAAAACGCATGATATGATGTAGGAACACAAGTCTCGTTTCGGCATAATGTAATTGAGAAATGCAAAGTAGAAAAGAATCAAACATTAATCCTAAGAGATTAATGCGAGATTGATGTGCTTGATCTGCAGCAAAAGTGATGGTTACAAATTTCGCCGAGAATCATGTAATTACGCAAGAATGATGCAAGGCGCTAAATCAACCAATGACGATGCGAGTCTACCAGCGTTACAAGGCAACCTCTATAAAAAGGCAGACTCGAAGGCTGAGAAAGTTGTTGAAATCTTCGGGAAAATTCTCAAGTGATGCCAGAGTTCTTTCCAGACAACAATTAGAGACGAACAACTCGAGAGAGAGGTCTTTCTTTCGATTATGTATCTCACGGCAGAAACTATCACGCAACAAGAGTTGATAGATTCGAGAGATCGAGCATATGTCGATTATTTCATGCTTTCTATCCTATTCTTTACTTTCTTATGTTTCTTAGTGTAACAAAAGATTGTAATCTTTGAAACATTTGATTCATTACATTAATCTACACACCCTTCATGTCTATCATTTTCTTGTCTCTTATCGCTTATGTATTAACATCCATGAGTAGCTAAATTTCTTAGGGGTTAAGGGTTGTGTTGTTGTCTATTTAAGAATCAACGGTTGAGTTATTTCATCTTGCTAAATGTATTGAATCTAATACTCATTTCCATCTAGCTAATTGAGATGAGTAGTAATAATCAACTGCTTGAGAGAGTAAGTGTCACACCCCTTCCTAGATTATCCTCCATAACCCGAAAGAAGATGTGAAGTCAGCAACCTTGACTCCTCTGTAAGGTTCACTGACCAGCCATTTATTTTATCGAAGATGGCCCAGACGAGGTTCTTGCATAGGCAAAACATCCCGAACTCGCTTGTTACCTGGAAAATTTGAAAACATAGGAAAATCTGAGCTAAAGCCCCGTGAGTGACTGGTTTTGTAAAACTATCTTTAATTCAAAAATAGGCATGTTACGCATTAAAACAAGGATTTAACTTGATACTTCAATAGAAACAGATTTTCCACAAAACTTTATCAATCTCGTAAATCTGTTACGAATCAATAGAATCGTTCTCCAGTATGATTTAACAAAAAACCGTTTGGTTTTTCAATCTTTTCCCTTAGTTGAGGCAGAGCAAGGCTCAACGCTCTCAACGTCGAAAACATCCTTAGTTGGGGTGGAGCAAAGCTCAACACACCCAACGTCGAAAACATCCTTAGTTGGGGTGGAGCAAAGCTCAACACACCCAACGTCGAAATCATCCCTGGCTTCAAGCAGAGCAAACTCAATGCACTAGCCAGATTAACCTCTATGTGCACATAGGAATATGACGGGTTGCCTATGTACCTTCTCATGTTCTTGAGTACTGGGTCCCGGGGAAACTCACGAGCCTTCTCAAAGAGCTAAGCACTGAGCCTCCTCTTAAACATTTTATCAATCAATTTGAGTAGATCATTCATATAAAACCTTTCATAGAAATCAAGATGTTTCTTGATAAACTATACTTTGCAACATGCCTTTCAATATAGTAAAACAATCAGGTAAAACATGTCTTTTAAACATTATGATCAACATCATGCGTTTCATGAAATCAGTTATTACAAAACCATAACACATAAGAACACTATCAACAAGTTCAGTTTGAAGGAAGAAGAGAGTCACTCACAATTACTTAAGAGATTTTCCTCTTTTCCTTCCAATCCCTGTCTTCCCCGAGCTCCTTGAACGCAAGGTTTGAACTCCCAACCCGCAAACTATTTCTGGTAACCGGTTGGACGCAATCCTGCCCTTAAACGCAAGGTGCAGACTAACTCTTCTTACTCTTTCGGATGCGTCAACCTTCCTTGAACGCAAGGTCTAACTTGAACGCATTGTGACGTTCACCCTTTATGTTGAATTCGGATTAAACGCAAGGCTCACCCTTCTCAACGCAAGCCAACTTCTTAACACCAGATGACTTAAGTGTCAAGGTTGTCTTCCTCTTTGGCCGCAGACTTCCTCCTTCAAACGCAAGGTTTTCTTCTTTCAGCTCTCTTTCTTTCCTTCTCTCAAGGATTATTATGACCGAATCATCAGTCATTACTTTTCCCTCAAGGTCCTATTTATAGAGAACTTGTCATTCTACCTCTCCTCTTCTGCTGCCACTTATTTGCCACATGTCATGTTGCATGCTTAATTAATCATGCATTAGTCCAAATGTCACTTTGCATGAAATGTTTATCATGCTTCCTAACACCTCCTACTTAATGAGGTGTCACAATCATGTGTAACCACCTGGCCTATAGACTTACCTTATGGGTTCATTATGTTCCAATACATAACTACACAACCAACTCCTTGCTCCTTTGCATTCATGGAACTATCTTCCAGATTCAACTCCTTTGCTTCCTTTTGCTACCCTCGGCTTTACTACCTTTATTCCACTTCTCCTTTATTTAAGTGTACAAATTCTAAATGCAAACTACTATGCGCTTCAGCTTGACATCACACATTAATTTTTATCGCATTTATATGCGTTCAACTCCCTTTCTTACATTCGTTCACAGCTACATTTCCTCCTTTGTACAATTGCACTCTTCTGACCATGTGGTTTACCTTTGACTACCCCATCCAACTCACATTCTTTCTTCCTACGTTTACCCTCCTGCATTTAACTTTGTTTCATTCTGCGCTCATGACCTTCCTTTAAGTCCCTTAATTTTATCCTCTATGCGTTCTCGAATCATATGCCAAGGTTATTCCTTAACCATCTCCTTCTTTAGCTTCTTTCTATACGTTTACTGGAGATAGTGATGGCATTTTCCATTATCATGAAATTAAGCTCTTCAGCGTATGACTTGATAACCAATGATAACCATTATCGACTCATGAACCCTTTGTAGCATAGCTAATAGCTGTCCTTAACACAGAATTCCTCAACGCGTAGCCAATATTTTCTCACCATATAACTTTCTCAACGCATAGTTATTATCCACTTTGTGGCTTATCAATTCATTATTAATCCTTTAGCCTATCGCATCCAACTACTCCCAATTCAAGTTATTCTTCTCATCGTAACGTACGTCGAATACAACCCTTGGTCAGGCTTCATCTTTACCTTCGAACACATAATAACACCTTTCAACCCTGACATACCTATCAAAATAACGACCCATCTATCAAGGCTATGGCAACGGTCTACTTTCTTCTCTTTACATTAGCTTCCCATACAAGGCTTACCAACGCATAGCCATAATCCATACTCAATTCTTGTTCCTTCACCTCCATTCACTATTGCTCTATACAACACTCAATGCATTACTTTTCTTAGCTTCACCCCCCCACGCGTTGTCAACCATTCCAACGCAAGGTACCTTTCCTACGTGATGGTTCTATTTCACTTAGATTATCAGCGCATGGTACTTTACCCCACTCAACTTACCCCCATTAGAACCTAATCTCACAGCTTGGTTGATAGCTCCTCAGTATTAAATACCATGCATTTGAGCTTAATCATCTACGCATCACCCTAACCTTCCAAGATATATCTATTCTTTTCTTAATACCATTCATCTCAACGCACAGAATTTATTGGCCATAATTCAGTAATTGCACAATCTTAACTTTTCGTTAAAAGGTTCCCCAATCCACACACTTTTATCCCTTTTATCCTTACTAGTTATATGAATACTTAGGTTTTCGGGGACAGGGTGTTACAGTAAGTGATTGTGAAAATCATTAAGCAAGACTAAGAAGTAATTCTAGACATAGAAGTAACCTCAGAATTTAATACTCACATGCGTCATAGACATATGAGCATGCCATTTGTTAACCGAGAGGTGCAGATTAAGAGTTGATAATATGAAATAGTTCACTCTACATTTCTGAAATTAGGCAATAACCAACCCTAGCCTTTATACCTTTGCTAATTATTGTTGTGACGCATCATACTCCATTTCTCACCAATCTAGTATAGTGTTTGATTGCTTATTTACTTTTATCCCATTGTAACCATTCTTACTTGTTACATATATAGCTCAAATAATTAAAGGAAATTTGAAATCTACATAGTTCCCGTGGTCGACCTCAGACTCACCGAGAAACCTAATTTTGACTTATACTTGGGTGAATGTTAGGAAAACTTGACTAATTAATAACACATGCATTACACTTTAAGGCAAACAACAACCAACTCTATAAATTGGAGGGTTTCTAGCAGCCCTAAACACACCAAGAGACACAAGAAGAAGAGAATTTAGAGAAAATTCATTAGAGTCCAAAGAGTGAGTTAGTTGCAAGGAGGAGAGAAAAGAGTTCAAGAGAGAGTCGTGGTGCCGTTTGAGTTTCGACGTGAAGACCAAGGACATCTTGACAGTTCCTCCTCATTCAAGAGCTTTTCAGTAGAGTTTCCCTTTCTTTACACTCTTTCTTTGCTTATATTGTTGTGAACATGTTGCTTAAAGCTATGAGTGGCTAAACTCTTTAATTTTAGGGTACTGATGAATTGTTTATGAAGTTATGTTGATATTGTAGACTATTCATGGTTTTGTTGTAATGTTATCCTTTTTGTTGTTATTCTGTTTAAATTCTTGTTGAATGACAATGATTGAATGTTAGGTTAGATGTATGGTTGAGATAATTGTATGTCTAACTAGATCTATAACTTGTTAATTCATCATAAAAATAGTTAGGTTAACAGTGAAAGTTGCTAAAGACTACTCTTAATGCCATGTAATTTGTATGGGTTTCAAGAAATTAGTAATCAATTGAGTTGCATGAGAAAATGTTGTTTTTGAGAGAAAATAACTTGGATCTATGTTTCTAGACTTAAGCATATGAATTGCAATGAAATCCATGAACCCTAGAATATTGCATGATGAAGTAAACAAGAATTCATTACCCTAAAACTCTCTTTGACTCTTGTGTTTCCTATTTACTTGCTTTCTTTTTTGAGTTTTTCCTAAATTACAACTTAAATCCATGAACTCTATAAATACGAGGGGTCAAACTATAATTTTGACCTAGCTATAATTACAAGCAATTTGTGAAGGGTCGACTTATTGATGATTGATTGTAAGCACTGATTTGCGATGCCAAGCATTGAGGTGTAGCCATGCGTTGTGGCTATGCGTCTCAAAGGGAGAAGTGGCCGAGGGCGAGAGGAAAGTAAAATTTTGACTGAGTATTGACTAAGTCCATGCGTTTGTGGTTAATTCACGGAGGTTGGTGAGCTGAAGTAGCTACCCGCGTTGATAGATAAGTAGTCCTGATGGGGGAAGAAACACACTTGAACCATGCTTTCAAGTCATTCTACGCTGAGGACAGTATTGTGTTGAAGTCGATGCGTCGAAGACAGAAATGCGCTGGAAGCACCTGTGCTGAAGACAGGATGGTCTGGACGCAATGAAAATAGAAGTGCAAGATGGAAAGATATGCGTTCAAAATAGGAGGCGTGTGGGGACACCCATCATGTGTTGGAAAAGGAGTTAACTTGAGTGCCGTGCGTTAAGAGGAGAACCCCGCGCTAGTCTGCAGATGAAATACGTAAGTTAGTAGCCTAAGTCCTGGTGTTTGAGAAGGTTAAGTCGGTAGTATAAATAGCTGGATTAATTAAATGCTTAATCATTTTAAGGACATTTCAAGAGCTTAAGTCGGTTCTATTCTTCAGATAAACTTCAGAAGAAGATTGAAGAAGGTGTTCTTGAGAATTTTGGACGAAGTTTGATTCACATCGATGCTGGAAACGAAGCTGGAACAGGGGAGTGACTGAAGTTACTTGGTTTGATTGAGCAGTGACTGTTATTCGAAACAGAACGTGAGGAAGAAGCTGAGTTCAGAGCTAAAAATTTAAGGTTAGTAAGTTAACGTAATTCCTAACAACTTTTGTAAAGGATGGTGATGCTGAAATCGAAATTTTACTATGTGAATCCTTAGGAAATAAGTGATTACAATTCTGTCTCGCAATCCGGAACTGCAGGAAGTAATTTCGGAATATCGCGAGAATGAGAAAGAGCTACACCCTGAAATTTTAAGGTAAGCTTTAGAACGTGATTTCCTATCAGTTTGCAGAAGAGAAGAAACTCTGAATCTGTATGGAAATGTGACTTTTCATAGGTTGAAGTAAGGACGAGAAGAAAGGGAGTTACAGTGCAGAGTGCCGTTGGAAAATCAAGTATCGGCACACTGTCTAGAATTTGCAGCGAGACGGGTACCGCTGAGACGCAAAGGAGCTTTCCGTCTCACAAATCTCGCTAGATAACGCTGAGTATCGCTGCTCAGGTAGGTAACGCTGGTGCTGTTCTATCGGGTATCGCTGGTAACAGTCCTATTTGGCGGGTGTCGCTGAGATTCTCGTTTATAAGCCAGTACAGAAAAGGAAAGGAAGACAGTGTTGATTAACGTAAGGCATGTTTCTTTTGCAGGCTAAGAAGAAATAGGAACAGTATATAAACCACATAAAGCCTAGAAAGAGTTGTGAGTGACACTTTTCTTTCTTTGAAATGAAATTTATTGAAAATGTTTAGTTTTGTTTGTCTTATGAGATAAGGCTTTGTGATGAGTTGTTTCCTTAAAAATCATGATGCTTGATGATGTTGTTCACAAGGCATGTTTTATATGTTCCTATAAGATGTTCAATGGCATGTTTTGAAAAGTTGTTTATCGTGATATATTTGTTTTTTTTTTCATGAAAGATTTTCATGTGATCCATTCACGTATAATGTTGATTTCTAAAATGTTTAAGAGGAGGCTCAATGCTGAAGGACATGAGAAGGCATGTGAGTTTCCCCGGGACCCAGTACTGAAGGACTCGTAGAAGGTACTTGGGCAACTCGACTTATTCCTATGTGCACATAGAGGTTAAGCTGGATAGTGCATCGAGCTTGCTCTACTTGAAGCCAGGGATGATTTTCGACGTTGAGTGCGTAGAAGCATTGCTCCACCTCAACTAAGGGAAAAGTTTGAAAAACTGGTTGATATTGATGAATTCCTTGGAAAATGCTTTGATATGATTTTAGTATTGATTTATGAGAATGATGGATTTCATGAAAAACATGAGTATTTTTTATGAGAATGATGGATCTCAAAAAGTTTGAGAGTTGTACGTTGAGTATTTTTTATGTAAATGGCATGTAGAACATATAGTTTTGAGTGGATACTGTAGATGGTGTTGTATTTTGGATATGAAGATGAATTCATGCTATGTATTAAAGGTGTACCCTATACAGGGAATTGTATCAAGTTATAAGCATGCGATGTATGACTGTGTTCTATGTTTGTATATGAGTAAATGTATGTACAGGAAAAGTAAGGACAATATGCGTCACAAGAGGGGTGATGTTTATTGTCTTTACACTCCCACTTAGGTTAGGTGGGTAATCTGGGAGGGGGTGTGACATTGATCATGTCCATGGATTGAACTCATGACCCTTTGGCCATTTGACCTTTTTAAGATATTCCCACTACCACTAGGGCAACCCATGATTGTTCACTAGGTTCCCTTGCTAGCTTACTAATGGTAAAACAAGGATCAGTAGATTTTATAATAATTTGAATTGTTCAAATTATTTAAGGGAATTTTATATTGATAAAGATTAATATAAAGTATAATGTATTATGATACATTATAGTATATAGTTAATTATAAATATGATTTATAATTGAGACTATATAATATTAAAAATTGTTATTTGAATGAGATTTAAATATTAAAACTATCGAATAAGATTAATATGAATGAGATTCATTTTAAAACTATAGTTGAAGAAAAATATGTATTTTTATGATTTAAATACATTATGAATAAAGATGTGATGTTTATTTGTTAATTAATTAATTAATAGTTAATTAATTAATTGATTACTATTTATTTAATAATATATATTATATTATATTTGATTTGATATAATTATATTTAATAAATAACAATTAGGGATTAGGGTTAGTTCTCATCTCTATATAACGAAATAGAGATACAGGAAACTCACGACAAATCAAAAAGCCATAATGTCACATACCGCGAAAATGACCCAACAAAGTGCGCCATAAGTGCCCATGACTAGTCTAGCAACACCGAGGATGGGTCAAAGAGGAAGGGCAATAACGCCCTTAAGCATGGCACATGTAAGTGCCAAGGCACACAGAATGGTTGCCCATGTCCGTAGGCTACTCCCATGCATTAGGTGTGCGCCACAACCGAGGACAAATGCCCCATCAAGAACCTCGTTGGATGCCCATGTGCCCCTGCACATGGTCAAGTGGTTACGTAACCAGCCATGGTTGTGCAGTGTGCGTGCCTGCCTACTAGGGTAGGCAGCATTGCGCGTTTGCCTGACAGCATGGATGCTCGTCGTGTGCACCCTGCGCACGACCAAGGCGCTTGCCTATCGCTAGCCCTGTGCGCGCGCCTTGAAGGTCCCAGAACATTCTAGAAGACTCGGGATAAGGCCAGAAGCCTCAACACATGTCTAGGAATGTCTGGAAGGATGGGCAAGATATTGGGTGGTGCCAGCGCCTATGTGATTCGCACTTTTAGTGTTAACCGCAAGTGTACGGGTCAAGTTATAATATAAGACGGTGAAGTCCAAATATCGTTCCACTGAAGATCCAATTGTGAAGGTTTAAGTTACTTAGCTATTCTAGAGTTGAATCAATTTTATTTGAGGATTGGAATTGAAGTTGTTAATTATGGAAAATATAAACCAAATAAGAAAAGTATTAAAGTGAGAAACACAAGAGTCAAAGAGAGTTCTAGGGTAATGAATCCTTGTTTATTTCATCATGCAATATTATAGATTTCATGGATTTTATTGTCATTCATATGCCTAAGTCTAGAAACTTAATTCCAAGTTATTTTCTCCCAAAAACAACCCTTTCTCATGCAACTCGATTGATTACTAATCTCTTGAAACCAATACAAATTACATGACACTAAGAATAGTCTTTAGCAACTTTTATTGTCAACCTAATTACTCTCGTGATAGATTAACAACAATTCATTGTTATAGATCAAGTTAAACATACAATCTCTCAATCATACATCTAACCTAACATGTGAAGATGGTCAATCCACAAGAATTAAACACAATAACAATGAAAAGCATAATCATTCCAACAAAACAATGAAAGTCTACAATATCAACATAAAATTCATAAACAATTCATCAAAACCCTAAAACTAAAGAGTTTAGCCACTTATGCTTGAAGCAACATGTTTAAGCAAAATAAACAAAGAAAGAGTGTAAGGAAAGGGAAACTTTACTGAAAAGAGGCTCTTGATTGAGGTAGCACCGTCACGATCTCCTTGGCTCTCACGTCGAAATTCGAAGAGCACCAAGACGATCTCGAACTCTTTCCCTCTTCCTTGCAACTAACTCACTCTTTGAACTCTCACTTAATTCTCTCCTTTTTGTGCCTCTTTAGGTCTGTAACTTCCTTGCTTTGCTTTGATTTTCTTTTATGATTTGGGCTGCTGGAAACCCCAAAATTTATAGAGTTTGGTTGCCCAAAAATTTACCAAAAATAACATTTTTTCATTTAAGAAAAGCTGGCACCGCGGCACTGCTAGGGCTGCATCCAAAATTGTTGCTTTCGAGTTTTAACGCCGCGGCAGCGCCGTCCAAGCACCGCGACGTTGTGATGCGTTTCAGAAATATTGTTCTCGGGCATTAGCGCCTTGGCAGGGCCGTCTAAGCGTCGCGAAGTTGTCATGCGTTCAATAAGGTTGCGTCGAGGCAGCGCTATCTCGGCGCCGCGATGCTACTATGCGTTCAAAAAGGTTGATTGAGGTAGCACCGTCACAATCTCCTTGGCTCTCACGTCGAAATTCGAATGGCACCACGACTATCTCGAACTATTTTCCTCTTCCTTGCAACTAACTCACTCCTTGAACTCTTTTATGAACTCTCACTCAATTTTCTCCTTCTTGTGCCTCTTTTGGTTTGTAAATTGATGGTTGATTGATTATTAGAACTACTAGAAACCCCCAAATTTATAGAGCTGGCCGCCCAAAAACTTACCAAAAATAACAAATTTTCATTTATGGAATACTGGCGCTGCGGTGCTAGGGTTGTGTCCAAAATTGTTGCTTTCAGGTTTTACCGTTGTGGCAGCGCCCAAGCACTGCGAGCTATGATGCATTTAGAATTGTTGCTCTCGGGTTTTAGCGCCGCGACGCTGTGATGCGTTCAGAATTGTTGCTCTCGGGTTTTAGCGCCGCGACGTTGCCCTAATGTTTGCCATTTTGAGTTTTTCATCTCTTTTTCGCCGTATTCTTGCTCGGTTTTGATCTTTTGGTCTTTTCTTCTAATGTTTCTCATTTTAACTTGAAAACCACTAGCAAACAAGTGAAATCTAATATAATCTCCCTTAATTTGAGAGGATAGAAAGCACTTTTCAAGTGCTTATCACTATGTCGAGGTGCCTGACATGCTCGGATGTCACTAGAAGACTTCAGAGAGGACCCGACTCCTCGCCCAAGGCCTGCACGTCTCCGAAAGCCTCTAGACAAACCTCGAAGGCGCCAGACTACACGAGAAGAGGCCCGATGGTGCTGGTGCGCCCTATAAGTGTCTCGACAGGTTTGTATATCGGTCATTGATGCGCATTTTCTATGTTAACCGCAAGTGTACGGGTCAAGTTATAATATAAGACGGTTAAATCTGAATATCATTCCACTAAGGATCCAATTGTGAAGGTTTAAGTTACTTAGCTATTCTAGAATTCAATCAATTGTATTTGAAGATTCAATCTTAAGTTGTAATTTAGGAAAAACTCAAAAAAGTAAGCAAGTAAATAAGAAACACAAGAGTCAAAGAGAGTTCTAAGGTAATAAATCCTTGTTTACTTCATCATGCAATATTCTGGGGTTCATGGATTTCATTGCAATTCTCATGCTTAAGTCTAAAAACATAAATCCAAGTTATTTTCTCTTAAAAACAACCTTTTCTCATGCAACTCAATTGATTACTAATTTCTTGAAACCAATACAAATTACAAGGTATTAAGAGTAGTCTTTAGCAACTTTTGTTGTTAACCTAACTATTTTCATGAGAGATTAACAACAATTCTTTGTTATAGATCTAGTTAGACATACAATCTTTCAATCATATATCTAACCTAACATTCAAACATGGCCATTCAACAAGAACTTAAGCACAATAACAAAGAAAAGCATAATCATTACAACAAAACCATGAATAATCTACAATATCAACATAACTTCATAAACAATTCATAAATACCCTAAAACTAAAGAGTTAGCCACTTATAGCTTCAAGCAACATGTTTATAACAATATAAACAGAGAAAGAGTGTAAAGAAAGAGAAACTCTACTGAAAACAAGCTCTTTATTGAGGGAGCACTGTTAAAATGTCCTTGGTCTTCACGTCGGAACTCGAACAGCACCACGACTCTCTCTCGAACTCTTTTCTCTCTTCCTTGCAGCTAACTCACTCTTTGGACTCTCTAATGAACTTTCTCTCAATTCTCTTCTTCTTGTGTCTCTTGATGTGTTTAGGGCTGTTGGAAACCCTCCAATTCATAGAGTTGGCCGCCCAAAATTCTTTCCAAAAATGTAGAATTTTCAAATATGGAAAGATGGCTCTGCGGCGCTGGTCAATAGCGTCGCTGCACTATCCGTCATCAAAGGCTAGGGCCACCACGCTGTAGGATGGCACCGCCACGCTGTCTATCATGAAAACTTACCCTCGGTGCCATGCCGCAGTGTTGCGACAGAGCTGCTGTGCGGAGGTCGGTGGCCACTCTCTGGAAAAAATGTCGCTGCGCTGCCCTATTTCTGGTAGTTTTGTACTTTTCTTCTCATTTTCACTGGATTTTGGCTCAGTTTTGATCTGTTGGCTTTCAATTCTTCATTTCTTTATTTTGACCGAAAAACCACTAGTAAACACATGAAATCTAATATAAACTCCCTTAATTTGAGAGAATGGAAAACACTTGTCAAGTGCTTTTCAGCCATCATAAGGAAAGTCAATTGTAGCGCCTATAAATATGCAAGGGGGCTCATTTGTAACACAATCCGAGAATACTATGCAATCTTCAAGCTTAAGTGATTCTTTCCTCGGTTGGTGAAGCGTTTAAGCTCTCATTCACTCAAACTCCCTTAAGTCCTCCTTGCCTACTCACTTCCGCACCATCTCACCCGATTATATCTAGGGGAGAGTTAAACCCCAAAACTTCAAAAGGCTTACTTGGCGTGTCTTTTGACAACAAAATCACCCAAGTGTCGCGTGATTGGTTAGATTAAAACACTAACCACGTGACAATAAGCTCCCTTCTCTCTATAATCTTCTTTTAAACTTTCTCTCGAAATTCTTTAGTTCCCTAGAACAAGAAAGGACCACCATCCTATTAGTCCTCTCTGAGTCATAGTAGGGTTTCTTAACAGTGGTGTTCGTGACCTTGGAGTCTTTGTTTCAGAAAGCTCCAAGTAATAGAAGAATCTTATCATCCTAAAAGGTATTTTCTAAACAATGTTTTACAGTATGCTTAGCCTTATTTTATGAAAATCAATTAGGTTTTTCCTTCCCAATTCAAAGACGAAAGCGATCATATGCTTCTGCATGGGGATTCAATCCCTTCACATTTGCCTTCAAATGCATGTCGCTTGGATAATTTAATGCATTAAGGACATTCCAATGATGCATGATAGTTATATTCTCAGACTTTTTGGAACAGTAAGTGGAAGTGTTTATGGATGATTTCTTAGTTTCTATGATTCATGCCTGGCAAACTTAGAGTGCTTGCTTAAACAGTGCAAGGAGACCAACCTTGTCTTTCACTAAGAGAAATGTGATTTCATGGTCACCGAGGCATAGTGTTGGGACACAAGATCTCTAAGTTTGGATTAGAAGTGAATCATGCCAAAATAGAAGTCATCGCAAAGCTGACTGTCCCAGCTAAATGCTAAAGCACTAAGCAGTTTCTTAGGACATGCTGGATTCTACAGACATTTCATAAGGGGATTCTCTCAAATTGTCAGACCATTAAGTGCACTGCTTGCATTGTTTGAAGGGAAGTGGCGATTTGGCTTATTTGTACCTCGATGTTTTGAATGGTCTAACCATGACTTTGTACTGTGCTTTCCAATGCGGTTGTCCTTCCTCTTGATTCTTTTATGAACTCTATCATCAAATCTTCTAAGTTGGACTTCTTTTCAGTGTGGGATGGACCTACATTGGATAAATCAGAAGAACCTTGCAAAACATTTCTTTTGTTAGCATAAGAAAAATTTTCATGATTCCTCAAACTAGGATGGTAGTGAGTTGGAAGTTGTTGATGTTGGTGACTCCTATAGTGTCCTCTATCAACATAGTTAGCCGTCTCATTATCTCCATGAACGCCCATTTCCGATGCCAAAGCAGCAAGAGAAGCTATAGATGGTGGATTTTGAGCTTGGCCTCCTACAGTTAATTTAGAAAGAGCATTAGTAAGGGAAGCCATTTAAGCTTTGGGAGAATTTACCTCATCCACTTCATATAATCCGGCGGCTTTTGGGATGTTTGGAGAAGACCATTCACATGGCCAATTGTAAGATGTATTGGCCAAGTCTTCTAATATGGTATAGGCCTCTTGAGCATTCTTTGAAAAAATTGACCCTCCGGCGGTTGCATCTAAGATGGATTTGGTGGAGCTTGCTAATCCATTGTAGAAGAGTTTAATTTGCAACCAATCCGGGTACCCATGTTGAGGGCATCTTCTCAAGAGATCCTTATACCTTTCCCACGCCTCATATAATTGTTCATCCTCAAGTTGGTGGAATGTTCCAATCTCCGTCCTTAGTCTTTGACATTTAGCCGGTGGAAAATATTTGTTCAAGAAAGCTTGAGCTAAGATCTCCCATGTTGTAATGCTATCCGGAGGTATGGTTTCCAACCAATCCTTAGCACGGTCCTGCAAAGAGAAAGGAAAAAGTCTTAGTTTAATAGCATCGTTAGAAACACCATTCATCTTTACCGTTCCGCATATCTCCAAGAAAGATCGCAAGTGCTTGTGAGGATCTTCATTGGTTCTTCCTCTAAAGGCTAGCTCTCTAGCCATTTGGATCAACCCCGGTTTCAACTCAAAATTGTTGACATTGATAGGCACATTCATTATTCTGGGTTGACTTGCCGGTAACGTAGGTTGAAAGTAGTCTCTAATTGCCTTAGGTATCTCTGTAGTTTGATTAAGTTGAGCCCTTAAGTTTCTTCTACACGTTCTTTCAATCTCGGGATCAAGAGGGAGGAGGTTAGTATTATCTCGAGGCATAGACTAACAAAATAAATAAAATAAATAATAAAAAAAAATTATATAAAATAAACTAAATAAATAAACAATCAAATAATATACACATCAAATTAAGATCTATCAATTCTAATGAATATTAAATAACAAAAACCGTTCTTTTGGATCCCCGGCAACGGCGCCAAAAACTTGATGTCCCACTTTTGTGTGTTAACTGCAAGTGTACGGGTCAAGTTATAATATAAAACGGTTAAGTCTGAGTATCGTTTCCACTAGAGATCCAATTGGGAAGGTTTAAGTTATTTAGCTATTCTAGAGTTGAATCAATTTTATTTGAGAATTGAAATTCAATATTTCAATTTTGGGAAAAAGAAAAATCAAGCCAAGAAAGTATCAAAGGGAGAATTGCAAGAGTCAAAGAGAGTTCTAGGGTTTCGAATCCTTGTTTGTTTCATCATGCAAAATTATAGATTTCATGGATTTAATTCTTATGCCTAAGTCTAGAAATTTTATTCCAAGTTATCTTCTCTCAAAGACAACTCTTTCTCATGCAACTTGATTGATAGTTAATCTCCTAAAACCAATACAAAATTACATGGCATTAAAACTAGTCTTTAGCAACTTTCATTGTAAACCTAACTACTCTCGTGATAGATTAACAACGATTCATTGTTATAGATCAAATTAAACATATAATCTCTTGATCATACATCTAACCTAACATGTGAAGGTGGCCAATCTTCAAGAATTAAACTCAATAACAATGAAAAGCATATTTATTTGAACAAAACCATGAGTTTACAAAATTATCATAAGTTTACAAACAATTCATCAAAAACCCTAAAACCAAAGAGTTTAGCCACTCATAGCGTAAAGCAACATATTGATCAAAAAGAATCAAAGAAAGAGTGTAAAGAATAGGGAAACTCTACTGAAAAGAGGTTCTTGATTGAGGCAGCGCCGTCACGAACTCCTTGGCTCTCGCGTCGGACTTCGAAGGGCACCAAAACTATCTCAAATTCTTTTCCTCTTCCTTGCGGCTAACTCACTCTTGGAACTCTAGCTTAATTCTCACCTTTTCGGATCGTTCTCTTGTTCTGCAACTTTGTTGATCTTCTTGATATTTCTTCCCCCCCTCTTTTGGCTGCTGAAAACCCCTAAATTTATAGAGTTTGGCCGCCTAAAATTTAACCTAAAATACAAAACTTTTCGTTTAATTAACACTGGCGCCGCGGCGCTGACGTATAGCGTCGCGGCGCTAGGGTTGTGACCAAAAATAAGTTGCTCTCGGGTTTTAGCGCCGCGGTAGCGCCGTCCCAGCGCCGCGACGCTGTCTTGCATTCTTCAAGGATGCGTCCCAGCGCCGCGTTGCTACTCTGCGTCCATGCTGATGCGTTTCTGCTTCAGCGCCGCAGCAGCGCTGCCTTAGCGCCGTGGCGCATCATGCGTTTCAACAAGGATGCGTTTTTCAGCTCTTTTTCACCATATTCTTGCTCGGTTTTGATTTTTTAGTCGTTTCTTCTAATTTTCCTCGTTTTAACCTGAAAATCACTAGCAAACAAGTGAAATCTAATATAAAACTCCCTTAATTTGAGAGAATAATAAGCACTTTTCAAGTGCTTATCAGTTGCCCACAATCTTTTTGTAAGAAATAAAACATTCAAGATCACCATTCGTATAATTGCAAGACCTTAAGGATAAATATTTACATTAGTTGAAACTAACATCAACTACAATAAAACTTGGATTACATACACAAAGTACACTTTCACTCCTAACCAAACTTAACTAGCTATATCTACATTCCACTTTTCTCAAAATCATTTACACTTACAAAAACTCAGAAAAGAAGTGTTTGCTAATGTCTTGAGTCTAGAGTAGGATGCGGCTTGGGTACGCTAAGTTTCGGGAACTCTTTCTCTACCTAGGTGGGAAAGAAAACATGGAAAACGTGAGCTGGAAGCCCAATGAGTGACATAATATAGAAAACATAAACTTTGGTATAAAGCAATGCTTAGGAATTAGAGAAAACATAAGTTATATAATTTACTAAAACAAAGCTTCTAAACTCATCAAACCTTACTTTTGAAATAATGATAGCCATAGTTGAGGCGGAGCAAGCTCAACACACAACGTCAAAAACAAACCTTAGTTAGGGTGGAGTAACCTCGACACACCCAACGTTGAATAACCTTAGTTAATGTGGAGTAGTCTCAACACAACAGCGTCAATTCTTACTATGTACACCTAGGAATAACTATCTCGAGCTGCCCAAGTACATTCTCCATGTTCTTCAGTACTAGGTCCCTAGGATAATTAAATGTCTTCTTAATGTCCTTCAACATTGAGTTCCTGCATTATCTCAGGGTTGCCCATATGCTTTTTCAACGTCCTTCAGCATTGGGTGTAACACCCTGTTCCTGAAAACCTAAGTATTTATATAATTGGTAAGGATAAAAGGATAAAGAGTGTGGATTAGCGGAACGTGTAAACGAGAAGTTAAGATTGTGTAACTACTAAATGATGGTCAATAAATTCTGTACGATGAAATGAATGGTATTAAGAAGAGGGTAGACATAATTCTGGAAATCAGGCTGACGCAAGGATGGATAAGTTATAATGCATGTAATGGTTAATATTGAGTTACCAAGTTACGCGATTAAATGTTAATAATGGCAAGTTAAATGAGGTGAAGTACCATGCGTCGATGATGTAAAATGGAGTAGAACCTTTGCGTGGAAAAAGTACTTCGCGTTGGAAGGGTTGGCAACGCGTCGGAAGGTGGAGTTAAGGAAAGTAATGCATTAGGCGTTATGAAGCAACAGTATGGAGGAAAAAGGAACTTGGGTATTGATCACAACTACGCGTTGGTAAACCATGGGATAAGCTGTGACTATGCGCTGAAGGTTAGCGATGGATTGAAAAACTATGCGATGAACAACGGCTAGGCGTTGGGAGTTTGCTATGTGCGATGAAGGTTCATTAGGCTAATCAAGAAGTCCCTGGATATGGTATAGCATGTGCGGAAGAAGCTGTTAAGCGTTGAAGGTTATTACATTGGGAAATTTCTATGTGTTGAAGAATTGCTATGCGATGTCAAAGCGACGCGTTGAGGAAACTGAAATTCTAAATAGTTAATAATTGAGATGTTAAACGTTAAAGGATTATTATATGCTAGTAGACTTCAGTGATTAGTAAGGTCTTACTATGCGATGAGGAAGTTACGAGGTGAGGAACCATTAGCTATGTATTGAGAAGTTGTGTTAAGGACAGCTATTAGCTATGCGACGAGGGATTTATGAGTCGAAGGTGACTACCATTGATTAATAAGTTATACGCGGAAGAGGTTAACGTTATAATAAATGAAAAATGTTATCAAGATCTCGGGTAAACGCATAGGAAAAGTTAAAGCAGGAAATGGTTAAAGGAATAACCTTGGTATATGATTCGAGAACGCATAGAGGGTAAAATCAAGGGACTTAAAGAAAGGTCATGAACACGGAATGATGTAAAGATGAATGCAAGAGGATACATGCATAAAGAAAGAACTTGAGTTGAATGTGGTAGAGAAATGGAAAAAAGGGTCTATAAACGCATAGGAACACAGGAATGATTGGGTAGTTGTATATTGGAACATAACGGACGCATAAGGTAAGCCTATAGGCCAGGTGGTTACACAGGATTGGGACACCTCATTAAGTGGGAGGTGTTAGAAAGCATGATAATCATCTCATGCAAAGTGACACTTGGACTAATGCATAGTTGATTAAGCATGCAACATGACATGTGGCAAACAAGTGGCAGCAAAAGAGGAGAAGTAGAATGATAAGTTCTCTATAAATAGGACCTTGAGGGGAAAAGTAATGACTGATGATTCGGTGATAATAATTCTTGAGAGAAAGAAGGAGAACTGAAAGAAGAAAACCTTGCGTCTATAAGAGGAAGTCTGCGGCCAAAGAGAAAGACAACCTTGACACCTAAGTCATCTGGTGTTAAGAAGTTGGCTTGTGTCAAGAAGAGTAAGCCTTGCGTTTTACACGAATTCAACATAAAGGGTGAACGCCACGATGTGTTCAAATTAGACCTTGCGTTCAAGGAAGGTCGACGCATCCGAAAGAGTAAGAAGAGTTAGTCTGCACCTTGCGTTTAAGGACAGGCTTGCGTCCAACCTGTTACCAGAAATAGTTGCGGGGTAGAAGACCAAACCCTTGCGTTCAAGGAGCTCGGGAAGACAAGAATTGGAAGGAAAAGAGGAAATATCTTAAGAAATTGTGAGTGACTCTTCTTCTTTCAAAACTGAACTTTGTTGAAAATATTTTTTATGTGATATGGTTTTGTGATAATTAATCTCATGAAACGCATGATGTTTGATCTTAATGTTTAAAAAGCATGTTTTATCGGATTGTTTATTATATGAAAAGGCATGTTGTAAGAAACGGTTTATCAAGAAACTTCCTGTTTTCTATGAAGGTTTTATATGAATGATCTACTCAAAATGATTGATAAAATGTTTAAGAGGAGGTTCAATGCTTATCTCTTTGAGAAGGCTTGTGAGTTTCCCCGGGACCCAGTACTCAAGGACATGAGAAGGTACACGGGCAACCCGTCATATTCCTATGTGCACATAGAGGTTAAGCTGGCTAGTGCATCGAGCTTGCTCTGCTTAAAGCCAGGGATGATTTCAACGTTGGGTGTGTTGAGCCTTGCTCCACCCCAACTAAGGATGTTTTCGACGTTGAGAGCGTTGAGTTTTGCTCCGCCTCAACTAAGGGAAAAGATTGAAAAACCAAACGATTTTCTTTTTAAATATTCTGGAAAACAATTCTATGGAATTAGAACGGATTTATGTGAATGACAAAGAATTGTGGAAAATCTGTTCCTGCTGAATCCTTCTTTTAATGCGTTTTACTGTAACATGCCTCTTTTCGAATAAAAAAATAGTTTACAAAACTTGTCACTAACGGGGTTTAGCTCACGTTTTCCCATGTTTTCTAATTTTTCAGGTAGCAAGCGAGTTCGGGATGCTATGCCTACGTCGAACCTCGTCTGGGCCGTCTTTGATAAAAGGAATAGTTGGTCAGTGAACCTTACAGAGGAGTCAAGGTTACTGACTTCACATCTTCTTTCGGGTTATGGAGGATAATCCGGGAGGGGGTGTGATATTGGGTCCCTTAGCAAACATTTTAAGAAAACAAGTATGCTTGATCAAACATTTCATCATAAAACATTTCATTGAAAATCAAAACATTTCTCAGTAACTAGCATTATTTAAACATGCTTCTCCAAGCTTGAGGCTTATAGGCTTTTCCAACCTCAATTTGACCTGAAACATCAATTGAAAGACATTAAACCATCTCCTTGAAGTTCCCACAATCCACATTTAAAAAACCTCCATCCACATTGCCTATAACAAGCTTGGTTTCCACTTATTTCCTCATTTTTGCCCTTTAGGGACCTTTTCACAAAAATTCTCAAAATTCCATAAGATATCCAAAAATTAGGTTAAAATTCAAAATTACCCATTTTGAGGCTAAAAACTCAAGGAAATATCAATTAGAGTCCAAAAATGTCCAAAAATACCTAAAATGGTCGTAGGCACCCAAGATGTGCAGTTGATAGGCATGAAATGATGGCGGGCAACATAGGTGGGCGTGATCTACCGCATGAGGCGTCAAGGGTGGGGTTGTGGGCTGATAAGCACTTGAAAAGTGTTTTATATTCTCTCAAATTAAGGGAGTTTATATTAGATTTCATTTGTTTGCTAGTGATTTTCAGGTTAAAATGAGGAAAATTAGAAGAAAAAACCAAAAGATCAAAATCGAGCAAGAATACGACGAAAAAGAGCTGAAAAACTCAAAAGGGCAAAATTTGGGATAGCGCCGCGGCGCTAAAACCTGAAAGCAACATTCTGAACGCATCATAGCGTCGCAGCGTCTGGATGGTGCTGCCACGACGCTAAAACCCGAGAGCAACGTTCTTAACGCATCATTGCGTCGCGGCACTGGGACGGCGCTGTCGCGGCACTAAAACCCGAGAGCAACAATTCTGAATGCATCACAGCGTCACGGCGCTTGGACGGCGTTACCGCGACACTAAAACCCGAGAGCAACAATTTTGGACGCAACCCTAGCGCCACAACGCCAGTTTTCCATAAATGAAAAATTGTTATTTTTGGTAAGTTTTTGGGCGGCCAACTCTATAAATTTGGGGGTTTCCAGCAGCCCTAATGAATCAATCACCCATCAATTTACAGACCAAAAGAGGCACAAGAAGGAGAAAATTGAGTGAGAGTTCGAAAAAGAGTTCAAGGAGTGAGTTAGTTGCAAGGAAGAGGAAGAGGGTTCGAGATAGTCGTGGTGCCATTCGAATTCCGATGTGAGATCCAAGGAGATCGTGACGGTTCTACCTCAATCAAGAGCCTCTTTTCAGTAGAGTTTCTCTTTCTTTACACTCTTTCTTTGTTTATTTTGATTAAACATGTTGCTTCAAGCTACAAGTGGCTAAACTCTTTAGTTTTAGGGTCTGATGATTTGTTTATGAATTCATGTTGATCTTGTAGATTTCCATGGTTTTGTTGGAATGATTATGCTTTTCATTGTTATTGTGTTTAATTTTTGTGGATTGGCCATCTTCACATGTTAAGTTAGATGTATGATTGATAGATTGTATGTTTAACTTGATCTATAACAATGAATTGTTGTTAATCTATCACGAGAGTAGTTAGGTTGACAATAAAAGTTGCTAAAGACTAATCTTAATGCCATGTAATTTGTATTGGTTCCAAGAGATTAGTAATCGATCGAGTTGCATGAGAAAGGATTGTTTTTTAGAGAAAATAACTTGGAATTAAGTTTCTAGACTTAGGCATATGAATTACAATAAAATCCATGAAATTTATAATATTGCATGATGAAATAAACAAGGATTCATTACCCTAGAACTCTCTTTGACTCTTGTGTTTCTCACTTTAATACTTTCCTTATTTGGTTTATATTTTCCATAACTCACAATATTAATTCCAATCCTCAAATAAAATTGATTCAACTCTAGAATTGCTAAGTAACTTAAACCTTGATATTCGGACTTCACCATCTTATATTATAACTTGACCCGTACATTTTCGGTTAGCACTAAAAGTGCACATGATGGGTGTGGACGTGTGGGGCTGAGGGTGAGTAAGCATGGGCGATACCCTTGGGTAGCCACTAGCTGACTTCGGCCAACAGTCACCTATTTCCGATTTTCAGAGCTCCAAAACACCTTTTCCTTCCAAATAAACTTCAAATAAATTTTATGAAACTTGAGAATAACCTCTTAACTAACTTACCAAAAAGATTGGGCTTCAAAAACCTTTCGGAGTACCCTTGAAAAATTCTCCAAAGTTAACCTGTCTGGTTTGCTCGGTTTTAGCGACAACGTTCAGTTTCTTCACATTTTCTCAAACTTCCTGACTCCAAATCAATCTGGAAGCCCTAGTTTAGAATTCTGACTCAAAGAGTTCATTTTGTGCAAAAATGGTGGAAATGGCCAGAGTGAATTGGGAGAACCAACATCTTCTTTGAGATGCGTGCTTCTGGACCAAGTTGCTACCCAGTCCAACCAATCATCTTTGGCCACCAAGCTCTTTGCTTCAACGTGGCTCCATCTCTTTTCTTCTCATCCTAACCATCCAAATTAAATATTATTTTCCTTAAAATGATTATTTTAATTTATTTTAATATTTATTCTTTTATTTATTATTTTTCCTTAATTAAATAGAATCTTTGACCTACTTTGACTTGAGAATTTCCTGAACACTTAGCAAACTTTTCCTAAGTCTTAACCACATTTCTTTGATCAAATACACCATTGTCTCCATCCCTTTATCCCTTACTAAAAGTTAATGGTAAAATCACAATTACTTAGCCATACACTAGAATTTTCACTTACATTTATACTCATTCAAGTCAACTGATGCGCACTTTCTGTGTTACCGCAAGTGTACGGGTCAAGTTATAATATAAGATGGTTAAGTTCCAAATATCGTTCCACTGAGGATTCAATTGTGAAGGTTCAAGTTACTTAGCTATTTTAAAATTGAATCAATTTTATTTGAGGATTCATCTTCATGTTTTGTTTAAAGAAAAGCTAATAAGAAAAGCAAGTAAATGAGAAATACAAGAGTCAAAGAGAGTTCTAGGGTATTGAATCCTTGTTTAATTCAGTATGCAACATTCTAGGCTTCATGGATTTTATTTCAATTCATATGCTTAAGTCTAGAAACATAAATACGAGTTATTCTCTATCAAAAACAACATTTTCTCATGAAATCTAATTGAATACTAATATCTTGAAACCAATATAAGTTACATAGCATTAGGAGTAGTCTTTAGCAACTTTCCTTGTTAACCTAACTATTCGCATGATAGATTAACAACAATTCATTATTATATATCCAATTAGACATACAATTATTTCAATCATACATCTAATCTAACATTCAACCATGGCCAATCAACAGGAATTAAGCATAAAAACAATGAAAAGCATATTCTTTACAACAAAACCATGAAGAGTCTACAATATCAACATAACTTCATAAACAAATCATTAATACCTTAAAACTATAGAGTTTAACCACTAATAGCTTTAGGCAACATGTTCAAAACTAATTTCAGCATAGAACGAGTATAAAGAAAGGAAAACTCTACTGTCAAGAAGTTCTTGATTGTGGAGGAACCGCCAAGATGTCCTTAGTTTTCACGTCAAAAACTCGAATGGCACCAAACTCTCTCTTAAACTCTTTTCTCTTCCTTGTAGCCAACTTACTATCTGAGGCTCTATATTGTGTTGTTCTCTATTGCCTAAGGTTGTTGAAAACCCTACAATTTATAGACTTGGCCGCCAAAATTTTTTTCCAAACTTGTTTATTTTCAAATAAGGAAAGTTGGCGTCACAGTGCTGGAAAATGGTGTCGCTGCACTAACCTACATAAAAGGGTGGCGCCGCGGCAATTGATAAGCACTCGAAAAGTGCTTTATATTCTCTCAAATTAAGGGAGTTTTATATTAGATTTCACTTGTTTGCTAGTGATTTTCAGGTTAAAACGAGGAAAATTAGAAGAAACGACTAAAAGATCAAAACCGAGCAAGAATACGACGAAAAAGAGCTGAAAAACGCATCCTTGTTGAAACACATGATGCGTCGCGGCGCTAAGGCAGCGCTGAAGCATAAAAGCATCAGCATGGACGCAGAGTAGCATCGCGGCGCCGAGATGGCGCTGCCTCGACGCATCCTTGATGAACGCAAGACAGAGTCGCGGCGCTGGGACGGCACTGCCGCGGCGCTAAAACCCGAGAGCAACTTATTTTTGGTCGCAACCCGAGAGCAACTTATGCAATAGCGCCGCGACGCCAGCGTTAATTAAATGAAAGTTTTGTATTTTAGGTTAAATTTTTCGCGGCCAAACTCTATAAATTTAGGGGTTTTTCAGCAGTCCAAGGGGGAGGGGGGAGAAATATCAAGAAAAGCAAGAAAGTTGCAGACTGAAAGAAAGATCCAAAAAGGTGAGAATTAAGCGCGAGTTCAAAGAGTGAGTTAGCCGCAAGGAAGAGAAAAAGAGTTCGAGATAGTCTTGGTGCCTTTCGAAGTTCGACGTGAGAGCCAAGGAGTTCGTGACGGTGCTGCCTCAATCAAGAACCTCTTTTCAGTAGAGTTTCCCTATTCTTTACACTCTTCCTTTGATTATTTTTGCTCAAACATGTTGCTTCAAGCTATGAGTGGCTAAACTCTTTAGTTTTAGGGTTTTGATGAATTGTTGGTGAATTTATGTTAATTTTGTAGACTCATGGTTTTGTTTAAATAAATTATGCTTTTCATTGTTATTGTGTTTAATTCTTGAGGATTGGCCATCTTCACATGCTAGGTTAGATGTATGATTGAGAAATTATATGTTTAATTTGACCTATAACAATCGTTGTTAATCTATCACGAGAGTAGTTAGGTTGCCAATGAAAGTTGCTAAAGACTAGTTTTAATGCCATGTAATTGTGTATTGGTTTTAAGAGATTAACAATCAATCAAATTGCATGAGAAAGAGTTGTCTTTGAGAGAAGATAACTTGGAATTAAGTTTCTAGACTTAGGCATAAGAATTACAATAAAATCCATGAAATCTATAATTTTGCATGATGAAATAAACAAGATTCGAAACCCTAAAACTCTTTTTGACTCTTGCAATTCTCCCTTTGATATTTTCTTTGCTTGATTTTTATTTTTCCCTAACTCATAAAATTGAATTTCGATCCTCAAATAAAATTGATTCAATTCTAGAATAGCTAAGTAACTTGAACCTTCCCAATTGGATCTCTAGTGGAACGATACTCGGACTTAACCGTTTTATATTATAACTTGACCTGTACACTTGCGGTAAACACTAAAAGTGCGCATCAGCAATGTAAGATGGCGTCGCGGCGTTGTGCTTCATTGAATCTTACCCTCAACGCCAAGCCACAACGCTGAGCTAGCGCTGCTGTGCTTTGCTTGACTGATGCTCTCAAGAAAATGTGTCGTGGCAGCGTGATGCACACTTTCCATGTTTACCACAAGTGTACAGGTCAAGTTATAATATAAGATGGTTAAGTTTCGAATATCGTTCCACTAAGGATCCAATTGTGAAGGTTCAACTTACTTAGCTATTGTAGAATTGAATCAATTTAATTTGAGGATTTGATCTTAAGTTGTGAATTTGGAAAAACTAAAAAAGAAAGCAAGTAAATAAGAATTACAAGAGTCAAAGAGAGTTTTAGGGTAATGAATCCTTGTTTACTTCATTATGCAACATTCTAGAGTTCATGGATTTTATTGCAATTCATATGCTTAAGTCTAGAAACATAAATCCAAGTTATTTTCTTTCGAAAACAACCTTTTCTCATGCAACTTAATTGATTACTAATTTCTTTAAACCAATACAAATTACATGGCATTAAGAGTAGTCTTTAACAACTTTCATTGTTAACCTAACTATTTTCATGATAGATTAACAACAATTCATCGTTATAGACCTAATTAGACATACAACTATCTCAACCATACATCTATTTTAAAATTCAAGGATTGCTAATCAACAAAAATTAAGCACAATAACAATGAAAAGCATACTCATTACAACAAAACCATGAAGAATCTACAATGTCAACATAACTTCATAAACAATTCATCAATACCCTAAAACTAAAGAGTTTAGCCACCCTTAGCTATACGCAACATGTTCACCGACAATGTAAGCATAGAAAAAGTGTAAAGAAAGGAAAACTCTACTAGAAAGAAGCTCTTGATTGAGGAGGAACCGCCAAGATGTCCTTTAGTCTTCACGTCGGGAACTCGAATGGCACCACAGCTTTCTCTCAAACTCTCTTCTCTTTTCCTTGCGACTAACTAACTCTTTCAGACTCTCTGTTGTCTCTCTTGGTGTCTTGATTGTTCTGATTGTTGATGTTTAGGGCTACTGGAAACCCTCGTACTTACAAAAATTGTAAAATTTTCAAATAAAGAAAGATGGTGGCGCGATGCTGATCAATGGCACCGCTGCGCTAGTTGACACCAAATGGTGGCGCCGCTGCGCTGCAGGATGGCGCCACGATGTTGTGCGTCATAAAAACCTACCTTTGGCATCGTGCCACAACGCCGCGTCAGTGCTGCTGCGCTGAGGTTGTCTGATGCTCTCAGGAAAAAGCACCGCAACGCTGTCCTGTTTTTAGCAGTTTCGGGATTTTCTTCTCTTTTTCACTTGATTTTAGCTTGGTTTGGTTCTTTTTGCTTCTGATTCTTATTTACTTTATTTTGACCTGAAAATCACTAGCAAGCAAGTGAATTCTAATATAAACTCCCTTAATTTAGGAGAATAAAAAGGGCTTTTCACCACCCCAAACTTAGAGATTTGCTAGTCCCGAGCAAAAAGTAGAATCAAATAAAGGGTGTTTAGATGAAGAAGTGTGCTATCAACTCATGCCTCAGATAATAGCATTTAAGAGCTTAAGTAGAAACATGCAAGCATATCTATATTGATATAATCATTCAAGGAGAAATTTTGCTATCTTCTATGTATGTGTGTGCAAGCCTCATTTAATTCAAAATGCTAAATCTCAAATTGGGACTTAAAAGAGCTTCCTTGGTTTTTCTCAACTCAGGCTCATGCACCAATTTTCAAGTATCCACACATTTCAAGTGAGTAATATGTCCACTAAGGTGCCATTCGATCATATTTTTCATGGGCCCTAAACTTGCATTCTTTTACCTAGGGACACTAGCTTTCACACATTCACTGTAGGGACTCGTACCTAGTCAATTCCTAGGCTTCCTTATTGATCACAATAAAGGCAACTCTTTTTACCCATATCTATGCATACTCATTACAAGTTTAACATTTAAAAATAGACATGTAAAGCTCATATATTTTTGTGTACATTTCTTTTTTCTCAAAGACACGTTTACTCTTTTCTCTTTCCTTAGTCTAAGATTACAAACTATCATGCATTTCTACTCTCTAACCGGTGGGGCCTTTCGGAGTGACAACCAAATGCACCAAACTTAATCCTTTTTCAGTTGAAGATTCTAAATTAAAGTGGCTATGTGCTCAAGAATATGGGATATTTTAAGAGGGATTTAAATGAATTTAACTCAAGATAATGCTATTCTATTTGCACAATAAGTCATCTATCATGCAAATTCGAATCTCATCATGGGCAATCAACATCAAAACACACAACCATAAAAAACATTCTCATTATCTTTGAAAGCTCAAAAAAAATTTTTTTTCCGTAATTTCATTAACATGCATATGATCATTAAAACCTCACAAACATGCAAAGCAGGATAAGAAAACACACAAAAATACGAGTGACACCTCCCACCCCAAACTTAGAATCATGAGTTGTCCTTAATGCATAAGAGTAAAGAAAGAACAAGCTTGGGTGTCACACCCCTCCCGAGTTACCCTCCTAACCTGAAAAGAGGCGTGAAGATCGCATACATCAACTCCTTCCGACATCTACTATTACTTAACTTCCCAAGCACAACTCAACCGAGCATAAAAGTATAACTTACATCCAGGCCACAAATGATAATATCAAAATAAACCTTTATAAAATTAACAACAAAGTCTTATACACAACACCACTCTCTTAGATCTCAATATGTACAATCCTAGGTCTAAGTATAAAATATTTACAAAGCTCAAACTAAACAACAGATCTAGACGAGTTCGACGAATAGGCTCAGCACCCTGGTTCCGCTTGCTACCTAAAAAGTAGAAAACATTTGAAAGCATGAGCTAAATAGCTTAGTGAGTAACAAGTTTTGAAAAAACTACTTTTGGCTTAAAAGCTCAATAAAATCATGCTTGTCATTCAAATAGTAAAGCATTGAAAGCTTAAAACATTTGTATATGCTTAAAAGATTTTCCTTAGCAAGGTGGAGTCATCTCTGCGCTGCTCAACTTCGAAATGAACCTCATCATATCCAATGTCGAAAATAATCTCGATACCACAATGTCAAATCTACCTCTATGTGCACATAGGAATTATAATTTAGGCTGCCCATACGCCTTCACCAAGTCCATCGGCATTGGGAACCAATTCAGGTTGTCTAGATGCCTTCTCCTAGTTCTTCGACATTGGGGACCATATTGAGGCTGCCCATATACCTTCACCAAGTCCATCGGTATTGGGGACCAATTCAGGCTACCCAGATGCCTTCTCCCAATTCTTCGGTATTGGGGATGTAAACCCTACTTTCATTTGTAAGAGCTAAATGTAAGTACGTAGTACCGATATGGACTAAATTTTTTCCCTCTTGTACATTGAAGGAAGAAGTGAAGGAAGCCGAAAGTATTTTTGGTAAGTTAAATTTTTAAGTCATTAAGAGGAAACTGAGCTAGAATTGACTTTGAATATTAATTGGGGCACAAAAGCGGATTTTAAATTAAAAAGAAAGAAAGAAAGAAAGAAAAAGAAAGAAAAATAAAAGGAAAGAAAAAGGAAAAAATAATAAATAAATAAATAAAAAGAAAAGGAAAGAGATAGTGGAGAGTTAAGTCAGCAGGAAACTTTTTGGTGTATATGGCCGAAGTTGTTGATCTTATCCCATTTCTCAAACTCCAAACCGACTCCATCTTTTGGCTGAGCATCAAGGGGAGTTAGAAGAAGACATCTGAGGCGAATTGGTATAGAATTCTGGTCGGTTTCGTGGTGTAATTAAAGCTGAAGTAGAAGGATTGTTTGCTGTCGCAGTTTGAGCAAAGTCTGGCGTTTGATGAATAGCAAGTTGAAGAGACCGAGTTTGAAGTTGCATATTTGAGATTATAAAGTTAACTCAATTCTTAACAACTTTTGTGAAGGATGGTTAAGTTTAATATGAAGAGAAACATGTTTAATTTTAGGTCGAAGTGATTGATACAGAATTCCCGAGTGATTTGGAACAGGGCAAAGTAAATTGGAAATATCTTTCGAAAAAAGAGGAGTTAAGCTCTGAAATTTTGAGGTAAGTTAGAAAACACATTTCTTTACACGTTTGTAGAAGGAAAGAAATTGTAATTCGGCCTGGAAATGTAACTTTTAATAGTTAGAAATGCGAGCAGTAGTGAAGGCAGTAGCAGAAGGAGGCGAGTCTCGCTGGAAAATTGGACAAAACTGGGAACGTGAAGGAGCGAGAGCGAGATAAGTCTTGCTGGTCGGTTTTGTCTCAAAAATCTCGTTGGTCTCGCTGGTCTCACTCGTCCACAGTCTCGCTAGTACAGTTGGTTTTTGCTTGATTTCGCTGGTTTAGTCTCGCTAATGGCTTGAATCTCGTTCATTAGTGAACTTTTTAATGAAATATAGCCTCGGTTGAGCATTTTTTGGAATATAGTCTCGGTGATGGTTTTCTTTATGTAGTAGGGTCTCGGTGGTGAATAATATGAATGTCTAAGGCTTGTTTCTTATGTAACAAGGAATTTTAAGGAAATCTAACAAAGGAAAACGTATTATTTCAGGCTGAGAGGAGCTAGGAAAAGAGTATAATCCACTAAGGGTCCGGGAAAAGTAGTGAATGACAATTTTATTCAAAATAAGCATGCTTTATACAAAGTTTTCATGTTATTTACCGTTGCTTTGAAACATGTTATTATGTTTATGCTTTTCACGGGTTTTACATGTGCTATGATGCTTATTTGCTTTAAAAAAAGTATATGTTTCCATATAAATATATATTATTGTTTTGCATTGAAAATATTCAAAGCATGCTAGTTGTAACTGAGTTTTATGAAAGGCATGCTATATATTAATCTATGATTTCATGAAAGTATGATGATTGTTAAGGAATATGTGGAAGTTTGAGATGTTACAAACTCGTGAATTTTTATTATGTTATTTTCAAAGCATTTTACTTTTGAGTTATGTTTTAAAAGAAAGGCTCCCAATGCTGAAAGACTCGGAGAAGGCATGTGGGTAGCCGAGATGTACAAATGGTTCCCAATGCTGAAGGACTCGGAGAAGGCATGTGGGTACCTAAGTATAGAGATAGCCCCCAATGCTGAAGGACTCGGAGAAGGCATGTGGGTGGCCTAAATCTCGTATATGGGACCTGGTACTGAAGGACTCAGAAAAGGTATTCGGGTAACCCAAGATATGATATCTATGTGCATATAGAGGTATGAAAGATGCTATTATGTTGAGATTACTCCACACAGCTAAGGGTATTTGACGTTGGGTATGTTGAGATTACTCCGCCCCAACTAAGGTTGTTTTTGACATTGAGTAGCATTGAGCTCCGGTCCACCTCAACTAAGAAAGATGTTTTTGAAATATACTGAATTTTCGTGTTTCTTTTTCATAAATGAACATATATGGTATGACAATGCTACGTGAGCATGTTTTGCTTGCATATGGGTTTGAATTGATGTTATTTACGTATTGTCATAATTTGATTACGGTTTGATTAGTTTCCGAGTTAAGGGAAGGTTTTTACTAAATACGTCATTCACTGGGCAACCTAGCTCATGTTTTCCCCTGTTTTCTGTTTTTCAGGTAGCGAGCAAGTTCAGGGTGCTTAGCTTACACAGCAACTCGTCTGGGCCTACCATTATTTAGGTCTGTGAATTTTGAGCATTGTAAATAGTTGATCTTAAACCTATGTTGTACATATAGAGGGTTAAGGGCGGTGGTTAGTGAACTTATGTAATTATTGGTTTGAATGTAAATAAACTTTTATATGATAGCTTAACCCTGGTTAAAGTTGGATGTTCAATTATTGTGTATATCTGCTTATTGGGTGTTGGTCAAGGTATAAGGTTGATAGTGGATGCTGTAAGAGGGTCGGTGTCTGCTGTCCTCACACTTTCTCCTAGGTTAAGAGGGTACCTGGGAGGGAATGTGACAGGGGACCATATTCAAGCTGTCCAAATGCCTTCTCCCAGTACTTCGGCATTGGAGACCATATTCAAGCTGTCCAGATGCTTTCACCAAGTCCATCGGTATCGGGGACCAATTCCGGATGCCTAGATACCTTCTCCCAGTTCTTTGGCATTGGGGATCATATTCTGCTGCTCAGATGGACTTCACTAGGTCCATCGACATTGGGGACCAATTCAAGCTGCCCAGATGCCTTCTCTCAGTTCTTCGGCAGTGGAGATCATATTCAGGCTGCCAAGATGTTTTCTCCCAATACTTCAGCATTGGGAACCATTTTTAAATAAAAGCATACTAAATCATTTATAAACACGAGTTTAAACAATTTCTCATAATTTCCAGAATATTTTCAAACAACATGCTTTTCACAAATTCTGGCATTCCAGAGCATCATGCTCAAAACTATGCAAAAGCATGTTTAAAATCATATTGAGGAAATACATGCTTATCAAATTCAACACATGCCAGAAATCTCATGTTTTCAGGATAAACCGAACATTTATATATATTGTGAGTACAAATCATTTAAAACGAATTTATGTCACTCACTACTTGTCCTGAGCTCTTAATGGGTTATATGCTTCCCCAAACTTTTCCCGGCCTGGAATGTCACACCCCACCCCGAGCCACTCTCCAGCAGCCTGAGACGGAGCTTGAGGACAGCAGACATCGGCCCTCTTGCGATGTCTACCATCAGACCCTACCTTTCCTAGAACTAACATATGCAACTTATACAAGCAGAAATTATACTAACATTTAAAACATGCATTATTATTAGTACAAATGTTTAACAAATCTATTTACATAAACATGTTTCTAGTTCCTTTCTTTTAGACTGCCGCTTACGGCTAAGTACACATAATTTCTCGATAGACCTTGACTTTGAATAGCAATGGAAACTCGACTTTTACCTGGAAAGAAAAACATAAGAAAAGGATGAGCTTCAACGAAGCCTAGTGAGTGATCGATACGACAAAGGTTTCATTAACCCTTTTAAAAACAATAATGATGATAATAATAATTCTCACAATGAAGTTCATGAGAAAATATAAATCAAACCATTTCGAGCTTAGTAAATCAAACCTCCGCTCGTAGGGTTATCTCAAGTGTTCGCTTTTGCCGCTGGCCCTCGGTACAGCCAAACTCATCACGATAGTCGATTCACACACATCTAGACTTCTATGTGCACACATAGTTCCTACTGCTTACTATCAGGGCTCAAGAGCTAGGCTCGTCGGCTCCCTGACCATCCATTCAGGCACCTTCCGTGGGCTCAGAAGCTAGGCTCGTCGACCCCCTGACCATCCCCCTCACCATCCCACGAGGAAAATCCACGCTACAAATAAAATAATTAAATCAATGAAATAATCCCCGGCAACGGCGCCAGAAAACTTGTTGCGTGATATTTGTATGTGTAAATTGTCCTAACGCAAGGTGCTAAATGATGTGTTTATGCGTTCAACATGTCATGCTTTGAACATGCTATGCGTTCTATTACTATGCGTTGGTGGTCTTGTCAAGTTTTCCTATCCTTTACCCAAGTATAAGCAAAGGAATAGGTGTTCTCGGTGAGTCCGAGGTCGAACACAGGGATTATATTGATTAAGTTTTAGTTGGATTTCATGCGTTACAATGGTAACCAATAAATATTTGAGAGTTGTTTTTAATCTACGGAAAGCGATTGTTTGTACACGAGACTAAAAATTGTGAAAGATGGAAAGCATGCGACACAGCAAGTTCAACTAAAGATGTGTGTGAATGGATAAAGAAAGGGTTCGGGTTGATTAACATCTAACATCGGAAACGCACAGTGGTATTCTATTCATACTTGCGACTCTTCTCCCGGTTGTCAGCCGCTATGCGTTATATGTCTATAAAGCATAGGAGAGTGTTAAGAACCAAGGCCATCCCCATAGACAGGTAACACTACTTGGCCCTTGTCAATTGAGTTCCACAATCACTTACCCTCTCGAGCAGTCTGATTATTACTACTTATATCGATTTGTAAGATGAACATAAGCATCGAATTAAGCTCGCAATTGACAAGATAAAATAGTTACACTGTAGTTCCTAGTTAGATGTTAACGCAACCCTAGACCCTTGAGTGATTAGTTACTCATGGTTCGAAAGTAAAAAGCGGAAAGTTTAGAGAAATGAGTAGACATGGAAGATAAGTATATTGATGAAATGAGATACAATTTTTGATAAGTTCAATGCCTTGATACAAATCTAAAATTAAGATAGAATAATAAGAAAGAAAGCAGGGAAATGCGTCAATGTCTTGAGTCGCCCAAATGGAAGCGTGAGGCTCTGCTGTGAAGTGGTCTGGCGGAGGGAAGACTCTTCTCTCTCAAGCTATTCGTCTCCGGCTGAGGTCTGAGAGAACTCTGCTGTCACTTATGGAGTTCTTCCGAGAATCAACAACCTCTTCTCATCTCGCAGAGCTGCCCTTTTATAGATGATGTGTTCGCAATTAATGGCAAATCTGCTTGATTGGCGGCGAGATTGATACTATGCGTCCATCTCGCCTGATTCTGTGATTCTCGGGTCAATTAAGATCCACCACTTTGGCCACAAATCATGTTCGTCAATCATCCGTCAATCTCTCAAGATTCTGCTTTGATTCTCAGCGCCTTGCATTAATGGTCGTCTATGCGTCCATGAAGAGTTTGGCCGATGTCAACGCGGCGTAGGTTGCTAACGCATAGTTATGCGTTGAGTTGTTAACGCATTGTCTGGTTCCTGCGTTAAGGAGTCATCAATGCATCGCTTGCATTCCTGTGTCAAAATATGCGTTTTAGGCTCAAAAAGTGGTAAAATCCTTTATCTTCATAAAAATACATTAGTATAACGTAAAGGAAGATTTCTTAATAAAAATTAACATAACTTACAGCATGCTTCTCTATTTAATCTCTATTTATCTAAGAAAAAAGTTATCATAACTTGTATTTCTACAAGTTATCAGTTTGACCCCTTGACCATCCTGTGCGGTAATAAGTCCCAGTCCACTCATGACTGTCAACAACATTGCCCTTGGCATAGAAATGTACCTATCAATCAATCAAGCTCAATACGCAAATACTATTTATCCAAGTAGCTTGATATATATATACACATAGATTCCATAAATCCAATAAGCTCAATATGCACATAGTTATCCTAGCATGCTTATAACATCATGCTAACAACTGACAAATTATTCGAGATCTCACCGTAGCACGTATAATACATTAAACCATATTTATCAATTAAAGCTCATAACATGCTATTATTCATTCATTATATAATTACGTTCTCTCACAAAAAGAAAATCAACCACTCACAGCAATAGTAACGGAGAAATTGACCGACACCCACTTGAGAATCCCGAGCTCCTTAAAGAAATCTTCCAAAAGAAATCCTCCAACTCCTTTCTCTCTTTCCTTCTCTCCCTTCTTTTTCTTTCTCTTTTCTATCTCTCGGTCTACCTTCTCTCTCTTTCTGCCACTCTTTTCTTTCCTTCTCTCTCGGTTTCTCTTTTCTCTCTTTTTCTCTTTTTCTTTCTCTCTTTCTCTCCTTAGGTACTCTTGACTAGGAATAATGAAACTTCCTTCACAAATGATCCCTATTTAAATCAAAAACTTCAGCAAATTCTTCAGCCCAAAATTTGACATCTCACCTTCCAAATGTCTACTTGCATGCTTCCTTCTTCATGCATCAAAACACATGGGGCCTTGCATGTATTCTTGGCCATGCACCTCAACACCTCCCTTTATGAAGTGTCAATCCCAGAATATAGCCAAAACTTATCAAAGATTCGGTAAAAATTGCAGAAAAATGCTTTTTGCTGATTCTCCCTGCAGGTCTCGCTAGAGAAGTAGTGAGATCAGTCTCGCTAAGTCTTGTTGACCACTTTCTGTCCACAAATCTCGTTTTTTCTCCTTGGTCTCGCTCTTCCCGTTGATTACTACTTGGTCTCGCTAATCTTTACCTAGTCTTCGCTAGTCTTGCTGATTTTTGGCCTAATATCACTAGTCTCATTAAATTTTGCCTAATCTCGCTAATCTCACTAGCTTTTGCCTAATCTTGCTAACTTCCTAGATTGGCCGAGACTTTGGCTAACTCCACAAGCCTAGATTTTCTGTCACCAAAATTCTCTAACTCCACAGGCTTGTGTCCCAAGTTTTACCCCCTTTGTCTTAGTTTCTCTTTTTATAAGTTTTAAGCATTTAGGTCAAAGATTAAGGTGTTACATGGAATAAATAATTCCTTTGTCAAAATTTCTCAAAATTCCCTTCATAGTACCGCGCTCGTTATCCTTACTGTTCTCTCTGCGAGGGCCCCAAATCTAAAGTCATTTTAGCTCAAAAAGGCTTACCAACAAGCAAAATTAGCCAAAATGTCCAAAAATGAAAAACTGCCCTTAGACGTGTCCGACAACCTTGCAACACACGAGCCAAAAATAACCTCAAATGAGAGGAAAACCTCGCACAGCACGCTACCCACATGCCCAGCCGCTGCGTCACACACATTGCCCCTTGTGGGCGACAGTCCCCACACACCAACCACGAAAACAACCTCAAAACAAGTAGCATGTATTTGTGAGGTTAGTGATACGCGTCTTGCTCAACACCTGCGCACACGCAGCAACACCCTCCGCACACCAGCGACACCTACCATGCCCCCACTACCTACACATAACACCAACGCATCCTGCCCGTCAACATACACACCCGCATGGCCTGTGGCGTGCCAGGCCACCTCCTGGACATCCAAAACTTGTCAAAATAACCTCAAATGAATTCTCTCCTTCGGCCACAGCCCACGCCTAATTGCACGCATAGCCGCTCCAACACTCACTCGGTAGCCTCAAACCCGTTGCCTTCACTTCTAGCTGTTAAAAGTAATATTTCTAGCAAGAATTAGAGTTTCCTTCCTCTTACAAACTTGTAGATAAATTTCTTAACTAGCTTACCACAAAATTTTAGCTTTTAAATCTTTCTCTACTATAAGCCCCGTACTTGGCATTGTGAGAAGGCAAGTTAAGAAGAGACTAAGAGATGGGCATTAAGTAGGAAAAGTTGGCCGAGTTGTGTGGGAGCAAAAATGGCCATGCGTTGGTGGGGCTATGCGTTGACGAAGGTAGTTCGGCGTGGACGCAGATGTGAAGGAAGGCCACTAGGCGTTGATGGCCATTAGGCGTTGAAGGCCACGAGGCATTGAAGGTCACTTTGCGTCGAAAGCCACTATGCGTTGAACACTACCATGCGTTGAAGGTTGGTATGAGTTAGTGCATAGAAGAGTGGCTAAGAAGGGCTATGCGTTGAAGGTAGGTACGCGTTGGTGCATAGAAGAATGGCCAAGAGGACCATGCGTTCGTCGGCTATCCGGTGATGGGGCGCTGGGCAATTGCAACACACAAAGTCGAGACTATGCATTGCTGAAGCCGTGCATCAAAGGTATACGTCCACTAGTTAAGTACATAGAGATGAAGTGAAGATTAAGTCGGTGGTATATATATATAAATGGACTGAGTATTCAAATATTTTTATCACATTTCAGAGCTCGAGTTGATCCTATCTTGAAGCTAAACAAAGAAGGGGAGGTAAAAGAAGGTGTTTATGTTCGTTAGAGTGGAATTCTCATCGTTTTCGTGGAGGAAACTTAAGCTGGAACGAAGGGTTCGGCTGGTGTTACTTAATCCGAGTGTTGCTCAGAGTTTGAAGAAAAACGAGCTGTGGAAGCTGGGGCTAGGGTCGAAATTTGGAGGTTGTAAGTTAACTTAATTTCTAGCAATTTTTCTGAAGGATACTTGGGCTTGAATTTGAGTAAATGTATGATAAACTTCAGGTAGAAGTGATCAAAATTGAATTGCAAGGCGATTAGAGCAATCCGGGGTTATTTGAGAATATCTCTCAAACGAAGAGGACCTCCATTATGAGACTTTGAGGTAAGATAAAGGACTTATTTCTTTACAAGTTTGTAGAGAAAAGGAAGTTCTAAATTTTGTTGGACTGCGATGTTTAGCAGGTTAAAATAGAGTTAGAAGGAAAAGAAGAAAACAGTGGCCATTAGGTGTCGCTTAGACAGTGGTATCGCTGAAAGAGCTGAAGACTAAGTAGCGAAGCGAGTGTCACTGGTAATGCAAAGGGTTTTACGTCTCACAGATCTCGTTGAGTCCCGCTGGGTGTCGCTCTTCAGGTAACCTCATTAGTCTTGTGCATTCCGGTATCGCTAGTGCAGTGTCCTGTTGGGTGTTTTTCGTTGGTAGTCTCGCTAGAGACATAGAGTAACGCTAATTATGAAATTTTGGGAAAAAGGAGTCTTGTTAAAGGAGCCAGAATAGAGTCTGATTATGCATACTTAATGATCATGGAAAGGAAGTTCAAGGAGAACTTAACGTGAGAAATGTGTATTTACAGGCCAAGAAGAGCTCGAGAAGGCGTATAATCCACTCAGAGCCAAGACAAGTAGTGAGTGATTTCTTGTTAATATAACAAATTCATTTAGCATGTTTTAGTAATAATGGGTATGTGAAATCTTTCATATGGTGTAGTTATGGATTGATTGTGTTGTGCTGTAAGGATTAAGAATGTATATGATATTCAGTGCTGAGGGACCATATGTGAAGGCACTTGAATAGTTGGTTGATATGGATTCCAATGCTAAGGGACATTGTGTGAAGGCATACGGAAATCCAATGTATGTGATAGCTCAGTGCTGAGGGATCACAGGTGAAGGCACTCGAGCAGTGGATTGATAGGGAACCCAGTGCTGAGGGATCAAGTGTGAAGGCACATGGGAACTCCGATATGATAAAACTCAGTGCTGAGGGACAATACGTGAAGGCACTTGAGGGATCATAATACCGAGGGGCGAAGTGTGAAAGTATTCAAATATGGATGTGATGAGATTTGGTACACGAGGTTGTGTGCGTTGAGCTTCGCTCTGCCACAACTGGGAAAGGATAATTGTACTATTGGTGTTTTATAGCATGAGTTAACTTTGAAATTTTTGGTTATATAGACATGTGGTGGTTTTTGATCTTTCATGCCAATTTTAAATAGTGTCATAAGAATTGGAGGAATTTCATCACTCACGGGACATTAGGCTCACGCGTTTCTTTTGTTTGTTTGATTGTTTCAGGTAGCGAGCGTGTCCGAGACGCCTAGCCTACAGGAGATCCTCGTTTGGGTTTGTTTTGGACCAGTCCTTTGGGATAGTTATAAATACACAGTATATGTATATGCTTCATTTTGTTATACATGTTTCTTGGGAAGTAATGGGATTTGTTTCTAAAATGTATATAGAGAACATTTATCTTGATGAGTTATATTATTCTATGAGTTCATATGGCATATAGATAAGATTGAATGATCAGTAGTTGATTGTTAGATAGTTACATTAGAATACAGGTGTGTGCCGGTCCACACTCACTCCCCAAGTAGTAAGGGTAATTTGGGAGGGGGTGTGACAATTTGGTATCAGAGCATAAGGTTTTGGGCTGTGAGATCATGCATAGTAGATAGGAACATGTTAACAGTAAATTGATTACAAACGATGTTATAGGAACATGCCCAGAAGGACCAGACGAGGTAGGTGATAAGCACTTGAAAAGTGCTTATTATTCTCTCAAATTAAGGGAGTTTTATATTAGATTTCACTTGTTTGCTAGTGATTTTCAGGTTAAAACGAGGAAAATTAGATGAAACGACTAAAAGATCAAAACCGAGCAAGAATATGGTGAAAAAGAGCTGAAAAACGCATCCTTGTTGAAACGCATGATGCGCCACGGCGCTAAGGCAGCGCTGCCGCGGCGCTGAAGCAGAAACGCATCAGCATGGACGCAGAGTAGCAACGCGGCGCTGGGAAGGCGCTGCCTCGACGCATCCTCGAAGAACGCAAGACAGCGTCGTGGCGCTAAAACCCGAGAGCAACTTATTTTTGGTCGCAACCCTAGCGCCGCGGCGCCAGCGTTAATTAAAACGAAAACTTTTGTATTTTAGGTTAAATTTTAGGCGGCCAAACTCTATAAATTTAGGGGTTTTCAGCAGCAAGAAAGGGAGAGAAATATCAAGAAGATCAAGAAAGTTGCAGAACAAAAGAAAGATCCAAAAAGGTGAGAATTAAGCTAGAATTCCAAGAGTGAGTTAGCCGCAAGGAAGAGGAAAAGAGTTCGAGATAGTTTTGGTGCCCTTCGAAGTCCAACGCGAGAGCCAAGGAGTTCGTGACGGTGATGCCTCAATCAAGAACCTCTTTTCAGTAGAGTTTCCCTATTCTTTACACTCTTTCTTTGATTCTTTTCGCAATATGTTGCTTTACGCTATGAGTGGCTAAACTCTTTAGCTTTAGGGTTTTTGATGAATTGTTTGTGAATTCATGATAACTTTGTAGACTCATGGTTTTATTCAATTAAATATGCTTTTCATTGTTATTGTGTATTCTTGAAGATTGGCCACCTTCACATGTTAGGTTAGATGTATGATCGAGAGATTATATGTTTAATTTGATCTATAACAATGAATCGTTCTTAATCTATCACGAGAGTAGTTAGGTTGATAATGAAAGTTGCTAAAAACTAGTTTTAATGCCATGTGATTTTGTATTGGTTTTAAGAGATTAACTATCAATCAAGTTGCATGAGAAAGAGTTGTCTTTGAGAGAAGATAACTTGGAATTAAGTTTCTAGACTTAGGCATAAGAATTAAATCCATGAAATCTATAATTTTGCATGATGAAACAAACAAGGATTCGAAACCCTAGAACTCTCTTTGACTCTTGCAATTCTCCCTTTGATACTTTCTTGGCTTGATTTTTCTTTTTCCCAAAATTGAAATATTGAATTTCAATCCTCAAATAAAATTGATTCAACTCTAGAATAGCTAAATAACTTAAACCTTCCCAATTGGATCTCTAGTGGAAACGATACTCGGACTTAACCGTTTTATATTATAACTTGACCCGTACACTTGCAGTTAACACACAAAAGTGGCACATCAAGTTTTTGGCGCCGTTGCTGGGGATCCAAAAGAACGGTTTTTGTTATTTAATATTCATTAGAATTGATAGATCTTAATTTGAGGTGTATATTATTTGATTGTTTATTTATTTAGTTTATTTTATATAATTTTTTTTTATTATTTATTTTATTTATTTTGTTAGTCTATGCCTCGAGATAATACTAACCTCCTCCCTCTTGATCCCGAGATTGAAAGGATGTGTAGAAGAAACTTAAGGGCTCAACTTAATCAAACTACGGAGATGGCGGAGGAGATACCTAAGGCAATTAGAGACTACTTTCAACCTACGTTACCGGCAAGTCAACCCAGAATAATGAATGTGCCTATCAATGTCAACAATTTTGAGTTGAAACCGGGGTTGATCCAAATGGCTAGAGAGCTAGCCTTTAGAGGAAGAACCAATGAAGATCCTCACAAGCACTTGCAATCTTTCTTGGAGATATGCGGAACGGTAAAGATGAATGGTGTTTCTAACGATGCTATTAAACTAAGACTTTTTCCTTTCTCTTTGCAGAACCGTGCTAAGGATTGGTTGGAAACCAATACCTCCGGATAGCATTACAACATGGGAGATCTTAGCTCAAGCTTTCTTGAACAAATATTTTCCACCGGCTAAATCTCAAAGACTAAGGACGGAGATTGGAACATTCCGCCAACTCGAGGATGAACAATTATATGAGGCTTGGGAAAGGTATAAGGATCTCTTGAGAAGATGCCCTCAACATGGGTATCCGGATTGGTTGCAAATTCAACTTTTCTACAATGGATTAGCAAGCTCCACCAAATCCATCTTAGATGCAACCGCCGGAGGGTCAATTTTTTCAAAGAATGATCAAGAGGCCTATACCATATTAGAAGACTTGGCCAATACATCTTACAATTGGCCATGTGAATGGTTTTCTCCAAACATCCCAAGAGCCGCCGGATTATATGAAGTGGATGAGGTAAATTCTTTCAAAGCTCAAATGGCTTCCCTTACTAATGCTCTTTCTAAATTAACTGCAGGAGGCCAAGCTCAAACAAATCCACCATCTATAGCCTCTCTTGCTGCTTTGGCATCAGAAATGGGGGTTCATGGAGATAATGAGACGGCTAACTATGTTGATAGAGGACACTATAGGAGTCACCAACATCAACAACTTCCAACTCACTACCATCCTAGTTTGAGAAATCATGAAAATTTTTCTTATGTTAACAAAAGAAATGTTTTGCAAGGTTCTTCTGATTTATCCAATGTAGGTCCATCCCACACTGAAAAGAAGTCCAACTTAGAAGATTTGATGATAGAGTTCATAAAAGAATCAAGAGGAAGGACAACCGCATTGGAAAGCACAGTACAAAGTCATGATAAGGCCATTCAAAACATCGAGGTACAAATAAGCCAAATCGCCACTTCCCTTCAAACAATGCAAAAAGGAAAATTTCCTAGTTGTCCTGTGATAAATCCAAAAGAGAAGTGCAAGGCCATGACTTTGAGGAGCAGGAAAAAGCTGTCCACCCCTTTGATCATTGATGAGGATGAAGAGCAAGAGGTAGATGACACCATCCAAGAGCAAATTTTAGAAGATGAACCAAAGATCCTAGAAAATGAGGTAAAGGTAAAAGAGTCAACATCTTCAAGGAAGTCATCTAACCCTCTACCTTTTGTACCTAATACTATGCCATATCCTCAACGTTTTAAAAAGAAAGAAATAGACTCGCAATTTGCTAAATTTCTTGAGTTATTTAAAAAGCTGCACATTAACATTCCATTTGCTGAGGCTTTAGAGCAAATGCCCAACTATGCAAAATTCATGAAAGATGTCTTATCTAAAAAGAAAAGGTTTGGGCAATATGAGATGATTAGCATGACTGAGGAATGTAGTGCAGTGTTACAAAAGAAGCTACCACAAAAGTTAAAAGATCCAGGGAGTTTTACTATACCTTGCACTATTGGTTCTTTAAATGTTACTAGAGCTCTTTGTGATCTTGGTGCTTATATTAATTTGATGCCTTTATTTGTTTATAGGAAACTTAACATTGGAGAGGTGCAACCTACCACCATCACCCTGCAACTTGCTGACAGATCATTAGCTTATCCCAAATGTATTGTTGAAGATGTATTAGTTAAAGTTGACAAATTTATCTTCCCTGCAGATTTTGTAGTATTGGACATGGAGGAGGACTCTGAGATTCCTATCATACTTGGGAGGCCATTCCTAGCAACTGGAAAGGCTATCATAGATGCCCAACAAGGGAAGTTGACTCTAAGGGTAAATGATGAAAATGTAGTATTTGATATTTACAAGTCCTTGAGTCACCATGATGAAAGTAGTCCTTGCCATGCTATAGACATAATTGATCATACTATTTTTAAGCATGTAGAGGTCATGTTAGCTAATGATCATCTAGAACAAAGCATGATAGATGTTGAAAATGCAGATACAATCTTTGATGAAATAGGTTTTTATGCTAGGTGGTTAGATAGGTTGCCAATATGTTCTAAAATAGATAAACCTATACCCTTAGCTCCCTTGCATGTTGTGAATGATATTGAGAAGCCTAAGCGTGAATTAAAAGTGTTACCTCTTCATTTAAAATATGCATTCTTAGATGATTTATCTTCTTTACCTGTTATAATATCTTCTGATCTTGATTCTGTGGAAGAAGAAAAATTATTGAAAGTATTGAGGGATCATAAATCTGCCATTGGTTGGTCTATTGAGTACCTTAAAGGTATTAGTCCGTCGGTCTATATGCACAGAATCTTGATGGAAGATACCTTTAAACCATCAATAGAGCACCAAAGGAGACTTAATCCCACCATGAAGGAGGTAGTTAAGAAAGAAGTGCTCAAGCTTTTGAATGTAGGAATCATATATGCCATATCTGACAGTCCATGGGTAAGTCCTGTTCAAGTGGTACCCAAGAAAGGTGGCATGACTGTGGTTAAAAATGAAAAAGATGAAATGATAGCCACTAAAACCGTGACAGGATGGCGTGTATGCATTGATTATAGGAAGTTGAACAAAGCTACTAGAAAAGATCATTTTCCCCTTCCTTTTATAGATCAAATGCTTGATAGACTTGCAGGTTATTCTCATTATTGCTTTCTAGATGGATATTCTGGTTATAACCAAATTGTCATTGCTCCTGAGGATCAAGAAAAAACGACATTTACATGTCCCTATGGGACATTTGCTTTTAGAAGAATGCCATTTGGTTTATGTAATGCCCCTGCTACTTCCCAACGTTGTATGATGTCTATTTTTCAGGGGCTCATTGAAGACATAATGGAGGTTTTTATGGATGATTTTTCTGTATTTGGGTCTTCATTTGACTCTTGTCTTGTTAATCTAACTCGTGTTTTGCAGAGGTGCCAAGATGCTAACCTTGTTCTAAACTGGGAAAAGTGTCACTTCATGGTGAAAGAAGGCATCTTCCTGGGACACAGAGTCTCTCAAAAAGGATTGGAGGTGGATAGGGCAAAAATATCTGTCATTGAACAACTGCCACCCCCCACCAATGTGAAAGGAGTCAGAAGCTTCCTAGGGCATGCAGGGTTTTACAGGAGATTTATTAAAGATTTTTCTAAAATTGCTAAACCCTTGAGTAATTTGTTAGAAAAGGAAGCTAAATTTATTTTTGATGATGCATGTCTACTAGCTTTTAATACTCTGAAGGAAAGACTAATTGCTGCACCTATTATTGTTGTACCAGATTGGAGTCAGTCTTTTGAGATCATGTGTGATGCTAGTGATTATGCTTTAGGAGCTGTTTTAGGCCAACGTAGAGATAACATGTTTAGGGAAATTTATTATGCTAGTAGGACTCTTGATAATACTCAACAGAAATATACTACTACTGAAAAAGAACTACTAGCTGTTGTGTTTGCCCTTGATAAATTTAGATCATACTTGCTTGGCTCTAAAATAGTAGTGCATACTGACCATGCTGCTTTAAAGTATTTATTTGCTAAGAAAGATTCTAAACCTAGGCTAATGAGATGGATATTATTGTTACAGGAATTTGACTTAGAAATCAAAGACAGGAAAGGTTGTGAAAATGTGGTTGCAGACCACTTATCTAACATTGCGAATGAGGATGCTAAATCATGGCCCCCAATTGTTGAGATGTTCCCTGATGAACAACTATATCAGGTAAAAGATAGTGTGCCCTGGTTTGCTGACATAGTTAATTATCTTGCAGGAGAACATTTGCCACCTGACATGAACTATCAACAAAAGAAAAGATTCCTGCACAATGTTAAGTCTTACCATTGGGAGGACCCACTTCTCTACAAGGTTTGTGCTGACAATATAATAAGAAAGTGTGTGCCTCAAGAGGAAGTGGTAAGTATTTTAAATTCATGTCATTCTTCACCCTATGGAGGTCATTTTGGACCCACCAGAACTGCAGCTAAGGTACTTCAGTCAGGATTTTATTGGCCATCCCTTTTTAAAGACTGTTATACCTTTGTTAAGTTATGTGATAGGTGCCAACGTACTGGCAATATTTCTAGACAACATGAGCTCCCAATGAAACCTATCTTGGAAGTGGAGTTATTTGATGTTTGGGGTATTGACTTTATGGGACCTTTTCCTATTTCTTCTAATGGCTACCTATACATTCTAGTTGCAGTAGATTATGTATCTAAGTGGGTAGAATCCATAGCTACTAGGACCAATGATGCTCGCGCTGTTTTAAAATTCTTGCATAAAAATATTTTCACACGTTTTGGTACACCTAGAGTTATTATTAGTGATGAGGGCTCTCACTTTTGCAATAAACTGTTTGAATCCATGATGCAAAAATATAATGTTAATCATAAAATTGCTACAGCTTATCATCCTCAAACTAATGGCCTTGCTGAGTTATCTAACAGGGAAATCAAACAAGTTTTGGAAAAGATAGTCAAGACCAATAGGAAGGATTGGGCCCTTAAGCTCGATGATGCACTGTGGGCCTACCGCACAGCTTTCAAAACCCCAATTGGTACTTCCCCGTATAGGTTGGTGTTTGGAAAGGCTTGTCACTTACCGGTAGAGCTCGAGCATAGAGCTTTTTGGGCCATCAAGAAGCTGAACATGGATTTCGAGAAAGCCGGTGAGAAACGCCTTTTAGAACTCAATGAGATGGAGGAGTTCCGTGCTCAAGCTTATGAGAATGCCAAACTTTACAAAGAGCGCACTGCGAGATGGCATGACAAGAAAATCACATCACGAACCTTCCTTCCAGGACAAAGAGTATTACTCTTTAACTCACGTTTACGCTTGTTTCCAGGAAAGCTTAGAACACGATGGTCGAGACCCTTTATCATTGTTAAGGTATCCCTACACGGAGTCGTGGAACTACAAGGTAACAATGGAACAACCTTCAAAGTGAATGGTAAAAGATTAAAGCACTACATCGGTGATGAAGAACGTGGACTTGAGAACCTGACTTTCATTGCATGATCCAGTAGTCCCGTCTAGCTAGAAGACGTTAAACCAAGCGCTTATTGGGAGGCAACCCGATTTTATTACTTTCTTTAATTTTTTGTATTTATTTATTTATTATTTTTATAAATCTTGGAGTCACTCATATGCTTTATTTCTCAGGAACATAGCTCATCACACAAAGTACTACTTACACCAAGCCTGTTTGGTGGCTTCCCGCTTGCTCCCAGGCTTGCTCTTTCCTTGTTAGATGTTCTTATGCATTGGGGACAATGCATGACTCTAAGTTTGGGGTGGGAGGTGTCTTTCATACTTTTGTGTGTTTTCTTATCCTCCTATGCATGTTAGTGAAGGTTTTAATGATCATATGCATGTCAAATTTTTTGAAACAATTTTTGAAAAAAAATTTTGAAAATTTTAGAGCTTTCAAAGTTAATGGGAATGTTGTTTATGGTTGTGTGCCTTGATGTTGATTGCCAATGATGAGATTCGAATTTGCATGATAGATGACTTATTGTGGAAATAGAATAGCACTATCTTGAGTTAAATTCATTTAAGTCCCTCTTAAAATCTCTCATATTCTTGAGCACGTAGCCACTTCTATTTAGAATCTTTAACTGAAAAAAGGATTAAGTTGGGTGTATTTGGTTGTCACTTCGAAAGGCCCCACCAGTTAGGGAGTGGAAATGCATGATACTTGTAATCTTAGACTAAGGAAAAAGAAAAGAGTATACATGCCTTGAGAAAAGAAAGAGTGTACACAAAATATACGAGCTTTATTTGTCTATCTTTTTAAATGTTAAACTTGTAATGAGTATGCATGGATAGGGGTAAAAAGAGCTGCCTTTGCTGTGATCAGTAAGGACGCCTGGGAATTGACTAGGTACGAGTCCCTATAGTGGATGTGTGAAAGCTAGTGCCTCTAGGTAAAAGAATGCAAGTTTAGGGCCCATGAAAAAAATATATATGATTGACAGGCACTTTAGTGGACATATTACTCACTTGAATGCATGAAAGCTTGAAGATTGGTGCATGAGCTAGAGTAGGGGGAAAACTAAAGAAACTCTCTTAAGTCCTAATTTGAGTTCTAGTATTTTAAATTGAAGGAGGCTTGCACACACACACTTGGGAGATAGCAAGATTTGGCCTTGAATAATTATAACAATATAGATATGCTTGCATGTTTCTACTTAAGATCTCAATGCTATTCTTTGAGACATGAGTCAATTGCACACTTCTTCATCTAAAACTCCCTATTATTTGATTTTATTCTTTGCTAGGGACTAGCAAATCTCTAAGTTTGGGGTGTTGATAAGCACTTGAAAAGTGCTTATTATTCTCTCAAATTAAGGGAGTTTTATATTAGATTTCACTTGTTTGCTAGTGATTTTCAGGTTAAAACGAGGAAAATTAAAAGAAACGACTAAAAGATCAAAACCGAGCAAGAATATGGTGAAAAAGAGCTGAAAACGCATCCTTGTTGAAACGCATGATGCGCCGCGGCGCTAAGACAGCGCTGCCGCGGTGCTGAAGCAGAAACGCATCAGCATGGACGTAGAGTAGCAACGCAGCGCTGGGAAGGCGCTGCCTCGACGCATCCTCGAAGAACGCAAGACAGCGTCGCGGCGCTAGGACGGTGCTGCCGCGGCGCTAAAACCCGAGAGCAACTTATTTTTGGTCGCAACCCTAGCGCCGCGGCGCCAGCGTTAATTAAAACGAAAACTTTTGTATTTTAAGTTAAATTTTAGGCGGCCAAACTCTATAAATTTAGGGGTTTTCAGCAGCAAGAAAGGGAGAGAAATATCAAGAAGATCGAGAAAGTTGCAGAACAAAAGAAAGATCCAAAAAGGTGAGAATTAAGCTAGAGTTCCAAGAGTGAGTTAGCTGCAAGGAAGAGGAAAAGAGTTCGAGATAGTTTTGGTGCCCTTCGAAGTCCGACGCGAGAGCTAAGGAGTTCGTGACGGTGCTGCCTCAATCAAGAACCTCTTTTCAGTAGAGTTTCCCTATTCTTTACACTCTTTCTTTGATTCTTTTCGCAATATGTTGCTTGACGCTATGAGTGGCTAAACTCTTTAGCTTTAGGGTTTTTGATGAATTGTTTGTGAATTTCTGATAACTTTGTAGACTCATGGTTTTGTTCAATTAAATATGCTTTTCATTGTTATTGTGTTTAATTCTTGAAGATTGGCCACCTTCACATGTTAGGTTAGATGTATGATCGAGAGATTATATGTTTAATTTGATCTATAACAATGAATCGTTCTTAATCTATCACGAGAGTAGTTAGGTTGATAATGAAAGTTGCTAAAGACTAGTTTTAATGCCATGTGTTTTTGTATTGGTTTTAAGAGATTAACTATCAATCAAATTGCATGAGAAAGAGTTGTCTTTGAGAGAAGATAACTTGAAATTAAGTTTCTAGACTTAGGCATAAGAATTAAATCCATGAAATCTATAATTTTGCATGATGAAACAAACAAGGATTCGAAACCCTAGAACTCTCTTTGACTCTTGCAATTCTCCCTTTGATACTTTCTTGGCTTGATTTTTCTTTTTCCCAAAATTGAAATATTGAATTTCAATCCTCAAATAAAATTGATTCAACTCAAGAATAGCTAAATAACTTAAACATTCCCAATTGGATCTCTAGTGGAAACGATACTCGGACTTAACCGTTTTATATTATAACTTGACCCGTACACTTGCGGTTAACACACAAAAGTGGCACATCAGTAGGCGGGAAGGCGCCGTGACATCGCACGCTATCGGAGAGGAGATGCAGGCATCTGAGGGAGAATCTAGCAATCCTCAGGCGAGTATTAACATGGAAGAACAACTTTTTAGCAGGATAGCCCAGAGATTGGCAGCTAGTATGGAGTTAGTCCAGGGAGATCCTGAAAAGAAGTTCAGAATAGAACGGTTCAAAGCGTTGGGTGCTCAAGTGTTTGAAGGCACCACAAATCCTGCGGAAGCTGAAGCATTGCTAAATCAGGTAGAAAAATGCTTCAGAGTTATGCACTGTCCGAAAGACAGGAAACTTGACTTGGTCACGTTCATGCTCCAGAAAGGGGCTGCAGATTGGTGGCGATTGATTGAGCACAGGAACACTGACGTGGGCTCTTTAACATGGGCAAATTTTAAGAAATCTTTCCAGGAGAAGTATTACCCTAAATCCTTTAGTGACGAGAAAAGGAAGGAATTCTTAAATTTAGTACAGGGAAACATGTCTGTTGCGGAATATGAGAAGAAATTTACAGAGCTTGCCAAGTATGCTTTGGCATTGGTGGCAAAGAAAGCTGATAAGTCCAAACGATTCGAGGAAGGCTTGCGCAGTGAAATCCGGACCCCAGTGACGGCAAGCACAAAATGGACTGATTTTGTAAAACTAGTGGAAGCAGCCATGAGAGTAGAGAAGAGTTTAGCAGGAGAAGGAGCTGATAGAAGTGAAAATAGGACTGGGCAGACTTACAGTTCATCTCGGGTGCAGACTTATCAAGGAGAGGGACGACGTTTTGCACCAGGAGTCTCTAATAAGGGAAGGTTTAAAGCCCGATCTAGTGGTTCATATTTTCCAGGAAGGTCACAAGGAGGAAATACACAGAGAGGACGGGGAAGGGTTTCCTCAGACATCTGTATCTACAAGACGGTCGCAATTCAGTCAGCCTAGTGAATCTATGGCTAGCTCAGCACGAAAACCGCATTGCACCTCTTGTGGTAACAATCACCGGGGGCAATGTTTTGTAGGGTCTGATGTTTGTTTTAATTGTGGACAGTCAGGGCATTTTAGAAGAGAATGTCCTCAACCGAAGAAAGGGAGAGGGACAGAACAGAGAACTGTATCACAGACAGTAAATCAGTCTAGACAAGAAATGAGAGCTGGAGAGGGAAGTAGTGGAGGCTTGATAAGCACTTGAAAAGTGCTTTCTATTCTCTCAAATTAAGGGAGTTTATATTAGATTTCACTTGTTTGGTAGTGATTTTAAGGTTAAAACGAGGAAAATTAGAAGAAACGACTAAAAGAACAAAACTGAGCAAGAATACGGCGAAAAAGAGCTGAAAAACTAAAAAGGGCGAATTTTGGGGATAGCGCCGCGGCACTGAAACATGAACGCATCATTCTGGACGCATAGTAGCATCGTGGCGCCGAGATGGCACTGCCTCGACGCATCCTTGTTGAATGCATGACAGTGTCGCGACGCTTGGATGGCGCTGCCGTGGCGCTAATGCCCGAGAACAATATTTCTGAAATGCATCACAGCGTCGCGGCGCTTGGACGGCGCTACCGCGGCGTTAAAACCCGAGAGCAAACTTTTCTGATGCAGCCCTAGCGCCGCGACACTATGGAACAGCGTCGGCGCCAGCTTTCCTTAAATGAAAAAATGTTATTTTTTGAAAATTTTTGGGCGGACAAACTGTATAAATTTGGCGGTTTCCAGCAACCCAAATCATGAAAAAGAAGATCAAAAGAAAATCAAAGCAAAGCAAGGAAGTTACAGACCTAAAGAGGCACAAAAAGGAGGAATTAAGTGAGAGTTCAAAGAGTGAGTTAGTTGCAAGGAAGAGGAAAAGAGTTCGAGATAGTCTTGGTGCCCTTCGAATTCTGACGTGAGAGCCAAGGAGATCATGACGGTGCTACCTCAATCAAGAGCCTCTTTTCAGTAGAGTTTCCCTTTCTTTACACTCTTTCTTTGTTTATTTTGCTTAAACATGTTGCTTCAAGCTATGAGTGGCTAAACTCTTTAGTTTTAGGGTTTTGATGATTTGTTTATGAATTTATGTTGATCTTGTAGACTTTCATGGTTTTGTTGGAATGATTATGCTTTTCATTGTTATTGTGTTTAATTCTTGTGGATTGGCCATCCTCACATGTTAGGTTAGATGAGTGTTGCTCAGAGTTTGAAGAAAAACGAGCTGTGGAAGCTGGGGCTAGGGTCAAAATTTGGAGGTTGGTAAGTTAACTTAATTTCTAGCAATTTTTATGAAGGATACTTGAGCTGAATTTAAGTAAATTTATGATAAACTTCAGGTAGAAGTGATCGAAATTGAATTGCATGGTGATTAGAGCAATCCGGGGTTATTTGAGAATATCTCTCAAACGAAGAGGACCTCCATTATGAGACTTTGAGGTAAGCTAAAGGACTTATTTCTTTACAAGTTTGTAGAGGAAAGGAAGTTCTAAATTTGGCTAGAATGCGATGTTTAGCAGGTTAAAGATAGAGTTAGAAGGAAAAGAAGAAAACAGTGGCCGTTAGGTGTTGCTCAGATAGTGGTATCGTTGAAAGAGCTGAAGACTAAGTAGCGAAGCGAGTGTCGCTGGTAACGCAAAGGGTTTTGCGTCTCATAGATCTCTCCGAGTCTCGCTGGGTGTCGCTCTTTAGGTAATCTTGTTAGTCTCGTGCATTCCGGTATCGCTGGTGCAGTTTCCTGTTGGGTGTTTTTCGCTGGTACTCTCGCTAGGGACATAGAGTAACGCTAATTATGAAATTTTGTGAAAAAGGAGTTATGTTAAGGGAGCAAGAATAGAGTCTGATTATGTCACACAACTACTTTTTAAGAAAACGATGCGTTGAAGAGTCTGAAGAAATGAGGTAAAAGACCATGTTGGATGCATGGTCAGGACTAGGTAACGCATGGTAAGGGTGGACGCATGGAAGTAAACCGAGAAGGGAAAGAAGTGAAACGAATAAGCAAGAAAGGAATAAAGTTATGTTGTGAAGTGTTGAAGAGATTTAAGTCTCAGAAAGATAGAATGCTATAGCAAATTGAGTAACGCATAGACTTATAGCAAGGAATGTTCACAAGTGTTGGAGAAGGTTGTGAAGTAAACCTAAAAACTGGTGCATGTGGTGGACGCATGCTAATCTATCTTTAAGAGAAACACTTTAAGTGCAAGGAGAAGGTTAAAAGAATGACCATGGGAATAATCAAGGAATGTCCAAGGATAGGAAGATGGTCATTAGACGCAGGATGAAGGTGAACGCATCAAGACCAACGCATGGAGGAAGAGTTTGAGAAGGACTTCTTGTCATTGACGCCTAGTGGCATTGAGTAAGCACTGGTTTATAATAGTGCGGCTATGTGTTGATGGTGATCTCGAATGGTTGTTATGTGCTTAAGTAGTAGCTGCGTTGGCGGGGGAAGATACGTACTTGGCTTACCATGCGTTGGTAGGGTTGTCATGTGTTGAGATCCCTATGCGTTCAAGACAAAGTTATCTCTATGTGTCGAAGAGTAGTATAGTTGGCTGAGAGTTAGAAAAGTAAGTAGTGAAGCTCAAAGTTTAAAGGAAACTCAACGAACGCATGAGGGTGTTGTGTTGAATGTATGGTTGTCTGTTGGAAAATGTTGGACGCGTAAGATAAGTTTATAAGGCCAGGTGGTTATGAATAGATTTGACACCTTATCAGTAGGAGGTATTAAAGGCATGTTAAGTGTTTCATGCAAGGTGACACTTGGACTAATGCATGGTTAATTAAGCATGCAGCGTGACATGTGGCAAACAAGTGGCAAAAAGAGCAGAAAAGGTGGATGACAAGCTCTCTATAAATAGAACTTTGAGGGTAAAGGAGCGACTGATGACTCTAAAAGAAGAAATCTGGAGAGAAAAAGAGAAGAAAAAGGCAGCAAGGACGTCCGTAGTAGGAGTATGCGGCCAAGAAAGAAGGTATTTGACAACCTAGCTATTTTATGAAAAGAAGTAGTCTTGCGTTAAAAGAGGTCGGCCTTACGTTACCAACCTTGCGTTGAAGGGCAGGGTTGCGTTCAACCGAGCTGACAGATGAAAATGGAATCTTGCGTTCCGGAGTTAGAACGCTGCGTCCAGGAAGCTCGGGAAAAGGAAATAGAGGAAAGGAAGAAGAAGTATTCTTTGACAAGTACAGGTGAGTAACACCTGCGTTTAATAAAAATAAATGAGTTCTTTATGAATGTGATTCTACGGGTTGTGAATAAAATAACGCATGCGTTGTCATATATGTAAAGCATACGAATATGTGATTTATAGAGATATGAGCATGCGTTTAGAGACATAAGCATGCGTTTAGAAACATGAGCATGCGTTTAGAGACATGTGTTTGCGTTTTACTTGTAAACTTTGAGAATGCTGTATAGTTTCTATGAGTTATAAAATGCATGGAGATTTATGTTATTGGTTCTCATGACTTTTCTGAAAACATGATATTATATGATGTCAAGAAAGATTTGAAAATGAACTTTATGAAAAGCATGCGGTTTATATTAAAACTGGAAATTGAACTTAGCATGCTGAAGAAGTGAGATTTTGAAATGGTTAATTCATGGGTTATTGATACAATGTTCCAAAATATGTATTGTGTTATATTAAACTAGAAAAGGCACCTGAGGCTCAGGGACTTGGAGAAGGCCAAAGTGTAGCCGTATTATTATAAAGGTACCCAATGCTCAGGGACTTGTAGAAGGCATATGGGTAACCTGGATATAGAAATGGGACCCCAATGCTCAGGGATTCGTAGAAGGCATTGAGGGCGGCCCATGTTTTGGTACCTATGTGCACATAAAGGTATGCACGACGTTGGTGTGTTGAGATTACTCCACACAGCTAAGGAAAATCGACGTTGAGGAGCGTTGAGCATTGCTCCACCTCAACTAGGGAAAAAGTATATTATAAGAACGAGACTTTTGAGTATGTAACCTGAAACGAGCAAGCATGATTTCATAATGGTTTTGGAGTATAGTTTATTATGACTTGAAGTGTTATGTTTTATGCGAGTTTGACCAGTTTTATAGTTAAATTATATTGTTTTCAGAAAACCCTTACTCACTGATGTTGGGTTGTATGTCCTAAAACTCGTAGTTTTTGTAAATAGGTGATTTTTAGTACATATGAAATTATTCAAGTGAATTAATTATTTATCAATTCTAAATCCAATTAAACTACGAAGCCTTGGCTACTATCATGAGTACTTGGACTTTATGTGGAGACATAAACAGGATCAAGTTCGAGTAAGTAGCCTCAATAGTCTATAGTACATGGATTAGGTTGGGTACCTCTTCCTGGAGACACTATTGAATACGACCCGCTTCATGATTGTTACAAATATTGTAAAGTGTCATAAATGAAGTGATTCTGACTTGATCATGTAGAGACATGTGAGTGGGGGTATTCTACATAATGGAGATTGTGTAAGACTGACCTTGAAATAATTACTGTTACGTATTAACACCGTTTACGATTAACACTGATTAATTTCACTTATCAATGACCTAGATAACTTGATCTGAATCTTGAGCTATCTATGAACTCCTATTTATTCAGAATTATCCCTTGATCTACATAGGTAAGAGTAAGCTCAATAGCGCTGCTCAACATTCCTCCTATTTCAGGGATAAGACTGGGTAGATAGTTGGGAACATAGAATTTGCAAAACGGAATTCACTCCTACCCAACTTAGGGATAGAAGAGAGGTTGTTCTCTTAAGTGTTATTCCCAGGACTTGAACAAGGGGCCCCATCCTCTCACTGGCCCGAGATGGAATGGATTTAGTGATTAGATCCTAAATTAATTGTTCATTAAAGGGACAATGGTACTTAAGGAGAAAAGATGTAACTCAGAGGTAAATCGGTATTTGACCTAGCTGAAGTTATGAACAACTTGTGAAGGATTGACTTATCGATGACGGTTATATCAAATGGACACAAATATATCTACAGTGAGGAGAGTGCAACTACGGGCTTTAGTGGAGTGTCCCGTTAGTTAACGAATGTTGGTTAACCAGGTTAAAAAGTTTGGCCAGTTAATCTCGGATCGTTGGAGCTCATGATCTGTAGGTCCATTAGGTCCCTCTACTAGCTCATAAATGGACTAAAATCTTAGATAATGTGGTGAATAAGTTTGAATCGTTCAAGTCTTGGCTTAAGGAATGAAAGTTAGATATATACGATAGATATATCGGCGTTTAATTACGAATTGAACGTACAAATAGAGTTAATTATAATATTTAAATATAATTTAAATACTAATCATATGAATAGGGATTCATATCGGTTTTTTTTTAGAAAAATCGGGACAAGTGGGAAAAATAATATTATTTTATTATTTAATATTAAAATAATAATATTTAATTATTTAATTAGCTTTTTGAAATTAAAAATCAATTTTAATTCAATTTTGGAAATTCATTGAAAATTGATTTTAAAATTGATTTTTGAAGATTGGATTTTCCCACTAACTAAGCTAGGAGCTTGGTTGTCTTCTTCACAATTAACCAACAAATTAACCATTTTGTATTGTCAAATTTTGATGCAATTGGATTGCATGTTATTCTTTAATAAATAGAGATGATTTTGACATAAAAATGGTTAAGAATTTTGTGAAATTAAGGGTTAATTTTGCAAAATTCTATCCATTGTTCATCTTCTTCCCAACCTTCATTCTTTCTCAAATTCACCACAAATTTGGATCCCACCATCCAATCTAAGCCTAGATAATAGTAGAGAAGACTCTTGTGGTGGTCTACAACCAAGTGGTGCTGAAATTCATCAAGAATTGAAGGAGAATTTAGAGCTTCAAGGGTAAGTGTTCTTGAAACTTTGGTTTTTCTTCTTAATTGCATGTTTAATCCTCTAAATTGAGCATCTTAGAGTAAAAATTGATCAAATTAACTTCTGCTGCATGCTCATTAATCCATCAATTGAGCCGTTAGCTCATTCTTTTAAATGTTTTCCATTTTCAAGTAGCATGCCAGTTCCCGTTGCCGATCGAAGTCGAGGTTTGACAAGAGCATGTGGATAGTGAGGTTGATAGTGGGTTACGTGACAGGGTAGTCGGTAACTGCTGTCTTCACATCTCTTTTCGAGTTATGGAGGATAATCCGGGAGGGGGTGTGACAGATTATGCATACTTAATGATCATGGAAAGGAAGTTCAAGGAGAACTTAACGTGAGAAATGTGTATTTATAGGCCAAGAAGAGCTCGGGAAGGTGTATAATCCACTCAAAGCCAAGATAAGTAGTTAGTGATTTCTTGTTAATATAACAAATTCATTTAGCATGTTTTAGTAATAATGGGTATGTGAAATCTGTCATATGGTGTAGTTATGGATTGATTTTGTTGTGCTGTAAGGATTAAGAATGTATATGATATTCAGTGCTGAGGGACCATGTGTGAAGGCACTTGAAAAGTTGGTTGATATGGATTCCAATGCTCAAGGACATTGTGTGAAGGCATACGGAAATCCAATGTATGTGATAGCTCAGTGCTGAGGGATCACAGGTGAAGGCACTCGAGCAGTGGATTGATAGGAAACCCAGTGCTGAGGGATCAAGTGTGAAGGCACATGGGAACTCCGTTATGATAAAACTTAGTATGGAAGGCACCTGAGGGATCATAATACCGTGGGACGAAGTGTGGAAGTATTTGAATATGGATGTGATGAGATTTGGAACACGAGGTTGTGTGCGTTGAGCTTCGCTCCGCCACAGCTGGGAAAGGATAATTGTACTATTGGTGTTCTATAGCATGAGTTAACTTTGAAATTTCTGGTTATATAGACATGTGGTGGTTTATGATGTTTCATGCCAATTTTAAGTAGTGTCATAATAATTGGAGGAATTTCATCACTCATGGGGCATTAGGCTCACGCGCTTCTTTTGTTTGTTTGATTGTTTCAGGTAGCGAGCGTGTCCGGGACGTCTAGTGATAAGCACTTGAAAAGTGCTTTCTATTCTCTCAAATTAAGGGAGTTTATATTAGATTTCACTTCTTTGCTAGTGATTTTCAGGTTAAAACGAGGAAAATTAGAAGAAACGACTAAAAGATGAAAACCGAGCAAGAATACGGCGAAAAAGAGTTGAAAAACCAAAAAGGGCAAACTTTGGGGATAGCGCCGCGGCGCCGGGACAGTGCTACCTGATGTGCCACTTTTGTGTGTTAACCGCAAGTGTACGAGTCAAGTTATAATATAAAACGGTTAAGTCCGAGTATCGTTTCCACTAAAGATCCAATTGGGAAGGTTTAAGTTACTTAGCTATTCTAGAATTGAATCAATTTTATTTGAGGATTGGAATTCAAATTTTTGTTTTTGGGAAAAAAGAAAGATCAAGCCAAGAAAGTACCAAAGGGAGAATTGCAAGAATCAAAGAGAGTTCTAGGGTTTCAAGTCCTTGTTTGTTTCATCATGCAAAATTATGGATTTCATGGATTTAATTCAATTCTTATGCCTAAGTCTAGAAACTTAATTCCAAGTTATCTTCTCTCAAAGACAACTCTTTCTCATGCAACTTGATTGATAGTTAATCTCTTAAAACCAATACAAAATTACATGGCATTAAAACTAGTCTTTAGCAACTTTCATTGTAAACCTAACTACTCTCGTGATAGATTAACAACGATTCATTGTTATAGATCAAATTAAACATATAATCTCTCGATTCATACATCTAATCTAACATGTGAAGGTGGCCAATCTTCAAGAATTAAACACAATAACAATGAAAAGCATATTTATTTGAACAAAACCATGAGTTTACAAAATTATCATGAGTTTACAAACAATTCATCAAAAACCCTAAAACCAAAGAGTTTAGCCACTCATAGCATAAAGCAACATATTGATAAAAAAGAATCAAAGAAAGAGTGTAGAGAATAGGGAAACTCTACTGAAAAGAGGTTCTTGATTGAGGCAGCACCGTCACAAACTCCTTGGCTCTCACGTCGGACTTCGAAGGGCACCAAAACTATCTCGAACTCTTTTCCTCTTCCTTGCGGCTAACTCACTCTTGGGACTCTAGCTTAATTCTCACCTTTTCGGATCGTTCTCTTGTTCTGCAACTTTCTTGATCTTCTTGATATTTCTCCCCCTTTTTGGCTGCTGAAAACCACTCAATTTATAGAGTTTGGCCGCCCAAAATTTAACCTAAAATACAAAACTTGCGTTTAAATTAACGTTGGCGCCGCGGCGCTGACGCATAGCGCCGCGGCGCTAGCGTTGCGACCAATATTAAGTTGCTCTCGGGTTTTAGCGCCGCAGCAGCGCCGTCCCAGCGCCGCGACGCTGTCTTGCGTTCACCAAGTATGAATCGAAGCAACGCCTTCCCAGCGCCGCGTTGCTGCTCTGCGTCCATGCTAATGCGTTTCAGCTTCAGCGCCGCGGCAGCGTTGCCTTAGCGCCGCGGCGCATCATACTTTTCAAGCAAGGATGCGTTTTTCAGCACTTTTTCTCCATATTCTTGCTCGGTTTTGATCTTTCAGTCGTTTCTTCTAATTTTCCTCGTTTTAACTTGAAAATCACTAGCAAACAAGTGAAATCTAATATAAAACTCCCTTAATTTGAGAGAATAATAAGCACTTTTCAAGTGCTTATCACTACCGTGGCGCTGAAACATCAACGCATAGTTCTGCACGCAGAGTAGCATTGCGGCGTCGGGATGGCGCTGCCTCGACGCATCCTTGCTGAAACGCATTTTAGCGCTGCGACGCTTAGACGACGTTGCCGCAGCACTAAAACCCAAGAGCAATATTTCTAAAACGCATTTTAGCGCTACGACGCTTGGACGGTGCTGCCGCGGCGCTAAAACCCGAGAGCAAACTTTTTCCGGATGCAACCCTAGCGCCGCAGCGCTATGGAACAGTGCCGCGGTGCCAGCTTTCCTTAAATGAAAATTTTGTATTTTTGGTAAATTTTTGGGCGGCCAAACTCAATAAATTTGGGGGTTTCTAGCAGCCCAAATCATTAAGAAAAATCCAGGCAAAGCAAGAAAGTCGCAGACCTAAAGAGATACAAAAAGGAGAGAATTAAGTGAGGGTTCAAAGAGTGAGTTAGTTGCGAGGAAGAGGAAAAGAGTTCGAGATAGTCTTGGTGCCCTTCGAAGTTCGACGTGAGAGCCAAGGAGATTGAGACGGCGCTACTTCAATCAAGAGCCTCTTTTCAGTAGAGTTTCCCTTTCTTTACACTCTTTCTTTGTTTATTTTTCTTAAACATGTTGCTTCAAGCTATGAGTGGCTAAACTCTTTAGTTTTAGGGTTTTGATGAATTGTTTTTAAATTCATGTTAATTTTGTAGACTCATGGTTTTGTTGGAATGATTGTGCTTTTCATTGTTATTGTGTTTAATTCTTGTGGATTGGCCATCTTCACATGTTAGGTTAGATGTATGATTGAGAGATTGTATGTTTAACTTCATCTACAACAATGAATTATTGTTAATCTATCACGAGAGTAGTTAGGTTGATAATAAAAGTTGCTAAATACTATTTTTAATGCCATGTAATTTTGTGTTGGTTTTAAGAGATTAATAATCAATCAAGTTGCATGAGAAAGAGTTGTTTTTTATAGAAAATAACTTGGAATTAAGTTTCTAGACTTAGGCATATGAATTACAATAAAATCCATGAAATCTATAATATTGCATGATGAAATAAACAAGGATTCATTACCCTAGAACTCTCTTTGACTCTTGTGTTTCTCCCTTTGATATCTTCCTTATTTGATTTGTATTTTTCCATAACTTATAATATTCAATTTCAATCCTCAAATAAAATTGATTCAATTCTAGAATAGCTAAGTAACTTAAACCTTCCCAATTGGATCTTCAGTGGAACGATATTCGGACTTAACCGTTTTATATTATAGCTTGACCCGTACACTTGCGGTTAACACTAAAAGTGTTCATCAAGAGTTTGGCGCCGTTGCCGGGGATCCAAAGAACAGTTTTTGTTATTTAATATTCATTAGAATTGATAAATCTTAATTTGAGGTGTATATTATTTGATCGTTTTGTATATTTTTTTATTTTTTATTTTATTTTATATTATTTCCTTTATTTTATTTTATTTTATTTTATTTTATTTGTTATCTTTTGTTTATTTTGTCGGTTTATGCCTCAAGATAATACTAATATTCTCCCTCTTGATACCGAGATTGAAAGGACGTGTAGAAGAAACCTAAGGGTTCAACACAATCGCATCGAGGAGATGGCAGAAGAGATACCAAGGGTAATTCGGGACTACTTCCAACCGACAATACCGGCAAATCAACCCGGCATTATGAATGTACCCATCAATGTCAACAACTTTGAGTTGAAACCGGGGTTGATCCACATGGCTAGAGAGCTAGCCTTTAGAGGAAGAACCAATGAAGATCCTCACAAGCACTTACGATCTTTCTTAGAAATATGCGGAACGGTAAAGATGAATGGCGTTTCTAACGATTCAATTAAACTAAGACTTTTTCCTTTCTCTTTAGAGGACCGTGCTAAGGATTGGTTGGAAACCATACCTTCGGATAGCATCACAACGTGGGAGATCTTAGCTCAAGCTTTCTTGAACAAATATTTTCCACCGGCTAAGTCTCAAAGACTAAGGACGGAGATTGGAACATTCCGCCAACTTGAGGATGAACAATTATATGAGGCTTGGGAAAGGTATAAGGATCTCTTGAGAAGGTGCCCTCAACATGGTTATCGAGATTGGTTGCAAATTCAACTGTTCTACAATGGATTAGCAAGCTCAACCAAATCCATACTAGATGCAACCGCCGGAGGGTCAATTTTTTCAAAGAATGCTCAAGAGGCCTATACCATACTAGAAGACTTGGCCACTACATCGTACAATTGGCCATGTGAACGGTCTTCTCCAATCATCCCAAAAGCCACCGGACGATATGAGATAGACGAAGTAAGTTCTTTAAAAGATCAATTGGCTTCTCTTACTAATGCTTTATCTAAATTTTCTCAAGGAAGCCAAGTCCAAGCAAGTCCATCATCCATAGCTTCCTGATAACTTGTAGAAATACAAGTTATTAATAGTCACTATTTGATTTAATTAGAGTAACTTTGGAGCTAAACGCATGATTTTGGTAGTTAAATGATGAAAAATGTATCACCATGCGTTGGCACTACTTACAAAAGAAAATACCTGAAAAACGATGAGCTTTTATGTTTCTAACGCAGGGTTAAGAAGAAAAGAAGCGCGAAGCACGAAGAAACGAAGCTGCTGTGAGAATAAGTGGAAACCTGCGTCGAGCCCAGGCGTTGAGACCATGCGTTGAGAAAAAGTAGATACAGACGCATTGTCACACCCCCTCCCGGATTAACCTCCATAACCCAGAAAGAGATGTGAAGACAGCAGTTACTGACTACCCTGTCACGTAACCCACTGTCTACCTCACTGTCCAATATACTCTTGACAAACCTCGACTTTGATCGGCAACGGGAGCTGTCTTGCTACCTGAAAATGGAAAACATTTAAAAGAATGAGCTAACGGCTCAGTGGGTAACAGTTTTTGGAAATAATATTATTTAACTTTAAATCGATCACACTCGCATAACGTATCACTTTCAAACACAATAGTTTATATTTTCATACATCACTGCGAAAACATGCTTGACCGTCTCAGAAAAATAAGTACTCAAAATCTCATGCTTATAAAATACTTTTTCTTTAGTTGAGGCGGAGCAATGCTCAACGCGACTCAACGTCGATTTCTCTAGCTGTGTGGAGTAACCTCAACACATCAGCGTCATGTAAATGTACCCCTATGTGCACATAGGTTACCCATATGCCTTCTACGAGTCCTTGAGCATTGGGTACCTTTATATTCCGGGCCGCCCACAATGCCTTCTACGAGTCCCTGGGCATTGGGGTCCCATTTAATAGAACAGCTACCCTTTGGCCTTCTCCATGTCCCTGAGCCTCGGGTGCCCTTTTAAGTTCAATATAATACAAAACGTATTTGTAAACGTTATACCAGTAACTCATGAGTTTACCATTTCGAAATCTTATCTCATCAGCATGCTAAGTTTGATTCTACCTTCTAATTTAACAACGCATGCTTTACATTTAAGTATACTTCCAAATCTTTCATAAAATCATATAATACCATGCTTTTCAAAGAAGTCATGAAATCAAATATCAATCATCCACCATGCGTTTATGACTCATAGCAAGTACCCAATATTCTCAAAGTTCTCTTCTAAAACGCATACTCATGTCTTTACAAATCACATAATCATATACTTTATATATATATAAAATGCATGCATTATTTCTTTAGAAACCATAAAATCATATTCAAAGAGAACTCATTTATGTTTTGTAAAACGCAGGTGTTACTCACCTATACTTGCCAAAGAATACTTCTATCATTTCCTCTATTTCCTTTTCCTGAGCTTTCTAGATGCATTGTTTTATCTCTGGAACGCAAGGCTCCATTTCCTCTGTCAACTCGGTTGAACGCAACCCTGCCCTTTCAACGAAAAGTTGGTAACGCAAGGTTTATTATTTCTCTCAAATGCATCCCGACTCTTCTTACTTCCCTTTCGGATGCGTTGCCCTCTCTTGCACGCAAGATCCATCATGGATGCATCATCTAACTTGGATGCCGCGTTCACCTTGGACATCATGTTTGTCCTCAACGCATGGCCGACCTCTTTTAACACGACAATTTCTTTTCCTAAATTAACTAAGTTGTCAAATACCTTCTTTCTTGGCCACATACTTCTACTATGGACGTCCTTGCTGCCTTCTTCTTTTTTCTTCTCTCTAGATTTCTCCTTTGAGAGTCATCAGTCCCTCCTTTTCTCTCAAAGTTCTATTTATAGGGAGCTTGCCATCCACCTTTTCCTCTCCTTTTGCCACTTGTTTGCCACATGTCACACTGCATGCTTAGTTAACCATGCATTAGCCCAGGTGTCACCTTGCACGAACACTTAACATACCTTTAACACCTCCTACTAATAAGGTGTCAAATCTACACAAAGCCACCTGGCCTTTATAAGCTTATCTTATGCGTCCAACATTTTCCAATAAATTTCCTTTCGTTCAACACAACACCCTCATGCGTTTGTTAATTCCCCTTTAAAGTTTGAGCTTCACTACTCACTTTTCTAGCTCTTTGCCAACTATACTATTCTTTGACGCATAAAGATAACTTCTGTCTTCAACGCATGACAACCTTACCAACGCATGGTATTGGTAAGCCAAGTACGTTCCTTCCCCCACCAACGCGGCGACTTCTTCAGCTTACACCACCATTTGTGATTTCACCCTTAACGCATAACCGTACTATTATAAACCAGTGTTTACATATGCCATTAGGCGTTAATAACAAACGTGCAGTACTATGCATTTATACCTCACCGCATCATACCATGCGTCCAAATCTCATATTCATAACGAATAATTCCTTCTCCAGTTCTTCCTCTATGCGTTGTCCTATTGCGTTTACCCTCATCCTGGGTCCATTACCATCTTTCTATTCTCGGTTTACTTCCATGCGTCCACCCTTTCCATGCGTTACTTAGCTCTGACCATGCGTCCAACATGGTCTTTTTCCCCTTTTATTCATAAATTCTTCAACGCATTGTTTATTGAAAAGTAGGGTGTGACACGCATGGCCAAAAGCTGTCATATCAATATGTAAAAGGATAACACGCTATCAGAATATGGCAGAACAAATGGGCCGACGACGTAAAAAGTCTGCACAGCAGGGCATGGAATTTAATGTAAAGGTGTCAGGTCATCATGAGTTTCAACTGTTCGATGCCTATAAATAGCCCAAAGCTTCCCCATTGAAAAGGGAGAGAGAGACCAGTTCAAGAGGCGAAAGCTCTGCACTTTTTCTCCTTCACCATAACCAGCCTCCACTTCGAGCTCTTTTGAGAGAAGGATTCTGAGCATCATCAGAGTCATCTCCCAGTGAGTGAGAATCTCCACCCTATGGAATATATGTATCTTGCGGCCATGGCAAGTCAACAAGAGCCTAATGAGTTAGAAGTGGCCAATTATGTGGATAGAGGACAATATCGAGGTCAACAACAACTTCCAACTCACTATCATCCCAACTTGAGGAATCATGAGAATTTTTCATATGCTAACAACAAGAATGTGTTGCAAGCACCTCAAGGATTCAATGGAGCGGGGAATGCAAAGACATCATCACTAGAGGACATAATGCTTGACTTTGTCAAAGAGTCAAGATCAAGGACAACCACATTGGAGAATTCGGTCCAAGCAATTACAAGCACCGTTCAAAGCCAAGGTAAGGCACTTCAAAACTTAGAGGTTCAACTTGGTCAAATGGCAACTTCCCTCCAAACAATGCAAAAGGGTAAGTTCCCTAGTTGTCCCGATATAAACCCAAGGGAGGAGTGCAAGGTCGTGACTTTGAGGAGTGGGAAAAAGCTATCCACTCCCTTGATCAATGATGAAGATGATGAGCTTCCACAAGAAGAAGATGAAGCCATCATAGTGGATATTCAACAAAAAGAAAGTGCATCTAAGGAAAAGGAGAAATCAAAGTCCAATATAGGGAGTACTTCTAACTCTACTTCTTTTATCCCCAATACTTTACCTTTTCCTCAAAGATTTCAAAAGAAAAAGATTGATGTTCAATTTTCAAAATTCTTAGACATATTCAAAAAGTTAGAAATTAACCTTCCTTTTGCAGAGGCATTAGAACAAATGCCTAAGTATGCCAAATTCATGAAGGATGTATTGTCTAAGAAGAAAAGGTATGGAGATTATGAAAGGGTTGCACTAACCGAAGAATGTAGTGCGGCACTACAAAAGAAATTGCCTCCAAAACTGAAGGATCTAGGGAGTTTCTCTATCCCTTGTCATTTAGGCAACAAAAAAGTTACTAAAGCACTTTGTGATCTTGGAGCTTCCATTAATTTAATGCCTTTATTCATGTTTAGGAAGCTCAATGGTGGAGAGGTGCAACCAACTTCCATATCTTTGCTTTTGGCCGATCGATCATTTGTTCATCCCTACGGCATTGTGGAGGACGTCTTGGTCAAGGTAGACAAGTTTATCTTCCTGGCGGACTTTGTGATATTAGACATGGAGGAAGATGCCGAAGTCCCCATAATCCTTGGGAGACCATTCTTGGCCACCGGAAGGGCCCTCATCGATGTGCAAGATGGAAAACTCACATTCCGCCTTAACGATGAGGTACATTCGACATTTATAAAACCCTTAAGCATCTGGATGTAGAAAGGTATGAGCATCATGAGCCAAGCACAAAGGTAACATCGCCTCTCTCTTCAAATAAAAACTCTATGCATGATGAGCCCCCTTTGAATGGTAAGACTAATGGCACGCTTGATGTTAAAGTAGAAAATTCTATGAAGCATGTTTTTAGTTGTGATATTTCTCCTAGTTCTTCATACATGCCTCCCAAACCTATAACGAATTATGAACAAATTATAGAGAAGCATGATAAAAATGAAGTGGTGAGTCCGTTAAAATCTAAGCATGATGATTCTTTAATAAGTCTTGATCACATTAGAAACGATGATGTCCAATTTGATAATGATTTATTGACTAACTCACTAAAGGCTAATGAATATGTTTGTGAGTGTCAATGTGGGCGAATACTAAAAGTTGTAGGTGATCCAAAGCATGAATGGAAGAAACCACCTTGGGATCCACCGTGATTCGTGAGCCCCGTCTAGCTAGAAGACGTTAAACCAAGCGCTTATTGGGAGGCAACCCAATTTTATTGCTTTCTCTACTTTTCTTTTTATTTTATTTTCAATAAATCTTGGAGTCACTCATATCCTTTATCTCTCTGGAACTTGACTTACCACACAAAGTACTCCTTACACCAAGCCTGTTTGGTGGCTTTCCACGTGCTCCCAGGCTTGCTCTTTTCTTGTTAGATGTTCTTATGCATTAGGGACAATGCATGAATCTAAGTTTGGGGTGTGGGAGGTGTCTTTCGTACTCTTGTGTGTTTTCTTATCCTGCTATGCATGCTAGTGAAAGGTTCCAATGATCATATACATGTCAATTTTTGAAAAATTTTTGAAAACTTTGAAGCTTTCAAAGTTAATGGGAATGTTGTTTATGGTTGTGTGCCTTGATGTTGATTGCCCATGATGAGATTCGAATTTGCATGATAGATGACTTATTGTGGAAATAGAATAGCATTATTTTGAGTTAAATTCATTTAAGTCCCTCTTAAAATCTCTCATATTCTTGAGCACGTAGCCACTTTAAATTAAAATCTTTAATTGAAAAAAGGATTAAGTTGGGAGTACTCGGTTGTCACTCCGAAAGGCCCCACCGGTTAGAGAGTAAAAATGCATGATAGTTTGTAATATTAGACTAAGGAAAAAGAAAAGGGTATACATGCCTTGAGAAAAGAAAAGTGTACACAAAATATATGAGCGTGATTTGTCTATCTTTTTAAATGTTAAACTTGTAATGAGTATGCATGGATAAGGGTAAAAAGAGCTGCCTTTGCTGTGATCAGTAAGGACACCTGGGAATTGACTAGGTACGAGTCCCTATAGTGAATGTGTGAAAGCTAGTGCCTCTAGGTAAAAGAATGCAAGTCGGGCCCATGAAAAAAATATGTGATTGAAAGGCACCTTAGTGGACATATTACTCACTTGAAATGTATGAAAGCTTGAAAATTGGTGCATGAGCTAGAGTAGGGGGAAAACTAAAGAAACTCTCTTAAATCCTAATTTGAGTTCTAGTATTTTAAATTGAAGGAGGCTTGCACACACACACATGGGAGATAACAAGATTTGGCCTTGAATGATAATAACAATATACATATGCTTGCATGTTTCTACTTAAGCTCTAAATGTTATTCTCTGAGATGTGAGTCAATTGCACACTTCTTCATTTAAACTCCCTATTATTTGATTTTATTCTTTGCTTGGGACTAGCAAATCTCTAAGTTTGGGGTGTTGATAAGCACTTGAAAAGTGCTTTCTATTCTCTCAAATTAAGGGAGTTTATATTAGATTTCACTTGTTTGCTAGTGATTTTCAGGTTAAAACGAGGAAAATTAGAAGAAACAACTAAAAGATCATGTCTTAGAGAATAGCATTCAGATCTTAAGTAGAAACATGCAAGCATATCTATATTGTTATAATTATTCAAGGCCAAATCTTGCTATCTCCCATGTGTGTGTGTGCAAGCCTCCTTCAATTTAAAATACTAGAGCTTAAATTAGGACTTAAGAGAGTTTCTTTAGTTTTCCCCCTACTCTAGCTCATGCACCAATCTTCAAGCTTTCATGCATTCAAGTGAGTAATATGTCCACTAAGGTACCTTTCAATCATATATTTTTTTCATGGGCCCAAACTTGCATTCTTTTACCTAGAGGCACTAGCTTTCACACATTCACTGTAGGGACTCCTACCTAGTCAATTCCCAGGTGTCCTTACTGATCACAGCAAAGGTAGCTCTTTTTACCCCTATCCATGCATACTCATTACAAGTTTAACATTTAAAAAAAAAAATAGACAAATAATGCTCATATATTTTGTGTACATTTTTTTTCTTTTCTCAAGGCATGTATACTCGTTTCTTTTTCCTTAGTCTAAGATTACAAGCTATCATGCATTTCCACTCTCTAGCCGATGGGGCCTTTCGAAGTGACAACCAAATACACCCAACTTAATCCTTTTTTCAGTTAAAGATTCTAAATAAAAGTGGCTACGTGCTCAAGAATATGAGAGATTTTAAGAGGGACTTAAATGAATTTAACTCAAGATAGTGCTATTCTATTTCCACAATAAGTCATCTATCATGCAAATTCGAATCTCATCATGGACAATCAACATCAAGGCACACAACCATAAACAACATTCCCATTAACTTTGAAAGCTCCAATTTTTTTTTTTTCAAACATTGACATGCATATGATCATTAAAACCTTTACTAACATGCATAGCAGGATAAGAAAACACACAAAAGTACGAAAGACACCTCCCACCCCAAACTTAGAATCATGCATTGTCCCCAATGCATAAGAGCATCTAACAAGGAAAGAGCAAGCCTGGGAGCAAGCGGGAAGCCACCAAACAGGCTTGGTGTAAGGAGTACTTTGTGTGATGAACCACGTTCCTAAGAGATAAAGCATATGAGTGACTCCAAGATTTATTGAAAATAAAATTAAAAAAAAGTAAAGAAAGCAATAAAATTGGGTTGTCTCCCAATAAGCGCTTGGTTTAACGTCTTCTAGCTAGACGGGACTAATGGATCATGCAATGAAAGCCAGGTTCTCAAGTACGCGTTCTTCATCACCGATGTAGTGCTTCAATCGTTGACCATTCACTTTGAAGGTTGTTCCATCGTTGCCTTGTAGTTCCACGGCTCCGTGTGGGGATACCTTGACAATGATAAAGGGTCCCAACCATCGTGTCCTAAGCTTTCCTGTAAACAAGCGTAAACGTGAGTTAAAATGTAACACCCTATTCCTGAAAACCGAAGTATTT